>CM075768.1:47315315-48527815 GCA_037974665.1 Ehretia macrophylla | reverse complement strand
ATGGCTGCCCTTTTAATGTTCATATAACTCCATATGCTTTTCAAGTGAAATTACTTGTCTATTCGTGCCTCGCTTGTTTACTTGTCAATGTGAAACCTTGTGACTGTCCGGAGGCAACCTACTTTGTTGTCCTCCTAATGTGATATATTAAAGGTCATAAATGTGCATTGCATACAAGGTTGCAACCGTTCAGTTCGGCATGGTAGCGATCACGCACACCGGGCGACATTGGGCTTGCCGGTGCACCCGTGACTACCATGGTCCCATTCCTTCTCTCGCTTGGGGGCTAGACTTCCTCGGAGAGTTGGGTCGTAGGATTTCGTGGTACATCCGGAGTACACCCACCTGGCGTGTTAAGGGGGATGATTTGAAGTCGGCCGCAACAACTGATTCTGGAATTGATTTGAGAGCAAAATCTCACTGTATCTTTTTTACTATGTGTATAGTACTCTCACTTGGTCCCTAGAGGACCTCGGGGAGGAAAGACTGGTAATTGTATTCTTTACTATTATATTACGTTATGTACTTGCTTGTGATACACATCATGCTTGCAAAAGGGTTTTCATAAGATTGAACCGGAAAATGAGTTTCAAAACCTATTTCTTGTTCCCCCTCGCTGAGTTCATAAGGACTCACCCTCTTTTATCATCTCAGGTGAAGAAGATCAAGAACAGGTACCTGATGACGATGTGCCTATCGATGATTCCTTGGAGTGATTGTCTGTTCTATGTGCTTCGCGTGTTTATGGCTATTTGTGAACCATGCTACTTGAAGATTATTTCTTTTATGTTGCTCAATGTTATAATGTAAAGACCCCCGTTGTAATTTGGTGTCTAATTTTGGTTTGTACTGATATTGCTAGACAGACACTAGACACCACTATGATCGTCTTGCTATTATTACCGCTAGTATCTATCATAGGTTACGACGTATTAGGTAAGGACTAAGTAAATGAACCTATCCAATCTTAAACAGGTACACGGTTTTAAGCTAAGATCAACAGGTACTTTTGTAACGAGCATAAACAAACAAACGAGACATAGTATCATGCTAGGTTATAAATCAAACAAGAGATCGAGATAACCAATAGGCATTTAAATCGATGTTAAATAGAAAACTTAGTTGGAAATGAAATTTGAGATGATAAATTTGAGGCGTTTAGAGAATTAGGTCAAACCAAAGAGCCCAATTATAGCCGTTATGCTGCCGGTTTTCCAAAAAATTTTGGAGTTTAGGCTAAAACATTAAGCGTTAAACTTTCATGAATGGTTAAGTACGAGACGTGACTTGAATGTTTAGATCACACCCTAGTCTAACCTTTAGAGGCCGGGTTGGGGCGTGACAGTCTTGCCCAAGGTAGCGTGGGATTCAGTAATAGTAATGTGATGAATTTTGTTGTCGTCCTTTTCGCGGCTCACGACGTACGATCCAGGACGGAAAAATAGCACAAATGAATAAAAGTGTCCCAAAACTAATTAAAATGTTCGATTTGGGCTCGAAAACAGGTGCAGCTTAGTAAGATTGATGTCCCTGTAGTACAGCTCTCGGAGAGCTTCCCAACGGTATGCTGTGCGCCGCTTAACTCCTTAGAGATCAAAAGTTATGGGCACCGGACCGACGGATACCTGATCACAAGCCCCCCGCCCTCAGTTTGCTTGCCCAGCCTCTACGTGAAATTAAGTTGTCTTGCCCAAGGTGCCGTGGAATTCAGTAATAGAAATGTGATGGATTTTGTTGTCGTCCTTTTCACGGCTCATGATGTACGATTCGGGACGGAAAAACAGAGCAAAAGAAGAAAAATGTCCCGAAACTGATGAAAATGTTCGATTTTGTTCTCCGAAAATAGGCGTAGTTGAGCAGGCTTGCTGCCTTTGTCATAGAGCTCTCAGAGAGCTTTCCAACGGTATGTTATGCGCCGCGTAACTCCTTACGGATCAAAAGTTAAAGGCACTGGAGCGACATAGACCTGGTCCTAAGCCCCACGCCATCGGTTTGGCGGCCCAACCTCTACGTGAAGCGAAGTTTTCTTGTCCAAGGTGCCGTGGGATTCAGTAATAGAAATGTGATGGATTAGGTTGTCGTCCTTATCGCGGCTCACGACGTACGAACCGGGATAGAAAAACAGCTCAAAAGAAGAAAAGTATCCTAAAACTAAAAAAAATGTTCGATTTTGGGCTCCGAAAATAGATGCAGCCAAGCAAGCTTGTTGCCTCCATCGTAGAGCTCTCGGAGAGCTTTACAACGGTATGATGTGCGGCACGTAACTCCTTACAGATCAAAAGTTATGGGCACCGGAGCGACGGAGACCTTGTCCCAAGCCCCACGCCCTCGGTTTGCGAGCCCAGCCTCTACGTGAAGCGAAGTTGTCTTGCCCAAGGTGGCATGGGATTCATCAATAGAAATGTGATGGATTAGATTGTCGTCCTTTCCGAGGCTCACGACGTACGATCCCAAACGGAAAAACAGCGCAAGAAAAGAAAAGTGTCCCTAAACTAATGAAAACGTTCAATTTTGGGCTCCAAGAACAGGCGCAGCCTAGCAAGCTTGATACGCCTGTCGTAGAGCTCTCAGAGAGCTTTCCAACGGTATGCTGTCCGCCGCATAATTCCTTACGAATCTAAAGTTATGGGCACCAGAGTGACGGAGACCTGGTCCCAAGCCCTACGCCCTCAGTTTGCGAGCCCAGCCTCTACGTGAAGCAAAGTTGTCTTGCACGAGGTCCCTTGGAATTCGGTAATAGAAATGTGATGGATTAGGTTGTCATCCTTTTTGTGGCTCACGACGTACGATCCAGGATGAAAAAACAGAGCAAAAGAAGAAAAGTGTACCAAAATTGATGAAAACATTTGATTTTGGGCTTCGAGAACCGGCGCAGCTGATCAGGCTTGTTACCCTTGTTGTAGAGCTCTCAGTGAGCTTTCCAACGGTATGCTATGCGCCCCGTAACTCCTTACAGATCAAAAGTTATGGGCACCAGAGCGACGGAGACCTGGTCCCAAACCCCACGCCCTCAGTTTGCGGGCTCGACCTCTACATGAAGCGAAGTTGTCTTGCCCAAGGTGTCGTGGGATTCAGTAATAGAAAGGTGATGGATTAGGTTGTCGTACTTTTCGCGGCTCACAACGTACGATCCAGGACTGAAAAATAGCGTAAAAGAAGAAAAATATCCCAAAACTAATGAAAATGTTCGATTTTGGGCTCCGAGAACAGGCACAGCTGTGCAGGCTTGCTGCCCTTGTCGTAGAGCTCTCGGAGAGCTTTCTTACAATATATTGTGCGCCGTGTAACTTCTTACGGATCAAAAGTTATGGGCACCGGAAAGACGGAGACCTGGTGCCAAGCCCCATGCCCTCGGTTTGCGGGCCCAGCCTCTACGTAAAGCGAAGTTGTCTTGCCCAAGGAGCTGTGGGAGTCGGTAATAGAAATGAGAAGGATTAGGTTGTCGTCCTTTTCGCGGCTCACGACGTACGATCCGGGATGGAAAAACAACGAAAAAGAAGAAAAGTATCCCGAAATTGATAAAAACGTTTGATTTTGGGCTCTGAGAACAGGCGCAGCCTGGCAGACTTGCTACCCATGTCGTAGAACTCTCGGAGAGCTTTCCAACGGTATGCTGTGAGCCGCGTAACTCCTTACGAATCAAAAGTTATGGGCACTGGAGCGACGGAGACCTGGTCCCAAGCCCTACGCCCTCAGTTTGCGGGCCCAGCTTCTACGTGAAGCGATGTTGTCTTGCCCAAGGTGGCGTGGAATTCGGTAATAGAAATGTGATGAATTTTGTTGTCGTCCTTTTCGCAGCTCACGACGTGCGATCCGGGACACAAAAATAGCGCAAATGAATAAAAGTATCCCAACACTAATGAAAATGTTCTATTTGTTCTCCGAAAACAAGCGCAGCCTAGCAGGATTACTGCCCCTGTCGTACAGCTCTCGGAGAGCTTCCCAACGGTATGCTGTGCGCCGCGTAACTCCTTATGGATCAAAAGTTATGGGCACCGGACCGACGGATACCTGGTCACAAGCCCCCAGCCCTCGGTTTGCTTGCCCAGCCTCTACGTGAAATTAAGTTGTCATGCCCAAGGTGCCGTGGAATTCAGTAATAAAAATGTGATGGATTTGGTTGTCGTCCTTTTCACGGCTCACGACGTACGATCCGGGACGGAAAAACAGAGAAAAAGAAGAAAAGTGTCCCGAAACAGATGAAAACGTTCAATTTTGTTATCCAAAAACAGGCGCAGTCGAGCAGGCTTGCTACCCTTGTCATAGAGCTCTTGGAAAGCTTTCCAACGGTATGCTGTGCGTCGCGTAACTCCTTACGGATCAAAAGTTAAGGGCACTGGAGCGACGTAGACTTGGTCCTAAGCCCCACGCCATCGGTTTGTGGGCCCAACCTCTACGTGAAGCAAAGTTTTCTTGCCCAAGGTATCATGGGATTTGGTAATAGAAATGTGATGGATTAGGTTGTCGTCCTTATCGCGGCTCACGACGTACGAACCGGGACAGAAAAACAGCGCAAAAGAAGAAAAGTGTCCTAAAACTGATGAAAATGTTCGATTTTGGGTTCTGAAAATAGGTGCAGCCAAGCAAGCTTGCTGCCTCCGTCGTAAAGCTCTCGGAGAGCTTTCCAACGGTATGCTGTGCGCTGCGTAAGTCCTTACGGATCAAAAGTTATGGGCATCGGAGCGACGGAGACCTTGTCCCTAGCCCTACGCCCTCGGTTTGCAAGCCCAGCCTCTACGTGAAGCGAAGTTGTCTTGCCCAAGGTAGCGTGGGTTTCGACAATAGAAATGTGATGGATTAGATTGTCGTCCTTTTCCCGGCTTACGACGTACGATCCGAGACGGAAAAACAGCGCAAGAGAATAAAAGTGTCCCTAAATTGATGAAAACATTCGATTTTGGGCTCCAAGAATAGGCGCAGCCTAGCAAGCTTGGTGCGCTTGTCGTAGAGCTCTCAGAGAGCTTTCCAACGATATGATGTCCGCCGCTTAACTCTTTACGGATCTAAAGTTATGGGCACCAAAGCGACGGAGACCTGGTCCCAAGCCCTACGCCCTCAGTTTGCGTGCCCAGCCTCTACGTGAAGCAAAGTTGTCTTGCAAGAGGTCCCGTGGAATTCGGTAATAGAAATGTGATGGATTAGGTTGTCGTCCTTTTTGCGGCTCATGACGTACGATCCAGGATGAAAAAATAGAGCAAAAGAAGAAAAGTGTACTGAAACTGATGAAAACATTTGATTTTGGGATCCGAGAATAGACGCAGCTGAGCAAGCTTGTTTCCCTTGTTGTAGAGCTCTCAGTGAGCTTTCCTACGGTATGTTGTGCGCCCCGTAACTCCTTACTGATCAAAAGTTATGGGCACCAGAGCGACGGAGACCTGGTCCCAAGCCCCATGCCCTCGGTTTGCGGGCCCAGCCCCTACGTGAAGCGAAGTTCTCTTGCCCAAGGTGCCGTGGGATTCGGTTATAGAAATGTGATGGATTAGGTTATCGTCCTTTTTGCTACTCATGACGTACGATCTGGGACCAAAAAACATTGCAAAAGAAGAAAAGTGTCTCAAAACTGATGAAAACGTTCGATTTTGGGCTTTGAAAATAGGCGCAGCTGGGCTCGCTTCTTACCTCCGACATAGAGCTCTCGGAGAGCTTTCCAAAGATATGCTGTGCTCCGCGTAAATCCTTACAGATCAAATGTTATGGGCACCTGAGCGACGGATACCTGGTCACAAGCCCTAAGCCCTCGATTTGTGGGCCCGGCCTCTACGTGAAGCGAAGTTGTGTTGCCTATGGTGCAGAGGAATTCGGTAATAGAAATATGATGGATTAGGCTGTCGTCCTTATCGCCGCTCACGACGTACGAACCGGGACGAAAATACTGCGCAAAAGAAGAAAACTGTCCCAAAACTGATGAAAACATATGATTTTGTCTTATGAAAACAGGCGCAACAGAGCAGGATCACTGCCCATGTCATCGAGCTCTCGGAGAGCTTTCCAACGGTATGCTGTGCGTCGCGTAACTCCTTATGGATCAAAAGTTATGGCACCCGGAGCGACGCCGACCTGGTCCCAAGCCCCTCGCCCTCGGTTTGTGGGCCCAGCCTCTACGTGAAGCGAAGTTGTCTTGCCCAAGGTGCCGTGGGATTCGATAATAGAAATGTGATGGATTAGGTTGTCGTCCTTTTCGCGGCTCAGGACGTACGATCCGGGACAGAAAAACAGCGCAAAAGAAGAAAAGTATCCTGAAACTGATGAAATTGTTCGATTTTGAGCTCCGAGAATAGGTGCAGCTGAGCAGGCTTGCTGCCCTTGTCGTAGAGCTCTCAGAGAGCTTTCCAAGGGCATGCTGTGGGCCGTGTAACTTCTTACAGATCAAAAGTTATAGGCACTAGAGCGACGGAGACCTGGTCCCAAGCCCCACGCCCTCGATTTGCGGGCCCAGCCTTTACGTGAAGCGAAGTTTTGTTGCCCAAGGTAGCGTGGGATTCGGTAACAGAAATGTGATGGATTAGGTTGTCGTCCTTTTCGCGGCTCACGACGTACGATCCGAGACGGAAAAACAGCGCAAGAGAAGAAAAGTGTCCGAAAACTAATGAAAACGTTCGATTTTGGGCTACGAGAACAGGCGCAGCCGAGCAGGATTCCTGCCTCTGTCGTAGAGCGCTTAGAGAGCTTTCCAACGGTATGTTATGCACCGCGTAACTTGTTACGGATCAAAAGTTATGGGCACCAGAGCGATAGTGACCTGGTCTGATGCCCCACGCCCCCGGTTTGCGGTCCCAGCCTCTACGTGTAGCGAAGTTGTCTTGCCCAAGGAACCATGGGATTCGCTAATAGAAAAGTGAAGGATTAGGTTGTCATCCTCTTTGCGGCTCACGACATACGATCCGGGATGAAAAAACAGAGCAAAAGAAGAAAAGTATCCTAAAACTGATGAACACATTCGAGTTTCGGCTCCGAGAACTGGAGCAACAAAGCAGGCTTACTGCCCCTGTCGTAAAGCTCTTGGATAGCTTTCCAACGGTATGCTGTACGCTGCGTAACTCCTTACAGATCAAAAGATATGGGCACTGGAGCGATGGAAACCTGGTCCCAAACCCCACGCCCTCGGTTTGCGGGCCTAGCCTCTACATGAAGCAAAGTTGTCTTGCCCAAGGTGCCATGGGATTCGGTAATATAAATGTGATGGATTAGGTTGTCATCCATTTCGCAGCTCACAACGTACTATCCGGGACGGAAAAATAGAGCAAAAGAAGAAAAGTATCTTGAAACTAATGAAAACGTTCGATTTGGGGCTCCGAGAATAGGCGCAGCCGAGCAGGCTTGCTACCCCTGTCATAGAGCTCTCAGAGAGCTTTCCAACGGTATGTTGTGCACTGTGTAACACCTTACGGATCAAAAGTTATGGGCACCGGAACGACGGAGACTTGGTCCCAAGACCCACGCCCTCGGTTTGCCGGCCGAGCCTCTATGTGAAGCGAAATTGTCTTGCCCAAGGTGTCGTGGGATTCGGTAATAGGAATGTGATGGATTAGGTTGCCGTCCTTTTCGAGGCTCACGACGTACGATCCGGAATGGAAAAACAGCAAAAAAGAAGAAAAGAATCCCAAAACTGATGAAAATGTTCGATTTTGGGCCCCGAAAACAGGCGCAGCCGAGAAAGTTTGTTGCCCATGTCGTAGAGCTCTTGTAGAGCTTTTAAACGATATGTTGTGCGCCGCGTAACTCCTTATAGATCAAAAGTTATGGGCACCGGAGCAACGGAGACCTTGTCCCAAGCCCCATGCCCTCGGTTTGCGGGCCCAGCCTCTACGTGAAGCAAAGTTGTCTTGGCCAAGGTGGTGTGGGATTCGGTAATAGAAATGTGATGGATTAGGTTGTCGTCCTTTTCGCGGCTCACGACGTACAATCCAAGACGGAAAAACAACGCAAGAGAAGGAAAGTATCCCTAAACTGATGAGAACGTTCGATTTTGGGCCTCGAGAACAGGCGCAGCCGAGCAGGGTTGTTGCGCCTGTCGTAGAGCTCTCAGAGAGCTTTCCAACGGTATGTTGTGCGCCGCGTAACTCCTTACGGATCAAAAGTTATGGGCACTAGAGCGACGGAGACTTGGTCTCAAGCCCCACGCCCTCAGTTTGTGGCCCCAGCCTCTACGTGAAGCAAAGTTGTGTTGCCCAAGGTGTTGTGGGATTCGGTAATAGAAATGTGATGGATTAGGTTGTCATCCTTTTCGCGGCTCACGACGTAGGATTCGGGAATGAAAAACAGCGTAAAAGAAGAAAAGTGCACCGAAACTAATAAAAACGTTCGATTTTGGGCTCCGAGAATAGGTGCTGCTGACCAGGCTTGCTGCCCATGTCGTAGAGCTCTCGGAGAGCTTTCCAACGGTATGTTGTGCGCCGCGTAACTCCTTACGGATCAAAAGTTATGGGCACCGGAGCGACGGAGACCTGGTCCTAAGCCCTCAGTTTGCTGGCCTAGTCTCTACGTGAAGCGAAGTTGTCTTCCCTAAGGTGGCATAGGATTCGGTAACAGAAATGAGATAGATTTGGTTGTCGTCCTTTTCGCGGCTTACGACGTACTATCTGGAACATAAAAATAGCGCAATAGAAGAAAAGTGTCCCGAAACTGATGAAAATGTTCAATTTTTGGCTCTGAAAACAGGCGCAGCTATGCAGGATTGCTGCCCCTATCGTAGAGCTCTCGGAGAGCTTTCCAACGGTATGTTGTGCGCCGCGTAACTCCTTACGGATCAAAAGTTATAGGCACCAAGCGACGGATACTTGGTCACAAGACCCACGCCCTCAGTTTGCGGGCCCAGCCTCTATATGAAGTGAAGTTGTCTTGCCCAAGGTGCTGTGGGATTCGGTAATAGAAATATGATGGATTAGGTTGTCGTCCTTTTCGCGGCTCACGAAGTACGATCCGGGACTGAAAAACAGTGCAAAAGTAGAAAAATGTCTCAAAACTGATGAAAATGTTCGATTTTGAGCACCAAAAATAGGCATAGCTGAGCAAGCTTACTGCCCCCATCGTAGAGATCTCATAGAGCTTTCCAATAGTATGTTGTGCACCGTGTAACGCCTTACGGATCAAAAGTTATGGGCACCGGAGCGACGAAGACCTGGTCCCAAGCCCCACGCTCTCGGTTTGCGGGCCCAGCCTCTATGTGAAGAGAAGTTGTCTTGCCTAAGGTGGCATGGGATTCAGTAATAGAAATGTGATGAATTAGGTTGTCGTCCTTTTTCGCGGCTCACGGCATACGATCTGAGACAGAAAAATAGCGCAAATGAAGAAAGTGTCCCAAAACTGATGAAAATGTTCGATTTTGGGCTCCTAAAATAGGCGCAGCCTAGCAGGATTGCTGCCCCTGTCGTATAGCTCTTCGAGAGCTTACCAACGGTATGCTGTGCACCGCGTAACTCCTTACTCATCAAACGTTATGGGCACCGGACCGACGGATACCTGGTCACAAGCCCCCCGCCCTCTATTTGCTTTTCCAGCCTCTACGTGAAGTTAAGTTGTCTTGCCCAAGGTGCTGTGGAATTCAGTAATAGAAATGTGATGGATTAGGTTGTCGTCCTTTTCACGGGTCACGACGTACGATCCGGGACGGAAAAATAGAGCAAAATAATAAAAGTGTCCTGAAACTGATGAAAACATTCGATTTTGTTCTCCGAAAACAGGCGCAGCCGAGCACGCTTGCTGCCCTTGTCATAGATCTCTCAGAGAGCTTTCCAACGGTATGTTGTGCGCCGCGTAACTCCTTACAGATCAAAAGTTATGGGCACTGGAGCGACGTAGACCTGGTACCAAGCCCCACGCCATCGGTTTGTGGACCCAGCCTCTACGTGAAGCGAAGTTTTGTTGCCCAAGGTGCCGTGGGATTCAGTAATAGAAATGTGATGGATTAGGTTGTCGTCTTTATCGCGGCTCATGACGTACAAACCGGGATAGAAAAACAGCGCAAAAGAAGAAAAGTGTCCTAAAACTGATGAAAACATTTGATTTTGGGCTCCAAAAATAGGTGCATTCAAGCAAGCTTGCTGCCTCCGTCGTAGAGCTCTCGGAGAGCTTTCGAACGGTATGCTATGCGCCGCGTAACTCCTTACGGATCAAAAGTTATGGGCAACGGAGCGACGGAAACCTTGTCTCAAGCCCCACGCCCTCGGTTTGCGAACCCAGTCTCTACGTGAAGCGAAGTTGTCTTGCCCAAGATGGCGTGGGATTCGGCAATAGAAATGTGATGGATTAGACTGTTATCCTTTTCGCGGCTCACGACGTACGATCCGAGATGAAAAACAGTGCAAGAGAAGAAAAGTATCCCTAAACCGATGAAAATGTTCGATTTTTGGCTCCAAGAACAGGCACAGCCAAGCAAGCTTGTTGCGCTTATCATAGAGCTCTTGGAGAGCTTTCCAACGGTATGCTGTGTGCCGCGTAACTCCTTATGGTTCAAAAGTTATGGGTACCAGAGCGACGGAGACCTAGTCCCAAGCCCTACGCCATCAGTTTGCGGGCCCAGCCTCTACGTGAAGCAAAGTTGTCTTGCACGAGGTCCCATGGGATTCGATAATAGAAATGTGATGGATTAGGTTTTCGTCCTTTTCACGGCTCACGACGTACGATGCGGGACGAAAAAACATAGCAAAAGAGGAAAAGTATACCGAAACTGATGAAAACATTGGATTTTGGACTCCGAGAACAAGTACAGCTGAGCAGGCTTGCTGCCCTTTTGTAGAGCTCTCAGAGAGCTTTCCAACGTTATGTTGTGCGCCCCGTAACTCCTTACGGATCAAAAGTTATGGGCACCAGAGCGAAGGAGACCTGGTCCCAAGCCCCACGCCCTCAGTTTGCGAGCCTAGCCTCTACGTGAAGCGAAGTTGTCTTGCCCAAGGTGCCGTGGGATTCGGTAATAGAAATGTGATGGATTAGGTTGTCATCCTTTTTGCGGCTCACGACGTACAATCCATGACCGAAAAATAGCACCAAAGAAAAAAAGTATCCCGAAACTGATGAAAACGTTCGATTCTGGGCTCTGAAAACTGACGCAACCGAGCAGGCTTGCTACCCCTGTCGTAGAGCTCTCAGAGAGCTTTACAACGGTATGATGTGCGTCGCGTAACTCCTTACGAATCAAAAGTTATCGGCACTGGAGCGACGGAGACCTAGTCCTAAGCCCTACGCCCTCGGTTTGCGGGCCCAGCCCTTACGTGAAGCGAAGTTGTCTTGCCTAAGGTGCCGTGGGATTTGGTAATAGAAATGTGATGGATTAGGTTGTCGTCCTCATCGCAGCTCACGACGTACGAACCGGGATGAAAATACAGCGCAAAAGAAGAAGTGTCCAAAAACTGATGAAAACGTTCGATTTTGGGCTCTAAAAACAGGTGCAGCATAGCAGGATCGCTGCCCTTGTCGTAGAGCTCTCGGAGAGCTTTCCAACGGCATACTGTGCGCCGTGTAACTCCTTACGGATCAAAAGTTATGGGCACCGGAGCAATGGAGACCTGGTCCCAAGCCCCTCGCCCTCGGTTTGTGGGCCCAGCCTCTACGTGAAGCGAAGTTGTCTTGCCCAAGGTGCAGTGCGATTCGGTAATAGAAATGTGATGGATTAGGTTGTCGTCCTTTTCGTGGCTCACGACGTACGATCCGGGATGGAAAAACAGCACAAAAGAAGAAAAGTATCCCGAAACTGATGAAAACGTTCGATTTTGGGCTCCGTGAATAGGCGTAGTCGAGCAGGCTTGCTGCCCTTGTCGTAGAGCTTTCCAACGGTATGCTGTGCGCCGCGTAACTTCTTACGGATCAAAATTATAGGTACTGGAGCGACGGAGACCTGGTCCCAAGCCCCACGCCCTCGGTGAGACCTCGATTTGCGTGCCTTGGACCCAGAATTATATGACTGACCTTAGATTACGTGCCCTGTCTTTGCTTTCATGCATGCCTTGTCTTATGTGCCTTGACCTAGAATTGTGTGACCTAATCCTCAATATACGTGTGATACCTAGATAAATGTGCCATGACCTTGATTTACGTGCGAGACCTCAATTTGCGTGTATCTCTTCATTTTGTGTGCCCTAACCTTGAACTGCATGCCTTGACCTAAGTTTAAGAGTCGTGTCTCATTTTATATGCCTTGCATCGAATTACGTGCGTTCATTTAGGGTTGCGTGTATTTTCTTGAGAAATGTGTATTCGTCTCGTAATTCATGCTTTATCTCGTAGTGCGTGCCCTAAACCAAGAAAAGCGTGCCCACACGCTAATTAAGAAAGCATCTTACACGAAACACTAGATTATTAATTAGTCCTACAAATTCCACTAACTAATATTATAATCCTAAATTAATTCACTAGAAGACAAAATTTCACCAAAAGCTAAACATTCTTATTCTTTATTCTTTATTCTTTTGCATATCCCAAGCTCACACAATTAAATAATGCTCAAAACATAACAAAATTCAGATTTGAACATTAGCTTTGGCCGACCACACGATGCATTTGACAAGAATTTGCATAAATTAAACTAAGCCTAGACAAACTATGACAATTAGTTCAAACAATGCATTAAAAAAATGACCTAAAACCCTACCCAATGCTCCACATTCTTGGCCCACTCAAATTCCCATGCTAAGACAATTCAAAACATGCTTTAGATGACACAAAATCAGAAATTTTAGAAGCTCAAGGCCGACACATGCTCACACAAACATTTCATTCTTTTCAAACTTCTCATTCTCTCATTTACACTCTCTCTCTCTCTCGGCCTTGGCTGCAACCTTAGGCTCCATAGCTTAAGCTCTCATTCTAAGGTTCTCCTAGACATTCAAGACTCTAAGGAAGCTCGACCAAGCAAGCAAGAAGCAAGGAGATTTGCATGCAAGCTCATAGAACACTCATTTAGGCCCTAGGTATGTTGATAGCTTTTCTTTGATCTCCCTTTTGTTCTAACCACATGCACATACTAAGGACAGGTAACTCAGCTAGGAATTAAGGAAAGCAATATCTCTTGGCCAAACAAGGAGAGAAGACCATTTGTGCATCTTCAAGAGTTTTCAGCATCATTTGTTGTCAATAGGCTAAGGTGAGGGTTAATCCTTTTTAAAAGCTTTCAAAAACCACACGCATGCCTTCATATGTCTAGATTTACCTCCGTACTTGTTTTATATGTGTGTGAATGAGCTTATATAGCCATGCATGGCAAGATATTCGGTTAGAACTTGAGGATAGGCAAAATCGCGTAGCTGGCAGATTTCTGACTTGTTAGAACGAAGTGTATTTGGCTTGGTAAATGATGTTGCAAATGCGTGAAAATTAGTAGGTGACTATTTTTTCCAGTTCTGAGCATTTTTCATAGAAATAGGACAAGGCTAATTTTGACTCTAAAGTCTCCAAAATGGCAAAACATCGAAGGGTGTCTAAATCTGGAAAATCTGGAAAAATGGAGCAGGTTTTTGGCAGTTCACTATCCTTGTAGAATGAAACAGTTTTGACTTAGTAAATGATACCTAAAATCCATTAAATTTGGTAGGTTGCTAGATTTTTCAGTTCTGGACATTGTTGTCAGAAATAGACTAAAGCTAAATCGGACCCTAAGACCCTAGAAAATGGCAAGTATTGAAATATGTACAAATCTGGACAGTTTTGCGTAGTCTCACGGTTTTAGCAATAACTCTTGAATCCGAACTCCAAATGGTGCGAGGTTTGTTTCTGGATTTATTTCACTCAATAATTTTTAATTTGAGATTTTATTCACTGGAATTGGAGATTGTTTGCTTGTATAAATGATTGTGGGAAAAAAGACCAATGCAGTGAGGTTTTTGTCTAGTGATATGCTTTGAAAAATGTTGTAACTTCTCTTGTGGTATCGAATGCTTGGGATTGTGGCACTTGGATGTTGTATGGACTGTTTTGGATGATTGAGGATGTTTTAATTAACCGATGCATGGCTTGGGTTTAATTACGTGACAACTTGCGTCTTAATCGCACGTGTAAGCATGAATTGAAACCCTATTGACTATGAAAACTCGCTAAGTGTTGATCCTATGGTTATTGTGTCTAATTATGTGATTAGTGGGCTGCCTAATAAATGTTAAGTATGCTTGAAATGTGATTCCCAATAATTACATGTTGATAAGAAGACTTTTCTTGCACCCGGTCCTGTGTAGACGTCATTGCTTGCTTGCATAAACTTATTACTCGATTACGTGAACCCCGAAATGAGTTATATGACTTGATTTACATGTGTTACATGGCTGTCCATTTAATATTCGTATAACTCCATGTGATTTGTAAGTGAAATTAAATATCAAAGCATGCCTCGTGTGTTTACTTTCCAACGTGCGATCTTATAATTGCTCAGAGGCAACCTACTTTGTTGTCCTCCTAATGTGATATGTTAAATATTATAAATGTGAATTGCATACAAGGTTGTAACCTTTCATTCTGGCATAGTAGCGTTCACGCACATCGGGTGGCAACGGGCTTGCAAGTGCAACCGTGACTACTATGGTTCAATTCCCTCTCTCGCTTGGGGGCTAGACTTCCTCGGAGAGTTGGGTCGTAGGATTTCAGGGTACATCCGGAGTACACCCAATTGGCGTGATAAGTGGATGATTTGAAGTCGGCCGCAACAACTGATATTGGAAATGAATTGAGAGCAAAAGCTCACCGTATCCTTTTCACTATGTGTATAAGTACTCTCGCTTGGTTCCTAGAGGACCTCAGGGAGGAAAGACGGGTAATTGTGTTCTTTTACTTTTATATTACATTATGAACTTACTTGTGTTATATGTCATGCTTTCAAAAAGGGTTTTATATAAGTTGAACTGGAAAAAGAGTTTCAAAACGTATTTCTCGTTCTCCCTCGCTGAGTTCATAAGGACTCACACTCTTTTATCATCACAGGTGAAGAAGATCAGGAACAGGTACCCGTGGATAACGTGCTTATTGATGACTCCTTGGAGTGATTGCATACCCTACGTGCCTTACTTGTCTGTGGCTATTTTGTGAACAATATGTTTGTTTTGAAGACTATCTCTTATGTTGTCGTCATTGTTATTGTAAAAGACCCCCGTTGTAATTTGGGGTCTAATTTTGATTTGTACAGTTTATAACTAGACAGACACCCTATTTGATCGTTTTGCTACTTTGATTAGTAACTACTACAGGCTTATGAAGTATTAGGCAAAGGGCTAAGTAAAATGAATCTATCCAATCTTAAGCAGGTACTCATTTGTAAGCTAAGACCAACAGGTACTTGTGTAACAGGAATTGACACATAAACGAGACATAGTTGTCATGCTAGGTGTTAATCAAACGAGACTTGAGATAAATAGTGGACATATCAATTGGCGATAAATAGTAATCTTAGTTGGAATCGAATTTGAGATTGAAATTTTTGAGGTGTTTAGAAAATCAGGTCAAACTAAAGAGACCAATTACAGCTGTTATGCTGCCAGTTTTTTGAAATTTTTTTGGAGTTCTAGTCTAACGGATAAGCTTAATTTTCGTTAATCAGTTATAGTCATAAAAGAACGTGAATGTTTAGATCACACCCTAGTCTACCCTCTATAGGTTGGGTTGGGCGCGTGACACTTTACGTGAAGCGAAGTTGTCTTGCCTAAAGTGGCGTGGGATTCGATAATAGAAATATGATGGATTAGGTTGTCGTCCTTTTTGTGGCTCACGACGTACGATTCGAGACAGAAAAATAGCGCAAGAGAAGAAAAGTATCCTGAAACTGATGAAAATGTTCAATTTTGGGCTCCTAGAACAAGCACAGCAGAGCAGGCTTGCTGCCCCTGTCGTAGAGCTCTCAAAGAGCTTTCCAACGGTATGTTGTGTGCCCTGTAACTCCTTACGGATAAAAAGTTATGGGCACCAGAGTGACGAAGACCTGGTCCGATGCCCTACGCCCTCAGTTTGCGGTCCCAGCCTCTACAAGAAGCGAAGTTATCTTGCCCAAGGTGCCATGGGATTCGGTAATAGAAATGTGATATTAGGTTGTCATCATTTTCGCGGCTCACGATGTACGATCCAGGACGGAAAAATAGAGCAAAAAAAGAAAAGTGTCCCGAAACTGATGAACACATTCGAGTTTGGGCTCCGAGAACAAGCGCAGCGCAACAGGCTTACTGCCCCTGTCGTAGAGCTCTTGGAAAGCTTTCCAACAGTATGTTGTGCGCCGCGTAACTCCTTACAGATCAAAAGATATAGGCACTGGAGCGACATAAACCTAGTCACAAGCCCAACGCCCTCGGTTTGTGGGCCCAGCCTCTAAGTGAAGCAAAGTTGTCTTGCCCAAGGTGCCATGGGATTCGGTAATAGAAATGTGATGGATTAGGTTGTCATCCATTTTGCAACTCACGACGTACGATCCGGGACGAAAAAACAGAGCAAAAGAAGTAAAATATCCTGAAACTGATGAAAACGTTTAATTTTGGGGTCCGAAAACAGACGTAGCTGAGCAAGCTTGCTACCCCTGTCGTAGAGCTCTCGGAGAGCTTTCCAATGGTATGCTGTGCGCCGTGTAACTCCTTACGGATCAAAAGTTATGGGCACCGGAGCGACGAAGACTTGGTCCCAAGACCCACGCCCTCGGTTTGTCGGCCCAGCCTCTACGTGAAGCGAAGTTGTCTTGCCCAAAGTGCCGTGGGATTCGTTAATAGAAATGTGATGGATTAGGTTGCCGTCCTTTTCGCGGTTCACGACGTATGATCCGGAACGGAAAAACAGCGGAAAAGAAGAAAAGTATCCTGAAACTTATGAAAATGTTCAATTTTGGGCACCGAAAACAGGCACAGCCGAGAAAGTTTGTTGCCCATGTCGTAGAGCTCTCGTAGAGCTTTCCAACAATATGTTGTGCGTCACGTAACTCCTTATGGATCAAAAGTTATAGGCACCGGAGTGACGGAGACCTTGTCCCAAGCCCCACGCCCTCGGTTTACGGGCCTAGCCTCTACGTGAAGCGAAGTTGTCTTGCCCAAGGTGGTGTGGGATTCGATAATAAAAATGTGATGGATTAGGTTGTCGTCCTTTTCGCTGCTCACGACGTACGATCCGAGATAGAAAAACAACGCAATAGAAGAAAAGTGTCACTAAACTGATGAGAACGTTCGATTTTGGGCTCCGAGAATAGGTGCAGCCGAGCAGGGTTGTTGCGCCAGTCGTAGAGCTCTCAGAGATCTTTCCAATGGTATGTTGTGCGCCGCGTAACTCCTTATGGATCAAAAGTTTTGGGCACTAGAGCAACGGAGACCTGGTCTCAAGCCCCACGCCCTCAGTTTGCGGGCCCAGCCTCTACGTGAAGTAAAGTTGTATTGCCCAAGGTGTCATGGGATTCGGTAATAGAAATGTGATGGATTAGGTTGTCGTCCTTTTCGTGGCTCACGACCTAGGATCCGGGACGGAAAAATAGTGCGAAAGAAAAAAAGTGTACCGAAACTAATAAAAATGTTATATTTTGGGCTCCGAGAACAGGTGCTGCTGACCAGGCTTGCTGCCCATGTCGTAAAGCTCTCGGAGAGCTTTCCAACGGTAAGTTGTGCGCCGCGTAACTCTTTACGGATCAAAAGTTATGGGCACCAGAGCGACGGAGACCTGGTCCTAAGCCCTCGGTTTGTTGGCCCAATCTCTACGTGAAGCGAAGTTGTCTTGCCCAAGGTGGCATGGGATTCGGTAACAGAAATGAGATAGATTTGGTTGTCGTCCTTTTCGGAGCTAACGACGTACTATCCGGGACAGAAAAACAGCGCAAAAGGAGAAAAGTGTCCCGAAACTGATGAAAATGTTTGATTTTTGGCTATGAAAATACGCGCAGCTGTACAGGATTGCTGCCCCTGTCGTAGAGATCTTGGAAAGCTTTCCAACTGCATGCCTTACAGATCAAAAGTTATGGACACCAGAGTGACGGATACCTGGTCACTAGCCCAACGCCCTCAGCTTGCGGCCCCAGCCCCTACATGAAGTGAACTGGTCCTGCCCAAGCTGCTGTGGGATTTGGTAATAGAAATGTGATGGATTAGGTTATCGTCCTTTTTGCGGCTCACGATGTACGATCCGGGATTGAAAAACAGCGCAAATCAAGAAAAGTGTCTCGAAACTAATGAAAATGTTCGATTTTGGGCACCAAAAATAGGCGTAGCTAAGTAGGTTTACTGCCCCTATCGTAGAGCTCACAGAGAGCTTTCCAATGGTATACTGTGCACCGTGTAACTCCTTACGGATCAAAAGTTATGGGCACTATAGCGACGAAGGACTGGTCCCAAGCCCCACGCCCTCGGTTTACTGGCCCAGCATCTACATGAAGCGAAGTTGTCTTGCCCAAGGTGGCATGGGATTCGGTAATAGAAATGTGATGAATTAGGTTGTCGTCCTTTTCGCGGCTCACGACATACGATCCGGGACAGAAAAATAGAGCAAAAGAAGAAAAGTATCCCGAAACTAATGAAAATCTTCGATTTTGTGCTCGGAATATAGGCGCAGCCGAGCAGGCTTGCTGCCCCTGTCGTAGAGCTCTCGGAGAGCTTTCCAATGGTATGCTGTGCACCGCGTAGCTCCTTACGGATCAAAAGTTATGGGCACCGGACTGACGGATACTTGGTCATAAGCCCTACGCCCTAGGTTTGCGGGACCAACCTCTACGTGAAGCGAATTGTCTTGCCCAAGGTGCTTTGGGATTCGGTAATAGAAATGTGATGGATTAGTTTGTCATCCTTTTCGCGGCTCACGACGTACGATCCGGGACGGAAAAACAGAGCAAAAGAAGAAAAGTATCCCGAAACTGATGAAAACGTTCGATTTTGGGCTTCGAAAATAGGCGCAGCCGAGTAGGCTTACTGCCCCTGTTGTAGAGCTCTCATAGAGCTTTCTAACGGAATGTTGTGCGCTGCGTAATCCTTACGGATCAAAAGTTATGGGCACTGGAATGATGGAGACTTGATCCTAAGCCCCACGCCTTCGGTTTGCGGGCCCAGCCTCTACGTGAAGCGAAGTTGTCTTGCCCAATTTGTTGTGGGATTCGGTAATAGAAATGTGATGGATTAGGTTGTCGTCCTTATCGCGGCTCACGACGTACGAAACGGGACGGAAAAACAGCGCAAAAGAAGAAAATTTTCTTGAAACAGATTAAAACATTTGATTTTGGGCTCCAAAAATAGTCGCAGCTGAGCAGGATCGCTGCCCCCGTCGTAGAGCTCTCGGAGAGCTTTCCAACGGTATGCTGTGCGCCGCTTAACTCTTTACAGATCAAAAGTTATAAGCACCGGAGCGACAGATACCTGGTCATAAGCCCCACGCCCTCGGTTTTGCGGGCCCAGCCTCTACGTGAAGTGAAGTTGTCTTGTCCAAGGTACTGCGGGATTTGGTAATAGAAATGCGATGGATTAGGTAGTCGTCCTTTTCGCGGTTCACAACGTACGATCCGGGACAGAAAAATAGGGCAAAAGAAGAAAAGTGACCCAAAAATGATGAAAACGTTCGATTTTGGACTCCAAAAATAGGCGCAGCTGAGCAGGCTTGCTGCCCCTGTTGTAGAGCTCTCGGAGAGCTTTCCAACGGTATGTTGTTTGTCGCGTAACTCCTTACAGATGAAAAGTTATGGGCACCGGACCGACGGATACCTGGTCACGAGCCCCATGCCCTCGGTTTACGGGCCAACCTCTACGTGAAGCGAAGTTGTCTTGCCTAAGGTGCTGTGGGATTCGGTAATAGAAATGTGATGGATTAGGTTGTCGTCCTTTTCGCGGCTCACGACGTACGATCCAAGATGAAAAAATAGCACAAAAGAAGAAAAGTGTCTCGAAACTGATGAAAATGTTCGATTTTGGACTCCGAAAACAGGCGCAATAGCGAAGGCTTGCTGCCCCTATCGTAAAGCTCTCAGAGAGCTTTCGAACGGTATGTTGTGCTCCACGTAACTCCTAACGGATCAAAAGTTATGGGCACCGGACCGACGGATACCTGGTCACAAGTCCCACGCCCTCGGTTTGTAGGCCCAGCCTCTACGTGAAACGAAGCTATCTTGCCCAAGGTGGTGTGGGATTCGGTAATAGAAATGTGATGGATTAGGTTGTCATCCTTTTCACGGCTCACGATGTACGATCTGGGACGGAAAAATAGCGCAAAAGAAGAAAAGTGTCCCAAAACTGATGAAAATGTTCGATTTTGGGCTCTGAAAACAGGCGCAGTTGAGCAGGCTTGCTGCCCCCATCGTAGAGCTCTCGGAGAGCTTTCCAATGGTATGTTGTGCACTGCGTAACTCCTTACAGATCAAAAGTTATGGGCACCGGAGCGACGGAGACCTGGTCCTAAGCCCCACGCCCTAGGTTTACGGGCCCAACTTCTACGTGAAGAGAAGTTGTCTTGCCCAAGGTGGTGTAGGATTCGGTAATAGAAATGTGATGGATTAAGTTGTTGTCCTTTTCGCGGCTCACGAAGTACGATCCGGGACCCAAAAACAGAGCAAAAAAAGAAAAGTGTCCCGAAACTGATGAAAACGTTAGATTTTGGGCTACGAAAATAGGCGCAGCCAAGTAGGCTTGTTGCCCCTGTCGTAGAGCTCTCGTAGAGCTTTCTAATGGTATGTTGTGCGCCGTGTAATCCTTACGAATCAAAAGTTATTGGCACCGGAACGATGGAGACATGGTCCTAAGCCCCACGCCTTCGGTTTGCGGGCCCATCCTCTACGTGAAACAAAGTTGTCTTGCCCAAGGTGCCGTGGGATTCGGTAATAGAAATGTGATTGATTACGTTGTCGTCTTTATCGCGTCTCATGACGTACCAAACGGGATGAAAAAACAGCGCAAAAGAAGAAAAGTGTCTCGAAACTGATTAAAACATTTGGTTTTGGGCTCCAAAAATAGGCGCAGCCGAGCAGGATCGCTGCCCTCGTCGTAGAGCTCTCGGAGAGCTTTCCAACGGTATGTTGTGCGCTGCATAACTTTTTACGGATCAAAAGTTATAAGCACTGGAGCGACGGATACCTGGTCACAAGCCCCACGCCCTCGGTTTGCGGGCCCAGTCTCTACGTGAAGTGAAGTTGTCTTGTCCAAGGTGTTGCAGGATTAGGTAATAGAAATACGATGTGTCACGCCCCAACCCGGCCTATAAAGGTTAGACTAGGGTGTGATCTAAACATTCAAGTCATGTCTCGTACTCAATCGTTCATGAAAGTTTAACACTGAACGTTTAGCCTAGACTCCACAATTTTTTCAGAAAACCGACAGCATAATGGCTGTAATTGGGCTCTTTAGTTTGACCTAGTTCTCTAAACGCCTTAAAATTTTCAATCTCAATTTCATTTCCAACAAAGATTACTATTCATCAATTGAAACGCTACTAGTTGTCTCGAAGTCTCGTTTGATTAATAACCTAGCATGATACTATGTCTCATTTGTTTGTTAATCCTTGTTACAAACGTACCTGTTGATCTTAGCTTATCAATGAGTACCTGCTTAAGATTGGATAGGTTCATTTTACTTAATCCTTACCTGAGATTTCATAAATCCTATGATAGATACTAGCCAGTAACGATAGCAAAACGACCACAGTAGTGTCTATCTAGTTATTATCAGTACAAGCCAAAATTAGATCCCAAATTACAACGGGGGTCTTTTACATTACAAACATCAAGCAACATGAAAAGAAATAGTCTTCAAGCAGCATAGTGTTCACAATGGCCATAATCAAGCAAAGCACATAGGACAGGCAATCATTCCAAGGAATCATCGTTAGGCACGTCGTCCTCGGGTACCTGTTTTTGATCTTCTTCACCTGAGATAATAAAAGAGGGTGAGTCCTTATGAACTTAGTGAGGGGGAACGAGAAATAGGTTTTGAAACTCATTTTTCGGTTCAACTTATGAAAACCCTTTTTGCAAGCATGAATATATCACAAATAAGTACATAACAATAATATAAAAGTAAATGAACACAATTACCCGTTTTTCCTCCCCGAGGTCCTCTAGGAACCAAGCGAGAGTACTTATACACATAGTAAAAAGGATACGGTGAGCTTTTGCTCTCAGTTCATTTCCAGTATCAGTTGTTGCGGCTGACTTCAAATCATCCCCTTATCACGCCAAATGGGTGTACTCCGGATGTACCTCGAAATTCTATGACCCGACTCTCCGAGGAAGTCTAGCCCCCAAGCGAGAGAGGGAATTGGACAATGGTAGTCACGGTTGCACCGGCAAGCCCGATGCCGCCCGGTGTGCGTGAACGTTACCACGCCATAATGAAAGGTTGCAACCTTGTATGCAATGCACATTTATGACATTTAATATATCACATTAGGAGGACACAAAGTAGGCTGCCTCCGAGCAGTCATAAGATTGCACATTGATAAGTAAACAAGCAAGGCACGATAAGACAAGTAATTTCACTTGAAAGGCACATGGAGTTATATGAACATTAAACGGACAGACATGTAACGCACGTAAATCAAGTCATATAACTCATTTCAAAGTTCACGTAATCAAATAATAAGATTATTCATCATGCAACGGCATCTACGTGGGACCGGGTGCAAGAAAAGCCTACTTAACAACATCAAATCATCGAAATCATATTTAGGGCTACAAGGGCAACTACGGGCAGCCTAATAAATACATAATCCAACACAACATCCAAAGGATCAACACTTAGCAAATTCACCTAGTTACTAGGGTTCCAATTCGTACTTACCCGTGCAATTAAGCCCCAAATCATCTCAAAATCAAACTCAAGCCATGCATTGATTAGTTCATATACCCTCAAGTATTCAAAACAGTCCACACAACATCTCAATGCCACAATCCCAAGCATTTAACACACTAAGAGAAGCTACAATAATTTTTTAAGCACATCTTTAAGTGAAACCCTCACTGCAATGGACTGTTTTCTCACAATCATTAAGACAAGCAAACAAACTCCAATTCTAATGAATAAGATGTCAAATTAAATTTTAAGAAGTGAACTAAATTCAGAAACAAACCTCGCATCATTTGGGGTTCGGGTTCAATAGTTATAGCCAAAACAGTGAGACTGCACAAAACTGTCCAGATTTGCACACATTTCAATACTTGTCGTTTTTGAGGTCCTTAGGGTCAGATTTAGCCTTAGTACATTTCTGACAAAAATGTCCAAAACCGAAAAATCTAGCAGCACACAAAATTTAATGCATTTTGGATATAATTTACTAAGTCAAAACTGGTTTGTTCTACAAGGTCAGTGAATCTGCCAAAACCTGCTTCATTTTTCCAGATTTTCCAGATTTGGACACATTTCAATGATTTGCCATTTTGAGGACCTTAGAGTCAAAATTAGCTTTGGCCTATTTATGGGAAAAATGTTCAGAACTAGCAAAACTAGTCACCTACCAATTTTTACACATTTTAAACATCATTTACCTATCCAAAATCACCTCGCACCAACAAGACAGAAAGCTGTCACATGCACGATTTCATCTATCATCACATTCTAGCCCAAAATCTTGCCATGCATGGTTGTAAAAGCTTATGAACACACATATATCTCAAGTACAGAAGCAAAGATAAACATTTAAGAGCATGCATGTGGCTTTTTTGAAATATTTTCAAGATGTTTTAGCCCTCACCTTTGCAAAACAACAAGAAGATGCACAAGACTCTTGGTGAAGCACAAAGTTGATCTTCTTCCTTGCTTAGCCGAGATACCACTCGATTTTCTCTATTTTTCCTAGCTTAGTGATCAATTTCTTAGTAGGTGCATGTGGTTAGAACAAGAAGAAAAGAAATGGAGCTAGCAAACTCACCTAAGCCGAAATGGAGATTCAAAGAGCTTGCATGTGTGTTTCTTGCAACCTAGCTTGCTTAGTCGAGCTCCCTAGCTTCTTGCATGCTTTGATGAACCATGGAGTGATGAAGATAAGCTATGGAGTGTATAAACTCAGCCAAAGCCAAGGGAGAGAGAGAAGAATGAGAGGGAGAGAGAGAAATGTGAGGAAATGAGAGAAATTAGAAGCTTTTGCAATTGTTGAGGCTTGTGTCGGCCTTGGGCATAAAAATTTCAGACTTTTGTGTCTTCAAGAAGCATTTTGAAATTCCTAGCATGGGCAAGGAGCTTGTGTCGAAATGGTGGGGCTTTGGGGAGGGTTTGAGCTAATTTTTTTATGCATTTGTGTCATAGAATGTCATAGAATGTTTGGGAATAAGATTTGAATTATGCAAAGCAATCACAAAAGCTCACAAGATGGTCGGCCAAGGCATGTAAAAATCTGATTTTTTTGTCATCTTTTGAGCATTATTTAATTGTGTGTTTGGAAAGTGCAAAAGAATAAGGAACAAAGAATGAGAATGTCTAGCTTTTGGTGCAATTTCGTCTTCTAGTGGGTTGAATTAGTAATTTAATATTAGTTAGTGGAATTGTAGGATTAATTAATGATCTAGTGCTTCATGTAAGATACTTTCTTGATTAGCGTGAGGGCACGCTTTCCTAGGTCTAGGGCACGTACTACTAGGTAGGGTACGAACTACGAGACAAATGTACGTTTTCCAAGTAAATGCACGCAACCCTAAATGAATGCACGTAACTCAATGCATGGCACACTAAACGAAACACAATTCTTAAACCTAGGTCAAGGCACGCAAATCTAGGTTAGGGCACTCTAAACGAGGCATCACACGCAAATCGAGGTCGGGCCTCACATCCTTCCCTCCTTAAAAGAATTTTGTCCTGAAATTCAATATTACCTTTGAAATAAAGCTGGATACTGTTGCTCCATCTGGTCTCGCCTTTCCCACGTTGCTTCTTCAACTCCATGATGATCCCACAACACTTTCACCATCGGTATAGTTTTGTTGCGCAACTCCCGATCTTGCTGGTCTAGGATCCGAATGGGCTTCTCTTCATAAGACAAGTTCTCCCGAAGCTGCAACGGCTCTGGCTCCAAGATATGCGATGGATGAGGGTGATACTTCCGCAGCATCGAAACATGAAAGACGTCATGAATATTGGAGAGGTTTTGGGGTAGTGCCAGGCGATACGTCAATCCGCCAACCTTCTCAATTATCTCAAATGGTCCTACAAATCTCGGGCTCAACTTTCCACCCTTGCCATGTTTAATCAGTCCCCTCCGAGGTGATATCTTCAAGAACACCTTGTCGCCGACCTCAAACTCTAGGCTCCGTCTCCGTCGGTCTGCATAACTTTTCTGCCTGCTTTGGGCGGTAAGCATTCGTTTCCGGATGAGGTGAATATTATCCACAGTCTTCATAAGTTCAGGTAGAAGGGTCGGGTCAAAAGTCTTCGTCTCACCTACTTCATCCCAGTAAATTGGGGATCGACACTTACGTCCATACAACGCCTCAAATTGGGCCATCCCGATAGTGGCCTGATAACTATTATTATAAACGAACTCCGCTAAAGACATGTATTTCTCCCAACCTTTCCCGAAGTCTAAAACACACGCCCTCAGCATATCCTCCAGAATCTGAATAGTTCTCTCCGATTGTCCATCAGTCTGAGGGTGATAAGCCGTGCTGAAACTCAACTTCGTTCCCAAAGCTTCTTGCAATCTCTTCCAAAATCAGGAAGTAAAACGAGGATCCCTATCCGATACAATACTCACAGGCATCCCATGCAATCTTACAATCTCCGCCACATACATATCTCCCAATTTCTCAGGACTATCCTCCTTGTTCATCGGTAAGAAGTGCGCTGACTTAGTCAATCTATCCACTATGACCCAAATGGCGTCATGACCCTTTTGTGACCTGGGCAGGTCCATAACAAAGTCCATAGTTATATGTTCCCATTTCCATTGAGGAATCTCCAACGGTTGAAGTAAACCTGCCGGTCGTTGATGTTCCGCTTTGACTCTCTGGCAAGTCAAATACCATGCCACAAACTCTGCAATCTCTCTTTTCATGTTATTCCACCAATAGTGTTGCTTCAAATCCCGGTACATCTTTGTTCCGCCGGGGTGAATAGTGTATCTTGAATTATGGGCTTCTTCAAGAATCTTCTTTTTCAGCTCTGGCTCATTAGGAACACAAATCCGATTCCTAAACCTCCAAACACCATCATCATGAAACTTGAAATCTGTGTTGCTTTTTTTAATCTTCTGAAACTGTTGGTCCTTCTGTTGAGCCTCTCGTAATTCAGACAGAAAGGTCGATTGAACTTGTGTAGTGGCAAAAAGTAACCCTTTCCGAGTCAATTGTTGTTTCCACAAAAATGCTTCCTCCAACAACTCCTGCACCTTGACTTCTAGTTTTGCCATGCTTGCTTTCCTACTTAAGGCATCTGCAACTACATTTGCTTTATCGGGCACATAATTGATTGTGCAGTTATAATCATCCAAAAGCTCCATCCACCGCCTTCGCCTCATATTCAACTCTTTTTGTGAGAACAAGTATTTCAAGCTCTTGTGATCAGTAAACACCTTGAACTTGTTACCCCATAGATAGTGCCTCCATTTCTTGAGTGCAAACACAATAGCCGCTAACTCCAAATCATGCGTCGGGTAGTTCAATTCATACGGCTTCGGTTTCCTAGAAGCATACGCAATCACTTTACCATTTTGCATCAACACACAACCCAATCCTTCCTTTGAAGCATCACTATAGATTACAAAACCTTGACTCCCTTCAGGCAATGCAAGAATAGGTGCGGTAGTCAATCTTTTCTTCAATTCTTGGAAGCTGTTCTCACACTTATCATCCCACACGAACTTTGTTTTATTTTGAGTGAGCTTTGTAAGCGGTCCTACAATCTTAGAGAAATCCTTCACGAATCTCCGATAATAGCCAGCTAGACCCAGAAAACTCCGAACCTCCGTAACGTTTTCCGGCTTCTTCCAAGACATCACCGCTTCTATCTTTGCTGGGTCCACTGCTATTCCCTCTTGGGATATGATATGCCCCAAAAATGCAATCTGCTGCAACCAAAATTCGCACTTGTTAAACCTTGCATACAATTGATGCTCTCGAAGTTTCTGCAATACCAATCGCAGATGTTGTTCATGCTCAGCCTCTTATTTCGAGTATACCAAGATATCATCAATGAAGATCACCACAAATTGGTCCAAGTAGGGTTGAAACACCCTGTGCATCAAGTCCATAAAAGCTGCAGAGGCATTAGTTAGTCCAAATGGCATCACCACATATTCATAATGCCCATATCTTGTCCTGAAAGCCGTTTTAGGCACATCCTCCTTTTTGATCCGCAACTGATAGTACCCTTGCCTCAAGTCGAGTTTCGAATACACTTTGGCTCCTTGAAGTTGATCAAATAACTCGTCGATCAGTGGAAGTGGATATTTATTCTTGACAGTCACTTGGTTCAATCCTCGGTAATCGATGCATAGCCTCAACATTCCGTCTTTCTTCTTTACAAAGAGGACTGGTGCACGCCACAGAGAAGAACTTGGTTGATCAAACCCCTTCTTCAACAATCCTTGCAATTGGTCCTTCAATTCTTGTAGCTCGGCTGGTGCCATACGATAAGGGGCTTTAGATATCGGCTGGGTGCCAGGCAGTAACTCTATAATGAACTCGATCTCCCGATTTGGGGGTAAACTGGGCAATTCTTCTAGAAACACATCCACATAGTCTTTGATCACTTGCATTTCCTCCAACTTAGCTTTGTCCGACGGCTTGTTGATGAGGTAAGCTAAGTATCCACTATACCCTTTTCTCAAGGACTTCACTGCTTTCGTAGATGAAATGATGGAACTCCCGGCGAAATCTCTTCGACCCATTACCTCCAGTATTGGTTGACCAGGTACCTAGAACGTTACAATATTCGTCCGGAAATCTAGTTGGGCATGATGCTTTGCCAACCAATCCATCCCTAAGATGACCTCATAGTCTCGAAAAGGTAATACGATAAGATTGGCTGAGAATTCCCTATCCTTAATTTGGATTTTACATGCTTTACAAGCTGAGCTAGTAACAAGTTTAGAACCCATCAGAGTACCAATTTCTACTTCGTAAGGCAAACATACAACTCGTAGTTTCACACGTTGCACACATAAGGGAGTAATAAATGAATAAGTAGCACCCGGATCAATTAGCACCCTAACAGGTTGATTCAGTATGAAGAATGTACCTTCAACAACAGCGGTCTCCTCTGGAAGCTCCTCGCACTCAATTGCATAAGCTCGAGCCTGAACTCTAGGAATTGGAGTCTTGCCTCTACCAGCTGGTTTAACCTGATTTTGTCCTGCTTGCCATTTAGGGCAATCCTTGATCTGATGCTGATCACTGCCACATCTCACACATCGTCCTGACTTCTTCTAGTACTGGGCCTCGGTATGCCCCTTCTTGTCACAGTAAGAATAGTTAACAGACTGAGTAACAGGTGAACTACCTGTGGATCCGCGGGTGGAAGAGGCTGATGGTGCTTTAGTCGGGCCACGGTTATTCACTAGTCTGTTCTGGCTCTGGCCCTGACTACGACTCTGGCTCTGGAATTTCCTCTGTTGACCTGAAGGTTGGTATGGTTTCTTGTTCGGCTGACTCGAACCGGCTCTATCAAGTTTCCTCTTCTCAACTCGGGAAGCAGCAACAAAGAGAGCAGAATAGGTATCGAAGTCATGCGAAGCCAACTGGTCCTGAATCTCTGGCCTTAATCCCGAAGTAAATTTCCACATCTTCGCCTCCGGAGTACTGACCATGTATTGAGCATAGCGGGACAGTCGGTCAAAACGAGCCTCATACTGGGCCACCGTCATGTTACCCTGGTTCAAGTACATGAACTCCTCAATCCGCCTCTGCCTGGAAACTGCAGGAACATATTTCTCCTTGAAGGCCTTAACGAAATTACCCCACAAGCGAGGGGTATGATCAGTTTCCCACAGTGCCTCCACAGTGTGCCACCAATGCTCAGCATCCCCGTGCAACAGAAACACAGCAAACTCCACCTTTTCTTCATCAGTATAATCAAGTGGCCTGAAAATCCTCTCGATCTCAAACAGCCAAGCCTCTGCTTTCTCATCATTAGCTTCCCCGTGGAATTTGGACGGGCGAAAGTCAAGGAACTCCCTCATTCTGCTATGTCTCCCATGGTTACCATCATTCATGTTGTTGTTGTTGTTGTTGTTGGCTTCACGTGCATCTTGACGCTCCATCACTCGTGACACGCGATCCATGGCATTCGCCATCAAGTTAAACATAGCTATGCCGGGATTAGTTTGATAAGCATCTCCGGTCTCTTGGGGTTCACCGCTCCTATTAGTAGTGCGGATACTAGGGCCAGCCATCTATAGGCACAGATTACGATGCACAATTTATTGAAATACGACAAACAAGAATTTAATGCATAAGATATGCAACATAATATAGATACACAATTCTAGAAACAATTAAGGCATGTTAATCACTTTAACACAAAGAACATAAAAGGAACAATTAACATTATCACACAACAACATATAGACAAGTCATCCTAATTATCTTAGGGCTCTACCCATGGTCCGAGAGTTAAATCCAGCTTAAGCAATCTAAGCTCTAATACCATTCTTCTATAAGGTGTCACGCCTCAACCCGGCCTATAAAGGTTAGACTAGGGTGTGATCTAAACATTCAAGTCATGTCTCGTACTCAATCGTTCATGAAAGTTTAACACTTAACGTTTAGCCTAGGCTCCACAATTTTTTCGGAAAACTGGCAGCATAACGGCTGTAATTGGGCTCTTTAGTTTGACCTAGTTCTCTAAACGCCTCAAAATTTCCAATCTCAATTTCATTTCCAACAAAGATTACTATTCATCAATTGAAACGCTACTAGCTGTCTCGAAGTCTCGTTTGATTAATAACCTAGCATGATACTGTCACGCCCCAACCCGGCCTATAAGGTTAAACTAGGGTGTGATCTAAACGTTCAGGACATATCACATACTTAACCATTTATGAAGATTACACACTTAATGTTTTAGTCTAAACTCCAAAGTTTTTCGAAAAACTGGCAGCATAACGGCCGTAATTGGGCTCTTTGGTTTAACCTAATTCTCTAAACGCCTCAAAATTTACTATCTCAAGTTCATTTCCAACTAAGATTATTATTTAACATCAATTGAAATGCCTATTGGTTATCTCGATGTCTCGTTCGATTTATAACATAGCATGATACTATGTCTCGTTGGTTTGATTATCCTCGTTACAAGAGTACCTGTTGATCTTAGCTTAATAGCGAGTACCTGTTTAAGATTGGATAAGTTCATTTACTTAGTCCCTAACTAGTACGTCATAACCTATGATATATACTAGCGGTAATAATAGCCAAAAATAATCATAGTAGTGTCTAGCATCAGTCTACTTAATACCAGTACAAACTAAAATTAGACCCCAAATTACAACGGGGGTCTTTACATTACAACATCGAGCAACATAAAAGTAAATAGTCTTCAAGTAGCATAAAGTTCACAAGTTGCCATAATCACGCAAAGCACACAAACAGGCAATCACTCCAGGGATTCATCGTTAGGCACACCGTCCTCGGGTACCTGTTATGGATCTTCTTCACCTGAGATGATAAAAGAGGGTGAGTCCTTATGAACTCAGCGAGGGGGAACGAGAAATAGGTTTTGAAACTCATTTTCCGGTTCAACTTATGAAATCATTTTGCAAACATGAATATAACAATAATACAAGTACAGAAACAGAAATACCAGTCTTTCCTCCCCGAGGTTCTCTAGGAACCAAGCGAGAGTACTTATACACATAGTAAAAAGGATACAGTGAGCTTTTGCTCTCAGATCAGTTTCAGAATCAGAAGTTGCGGCCGACTTCAAATAACCCCAAAACACGCCAAGTGGGTGTACTTTGGATGTACCCCGAAATCCTACGACCTAATTTTTCGAGGAAGTCTAGCCCCCAAGCGAGAGAGGGAATGGAACAGTGGTAGTCACGGGTGTACCGGCAAGCCCGATGCCACCCGGTGTGCATGATCGCTACCACGCCGATAGGAAAGGTTGCAACCTTGTATGCAATGCACATTTATGACAGGTAATATATCACAGTAGGAGGACAACAAAGTAGGTTGCCTCCGGATAGTCATAAGATTGCACATTGACAGGTAAACAAGCAGGGCACGATAAGACAGGAAATTTCACTTGAAAGGCATATAGAGTTATATGAAAATTAAACGGGCAGCCATGTAACACATGTAAAACAGGCCATATAACTCATTTCAAAGTCCACGTGATCAAGTAGTAAGCTTATTCAACATGCAATAACATCTATGTGGGTTCGGATGCAAGAAAAGCTTATTTGTCAACATGCAATGATCAAAATCACATTTAAGACTATAAAGGCATTTATGGGCAGCCTACTAAACATATAATTCCGCACAATATCCAAATGATTAACACTTAGCAAAACTACCTAGTCATTAGGGTTTCCATTTCGTGCATATTCATGCAATTTGAGCCTCAAACCAACTCAAGGTCAATCTCAAGCCATGCATCATTTAATTCAAACATCCTCAAGTTCTCAAACAGTCCACACAACATCCCAACACCACAATTCCAAGTAATTAACACCACAAGAGAGGTTACAACAATTTTTCTAAGCACAACATTAAGTGAAACCCTTACTGCAATAGGCTGTTTTCTCAGAATCACTAGGATAAGCAAAAAATCTCCAAATCTAGTGAATAAGATGTGAAATTAAAGCTTAAGAAGTGAACTAAAATCAGGAACAAACCTTGCATCAATCAGAGTTCAGGATCATTAGATATAGCCGAAACAGTGGGATAGCACAAAACTGTCCAGATTTACACACATTTCGATAATTGACGTTTTTGAGGTCCTTAGAGTCAGATTTAGCCTTCGTCCATTTCTGACAAAAATGTCCAGAACTGAAAAATATCGTAGCACACCAAATTTAATACATTTTGGATACCATTCACTAAGTCAAATCTGGTTCGTTCTACAAGGTCAGTGCATCTGTCAAAACCTGCTTCATTTTTTCAGATTTCCAGATTTGGACACATTTTAAAGATTTGCCATTTTGAGTATCCTAGAGTCAAAATTAACTTCGGCCTATTTCTGTGAAAAATGTTCAAAACTGTCCAAACTAGTCACCTACCAATTTTCAAGCATTTTTAACATCATTTTCCTAGCTAAACTTACCTTGAAACAGACTGGTCAGAGAGCTGTCAACAATCCGACTTCTCACCTATCACCACTTTCTAGCCAAGATCTTGCCATGCATGGTTGTTTAAGCTCATGAACGAACATATAACTCAAGTACAGAAGCAAAGACATACATTTATGGGCATGCATGTGAATTTTTGAAGGAATTTTAAAAGATTTTAGCCCTCACCTTAGCAATCAACCAAGAGGATGCACAAAAACTAGTTGAAGCTCAAATCTCTTCTTCTTCTTGCTTAGCCGAGATTCCAACTTGGTTTCTCTATTTTTCCTAGCCTAGTGACCAACCTCTTAGTACATGCATGAGGTTAGAACAAGAAGAAAAGAAATGGAAGCCAAGAAACTCACCTAGGGCCGAAATGAAGGCTTCAAAGTACATGCATGTATGATTCTTGCATCCTAGCTAGCTTGCTCGACTTTCCTTGCTTATTGCTTAACTTGGTTGACTATAGTGTGAAGAAGATGAGCTAAGGATGGAGAGAACTCAGCCAAGGCCAAGAGAGAGAGAGGGAAATTGAGAGGGAAGTGAGAGGAAAGAAAGAGAAATGAAAGAAGAAAATGACAAAAAAAAGAAGGCCTTGCAAATTTTGATGAGCATGTCGGCCTTGGGCAGCAAAATCTGATTTTTTGTGTCTTCAAGATGGAATTTAAAAATGCTAGCATGGGCATGGAAGAGTTGGTCGAGTATGGTGAGGAATTGAGGAGATTTTTGAGTTATTTTTTATGCATTTGTGTCTTAGAATGTCATATTATGTCTAGGAATTAAGTTGAATTGAATAAGCATGCATAAACACCATCTAGTGGTCAGCCAAGGCTACTAAAATTGCTGAATTTTGTCAACTTTTTATCATTATTTAATTGTGTCTTGAAAGTGCAAAAAGAATAGGGAATAAAGAATAAGGAATGCTTAGTGTTTGGTGAATTTTTGTCTTTTAGTGAGTTGAATTAGGATTATAATATTGATAGTGGATTTTGTAGGATTATTTAATAGCCTAGCGCTCCGTGTAAGATGCTTTCTTGATTAGCGTGAAGGCGTGCTTTCCTAGGTCTAGGGCACGCACTACGAGGTAGGACACGAACTACGAGACAAACGCACGTTTTTCAAGTAAATGCACGCAATCCTAAATGAATGCACGTAATTCAATGCAATGCGCGTAAATCGATGTACGACTCTTAAACCTAGGTTAAGGTACGCAGTTCAAGATTAGGACACACGAAACGAGGTATCTCATGCTAATCGAGGTCGGGGCACGTAAGTCGAGAATTAGGGCACATAATTCTAAGTCAAGACACGTATGACGATGCATGCACGAAAACCAAGACATGGCACATAATCCAAGGTCAGTCATATCATTCTTGGTCTATGGCACGCAAATCAAGGTAACATACGTTATTCAGGGTCGGGCCTCACAGATACTATGCCTCATTTGTTTGTTAATCCTTGTTACAAACGTACCTGTTGATCTTAGCTTATCAATGAGTACCTGCTTAAGATTGGATAGGTTCATTTTACTTAATCCTTACCAGAGACTTCATAAATCCTATGATAGATACTAGCCAGTAACGATAGCAAAACGACCACAGTAGTGTCTATCTAGTTATTATCAGTACAAGCTAAAATTAGACCCCAAATTCCAACGGGGGTCTTTTACATTACAAACATCAAGCAACATGAAAAGAAACAGTCTTCAAGTAGTATAGTGTTCACAATGGCCATAATCAAGCAAAGCACATAGGACAAACAATCATTCCAAAGAATCATCGTTAGGCACGTCGTCCTCGGGTACCTGATCTTGATCTTCTTCACCTGAGAGGATAAAAGAGGGTGAGTCCTTATGAACTCAGCAAAGGGGAACGAGAAATAGGTTTTGAAACTCATTTTCCAGTTCAACTTATGAAAACCCTTTTTGCAAGCATGAATATATCATAAATAAGTACATAACAATAATATAAAAGTAAAGGAACACAATTACCCGTCTTTCCTTCCCGAGGTCCTCTAGGAACCAAGCGAGAGTACTTATACACATAGTGAAAAGGATACGGTGAGATTTTGCTCTCAGTTCATTTCTAGTATCAGTTGTTGCGGCCGACTTCAAATCATCCCCTTATCACGCCAAATGGGTGTACTCTGGATGTACTCCGAAATCCTACAACCCAACTCTCCGAGGAAGTCTAGCCCCCAAGCGAGATAGGGAATTGGACAATGGTAGTCACGGTTGCACCGGCAAGCTCGATGCTGCCCGATGTGTGTGAACGATACCACGCCAGAATAAAAGGTCGCAACCTTGTATGCAATGCACATTTATGACATTTAATATATCACATTAGGAGGACAACAAAGTAGGTTGCCTCCGAGTAGTCAAAAGATTGCACATTGACAAGTAAACAAGCGAGGCACAATAAGACAAGTAATTTCACTTGAAAGGCACATGGAGTTATATGAACATTAAACGGGCAGCCATGTAACGCACATAAATCAAGTCATATAACTCATTTCAAAGTTCACGTAATCAAATAATAAGATTATTCATCATGCAACGACATCTACGTGGGACCGGGTGCAAGAAAAGCCTACTTAACAACATGAAATCATCGAAATCATATTTAGGGCTACAAGGGAAACTACAGGCAGCCTAATAAACACATAATCCAGCACAACATCCAAAGGATCAACACTTAGCAAATTCACCTAGTTACTAGGGTTCCAATTCGTGCTTACCCGTGCGATTAAGACCCAAATCATCTCAAAATCAAACTCAAGCCATGCATTGATTAGTTCATATACCCTCAAGTATTCAAAACAGTCCACACAACATCTCAATGCCACAATCCCAAGCATTTAACACAACAAGAGAAGCTACAATAATTTTTTAAGCACATCTCTAAGTGAAACCCTCACTGCAATGGACTGTATTCTCACAATCATTAAGACAAGCAAAAAAACTCCAATTCTAGTGAATAAGATGTCAAATTAAATGTTAAGAAGTGAACTAAATTCAGAAACAAACCTCGCATCATTTGGGGTTCGGGTTCAATAGTTATAGCCAAAACAGTGAGACTGCACAAAACTGTCCAAATTTGCACACATTTCAATACTTGTCGTTTTTGAGGTCCTTAGGGTCAGATTTAGCCTTAGTCCATTTCTGACAAAAATGTCTAGAATTGAAAAATATAGCAGCACACAAAATTTAATACATTTTGGATATCATTTACTAAGTCAAAACTGGTTCGTTCTACAAGGTCAGTGAATCTGCCAAAACCTGCTTCATTTTTCCAGATTTTCCAGATTTGGACACATATCAATGATTTGCCATTTTGAGGACCTTAGAGTCAAAATTAGCTTTGGCCTATTTCTGGGAAAAATGTTCATAACTGGAAAAAATAGTCACCTACCAATTTTCACGCATTTTAAACATCATTTACCTAGCCAAAATCACCTCGAACCAACAAGACAGAAAGCTGTCACATGCATGATTTCATCTATCATCACATTCTAGCCCAAAATCTTGCCATGCATGGTTGTAAAAGCTTATGAACACACATATATCTCAAGTACAGAAGCAAAGATAAACATTTAAGAGCATGCATGTGGTTTTTTTGAAATATTTTCAAGAAGTTTTAGCTCTCACCTTAGCAAAACAACAAGAAGATGCACAAGACTCTTGGTGAAGCACAAAGTTGATATTCTTCCTTGCTTAGCCGAGACACCACTCGATTTTCTCTATTTTTCCTAGCTTAGTGACCAAGTTCTTAGTAGGTGCATGTGGTTAGAACAAGAAGAAAAAAAATGGAAGCTAGCAAACTCACCTAAGCCGAAATGGAGACTCAAAGAGCTTGCATGTGTGTTTCTTGCAACCTAGCTTGCTTAGTCGAGGTCCCTAGCTTCTTGCTTGCCTTGATGAACCATGGAGTGATGAAGATAAGCTATGGAGTGTAGAAACTCAGCCAAAGCCGAGAGAGAGAGAGAAGAATGAGAGGGAGAGAGAGAAATGTGAGGAAATGAGAGAAATGAAAGAAAAATAAAAGCTTTTGCAATTGTTGAGGCTTGTGTCGGCCTTGGGCATAAAAATTTCAAAATTTTGTGTCTTCAAGAAGCATTTTGAAATTCCTAGCATGGGCAAGGAGCTTGTGTCAAAATGGTGGGGCTTTGGGGAGGGTTTGAGCTAATTTTTTTATGCATTTGTATCATAGAATGTCATAGAATGTTTGGGAATAAGATTTAAATTATGCAAAGCAATCACAAAAGCTCACAAGATGGTCGGCCAAGGCATGTAAAAATCTGATTTTTTGTCATCTTTTGAGCATTATTTAATTGTGTGTTTGGAAAGTGCAAAAGAATAAGGAATAAAGAATGAGAATGTCTAGTTTTTGGTGCAATTTCATCTTCTAGTAGGTTGAATTAGTAATTTAATATTATTTAATTAATGATCTAGTGCTTCGTGTAAGATGCTTTCTTGATTAGCGTGAGGGCACGCTTTCCTAGGTCTAGGGGACGCACTACGAGGTAGGGCACGAACTACGAGACGAATGCACGTTTCCCAAGTAAATGCACGTAACTCAATGCATGGCACACAAAACGAAACACAATTCTTAAACCTAGGTCAAGGCATGCAAATCTAGGTTAGGGCACTCTAAACGAGATATTGCAGGCAAATCGAGGTCGGGCCTCACATGATGGATTAGGTAGTCGTCCTTTTTGCGGCTCACGACGTACGATCCGGGACAGAAAAACAGCGCAAAAGAAGAAAAGTGACCCAGAAATAATGAAAACGTTCGATTTTGGATACCAAAAATAGGAGCAGCTGAGCAAGCTTGCTGCCCCAGTCGTAGAGCTCTCGGAGAGCTTTCCAACGGTATGCTGTGCGCTGCGTAACTCCTTACGAATCAAAAGTTATGGGCACCGGAACGACGGAGACCTGGTCCCATGCCTCACGCCTCGGTTTGCGGGCCCAGCCTCTATATGAAGCGAAGTTATCTTCCCCAAGGTGTCGTGGGATTCGGTAATAGAAATGGAATAGAATAGGTTGTCGTCATTTTTGCGGCTCCCGACGTACGATCCAGGACAGAAAAACAGTGCAAAAGAAGAAAATTGTCTCAAAAATGACGAAAATGTTCGATTTTGGACTCCAAAACTAGGTGCAGGTGAGCAGGCTTGCTGCCCCCGTCGTAGAACTATTAGAGAGCTCTCCAACGGTATGCTGTGCGCCGCGTAACTCCTTACGAATCAAAAGTTATGGGCACCGGAACGACGGAGACCTGGTCCCAAGCCCCACGCCCTCGGTTTGCCGGCCCAGCCTCTATGTGAAGCGAAGTTGTCTTGCCCAAGGTGCCATGGGATTCGGTAATAGAAATCTGAAGGATTAGGTTCTTGTCCTTTTCGCGGCTCACGACGTACGATCCGGAACGGAAAAACAGAGCAAAAGAAGAAAAGTATCCCAAAACTGATGAAAATGTTCAATTTTGGGCTCCAAAAACAGGCGCAGCCGTGCAAGTTTGCTGCCCCCATCGTAGAGCTCTCGTAGAGCTTTCCAACGGTATGTTGTGCACCGCGTAACTCCATACAGATCAAAAGTTATGGGCACCGGAGCGACGGAGACCTGGTCCCAAGCCCCATGCCCTCGGTTTGCGGGCCCAGCCTCTAAGTGAAGCGAAGCTTTCTTGCCCAAGGTGCCGTGGGATTCGGTAATAGAAATGTGATGGATTAGGTTGTCGTCCTTTTCATGGCTCACGACGTAGGATCCGGGATGGAAAATCAGCGCAAAAGAAGGAAAGTGTCCCAAAATTGATGAAAATGTTAGATTTTGGGCTCCGAAATCAGGCGCAGCATAGCGTGTTTGCTGCCCCCGTCGTAGAGCACTCGGAGAGCTTTCTAACGGTATGTTGTGCACTGCGTAACTACTTACGGATCAAAAGTTATGGGCACCGGAGCAATAGAGACCTGTCCACAAGCCCCACTCCCTCGGTTTGCGGGCCCAGCCTCTACTTGAAGCGAAGTTGTCTTGCCCAAGGTGCCTTGGGATTCAGTAATAGAAATGTGATGGATTAGGTTGTCATCCTTATCGCGGCTCAAGACGTACGAACTGGGACGAAAAAATAGCGCAAAAGAAGAAAAGTGTCTCAAAACTGATGGAAACATTCGATTTTGGGCTCCGAAAATAGGCGCAGTAGAGGATGATCACTAGCCGCGACATAGAGCTCTGGGAGAGCTTTCCAACGGTATGTTGTGCTCCGCGTAACTCCTTACGGATCCAAAGTTATAGGTACCGGACCGACGGATACCTGGTCACAAGCCCCACGCCCTCGGTTTGCGGGTGCAGCCTTTACGTGAAGTGAAGTTGTCTTGCTCAAGGTGTCGCGGGATTCGGTAATAGAAATGTGACGGATTAGATTGTCATCCTTTTCACGACTCACGACGTATGATCCGGGACGAAAAAATAGAGCAAAAGAAAAAAAGTGTCCTGAAACTAATGAAAAAGGTCAATTTTGGGCTCTGAAAATAGGCCTAGCCGAGCAGGCTTCCTACCCCTACCGTAGAGCTCTCAGAAAGCTTTCCAACGGTATACTGTGCGCCGCATAACTCCTTACGGATCAAAAGTTATGGGCACCGGAGCGACAGAGACCTGGTCTCAAGCCCCACGCCCTCGGTTTGTGGGCCCAGCCTCTATGTGAATCGAAGTTGTCTTGCCCAAGGTGGCGTGGGATTCAGTAATAGAAATGTGATGGATTTGGTTGTCGTCCTTTTCGCGGCTCACGACGTACGATCCGGGACAGAAAAACAGCACAAAAGAAGAAAAGTGTTCTAAAACTGATGAAAACGTTCAATTTTGGGCTCAATGAATAGGCGCAGTCGAGCAGGCTTGCTACCCCCGTCGTAGAGCTCTCGGAGAGCTTTCCAACGGTATGTTGTGCGCCGTGTAACTCCTTACGAATCAAAAGTTATGGGCACCGGAGCGACGGAGACCTGGTCCTAAGCCCTAAGCCCTCGATTTGCGGGCCCAGCCTCTACGTGAAGTGAAGTTGTCTTGCCCAAGGTGGTGTGGGATTCGGTAATAGAAATGTGATGGATTTGGTTCTCGTCCTTTTTGCGGCTCACGACGTACGATCCGGGACGGAAAAACAGCGCAAGAGAAATAAAGTGTCCGAAAACTGATGAAAACGTTCAATTTTGGGCTCTAAAAATAGGCGCAGCTGAGCAGGATTGATGCCCCCGTCGTAGAGCTCTCGGAGTACTTTCCAATGGTATGTTGTGCGCCGCGTAACTCCTTACGGATCAAAACTTATGGGCACCGGATCGACGGATACCTGGTCACTAGCACTACGCCCACAGTTTGCCGACCCAGCCTCTACGTGAAGTGAAGTTGTCTTGCCGAAGGTGCCGTGGGATTCGGTAATAGAAATATAATGGATTAGGTTGTCAACCTTTTCACGGCTTACGACGTACGATCCGGGACGGAAAAATAGAGCAAAAGAAGAAAAGTGTCCCAAAACTGATGAAAACGGTCAATTTTGGGCTCTGAAAATAGGCGTAGCCGATCAGGCTTTCTACCCCTGTCGTAGAACTCTTGGAGAGCTTTCCAACAGTATGCTGTGCGCTGCGTAACTCCTTACGGATCAAAAAGTTATGGGCACCGGAGTAACAGAGACTTGTCCACAAGCCCCACGCCCTCGGTTTGCCGGCCCAGCCTCTACGTGAAGCGAAGTTGTCTTGCCCAAGGTGTCGTGGGATTTGGTAATAGAAATGTGATGGATTAGGTTGTCGTCCTTTTCACGGCTCACGACGTACGATCCGGGACGGAAAAACAGAGCAAAAGAAGAAAAGTGTCCCGAAAGTGATGAAAACGTTCGATTTTGGATTCCAAAAATAGGCGCAGCTAAGCAAGCTTGCTTCCCCCATCGTAGAGCTCTCGGAGAGCTTTCCAACGGTATGTTGTGCGCTGCGTAACTCCTTACGGATCAAAAGTTATAGGCACCGGAGAGACAGAGACCTGGTCCCTAGCCCCATGCCCTCGGTTTGCGGGCCCAGCCTCTACGTGATGTGAAGTTGTCTTGCCCAAGGTGCCGTGAGATTCGGTAATAGAAAAGTGATGGATTAGGTTGTCGTTCTTTTTGCGGCTCACGACGTACGATCCGGGACGAAAAAATAGAGCAAAAGAAGAAAAGTGTCCTAAAACTGATGAAAACGTTCAATTTTGGGATCCGAAAATAGGCGTAGCTGAGCAAGCTTGCTGCCCCTGTCGTAGAGCTCTTGGAGAGCTTTCCAACGGTATGTTGTGCACTGCGTAACTCCTTACAAATCAAAAGTTATGGGCATCTGAGCAACGGAGACCTGGTCCCAAGCCCCACGTCCTCGGTTTGCGAGCCCAGCCTCTACGTGAAGCGAAGTTGTTTTGCCCAAGGTGGCGTGGGATTCAGTAATAGAAATGTGATGGATTTGGTTGTCGTCCTTTTCGCGGCACATGACGTACAATCCAGGACAAAAAAATAACGCAAAAGAAGAAAAGTATCCCGAAACTGATGAAAACGTTCGATTTTGGGGTCCAATAATAGGGGCAGCCGAGCAGGCTTGTTACCCCGTCGTAGAGCTCTCGGAGAGCTTTCCAACGGTATGTTGTGCGCTGCGTAACTTGTCACGCCCCAACTCAACCCCTCCTACGATCAGTTAGGACGCAACGGAATTTCGGCAGCATAACGACAGTAACATGAACATCAGGGCTCTAAACCAACCCTTAAGAACAACATGCATCAACCTCCATAAATCACCAACCACTTCCACAATCAAATTAACAACATACAACACAACCACTTCATACATTAAACATTCTTTCATCAACTCTTTCATAGTTACGCGCCTCCGTTCCAACATAATACATAGGCTATACATACATTTCCAAATAGATTATAAACCAATTTAGTAATCTAAACATGATCCAAAGAAAAACTACTAAACCATCATACATAAGTCTTTAAGTTAAAGTAGGTTTATAATACATCATAATACATCAACTACAAACAATCTCATGGCATAGACTCCTGCACATTAGACTCATCCACGATAGGCACATTTACCTCATCAAGAGGCACGTACCCGTAGTCAAGCTCAGTAACACCTACATGCATGCAATAATTGAGAGTGAGCTTTTATAAAACAAGCTCAGTGAGGATTCGATAGATCTCTAACAGCATTTACTATACTCCTTGGAAATCATCCTTTGAGCAGTAAACACACAATGAACATCAATAATCATTATAAATGCAACAATAGTAATAACTGTAAACACACAATAAGGATACGAAACATTTGCTGATGAAGCTCCATACACCACTTCCATGCTCAACAACTCCTCCAAACTCAATGACACAATCCTGAGGTACCTTGACCTAGACCCACACCCTATGGCCTCTCCACCCATACGAGATTGGGAGTAGCCATGATAACTGTGCCTGCAGCCCGAGATGCCTCCCGAGGTGACACAACATTATCAAAGCTCACAACAATGAGACTCAACATAAATAAACCGAGAGATCAGCAACGAAAGTGCCCGATTCTCGTAATCAATAATCAATCAATATTCCGAGAGATCAAAAACAAAAGTGCCCGATTCCCGTACTCAATAATCAATCAATATTCCGAGAGATCAGCAACAAAAGTGCCCGATTCCCGTACTTAATAATCATCATTCAATTAACAATGTAACGCCCTGGATAACTCCGAGCGCGCTACCCACAGTTTTGTAACAACAATCAATAATCAATTAATTCGTATTTTAACAATCAATTAAACAACATTTAACAATCAACAACTATATAATCATGAAACAATTAAGTTAGATGACAAAGTAGGCCATCCAACTCAACATGCATTAAACACACAATCAAACCCTAATCTAACCATTAACAACTCACAATTCAATCACTCAAACACCACCCAATCATCCAAAGGATCAATTCAACAATTTAAAGAAAGACAACCTAAACTTCAAATAATCATATCTTACATTCTACTAATCCAAACAACCCCAAATCAGTTTCTAACACTCACCCATTCAATCAACTACATTAGTCCTCTCGAAAACCAACCAAGACACATCAAAATTGTGAGGCCCGACCTCGATTTGTGTGCGATACCTTGTTTCGTGTGCCCTAACCTAGATTTGCGTGCCTTGACCTAGGTTTAAGAATTGTGTTTCGTTTTGTGTGCCTTGCATTGAATTACGTGCATTTATTTAGGGTTGCGTGCATTTACTTGGGAAACGTGCCTTCGTCTCGTAGTTTATGCCTTGTCTCGTAGTGCGTGCCCTAAACCTGAGAAAGCGTGCCCACACGTTAATCAAGAAAGCATCTTACACGAAGCACTAGATCACCAATTAATCCTACAAACTCCACTAACTAATTTTAAAATGCTAAGTCAATGCACTAGAAGACGAAATTGCACCAAAAGCTAGACATTCTTTATTCTTTATTCTTTATTCTTTGCATATCCCAAACACACAATAAAATAAGCCTTGAACAAGACAAAAAAATTCAGATTTTGCACAAGCCTTGGCCGACCACTAGGAGCTTTGAGCATGCAATCCAATTTCAAAATTTATTCCTCAAACATTCTATAACAATTTAATGACACAATGCATAAAAAAATGGCTCAAAAACCCTACCCAATGCACCCAAAATCTCGAAATAAGCTCCTTGCCCATGCTAGACACTTTAAATGATGCTTCTTGAAGACATAAAATCTGAATTTTCAAAGCTCAAGGCTGACATATGCTTCAAACTTTGCAAAGCTTTTATTATTCCTTCATTTTCTCTCATTTCCTATCATTCTTCTCTCTCCCTTTCATTCTTCTCTCTCTCTCTCGGCCTTGGCTGAGTTTCTACACTCCATAGCTTATCTTCATCACTCAATTGTTCATCAAGACATGCAAGAAGCTTAAGGAGCTCGACCAAACAAAACTAGGAGCAAAGAAGCACACATGCAAGCCTTTAGCACATCCATTTCGGCTTAGGTGAGTTTGCTAGCTTCTATTTATTTTCTCCTTGTTCTAACCACATGCACCTACTAAGAACTTGGTTACTAAGCTAGGAAATTAGAGAAAATCGAGTGGTGTCTCGGCTAAGCAAGGAAAAGAGTCAATCTTGTGCAACCATCAAGAGTCTTGTGCATCTTCTTGTTGTTTTGCTAAGGTGAGGGCTCAAACTTCTTGAAAATCATTCAAAAAACCACATGCATGCCCTTAAATGTCTATCTTTACTTCTGTTCTTGTGATATATGTGTGTTCATGAGCTTTTGTAAACATGCATGGCAAGATATTTGGCTAGAATGTGATGATAGATGAAATCGGGTATGTGACAGCCTTCTACCTTGTTGTTGCGAGGTGATTTTGACTAGGTAAAAGATGCTGAAAATGCGTGAAAATTTGTAGGTAACTAGTTTTGCCAGTTCTGAACACGTTTTGCAGAAATATGCCAAAGCTAATTTTGACTCTAAGGTCCTCGAAATGGCTAATTATCAAAATGTGTCAAAATCTGGAAAGTCTGGAAATATGAAGCAGGTTTTGGCAGATTCACTGACCTTGTAGAACGAACCAGTTTTGACTTAGTACATGTTACCCAAAATGCATGAAATTTGGTGTGCAGCTATATTTTTCAATTCTGGACATTTATGTCAGAAATGTACTAAGGCTAGATCTAACCCTAAGGCCCTAAAAAACGACAAGTATTGAAATGTGTGCAAATCTGGATAGTTTTGTGTAGTCTCACTGTTTTGGCTATAACTCTTGAACCCGAACTCCAAATGATGCGAGGTTTGTTTCTGAATTTAGTTCACTCCTTAAGCTTTAATTTGACATCTTTTTCACTGAAATTGGTGATTGTTTTCTTCTCTCAATGATTGTGAGAAAATAGCCCATTGCAGTGAGGGTTTCACCTATTGATATGCTTAGAAAAATTATTGTAGCTTCTCTTGTTGTATTAGGTGCTTGGGATTGTGGCATTTGGATGTTGTGTGGACTGTTTTGATTGCTTGAGGGTGTTTAATTTAATCAATACATGGCTTGAGCTTAATTACGAGATGACTTGGGGCTTAATCGCACGGGTAAGCACGAATTGAAACCCTAGTGACTAGGTAAATTCGCTAAGTTGTTGATCCTATGGATATCGTGTTTGATTATGAAATTAGTAGGCTGCCCGTAGTTGCCCTCATAGCCCTAAACATGATTTCGATGATTACATGTTGACAAGTAGGCCTTTCTTGCACCCGGTTCCACGTAGATGTCGTTGCATGTTGAATAATCTTATTATTTGATTACGGGAACTTCGAAATGAGTTATATGACTTGATTTACATGCGTTACATGGCTGTCCGTTTAATATTCATATAACTCCATGTGCTTTTCTAGTGAATTTACTTGTCATTTCGTGCCTCGCGTGTTTAACTGTCAATGTGCAATCTTATGACTGCTCGGAGGCAACCTACTTTGTTTTCCTCCAAATGTGATATATTAAATGTCATAAATGTGCATTGCATACAAGGTTGCAACCTTTCATTCTGGCGTGGTAGCGTTCACGCACACCGGGCGGCATCGGGCTTGCTGGTGCAACCGTGACTACCATTGTCCAATTCTCTCTCTCGCTTGGCGGCTAGACTTCCTCGGAGAGTTGGGTCGTAGGATTTTGGGGTACATCCGGAGTGCACCCATTTGGCGTGATAAGGGGATGATTTGAAGTCGGCCGCAACAACTGATACTGACATGAATTGAGAGCAAAAGCTCACCGTATCCTTTTCACTATGTGTATAAGTACTCTTGCTTGGTTCCTAGGGGACCTCGGGGATGAAAGACGGGTAATTGTGTTCCTTTACTTTTACATTACGTTATGTACTTACTTGTGATACATTCATGCTTGCAAAAAGGGTTTTTCATAAGTTGAACTGGAAAATGAGTTTCAAAACTTATTTCTCGTTCGCCCCTCGCTGAGTTCATAAGGACTCACCCTCTTTTATCATCTCAGGTGAAGAAGACCAAGAACAAGTACCCGAGGACGACGTGCCTAACGATGATTCCTTGGAATGATTGCTTGCCCTACGTGCCTTACGTGACTATGGCCATTTTGTGAACAATATGTTGCTTGAAGACTATTTCATTTCTTATGATGCTTGCTATTGTAATGTAAAAGACCCCCGTTGTAATTTGGGATCTAATTTTGGTTTGTACTGATAATAACTAGATAGACACTACTGTGGTCGTTTTGCTATCGTTATTGGCTAGTATCTATCATAGGATTATGAAGTATCAGGTAGGGATTAAGTAAAATGAACCCATCCAATCTTAAGCAGGTACTCATTGATAAGCTAAGATCAACAAGTACGTTTGTAACAAGAATTAACAAACAAAAGAGACATAGTATCATGCTAGGTTATTAATTAAACGAGACTTCGAGACATCTAGTAGGCGTTTCAATTGATGATAAATAGTAATCTTTGTTGGAAACAAAATTGAGATTGGAAATTCTGAGGTGTTTTGAGAATTAGGTCAAACTAAAAAGCCCAATTACAGCCGTTATGCTGCCGGTTTTTAGGAAAATTGCATAGTTTAGGCTAAAACGTTAAGTGTTAAACCCTCTTGAACGATTAAGTACGTGATATGACTTGAATGATTAAATCACACCCTAGTCTAACCTTTATAGGTCGGGTTGGGGCGTGACACCTTATAGATAGAATGGTATCAGAGCTTAGATTGCTTAAGCCGGGTTTAACTCTCGGACCATGGGTAGAAGCCCTAAGGTAATTAGGATGACTTGTTTACATGTTATTGTGCGATAATGTTAAATGTGCCTTCTATGATCTATGTGCTTAAGTGATTAACATGTCTTAATTGTTTCTGGAATTGTGTATCTATATTATGTTGCATATCTTATGCATTAAATTCTTGTTCGTCGTATTCTAATAAATTGTGCATCGTAATATGTGCCTATAGATGGCTGGCCCTAGTACCCACACTACTAATAGGAGCGGTGAGCCCCAAGAGACCGGAGATGCCAATCAAACTAATCCCGGTATGGCTATGTTTAATATGATGGCGAATGCCATGGATCGTGTGTCACGAGTAATGGAACGTCAAGATGCACATGAAGCAAACAACAACAACAACATGAATGATGGTAACCATGGGAGACATAGCAGAATGAGGGAGTTCCTTGACTTTCGCCCGTCCAAATTCCACGGGGAAGCTGATGATGAAAAAGTAGAGGCTTGGCTGTCTGAGATCGAGAGGATTTTCAAGCCACTTGACTATACTAATGAAGAAAAAGTGGAGTTTGTTGTGTTTCTGTTGCACGGTGATGCTGAGCATTGGTGGCACACTGTGGAGGCACTGTGGGAAACTGATCATACCCCTCGCTTGTGGGGTAATTTCGTTAAGGCATTCAAGGAGAAATATGTACCTGCAGTTTCTAGGCAGAAGTGGATTGAGGAATTCATGCACTTGAACCAGGGTAACATGACGGTGGCCCAGTACGAGGCTTGTTTTGACCGATTGTCCCGCTATGCTCAATACATGGTCAGTACTCCGGAGGCGAAGATGTGGAAATTTACGACTAGATTGAGGCCAGAGATTTAGGACCAGTTGGCTTCGCATGACTTCGATACCTATTCTGCTCTCTTTACTACTGCTTCCCGAGTTGAGAAGAGGAAACTTGATAAAGCCGGTTCGAGTCAGCCGAACAAGAAACCATACCAGCCTTCAGGTCAACAGAGGAAATTCCAAAGCCAGAGTCGTAGTCAGGGCCAGAGCCAGAATAGACCAGTTAATAACCGTGGCCCGACTAAAGCACCATCAGCCTCTTCCACCCACGGATCCACAAGTAGTTCACCTGCTACTCAGTCTATCAAATGTTCTTACTGTGACAAGAAGGTGCATACTGAGGCTCAGTGTTGGAAGAAGTCAGGACGATGTGTGCGGTGTGGCAGTGATCAACATCAGATCAAGGATTGCCCTAAATGGCAAGCAGGACAAAATCAGGTTAAACCAGTTGGTAGAGGCAAGACTCCAGTTCCTAGAGTTCAGGCTCGAGCTTATGCTATTGAGTGCGAGGAGCTTCCAGAGAAGACCGATGTTGTTGAAGGTACATTCTTCATACTGAATCAACCTGTTAGGGTGCTAATTGATTCGGGTGCTACTCATTCATTTATTACACCCTTATGTGTGCAACGTGTGAAACTACGAGTTGTATGTTTGCCTTACGAAGTAGAAGTTAGTACTCCGATGGGTTCTAAACTTGTTACTAGCTCAGCTTGTAAAGCATGTAAAATCCAAATTAAAGATAGGGAATTCTCAGCCAATCATATTGTATTACCCTTTCAAGACTATGAGGTCATCTTAGGGATGGACTGGTTGGCAAAGCATCATGCCCAACTAGATTGCCGGATGAAGATTGTAACGTTCCAGATACCTGGTCAACCAATACTGGAGGTAATGGGTCGAAGAGATTTCACCGGGAGTTCTATCATTTCATCTACGAAAGCAGTGAAGTCCTTGAGAAAAATGGTGTAATGGATACTTAGCTTACCTTATTAACAAGCCGTCGGACAAAGCTAAGTTGGAGAAGATGCCAGTGATCAAAGACTATGTGGATGTGTTTCCAGAAGAATTGTCCAGTTTACCCCCAAATCGGGAGATCGAGTTCATTATAGAGTTACTGCCTGGCACCCAACTGATATCTAAAGCTCCCTATCATATGGCACTAGCCGAGCTACAAGAATTGAAGGACAAATTGCAAGGATTGTTGAAGAAGGGGTTTGTTCAACCGAGTTCTTCTCCATGGGGTACGCCAGTCCTATTTGTAAAGAAGAAAGACGGAACGTTGAGGCTATGCATCGACTACCGAGGATTGAACCAAGTGACTGTCAAGAATAAATACCCAATTCCACTGATCGACGAGTTATTTGATCAACTTCAAGGAGCTAAAGTGTATTCGAAGCTCGACTTGAGGCAAGGGTACTATCAGTTGCGGATCAAAAAAGAGGATGTGCCTAAAACGGCTTTCAAGACAAGATATGGGCATTATGAATATGTGGTGATTCCATTTGGACTAACCAATGCCCCTGCAGCTTTTATGGACTTGATGCACAGGGTGTTTCAACCTTACTTGGACCAATTTGTGTTGATCTTCATTGATGATATTTTGGTGTACTCGAAATCCGAGGCTGAGCATGAACAACATCTGCGATTGGTACTGCAGAAACTTCAGGAGCATCAATTGTATGCGAAGTTTAGCAAATGTGAATTTTGGTTGCAGCAGATTGCATTTTTGGGGCACATCATATCCCAAGAGGGAATAGCAGTGGATCCAGCAAAGATAGAAGCAGTGATGTCTTGGAAGAAGCCGGAAAACGTTACGGAAGTTCGGAGTTTTCTTGGTCTAACCGGCTATTATTGGAGGTTCGTGAAGGATTTCTCAAAGATCGTAGGACCGCTTACAAAGCTCACTCAAAAGAAAACAAAGTTCGTGTGGGATGATAAGTGTGAGAACAGCTTCTAAGAATTGAAGAAAAGATTGACTACTGCACCTGTTCTTGCATTGCCTGAAGGGAGTCAAGGTTTTGTAATCTATAGCGATGCTTCGAAGGAAGGACTGGGATGTGTGTTGATGCAAAATGGTAGAGTGATTGCATATGCTTCTAGGAAACCGAAGCCGTACGAATTGAACTACCCGACGCATGATCTGGAGTTAGCAGCTATCGTGTTTGCACTCAAGAAATGGAGGCACTATCTGTGGGGTAACAAGTTCGAGGTGTTTACTGATCACAAGAGCTTGAAATACTTGTTCTCACAAAAAGAGTTGAATATGAGGAAAAGGCGGTGGATGGAGCTTTTGGATGATTATAACTGCACAATCAATTATGTGCCTGGTAAAGCAAATGTAGTTGCAGATGCCTTAAGTAGGAAAGCGAGCATGGCAAAACTGGAAGTCAAGGTTCAGGAGTTATTAGAGGAAGCATTCTTGTGGAAACCACAATTGACTCAAAAAGGATTACTATTTGCCACTACACAAGTTCAATCGACCTCGTTGTCTGAATTAAGAGAGGCTCAACAGAAGGACCAACAATTTTAGAAGATTAAAGAAAGCAACACAGATTTCAAGTTCCATGATGACGGTATTTGGAGGTTTAGGAATCGGATTTGTGTTCCTAATGAGCCAGAGTTGAAAAAGAAGATTCTTGAAGAAGCCCATAATTCAATATACACTATTCACCTAGGCGGAACAAATATGTACCGGGATTTGAAGCAACACTATTGGTGAAATAACATGAAGAGAGAGATCGCGGAGTTTGTGGCACGGTGTTTGACTTGCTAGAGAGTCAAAGTAGAACATCAACGACCAGCAGGTTTACTTCAGCCGTTGGAGATCCCTCAACGGAAATGGGAACATATAACTATGGACTTTGTTATGGACCTGCCCAGATCACAAAAGGGTCATGATGCCGTTTGGGTCATAGTGGATAGATTGACTAAGTCAGTACACTTTTTACCGATGAACAAGAAGGATAGTCCTGAGAAGTTGGGAGATATGTATGTGGCGGAGATTGTAAGATTGCACGGGATGCCTGTGAGTATTGTATCGGATAGGGATCCTTGTTTTACTTCCCGATTTTGGAAGAGATTGCAAGAAGCTTTGGGAACGAAGTTGAGTTTCAGCACGGCTTATCACCCTCAGACTGATGGACAATCTGAGAGAACTATTCAGATTCTGGAGGATATGTTGAGGGCGTATGTTTTAGACTTCGGGAAAGGTTGGGAGAAATATCTGTCTCTAGCGGAGTTCGCTTATAATAATAGTTATCAGGCCACTATTGGGATGGCCCCATTTGAGGCATTGTATGGACGTAAGTGTCGATCCCCAATTTACTGGGATGAAGTAGGTGAGACGAAGACTTTTGACCCAACCCTTCTACCTGAACTTATGAAGACTGTTGATAATATCTACCTCGTCCAGAAACGGATGCTTACCGCCCAAAGCAGGCAGAAAAGTTATGCAGACCGACGGAGACGAAGCCTAGAGTTTGAGGTCGGCGACAAGGTGTTCTTGAAGATATCACCTCGGAGGGGATTGATTAAACACGGCCAGGGTGGAAAGTTGAGCCCGAGGTTTGTAGGACCATTCGAGATAATTGAGAAGGTTGGCAAATTGGCGTATCGCCTGGCACTACCCCAAAACCTCTCCAATATTCACGACGTCTTTCATGTTTCAATGCTACGGAAGTATCATCCTGATCCATCGCATATCTTGGAGCCAGAGCCGTTACAGCTTCGGGAGAACTTGTCTTATGAAGAGAAGCCCATTCGGATCCTAGACCAGCAAGATCGGGAGCTGCGCAGTAAATCTATACCGATGGTGAAAGTGTTGTGGGATCATCATGGAGTTGAAGAAGCAATGTGGGAAAGGCGAGACCAGATGGAGCAACAGTATCCAACTTTATTTCAAAGGTAATATTGAATTTCGGGACAAAATTCTTTTAAGGAGGAGAGGATGTGAGGCTCGACCTCGATTTGCGTGTGATACCTCATTTTGTGTGCCCTAACCTAGATTTGCTTGTCTTGACCTAGGTTTAAGAATTGTGTTTCATTTTGTGCGCCTTGCATTGAATTACGTGCATTCATTTAGGGTTACGTGCATTTACTTGGAAAACGTGCCTTTGTCTCGTAGTTCGTGCCTTGTCTCGTAGTACGTGCCCTAAACCTAGGAAAGCATGCCCACACGTTAATCAAGAAAGCATCTTACACGAAACACTAGATCACCAATTAATCCTACAAACTGCACTAACTAATATTAAAATGCCAAGTCAATGTACTAGAAGACGAAATTGCACCAAAAGCTAGACATTCTTTATTCTTTATTCTTTATTCTTTGCATATCCCAAACACACAATAAAATAAGCCTTGAACAAGACAAAAAAAATTCAGATTTTGCACAAGCCTTGGCCGACCACTAGGAGCTTTGAGCATGCAATCTAATTTCAAAATTTATTCCTTAAACATTCTATGACAATTTAATGACACAATGCATTAAAAAAATGGCTCAAAAACCCTACCCAATGCACCCAAAATCTCGACATAAGCTCCTTGCCCATGCTAGACACTTCAAATGATGCTTCTTGAAGACACAAAATCTGAATTTGCAAAGCTCAAGGCCGACATATGCTTCAAACTTTGCAAAGCTTTTATTTTTCCTTCATTTTCTCTCATTTCCTCTCATTCTTTTCTCTCCCTCTCATTCTTCTCTCTCTCTCTCTCGGCCTTGGCTGAGTTTCTACACTCCATAGCTTATCTTTATCACTCAATGGTTCATCAAGACATGCAAGAAGCTTAAGGAGCTCGACCAAACAAAACTAGGAGCAATGAATCACACATGCAAGCCTTTAGCACATCCATTTCGGCTTAGGTGAGTTTGCTAGCTTCCATTTCTTTTCTCCTTGTTCTAACCACATGCACCTACTAAGAACTTGGTTACTAAGCTAGGAAATTAGAGAAAATCGAGTGGTGTCTCAGCTAAGCAAGGAAAAGAGTCAATCTTGTGCAACCATCAAGAGTCTTGTGCATCTTCTTGTTGTTTTGCTAAGGTGAGGGCTAACACTTCTTGAAAATCTTTCAAAAAACCACATGCAGGCCCTTAAATGTCTATCTTTACTTCTATTCTTGTGATATATGTGTGTTCATGAGCTTTTGTAAACATGCATGACAAGATATTTGGCTAGAATGTGATGATAGATGAAATCGGGTATGTGACAGCCTTCTTCCTTGTTGTTGCGAGGTGATTTTGACTAGGTAAACGATGTTGAAAATGTGTGAAAATTTGTAGGTAACTAGTTTTACCAGTTATGAACACTTTTTGGACAAATAGGCCAAAGCTAATTTTGAATCTAAGGTCCTCAAAATGGATAATTATCAAAATGTGTCCAAATCTGGAAAGTCTGGAAAAATGAAGCAGGTTTTGGAAGATTCACTGACCTTGTAGAACGAACCAGTTTTGACTTAGTAAATGACACCCAAAATGCATGAAATTTGGTGTGAAGCTATATTTTTCAGTTCTGGACATTTTTGTCAGAAATGGACTTAGGCTAAATCTGACCCTAAGGCCATAAAAAACAAGTATTGAAATGTGTGCAAATCGGGACAATTTTGTGTAGTCTCACTGTTTTGTCTATAACTCTTGAACCCGAACTCCAAATGATGCGAGGTTTGTTTTTGAATTTAGTTTACTCCTTAATCTTTAATTTGAAATATTGTTCACTGAAATTGGAGATTTTTTGCTTGTCTCAATGATTGTGAGAATACAGTCCATTGCAGTGAGGGTTTCACCTATTGATATGCTTAAAAAAATTATTGTAGCTTCTCTTGTTGTATTAAGTGCTTGGGATTGTGGAATTTGGATGTTGTGTGGACTGTTTTGATTGCTTGAGGGTGTCTAATTTAATCAATACATGGCTTGAGCTTAATTACGAGATGACATAGGGCTTAATCGCACGGGTAAGCACGAATTGAAACCCTAGTGACTAGGTAAATTCGCTAAGTTGTTGATCCTATGGATATCGTGTTTGATTATGAAATTAGTAGGCTGCCCGTAGTTGCCCTCATAGCCCTATACATGATTTCGATGATTACATGTTGACAAGTAGGCCTTTCTTGCACCCGATTCCACGTAGATGTCGTTGCATGTTGAATAATCTTATTATTTGATTACGGGAACTTCGAAATGAGTTATATGACTTGATTTACATGCGTTACATGGCTGTCCGTTTAATATTCATATAACTCCATGTGCTTTTCAAGTGAATTTACTTGTCATTTCGTGCCTCGCGTGTTTAACTATCAATGTGCAATCTTATGACTGCTCGGAGGCAACCTACTTTGTTGTCCTCCAAATGTGATATATTAAATGTCATAAATGTGCATTGCATACAAGGTTGCAACCTTTCATTCTGGCGTGGTAGCGTTCACGCACAACGGGCGGCATCGAGCTTGCCGGTGCAACCGTGACTACCATTGTCCAATTCCCTCTCTCGCTTGGCGGCTAGACTTCCTCGGAGAGTTGGGTCGTAGGATTTTGGGGTACATCCGGAGTACACCCATTTGGCGTGATAAGGGGATGATTTGAAGTCGGCCGCAACAACTGATACTGACATGAACTGAGAGCAAAAGCTCACCGTATCCTTTTCACTATGTGTATAAGTACTCTCGCTTGGTTCCTAGAGGACCTCGGGGAGGAAAGACGGGTAATTGTGTTCCTTTACTTTTACATTACGTTATGTACTTACTTGTGATACATTCATGCTTGCAAAAAGGGTTTTTCATAAGTTGAACCGGAAAATGAGTTTCAAAACTTATTTCTCGTTCCCCCCTCGCTGAGTTCATAAGGACTCACCCTCTTTTATCATCTCAGGTGAAGAAGACCAAGAACAGGTACCCGAGGACGACGTGCCTAATGATGATTCCTTGGAATGATTGCTTGCCCTACGTGCCTTACGTGACTATGGCCATTTTGTGAACAATATGTTGCTTGAAGACTATTTCATTTCTTATGATGCTTGCTATTGTAATGTAAAAGACCCCCGTTGTAATTTGGGGTCTAATTTTGGTTTGTACTGATAATAACTAGATAGACACTACTGTGGTCGTTTTGCTATCGTTATTGGCTAGTATCTATCATAGGATTATGAAGTATCAGGTAGGGATTAAGTAAAATGAACCTATCCAATCTTAAGCAGGTATTCATTGATAAGCTAAGATCAACAGGTACGTTTGTAACAAGGATTAACAAACAAACGAGACATAGTATCATGATATGTTATTAATCAAACGAGACATCTAGTAGGCGTTTCAATTGATGATAAATAGTAATCTTTGTTAAAAACGAAATTGAGATTGGAAATTTTGAGGCGTTTTGAGAATTAGGTCAAACTAAAGAGCCCAATTACAGCCGTTATGCTGCCGATTTTTAGGAAAATTGCGGAGTTTAGGCTAAAACGTTAAGTGTTAAACCCTCTTGAACGATTAAGTACGTGATATGACTTCAATGATTAGATCACACCCTAGTCTAAACTTTATAGGTCGGGTTAGGGCGTGACAAAAATCAAGCCCAACAACCCTAAAACCTCAATGCACCTAGGCTGAATTTTCTAGATTTTCACCCAAACATCGCAATCGAAAATTCAGCATTATAACGGCGTTACCACGTAATTAACAAACTTTTAAAAATCGACGGCAATCGATTTCAACCTCAACAACTCAAGATAATCCTCAAATAGCCAATCTATCAACTTTAAATACCCGAAAATAAATAATTTCGCTACAATGGCTCAAATCTCGTAGTAATACACATAAACGATCCTTAGCATGCACTGATCAATAATATAACTTCAAATTAACATTCTAATGGTTCAAAATGCAGTTATGAGCAAAAACATAAAAAATGAGTTTTGAGATCTAGAATTTTTCTCTCACCTTTGATGTGTTATGAAGCTAGAAAGATGCTCAATGGATGCTTAAGAGGTGGAATCAAGCTTTGGTTGATGAAGATTGGCCTTTAATTGCAACTTTTAATGAAAAATTTGCTTTGAAAAAATGTTGAAAAAACTCCTCAAGAAAGGCTATGGAGTTTCGGCCATGTGAGTGAGAAATGAGTGTGTTTTGAGTTATTTTGTGAGCAATATTGATATATTATGCATAAATAGGCTTGGTCAAATAAAATAGTAAAAGTCAAAGTTAGCATTTTTTTGTATTTCTAGTCTTTTAATTCATTTTAGCTATTTCTTACTCAAACTAATTATGCAACTCCTAAGATATCTCAAGTAGTTTATTTTTAGGTGACAAGAAGTTTTACATTTAAACAATTATACCCGAGTCGGCTTAAAACTCGATTTTTGCAAAAGAAAGTGTAAAAACCTTTAAAATTCCAAAACTAATTCCAAATCCGTTTTAATCAAACATGGGTCTATTAATTCCCGAGGACTAGGTTTTAAAACTTTTAAAACACCCCTGTAAAAATTTTAGCAGACAGGTGTTCAAAATACTATTCACAAAAATCAACGATAAAATTTCTGTTTCCGTTTTTGATGAAAATTTCATGAATGCACACTTAGCATGTATTAGGAGTATTAATCACATATTTAACACATTCTAAGTCATATAGCACATAAACATGTCAATTCACGCAAAATGAGGTAAAGCACGCAAATCGAGATAAGATAGAAAAGTGGGGTTTCACATTCTCCCCTCCTTAAAACAATTGCGTCCTCGCAATTCTTCACTGAAGTATTGCTGGCTCAAACATACGGAATGAAAGACTGAAAACCAAATTCTGAATACCAACTAAGTAGGTTAACTAGGAATACCGAACAAGAAGCTTGAATAGGAACGCTGAATAAGAACACCGACTAAGACTTTCGGATGAGAATCTCAAATAATTACTGAAGAAAATGCCAAACATAGATTCCGTAATAGAGCACCAACCCAGAATACTAAGTAAGAGCTTCAACAAGATCACCGAACGAGAATACCAAATAATAAGATAGCTTAGCAGGCATAGCAGGCATGCTGCCCCCGTCGTACATCTCTAAGAGAGCTTTCCAACTGAATGTTGTGCGCCGCGTAACTCCTTACGGAACAAAAGTTATGGGTACCGGACCAACGGATACCTGGTCACAAGCCTCCCGCCCTTGGTTTGCGGGCCCAACCTCTACGTGAAGTGAAGTTCTCTTGCCCAAGGTGCTGTGGAATTCGGTAATAGAAATGTGATGGATTAGGTTGTCGTCCTTTTCGCGGCTCACGACTACAATCCCGGACAGAAAAATAGCGTAAAAGAAGAGAAGTATCCCAAAATTGATGAAAACATTCAATTTTGGGTTTCGAAAATAGGCGCAGCATAGCAGGCTTGCTGCCCCCGTTGTAGAGCTCTCGGAGTGGTTTCTAACGGTATGTTGTGCGCTGCGTAACTCTTTACAAATCAAATGTTATGGGCACCGGAGTGACGGAGACTTGGTTACAAGCCCCACGCCCTCGGTTTGCGGGCCCAGCCTCTACGTGAAGAGAAGTTTTTTTGCCCAAGGTGCCGTGGGATTCAGTATTAGAAATGTGGTGGATTAGGTTGTCCTTCTTTTCGCAGCTCACGACGTACGATCCGAGACGAAAAAATAGCGCAAGAGAAGATAAGTGTCCCGAAATTAATGACAACGTTCAATTTTGGGCACTGAGAATAGGCGCAGCTGAGTAGGCTTACTGCCCATATTGTAGAGCTCTAGGAGAGCTTTTAAACGGTATGCTTTGCGCCGCGTAACTCCTTATGGATCAAAAGTTATGGGCACCAGAACGACGGAGACCTATTCCCAAGCCCCACGCCCTCGGTTTGCGGGGCCAGCCTCTACGTGAAACGAAGTTGTCTGCCCAAGGTAGCGTGGGATTTGGTAATAGAAATGTGATAGATTAGGTTGTCGTCCTTTCCGCGGCTACCCGACGTACGATTTGGGACGGAAAAACAGCACAAAAGAAGAAAAGTGTCCCGAAACTGATGAAAATGTTCTATTTAGGACTCCAAAAATAGTTGCAGCGAAGCATGATTGTTGCCCCCGTCATAGAGCTCTCGAAGAGCTTTCCAATAGTAGTCTGTGCGCCACGTAACTACTTACGGATGAAAAGTTATGGGCACCGGAGCGACGGAGACCTGGTCCCAAGCCCCACGCCCTCAGTTTGCTGGCCCAGCCTCTACGTGAAGCGAAGTTGTGTTGCCCAAGGTGTCGTTGGATTCGGTAATAAAAATGTGATGGATTAGGTTGTCGTCCTTTTTGCGGCTCACGACGTACGATCCGGGACAGAAAAATAGCACAAAAGAAGAAAAGTGTCCCGAAACTGATGAAAACGTTCGATTTGGGATACAAAAATAGACGCAACAAAGCTGGCTTGGTGACACCGTCGTAGAACTCTCTGAGAGCTTTCCAACTGTAGGCTATGCGCAGCGTAACTCCTTACGGATCAAAAGTTATGGGCACCGGAGCGACGGTTACCTGGTTACAAGCCCAACGCCCTCGGTTTATTGGCCAGCCTCTACGTGAACTGAAGTTGTCTTGCCCAAGGTGCCGTGGGATTCGATAATAGATATGTGATTGATTAGGTTGTCATACATTTCGCGGCTCACGACGTACGATCTGGGACGGAAAAATAGCGCAAAAGAAGAAAAGTGTCCCGAAACTGATGAAAATGTTCAATTTTGGCTCAGCCGAGTAGGCTTTCTACCCTCGTCGTAGAGCTCTCGGAGAGCTTTCCAACAGTATGTTGTGCCGCGTAACTCCTTATGGATCAAAAGTTATTGGCACCGGAGCGATAGAGACCTGGTCACAAGCCCCTCGCCCTCGGTTTGCGGGCCCAACCTCTACGTGAAGCAAAGTTGTCTCGCCCAAGGTGCCGTGGTATTCGGTTATAGAAATTTGATGGATTAGGTTGTCGTCCCTTTCGCGGCTCACGATGTACGATCCAAGACGAAAAAACTTTGCAAGAGAAGAAAAGTGTCCCGAAATTGATTAAAACGTTTGATTTTGGGATCCGAGAATAGGCGCAGCCGAGCAGGCTTGTTGGCCCTGTCGTAGAGCTCTTGAGGTGCTTTTCAACGGTATGCTGTGCGCCGTGTAACTTCTTACAGATCAAAAGTTATGGGCACCAGAGCGACGGAGACCTAGTCCCAAGCCCCACACCCTCGGTTTGCAGTCCCAGCCTCTAAGTGAAGCGATGTTGTCTTGCACAAGGTGCCATGGGATACGGATATAGAAATGTGATGGATTAGGTTGTCCTCCTTTTCACAGCTCATGACGTAAGATTCGGGACGGAAAAAATAGTGCAAAAGAAAAGTGTCCCAAAATTGAAGAAAATGTTCAATTTTTGGCTCCAAAAACTGGTGAAGCGTAGCAGGATTGCAGCCCCCGTAGTAGAGCTCTCAGAGAGCTTTCCAATGGTTTGTTGTGCACCGCGTAACTCCTTACAGATCAAAAGTTATAGGCACCGGACCGACGGATACGTGGTCACAAGCCCCACGCCCTCGGTTTGCGGGCCCAGCCTCTACGTGAAGTGAAGTTGTATTGCCCAAGGTGCCGCGGGATTCGGTAATAGAAATGTGATGGATTAGGTTGTCGTCCTTTTCGTGACTCACGACGTACCATCAAGGACGGAAAAACAGAGCAAAAGAAGAAAAGTATCCCGAAAGTGATGAAAATGTTCGATTTTGGATTGGAAAAATAGGCGCAGCAGAGTAGGCTTGCTTCCCACGTCGTAGAGCTCTTGGAGAGCTTTCCAACGGTATGCTGTGCGCCACGTAACTCCTTACGGATCAAAAGTTATGGGCACCGGATCGACGGAGACCTGGTCCAAAGCCCCACACCCTTGGTTTGCAGGCACAGCCTCTACGTGAAGCGAAGTTGTCTTGCCCAAGGTGCTGTGGGATTCGGTAATAGAAATGTGATGGATTTGGTTGTCGTCCTTTTCGCGGCTCACAACGTACAATCCAGGACGAAAAAACAGCGCAAAAGAAGAAAAGTATCCAGAAACTGATGAAAATGTTCGATTTTGGGCTCCAATAATAGGCGCAGCCGAGCAGGCTTGTTACCCCGTCATAGATCTCTCGGAGAGCTTTCCAACGGTATGTTGTGCGCCGCGTAACTCTTTACGGATCAAAATTTATGGGCACCGGAGCGACGAAGACCTGGTCCCAAGCCCCACGCCCTCGGTTTGGGGGATCAGCCTCTACGTGACGCGAAGTTGTCTTTCCCAAGGTGGCATGTTCGGTAATAGAAATGTGATGGATTTTCTTGTCGTCTTTTTCGCGGCTCATGATGTACGATACGGGACGAAAAAACAGCGCAAGAGAATAAATGTATCCCGAAACTGATGAAAACGTTAAATTTTCTCCGAAAATAGGTACAGCTTAGCAAGATTACTGCCCCTGTCGTAGAGCTCTCGGAGAGCTTTACAACGGAATTCTGTGCGCCACGTAACTCCTTACGGATCAAAAGTTATGGGCACCGGACCGACAGATACCTGGTCACAAGCCCCACGCCCTCGGTTTGCGGGCCCAGCCTCTACGTGAAGTAAAGTTGTCTTGCCCAAGGTGCCATGGGATTCGGTAATAGAAATGTGATGGATTGGGTTGTCGTCATTTTCGCGGCTCACGACATACGATCTGAGGACCGAAAAACAGTGCAAAAGAAGAAAAGTATCCTGAAACTGATGAAAATGTTCAATTTTAGGATCCGAAAATAGGCGCAGATGAGGAGGATTGCTGCACCTGTCGTAGAGCTCTCGGAGAGCTTTCCAACGGAATGCTGTGCACCGCGTAACTCCTTACGGATCAAAAGTTATGGGCACCGGACCGACGAATACATGGTCACAAGCCCCACGCCCTCGGTTTGCGGGCCCAGCCTCTACATGAAGTGAAGTTGTCTTGCCCAAGGTGTCATGGGATTCGGTAATAGAAATGTGATGGATTAGGTTGTCGTCCTTTTCGCGGCTCACGACGTATGATCCGGGACGGAAAAACAAATCAAAAGAAGAAAAGTGTCCCAAAAGTGATGAAAATGTTCAATTTTGGTTTCTAAAAATAGGTGCAGCAGAGCAGGCTTACTACCCCCATCGTAGAGCTCTCGGAGAGCTTTCCAACGGTATGCTGTGCGCAGCGTAACTAATGAAAATATTATGGGCACCGGAGCGACGGAGACCTGGTCCCAAGCCCCATGACCTCGGTTTGCGGGTCCAGCCTCTACGTGAAGCGAAGTTGTCTTGCCCTAGGTGTTGTGGGATTCGGTAATAAAAAAGTGATGGATTAGGTTGTCGTTCTTTTTGCGGCTCACGACGTACGATCCGGGAAAGAAAAACAAAGCAAAAGAAGAAAAGTGTCCCGAAACTGATGAAAATGTTTAATTTTGGGCTCCGAAAATAGACGTAGCCGAGCAGGCTTACTGCCTCTATCGTAGAACTCTCGGAGAGCTTTCCAACGGTATGATGTGCGCTGCATAACTCCTTACGGATCAAAACTTATGGGCATCAGAGCGACGGAGACCTAGTCCCAAGCCCCACGTCCTCGCTTCTACAGGCCCAGCCTCTAAGTGAAGCGAAGTTGTCTTGTCCAAGGTAGAATGGGAATCGGTAATAGAAATGTGATGGATTTGGTTGTCGTCCTTTTCGCGGCTCACGGCGTACGATCCGAGATGAAAACACTGTGCAAAAGAAAAAAAGTATCCCGAAACTGATGAAAACGTTCGATTTTGGGCTCCAATAATAGGCGCAGCCGAGCAGGATTGTTGCCCCCATCGTAGAGCTCTCAGAGAGCTTTCCAAGGGTATATTGTGCGCCGCGTAACTCCTTACAGATCAAAAGTTATGGGTAGCGGAGCGACGAAGACTTGGTCCCAAGCCCCACGCCCTCAGTTTGCGGGCCCAGTCTCTACGTGAAACGAAGTTGTCTTGCCCAAGGTGGCATGGGATTCGGTAATAGAAATGTGATGGATTTTCTTGTCGTCCTTTTCGCGGCTCAAGAAGAATGATACGAGACGGAAAAACAGTGCAAGAGAATAAAAGTATCCCAAAACTGATTAAAACGGTAAATTTTGGGCTCCGAAAACAGGCGCAGCATAACAAGCTTACTACCCCCGCCGTAGAGCTCTCGGAGAGCTTTCTAACGGAATGCTGTGCGCTGCATAACTCCTTACGAATCAAAAGTTATAGGCACCAGACCGACGGATACCTGGTCACAAGCCCCACACCTTCGGCTTGTGGGCCCAGCCTCTACGTGAAGTGAAGTTGTCTTGCCCAAGGTACCGTGGAATTCGGTAATAGAAATGTGATGGATTAGGTTGTCATCCTTTTCGAGGCACACGATGTACGATCTGGGATGAAAAAATAGCGCAAAAGAAGAAAAGTGTCCCAAAATTGATGAAAACGTTCAATTTTTTTTGTTCGTAAAATAGGTACAGCATAGCAGGCTTGCTGCCCTTGTCGTAGAGCTCTTGGAGTGGTTTTTAACGGTATGATGTGCGCCGCGTAACTCCTTACAGATCAAAAGTTATGGGCACCAAAACGACGGAGACCTAGTCCCAAGCCCTACGCCCTCGGTTTGCGAGGCCAGCCTCTACGTGAAGCAAAGTTGTCTGCCGAAGGTGGCATGGGATTTGGTAATAAAAGTGTGGTGGATTAGGTTGTCCTTCTTTTCGCGGCTCACGACGTACAATCCGAGACGGAAAAATAGCGCAAGAGAAGAAAAGTGTCCCGAAACTGATGAAAATGTTCAATTTTGGGCTCCGAGAATAGGCGCAGCATAGTAGGCTTACTGCCCCTGTCGTAGAGCTCTCGGAGAGCTTTCCAACGGTATGCTGTGTGCCACGTAACTCCTTACGGATCAAAAGTTATGGGCACCAGAGCGACGGAGACCTAGTCCTAAGCCCCACGCCCTCGATTTGTGGGGCCAGCCTTTACATGAAGCGAAGTTGTCTGCCCATGGTGGCGTGGGATTCGGTAATAAAAATGTGATGGATTAGGTTGTCGTCCCTTTCGCAGCTCACGACGTACGATCCGGGACGAAAAAACAACACAAAAGAGGAAAAGTTTCCCAAAACTAATGAAAATGTTCGATTTTGGGCTCCGAAAACATGCGCAGCATTGCAGGATTGTTGTCTCTTCGTAGAGCTCTCAGAGAGCTTTCCAACGGTATGCTGTACGTCGCCTAACTCTAATCAGATCAAAAGTTATGGGCACCGGAGCGACGGTGACCTGGTCACAAGCCCCACACCCTCGGTTTGCGGGCCCAGCCTCTACGTGAAGCGAAGTTGTCTTGCCCAAGGTACCGTGCGATTCAGTAATAGAAATCTGGTGGATTAGGTTGTCCTTCTTTTCACGGCTCACGATGTACGATCCGAGACAGAAAAATAGCACAAGAGAATAAAAGTGTCCCGAAACTGATAAAAATGTTCAATTTTGGGCTTCGAGAATAGGCGCAGCCAAGTAGGCTTACTGCCCTTGTCGTAGAGCTCTCGGAGAGCTTTCCAACGGTATGCGGTACGCTGCGTAACTCCTTACGGATCAAAAGTTATAGGCATTAGAGCGACGGAGACCTAGTCCCAAGCCCCACGCCCTCGGTTTGCGGGGCCAACCTCTACATGAAGCGAAGTTGTCTGCCCGAGGTGGCGTGGGATTCGATAATAAAAATGTGATGGATTAGGTTGTCGTCCTTTTTGCGGCCCACAAGGTATGATCCGGGAAAAAAAAATAACGCAAAAAAAGAAAAATTTCCCAAAATTGATGAAAATGTTCGATTTTGGGCTCCGAAAACATGCGCAGCATTGCATGATTGCTGTCTCTTTGTAGAGCTCTCGGAGTGCTTTCCAAAGGTATGCTGTGTGTCGCGTAACTCCTTACGGATCAAAAGTTATGGGCACCGGAGCAACGGAGACCTGGTCCCAAGCTCCACGCCCTCGGTTTGTAGGCCTAGCTTCTACGTGAAGCGAAGTTGTCTTGTCCAAGGTGGCGTGGGATTCGGTAATAGAAATGTGATGGATTAGGTTGTCGTAATTTTTGCGACTCACGACATACGAACTGGGACGGAAAAATAGTGCAAAAGAAGAAAAGTGTCCCAAAACTGACGAAAACATTCGATTTTGGGCTTTGAGAACAAGCGCAGCCGAGCAGGCTTGCTGCCCCAGTCGTAGAGCTCTCGAAAAGCTTTCCAACGGTATGCTGTGCGCCGCGTAACTCCTTACGGATCAAAAGTTATGGGCACTGGATCGACGGAGACCTAGTCCTAAGCCCCACGCCCTTGGTTTGCGGGCCCAGCCTTTACATGAAGCGAAGTTGTCTTGCCCAAGGTGGTGTGAGATTCAGTAATAGAAATGTGATGGATTTGGTTGTCATCTTTTTCGCGGCCACGACGTACGATCCGAGATTAAAAAATAGCGCAAAAGAAGAAAAGTGTACTGAAACTGATGAAAATGTTCAATTTTGGGCTCCAAGAATTGGCACAACCAAGCAGGCTTGCTACCACCGTTGTAGAGCTCTCGGAGAGCTTTCTAACGGTATGTTGTGCGCCGCGTAACTCCTTACGGATCAAAACTTATGGGCATCGGAGCGACGGAGACCTGGCCCCAAGCCCCACGTCCTCAGTTTGTAGGCCCAGCCTCTACGTGAAGCGAAGTTGTCTTGTCCAAGGTGGCATGGGATTCGGTAATAGAAATGTGATGGATTTGGTTGTCGTCCTTTTCGCGGCTCACGGCGTACGATCCGGGACGAAAAAACTGCGCAAAAGAAGAAATGTATCCCGAAAATAATGAAAACGTTTGATTTTGGGCTCCAATAATAGGCGCAGTCAAGCAGGATTGTTGCCCCTATCGTAGTGCTCTCGGAGAGCTTTCCAAGGGTATGTTGTGCGCTGCGTAACTCCTTACGGATCAAAAGTTATGGGCAGCGGAGTGACGGAGACCTGGTCCCAAGCCCCACGCCCTCGGTTTGCGGGCCCAGCCTCTACGTGAAACAAAGTTGTCTTGCCCTAGGGGGCGTGGGATTCGGTAATAAAAATGTGGTGGATTTTCTTGTTGTCCTTTTCGTGGCTCACAACGTACGATACGGGACGGAAAAACAACGCAAGAGAAGAAAAGTATCCCGAAACTAAAGAAAATGGTAAATTTTGGGCTCCAAAAACAGGCGCAGCATAGCAAGCTTGCTGCCCCCATAGTAGAGCTCTCGAAGAGCTTTCCAACGGAATGCTGTGCGCTGCGTAACTTCTTACGAATCAAAAGTTATGGGCACCACACCGACGGATACCTGGTAAGAAGCCCCACACCCTCGGTTTACGAGCCCAGCCTCTACGTGAAGTGAAGTTGTCTTGCCCAAGGTGTCGTGGAATTCGGTAATAGAAATGTGATGGATTAGGTTATCATCCTTTTCGCGGCTCACGACGCACGATCCAGGACCGAAAAATAGCGCAAAAGAAGAAAATTGTCCTGAAATTGATGAAAAAGTTCAATTTCTAGTTCTGAAAATAGGCGCAGCATAGCAGGCTTGTTGCCTCCGTCGTAGAGCTCTCGGAGTGGTTTCTAACGGTATGCTGTGCGCCGCATAACTCTTTACAAATCAAAAGTTATGGGCACCGGAGCGACAGAGACCTGGTCAAAAGCCCAAGGCCCTCGGTTTGCGGGCCCAGCCTCTATGTGAAGCAAAGTTTTCTTACCCAAGGTGCCGTGGGATTCAGTAATAGAAATGTGGTGGATTAGGTTTTCTTTCTTTTCGCGGCTCACGACATACGATCCGAGACGAAAAAATAGCGCAAGAGAAGAAAAGTGTCCCAAAACTGATGAAAACGTTCAATTTTGGGCTCCGAGAATAGGCGCAGCCGAGTAGGCTTACTGCCCCTGTCGTAGAGCTCTCAGAGAGCTTTCCAACGGTATGTTGTGCATTGCGTAACTCCTTACGGATCAAAAGTTATGGGCACTAGAGCGACAGAGACCTGGTCCCAAGCCCCACGCCCTCGGTTTGCGGGGCCAGCCTCTACGTGAAGAGAAGTTATCTACCCAAGGTGGCGAGGGATTCGGTAATAAAAATGTGATGGATTAGGTTGTCGTCTTTTTTGCGGCTCACGACGTACGATCCGGCATTAAAAAACAACACAAAAGAAGAAAAGTTTCCCAAAACTGATGAAAATGTCTGACTTTGGGCTCTAAAAAAATGCGCAGCATTGCAGGATTGCTGTCTCTTCGTAGAGCTCTCGGAGAGCTTTCCAACGGTATGCTGTGCGCTACGTAACTCCTTAAGGATAAAAAATTATGACCACCGGAGCGACGGAGACCTGGTCCCAAGCCCCACGCCCTCGGTTTGCGGGCCCAGCCTCTACGTGAAGCGAACTTGTCTTGCCCAAGGTGGCGTGGGATTTGGTAATGGAAATGTGATAAATTAGGTTGTCGTCCATTTCGCGGCTCACGACGTACGATCTGGGACTGAAAAATAGCGCAAAAGAATAAGAGTGTCCCGAAACTGATGAAAAAGTTCTATTTTTGGCTCCAAAAATAGTTGCAGATGAGAAGGCTTGTTGCCCCGTCGTAGAGCTCTCGGAGAGCATTCTAATAGTATGTGTGCGCCGCGCAACTCCTTACAGATCAAAAGTTATGGGCACCGGAGCGACAGAGACCTGGTCCCAAGCCCCACGCCCTTAGTTTGCTGCCCCAGCCCCTACATGAAGTGAAGTTTTCTTGCCCAAGGTGCCATGGGATTTGGTAATAGAAATGTGATGGAATAGGTTTTCGTCCTTTTAGGCTCACAACGTACGATCCGGGACGAAAAAACAGCGCAAAAGAAGAAAAGTGTCTCGAAATTGATGAAAATGTTTGATTTTGGGCTACGAAAATAGACGCAGCCGAGCAGGCTTGCTGACCCCGTGGTAGAGCTCTCAGAGAGCTTTCCAACGGTGTGCTATGTGCTGTGTAATTCCTTACGGATCAAAAGTTATAGGCACCGGAGCGACGGATACCTGGTCACAAGCCCGATGCCCTCGGTTTGCGGGCCCAACATCTACGTGAACTAAAGTTTTCTTGCCCAAGGTGCCATGGGATTCGGTAATAGAAATGTGATCGATTAGGTTGTCGTCCATTTCGCGGCTCACGACGTACGATTCGGGACGGAAAAACAACGCAAAAGAAGAAAAGTGTCCTGAAACTAATGAAAATGTTCAATTTTGGGTTCAAAGAATTGGCATAGCCTTGCAGGCTTGCTGCCCCCGTCGTAGAGCTCTCGGAGAGCTTTCCAACGATATGTTGTGCGCCGCATAACTCCTTACGGATCAAAAGTTATGGGCACCGGAGCGACAGAGACCTTATCCTAAGCCTCATGCCCTCGGTTTACGGGCCCAGCATCTACGTGAAGCGAAGTTGTCTTTCCCAAGGTGGAGTGGGATTTGGTATTAGAAATATGATGGATTAGGTTATTGTCCTATTTGCGGCTCAAAACGTACGATCCGGGACGAAAAAACAGCACAAAAGAAGAAAAGTACCCCAAAACTGATGAAAATATTCAATTTTTTGCACCAAAAATAGGCACAGCTGAGCAAGCTTGCTACCCCCGTCGTAGGGCTCTCGAAGAGCTTTCCAATGTTATGTTGTGCGCCGCGTAACTCCTTACTGATCAAAAGATATGGGCACCGAAGCGACAGAGACCTAGTCCCAAGCCCTACGCCCTCGATTTGCGGGCCCAGCCTCTACGTGAAGCGAAGTTGTCTTGCCCAAGGTGCTGTGGGATTCGGTAATAGAAATGTGATAGATTAGGTTGTCGTTCTTTTTGCTGCTCACGACAAACGAACTGGGACAGAAAAATAGTGCAAAAGAAGAAAAGTATCCTGAAACTGATGAAAACATTCGATTTTCGACTCCGAGAACAGGAGCAGCCGAGCAGGCTTGCTGCCCTAGTCGTAGAACTCTCGGAAAGCTTTCCAACGGTATACTGTGCGCCGCATAAATCCTTACTGATCAAAAGTTATGGGCACTGGAGCGACGGAGACCTAGTCTTGAGCCCCACGCCCTCGGTTTGTAGGCCCAACCTCAACGTGAAGTAAAGTTGTCGTGCCCAAGGTGTTGTGGGATTTGGTAATAGAAATGTGATGGATTTGGTTGTCGACTGTTTCACGGCTCACGACGTACGGGACGAAAAAACAGCGCAAAAGAAGAAAAGTGTGTCGAAACTGATGAAAATGTTCAATTTTGGGCTCCAAGAATTGGCGCAGCCATGCAGGCTTGCTACCCCCGTCGTAGAGCTCTTGGAGAGCTTTCCAATGGTATGTTGTGCGCAGCGTAACTCCTTACGGATCAAAAGTTATGGGCACCGGAGTGACGGAGACCTGGTCCCAAGCCCTACGCCCTCGGTTTACGGGCCTTGCCTCTACGTGAAGCGAAATTGTCTTGCCCAAGGTGGCGTGGGATTCGATAATAGAAATGTGAAGTATTTGGTTGTCGTCCATTTCACGACTCACGACGCACGCTCTGAGATAGAAAAACAGAGCTAAAGAAGAAAAGTGTCCCGAAACTGATGAAAACGTTTGATTTTGGGCTTCAAAAATAGGCGTAGCTGAGCAAGCTTTCTGCCCATGTCGTAGAGCTCTGGGACAGCTTTCCAACGGTATGTAATGCGACGCGTAAGTCCTTACGGATCAAAAGTTGTGTGCACCGAACCCCACGCCCTCGGTTTATGGGCCCAGCCTCTACCTCAAGCGAAGTTGTCTGCCCAAGGTGCTGTGGGATTCGGTAATAGAAATGTGATTGATTAGGTTGTCGTCCATTTCGCGGCACACGACGTACGATCCGGGACGAAAAAATAGCGCAAAAGAAGAAAAGTGTCCCGAAACTGATGAAAATGATCAATTTTGGGGTCCAAGAATTGGCGTAACTGAGCAAGCTTGTTGCCCCCGTCGTAGAGCTCTCGGTGAGCTTTCCAACGGAATGCTGTGAGCTGCGTAACTCCCTACGAATCAAAAGTTATAGGCACCGGACCGACAGATACCTGGCCTCTATGTGAAGTGCAGTTGTCTGGCCCATGGTTCTGTGGGATTCGATAATAGAAATGTGATGGATTAGGTTATCGTCCTTTTCGCGGCTCACGACTTACGATCCAGGACGGAAAAACAGCATACAAGAAGAAAAGTGTCCCAAAAATGGTGAAAACGTTCGATTTTGGGGTCCTAAAATAGAGCTCTCAGAGAGCTTTCCAACGGTATGTTGTGCGCCGCGTAACTCCTTACGCATCAAAAGTTATGGGCACCGGAGCGATGGAGACCTGGTCACAAGCCCTACGCCCTCGGTTTGCGGGCCCAGACTCAACGTGAAGTGAAGTTGTATTGCACAAGGTGCCGTGAGATTCGGTAATAGAAATGTGGTGGATTAGGTTGTCGTCCTTTTCGTGGCTTACGACGTACGATCCGAGATGAAAAAAAAGTGCAAGAGAAGAAAAGTATCCCAAAACTAATGAAAACGTTCGATTTTGGGCTCTGAGAACAGGCGCAGCCGAGCAGGCTTCCTGCCCCTGTCGTAGAGCTCTTGGAATGATTTCAAACGGTATGCTGTGCGCCGTGTAACTCCTTACGGATCAAAAGTTATGGGCACTAGAGCGATAGAGACCTTGTCCCAAGCAACACGTCGTCGGTTTGCGGGCCCAGCCTTTACGTGAAGCGAAGTTGTGTGCCCAATTTGGCATGGGATTCGGTAATAGAAATGTGATGGATTAGGGTGTTGACCTTTTCGCGGCGCACGACTTACGATCCGGGACGAAAAGAAAACGCAAAAGAAGAAAAGGGTCGGGGAACTGATGAAAATGTTCGATTTTGGGCTCCAAAACAAGCACAGCATTGCAGGGTTGCTGCCCCCATAGTAGAGCTCTCGGAGAGCTTTCCAACGGTATGTTGTGCGCCGCATGACTACTTGCGGATCAAAAGTTTTGGGCACCAGAGCGACGGAGACCTGGTCCCAAGCCCCAAGCCGTCGGTTTATAGACCCAGCCTCTACGTAAAGCGAAGTTGGCTTGCCCAATGTGGCATGGGATTCGGTAATACAAATGTGATGGATTAGGTTGTCGTGCTTTTCGCGGATCACGACGTACGATCTGGGACTGAAAAACAGCGCAAAAGAAGAAAAGGGTCCCAAAACTAATGAAATTTTTTTATTTTTGGCTCTGAAATCAGTTATAGCCCAGCAGGCTTGTTGCCCCCGTCGTAGAGCTCTCGGAGAGCTTTTCAACAGTATGCTGTGCGCCGCGTAACTTTTTACGTATCAAAAGTTATGGCATCGGAGCGACGGAGACCTGGTCCCAAGCCCCACGTCCTTAGTTTGCGGGCCCAGCCTCTGCGTGAAGCGAAGTTTTCTTGCCCAAGGTGCCATGGGATTCGGTAATAGAAATGCGATGGATTAGGTTGTCGTCCTTTTTGCAGCGCACGACGTACTACCAGAGACGGAAAAACAGCACAAAAGAAGAAAAGTGTCCCGAAACTGATTAAAAATGTTCAATTTTGGGATACGAAAATAGACACAGTTGAGCAGGCTCGCTGACCCCAACGTAGAGCTCTCGGAGAGCTTTCCAACGGTATACTATGCACCGCATAACTCCTTACTAATCAAAAGATATGGGCACCGGAGCGACGGATACTTGGTCACAAGCCCGACGCCCTCGGTTTGCGGGCCAGCCTCTACGTGAAGTGAAGTTGTCTTGCCCAAGGTACCGTGGGATTCGGTAATAGAAATGTGATTGATTAGGCTGTCGTCCATTTCGCGGCTCACGACATACGATCCGGGACCGAAAAACAGCGCAAAAGAAGAAAAGTGTCCCGAAACTGATGAAAATGTTCAATTTTGGGCTCCAAGAATTGGCGCACCTGAGCAAGCTTGCTGCCCTTGTCGTAGAGCTCTCGGAGAGCTTTCCAATGGTATGTTGTGCGCCGTGTAACTCCTTACGGATCAAACGTTATGGGCACCGGAGTGACAGAGACCTGGTCACAAGCCCCACGCCCTCGGTTTGCGGGCCCAGCGTCTACGTGAATCGAAGTTGTCTTGCCCAAGGTGCCGTGGGATTCAAAAATAGAAATGTGGTGGATTAAGTTGTCCTTCTGTTCGCGGCTCACGACGTACGATCCGAGACAAAAAAACAGGGCAATAGAAGAAAAGTATCTTGAAACTGATGAAAACGTTCAATTTTGGGCTCCAAGAATAGGCGCAACCGAGTAGGCTTGCTACCCCCGTCGTAGAGCTCTCGGAGGGTTTACCAACGGTATGCTGTGCGCCGCGTAACTCCTTACGGATCAAAAGTTATGGGCACCAGAGCGATAGAGACCTGGTCTAAAGCCCCACGCCCTCGATTTACGGGGCCAGCCTCTACGTGAAGTGATGTTGTCTGCCCAAGGTGTCGTGGGATTCGGTAACAAAAATGTGATGGATTAGGTTGTCGTACTTTTCGCGGCTCACGACGTACGATCCGGGATGAAAAAACTACGCAAAAGAAGAAAAGTTTCCCAAAACTAATGAAAATGTTTGATTTTGGGCTCCAAAAACATGCGCAGCATTGCAGAATTGCTGGTCCCGTCGTAGAGCTCTCGGAGAGCTTTCCAACGGTATGCTGTGCGCCGCGTAACTCCTTACGGATCAAAAGTTATGGGCACCGGAGCGACGAAGACCTGGTCCCAAGCCCCACGCCCTCGGTTTGCAGGCCCAGCCTCTAAGTGAAGCGAAATTGTCTTGCCCAAGGTGGCGTGGGATTTGGTAATAGAAATGTAATAGATTAGGTTGTTGTCCATTTCGCAGCTAACGACGTACGATCTGGGACGAAAAAACATCACAAAAGAAGAAAAGTGTCCCGAACCTGATGAAAAAGTTCTATTTTGGGCTCCGAAAACAATTGTAACCGAGCAGGCTTGTTGCCCCCATCGTAGAGCTCTTAGAGTGCTTTCCAACAGTATGCTGTGCGCCGCAAAAATTCCTTACGGATCAAAAGTTATGGGCACCGAAGCGACGGAGACCTGGTCCCAAGCCCCACGCCCTCGGTTTGCGGGCCCAGCCTCTACATGAAGTGAAGTTGTCTTGCCATGGTTCTGTGGGATTCAGTAATAGAAATGTGATGGATTAGGTTGTCGTCCTTTTCGCAGTTCACGACGTATGAACCAGGACGAAAAAACAGTGCAAAAGAAGAAAAGTGTCCCGAAACTGATAAAAACATTCTATTTTGGGCTCCGAGAACAGGCACTGCAAAGCAGGCCTACTGCCCTTTTCAGTTTGCTGGCCCAGCCTATACGTGAAGCGAAGTTGTCTTGCCCAAGGTGCCGTGGGATTCGGTAATAGAAATATGTTGGATTAGGTTGTCGTCCTTTTTGCGGCTGACGACGTACGATCTGGGACAGAAAAACTGCACAAAAGAAGAAAAGTGTCCAAAAACTGATGAAAACGTTTGATTTTGGCCCACAAAAATAGATGCAACCGAGCAGGCTTTCAGACCCCATCGTAGAGCTCTTGGAGAGCTTTCCAACGGTTTGCTATACGCCGCGTAACTTCTTACGGATCAAACATTATGGGCACCGGTGGGACGGATACCTGGTCACAAGCCCGACGCCCTCGGTTTTTGGGCCAGCCTCTACGTGAGCTGAAGTTGTCTTGCCCAAGGTGCCGTGGGATTCAGTAATAAAAATGTGATTGATTAGGTTGTCGTCCATTTCAAGGCTCACGACGTACGATCCGGGACAAAAAAATAGCGCAAAAGAAGAAAAGTGTCCCAAAACTTCTGAAAATGTTCAATTTTGGGCTCCAAGTATTGGCGCAGCCGAGCAGGCTTGCTGCCCCTGTCGTAGAGCTCTCGGAGAACTTTCCAACGGTATGTTGTGTGATGCGTAACTCCTTACGGATAAAAAGTTATGGGCACCAGAGTGACGGAGACCTGGTCCCAAGCCCAATGCCCTCGGTTTGCCGGCCCAGCATCTACGTGAAGCGAAGTTGTCTTGCCCAAGGTCGCATGGGGTTTAGTAATAGAAATGTGATGGATTTGGTTGTCGTCCTTTTCGCGGCTCACGACGTACGATCCGGGATGGAAAAACAGCACAAGAAAAGAAAACTGTCCCGAAATAGAAGAAAACGTTCAATATTGGGTTCCAAGAATTGGCGCAGCCGAGCAGGATTGCTACACCCGTCGTAGAGCTCTCAGAGAGCTTTCCAACAGAATATTGTGCGCCGCGTAACTCTTTACGGATAAAAAGTTATGGGCACCGGACCGACGGATTCCTGGTCACAAGCCCTACACCCTCGGTTTGTAGGCCCAGCCTCTACATGAAGTGAAGTTGTCTTGCCATGGTTCCGTGGGATTCAGTAATAGATATGTGATGGACTAGGTTGTCGTCCTTTTCGCAGTTCACGACGTACGAACCGGGACGAAAAAACAGTGCAAAAGAAGAAAAGTGTCCCGAAACTGATGAAAACATTCTATTTTCGGCTCCGAGAACAGGCACTGCAAAGCAGGCCTACAGCCCTTGTCATAGAGCTCTCGGAGAGCTTTCCAACAGTATGCTGTGCGTCGCGTAACTCCTTATGGATCAAAAGTTATGGGCATTAGAGCGACGGAGACCTAGTTCCAAGCCCCACGCCCTCGGTTTGCGGGCCCAGCCTCTACGTGAAACGAAGTTGTCTTGCCCAAGGTGGCATAGGATTCAATAATAGAAATGTGATGGATTTGGTTGTTGTCCTTTCGGCGGCTCACGACGTACGATCCGGGACGGAAAAATAGCGCAAAATAATAAAAGTGTCCCGAAACTGATAAAAACGTTTGATTTTTTGCCTCAATAATAGGCGCAGCCGAGCAGGCTTGTTGACTCTGTCGTAGAGCTCTCGGATAGCTTTCCAACGGAATGTTGTGCGCCGCGTAACTCCTTACGGATCAAAAGTTATGAGCATCAGACCGACGGAGTCCTGGTCACAAGCCCCACGCCCTCCGTTTGCGGGCCCAGCCTCTACATGAAGTGAAGTTGTCTTGCCCAAGGTGCCGTGGGATTCGGTAATAGAAATGTGATGGATTAGGTTGTCGTCCTTTTCGCGGCTCACGATTTACGATCCGGGACGGAAAAACAAAGCAAAAGAAGAAAAATGTCCAAAAATTGGTGAAAACGTTCAATTTTTGGCTCCGAAAATAGGCGCAGCATAGCAAGCTTGCTGCCCCCATCGTAGAGCTCTCGGAGAGCTTTCCAACGGTATGCTGTGCGCCGCGTAAATCCTTACGGATCAAAAGTTATGGTCAACGGAGCGACGGATTCCTGGTCACAAGCCCCACACCCTCGGTTTGCGGGCCCAGCCTCTACATGAAGTGAAGTTGTCTTGCCATGGTTCCGTGGGATTCGGTAATAGAAATGTTATGGATTAGGTTGTCTTCCTTTTCGCAGTTCACGACGTATGAACCGGGACGGAAAAACAGTGCAAAAGAAGAAAAGTGTCCCGAAATTGATGAAAACATTCTATTTTGGGCTCCAAGAATAGGCACTGCAAAGCCAGCCTACTGCACTTATCATAGAGCTCTCGGAGAGCTTTGCAACGGTATGCTGTGCGTCCGGTAACTCCTTACGGATCAAAAGTTATGGGCACTAGAGCGACGGAGACCTAGTTCTAAGCCCTACGCCCTCGGTTTGCGGGCCCAGCCTCTACGTGAAGCGAAGTTGTCTTGCCCAAGGTGGCGTGGGATTCGATAATAGAAATGTGATGGATTTGGTTGTTGTCCTTTCGGCAGCTCACGACGTACGATCCGGGACGGAAAAAACAGCGCAAAAGAAGAAAAGTCTCCCAAAACTAATGAAAACGTTTGATTTTTTGCCCCAATAATAGGCGCAGCCGAGCAGGCTTGTTGACCCCGTCGTAGAGCTCTCGGAGAGCTTTCCAACGGAATGTTGTGCGCCGCATAACTCCTTACGGATCAAAAGTTATGGGCATCGGACCAACGGATTCCTGGTCACAAGCCCCACGCCCTCCGTTTGCGGGCCTAGCCTCTACATGAAGTGAAGTTGTCTTGCCCAACGTGCCGTGGGATTCGGTAATAGAAATGTGATGGATTAGGTTGTCGTCCTTTTCGCGGCTCAAGACTTACGATCCGGGACAGAAAAACAAAGCAAAAGAAAAAAAATGTCCAAAAATTGATGAAAACGTTCAATTTTAGGCTCCGAAAGTAGGCGCAGCATAGCAAGCTTGCTGCCCCCATCGTAGAGCTCTCGAAGAGCTTTCCAACGGTATGCTGTGTGCCGCGTACCTCCTTACGGATCAAAAGTTATGGGCACCGGAGCGACGGATACCTGGTCACAAGACCCATGCCCTCGGTTTGCACGCCCAGCTATGTGCAGTGAAGTTGTCTTGCCCAAGGTGTTGTGGGATTCGGTAATAGAAATGTGATAGATTAGGTTGTTGTCCTTTTCGCAGCTCACGACGTACGATCTGGGATGAAAAAACATCGCAAAAGAAGAAAAGTGTCCCGAACCTGATGAAAAAGTTCTATTTTGGGCTCTGAAAATAGTTGCAGCCGGGCAGGCTTGTTGCCCCCATCGTAGAGCTCTCGGAGTGCTTTCCAACAGTATGCTTTGGGCCGCGAAAACTCCTTACGGATAAAAAGTTATGGGCACCGGAGCGACAGAGACCTAGTCCCAAGCCCCACGCCCTCGGTTTACGGGCCCAGCCTCTACATGACGTGAAGTTGTCTTGCCATGGTTCCATGGGATTCGGTAATAGAAATGTGATGGATTAGGTTGTCGTCCTTTTTGCAGTTCACAACGTACGAACCGGGACGGAAAAACAGTGTAAAAGAAGAAAAGTGTCCCGAAACTGATGAAAACATTCTATTTTGGGCTCCGAGAACAGGCACTGCAAAGCAGGCCTACTGCCCTTTCAGCTTGCTGGCCCAGCCTCTACGTGAAGCGAAGTTGTCTTGCCCAAGGTGCCGTGGGATTCGGTAATAGAAATGTGTTGGATTAGGTTGTCGTCCTTTTTACGGCTGACGACGTACGATCCGGGACAGAAAAACTGCGCAAAAGAAGAAAAGTGTCCAGAAACTGATGAAAACGTTCGATTTTGGCCCACAAAAATAGAAGCAACCGAGCAGGCTTGCTAACCCCGTCGTAGAGCTCTCGGAGAGCTTTCCAACAGTTTGCTATGCGCCGCGTAACTCCTTACAGATCAAACGTTATGGGCACCGGAGCGACAGATACATGGTCACAAACCCAACGCCCTCTGTTTCCGGGCCAGCCTCTACGTGAACTGAAGTTGTCTTGCCCAAGGTACCGTGGGATTTAGAAATAAAAATGTGATTGATTAGGTTGTCGTCCATTTCACGGCTTATGACGTACGATCCGGGACGAAAAAACAGCGCAAAAGAAGAAAAGTGTCCTAAAATTGCTGAAAATGTTCAATTTTGGGCTCCAAGAATTGGCGTAGTCGAGCAGGCTTGCTGCCCGCGTCGTAGAGCTCTCGGAGAACTTTCCAACGGTATGTTGTGCGATGCATAACTCCTTACGGATCAAAAGTTATGGGTACCGAAGTGATGGAGACCTGGTCCCAAGCCCCATGCCCTCGGTTTGCCGGCCCAGCATCTACGTGAAGCGAAGTTGTCTTGCCCAAGGTCGCATGGGGTTTGGTAATAGAAATGTGATGGATTTCGTTGTCGTCCTTTTGGCGGCTCACGACGTACGATCCGGGATAGAAAAATAGTACAAGAAAAGAAAAGTGTCCCGAAACAGTAGAAAACGTTCAATTTTGGGTTCCAAGAATTGGCGCAGCCGAGCAGGATTGCTACCCCCGTTGTAGAGCTCTCGGAGAGCTTTCCAACGGAATATTGTGCGCCGCGTAACTCCTTACGGATAAAAAGTTACTGGCACCGGACCGACGGATTCCTGGTCACAAGCCCTACACCCTCGGTTTGCGGGCCCATCCTCTACATGAAGTGAAGTTGTCTTGCTATGGTTCCGTGGGATTCGGTAATAGAAATGTGATGGATTAGTTTGCCATCTTTTTTGCAGTTCACGACGTGCGAACCGGGACGAAAACACCGTGCAAAAGAAGAAAAGTGTCCCGAAACTGATGAAAACATTCTATTTTGGGCTTCGAGAACAGGCACTGCAAAGCAAGCCTACTGCTATGAGGCCCGACCCCGATTTGCGTGCGGAACCTAGCTTCGTGTGCCCTAACCTAGATTTGTGTGCCGTGACCTAGGTTTAAGAATTGTGTTCATTTTATGTGCCATGCATTGAATTACGTGCATTCATTTAGGATTGCGTGCATTTATTTGAAAAACGTGCGTTCATCTCGTAGTTCGTGTCCTACCTCGTAGTGCGTGCCCTAGACCTTGGAAAGCGTGCCTTCACGCTAATCAAGAAAGCATCTTTCACAGAGCACTAGACTATTAAACAATCCTACAAAATCCACTATCAATATAATAATCTCAATTCAACTCACTAGAAGACAAAAAATGCACCAAACACTAAACATTCTTCATTCTTTATTCCTTATTCTTTTTGCAATTTCAAGACAAAATTAAATAATGATCAAAAGTTGACAAAATTCAGCAATTCTAGTAGCCTTGGCCGACCACTAGGTAGAGTTTTGCATGCATGTTTAATTCAAATTCATTCCTAGACACATTATGACATTCTATGACACAAAGGCATTAAAAATTGCTCAAAAATCCTACCTTTTGCACACTATTTTCGGCCACATCATCCTTGCCCATCCTAGGAAATTCAAAATAGCACATTCAAGGCATAAAATGCTGAATTTGGCTGCCCAAGGCCGACATGCTCCTCAAAAAATTGCAAGGCCTTCATTTGTTGTCATTTCTTCATTCTCTTTCATTCTTCTTTCACTTCCCTCTCATTTCTCTCTCTCTCTTGGCCCTAGCTGCTCATTACTACCTCCATAGCTTCTCTTCCTCACAACATAGTTAATCAAGTCAAGCAACCATCAAGAAAGTCAAAGCAAGCTAGCTAGAGTTCAAAAATTCTCATGCATGTGCTTTAAAGACTTCTAATCGGCCTAGGTGAGCTTCTTGACATTCATTTGTTTTCTTCATGTTTTAACCTCATGCATGTGCTAAGAGATTGATCACTAAGCTAGGAAAAATAGAGAAAAGCTAGTTGGGTTGTCACCTAAGCAAGGAGAGGGAGAAGGTTGTGCTTCAACAAAGGTTTTTGAGCAACTTGTGGTTGAGGCTCAAATTGCATGAATATATACGAAATGGAAACCCTAATGACTAGGTAGTTTTTCTAAGTATTGATCATTTGTATATTGTGTGGAAATTATATGCTTAGAGGGCTGCCCGTAAATGTCTTATAACTTCAAATGTGATATTGACCATTGCATGTTGACAAATAAGCTTTTCTTGCAACCGAACCCACGTAAATGTTGTTGCATGTTGAATAATCGTATCACTTGATTACATGAACTTCGAAATGAGTTATATGGCTTGACTTGCATGTGTTACATGGCTGCCCGTTTAATGTTCATATGACTCCATATGCTTTTCAAGTGAAATTATTTGTCTTATCGTGCCTTGTTTGATTACTTGACAACGTGCGATCTTATAACTGCCCGGAGGCGACCTACTTTGTTGTCCTCCTAATGTGATATGTTAAATGTTATAAATGTGCATTGCATACGAGGTTGCAACCTTTCATTGTGGCATGGTAGCGTTTCACGAACGCCGGGCGGCATAGGGCTTGTCGGTGCTCCAGTGACTACCATGGTCCAATTCCCTCTCTCGCTTGGCATTCCATCCTCGGAGAGTTGGGTCGTAGGTTTCGGGGTACATCCGGAGTACACCCAATTGGGAGCGATAAGGGGATTATTGAAGTCGGCCGCAACAATTGTATCGAAATTGAAATTGAGAGCAACCGCTCACCGTATCCTTGAAATGATTGGTAAATGTATCTGTTACTCGATTTGTTTCATGTATTTGCGTACCTTGTTATTTGTAATACGTGACATGTTTTCTAAAAGGAGTTTTCATAATTGAACCAAAAAATGAGTTTCAAAACGTATTTCTCGTTTCCCCCTCGCTGAGTTCATAAGGACTCACCCTCTTTTTCATCACAGGTGAAGAAGAACAGGTACAGGTACCCGAGGACAATGTGCCTAATGACGAACCCCTAGAGTGATTTCCTATCATTGATTGTTTTGCTAGAATATGGCTACTTGTGAACTTGTGCTACTTGAAGACTATTTATTTTATGTTGCTTGTTATTGCTAATGTAAAAGACCCCCGTTGTAATTTGAGGTCTAATTTTGGGTTGTACTTATATTAAGTAGACTGATGCTAGACATTACTATGATCGTTTTGCTTTTATTACCGCTAGTATTATCATAGGTTATGACGCATTAGCAAGGACTAAGTAAATGAACTTGTCCAATCTTAAACAGGTATATTTTGAAACGAAGACAAACCAACAAGCGAGACATAGTATCATGCTAGGTTATAAATCAAACGAGATATCAAAATAACCAATAGGCAATTCAATTGATGGTAAAATAGTAATCTTAGTTGGAAATGGAATTGAGATGGTAAATTTTGAGGCGTTTAGAGAACTAGGTCAACCAAAGAGTCCAATTACAGCCGTTATGCTGCCGGATTTCCAAAAAAATTTGGAGTCTAGGATAAAACGTTAAGTGCTAAACCTTCTTGAACGATTAAGTACTTGAAAGGACTTGAATGTTTAGATCATACCCTAGTCTAACCTTTATAGGCCGGGTTGGGGCGTGACACCTTAGAAGAATGGTATCAGAGCTTAGATTACTTAAGCCGGGTTTAACTCTCGGACCGTGGGTAGAGCCCTAAGATAATTAGGATGACTTGTTTATGTGTTATTGTGTGATAAATGTGCCTTCTATGTTCTATGTACTTAAGTGACTTACATGCCTTAAATGTTTTTAGAATTGTACCTATATTATGTTGCATATCATATGCATTAGATTCTTAATTGTCGTATTTTAATAAATTGTGCATCGTAATTTGTGCCTATAGATGGCTGGCCCTAGTACCCGTACTACTAAAAGGAGCGGTGAACCTCAAGAGACCGGGGATGCCTATCAGACTAATCCCGGTATGGCGATGTTTAATATGATGGCAAATGCCATGGATCGTGTATCATGTGTGATGGAACGTCAGGATTCTCGTGAAGCCAACAACAACAACATCAACAACAGGAATGAGGGTAACCATGGGAGACATAGCAGAATGAAGGAGTTCCTTGACTTTCGCCCGTCTAAATTCTACCGGGAAGCTGATGATAAGAAAACAGAGGCTTGGCTGTCCGAGATCGAGAAGATTTTCAGGCCACTTGATTATACAGATAAAGAGAAAGTGGAGTTTGCTGTATTTCTGTTGCACGGGGATGCCGAGCATTGGTGGCACACTGTAGAGGCATTGTGGGAGACTGATCAGACACCTCGCTTGTGGGGTAATTTCGTTAAGGCATTTAAGGAGAAATATGTACCTGCAGTCTCCAGAAAGAGGCGGATCGAGGAGTTCATGCACTTGACCCAGGGTAATATGGCGGTGGCCCAGTACGAGGCTCGTTTTGACCGACTGTCCCGTTATGCTCAATATATGGTTTGTACTCCGGAGGCGAAAATGTGGAAATTTACTGTTGGATTAAGGCCAGAGATTCAGGACCAGTTAGCTTCTCATGACTTCGATACTTACTCTGCTCTCTTTGCTGCTGCCTCTCGAGTTGAGAAGAGGAAACTAGATGGAGCCGGTTCGAGCCAGCCGAGCAAGAAACCTTACCAGCCTCCAAGTCAGCAGAGGAAATTCCAGAGTCAGAGTCGCGGTCAAGGCTAGAGCCAGAATAGGTCAGTGAATAACCATGGCTCGACTAAGGCACCATCAGCCTCTTTCACCCGCGGATCCACAGGTAGTTCACCTGCTTCTCAGACTGCCATCTGTTCGTACTGTAACAAGAAGGGCCACACCGAGACCCAGTGTTGGAGAAAATTGGGGAAATGTATGGGTTGTGGCAGCGATCAGCACCAGGTTAAGGATTGCCCTAAATGGCAAGGGGGACAGAATCAGGGCAAACCAGCCGGTAGAGGCAAGACTCTAGTTCCTAGAGTCCAGGCTCGAGCCTATGCTATTGAGTGCGAGGAGATTCTGGATGAGACCGTTGTTGTTGAAGGTACATTCTTCATACTGAATCAACCTGTTAAGGTGTTAATTGATCCAGGTGCTACTCATTCATTTATTATTCACTTATGTGTGGAACGTGTGAAATTGAAAGTTGTATGTTTGCCATATGAAGTAGAAGTTGGTACTCCAATGGGTTCTAAACTTGTAACTAGTTCAGCTTGTAAAGCATGTGAAATCCAAATTAAGGATAGGGAATTCCCAGCCAATCTTATTGTATTACCTTTTCGAGATTATGAGGTCATTTTAGGGATGGACTGGCTGGCAAAACATCACGTCCAACTGGATTGCCGGGCGAAGATTATAACGTTCCGGGTACCTGATCAACCGATACTGGAGGTTATGGGTCAAAGAGATTTCACCGGGAGTTCCATCATTTCATCTACGAAAGCAGTAAAGTCCTTGAGGAAAGGGTGCAGCGGATACTTGGCTTACCTTATCAACAAGCCGTCGGATAAAGCTAAATTGAAGGAGATGCCTGTGATCAAAGACTATGCAGATGTGTTCCCAGAAGAATTGCCCGGTTTACCCCCGAATCGGGAGATCGAGTTTGTTATAGAGTTGCTGCCTGGTGCCCAGCCGATATCAAAAGCTCCCTATCGTATGGCACCGGCCGAGCTACAAGAATTGAAGGACCAATTGCTAGGATTGTTGAAGAAGGGGTTTGTTCAACCGAGTTCTTCACCGTGGGGCGCGCCAGTTCTATTTGTGAAGAAGAAAGACGGAACGTTGAGGCTATGTATTGACTATCGAGGATTAAACCAAGTGACTGTTAAGAATAAATACCCGCTTCCCCTAATCGACGAGTTATTTGATCAACTGCAAAGAGCCAAAGTGTATTCGAAACTCGACTTGAGGCAAGGGTATTATCAGTTACGGATCAAGAAGGAAGATGTGCCTAAAACGGCTTTCAGGACGAGATATGGGCATTATGAATATGTGGTGATGCCTTTTGGACTAACTAATGCCCCTGCAGCTTTTATGGATTTGATGCATAGGGTGTTTCAACCCTACTTGGACCAATTTGTGGTGATCTTCATTGATGATATTTTGGTATACTCGATATCGGAGGCAGAGCATGAGCAACATCTGCGGTTGGTACTGCAGAAACTTCAAGAGCACCAATTGTATGCAAAGTTTAGCAAGTGTGAATTTTGGCTGCAGCAGATTGCATTTTTGGGGCATATCATATCCCAAGAGGGAATAGCGGTGGATCCAGCAAAGATTGATGCAGTGATGTCTTGGAAGAAGCCGGAAAATGTTACGGAGGTTCGGAGTTTTCTTGGTCTAGCCGGCTATTATCAGAGGTTCGTGAAGGATTTCTCTAAAATTGCAGGACCGCTTACAAAGCTCACTCAAAAGAAAACCAAGTTCGTGTGGGATGATAAGTGTGAGAACAGCTTCCAAGAGTTGAAGAAAAGATTGACTACCGCACCAGTTCTTGCATTGCCTGAAGGGAGTCAAGGTTTTGTAATCTATAGTAATGCTTCGAAAGAAGGACTGGGATATGTATTGATGCAAAATGGAAGAGTGATTGCATATGCTTTTATGAAACCAAAGCCGTATGAGATGAATTACCCGACACATTATTTGGAGTTAGCGGCCATTGTGTTTGCACTCAAGAAATGGAGGCATTATCTGTGGGCTAACAAGTTTGAGGTATTTACTGATCATAAGAGCTTGAAATACTTGTTCTCACAAAAGGAGTTGAATATGAGGCAAAGGCGGTGGATGGAGCTTTTGGATGATTATAACTGCTCAATCAATTATGTGCCCGGTAAAGCGAATGTAGTTGTAGATGCCTTAAGCAGAAAAGCAAGCATGGCGAAACTGGAAGTCAAAGTGCAGGAGTTGTTGGAGGAAGCGTTTCTGTGGAAACCACAATTGACTTAGAAGGGGTTACTTTTTGCCACTACCCAAGTTCAATCGACTTTGTTGTCTGAGTTACGAGAGGCTCAACAGAAGGACCAACAATTTCAGAAGATCAAGGAAGGCAACGCAGATATCAAGTTTCATGATGATGGTATTTGGAGATTTAGGAACCGGGTTTGTGTTCCCAATGAGCCAGAGCTGAAAAAGAAGATTCTTGAGGAAGTGCATAATTCAAGATATACTATTCACCCCGGCGGAACAAAGATGTATCGGGATTTAAAGCAACACTATTGGTGGAATAACATGAAGAGAGAAATTGCGGAGTTTGTAGCACGGTGTCTGACTTGTCAGAGGGTCAAAGTAGAACATCAGCGACCCGCAGGTTTACTTCAGCTATTGGAAATTCCAAAATGGAAATGGGAACATATAACTATGGATTTTGTTATGGACCTGCCTAGGTCACGAAAGGGTCATGACGCCGTTTGGGTTATAGTGGATAGATTGACTAAGTCAGTGCACTTCTTACTGATGAACAAGGAGGATAGTCCTGAGAAACTGGGAGATATGTATGTGGCGGAGATTGTAAGATTGCACGGGATGCCTACAATAATAGTTATCAGGCCACTATCGGGATGGCCCCATTTGAGGCGCTGTATAGACGTAAATGTCGATCCCCAATTTACTGGGATGAAGTATGTGAGATGAAGACTTTTGACCCAACCCTTTTACTTGAACTGATGAAGACTGTTGATAATATCTACCTCATCCGGAAACGGATGCTTACCGCCAAGAGCAGGCAGAAGAGTTATGCAGACTGACGGAGACGGAGTCTCGAGTTTGAGGTTGGCAACAAGGTGTTCTTGAAGATATCACCTCGGAGGGGACTAATTAAGCATGGCAAGGGTGGAAAGTTGAGCCCGAGATTTGTAGGACCATTCGAGATAATCGAGAAGGTTGGCAAGTTGGCGTATCGCCTAGCGCTACCCCAGAACCTCTCCAATGTTGACGACGTCTTTCATGTTTCGATGCTGCGGAAGTATCATCCTGATCCGTCGCATATCTTGGAGCCAGAGCCGTTACGGCTTCGGGAGAACTTGTCTTACGAGGAGAAGCCCATTCAGATCCTAGACCAGCAGGATCTGGAGTTGCGCAACAGAATTATACCTATGGTGAAAGTACTGTGGGATCATCATGGAGTCGAAGAAGCAACGTGGGAAAGGCGAGACCAGATGGAGTAGCAATATCCAGCTTTATTTCAAGGTAATATTGAATTTCGGGACAAAATTCTTTTAAGGAGGGGAGGATGTGAGGCCCGACCCCAATTTGCGTGCGGAACCTAGCTTCGTGTGCCCTAACCTAGATTTGCGTGCCGTGACCTAGGTTTAAGAATTGTGTTCATTTTATGTGCTATGCATTGAATTACGGGCATTCATTTAGGATTGTGTGCATTTATTTGAAAAACGTGCGTTCATCTCGTAGTTCGTGTCCTACCTAGTAGTGCGTGCCCTAGACCTTGGAAAGCGTGCCTTCACGCTAATCAAGAAAGCATCTTTCACAGAGCACTAGACTATTAAACAATCCTACAAAATCCACTATCAATATAATAATCTCAATTCAACTCACTAGAAGACAAAAAATGCACCAAACACTAAACATTCTTCATTCTTTATTCCTTATTCTTTTTGCAATTTCAAGACACAATTAAATAATGATCAAAAGTTGACAAAATTCAGCAATTTTAGTAGCCTTGGCCGACCACTAGGTAGAGTTTTGCATGCATTTTAATTCAAATTCATTCCTAGACACATTATGACATTCTATGACACAAAGGCATTAAAAATTGCTCAAAAATCCTACCTTTTGCACACTATTTTCGGCCACATCATCCTTGCCCATCCTAGGAAATTCAAAATAGCACATTCAAGACATAAAATGCTGAATTTGGCTGCCCAAGGCCGACATGCTCCTCAAAAAAATTGCAAGGCCTTCATTTGTTGTCATTTCTTCATTCTCTTTCATTCTTCTTTCACTTCCCTCTCATTTCTCTCTCTCTCTTGGCCCTAGCTGCTCATTACTACCCCCATAGCTTCTCTTCCTCACAACATAGTTAATCAAGTCAAGCAACCAGCAAGAAAGTCGTAGCAAGCTAGCTAGAGTTCAAAAATTCTCATGCATGTGCTTTAAAGACTTCTAATCGGCCTAGGTGAGCTTCTTGACATTCATTTGTTTTCTTCATGTTTTAACCTCATGCATGTGCTAAGAGATTGATCACTAAGCTAGGAAAAATAGAGAAAAGCTAGTTGGGTTGTCGCCTAAGCAAGGAGAGGGAGAAGGTTGTGCTTCAACAAAGGTTTTTGAGCAACTTGTGGTTGAGGATCAAATTGCATGAATATATACGAAATGGAAACCCTAATGACTAGGTAGTTTTGCTAAGTATTGATCATTTGTATATTGTGTGGAAATTATATGCTTAGAGGGCTGCCCGTAAATGTCTTATAACTTCAAATGTGATCTTGACCATTGCATGTTGACAAATAAGCTTTTCTTGCAACCGAACCCACGTAAATGTTGTTGCATGTTGAATAATCGTATCACTTGATTATGTGAACTTCGAAATGAGTTATATGGCTTGACTTGCATGTGTTACATGGCTGCCCGTTTAATGTTCATATGACTCCATATGCTTTTCAAGTGAAATTATTTGTCTTATCGTGCCTTGTTTGATTACTTGACAACGTGCGATCTTATAACTGCCCGGAGGCGACCTACTTTGTTGTCCTCCTAATGTGATATGTTAAATGTTATAAATGTGCATTGCATACGAGGTTGCAACCTTTCATTGTGGCATGGTAGCGTTTCACGAACGCCGGGCGGCATAGGGCTTGCCGGTGCTCCCGTGACTACCATGGTCCAATTCCCTCTCTCACTTGGCATTCCACCCTCGGAAAGTTGGGTCGTAGGTTTCGGGGTACATCCGGAGTACACCCAATTGGGAGCGATAAGGGGATTATTGAAGTCAGCCGCAACAATTGTATCGAAATTGAAATTGAGAGCAACCGCTCGCCATATCCTTGAAATGATTGGTAAATGTATCTGTTACTCGATTTGTTTCATGTATTTGCGTACCTTGTTATTTGTAATACGTGACATGTTTTCTAAAAGGAGTTTTCATAATTGAATCGAAAAATGAGTTTCAAAACGTATTTCTTGTTTCCCTCTCGCTGAGTTCATAAGGACTCACCCTCTTTTTCATCACAAGTGAAGAAGAACAGGTACAGGTACCCGAGGACAATGTGCTTAATGACAAACCCCTGGAGTGATTGCCTGTCATTGATTGTTTTGCTAGAATGTGGCTACTTGTGAACTTGTGCTACTTGAAGACTATTTATTTTATGTTGCTTGTTATTGCTAATGTAAAAGACCCCCATTGTAATTTGGGGTCTGATTTTGGATTGTACTTATATTAAGTAGTCTGATGCTAGACATTACTATGATCGTTTTGCTTTTATTACTGCTAGTATTATCATAGGTTATGACGCATTAGCAGGGACTAAGTAAATGAACTTTTCCAATCTTAATAACGTATATTTTGAAACGAAGACAAACAAACAAGCGAGACATAAGATCGTGCTAGGTTATAAATCAAACGAGATATCAAAATAACTAATAGGCAATTCAATTTATGGTAAAATAGTAATCTTAGTTGGAAATGGAATTGAGATGGTAAATTTTAAGGCGTTTAGAGAACGAGGTCAACTAAAGAGCCTAATTACAGCCGTTATGCTGCCGGATTTCCAAAAAATTTTGGAGTCTAGGATAAAACGTTAAGTGCTAAACCTTCTTGAACGATTAAGTACTTGAAAGGACTTGAATGTTTAGATCACACCCTAGTCTAACCTTTATAGGTCGGGTTGGGGTGTGACAACTACCCTTCTCATAAAGCTATCAGAGAGCTTTCCAACGGTATGTTGTGCACCGCCTAACTCCTTATGGATCAAAAGTCATGGGCACCAAAGCGACGGAGACCTAGTTCCAAGCCCCATGCCCTTGGTTTGCGGACCCAGCCTCTACGTGAAGCAAAGTTGTCTTGCCCAAGGTGGCATGAGATTCAGTAATAGAAATGTGATGTATTTGGTTGTCGTCCTTTTCGCGGCTCACGACGTACGATCCGGGACAGAAAAACAGCGCAAAAGAAGAAAAGTATCCCAAAACTGATGAAAACGTTTGATTTTTTGCCCCAATAATAGGCGCAACCGAGCAGGCTTGTTGACCCCGTCGTAGAGCTCTCGGAGAGCTTTCCAACGGAATGTTGTGCGCTACATAACTCCTTACGAATCAAAAGTTATGGACATCGGACCGACGGATTCTTGGTCACAAGCCCCACGCCCTCCGTTTGCGGGCCCAGCCTCTACATGAAGTGAAGTTGTCTTGCCCAAGGTACCGTGGGATTCGGTAATAGAAATGTGATGGATTAGATTGTCGTCCTTTTCGAGGCTCAAGACTTACGATCCGGGACCGAAAAATAAAGCAAAAGAAGAAAAATGTCCAAAAAATTGGTGAAAACGTTCAATTTTCTGCTCTGAAAATAGGCGCAGGATAGCAAGCTTGTTCCCCGCATCGTAGAGCTCTCGGAGAGCTTTCCAACGGTATGTTGTGCTTCGCGTAACTCCTTGCGGATAAAAAGTTATGGGTACTGGAGCGACGGAGACCTGGTCCTAAGCCCCACGCCCTCGGTTTGCAGGCCTAGCCTCTTCGTGAAGCGAAGTTTTCTTGCCCAAGGTGGCATGGGATTTGGTAATAGAAATATGATAGATTAGGTTGTCGTCCTTTTCGTAGCTCACGACGTACGATCTGGGACGAAAAAACCTCGCAAAAGAAGAAAAATGTCCCGAACCTGATGAAAAAGTTCTATTTTGGGCTCCGAAAATAGTTGCAGCCGAGCAGGCTTGTTGCCCCCATCGTAGAGCTCTCGGAGTGCTTTCCAACAGTATGCTTTGCACCGCAAAAACTCCTTACGGATCAAAAGTTATGGGCACCGGAGCAACGGAGACCTGGTCCCAAGTCCCACGCCCTCGGGTTGCGGGCTCAGCCTCTACATGAAGTGATGTTGTCTTGCCATGGTTCCATGGGATTCGGTAATAGAAATGTGATGGATTAGGTTGTCATCCTTTTCGCAGTTCACGACGTATGAACCGGGACGAAAAAATAGTGCAAAAGAAGAAAAGTGTCCCGAAACTGATGAAAACATTCTATTTTGGGCTCCGAGAACAGGCACTGCAAAGTAGGCCTACTGCCCTTTTCAGTTTGCTGGCCCAGCCTCTACTTGAAGTGAAGATGCCTTTCCCAAGGTGCCATGGGATTCGGTAATAGAAATGTGTTGAATTAGGTTGTCATCCTTTTCGCGGCTGACGATGTACGATCCGGGACAGAAAAACTGTGCAAAAGAAGAAAAGTGTCCAGAAACTGATGAAAATGTTCGATTTTGGCCCACAAAAATAGATGCAACCGAGCAGGCTTTTAGACCCCGTCGTAGAGCTCTCAGAGAGCTTTCCAACGGTTTGCTATACGCCGCGTAACTCATTACGGATCAAACATTATGGGCACCGGTGCGATGGATACCTGGTCACATGCCCGACGCCCTCAGTTTCCAAGCCAGCCTCTACGTGAACTGAAGTTGTCTTGCCCAAGGTGCCGTGGGATTCGGTAATAAAAATGTGATTGATTAGATTGTCGTCCATTTCGCGGCTCATGACATACGATACGGGACGAAAAAACAGCGTAAAGGAAGAAAAGTGTCCCAAAACTTATGAAAATGTTCGATTTTGGGCTTCAAAAACAGGCATAGCCGAGCAGGCTTGGTGCCCCCGTCGTAGAGCTCTTAGAGAACTTTCCAACGGTATGTTGTGCGATGCGTAACTCCTTACGGATCAAAAGTTATGGTCACCGGAGCGACGAAGACCTGGTCCCAAGCCCCATGCCCTCGGTTTGCCGGCCCAGCATCTACGTGAAGCGAAGTTGTCTTGCCCAAGGTGGCGTGGGATTTTGCAATAGAAATGTGATGGATTTGGTTGTCGTCCTTTTCGCGGCTCACGACGTACGATCCGGGATGAAAAAACAGCACAAGAAAAGAAAAGTGTCCCGAAACTGTAGAAAACGTTCAATTTTGGGTTCCAAGAATTGGCGCAGCCGAGCAGGATTGCTACCCCAGTCGTAGAGCTCTCAGAGAGATTTCCAACGAAATATTGTGCGCCGCGTAACTCCTTACGGATAAAAAGTTATGGGCACCGGATCAACGGATTCCTGGTCACAAGCCCCACACCCTCGGTTTGCGGGCCCAGCCTCTACGTGAAGTGAAGTTGTCTTGCCATGGTTCCGTGGGATTCGGTAATAGAAATGTGATGGATTAGGTTGTCGTCCTTTTTGCAGTTCACGACGTACGAACCAGGACGGAAAAATAGTGCAAAAGAAGAAAAGTGTCCCGAAACTGATGAAAACATTCTATTTTCGGCTCCGAGAATAGGCACTGAATAGCAGGCCTACTACCCTTGTCATAGAGCTCTCGGAGAGCTTTCCAACGGTATGCTGTGCGTCCCGTAACTCTTTACGGATCAAAAGTTATGGGCACTAGAGCGACGGAGACCTAGTTCCAAGCCCCATGCACTTGGTTTGCAGGCCCAGCCTCTACGTGAAGCGAAGTTGTCTTACCCAAGGTGGTGTGGGATTCGATAATAAAAATGTGATGGATTTGATTGTTGTCCTTTTGGCGGCTCACGACGTACGATCCGGGACGGAAAAATAGGGCAAAAGAATAAAAGTGTCCTAAAACTTATGAAAATGTTTGATTTTTTGCCACAATAATAGGCGCAGCCGAGCAGGCTTGTTGACCCCGTCGTAGAGCTCTCGGAGAGCTTTCCAACGGAATGTTGTACGCCGCGTAGCTCCTTACGGATCAAAAGTTATAGGTATCGGACCGACGGATTCCTAGTCACAAGCCCCACGCCCTCGGTTTGCAGGTCCAACCTCTACATGAAGTGAAGTTGTCTTGCCCAAGGTGCCGTGGCATTTGGTAATAGAAATGTGATGGATTAGGTTGTCGTCCTTTTCGCGGCTCACGACTTACGATCCGAGATGGAAAAACAAAGCAAAAGAAGAAAAATGTCCAAAAATTAGTGAAAACGTTCAATTTTCAGCTCTGAAAATAGGCGCAGCATAACAAGCTTGCTGCCCCCATCGTAGAGCTCTCGGAGAGCTTTCCAATGGTTTGCTGTGCGCCGCGTAATTCCTTACGGATCAAAAGTTATGGGCACCAGAGCGATGGAGACCTGGTCCTAAGCCCCACGCCCTTGGTTTGCGGGCCCAGCCTCTACGTGAGGCGAAGTTGTCTTTCCCAATGTGGCATGGGATTTGGTAATAGAAATGTGATAGATTAGCTTGTTGTCCTTTTCGTAGCTCACGACGTACGATCTGGAACGAAAAATCATCGCGAAAGAAGAAAAGTGTCCTGAACCTGATGAAAAAGTTCTATTTTGGGCTCCGAAAATAGTTGCAGCCGAGCAGGCTTGTTGCCCCCATCGTAGAGCTCTCGAAGTGCTTTCCAACAGTATGCTTTGCACCGCAAAAACTCCTTACGGATCAAAAGTTATGGGCACCGGAGCAACGGAGACCTGGTCCCAAGTCCCACACCCTCGGTTTGCGGGCCCAGCCTCTACATGAAGTGAAGTTGTCTTGCCATGGTTCCGTGGGATTCGGTAATAGAAATGTGATGGATTAGGTTGTCGTCCTTTTTGCAGTTCACGACGTACGAACCGGGACGGAAAAACAGTGCAAAATAAGAAAAGTGTCCTGAAACTGATGAAAACATTCTATTTTGGGCTCCGAGAACAGGCACTGCATAGCAGGCCTACTGCCCTTTTTCAGTTTGCTGGCCCATCCTCTACGTGAAGCGAAGTTGTCTTGCCCAAGGTGCCGTGGGATTCGGTAATAGAAATGTGTTGGATTAGGTTGTTGTCCTTTTTACGGCTGACGACGTACGATCCGTGACAGAAAAACTGTGCAAAAGAAGAAAAGTGTCCAGAAACTGATGAAAACGTTCGATTTTGGGCCACAAAAATAGACGCAACCGAGCAGGCTTTAAGACCCTATCGTAGAGCTCTAGGAGAGCTTTCCAACGGTTTGCTATACGCCGCGTAACTCCTTACGGATCAAACATTATGGGCACCGGTGCGACGGATACCTGGTCACAAGCACAACGTAATCGGTTTCCGGGCCAGCCTCTACGTGAACTGAAGTTGTCTTGCCCAAGGTGTCATGGGATTCAGTAATCAAAATGTGATTGATTAGGTTGTCGTCCATTTCACGGCTCACGACGTACGATCCGGGATGAAAAAACAGCGCAAAAGAAGAAAAGTGTCCCGAAACTTCTGAAAATGTTCAATTTTGGGCTCCAAGAATTGGGGCAGCCGAGCAGGCTTGCTGCCCCCATCGTAGAGCTCTCGGAGAACTTTCCAACGGTATGTTGTGCGATGCGTAACTCCTTACGGATCAAAAGTTATGGGCACCGGAGTGACGGAGACCTGGTCCCAAGCCCCATGCCCTCGGTTTGCCGGCCCAGTATCTACGTGAAGCGAAGTTGTCTTGCCCAAGGTCGCATGGGGTTTGGTAATAGAAATGTGATGGATTTGGTTGTCATCCTTTTCGCAGCTCACGACGTACGATCCGGGATGGAAAAACAGCACAAGAAAACAAAAGTATCCCGAAACAGCAGAAAATGTTCAATTTTGGGTTCCAAGAATTGGCGTAGTTGAGCAAGATTACTACCCCCGTCGTAGAGCTCTCGGAGAGCTTTCCAACGGAATATTGTGTGCCGCGTAACTCCTTACGGATAAAAAGTTATGGGCACCGGACCGACGGATTCCTGGTCACAAGCCTCACACCCTGGGTTTGCGGGCCCAGCCTCTACATGAAGTGAAGTTGTCTTGCCCAAGGTGCCGTGGGATTCGGTAATAGAAATGTGATGGATTTGGTTGTCGTCCTTTTCGCGGCTCACGACTTGCGATCCGGGACTGAAAAACAAAGCAAAAGAAGAAAAATGTCCAAAAATTGGTGAAAATGTTCAATTTTTGGTTCCGAAAATAGGCGCAGCATAGCAAGCTAGCTGCCTTCGTCGTAGAGCTCTTAGAGAGCTTTCCAACGGTATGCTGTGCGCTGCATAAGTCTTTATGGATCAAAAGTTATGGTCACCGAAGCGATGGAAACCTAGTCACAAGGCCTACGCCCTCGATTTTCGGGCCCAGCCTCTACGTGAAGCGAAGTTGTCTTGCACAAGGTGCTGTGCGATTCGGTAATAGAAATGTCATAGATTTGGTTGTCGTTCTTTTTGCGGCTTACGACGTACGATCTGAGATGGAAAAACAGCGCAAAAGAAGAAAAGTGTCCCGAAATTGACGAAAATGTTTGATTTTGGGCTCCGAAAATAGGCACAGCCATGCAAGATTGCTACCTCTATCGTAGAGCTCTCGGATAGCTTTTCAACGGTATGTTGTGCGCCGCGTAACTCCTTACTGATCAAAAGTTATGGGCACCAGACCGACGGATACCTGGTCACAAACCCCACGCCTTCAGTTTGCGGGCCCAGCCTCTACGTGAAGTGAAGTTGTCTTACCCAAGGTGCCGTGGGATTTGGTAATAGAAATGTGATAGATTAGGTTGTCGTACTTTTCGTGGCTCATGACGTACGATCTGGGACGAAAAAACAGCGTAAAAGAAGAAAAGTATCCCAAAACTGATGAAAATGTTCAATTTTGGGCACCGAAAATAGGCGCAGCTGAGCAGGCTTGCTACTCCCACCGTAGAGCTCTATAAGAGCTTTCCAATGGTATGTTGTGCGCCGCGTAACTCCTTAAGGATCAAAAGTTATGGGCATCGGAGCGACGGATACCTGGTCACAAGCCCCACCCCCACGGTTTGCGGGCCCAGCCTCTATGTGAAGCGAAGTTTTCTTCCTAAGGTGGTGTGGGATTCGATAATAAAAATGTGAAGGATTAGGTTGTCGTCCTTTTTGCGGCTCACGACGTACGATCCGAGATAGAAAAATAGAGCAAAAGGAGAAAAGTGTCCCGAAACGGATGAAAATGTTCGATTTTGGGATCCAAAAACAGCCGCAGCCTAGTAGGACCGCTTCCCGAGTCGTAGAGCTCTCGCAGAGCTTTTCAACGGTATGCTGTGCGCCGCGTAATTCCTTACGGATAAAAAGTTATGGGCACCGGAACGACGGAGACCAGGCCTAAAGCCCCACACCCTAGGTTTGCGGGCACAGCCTCTACGTGAAGCGAAATTGTCTTGCCCAAGGTGCCGTGGGATTCGACAATAGAAATGTGATGGATTAGGTTGTCCATTTCGCAGCTCATGACGTACAATCCGGTACGGAAAAACATTGCAAAAGAAAAAAAGATACGCAAAACCGATAAAAACGGTCAATTTTGGGCTCCGAACACATGCGTAGCCGAGCAGGCTTGCTACCCCTGTCGTAGAGCTCTCAGAGAGCTTTCCAACGGTATGCTATGCGCCACTTAACTCCTTACTGATCAAAAGTTATGGGCACCAGAGCGACGGAGTCCTGGTCTCAAGCCCCATGCCCTCGGTTTACGGGCCCAGCCTCTACGTGAAGTGAAGTTGGCTGCCCAAGGTGGCATGGGATTCGGTAATAGAAATGTGATGGATTTGGTTGTCGTCCTTTTTGCGGCTCACGACGTACGATCCGGAACCCAAAAAAGCGTAAAAGAAGAAAAATGCCCCAAAACTGATGAAGACGTTCGATTTTGGGCTCCGAGAACAGGCGTAGCCGAGTAGGCTTACAGCACCTGTCGTAGAGCTCTGGGAGAGCTTTCCAACGGTATGCTGTACGCCGCGTAACTCCTTACGGATCAAAAGTTATGGGTACTAGAGCGACGTAGACCTGGTCCCAAGCCTTACGCCCTCGGTTTGCGGGCCCAGCCTCTACGTGAAGTGAAGTTGTCTTGCCCAAGGTGGCGTGGGATTCGGTAATAGAAATATGATGGATTTGGTTGTCATCCTTTTCGCGGCTCTAGACGGACGATCCGGGACGGAAAAACAGCGCAAAAGAAGAAAAGTGTCCCGAAACTGATGAAAATGTTCGATTTTGGGCTCCAATAATAGGCGCAGCCGAGCAGGCTTGTTGGCCCCGTCGTAGAGCTCTCGGAGAGCTTTCCAACGGAATGTTGTGCGCCGTGTAACTCCTTACGGATCAAAAGTTATGGGCACCGGACCGACGGATACCTTGTCACAAGCCCTATGCCCTCGGTTTGCTGGCCCAGCCTCTACTTGAAGTGAAGTTGTCTAGCCCAAGGTACCATGGGATTCGGTAGTAGAAATGTGATGGATTAGGTTGTTGTCCTTTTCGCCGCTCACGAAGTACGATCCGGGACTAAAAAACTGCGCAAAAGTAGAAAAGTGTTCTGAAATTTGTGAAAACGTTCAATTTTGGGCTCCACAAAATATGCGCAGCAAAGCTGGCTTGCTGCCCCCATCGTAGAGCTCTCGGAGAGCTTTCCAACGGTATGCTTTGCTCCGCGTAACTACTTACGGATCAAAAGTTATGGGCACAGAAGCGATGGAGACCTTATCACGAGCCCCACGCCCTCGGTTTGCGGGCCCAGCCTCCATGTGAAGCGAAGTTGTCTTGCACAAGGTGCCGTGGGATTCAATAATAGAAATATGGTGGATTAGGTTGTCATCCATTTTGCGGCTCACAACGTACGATCCGAGATGGAAAAACAGCGCAAGAGATGAAAAGTGTCCCGAAACTAATGAGAACGTTCGATTTCGGGCTCCGAGAACAGGCGCAACCGAGAAGGCTTACTGCCCTCGTCGTAGAGCTCTCGGAGAGCTTTCCAACGGTATGTTGTGCGCCGCGTAACTCCTTACGGATTAAAAGTGATGGGCACCAGAGCGACGGAGACTTGGTCCCAATCCCCACGCCCTCAGTTTGCAGGCCTAGCCTCTACGTGAAGCGAAATTTTATTGCCTAAGGTAGCATGGGATTCGGTAATAGAAATGTGATGGATTTGGTTGTCGTCTTTTTCACGTCTCACGACGCACGATCCGGGATGAAAAAACAGCACAAGAAAGAAAAGTGTCCCGAAACTATTGAAATCGTTCAATTTTGGGTTCTGAAAATTGGCGTAGCCGAGCAGGATTGCTACCCACGTTGTAGAGCTCCCGGAGAGCTTTCCAATGGTATGTTGTGCGCCGTGTAACTCCTTACAAATCAAAAGTTAAGGGCACCGGACCGAGAGATACCAGGTCACAAGCCGCACGCCCACGGTTTGCGGGCCTAGCCTCTACGTGAAGTGAAGTTGTCTTGCCCAAGGTGTCGTGGGATTCGGTAATAGAAATGTGATGGATTAGGTTGTCGTCCTTTTCGCGGCTCACAACGTACGATCCGGGATAGAAAAATAGCGCAAAAGAAGAAAAGTGTCCCGAAACTGATGAAAATATTTGATTTTGGGCACCAAAAATAGGCGCAGCTGAGTAGGCTTGCTGGCCCTGTCGTAGAACTCTTGGAGAGCTTTCGAATGGTATGCTATGCGCCGCGTAACTCCTTGCGGATCAAAAGTTATGGGCACTGGAGCGACAGAGACGTGGTTCGAAGCCCCACGCCCTCGGTTTGCGGGCCCAGCCTCTACGTGAAGCGAAGTTGTCTTGCCCAAGGTGGCGTGGGATTCGGTAATAGAAATGTGATGGATTAAGTTGTCGTCCTTCTCGAGGCTCACGACGTACGAACCGAGACGAAAAAACAGTGGAAAAGAAGATAAGTATCCCAAAATTGATGAAAACATTCGATTTTGGGCTCTGAAAACAGGCGCTGTAAAGCAGGCTTGCTGCCCCAGTCATAGAGCTCTCGGAGAGCTATCTAACGGTATGTTGTGCGCCGCGTAACTCCTTACGGATCAAAAGTTATGGGCTCCAGAGCTACGGAGACCTGGTCCCAAGCCCCACTCCCTCGGTTTGCGAGACCAGCTTCTACGTGATGCAAAGTTGTCTGCCCAAGGTGGCGAGGGATTTGGTAATAAAAATGTGATGGATTAGGTTGTCGTCCTTTTCGCGGATCACACGTACGATCCGGGATGAAAAAGTAACGAAAAAAGTAGAAAAGTGTCCCGAAATTGATGAAAACGTTCGATTTTGGGCTCCGAAAACATGCGCAGCATTGCAGGATTGCTTCCCCCGTTGTAGAACTCTCGGAGAGCTTTCCAACGGCGAGCTGTGCGCCATATAACTCCGCATGGATCAAAAGTTATGGGCACCGTAGCGACGGAGACCTGGTCCTAAGCCCCACGCCCTCGGTTTGCGGGCCCAGCCACTACGTGAAGTTGTGAGGCCTGACCCCGAATAACGTGTCATACCTCGATTTGCGTGCCATTGACCCCTAATTATATGACTGACCTTGGATTACGTGTCCTGTCTTGGTTTTTGTGCATACTTTGTCACACGTGCCCTGACCTCGACATACGTGCGTTACCTCGTTTCATGTGCCCTAACCTTGAACTGCGTACCTTAACCTAGATATAGAGTCGTACCTTGATTTGCGTGCATTGCATGGAATTACGTGCCTTGCATTGGTTTACGTGCATTCATTTATGGTTGCGTGCATTTACTTGAAAAATGTGTGTTCGTCTCGTAGTTCGTGTCCTACCTCATAGAGCGTGCCCTAGACCTAGGAAAGCGTGCTATCACGCTAATCAAGAAAGCATCTTACACAAAACACTAGACAATTAAACAATCATACAAAATCCACTATCAATATTATAATCCTAATCCAACTCACTAGAAGACAAAAATTCACAAAACACTAGACAATCCTTATTCTTTATTCTTTGTTCTTTTTGCACTTTCAACATACAATTAAATAACATCCAAAACATGACAAAAATTCAGATTTGGCACATGCTTTGGCCGGCCATACCAAGGCTTTTGCACAAGGTTTGAACAATTATTCAATTAATCATGCATGCTTAGACAAGTTATGACAAAAACACTTATCAATGCATAAAAAATTGCCCAAAACCACCTCAATTTCCTCTCATTGTTCGACCAAACCACCATTTCCCATGCTAGCATTTTAAAATCACACCTTGAAGACACAAAAATCAGAATCACCAAGCTCAAGGCCGACAAGCTCATCATAGTTGCAAAGGCCTTTGTTTCTTTTCATTCTCTCATTTTTTCCTCTCACATTTTCTTTCTCTCCCTCTCATATTCTCTCTCTTTCTCGGCCCTAGCTGAAAATTATTGCCTCCATAGCTTATCTTCATCACACCTTAGTTGATCAAGGCAAGCAACAAGCAAGAGGCTCAACCAAACTAGCTAGAGTTCGAAAATCACACATGCATGCTCCTTGAGTCTCCATTTCGGCCCTAGGTGAGTTACTAAGCTTCCATTTCTTTTCTTCTTGTTCTAACCTCATGCATGTACTAAGAGATTGGTCACTAGGCTAGGAAAAATAGAGAAAACCAAGTTGGAATCTCGGCTAAGCAAGAAGAAGAAGAGATTTGAGCTTCAACAAGTTTTTGTGCATCTTCTTGGTTGATTGCTAAGGTGAGGGCTAAAAACTTTTGAAAATCCTTCAAAAATCCACATGCATGCTCATTAAAGTATGTCTTTGCTTCTGTACTTGAGTTATATGTTCGTTCATAAGCTTTTGCAACCATGCATGGCAAGATCTTGGCTTGAAAGTGATGATAGGTGAAGTCGGATTGTTGACAGCTCTCTGACCAGTTTGTTTAGAGGTACGTTTAGTTAGGAAAATGATGTTTAAAATGTATGAAAATTGGTAGGTGACTAGCTTGGACAGTTTTGAACACTTTTCGAAGAAATAGGCCAAAGCTAATTTGGACTCTAAGGTCCTCAAAATTGCAGTTCTTTAAAATGTGTCCAAATCTGGAAATCTGGAAAAATGAAGCAAGTTTTGGCAAATGCACTGACCTTATAGAACGAACCAGATTTAACTTAGTAAATGATGTCCAAAATTGATAAAATTTGGTGTGCTTCTAGATTTTGCAGTTCTGGACATTTTTGTCAGAAATGGACTAAGGCTAAATCTGAGCCTAAGGACCTCAAAAACGTCAATTATCGAAATGTGTGCAAATCTGGACAGTTTTGTGCTATCCCACTGTTTCGGCTATATCTAATGATCCCGAACTCCAATTGATGCAAGGTTTGTTTCTGATTTTAGTTAACTTCTTAAGCTTTAATTTGACATCTTATTCACTGGAATCAGAGATTTTTTTCTTATCTTAATGTTTGTGATAAAACAGCCTGTTGCAGTGACGGTTTCACTTAGTTATATGCTTGGAAAAATTGTTGTAACCTCTCTTGTGGTGTTAATTGCTTGGAATTGTGGTGTTGGGATGTTGTGTGGACTGTTTGAGAACTTGAGGATGTTTGAATTAAATGATGCATGACTTGATATTGATTTTGAGTTGACTTAGGGTTTAATCACACGGTTAAGCATGAAACGGAAACCCTAATGACTAGGTAGGCTTGCTAAGTGTTGATCATTTGGATATTGTGTGGAATTATATGCTTAGTAGGCTGCCCGTAAATGCCTTTATAGTCCTAAATGTGATTTTGATCATTGCATGTTGACAAATGGGCTTTTCTAGCATTCGAGCCCACGTAAATGTTGTTGCATGTTGAATAATTCTATCACCTGATTACGTGGATTTCGAAATGAGTTATATGGCTTGATTCACATGTGTTACATGGCTGCATGTTTAATGTTCATATAACTCTATATGCCTTTCAAGTGAAATTACCTGTTTTATCGTGCCCTGCCTGTTTACTTGTCAATGTGCAATCTTATGACTGTCCGGAGGCAACCTACTTTGTTGTCCTCCTAACGTGATATGTTAATGTCATAAATGTGCACTGCATACAAGGTTGCAACCTTTTCTGTCGGCATGATAGCGATCACGCACACCGGGCGGCATCGGGCTTGCCGGTGCACCCGTGACTACCATGGTCGCATTCCCTCTCTCGCTTGGGGGCTAGACTTCCTCGGAGAGTTGGGTCGTAGGATTTCGGGGTACATCCGGAGTACACCCACCTGGCGTGTTAAGGGGATGATTTGAAGTCGGCCGCAACAACTGATTCTAGAACTGATCTGAGAGCAAAAGCTCACTATATCCTTTTACTATGTGTATAAGTACTCTCGCTTGGTTCCTAGAGAACCTCGGGGTGGAAAGATCGGTATTTCTGTTCCTGTACTTGTATTATTGTTATATTCATGCTTGCAAAAGGATTTCATAAGTTGAACCAGAAAATGAGTTTCAAAACCTATTTCTCGTTCCCCCTCACTGAGTTCATAAGGACTCATCCTCTTTCATCATCTCAGGTGAAGGAGATCAAGAACAGGTACCCGGGGATGACGTGCCTAACGATGATTCCTTGGAGTGATTGCCTGTTTGTGTGCTTTGCGTGATTATGGCTACTTGTGAACTTTATGCTACTTGAAGACTATTTCCTTTTATGTTGCTCGATGTTGTAATGTAAAGACCCCCGTTATAATTTGGGGTCTAATTTTGGGTTGTACTGATGTTGCTAGACAGACACTAGACACTACTATGATCGTTTGCTATTATTACCGCTAGTATCTATCATAGGTTATGACGTATTAGTAAAGGACTAAGTAAAATGAACCAACCAAATCTTAAGAAGGTACACATTATTAAGCTAAGATTAACAGGTACTTTTATAACGAGGATAAATAAACAAACGAGACATAGTATCATGCTAGGTTATAAATCAAACGAGACATCGAGATAACCAATAGGCGTTTCAATTGATGTTAAATAGTTGGAAATGAAATTGAGATTAGAAAAGTTTGAGGCGTTTAGAGAATTAGGCCAAACCAAAGAGCCCAATTACAGCCATTATGCTGCCGGTTTTCTAGAAAACTTTGGAGTTTAGACTAAAACGATAAGTGTTAAATCTTCATAACGGTTAAGAATATGACATGCCCTGAACGTTTAGGTCACACCCTAGTCTAACCTTATAGGCCGGGTTGGGGCGTAACACCTTAGAATTAGAATAGTATTAGAGCTTAGTTTAGTAACTAGGCATTAGTCGGGTTCAACTCTCGGACCGTGGGTATAAGCCCTAAGGTAACTATGATGTCTTGTTTATATGTGTTAATGTGTGCTAATGTGCTTTAATTGCTTTAAGTATTGAATACTATGTGCCTTTGTGGACCATATGTATTATGTATCATGCACACCGACACGTCCTCAATAATGCATGCATGCTTTTATACTCCTTCCTTGATACATGTGCATGTTATATAACTGTGAATGACTGTTTATACACATAGATAGTTAGGATTAGGACTTTCAGGGAAGTGAATTTGTGCAGGATGAACGAAAGGCTCGATTAGAGATTTCTCGCATCTTCACAGGTACTCGATGGATCGTATGTATTATTGGATATGCATGTATATAAAATGCGTAGCACATGTATAATTGTTGAGGTAAAATTATCTCCTTATCTTTGGAATACCCATACCTATGATTAAGTTATCAATTTTATAGCTATGAAGTTCCTGATTCCGTTAAACCGTTCTTCTAATTATGGTTCAAGTATAAAGGTTAAAGACATGCTACTTCCTTAGATATAAGGGTATACTATTAAATATGTAGAATAGTATATATTCTCATGTGCTGATAGTGGAAGTTGACTTGGAGGTTTCCTTGAATCCATTTCTCACATCTTAAAATTGGCTTGATAGGCTATCTAAGAAGTTAGAAATATACTCGTACGATTGAATCCTTACTTTATTGGAATTAAGCATTGATGAATCTGATATGGTGTATACTAGCGAGTTTCAAGTTCACTCAATGGTAAGATTGTGACCTAGAAATTAAAAGATGAATTTGTGGAAGTTGACGATAGTTACTTTTAGGGGTTAGATTATTAAGTCATGGATAACGTATTTAAGTGACTTAACAATGGATAACCTCAAGACATGTAGGCAACTATGGAGACCGAGTTTAACAAGTTTGATGATTCTTTGGTATAACAAGATACAGAGATGTTGGAAGTGAGGCATTCACGTAGCTAGAACTTGTGTTCGGAAGACTACACCTAAATGTTAGGTCGAATAGAAGTTTAAGGTATTGAATTATGCATTAGATGACTAACGTTGCTAAGGTCCTAAGTTGGATATTTGTGATATTAAGAAACACGGTATTAGTTTGGTGTCCCTCGAACTTAGCTGTAAATATGCAAGTAAGTCAATCTATGCACTCGTTGTTTGGATACCCTAGAGGATGTTAGATAGCATATATCCCTAAGTAAGACCAATGGGCCCGGTATATAAATCATGGAAATGATATTAAGCATCTAGTTGCAAAGTGGAGTCGTTAGGGTATGATTAGTAATCCTAAATAGCTAATAGTGAGTATGCATGATGATTCATGGTGAACCCTAGGACCTAAGGTCGATGAGTCTTGATGCTCTTAACTAGTTGAACATGTAAATGAGAAGAGTAAGATTTCATATAGTTAAGATATAGATGAATTAGAGTCATAATGACCCGAGAGACTGCTATTAGACAACCGTATTTATGTGCACCGTTTCACTTCTAGAAACTAACGGTTGGTAGACTTCGAATCATGGTCGTTGAATAGAGGGTGAATCTTGTAGTGATAGTTAAATAAGTGGTCGATTACTTTTGAAGTTCTATTAGGTTATGTTGAAGGATGCCTCGTGATCATAATTCTTATGTTGATACAACCTTGAAGTTATCTCGTGTAAGTATCTTATGAGCTCGATCATTTCGGTACCCATTTATAGTCCTAAGACTGTTGTCGAACGGTTGGTAACCTAGTGGAGCATTGATATCACTTACATGGCGATGAACCCAGCTTAGTAACATTAATGTTGAAGATATATTGACGGGCATTAAATGTTCGAAGGAATGACTAGGTCGCTAAGTGAGTAGGACCATTGTCTTCTTAAGTATGACATAACCTTGGATTGAGGTGAGTGGAATTTATTTGAGGTTGAAACTATTCGCCTTAGGAGTTTTGGATAAGATTAAAAGAAAATTTTGAAGCCTTGTGACTTGAAAATAGAGATTTGAATAAGGAAATAAATTGTGGATCACAAGTTGATGAGTTTACTTGTAAGAGTTGAACTAGTGCAACATGATCGGTTTGCCCATGCAATTTCAATGGCAATTTATTGGTGGTACCTAATAAACCTTAGAGTTTGAGTTTAACGAATCTCAACGATCTTTCTCCTTGATTACGAGCGTAAAGGTTAACAGAACTGGGGAAGAATGTTAGTGAATAGGAGCCTGTGACCGGGAGACTAGTCATTAGAAGATTTGTTAATCTAACGTACCTATGAGATAAGGATTATGATATTGTCGATAGATGACGATTTGAGATGGATTAGTTGTTTGGTGAGTTCTTCTTAAAGATAGGGTCGTATTGTAGAAATGATCCATAACATGTGTAGGTCCTACGTGTTAACAATTTTGAAACTAGTTGGTAGGATATATAAATCGAATATAGACCTATCATCTTAAAATGGGTATATGTCACCATAGGATCATGGTATTATTGTAATATTCCTTTTGAGGTATGAACGCAAGATTGACACAATAAGTTATGATATTGGAATTATAGTTATATAGTTAGAATACCGATGCAGCATTGATTACTATGTTTGGAGATTCTAACCTTAGCCAATGAACTTGACCTTAAGATCAAATGGAGAATAGAGTCGATCAAAGGAACGAACTATGAATGTAGGGGTCACATCGAATTAAATGATTGGAGAAAGATAGGAAGTGAATTGAATGTGGTAAGAGAGATCGCTGAACACGGGACGGCCTAGAGTGAGAAATAACAAAGGTCAGAATCCGTTTAAATGACCGTAACAAGTAAGAAGGAATTTCGGGACGAAATTCTTTTAAGGAGGGGAGGATGTGAGGCCCGACCCCGAATAACGTGTCATACCTCGATTTGCGTGCCATAGACCCCTAATTATATGACCGACTTTGGATTACGTGTCCTGTCTTGGTTTTCGTGCATACCTTGTCATACGTGCCCTGACCTCGATGTACGTGCATTACCTCGTTTTGTGTGCCCTAACCTTAAACTGTATACCTTAACCTAGATATAGAGTCGTACCTTGATTTGCGTGCATTGTATTGAATTACGTGCCTTGCATTGGTTTACGTGCATTCATTTAGGGTTGCGTGCATTTACTTGAAAAACGTGCGTTCGTCTCGTAGTTTGTGACCTACCTCGTAGTGCGTGCCATAGACCTAGGAAAGCATACCCTCACGCTAATGAAGAAAGCATCTTACACAAAACACTAGACTATTAAACAATCCTACAAAATCCACTATCAATATTATAATCCTAATTCAACTCACTAGAAGACAAAATTTCACAAAACACTAGACAATCCTTATTCTTTATTCTTTTTTCTTTTTGCACTTTCAACAAACAATTAAATAACATCCAAAACATGAAAAAAATTCAGATTTGGCACATGCTTTGGCCGGCCATACCAAGGCTTTTGCACAAGGTTTGAACAATTATTCAATTAATCATGCATGCTTAGACAAGTTATGACAAAAACACTTATCAATGCATAAAAAATTGCCCAAAACCACCTCAATTTCCTCTCATTGTTCGACCAAACCACCATTGCCCATGCTAGCATTTTAAAATCACACCTTGAAGACACAAAAATCAGAATCACCAAGCTCAAGGCCGACAAGCTCATCAAAGTTGCAAAGGCCTTTGTTTCTTTTCATTCTCTCATTTTTTCCTCTCACACTTTCTTTCTCTCCCTCTCATATTCTCTCTCTTTCTCGGCCCTAGCTGAACATTATTGCCTCCATAGCTTATCTTCATTACACCTTAGTTGATCAAGGCAAGCAACAAGCAAGAGGCTCAACCAAACTAGCTAGAGTTCGAAAATCACACATGCATGCCCCTTGAGTCTCCATTTCGGCCTTAGGTGAGTTACTAAGCTTCCATTTCTTTTCTTCTTGTTCTAACCTCATGCATGTACTAAGAGATTGGTCACTAGGCTAGGAAAAATAGAGAAATCCAAGTTGGAATCTCGGCTAAGCAAGAAGAAGAAGAGATTTGAGCTTCAACAAGTTTTTGTGCATCTTCTTGGTTGATTGCTAAGGTGAGGGCTAAAACATTTTGAAAATCCTTCAAAAATCCACATGCATGCTCATTAAAGTATGTCTTTGCTTCTGTACTTGAGTTATATGTTCGTTCATAAGCTTTTGCAACCATGCATGGTAAGATCTTGGCTTGAAAGTGATGATAGGTGAAGTCGGATTGTTGACAACTCTCTGACTAGTTTGTTTCGAGGTAAGTTTAGCTAGGCAAATGATGTTGAAAATGCATGAAACTTTGTAGGTGACTATTTTGGACAGTTTTGAACACTTTTCACAGAAATAGGACAAAGCTAATTTGGAATCTAAGGTCCTCAAAATGGCAGTTCTTTAAAATGTGTCCAAATCTGGAAATCTGGAAAAATGAAGCAGGTTTTGGCAAATGCAATGATCTTATAGAACGAACTATATTTGACTTAGTAAATGATGTCAAAAATTCATGAAATGTGGTGTGCTGCTATATTTTTCAGTTCTAGACATTTTTGTCAGAAATGGACTAAGGCTAAATCTGACCCTAAGGACCTCAAAAACGTCAATTATTGAAATGTGTGCAAATCTGGACAGTTTTGTGCTATCCCACTGTTTCGGCTATATCTAATGATCCCGAACTCCAATTGTTGCGAGGTTTGTTTCTGATTTTAGTTAATTTATTAAGCTTTAATTTGAAATCTTATTCACTAGAATCGGAGATTTTTTGCTTATCTTAATGTTTGTGAGAAAACAGCCTGTTGCAGTGACGGTTTCACTTAGTTATATGCTTGGAAAAATTGTTGTAACCTCTCTTGTGGTGTTAATTGCTTGGAATTGTGGTGTTGGGATGTTGTGTGAACTGTTTGAGAACTTGAGGATGTTTGAATTAAATGATGCATGACTTGAGATTGATTTTGAGTTGACTTAGGGTTTAATCACACGGTTAAGCATGAAACGGAAACCCTAATGACTAGGTAGGCTTGCTAAGTGTTGATCATTTGGATATTGTGTGGAATTATATGCTTAGTAGGCTGCCCGTAAATGCCTTTATAGTCCTAAATGTGATTTTGATCATTGCATGTTGACAAATGGGCTTTTCTAGCATTCGAGCCCACGTAAATGTTGTTGCATGTTGAATAGTTCTATCACCTGATTACGTGGATTTCAAAATGAGTTATATGGCTTGATTCACATGTGTTACATGGCTGCCTGTTTAATGTTCATATAACTCTATATGTCTTTCAAGTGAAATTACCTGTTTTATCATGCCCTGCCTGTTTACTTGTCAATGTGCAATCTTATGACTGTCCAGAGGCAACCTACTTTGTTGTCCTCCTAACGTGATATGTTAATGTCATAAATGTGCACTGCATACAAGGTTGCAACCTTTCCTGTCGGCATGGTAGCGATCACGCACACCGGGCGACATCGGGCTTGCCGGTGCACCCGTGACTACCATGGTCCCATTCCCTCTCTCGCTTGGGGGCTAGACTTCCTCGGAGAGTTGGGTCGTAGGATTTCAGGGTACATCCGGACTACACCCACCTGGCGTGTTAAGGGGATGATTTGAAGTCGGCCGCAACAATTGATTCTGGAACTGATCTGAGAGCAAAAGCTCTCTGTATCATTTTACTATGTGTATAAGCACTCTCGCTTGGTTCCTAGAGAACCTCGGGGAGGAAAGTCTAGTATTTCTGTTCCTGTACTTATATTATTGTTATATTCATGCTTGCAAAAGGATTTCATAAGTTGAACCGGAAAATGCGTTTCAAAACCTATTTCTCGTTCCCCCTCGCTGAGTTCATAAGGAATCACCCTCTTTTATCATCTCAGGTGAAGGAGATCAAGAACAGGTACCCGGGGACGACGTGCCTAACGATGATTCCTTGGAGTGATTGCCTGTTTGTGTGCTTTGCGTGATTATGGCTACTTGTGAACTTTATGCTACTTGAAGACTATTTCCTTTTATGTTGCTCGATGTTGTAATGTAAAGACCCCCGTTGTAATTTGGGGTCTAATTTTGGGTTGTACTGATATTGCTAGACAGACACTAGACACTACTATGATCGTTTGCTATTATTACCGCTAGTATCTATCATAGGTTATGACGTATTAGTTAAGGACTAAGTAAAATGAACCAACCAAATCTTAAGCAGGTACACGTTATTAAGCTAAGATCAACAAGTACTTTTGTAACGAGGATAAATAAACAAACGAGACATAGTATCATGCTAGGTTATAAATCAAACGAGACATCGAGATAACCAATAGGCGTTTCAATTGATGTTAAATAGTTGGAAATGAAATTGACATTAGAAAAGCTTGAGGCGTTTAGAGAATTAGGCCAAACCAAAGAGCTCAATTACAGCCGTTATGCTGCCGGTTTTTCGAAAAACTTTGGAGTTTAGACTAAAACGATAAGTCTTAAATCTTCATAACGGTTAAGAATGTGACATGCCCTGAACGTTTAGGTCACACCCTAGTCTAACCTTATAGGCCGAGTTGGGGCATGACATGAAGCGAAGTTGTCTTGCCCAATGTGGCATGGGATTTGGTAATAGAAATGTGATGGATTAGGTTGTCGTCCTTTTTTACGGCTCACGACGTACGATATGGGATGGAAAAACAGCGCAAAAGAAGAAAAGTGTCCCGAAACTGATGAAAAAGTTCTATTTTGATCTCCGAAAATAGTTGTAGCTGAGCAAGCTTGTTGCTCCTATCGTAGAGCTCTCGGAGAGCTTTCCAACAGTATGTTGTACGCCGTGTAACTCCTTACGGATCAAAAGTTATGGGCATCGGAGCGACGGAGACTTGGTCCCAAGCCCCACGCTCTCAATTTGCGGGCCCAGCCTCTACGTGAAGCGAAGTTGTCTTGCCCAAGGTGCCGTGGGATTCGATAATAGAAATGTGATGGATTAGGTTGTCGTCCTTTTTGTCGCTCACTACGTACGATACGGAACGGAAAAACATTGCAAAAGAAGAAAAGTGTCCCAAAACTGATGAAAACATTCAATTTTGGGCTACGAAAATAGATGCAGCCGAGTAGGCTTGCTAACCCCGTCGTAGTGCTCTCATAGAGCTTTCTAACGGTATGCTATGCGCTGCGTAACTTCTTACGGATCAAAAGTTATAGGCACCGGAGTGATGAATGCCTGGTCACAAACCCGACGCCCTCGGTTTGAGGGCCAGCCTCTACATGAACTGAAGTTGTCTTGCCCAAGGTGTCGTGGGATTCGGTAATAGAAATGTGATTGATTAGGTTGTCATCCATTTCGCGGCTTACAACGTACGATCCGGGACGAAAAAATAGCGCAAAAGAAGAAAAGTGTCCCGAAACTGATGAAAATGTTCAATTTTGGGCTCCTAGAATTGGCGCAGCCGAGCAGGCTTGCAGCCCCCATCGTAGAGCTCTCAGAGAGCTTTCCAACGGTATGTTGTGCGCCGCGTAACTCCTTACAGATCAAAAGTTATGGGCACCGGAGCAACGAAGACCTGGTCCCAATCCCCACGCCCTCGGTTTGTGGGCCTAGCCTCTACTTGAAGCGAAGTTGTCTTTCCCAAGGTGGCGTGGGATTCTGTAATAGAAATGTGATGGATTAGGTTGTCGTCCTTTTTGCGGCTCACGACGTACGATCCGGAACGGAAAGAAAAGTTTCTCGAAACTGATGAAAACATTCAATTTTGGGCTAGGAAAATAGACGCGGCTGAGCAGGCTTGCTAACCCCGTCATAGTGCTCTCAGAGAGCTTTCCAACGGTATGCTATGCACCACGTAACTCCTAACGGATCAAAGGTTATGGGCACCGGAGCCACGGATACCAGGTCACAAGCCCGACGCCCTCGGTTTACGGGCAAGCCTCTACGTGAACTGAAGTTGTCTTGGCCAAGGTGTCGTGGGATTCGGTAATAGAAATATGATTGATTAGGTTGTCGTCCATTTCGCGGCTTACAACGTACGATCCGGAACGGAAAAATAGCGCAAAAGAAGAAAAGTATCCCAAAATAGATGAAAATGTTAAATTTTGGACTACAAGAATTGGCACAGCCGAGCAGGCTTGCTGCCACTGTCGTAGAGCACACGGAGAGCTTTCCAATGGTATGTTGTGTACTGTGTAACTCCTTACGGATCAAAAGTTATGGGCATCGGAGCGACAGAGACCTGGTCCCAATCCCCACACCCTCGGTTTGCAGGCCTAGCCTCTACTTGAAGCAAAGTTGTCTTGCCTAAGGTGGCGTGGGATTCGGTAATAGAAATGTGATGGATTAGGTTGTCGTCCTTTTTGCGGCTCACGACATACGATCCGGAACGGAAAAACATTGCAAAAGAAGAAAAGTTTCCCAAAATGGATGAAGACATTCAATTTTGGGCTATGAAAATAGACATAGCTGAGCAAGCTTGCTGTCCCCGTCGTAGTGCTCTCGGAGTGCTTTCCAACGGTATGTTCTGCTCCGCGTAACTCCTTACGGATCAAAAGTTATGGGCATCAGAGCAACGGAGACCTGGTCCCAATCCCCACGCCGTCAGTTTGCGGGCCTAGCCTCTATTTGAAATGAAGTTTTCTTGCCCAAGGTGGCATAGGATTTGGAAATAGAAATGTCTTGGACTTGGTTGTCGTTGTTTTTGAGGCTCACGACGTACGATCCGGGATGGAAAAACAGTACAAGAAAAGAAAAGTGTCCCGAAACTGTTGAAATCGTTCAATTTTAGGCACCGAAAATAGTCACAGCCGAGCAGGATTGCTGCCCCCATAAGAAATAGTCTTCGAGCAACACATTGTTCACAAAACGGCCATAGTCAAGTAAGGCACGTAGGGCAGGCAATCATTCCAAGAAGTCATCAATGGACACGTTATCCTCGGGTGCCTGTTCCTGATCTTCTTCACCTGTGATGATAAAAGAGGGTGAGTCCTTATGAACTCAGCGAGGGGGAACAAGAAATACGTTTTAAAACTCCTTTTCTGGTTCAACTTATTAAAACCCTTTTTGCAAGAATGACATATATCACAGGTAAGTTCATAATGTAATATAAAAGTAAAAGAACACAATTACCCGTCTTTCCTCCCCGAGGTCCTCTAGGAACCAAGCGAGAGTACTTATACACATAGTGAAAATGATACGGTGAGCTTTTGCTCTCGGTTCATTTCCAGTATCAGTTGTTGCGGCCGACACCAAATCATCCACTTATCACGCCAAATGGGTGTACTCCAGATATACCCCAAAATCCTACGACCCAACTGTCCGAGGAAGTCTTGCGCCCAAGCGAGAGAGGGAATTGGACAATGGTAGTCACGATTGCATCGGCAAGCCCGATGCCGCCCGGTGTGCGTGAACGCTACCATGCCAGAATAAAAGGTTGCAATCTTGTATGCAATGCACATTTATGAAATTTAATATATCATATTTGGAGGTCAACAAAGTAGGTTGCCTCCGAGCAGTCATAAGATTTCACATTGACAAGTAAACAAGCGAGGCACAATATGACTGGCAATTTCACTTGAAAAGCACATGGAGTTATATGAATATTAAACGGGCAGCCATGTAACGCATGTAAATCAAGTCATATAACTCACTTCAAAGTTCGCGTAATCAAATAACAAGATTATTCAACATGCAACGACATCTACGTGGGACCGGGTGCAAGAAAGGCCTACTTATCAACATATAATCATCGAAATCATATTTAGGGTTACAAAGGCAACTACGGGCAGCCTACTAATCACGTAATTAAACATGATATCCATAGGATCAACACTTAGTGAGCTTACCTAGTTACTAGGGTTTCAATTCGTGCTTACCTGTGCGATTAAGCCCCAAGTCATCTCGTAATTAAACTCAAGCCATGCATTGATTAATTCAAACACCCTCAAGCATTCAAAACAGTCCACGGAACATCCAAATGCCACAATCCCAAGCATTTAATACAACAAGAGAAGCTACAATAACTTTTCTAAGCATATCAATAGGTGAAACCCTCACTGCAATGGACTGTTTTCTCACAATCATTGAGACAAGCAAACAAACTCCAATTCCAGTGAAAAAGATGTCAAATTAAATCTTAAGGAGTGAACTAAATTCAGAAATACACCTCGTATCATTTGGAGTTCGGGTTCAAGAGTTATAGCCAAAACAGTGAGATTACACAAAACTGTCCAGATTTGCACACATTTCAATACTTGTCGTTTTTGAGGGCTTTAGGGTCCGATTTAGCCTTAGTCCATTTCTGACAAAAATGTCCAGAACTGAAAAATATAGCTGTACACCAAATTTCATGCATTTTCAGTATCATTTATGAAGTCAAAACTGGTTCATTCTATATGGTCAGTGAATCTGCCAAAACCTGCTTCATTTTCCCAGATTTTCCAGATTTGGACACAGTTTTATAATTTGCCATTTTGAGGACCTTAGAGTCTAAATTCGCTTTGGCCTATTTCTACGAAACCTTCTCAGAACTGGCAAAACTAGGCACCTACCAATTTTCATGCATTTTCAACCTCATTTACCTGGTCAAAATCACCTCGCACCAACAAGACAGAAGACTGTCCCATACGCGATTTCATCTATCATCACATTCTAGCCAAAAATCTTGCCATGCATGTTTACAAAAGATCATGAACACACATATATCACAAGTACAAAAGTAAAGATATACATTTAAAGGCATGCATGTGGTTTTCAAAAGATTCTCAAGAAGTTTTAGCCCTCACCTTAGCAAGACAACAAAGAGATGGACAAACTCTTGAGGATGCACGAGATTGACTCTTTTCCTTGCTTAGCCGAGAGACAACTTGGGATTTCTCTAATTTCCTAGCTAAGTTACCATGTTCTTAGTAGGTGCATGTGGTTAGAACAAGAAGAAAATGAAATGGAAGCTAACAAACTCACCTAAGCCGAGATGGATGTTCAATGAGCTTGCATGTGTGTCTCTTGCACTCTAGCTTTACTTGGTCGAGTTCCTTGGTAGCTTGGAGGTCTTGAAGAGCCTTAGGATGAAGAACTTAGCCATGGAGAGTATATTTTCAGCTAGGGCTGAGAGAGAGAGGAGAAATGAGAGAAAGAATGAGGGAAAGAGAGGAAATGAAAGAAAAATGGAAAGCTTGCAATGTTTGATGCTTGTGTCGGCCTATGGCCTTGCAAAATCAGAATTTTGTGTCTTCAAGAAGCATTTTTGAATCACCTAGCATGGGCAAGAGAATGGGTGGAGAATATGGAGCCTTGGGTAGAGTTTTGAGCCAAATTTTTTTTTTGCATTGTGTCATAGATTGTCATAGGATGTCTAGGAATAGAATTTGAAATTGGAATGCATGCACAAGTGCAAGAGTTGGTCGGCCAAGGCTTGTGCAAAATCTGAACTTTTGTCTTGGTTGAGCAATAATTAATTGTGTGTTTGGATATGCAAAGAATAAAGAATAAAGAATAAAGAATAAAGAATGTCTAGCTTTTTGTGAGATTTTGTCTTCTAGTGGGTTGAATTAGCAATTTAATATTAGTTAGTGGGATTTGTAGGATTAATTAATGATCTAGTGCTTCGTGTAAGATGCTTTCTTGATTAACGTGTGGGCACGCTTTTCTAGGTTTAGGGCATGCACTACGAGGTAGGGCACGAACTACGAGACGAATGCACGTTTCCCAAGTAAATGTAGGCAACCCTAAATGTATGCACGTAATTCAATGCAAGGCACACAAAATGAAACACAATTCTTAAACCTAAGTCAAGGCACGCAAATCTAGGTTAGGGCACACGAAACGAGATATCGCAAGCAAAACGAGGTCAGGCCTCACATCCTCCCCTCCTTAAAAGAATTTCGTCCCGAAATTCATTCTTACCTATTGAGGTCAGTTAGATGGGTTCTGGCCATTGATATTTGTACTCCTGGCCGATGCTCGTTCTATGATCCCCTTTTCCAAACTAATTCACTTCCAAACTTTCTCCAATCGTTAATTCAGTGTGACCCCTACATTTGTAGTTCGTTCCTTTGAACAACTCTATTCTCCATTTGATCTTAAGGTAAAGTTCATTAACTAAGGTTAGAATCTCTATATGTAGTCATCAAAGCTGCATCGGTATTCTAACTATATAACTATAACTCCAAAATCATGACTTATGTCGTGTCGATTTTGCACTTATATCTCAAATGGAATATCCCAATAATACCACGATCCTAGGATGACATACACTAATTCCAATATGATAAGTCTATATCCGATTTACATACCATATCAACTACTTCAAACTGTTATCACATAGGTCATACACAGGTTATGGATCATTTCACAATACGACCCTATTTTCAGGAAGAACTCTTCCAAACAAACTAATCCATTTCAAGTCGTCATCTATCGATAGTATCATAGTCCTTTTTATCTCATAGGTACATTAGATTAGCAAATCTTCTAGTGACTAGTCTCCAAGTTACAGGCTCCTATTCACTAACCTCCTTTCCCGGCTTTGTTAACCTTCATGCTCATAATCAACGAGAAAGACCGTTGAGATTCGTTAAACTCAACTCTAAGGCTTATTAAGTGCCACCAACAAACTGCCGTCGAAATTGCATGGGTAAACTAATCATGTGGCACTCATTCAACTCTTCAAGTAAGTTTCATCAGCTTGTGACCCACAATTTATTTTTTTATTCAAATCTCTGTCTTCAAGTTACGAAGCTTCAGAATTTCTTTTAATCTTAATCAAGACTTCTAAAGCGAATGGTTTTAACCTCAAATAAATTTCACTCACCTCAATCCAAGGTTACGTCATACTTAAGAAGATAATGGTCCCACTTACTTAGCGACCTAGTCATTCTTTCGAACACTTAATACCCGCCAATATATCTTCAACAGTAATGCTACTAAGCTAGGGTTATAGCCATGTAAGCGATATCAATGTTCCACTAGGTTACCGGTCGTACAACAATAATCCTAGGACTATAAATGGGTACCGGAACGATCTAGCTCATAGAATACTTACCATACTAACCCAAGTAGCTTGTTACACGAAATAACTTCAAGGCTGTATCAACATAAGAATTATGACCACGAGGCATCCTTCAATATAACCTAATAGAACTTCAAAAGTAATCAACCACTCATCTAACTATCACTACGAGATTCGTCCTCTATTCAACAACCACAATTCGAAGTCTGCCAACCGCTAATTTCTAGACGTGAAACGGTGCACTTAAATACGGTTGTCTAACAACAGTCTCTTGGGTCATCATGACTCTGATTCATATTTATTTTAACTATGTGGAATCTTACTCTCCCCATTCACATGTTCAATTAGCTACGAGCATCAAGACTCGTTGACCTTATGTCTTAGGGTTTACTATCATCATGCTCGTGTTTTACTTCCGTAATATAAAGCAACCTCTTTACTTGCCTGACAATACGTTGTTTCTAAGGAAATACACATAAAGGATGGATGATACTGAGGTCAAGTAATATTTTTCCTATAGGTTTAATAGGTAAAGTTACCTTCAACAGTGGTTACTGCTAGCAATCTGGGCACGATTCTTTTGCCACCTTGGACATTCCTTGACGAGATGTTGATCACTCCCACATCCTTTGCATTTACCAGACCTCTTCTAACATTGGGCCTCCGTGTACCCCCTCTTGTTGCAATAGTTACATGTATCAGGATGGGGGTTAACCGTGCTTCGATGTGACATGACTAAATTGGTTGACTGTGGTACCCAACTGTAATCTGTTAGTAGCTACATTCCCCGAATTCTGGCCCTGACCCTGGGTACTTCCTCTCGTAGCCTGCCCTTGCACCTTCTATTGTTTTGGGCATTCCTTGACCTTATGTTGATTGCTACCGCAACCATTACACCTTCCTGTGTTCCTCCAACAGTTAATCTCCAGATGACCTCTACGTGCACAGTGAGTACAACATGGGATTAGAGTAGTAGTAACACCTCCATAAGGGCCTCGAGCTACAGGAATATCTAAACCACCCTGGCAGACTTTCTCGACAGGTATCTCCTCCAGGCTCTGTACTTGACTCGGTTGACTAGACCCTGCCACTTCCTGACTCTTTCCTCTCTCAGCTTTTATTGCCTCGAAAAGAACTTCACCATAGGTGAGAAACTGAAAATGAGCCAAGCTATTTTGAATCTCGGATCTCAGCCCTTGAATAAATCTCTGGATCTTTTTCTCAGTAGTCTGTACCATTTCAGGAGCATACTGGGACAGTTGATTCAATCGGGTTTCGTACTGTGCAACCGTCAAATCCCCTTGTGGTCACAAACTCATTCCTTCGAAGTCTCCCTCTACTTCCAAGAACTCTTCCAACCATTCTAAAAGAGGTAGCCCCACAATATGACATGTATTTATATATATACGATTATGTTACACGAGAAGCAAGTGTGTACTTATATAATCATACCACATAAGAACAACTATATCTTAATGCATAGGATTGTATAATAAAACATTAACAGCTAGTGTACAACCTAGCATACAAGAAACCATTGTAACATAATAAACACTTAAAGCATACGGTGCACTTGAATCACATAGGCATGTTGAACAAATAAAACATATTGTTCACAGTGGTTCATAAAAGCGCATAATATTCAATGCTCAAAGCAATTAAAACACATTAGCACACATTAACACATATAAACAAGACATCAAAGTTACCTTAGGGCTTCTACCTACGGTCCGAGAGTTGAACCCGACTAATACCTAGTTAGCAAACTAAGCTCTGATACCATTTCTCTAAGGTGTCACGCCCCAACCCAGCCTATAAAGGTTAGACTAGGGTGTGATCTAAACATTCAAGTCATATCTCGTACTTAACCGTTCATGAAAGTTTAACACTTAACGTTTTAGCCTAAACTCCACAATTTTTTGGAAAACCGGCAGCATAACAGCTGTAATTGGGCTCTTTAGTTTGACCTAATTTTCTAAACGCCTCAAAATTTTCAATCTCAATTTCATTTCCAACTAAGATTACTATTTACCATCAATTGAAACGCCTACTAATTATCTCGAAGTCTCGTTTGATTAATAACCTAGCATGATACTATGTCTCGTTTGTTTGTTAATCCTCGTTACAAAAGTACCTATTGATCTTAGCTTAACAATAAGTACCTGCTTAAGATTGGATAGGTTCATTTTACTTAATCCTTACCTGATACTTCATAATCCTATGATAGGTACTAGCCAATAACGATAGCAAAAACGACCATAGTAGTGTCTATCTAGTTATTATCAGTACAAGCCAAAATTAGACCCCAAATTACAACGGGGGTCATATACAATACAACAACAAGAAACATACGAAATAGTCTTCGAGCAACACATTGTTCACAAAACGGCCATAGTCAAGTAAGGCACGTAGGGCAGGCAATCATTCCAAGAAGTCATCAATGGACACGTTATTCTCGGGTGCCTGTTCCTGATCTTCTTCACCTATGATGATAAAAGAGGGTGAATCCTTATGAACTCAACGAGGGGGAACGAGAAATACGTTTTAAAACTCCTTTTCCGGTTCAACTTATGAAAACCCTTTTTGCAAGAATGACATATATCACAGGTAAGTTCATAATGTAATATAAAAGTAAAAGAACACAATTACCCGTCTTTCCTCCCCGAGGTCCTCTAGGAACCAAGCGAGAGTACTTATACACATAGTGAAAAGGATACGGTGAGCTTTTGCTCTCGGTTCATTTCCAGTATCAGTTGTTACGGCCGACTTCAAATCATCCACTTATCACGCCAAATGGGTGTACTCCAGATGTACCCCGAAATCCTACAACCCAACTCTCCGAGGAAGTCTAGCTCCCAAGCGAGAGAGGGAATTGGACAATGGTAGTCACGGTTGCACCGGCAAGCCCGATGCTGCCTGGTGTGCGTGAATGCTACCACGCCAGAATGAAAGGTTACAATCTTGTATGCAATGCACATTTATGACATTTAATATATCACATTTGGAGGTCAACAAAGTAGGTTGCCTCCGAGCAGTCATAAGATTTCACATTGACAAGTAAACAAGCAAGGCACGATATGACAGACAATTTCACTTGAAAAGCACATGGAGTTATATGAATATTAAACTTGCAGCCATGTAACGCATGTAAATCAAGTTATATAACTCACTTCGAAGTTCACGTAATCAAATAACAAGATTATTCAACTTGCAACGACATTTATGTGGGACCGGGACTTATCAACATATAATCATCGAAATCATATTTAGGGCTACAAAGGCAACTACGGGCAGCCAACTAATCATGTAATTAAACACGATATCCATAGGATCAACACTTAGCGAGTTTACCTAGTTACTAGGGTTTCAATTCGTGCTTACCCCTGTGATTAAGACCCTAGTCATCTCGTAATTGAACTCAAGCCATGCATTGATTAATTCAAAAACCCTCAAGCATTCAAAACAGTCCACACAACATCCAAATTCCACAATCCCAAGCATTTAATACAACAAGAGAAGCTACAATAATTTTTCTAAGCATATCAATAGGTGAAACCCTCACTGCAATGGACTGTTTTCTCACAATCATTGAGACAAGCAAACAAACTCCAATTCCAGTAAAAAAGATGTCAAATTAAAGCTTATGGAGTGAACTAAATTCAGAAACAAACCTCGTATCATTTGGAGTTCGGGTTCAAGAGTTATAGCCAAAACAGTGAGATTACACAAAACTGTCCAGATTTGCACACATTTCAATACTTGTCGTTTTTTAGGGCCTTAGGGTCAGATTTTGCTTTAGTCCATTTCTGACAAAATGTCCAGAACTGAAAAATATAGCTGTACACCAAATTTCATACATTTTGAATGTCATTTACTAAGTCACAACTGGTTCATTCTACGAGGTTAGTGATTCTGCCAAAACCTACTTCATTTTCCCAGATTTTCCAGATTTTGACACATTTTTATAATCTGCCATTTTGAGGATCTTAGAGTCGAAATTCTCTTTGGCCTATTTCTATGAAAAATTCTCAAAACTGGCAAACCTAGTCACCTACCAATTTTCACGCATTTTCAACCTCATTTACCTGGTCGAAATCACCTCGTACGAACAAGACAGAAGACTGTCCCATACGCGATTTCATCTATCATCACATTCTAGCCAAAAATCTTGCCATGCATGTTTACAAAAGATCATGAACACACATATATCACAAGTACAGAAGTAAAGATAGACATTTAAAGGCATGCATGTGGTTTTCAAAAACTTCTCAAGAAGTTTTAGCCCTCACCTTAGCAAGACAACAAAGAGATGCACAAACTCTTGAGGATGCACGAGATTGACTCTTTTCCTTGCTTAGCCGAGAGACAACTTGGGATTTCTCTAATTTCCTAGCCAAGTTACCATGTTCTTAGTAGGTGCATGTGGTTAGAACAAGAAGAAAACGAAATGGAAGCTAACAAACTCACCTAAGCCGAGATGGATGTTCAATGAGCTTGCATGTGTGTCTCTTGCACTCTAGCTTTGCTTGGTCGAGTTCCTTGGTAGCTTGGAGGTCTTGAAGAGCCTTAGGATGAAGAACTTAGCTATGGAGAGTATATTTTCAGCTAGGGCCGAGAAAGAGAGGAGAAATGAGAGAAAGAATGAGAGAAAGAGAGGAAATGAAAAAAAAATGAAAAGCTTGCAATGTTTGATGCTTGTGTCGGACTAGGGCCTCGCAAAATCAGAATTTTGTGTCTTCAAAAAGCATTTTTGAATCACCTAGCATGGGCAAGAGAATGGGTCGAGAATATGGTGCCTTGGGTAGAGTTTTGAGCCAAATTTTTTTTTTGCATTGTGTCATAGATTGTCATAGGATGTCTAGGAATAGAATTTGAAATTGGAATGCATCCACAAGTGCAAGAGTTGGTTGGCCAAGGCTTGTGCAAAATCTGAATTTTTGTCTTGGTTGAGCAATAATGAATTGTGTGTTTGGGATATGCAAAGAATAAAGAATAAAGAATGTCTAGCTTTTTGTGAGATTTTGTCTTCTAGTGGGTTGAATTAGCAATTTAATATTAGTTAGTGGGATTTGTAGGATTAATTAATGGTCTAGTGCTTCGTGTAAGATGCTTTCTTGCTTAACGTGTGGGCACGCTTTTCTAGGTTTAGGGCATGCACTACAAGGTAGGACACGAACTACAAGACGAATGCACGTTTCCCAAGTAAATGCACGCAACCCTAAATGTATGCACGTAATTCAATGCAAGGCACACAAAATGAAACACAATTCTTAAACCTAAGTCAAGGCATGCAAATCTAGGTTAGGGTATACGAAACGAGGTATCGCACGCAAATCGAGGCCGGGCCTCACACAGACACCCTATTTGATCGTTTTGCTACTTTGATTAGTAACTACTACAGGCTTATGAAGTATTAGGTAAAGGGTTAAGTAAAATGAATCTATCCAATCTTAAGCAGGTACTCATTTGTAAGCTAAGATCAACAGGTACTTGTGTAACAGGAATTGACACATAAACGAGACATAGTTATTATGCTAGGTTGTTAATAAAACGAGACTTTGAGATAACTAGTAGGTATGTCGATTGGTGATAAATAGTAATCTTAGTTGGAATTGAATTTGAGATTGAAAGTTTCGAGGCGTTTAGAAAATTATGTCAAACTAAAGAGCCCAATTACAGCCGTTATGCTGCCTTTTTTTTCTTTTGGAGTTCTAGGCTAACGTTAAGTGTTAAATCTTAATGAACGATTAAGTATGTGAAATAGTTTAAATGTTTAGATCACACCCTAGTCTAACCTCTATAGGTCGGGTTGGGGCGTGACACCTTATATTAATGGTATCAGAGCTTAGATTGCTTAAGCCGGGTTTAACTCTCGGACCATGGGTAGAAGCCCTAAGGTTATTGGGATGACTTGTTTATGTGTGTTAATATGTGACAATATCTGTTTTGCCTTCTCTGTTTCTATGTGCTTATGTGATTAACATGTCTTAATTGTTTCGAGAATTGTATGTCTATGTAAAATTATATGTTGCATACCCTATACATTAAATTCTTGTCTTGTCGTATTCCAATAAATTGTACATCATAATATGTGCCTATAGATGGCTGGCCCTAGTACCCGCAATACCAATAGGAGCAATGAGCCTCAAGAAGCCAGAGATACTCATCAAACTAATCCCGGCATGGCCATGTTTAACATGATGGTGAATGCTATGGATTGCGTGTCGCGAGTAATGGAACGTCAAGATGCACGTGAAGCAAACCATAACAACAACAACAGGAATGGTGGTAACAATGGGAGAAACAGCAGAATGCGGGAGTTCCTTGACTTTCACCCATCCAAATTCTACGGGGAAGCTAATGATGAAAAGGCAGAGGCTTGGCTGTCTGAGATTGAAAGGATTTTCAGGCCACTTGATTATACTGATGAAGAAAAGATCGAGTTCGCTGTGTTTCTGTTGCACGGGGATGCTGAGCATTGGTGGCATACTGTGGAGGCACTTTGGGAAACTAATCATATACCTCGCTTGTGGGGTAATTTCGTTAAGGCATTCAAGGAGAAATACGTACCTGTAGTTTCCAGGCAGAGGCAAATTGAAGAATTCATGCACTTGAACCAGGGTAACATGACGGTGGCTCAGTATGAGGCTCACTTTGACAGACTGTCCCGTTATGCTCAATACATGGTTAGTACCCCTGAGGCAAAAATGTGGAAATTTATGAATGGATTGAGGCCAGAAATTCAGGATCAGTTGGCTTCACATGACTATACTACCTATTCTGCTCTCATTGCTGCTGCCTCCCAAGTTGAGAAGAGGAAACTTGATAAAGCCGGTTCAAGCCAGCTGAACAAGAAACCATATCAGCCTCCAGGACAACAGAGAAAATTCCAGAGTCAGAGTCGTAGTCAGGGCCAGAGCCAGAATAGACTAGTTAATAACTGCGGCCCGACTAAAGCACCATCAGCCTCTTCCACCCGTGGATCCACAGGTAGTTTACCTGCTACTCAGACTGTCACATGTTCTTATTGTAACAGGAAGGGTCATACCGAGGCCCAGTGTTGAAGAAAATCGGGACGATGTGTAAGGTGTGGCAACGATCAACACTAGGTTAAGGATTGCCCTAAATGGCAAGGGGGACAAAATCATATTAAACCAGCTGGTAGAGGCAAGACTCCAGTTCCTAGAGTTCAGGCCTGAGCTTATGCTATTGAGTGCGAGGAGCTTCATGAGAAGACTGATGTTGTTGAAGGTACATTCTTGATACTGAATCAACCTGTTAGGGTGTTAATTGATCCAGGTGCTACTCATTCATTTATTACTCCCTTATGTGTGTAATGTGTGAAATTACGAGTTGAATGTTTGCCATATGAAGTAGAAGTCGGTACTCCGATGGGTTCTAAACTTGTTTCTAGCTCAGCTTGTAAAGCATGTAAAATCCAAATTAAGGATAGGGAATTTTCAGCCAATCTTATAGTCTTGCCCTTTCGAGACTATGAAGTCATCTTAGGGATGGACTGGTTGGCAAAGCATCATGCCCAACTAGATTTTCGGACGAAGATTGTAACATTCCAAATACCTGGTCAACCAACATTGGAGGTAATATGTCGTAGAGACTTCACCGGGAGTTCCATTATTTCATCTACGAAAGCAGTAAAGTCCTTGAGAAAAGGGTATAGTGGATACTTAGCTTACCTCATCAACAAGTTATCAGACAAAGCTAAGTTGGAGGAGATGCCAGTGATTAAAGAATATGTCGATGTGTTTCCAGAGGAATTGCAGGGTTTGCCTCCGGATCGGGAGATCGAGTTCGTAATAGAATTATTGCCTGGCACCCAGCCAATATCTAAAGCTCCCTATCGTATGGCACCAACCGAGCTACAAGAATTGAAGGACCAATTGCAAAGATTGTTGAAGAAGGGGTTTGTTCAACCGAGTTTTTCTCCGTGGGGTACACCAGTCCTATTTGTAAAGAAGAAAGATGGAACGTTGAGGCTATGCATCGATTACCGAGGATTGAACCAAGTAACCGTGAAGAATAAATACCCACTTCCACTGATCGACGAGTTGTTTGATCAACTTCAAGGAGCTAAAGTGTATTCAAAACTCGACCTGAGACAAGGGTATTATCAGTTGCGGATCAAAAAGGACGATGTACCTAAATCGGCTTTCAGGATGAGATATGGGCATTATGAATTTGTGGTGATGCCATTTGGGCTAACTAATGCCCCTGCAGCTTTTATGGACTTGATGCACAGGGTGTTTCAACCCTACTTGGACCAATTTGTGGTGATCTTTATTGATGATATTTTGGTATACTCGAAATCTGAGGCTGAGCATGAACAACATTTACGATTGGTATTGCAGAAACTTCGAGAGCATCAATTGTATGCGAAGTTTAGCAAATGTGAATTTTGGTTACGGCATATTGCATTCTTGGGACACATCATATCCCAGGAAGGAATAGCGGTGGACCCAGCAAAGATAGAAGCGGTGATGTCTTAGAAAAAGCTGAAAAATGTTACGGAGGTTCGGAGTTTTCTTGGTTTAGCCGGCTATTATCGGAGGTTCGTGAATAATTTCTCAAAGATTGCAGGACCGCTTACAAAGCTCACTCAGAAGAAAACAAAGTTCGTGTGGGATGACAAGTGTGAGAATAGCTTTCAAGAATTGAAGAAAAGATTGACAACCGCACCTATTCTTGCATTGCCTAAAGGGAGTCAAGGCTTTATAATTTATAGCGATGCTTCTAAGGAAGGACTGGGTTGTGTGTTAATGCAAAATGGTAGAGTGATTGCGTATGCCTCTAGGAAGCCCAAGCCGTATGAATTGAATTACACGACGCATGATTTGGAGTTAGCGGCTATTGTGTTTGCACTCAAGAAATGGAGGCACTATCTGTGGGGTAACAAGTTTGAGGTGTTTACTGATCACAAGAGCTTGAAGTACTTGTTCTCACAAAAAGAGTTGAACATGAGGCAAAGACGGTGGATGGAGCTCTTGGATGATTATAACTGCACAATCAATTATGTGCCTGGTAAAGCGAATGTAGTGGCGGATGCCTTAAGCCGGAAGGCGAGCATGGCCAGAGTCGAGGTTAAGATGTGGGAAATGTTTGAAGAAGCATTTATGTGGAAACCGCAATAAACTCAAAAAGGGTTGCTATTTGCCACTACACAAGTCCAATCGACCTTGTTGTCCGAATTATGAGAGGCTCAACAAAAGGACCAACAGTTTCAGAAGATTAAGGAAGGTAACACAGATTTCAAGTTTCATAATGATGGTATTTGGAGGTTCAGGAATCGAATTTGTGTTCCTAATGATCCAGAGTTGAAAAAAAAGATTCTTGAAGAAGCCCATAATTCAAGATATACTATTCACCCTGGCGGAACAAAGATATACCGGGATTTGAAGCAACACTATTGGTGGAATAACATGAAGAGAGAGATTGCGGAGTTTGTGGCACGGTGTTTAACTTGTTAGAGGGTCAAGGCAGAACATCAACGACTGACAGGTTTACTACAACCGTTGGAAATTCCCCTATGGAAATGGGAACATATAACTATGGACTTTGTCATGGACCTGCCCAGATCACAAAAGGGTCATGACGCCGTTTGGGTCATAGTGGATAGATTGACTAAGTCAACACACTTCTTACCGATGAACAAGGAGGATAGTCCTGAGAAACTGGGAGATGTGTATGTGGCGGATATTGTAAGGCTACATGGGATGCCTGTGAGTATTGTATCAGATAGGGATCCTCGTTTTACTTCCTAATTTTGGAAGAGATTATAAGAAGCTTTGGGGACGAAGTTGAGTTTCAGCACGGCTTATCACCCTCAGACTGATGGACAATCTGAGAGAACTATTCAAATCTTGGAGGATATGCTGAAGGCGTGTGTTCTAGACTTCTGAAAAGGTTGGAAGAAATATCGGCCCCTAACAGAGTTCGCTTATAATAACAGCTATCAGGCGACTATCGAGATGGCCCCATTTGAGGCATTGTATGGGTGCAAGTGTCGATCCCCAATATACTGGGATAAAGTAGGTGAGACGAAGACTTTTGACCTGACCCTTCTACCTGAACTTATGAAAACTGTTGAAAATGTCCACCTCATCCGGAAACGGATGCTTACCGCCCAAAGTAGGCAGAAAAGTTATGCAGACCGATGGAGACGGAAATTGGAATTTGAAGTCGGCCACAAGGTGTTCTTGAAGTTATCACCTTGGAGGGGACTGATTAAACATGGTAAGGGTGGAAAATTGAGCCCAAGGTTTGTGGGACCATTTGAAATAGTTGAAAAGGTTGGTAAATTGGCGTATCGCCTGGAACTACCCCAAAACCTCTCCAATATTCATGATGTCTTCCATGTCTCAATGCTACAGAAGTATCACCCTGATCCATCACATATCTTGGAGCCAGAACCGTTGCAGCTTCGGGAGAACTTGTCTTATGAAGAAAAGCCTATTCGGATCCTAGATGAACAAAATCGGGAATTGCGTAACAAGTCGATACTGATGGTGAAAGTGTTGTGGGATCACCATGGAGTTGAAGAAGCAACGTGGGAAAGACGAGACCAGATGGAGCAACAGTATCCGGCATTATTTCAAAGGTAATATTGAATTTCAGGACGAAATTCTTTTAAGGAGGGGAGGATGTCAGGCCCAACCTCGATTTGCATGCGATACCTCGTTTCGTGTGCCCTAACCTAGAATTGCATGCCTTGACCTAGGTTTAAGAGTCGTGTCTCATTTTATGTGCCTTGCATTGAATTACATGCATTCATTTAGAGTTGCGTGCATTTACTTGGGAAACGTGCATTCGTTTCGTAGTTCATACTTTATCTCGTAGTGTGTGCCCTAAACCTAGAAAAGCGTGCCCACACGCTAATCAAGAAAGTATCTTACACGAAGCACTAGATTATTAATTTATCCTACAAATTCCACTAACTAATATTATAATCCTAAATCAACTCACTAGAAGACAAAATTTCACCAAAAGCTAAACATTCTTATTCTTTATTCTTTATTCTTTTGCATATTCCAAGCACATACAATTAAATAATGCTTAAAACATGACAAAATTCAGAATTGATCAATGCTTTGGCCGACCACTTCTTGCAATTTGACAAGCCTTTGTATGATTAAAAAAACATTCCAAGACAACTATGACAAAATCACTTCAAACAATGCATAAAAAAAATGAAACCAAGCCATCACCAAGCATGCTTTTCTCAGCCACATCACCAAGGCATGCTAAACAGTTCAAATGATGTTCAAAGATAGCAAAAAAGTCAGATTTGTAGAAGGTCAAGGCCGACCATATGCACAAACACTTCATTTCACTCTCTCAAGCTCTCATTCTCTCATTTCCTCTCTCTCTCTCGGCCAAGGCTGCATCCTCAAGATCCATAGCTCAAGCTCATCTTCTAAGGTTCTTCTAGGCACTCAAGGACTCTAAGAAACTCATCCATGGCAGCCCAAGCAAGCAAGAAGCAAGAAAAATTGCATACAAGCTCATAGAACTCTTCATTTCGGCCTAGGTATGTTTGATAGCTTTTATTTCATCTCCTTTTGTTCTAACCACATGCACATACTAAGAACATGGTAACTAAGCTAAGAATTAGAGAACCTCAAGCTATCTCTCGGCCAAGCAAGGAGAGAGAACCCTTTTGTGCATCTTCAAGAGCATTGTGCATCTTTATCTATTGTCTTGCTAAGGTGAGGGTTAATCTTTTTTAAAAGCTTGCAAAAACCACATGCATGCCTTCATATGTCTATATTTACCTCTGTACTTGTTGTATATGTGTGTACATGAGCTTATGTGACCATTTATAGCAAGATATTTCGCTAGAACTTGAAGATAGGTAAAATCGCGTCGCTGGCAGATTTCTGACTTGGTAGAGAGAGGTGCATTTGGCCTGGTAAATGATGTTAAAAATGCGTGAAAATTAGTAGGTGACTGGTTTTGGCAGTTCTTAACATTTTTCATAGAAATAGGCCAAGGCCAATTTTGACTCGAAGGCTTCAAAAATGGCCAAATATCGAAAGGTGTCTAAATCTCGAAAATCTGGAAATATGAAATAGGCTTCTGGCAGATTATCCGCAGATTACTCTCTTTGTAGAACGAACCATTTTTGACTTAGTAAATGTTGGTGAAATTGCATGAAAATTGGTAGATTGCTATATTTTTCAGTTATGAACATTTTTTCCAGAAATAGACTAAAGCCAATTATGACTCTAAGACCCTCACAAATAGCAAAAATCGTAATGTGTGTAAAACTGGACAGTTTCGCGTAGTCTCACGATTTTGGCCATAACTCCTAAGTCTGAACTCCAAATGAGGAGAGGTTTGTTTCTGGATTTAATTCACTCAATAAGATTTAATTTGACATTGTGTTCTCTGGAATTGGAGATTGTTTGCTAGTCTAAATGATTATGGGAAAACAGATCATTGTAGTGGGGTTTTTGTTTAGTGATATGCTTTGAAAAATGTTGTAACTTCTCTTGCGGTGTCGAATGCTTGGGATTGTGGCACTTGGATGTTGTGTGGACTGTTTTGGATGATTGAGGATGTTTTAATTAATCGATGCATGGCTTGGGTTTAATTACGTGACCACTTATGGCTTAAATCGTACATGTAAGCATGAATTGAAATCCTATTGACTATGAAAACTCCCTAATTGTTGATCCTATGGTTATTGTGTCTAATTGTGTGATTAGTGCGCTTCCTAATAAATGTTAAGTATGCTTGAAATGTGATTCCCAATGATTACATGTTGATAAGTAGACTTTTCTTGCACCCGATCCCATGTAGACGTCGTTGCATGCTTGTATAAACTTATTACTTGATTACGTGAACCCCGAAATGAGTTATATGACTTGATTTACCTATGTTACATGGCTTCCCGTTTAATATTCATATAACTCCATGTGTATTACAAGTGAAATTAAATGTCAAAGCATGCCTCGTGTGTTTACTTGTCAACGTGCGATCTTCTAACTGCTCGGAGGCAACCTACTATGTTGTCCTCCTAATGTGATATGTTAAATGTTATAAATGTGCATTGCATACAAGGTTGCAACCTTTCATTGCGACATGGTAGCGTTTCACGAACGCCTGGCGGCATAGGGCTTGCCGGTGCTCCCGTGACTACCATGGTCCAATTCCCTCTCTCGCTTGGCATTCCACCCTCGGAGAGTTGGGTCGTAGGTTTTCGGGGTACTTCCGGAGTACACCCAATTGGGAGCGATAAGTGGATTATTGAAGCCGGCCGCAACCATCATTATCGAAAATGATATTAAGAGCAAATGCTCACCGTATCCTTGAAATGATTGGTAATTGTATCTTTTGCTCAATTTGATTCTTATACTTTGCGTACCTTATTACTTGTAATACGTGACATGTTTCAAAAGGGGTTTTTCACAAGTTTAACCGGAAAAAGAGTTTCAAATCGTATTTCTCGTTTCCCCTCGCTGAGTTCATAAGGACTCACCATCTTTTATCATCACAAGTGAAGAAGATCAGGAAAAGGTACCCGAGGATAACGTGCCTATTGATGACTCCTTGGAGTGATTGCCTGCCCTACGTGCCTTACTTGACTGTGGCCATTTTGTGAACGATATGTTTGTTTTGAAGATTATCATTTATGTTGTTTGTCGTTGTTATTGTAAAAGACCCTCGTTGTAATTTGGAGTCTAATTTTGATTTGTACTGATTATAACTAGACAGACACCTTATTTGATCGTTTTGCTACTTTGATTAGTAACTACTACAGGCTTATGAAGTATTAGGCAAAGGGTTAAGTAAAATGAATCTATCCAATCTTAAACAGGTACTCATTTGTAAGCTAAGATCAACAGGTACTTGTGTAACAGGAATAGACACATAAACGAGACATAGTTATTATGCTAGGTTGTTAATAAAACGAGACTTCGAGATAACTAGTAGGCATGTCGATTGGTGATAAATAGTAATCTTGGTTGGAATTGAATTTGAGATTGAAAGTTTCGAGGCGTTTAGAAAATTAGGTCAAGCTAAAGAGCCCAATTACAACCATTATGTTGCCTTTTTTTTTGAAAATCTTTTGGAGTTCTAGGCTAACGTTAAGTGTTAAATCTTAATGAATGATTAAGTATGTGAAATGGTTTAAATGTTCAGATCACACCCTAGTCTCACCTCTATAGGTCAGGTTAGGGCGTGACAAACTCCTTACGGATCAAAAGTTATGGGCACTAGTGCGACGGATACCTCGTCACAAGCCCTACGCCCTCTATTTGCGGGCCCAACCTCTACGTGAAGTGAAGTTGTCTTGCCCAATGTGTTGTGAGATTTGATAATAGAAATGTGATAGATTAGGTTGTCGTCCTTTTCGTGGCTTTTGATGTACGATCTAGGACGGAAAAACAGCACAAAAGGAGAAAAGTGTCCCGAAACTTATAAAAACGTTCGATTTTTTGCTCCAAAAAAAGGCGCAACAAAACTGGATTGCTGCCCTCGTCGTAGAGCACCCGGAAAGCTTTCCAACGGTATACTGTGCGCCCCGTAACTCCTTACGAATCAAACGTTATAGGCACCGGAGCGACGGATACCTGGTCACAAGCCCCACGCCCTTGGTTTGCCGGCCTAGCCTCTACATGAAGTGAAGTTGTCTTGCCCAAGGTGCCGTGGGATTCGGTAATAGAAATGTGATGGATTAGGTTATCGTCCTTTTCGTGGCTCATGACGTATGATCCGAGATAGAAAAACAGCGCACAAGAAGAAAAGTATCCCGAAATTGATGAAAATGTTCAATTTTGGGCTCCGAAAACAGGCACAGCTGAGCAGGCTTGTTGCCCTCGTCATAGAGCTCTCGGAGAACTTTCCAACAGTATGTTGTACACCGCATACCTCTTTACGGATCAAAAGTTTTTGGCACAAGAGCGACGGAGACCTGGTCCCAAGCCCCACGCCCTCGGTTTGCGGGCCTAGCCTCTACGTGAAGCGAAGTTGTCTTGCCCAAGGTGTCGTGGTATTCGATAATAGAAATGTGATGGATTAGGTTGTCGTCCTTTTCGCGGCTCATTACGTATGATCCGGGACGGAAAAACAGCGCAAAAGAAGAAAAGCATCACGAAACTGATGAAAACGTTCAATTTTGGGCTACAAGAATAGTCGTAGCCGAGCAGGCTTGTTGCCCTCGTCGTAGAGCTCTCAGAGAGCTTTCCAACGGTATGCTGTGCGCCGCATAACTCCTTATGTATCAAAAGTTATGGGCAACGGAGTGATGAATACCCGGTCAAACGCCCCACGCCCTCGGTTTACGGGCCCAGCCTCTTCATGAAGTGAAGTTGTCTTGCCCAAGGTGGCATGGGATTCGGTAATAGAAATGTGATGGATTAGGTTGACGTCATTTTCGCGGCTCACGACGTACAATCCGGGATGGAAAAACAGCGCAAGAGAAGAAAAGTGTCCCAAAACTGAAGAAAAAATGTTCGATTTTGGACTCCAAAAACAGGCGTAGCTGAGCAAGCTAGTTGCCCCCGTCGTAGAGTTCTCGAATAGCTTTCTAACGGTATGCTGTGTGTCGCGTAACTCCTTACGGATCAAAAGTTATGGGCACCGGAGCGACGGAGACCTGGTCCCAAGCCCCACGCCCTCGGTTTGCGGGTCCAGCCTCTACATGTAGCGAAGTTGTCTTGCCCAATGTGCCATGGGATTCGGTAATAGAAATTTGATGGATTAGGCTGTCGTACTTTTCGCGGCTCACGACGTACGATCCGGGATGAATAAACAGCTAAAAGAAGAAAAGTGTCCCAAAATTGATGAAAAAGTTCTATTTTCGGCTCCGAAAAGAGTTGCAGCCGAGTACGCTTGTTGCCCTCGTCGTAGAGCTCTCGTAGAGCTTTCCAATAGTATGTTGCCACGAAACTCCTTACGGATCAAAAGTTATTTGCACCGGAGCGACGAAGACCTGGTCCTAAGCCCTACTCACTCGGTTTACGGGCCCAGCCTCTACGTCAAGTGAAGTTGTCTTATCCAAGGTCCCGTGGGATTCGGTAATAGTAATGTGATGGATTAGGTTGTCGTCTTTTTCGCGGCTCACGACGTACGATTCGGGATGGAAAAATAGCGCAAAAGAAGAAAAGTGTACCGAAACTAATGAAACGTTCAATTTTGGGCTACAAAAATCGACGCAGCCGAGTAGGCTTGCCGCCCCCGCCGTAGAGCTCTCAGAGAGCTTTCCAATGGTATGCTGTGCAACGCGTAACTCCTTACGGATCAAAAGTTATGGGCACCGGAGCGACGGATACCTGGTCACAAGCCTGGTGCCCTCGGTTTGCGGGCCCAGCCTTTACGTGAAGTGAAGTTGTCTTGCCCAAGGTTCCGTGGGATTCGGTAATAGAAATGTGATGGATTATGTTGTCGTCCATTTCGAGGCTCACGACGTACGATCTCGGACGAAAAAATTGTGGAAAAGAAGAAAATTATACCAAAACTGATGAAAACGATCAATTTTTGGCTCCCAAACAAGGCGCAGCAAAGAGGGCTTGTTTTCCCCGTCGTAGAGCTCTTGGAGTGCTTTCCAACGGTATGTTGTGCGTCTCGTAACTCTTTACGGATCAAAAGTTATGGGCACCGAAACGACGGATACATTGTCACAATCCCCAAGCCCTCGGTTTGCTGGCCCAGCCTCTACGTGAAGTGAAGTTGTCTTGCCCAAGGTGCCGTGAGATTCGATAATAGAAATGTGATGGATTAGGTTGTCGTCCTTTTCGCGGCTCATGACGTATGATCCAAGATGAAAAAATAGCACAAAAGAAGAATAGTGTGCTGAAACTGCTGAAAATGTTCAATTTTGGGCTCCAAAAATAGGCGCAGCCGAGCAGGCATGCTGCCCCCGTCGTAGAGTTCTCGGAGAGCTATCTAACGGTATACTGTGCGCCGCGTAACTCCTTACGGATCAAAAGTTATGGGCTTCAGAGCGACGGAGACCTGGTCCCAAGCCCCACGCCCTCGGTTTGCTGGCCCAGCCTCTACGTGAAGCGAAGTTGTCTTGCCCAAGGTGGCATGGAATTCGGTAATAGAAATGTGATGGATTAGGTTGTCGTCCTTTTCGCGGCTCACGACATACGATCCGGGACGGAAAAACAGCGCAAAAGAAGAAAAGTGTCCCGAAACTGATGAAAAAGTTCTATTTATGGGTCCGAAAACAGTTGCAGCCTAGCACGCTTGTTGCCATCGTCGTAGAGCTCTCGGAGAGCTTTCCAACAGCATGTTGTGCGCCGCGTAACTTCTTACAGATAAAAAGTTATTGGCACCGGAGCTACATGAGACCTGGTCCCAAACCCCACGCCCTCGGTTTGCGGGCCCAGCCTCTACGTCAAGCGAAGTTATCTTGCCCAAGGTTCCGTGGGATTCGGTAATAGAAATGTGATGGATTAGGTTGTCATCCTTTTTGTGGCCCACGACGTACAATCCGGGATGAAAAAACAGCGTAAAAAAAGAAAAGTGTCCCACAACTGATGAAAATGTTTGATTTTGGGCTACAAAAATAGACGCAGCCTAGGAGGCTTGTTGCCCCCGTCGTAGTGCTCTCGGAGAGCTTTCCAACGATATGCTACGCGCTGCGTAACTCCTTACCGATCAAAAGTTATGGGCACGGGAGCGACGGATACCTGGTGACAAGCCCGATGCCCTCGGTTTGTGGGCCCAGCCTCTACGTGAAGCGAAGTTTTCTTGTTCAAGGTCTCGTGGGATTCGGTAATAGAAATGTGATGGATTAGGTTATCGTCCTTTTCGCGGCTCACAACGTACGATCCGGGACGAAAAAACAACGCAAAATAAGAAAACTGTCCCAAAACTGATGGAAAAGTTCTATTTTGGGCTCTGAAAATAGTTGCAGCCGAGCACGCTTGTTTCCTCCATCGTAGAGCTCTCGGATAGCTTTCCAATAGTATGTTGTGCGCCGCGTAACTCCTTACAGATCAAAAGTTATTGGCACCGGAGCGTCGGAGACCTGGTCCCAAGCCTCACGCCCTCGGTTTACGGGCCCAGCCCTTACGTGAAGTGAAGTTATCTTGCCAAAGGTGCCGTGGGATTCGGTAATAGAAATGTGATGGATTAGGTTGTCGTCCTTTTTGTGGCTCACGACCAACGATCTGGGACGAAAAAATAGCGCAAAAAAAGAAAAGTGTCCTGAAATTGATGAAAATATTCAATTTTGGGCTACAAAAACAGATGCAGCCGAGCAGGCTTGCTGACCCCGCCGTAAAGCTCTCGGAGAGCTTTTCAACGGTATGTTGTGCGCCGCGTTACTCCTTACGGATCAAAAGTTATGGGCACCGGAGCGACGGATACCTGGTCACAAGCCCGACGCCCTCGGTTTGCGGGCTCAGCCTCTACGTGAAGTGAAGTTGTCTTGCCCAAGATGCTGTGGGATTCGGTAATAGAAATATGATGGATTATGTTGTTGTCCAATTCTCGGCTCACGAAGTACGATCCGGGACGGAAAAACAACACAAAAGAAGAAAAGTAACTCGAAACTGATGAAAACAATCAATTTTGGACGCAGAAAATAGGCGTAGCCGAGAGGGCTTCCTTCCCCCATCGTAGAGCTCTTGGAGTGCTTTCCAACGTTATGTTGTGCACCACGTAACTTCTTACGATCCAAAGTTATGGGCACCGGAGCGACGGAGACCTGGTCCTAAACCCCACACCCTCGGTTTGCAGGCCCAGCATCTACGTTAAGCGAAGTTGTCTTGTCCAAGGTGCCGTGGGATTCGCTAATAGAAATGTGATGGATTAGGTTGTCGTCCTTTTCGCAGCTCATGACCTATGATCCGGGACAAAAACACAGCGCAAAAGAAGAAAAGTGTCCCAAAATTGATGAAAACGTTTGATTTTGTGCTCCGAGAAAAGGCGTACCCGAGTGGGATTGCTTCCCCCGTCGTAGATCTCTTGGAGTGCTTTCGAACGGTATGTTGTGCGCCACGTAATTCCTTACGGATCAAAAGTTATGGGCACCGGAGCGATGGAAACCTGGTCCTAAGCCCCACGACCTCGGTTTGCAGGCCCAGCCTCTACGTGAAGTGAAGTTGTTTTGCCCAAGGTACCATGGGATTCGGTAATAGAAATGTGATGGATTAGGTTGTCGTACTTTTCGCAGCTCATAACGTACGATCCGGGACGGAAAAACAACGCAAAAGAAGAAATTATCCCGAAACTGATTAAAATGTTCAATTTCAGGCTCCGAAAATTGGCACAGCCGTGCAGGCTTGCTAGTCCCGTCGTAGAGCTCTTTGATAGCTTTCCAACGGTATGCTGTGCACCGCGTAACTCCTTACGGATCAAAAGTTATGGGCACCGGCGCGACGGATACCTGTTCCCAAGCCCCATGCCCTCAGTTTGCGGGCCCAGCCTCTACGTGTAGCAAAGTTGTCTTGCCCAAGGTCTCGTCTGATTCAGTAATAGAAATATGATGGATTAGGTTGTCGTCCTTTTTGCGGCTCACGACGTACGATTCGGGACGAAAAAACAGCGCAAAAGAAGAAAAGTGTCCCGAAACTGATGAAAATGTTCGATTTTGGGCTCCCAAAATAGGTGCAACGGAGCGGGCATGCTTCCCTCGTCGTAGAGCTCTTGGAGTGCTTTCCAACAGTATGTTGTGTGCCACGTAACTCCTTACGGATTAAAAGTTATCGGCACCGGAGCGACGGAGACCTGGTCCCAAGCCCCATGCCCTCGGTCTGCAGGCCCAGGCTCTACGTGAAGCGAAGTTGTGTTGCCCAAGGTGCCGTGGGATTTGGTAATAAAAATGTGTTGGATTAGGTTGTCGTCCTTTTTGCCGCTCACGACGTAGGATCCGGGATGAAAAAACAGCGCAAAAGAAGAAAAGTGTCCCGAAACAGATGAAAACGTTCAATTTCGGGCACCAAAAAGAGGCATACCCAAGCAAGCTTACTAGTCCCGTTGTAGAGCTCTCAGAGAGCTTTCCAACGGTATGTTGTTCGCCACGTAACTCTTTACAGATCAAAAGTTATGGGCACCGGAGCGACGGATACCTGGTCACAAGCCCCACGCCCTAGGTTTGCAGGCCTAGCCTCTACGTGAAGTGAAGTTGTCTTGCCCAAGGTGCCATGGGATTCGGTAATAGAAATGTGATGGATTAGGTTGTCGTCATTTTCGCAGCTCACGACATACGATCCGATATGAAAAAACAGGGCAAAAGAAGAAAAGTGTTCTGAAACTGATGAAAATGTTCGATTTTGTGCTCCGAAAAAAGGCGTAGCCGAGCGGGCTTGCTTCCCCCATCGTAGATCTCTTGGAGTGCTTTCGAACGGTATGTTGTGCGCCACGTAATTCCTTACGGATCAAAAGTTATGGGCACCAGAGCGACGGAGACCTGGTCCCAAGCCCCACGCCCTCGGTCTGCGGGCCCAGCCTCTATGTGAAGCAAAGTTGTCTTGCCTAAGGTACCGTGGGATTCAGTAATAGAAAAGTGATGGATTAGGTTGTCGTCCTTTTCGCGGCTCACAACGTACGATCCAGGACGGAAAAACAGTGCAAAAGAAGAAAAGTGTCCCGAAATTGAAGAAAACGTTCGATTTTGGGCTCCGAAAATAGGCACAGCCGAGCAGGCTTGCTGCTCCTGTCATAGAGCTCTCGGAGAGCTTTCCAATGGTATGCTGTGCACCGCGTAACTCCTTATGGATCAAAAGTTATAGGCACCGGAGTGACAAATACCTGGTCACAAGCCCCATGCCCTCTGTTTGCAGGCCTAGCCTCTACGAGAAGTGAAGATGTCTTGCCCAAGGTGCCATGGGATTCGGTAATAGAAATTAGATGGATTAGGTTGTCGACCTTTTCACGGCTCACGACTTACGGTCCGGGACGGAAAAACGGGGCAAAAAAAAAAAAGTCCCAAAACTGATGAAAACGTTCGATTTATTCTCCGAAAATAGGCGCAGCCAAGCAGGCTTGCGGCCCCTGTCGTAGACCACTCGGAGAACTTTCCAACGGTATGCTGTGCGCCGCGTAACTCTTTACGGATCAAAAGTTATGCGCACCGGAGCGACGGATACCTGGTCACAAGCCCCATGCCCTCGGTTTGAAAGCCCAGCCTCTATGTGAAGTGAAGTTGTCTTGCCCAAGGTGCCATGGGATTCGGTAGTAGAAATGTGATGTATTAGTTTGTCTTCCTTTTCACGGCTCACGACGTATGATTCGGGACGAAAAAATAGCGCTAAAGAGGAAAAGTGTCCCAAAACTGATGAAACGTTCGATTTTGGGCCCTGAAAATAGGAATAGCCGAGCAGGCTTGCTGACCTCGTTGTAGAACTCTCGGAGAGCTTTCCAACGGTATGCTGTCCACCGCGTAACTCCTTACGGATCAAAAGTTATGGGCACCGGAGCGACGGATACCTGGTCACAAGCCCCACGCACTCGGTTTGCCGGCCCAGCCTTTACGTGAAGTAAAGTTGTCTTGCCCAAGGTGCCATGGGATTTGGTAATAGAAATGTGATGGATTAGGTTGTCGTCCTTTTCGCGGCTCACGACGTACGATCTGGGACGAAAAAACAGCGCAAAAGAGGAAAAGTATCCCAAAACTAATGAAAATGTTTAATTTTTGGCTTCGAAAATAGGCGCAACAGAGTAGACTTGCAGCCCCTGTCGTAAAGTTCTCGGAGAGCTTTCCAAAAGTATGTTGTGTGCCTCGTAACTCCTTACGGATCAAAAGTTATTGGCACCGAAACGGCGGATACTAGGTCACAAGCCAAACGCCCTCGGTTTGTGGGCCCAGCCTCTACGTGAAGTGAAGTTGTCTTGCTCAGGGTGCCATGGGATTCGGTAATTGAAATGTGATAGATTAGGTTGTCGTCCTTTTCGCTGCTCATGACGTACGATTCGGGATGGAAAAACAATGCAAAAGAAGAAAAGTGTCCCGAAACTGATGAAAACATTCGATTTTGGGCTCCAAAAACAGGCGCAGCCAAGCAAGCTTGCTGCCCCCGTCGTAGAGTTCTCGGAGAGCTTTCTAACGGTATGCTGTGTGCCGCGTAACTTCTTACGGATCAAAAGTTATGGGCACCGGAGAGACGGAGACCTAGTTCCAAGCCCCACGACCTCGGTTTGCGGGCCCAGCCTCTACGTGTAGTGAAGTTTTCTTGCCCAAGGTACCGTGGGATTTGGTAATAAAAATGTGATGGATTAGGATGTCGTCCTTTTTGCGGCTCACGACGATCGATCCGGGATGATGGAACAGTGCAAAAGAAGAAAAGTGTCCCAAAACTAATGAAAACTTTCAATTTTGGGATCCAAAAATAGTTGCAACCAAGCAAGCTTGCTGCCCCTATCGTAGAGCTCTCGGAGAGCTTTCCAACGATATGTTGTGCGACGCGTAACTCCAAACGGATCAAAAGTTATGGGCACCGTAGTGACGGAGACTTCGTCCCATGCCCTACGTCCTCGGTTTGCGGGCCCAGCCTCTACGTGAAGCGAAGTTGTCTTGCCCAAGGTGCCATGGGATTTGGCAATAGAAATGTGATGGATTAGGTTGTCGTCCTTTTTGCGGCTCACGACGTACGATCCAGGATGGAAAAACAGCGCAGAAGAAGAAAAGTGTCCCAAAATTGATCAAAAATGTTCGAATTTGGGCTTCAAAAATAGGCGCAACCGAGCAGGCTTGTTTCCCCCGTCCTAGAGCTCTCGGAGAACTTTCCAACGGTATGCTGTGTGTCGCGTAACTTCTTTCGGATCAAAAGTTATGGGCACCAGAGCGACGGATACATGGTTACAAGCCCGACGCCCTCGGTTTGCGGGCCCAGCCTCTACGTGAAGTGAAGTAGTCTTGCCCAAAGTGCAGTGGGACTCGGTAATAAAAATTTGATGGATTAGGTTGTCGTCCATTTCGCGGCTCACGACGTACGATCCGAGACGAAAAAATAGGGCAAAAGAAGAAAAGTGTAACAAAATTGATGAAAACGATCGATTTTTGGCTCCTAAAAAAGGCGCAGCTAAGCGGGCTTGCTTCCCCCGTCGTAGACCTCTTAGAGTGCTTTCCAACGGTATGTTGTGCGCCACGTAACTCCTTACGGATCAAAAGTTATGGGCACCGGAGCGACGAAGACCTGGTCCCAAGGCCCATGCCCTCAGTTTGCGAGCCCAGCCTCTACGTGAAGCGAAGTTGTCTTGCCTAAGGTGCCGTGGGATTCGGTAATAGAAATGTGATGGATTAGGTTGTCGTCCTTTTTGCGACTCACGACGTACGATCCAGGATGAAAAAATAGATCAAAAGATGAAAAGTATCCCGAAACTAATGAAAATGTTTGATTTTGGGCTCCGAAAACAGGCCTAGCTGAATAGGATTTCTGCTCCCGTCGTAGAGCTCTCGGAGACCATTCCAACGGAATGCTGTGCGCCACGTAACTCTTTACAGATCAAAAGTTATGGGCACCAGAGCGACGGATACCTGGTCCCAAGCCCCACGCCCTCAGTTTACTGGCCCAGCCTTTACGTGAAGTGAAGTTGTCTTGCCCAAGGTGCCGTGGGACTCGGTAATAGAAATAGGATGTATTAGGTTATTGTCCTTTTCGCCGCTCACGACGTACAATCCGGGATGAAAAAACAGTGCAAAAGAAGAAAAGTATCCCGAAACTGATGAAAATGTTCAATTTTGGGCTTCGAAAATAGGCGCAGCCGAGCAAGCTTGCTACCCCCGTCGTAAGGCACTCGGAGTGCTTTCCAACGGTATGCTGTAGGCCACGTAACTCTTTACAGATCAAAAGTTATGGGCAACGGAGCGACGGATGTGAGACCCCATAGTTGGCTTTATCTCGATTTTCGTGTTTTACCACGTTTTGCGTGAATTGACCTGTTTATGTGCTATATGAATTAGAATGTGATAATTATGTGATTAATACTCCTAATACATGCCAAGTGTGCATTCATGAAATTTTAATAAAAAACGGAATCAAAAATTTTATCGTCAGTTTTGGTGAATAGTGTTTTTGAACACCTGTCCGCTAAAATTTTTACAGGTGTATTTTAAACGTTTTAAAACCTAGTCCTCGAGTATTAATAGACCCGTGTTTGATTAAAACAGATTTGGAATCAGTTTTGGAATTTTAAAGATTTTTATACTTTCTTTTACAAGAAAACGAGTTTTAAGCCGATTCGGGTGAAACTATTTTAATGTAACCTTCTTTGTCACCTAAAATATAATGTCTAGAATTAATTTAAGTGTTAATTTGTTAGTTGAGCAAGAAATAGTCAAGAAATGAATTAAAAGACTAAAAATAGAATTAAAAGACTAAAAATTAACTTTGACTTTGCATTTTAATTGTTTGACTTCTACTTATAAGCATCAACACACATTACATTAGCACCAAAACACACTCAAAAACACCTACATGGCCGAGACATCCATGGGAGAATAAGCCATGGTTTTCTTCAAGTTTTCAAAGCAAATTTTCATAGAAAAACATAGTTTTTGTCCGTAGAACTTCGTGCCGAGTTGGATTCCGCTTGTTGGGCACACATTGCACGCATATCTAGGCTTATATCGCATCAAAGGTGAGAGAAAAATTCTAGATCTCAAAACTCATTTTTTATGTTTTTGCTCATAACTGCATTTTGAACCGTTAGAATGTTAATTTGAAGTTATATTATTGATCAGTGCGTGCTAGGGATCGTTTATGTGTATTACTACGAGATTTGAGCCATTGTAGCGAAATTATTTATTTTCGGGTATTTAAAGTTGATAGAATGGCTATTTGAGGATTATCTTGAGTTGTTGAGCTTGGAATCGATTGCCGTCGATCTCTAAAAGTTTGTTAATTACGTGGTAACGCCATTATAATGCCGAATTTTCGATTGCGATGTTTGGGTGAAAATCCGGAAATTTCAGCCTAGGTGCATTGAGGTTTTAGGGTTGTTGGGCTTGATTTTGATGTGTCTGGGTTGGTTTCCGAGAGGGCTAATGTAGTTGATTGAATGGGTCCGTGTTTGAAACTGATTTGGAGTTGTTTGGATTAGTAGAATGTAAGATATGATTATTTGAAGTTTAGGTTGTCTTTCTTTAAATTGTTGAATTAAGCCTTTAGATGATTGGGTGGTGTTTGAATGATTGAATTGTGAGTTGTTGATGGTTAGATTAGGGTTAGACTACGTGTTTAATGCATGTTAAGTTGGATGGCCTACTTTGTCATCTAACTTAGTTATTTGTTGTTTAATTGATTACTTGATGTTATATTGATGTTATATTGATGATTATTGATGTTACATTGATGGAAATGGATGATTATTGATGATTATTGATTGATGATTGATGAACCGGGAGATAGGCAGTTCTGCTAGACTGTCCTCCTGTGAATGATATTTTTTATTATTGTTGAGTCTTGGTATGTGTGTGCCACCTCTCGGGCAGCGTCGGGCTATCGGGTTGATAACGGCATGACTACCAGAGACTACCTCCAGCTCGCATGACGGAGGTATCATGGAGGGAAAGGCTAGTGAGGTACCTCGGGTGTGTGAGTAATGGGGAGTTATAAGAAGAATGGTTGAGATCGTGATGGCGTATGGAGCTACACCAAATTGAGTATCCTTTATTGATTGGTCATTATAGTTATGTGTTTATATTGTATTGATGTTTATTTGTGTGTTTACTTGCTCAAAGGATCATTTCCAAGGAGTATAGTGAATACTGTTAGAGATCTATCAGATCCTCGCTGAGCTTGTTTTATATTAGCTCACTCTCTATTATTGCATGCATACAGGTGTCCTTTCGCAAGATTACAGGTACGTGCCTCCAGAAGGGGATAATGTGTCGTATGTGGACGAGTCCTATGTGCCAGAGTCTTTTATTTTCCTTGTAATTTATGATGTATAAGTTGTAGTAAAGATAAGGAACTAAATGATGCTAACTTAGCAGTCTTTCTTTTGTTATGATCTAGGTTGCTAAGTTGGTTTATAATCTATTTTGATATGTATGTTAAAGTTAAGGTTATGTTGGAACGAAGGCGTATAACTATGAATGGATCGTCTAAGAATGATTGTTGTATAATATGGTTATGTTGTATGTTGTTAATGGTATTGAGGAATTGATTGTTGTTTGGTTGAGGAGTTTGATTGTATGATGTTCTGAGAGGTTGGTTTAGAGCCTCGGGGTCTTTATTACTGTCGTTATACTGCCGAAATTCCGTTGCATTCTGACTGATTGTAGGTAGGGTCGAGTTGGGGCGTGACAACGGATACCTGGTCACAAGCCCCACGCCTTCGGTTTTCGGACCCAGCCTCTACATGAAGTGAAGTTGTCTTGCCCAAGGTGCCGTGGGATTCGGTAATATCAATGGGATGGATTTGGTTGTCGTCCATTTTGCGGCTCACGACGTATGATCCACGATGAAAAAATAGCGCAAAAGAAGAAAAGTGTCCCGAAACTAATAAAAACGTTCAATTTTGGGCTATGAAAATTGGCGCAGCCGAGCAAGCTTGTTATACTCGTCGTAGAGCTCTCGGAGAGCTTTCCAACGATATATGTTCATCGCGTAACTCTCAGAGAGCTTGTTGCCCCTGTCGTAGAGCTCTCGGAGAGCTTTCCAACGGTATGCTGTGCGCAACGTAACTCTTTACGGATCAAAAGTTATGGCCACTGGAGCGACGGATACCTGGTCACAAGACCGACGCCCTCGATTTGCGGGCCCAGCCTCTACATGAAATGAAGTTGTCTTGACCAAGGTGCTGTGGGATTCTATAATAGAAATATGATGGATTAGGTTGTCATCCTTTTCGTGGCTCACGTCGACCGATCCGGGATGAAAAAACAGCGCAAAAGAAGAAAAATGTCCTGAAATTGATAAAATCGTTCAATTTTGGGCCCCGAAAATAGGCGCAGCTAGGTAGGCTTAGTGCCCCCATCATAGAGCTCTCAGAGAGCATTCAAACGGTATGCTGTGCGTCGCGTAACTCCTTACAAATCAAAAGTTATGGGCACCGGAGCGACGGATACCTGGTCACAAACACGTTGCCCTCGGTTTGCGGGCCCAGCCACTACGTGAAGTGAAGTTGTCTTGCCCAAGGTGCCATGGGATTTGGTAATATAAATGTGACTGATTAGATTGTCGTGCTTTTCGTGGCTCACGACGTACGATCCATGACGGAAAAACAGTGCAAAAGAATAACAGTGTCCCAAAACTGATGAAAAAGTTCCATTTTGGGCTCCGAAAACAGTTGCAGCCGAGCAGGCTTGTTGCCCCCATCGTAGAGCTCTCAGAGAGCTTTCCAACAGTATGCTGTGCGACGCGTAACTCCTTACGGATCAAAAGTTATTGGCACCGGAGCGACGGAGACCCGGTCCCAAGCCCCTACACCCTTGATTTGCTGGCCCAGCCTCTACGTGAAGCGAAGTTGTCTTGCCCAAGGTACCGCGGGATTCGGTAATAGAAATGTAATGGATTAGGTTGTCTTCCCTTTTACGGCTCACGACGTATGATCTGGGACGGAAAAACAGCACAAAAGAAGAAAAGTATACCGAAACTGATGAAAACATTCGATTTTGGGCTACGAAAACAGATGCAGCCTAGGAGGCTTGCTGCCCCCGTCGTAGAGCTCTCGGAGAGCATTCCAACGGTATGTTGTGCACCGCGTAACTCCTTACGGATCAAAAGTTATGGGCACCAGAGCGACGGATACCTGGTCACAAGCCCGACGCCCTCGGTTTGCGGGCCCAGCCTCTACGAGAAGTGAAGTTGTCTTGCCCAAGGTGCCATGGGTTTCGGTAATAGAAATGTGATGGATTAGGTTGTCATCCTTTTCACGGCTCACGACATACGACCTGGGATGGAAAAGCAGCGCAAAAGAAGAAAAGTGCCCCGAAACTGATGAAAATGTTCGATTTTATGCTCCGAAAATAGGCGCAGTTGAGCTGGATTACTGCCCCCGTGGTATAGCACTCGGAGAGCTTTCCAACAGTATGTTGTGCGCCGCGTAACTCCTTACGGATGGATTGGGTTGTCGTCCTTTTCGCGGGTCACGACGTACGATCCGGGATGAAAAAATAGCGCAAAAGAAGAAAAGTGTCCCTAAACTGATGAAAACGTTTGATTTTGGGCTCCAAAATCAAGCGAAGCCGAGCAGGATTGTTTCCCTCGTGGTAGAGCTCTCGGAGAGCTTTCCAACGGTATGCTGTGCGCCGCGTAACTGCTTACGGATCAAAAGTTATTGGTACCGGAGCGACGGATACCTGGTCACAAGCCCCACGCACTCGGTTTGTCGGCCCAGCCTCTACGTGAAGTGAATTTTCTTGCCCAAGGTGCCATGGGATTCGGTAATAGAAATGTGATGGATTAGGTAGTCGGCCTTTTCTTAGCTCACGACGTACGATCCGGGATGGAAAAATAGCGCAAAAGAAGAAAAGTGTCCCAAAACTGATGAAAACATTCGATTTTGGGCTCCGAAAACAAGCGCAGCTTAGCAGGCTTACGGCCCCCGTCATAGAGTTCACGGAGAGCTTTCCAACTGTATGTTGTGTGCCGCGTAACTCCTTACGGATCAAAAGTTATGGGCACCAAAGCGGCGGATACCAGGTCACAAGCCCAACGACCTCAGTTTACGGGCCCAGCCTCTACGTGTAGTGAAATATTCTTGCCCAAGGTGCCGTGGGATTCGGTAATAAAAATGTGATGGATTAGTTTGTCGTCCTTTTCGCGGCTCACGACGTACGATCCAAGACATAAAAATAGCGCAAAAGAAGAAAAGTGTCTCGAAACTGATCAAAATGTTTGATTTTGGGCTCCAAAAATAGGAGCAACCTAGCAGGCTTGCTGCCCCCATCGTAGAGCTCTCGGAGAGCTTTCCAACGGTATGTTGTGCGTCGCGTAACTCCTTTCGGATCAAAAGTTATGGGCACCAGAGCGATGGATACCTGGTCACAAGCCCGACGCCCTAGGTTTCTGGGGCCAGCCTCTACGTGAAGTCAAGTAGTCTTGCCCAAAGGACCGTGGGATTCGGTAATAGAAATGTGATGGATTAGGTTGTCGTCCATTTCGCGGCTCACGACGTACGATCCTGGACGGAAAACCAGCGCAATAGAAGAAAAATGTAACAAAACTGATGAAAATGATCAATTTTTGGCTCCCAAAAAAGGCGCAGCAGAGCAGGCTTGCTTTCCCCGTCGTAGAGCTCTTGGAGTACTTTCCAATGGTATGTTGTGCGCCATGTAACTCCTTACGGATAAAAAGTTATGAGCACCGGAGCGACGAAGCCCTGGTCCCAAGGCCCACTTCCTCGGTTTGCGAGCCCAACCTCTACGTGAAGTGAAGTTGTTTTGCCTAAGGTGTCGTGGGATTAGGTAATAGAAATGTGATGGATTAGGTTGTCATCCTTTTCGCGGCTCACAACGTACAATCCGAGACAAAAAAACAGAACAAAATATGAAAAGTATCCTGAAACTGATGAAAACATTTGATTTTGGGCTCCGAAAATAGGCATAGCCAAACAGGCTTGCTGCTCCCGTCGTAGAGCTCTCGGAGAGCTTTTCAACGGTATTCTGTAAGCCGTGTAACTCCTTACAGATCAAAAGTTATGGGCACCGGAGCGACGGATGTCACGTCCTAACCCGGCCTATAAGGTTAGACTAGGGTGTGATCTAAACGTTCAGGACAAGTCACATAATTAACCGTTTATGAAGATTTAACACTTATCGTTTTATTCTAAACTCCAAAGTTTTTCAGAAAACCGGCAGCATAACGGCTGTAATTGGACTCTTTGGTTTGGCCTAATTCTCTAAACGCCTCAAATTTTTCTAATCTCAAGTTTCATTTCCAACTAGGATTACTATTTAACATCAATTGAAATGCCTATTGGTTATCTCGATGTCTCGTTTGGTTTATAACCTAGCATGATACTATGTCTCGTTTGTTTGTTTATCCTCGTTACAAAAGTACCTATTTAAGACTGGATATGTTCATTTACTTAGTCCTTAACTAATACGTCATAACCTATGATAGATACTAGCGGTAATAATAGCAAAACGATCATAGTAGTGTCTAGTGTCTGTCTAGCAATATCAGTACAAAACAAAATTAGACCCCAAATTACAACGGGGGTCTTTACATTACAACATCGAGCAACATAAAAGGAAATAGTCTTCAAGTAGCATAAAGTTCACAAGTAGCCATAATCACGCAAAGCACACAAACAGGCAATCACTCCAAGGATTCATCGTTAGGCACACCGTCCTTGGGTACCTGTTCTTGATCTTCTTCACCTGATATGATAAAAGAGGGTGAGTCCTTATGAACTCAGCGAGGGGGAACGAGAAATAGGTTTTGAAACTCATTTTCCGGTTCAACTTATGAAAATCCTTTTGCAAGCATGAATATAACAATAATATAAGTACAGGAACAGAAATACCAATCTTTCCTCCCCGAGGTTCTCTAGGAACCAAGCGAGAGTACTTATACACATAGTAAAAAGGATACAGTGAGCTTTTGCTCTCAGATCAGTTTCAGAATCAGTTGTTGCGGCCGATTTCAAATCATCCCCTTAACACGTCAGGTGGGTGTACTCCGGATGTACCCCGAAATCCTACGACCCAACTCTCCGAGGAAGTCTAGCCCCCAAGCGAGAGAGGGAATGGGACAGTGGTAGTCACGGGTGCACCGGCAAGCCCGATGCCGCCCGGTGTGCGTGATCGCTACCACGTCGACAGGAAAGGTTGCAACCTTGTATGCAGTGCACATTTATGACATTAACATATCACGTTAGGAGGACAACAAAGTAGGTTGCCTCCGGACAGTCATAAGATTGCACATTGACAAGTAAACAAGCAGGGCACGTTAAAACAGGTAATTTCACTTGAAAGACATATAGAGTTATATGAACATTAAACGGGCAGCCATGTAACACATGTAAATCAAGCCATATAACTCATTACGAAGTCCACGTGATCAAGTAATAAGATTATTCAACATGCAATAACATCTACGTGGATTCGGGTGCAAGAAAAGCCTATTTGTCAACATGCAATGATCAAAATCACATTTGAGGTTATAAGGCATCTACGGGCAGCCTACTAAACATATAATTCCACACAATATCCAAATGATCAACACTTAGCAAAACTACCTAGTCATTAGGGTTTCCATTTCGTGCATATTCGTGCAATTTGAGCCTCAAACCAACTCAAAGTCAATCTCAAGCCATGCATCATTTAATTCAACATCCTCAAACATTCAAAACAGTCCACACAACATCCCGAAGCTGCAATCCCAAGCATTTAATTCAACAAGAGGAGTCACAACAATTTTTCTAAGCATAACACTAACTGAAACCCTTACTGCAATAAGCTGTTTTCTCGCAATCATTAAGATAAGCAAACAATCTCCAATTCCAGTGAATAAGATGTAAAATTAAAACTTAAGAAGTGAACTAAAATCAGGAACAAACCTTGCATGAATTGGAGTTCAGGATCATTAGATATAGCCGAAACAGTGGGATAGCACAAAACTGTCCAGATTTGCACACATTTCGATAATTGACATTTTTGAGGTCCTTAGGGTCAGATTTAGCCTTCGTCCATTTCTGTCACAAATGTCCAGAACTGAAAAATATAGCAGAAAACAAAATTTCATGCATTTTTGACATCATTTACTAAGTCAAATATGGTTCGTTCTACAAGGTCAGTGCATCTGCCAAAACCTGCTTCATTTTTCCAGATTTCCAGATTTGGACACATTTTGAAGAACTACCATTTTGAGGACCTTAGATTCAAAATTAGCTTTGGCCTATTTATGTGAAAAGTGTTCAAAACTGTCCAAAATAGTCACCTACCAATTTTCATTCATTTTAAACATCATTTGCCTAGCTAAACTTACCTCGAAACAAACTGGTCAGAGAGCTGTCAACAATCCGATTTCACCTATCATCACTTTCAAGCCAAGATCTTGCCATGCATGGTTGCAAAAGCTTATGAACGAACACATAACTCAAGTACAGAAGCAAAGACATACTTTTATGAGCATGCATGTGGATTTTTGAAGGATTTTCAAAAGGTTTTAGCCATCACCTTAGCAATCAACCAAGAAGATGCACAAAAACTTGTTGAAGCTCAAATCTCTTCTTCTTCTTGCTTAGCCGAGATTCCAACTTGGTTTTCTCTATTTTTCCTAGCCTAGTGACCAATCTCTTAGTACATGCATGAGGTTAGAACAAGAAGAAAAGAAATGGAAGCTTAAAACTCACCTAGGGCCGAAATGAAGGCTTCAAAGGCATGCATGTGTGATTTTCGCATTCTAGCTTGTTTGCTTGAGTTTCTTTGATGATTGCTTGCCTTGTTCAACTAAGGTGTGATGAAGATAAGCTATGGAGGCAATAGTGTTCAGCTAGGGCCGAGAAAGAGAGAGAATATGTGAGGGAGAGAAAGAAGATGAGAGGAGAATGAAGAAATGACAAAAAAACAAAGGCCTTGGAGTTTGATAAGCATGTTCGGCCTTGGGCTTCCAAAATTCCTGATTTTGTGTCTTCAAGATGTGATTTTAAAATGCTAGCATGGGCAATGGTGGTTTGGTCGAACAATGAGAGGAAATTGAGGTGGTTTTGGGCAATTTTTTATGCATTGATAAGTGTTTTTGTCATAACTTGTTTAAGCATGCATGATTAATTGAATAATTGTTCAAACCTTGTGCAAAAGCCTTGGGATGGCCGGCCAAAGCATGTGCCAAATCTGAATTTTTGTCATGTTTTGGATGTTATTTAATTGTATGTTGAAAGTGCAAAAAGAACAAAGAATAAAGAATAAGGATTGTCTAGTGTTTTGTGAATTTTTGTCTTCTAGTGAGTTGAATTAGGATTATAATATTGATAGTGGATTTTGTAGGATTGTTTAATAGTCTAGTGCTTTGTGTAAGATGCTTTCTTGATTAGCGTGAGGGCACGCTTTCCTAGGTCTAGGGCATGCACTACGAGATAGGACACGAACTACGAGACAAACACACGTTTTTCAAGTAAATGCACGCAACCCTAAATGAATGCACGTAAACCAATGCAAGGCACGTAATTCAATGCAATGCACGCAAATCAAGGTACGACTCTATATCTAGGTTAAGGTACGCAGTTCAAGATTAGGGCACACGAAACGAGGTAACGCACGTACATCGAGGTCAGGGCACGTATGACGAAGCATGCTCGAAAACCAAGACATGGCACGCAATCCAAGATCAGTCATATAATTCTAGGTCTAAGGCACGTAAATTGAGGTAATACACATTATTCGGGGTCGGGCCTCACATCCTCCCCTCCTTAAAAGAATTTCGTCCCGAAATTCATTCTTGCCTATTGAGGTCATTTAGACGGATTCTGACCCTTGTTATTCTTCCTACTCCTGTTCGTCCCATGTTTGGTGATCTCTCACCACAACCAATTCACTTCCTATGTTTTCCAATCATTAGTTCGATGTGACCTCTACATTTACAGTTCTTTCCTTGAACGACTCTATTCTCCATTTGGTCTTAAGGTCAAGTTCATTAACTAAGGTTAGAGTCTTCAAACATAGTCATCAAAGTTGCATCGATATTCTAACAATAGAACTATAACTCCAAAATCATGACTCATGTTGTCTCAATCTCGCATTCATACCTCAAAAGGAATATCACAATAATTCCATGATCCTAGGGTGACATACACTAATTTCAAGACGATAGGTCTATATCCGATTTACATATCCTATCTACCAGTTTCAAAACTATGAACATGTAGGACATATACAACTTATGGATCATTTCCACATACGACCCTAATTTTAGGTTGAACTCATCAAACAAACAAATCCATCTCAAGTCGTCGTCTATCGATAGTATCATAGTCCTTATCTCGTAGGTACATTAGATTAGCAAATCTTCTAATGACTAGTCTCCTGATTACAGGCTCCTATTCATTGACATTCTTCCTCAGCTTCATTAACCTTCAAGCTCGAAATCAAGAAGAAAGACCGTCGAGATTCGTTAAATGCGAATTCTAAGGTTTATTAAGTATCACCAACAAATTGCCATTGAAATTGCATGGGTAAACTAATCATGTAGCACTAGTTCAACTCTTACAAGTAAACTCATCAACTTGTGATCCACAATTTATTTCCTTATTCAAATCTCTATTTTCAAGTCACAAGGCTTCAAAATTTCTTTAACCTTAACCAAGACTCCTAAGGCGAATAGTTTCAATCTCAAATAAATTTCACTCACCTCAATCCAAGGTTACGTCATACTTAAGAAGATAATGGTCCTACTTACTTAACGACCTAGTCATTCCTTCGAACACTTAATGCCCGCCAATATATCTTCAACATTAATGTTACTAAGCTGGGTTCATCACCATGTAAGTGATATCAATGCTCCACTAGGTTACCAACCATTCGACAACAGTCTTAGGACTATAAATGGGTACCGAAATGATCGGGTTCATAAAATACTTACGCGAGATAACTTCAGGGTTGTATCAACATAAGAATTATGATCATGAGGCATCCTTCAACATAACCTAATAGAACTTCAAAAGTAATCAACCACTTATTTAACTATCACTACAAGATTCACCCTCTATTCAACGACCATGATTCAAAGTCTACCAACCGCTAGTTTCTAGAAGTGAAACGGTGCACTTAAATACGGTTGTCTAACAATAGTCTCTTGGGTCATCGTAACTCTAATTCATATCTATCTCAACTATATGGAATCTTACTCCCCTCATTTACATGTTCAATTAGCTATGAGCATCAAGACATTGACCTTACGTCCAAGGGTTTACTATAAATCATCATGTCCGTGTTTTACTTCCGTTATATAAAGCGACTTTTTTACTTGCATGACAATACGTTGTTTCCAAAGAAGTGCACATAAAGGATGGATGATACTGAGGTCAAGTAATATTTTTTTTTTGGTTTAATAGGTAAGTTTACCTTCAACCGTGGTTACTGCTTGCAACCTGGACATGATTCTTTTGCCACTTTGGACAGTTCTTGATGCGATGTTGATCACTCCCACATCTTTTGCATCTACCAGACCTCTTCCAGCATTGGGCTTCCGTGTGCCCCTTCTTGTTGCAATAGTTACATGTATCAGGATGGGGTTTAACCGAGCCTCTCGATGTGACATGACTAAATTGGTTGACTATGGTACCCGACTGTAATCTGTTAGTAGCTACATTCCCCGAATTCTAGCCTTGACCATGGGTACTCCCTCTCGTAGACTGTTCTTGCACCCTCTATCGTTTTGGGCATTGCTTGACCTTATGTTGATTACTACCGCAACCGTTACACCTTCCTATTTTCCTCCAACAGTTAATCCCCAGATGACCTCTACGTGCACAGTTAGTACAACATGGGATTAGAGTAGTAACACCTCTATAAAGGCCTCGAGCTACAGGAATATCTAAACCACCTTGGCAAACTTTCTCAACAGGTAGCTGCTCCAGGCTCTGTACTTGACTCGGTTGACTCGACCCTGCCACTTCCTGACTCTTTCCTCTCTCAGCTTTTATTGCCTATAAAAGAACTTCACCATAGGTGAGAAACCTAAAAGGAGCCAAGCTATTTTGAATCTCAGATCTCAGCCCTTGAATAAATCTCTGGATCTTTTTCTCAGTAGTCTGTACCATTTCAGGAGCATACTGGGATGGTTGATTCAATCGGGTTTCGTACTGTGCAACCGTCAAATCCCCTTGTTTGAAGGTCACGAACTCATTCCTTCGAAGTCTCCCTCTACTTCCAGGAACTCTTCCAACCATTCTAAAAGAGGTAGCCCCAAATATGACATGTGTTTATATATACAATTATGCTACACGAGAAGCAAAGGTGTACTTATACAATCATACCACATAGGAACAACCATATCTTAATACATAGGATTGTATAATAAAACATTAACAACTAGTATATAGCCTAGCATACAAGAACCCACTGCAATATACAGTGCACTTGAATCACATAGGCATGTTGAGCACCTAAAAGAAAAATATTGTTCATATTGGTTCACAAAAGTACATAATATTCAATGCTTAAAGCAATTAAAGCACATTAGCACACATTAACACATATAAATAAGACATCATAATTACCTTAGCGCTTCTACCCATGATCCGAGAGTTGAACCCGACTAACGCCTAGTTAGTAAACTAAGCTCTGATACCATTCTAATATAAGGTGTCACGCCCCAACTCGGCCTATAAGGTTAGACTAGGGTGTGATCTAAACATTCAGGACAAGTCACATACTTAACCGTTTATGAAGATTTAACACTTATCGTTTTAGTCTAAACTCCAAAGTTTTCCGGAAAACCGACAGCATAACGGCTGTAATTGGACTCTTTGGTTTGGCCTAATTCTCTAAACGCCTCAAATTTTTCTAATCACAAGTTTCATTTCCAACTAGGATTACTATTTAACATCAATTGAAATGCCTATTGGTTATCTCGATGTCTCGTTTGGTTTATAACCTAGCATGATACTATGTCTCGTTTGTTTGTTTATCCTCGTTACAAAAGTACCTGTTTAAGATTGGATAGGTTCATTTACTTAGTCCTTAACTAATACGTCATAACCTATGATAGATACTAGCGGTAATAATAGCAAAACGATCATAGTAGTGTCTAGTGTCTGTCTAGCAATATCAGTACAAACCAAAATTAGACCCCAAATTACAACAGGGGTCTTTACATTACAACATCAAGCAACATAAAAGGAAATAGTCTTCAAGTAGCATAAAGTTCACAAGTAGTCATAATCACGCAAAGCACACAAACAGGCAATCACTCCAAGGATTCATCGTTAGGCACACCGTCCTCGGGTACCTGTTCTGGATCTTCTTCACCTGAGATGATAAAATAGGGTGAGTCCTTATGAACTCAGCGAGGGGGAACGAGAAATAGGTTTTGAAACTCATTTTCCAGTCAACTTATGAAAATCCTTTTGCAAGCATGAATATAACAATAATATAAGTACATGAACAGAAATACCAGTCTTTCCTCCCCGAGGTTCTCTAGGAACCAAGCGAGAGTACTTATACACATAGTAAACAGGATACAGTGAGATTTTGCTCTCAGATCAGTTTCAGAATCAGTTGTTGCGACCGACTTCAAATCATCCCCTTAACACGCCAGGTAGGTGTACTCCGGATGTACCCCGAAATCTTACGACCTAACTCTCTGAGGAAGTCTAGCCCCCAAGCGAGAGAGGGAATGGGACAGTGGTAGTCACGGGTGCACCGGCAAGTCCGATGCCGCCCGGTGTGCATGATCGCTACCACGCCGACAGGAAAGGTTGCAACCTTGTATGCAGTGCACATTTATGACATTAACATATCACGTTAGGAGGACAACAAAGTAGGTTGCCTCCAGACAGTCATAAGATTGCACATTGACAAGTAAACAAGCAGGGCACGTTAAAACAGGTAATTTCACTTGAAAGACATATAGAGTTATATGAACATTAAACGGGCAGCCATGTAACACATGTAAATCAAGTCATATAACTCATTACGAAGTCCAAGTGATCAAGTAATAAGATTATTCAACATGCAATAACATCTACGTGGATTCGAGTGCAAGAAAAGCCTATTTGTCAACATGCAATGATCAAAATTACATTTGAGGTTATAAGGAATCTATGGGCAGCCTACTAAACATATAATTCCACACAATATCCAAATGATCAACACTTAGCAAAACTACCTAGTCATTAGGGTTTCCATTTCGTGCATATTCGTGCAATTTGAGCCTCAAACCAACTCAAAGTCAATCTCAAGCCATGCATCATTTAATTCAACATCCTCAAATATTCAAAACAGTCCACACAACATCCCGAAGCTACAATCCCAAGCATTTAATTCAACAAGAGGAGTCACAACAATTTTTCTAAGCATAGCACTAACTGAAACCCTTACTGCAATAAGCTGTTTTCTCGCAATCATTAAGATAAGCAAACAATCTCCAATTCTAGTGAATAAGATATAAAATTAAAGCTTAAGAAGTGAACTAAAATCAGGAACAAACCTTGCATGAATTGGAGTTCAGGATCATTAGATATAGCCGAAACAGTGGGATAGCACAAAACTGTCCAGATTTGCACACATTTCGATAATTGACGTTTTTGAGGTCCTTAGGGTCGGATTTAGCCTTCGTCCATTTCTGTCACAAATGTCCATAACTGAAAAATCTAGCAACACACCAAATTTCATGCATTTTTGACATCATTTACTAAGTCAAATATGGTTCGTTCTACAAGGTCAGTGCATCTGCCAAAACCTGCTTCATTTTTCCAGATTTCCAGTTTTGGACACATTTTGAAGAACCGCGATTTTGAGGACCTTAGATTCAAAATTAGCTTTGGACTATTTCTGCGAAACGTGTTCAAAACTGTCCAATTTAGTCACCTACCAATTTTCATGCATTTTAAACATCATTTGCCTAGCTAAACTTACCTCGAAACAAACTGGTCAGAGAGCTGTCAACAATCCGATTTCACCTATCATTACTTTCAAGCCAAGATCTTGCCATGCATGGTTGCAAAATCTTATGAACGAACAGATAACTCAAGTACAGAAGCAAAGACATACTTTTATGAGCATGCATGTGGATTTTTGAAGGATTTTCAAAAGGTTTTAGCCCTCACCTTAGCAATCAACCAAGAAGATGCACAAAAACTTGTTGAAGCTCAAATCTCTTCTTCTTCTTGCTTAGCCGAGATTCCAACTTGGTTTTCTCTATTTTTCCTAGCCTAGTGACCAATCTCTTAGTACATGCATGAGGTTAGAACAAGAAGAAAAGAAATGGAAGCTTAAAACTCACCTAGGGCCGAAATGAAGGCTTCAAAGGCATGCATGTGTGATTTTCGCATTCTAGCTTGTTTGCTTGAGTTTCTTTGATGATTGCTTGCCTTGTTCAACTAAGGTGTAATGAAGATAAGCTATGGAGGCAATAGTTTTCAGCTAGGGCCGAGAAAGAGAGAGAATATGAGAGGGAGAGAAAGAAGATGAGAGGAGAATGAAGAAATGAAAAAAAAAAAACAAAGGCCTTGGAGTTTGATAAGCATGTTCGGCCTTGGGCTTCCAAAATTCCTGATTTTGTGTCTTCAAGATGTGATTTTAAAATGCTAGCATGGGCAATGGTGGTTTGGTCGAACAATGAGAGGAAATTGAGGTGGTTTTGGGCAATTTTTTATGCATTGATAAGTGTTTTTGTCATAACTTGTTTAAGCATGCATGATTAATTGAATAATTGTTCAAACCTTGTGCAAAAGCCTTGGTATGGCCGGCCAAAGCATGTGCCAAATCTGAATTTTTGTCATGTTTTGGATGTTATTTAATTGTATGTTGAAAGTGCAAAAAGAACAAAGAATAAATAATAAGGATTGTCTAGTGTTTTGTGAATTTTTGTCATCTAGTGAGTTGAATTAGGATTATAATATTGATAGTGGATTTTGTAGGATTGTTTAATAGTCTAGTGCTTTGTGTAAGATGCTTTCTTGATTAGCGTGAGGGCACGCTTTCCTAGGTCTAGGGCATGCACTATGAGGTAGGACACGAACTATGAGACAAACGCACGTTTTTCAAGTAAATGCACGCAGCCCTTAATGAATGCACGTAAACCAATGCAAGGCACGTAATTCAATGCATTGCACGCAAATCAAGGTACGACTCTATATCTAGGTTAAGGTACGCAGTTCAAGGTTAGGGCACATGAAACGAGGTAACGCACGTACATCGAGGTCAGGGCACGTATGACGAAGCATGCATGAAAACCAAGACAGGGCACGCAATCCAAGATCAGTCATATAATTCTAGGTCTAAGGCACGTAAATCGAGATAACACACGTTATTCGGGGTCGGTCCTCACAACGGATACCTGGTCACTAGCCCCACGCCTTAGGTTTGCAGGCCCAACCTTTACGTGAAGTGAAGTTGTCTTGCCCAAGGTGCCATGGGATTCGGTAATAGAAATGTGATGGATTAGGTTGTCGTCCTTTTCACGGCTCACGACATACGATCCGGGATGGAAAAACAGCGCAAAAGAAGAAAAGTTTCTCAAATTTGATGAAAAGGTTCGATTTTGGGCTCCGAAAATAAGCGCAGCCGAGTAGGCTTGCTGTCCCCGTCGTAGGGCACTCAGAGAGCTTTCCAACGGTATGCTGTGCGCCGCGTATCTCATTACGGATCAAAAGTTATGGGCAACGGAGAGACTGATACATGGTCACAAGCCCCATGCCCTCGGTTTGCGGGCCCAGCCACTACGTGAAGTGAAGTTGTCTTGCCCAAGGTTCCATGGGATTCAGTAATAGATATGTGATAGATTAGGTTGTCGTCATTTTCGCGGATCACGACGTATGATCCACGATGAAAAAACAGCGCAAAAGAAGAAAAGTATCACGAAACTGATGAAAACGTTCGATTTTGGCTCAGAAAATGGGCGCAGCCGAGCATGCTGGCTATATTTGTCGTAGAGCTCTCGGAGAGCTTTCCAACGGAATGTTGTGCGTCGCATAACTCCTTTCGGATCAAAAGTTATGGGCACCGGAGCAACGGATACCTGGTCACAAGCTCGACGCCCTCGGTTTGCTGGCCCAGCCTCTACGTGAAGTGAAGTTATCTTGCCCAAGGTGCCGTGGAATTCAGTAATAGAAATGTGATGGATTAGATTGTCGTCCATTTCGCGGCTCACGACGTACGATCCTGGATGAAAAAACAGCGCAAAAGAAGAAAAGTATCCCGAAATTGATGAAAACGTTCGATTTTGGCCTCCAAAAATAGGCACGGCCCAGCAGGCTTGCTACCCCCGACGTAGAGCTCTCGGAGAGCTTTGTAGTGGTATGTTGTGCACCACGTAACTCCTTACGGATCAAAAGTTATGGGCACCGGAGCGACGGATACTTGGTCACAAGCCCTACGCCTTCTGTTTGCCGGCCCAGCCTCTTCATGAAGTGAAGTAGTCTTGCACAAGGTGACATGGGATTCGGTAATAGAAATGTGTTGGATTAGGCTGTCGTCCTTTTCACGGCTCACAATGTACTATCCAGGACAGAAAAACAGTGAAAACGAAGAAAAGTGTCCCAAAACTGATGAAAATGTTTGATTTTGGGCTCTGAAAATAGGCATAGTTGAGCAAACTTGTTGCCCCCGTCGTAGAGTTCTCGGAGAGCTTTCTAACGGTATGTTGTGCGCTGCGTAACTCCATACAGATCAAAAGTTATGGGCAGTGGAGCGACGGAGACTTGGTCGCAAGCCCCACGCCCTCGGTTTACGGGCCCAGCCTCTATGTGAAGTGAAGTTGTTTTGGCCAAGGTGCCTTGGGATTTGATAATAGAAATGTGATGGATTAGGTTGTCGTCCTTTTTACGGCTCACGACGTACGATCCGGGATGAAAAAATAGGGCAAAGGAAGAAAAATGTCATGAAACTGATGAAAACGTTCAATTTTGGGCTCAAAAAATAGTTGCAGCTGAGCAGGCTTTCTACCCCGGTCGTAGAGCTCTCGGAGAGCTTTCCAACGGTATGCTGTGCGCCGCATAACTCCTTATAGATCAAAAGGTATAGGCACCGGAGCTACGGAGACCTGGTCTTGAGCCCCACGCCCTCAGTTTGTGGGCCTAGCCTCTACGTGAAGCAAAGTTGTCTTGCCCAAGGTGCCGTGGCATTCGGTAATAGAAATGTGATGGATTAGGTTGTCGTCCTTTTCGCAGCTCACGACGTACGATCCGGGATGGAAAAACAGTGCAAAAGAAGAAAAGTGTCCCGAAACTAATGAAAATGTTTGATTTTTGGCTTCAAAAACTGGTGCAACCAAGCAGGCTTGGTGCCCCCGTCGTAGAGCTATCGGAGAGCTTTCCAACGGTATACTGTGCGTCGCGTAACTCCTTTCTGATCAAAAGTTATGGGCACCGGAGCGACGGAAACTTGATCACAAGCCCGATGCCCTCGGTTTGCGGACCCAGCCTCTACGTGATGTGAAGTTGTCTTGCCCAAGGTGCAGTGGGATTCGGTAATAGAAATGTGATGGATTAGGTTGTCGTCCATTTCGTGGCTCATGACGTGATCCGGGACGAAAAAATAGCCAAAAAGAAGAAAAGTGTCCCGAAACTGATAAAAATGTTCGATTTTGGGCTCCAAAAACTAGCGCATCTGAGCAGACTTATTACCCACGTCGTACAGCTCTCGGAGAGCTTTCCAACGGTATGCTGTACGCCACGTAACTCCTTACGGATCAAAAGTTATGGGCACCAAAGCGACAGATACCTGGTCACAAGCCGCACGCCCTCGGTTTGCGGGCCCATCCTCTACGTGAAGTGAAGTTGTTTTGCCCAAGGTGCCGTGGGATTCGGTAATAGAAATGTGATGGATTAGGTTGTCGTCCTTTTTGTGGCTCACGACGTACGATCTGGGATGAAAAAATAGCGCAAAAGAAGAAAAGTGTCCCGAAACTGATGAAAACGTTTGATTTTGGGCTCTAAAAATAGGCTCAGCCGAGTAGGCTTACGGCCCCCGTCGTAGAGCTTTCGGAGAATTTTCCAACGGTATGGTGTGCGCCGCGTAACTCCTTACAGATCAAAAGTTATGGGCACCAGAGCGACGAAGACTTGTCCCAAGCCCTACGCCCTCGGTTTGCGGGCCCAGCCTCTGCGTGAAGCAAAGTTGTCTTGCCCAAGGTGCCATGGGATTTGGCAATAGAAATGTGATGGATTAGGTTGTCATCCTTTTCTTGGCTCACGACGTACAATCCGGGATGAAAAAACAGCGCAAAAGAAAAAAAGTGTCCCAAAACTGTTGAAAACATTCGATTTCGGGCTCCTAAAATAGGCACAGCCGAGCAAGTTTCCTACCTCCATCGTAGAGCTCTCGGAGAGCTTTCCAACAGTATGTTGTGCGTCGCGTAACTCCTTACGGATCAAAAGTTATGGGCACTGGAACGACGGATACCTGGTCACAAGCCCCACGCCCTCGGTTTGCGGGTCCAGCCTCTACGTGAAATGAAGTTGTCTTGCCTAAGGTGCTGTGGGATTCGGTAATATAAATGTGATGGAATAGGTTGTCGTTCTTTTCGCGGCCCACGACGTACGATCAGGGATGAAAAAACAGCGCAAAAGAAGAAAAATATCTCGAAACTGATGAAAACGTTCGATTTTGGGCTCCGAAAATAGGCACAGCCGAGCAGGCTTGCTATCCTCGTCGTAGAGCTCTCGGAGACCTTTCCAATGATATGCAGTGCGCCGCGTAACTCCTTACGGATCAAAAGTAATGGGCACCAGAACGACGGAGACCTGGTCACAAGCCCCACGCACTCGGTTTGCCGGCCCAGCCTCTACGTTAAGTGAAGTTGTCTTGCCCAAAGTGCCATGGGATTTGGTAATAGAAATGTGATGGATTAGGTTGCCGTCCTTTTCGCTGCTCACGACGTACGATCCGGGATAAAAAAAACAGCGTAGAAGAAGAAAAGTGTCCTGAAACTGATGAAAATGTTCGATTTTGGGCTCCAAAAATAGGTGCAGCCGAGCAGGCTTGCATCCCCCATCGTAGAGCTCTCGGAGTGCTTTCCAACGGTATGTTGTGCGCAGCGTAACTCCCTACGGATCAAAAGTTATGGGCACCGGAGCGACGGATACCTGGTCACTAGCCGAACGCCCTCAGTTTGCCAACCTAGCCTCTACGTAAAGTGAAGTTGTCTTGCCGAAGGTGCCGTGGGATTCGGTAATAGAAATGTGATGGATTAGGTTGTCGTCCTTTTTGCGGCTCACGACGTACGATTCGGGACAGAAAAACAGCGCAAAAGAAGAAAAATGTCTTGAAATTGATGAAAACATTCAATTTTGGGCTATGAAAACAGGCTCAGCCGAGCAGGCTTGCTAGCCCTGTCGTAGAACTCTCGGAGAAATTTCCAACGGTATGCTGTGCGTCGCGTAACTCGATACGAATCAAAAGTTATGGGCACCAAGGCGACGAATACCTGGTCAGAAGCCCCACGCCCTCGGTTTACGGGCCCAGCCTCTACATGAAGTGATGTTGTCTTGCCCAAAGTGCCGTGGGATTTCGTAATAGAAATGTGATGGATTAGGTTGACGTCCTTTTCACGGCTCACGACGTACGATCGGGAATGGAAAAATAGCGCAAAAGAAGAAAAGTGTCTCAAAACTGATGAAAATGTTTGATTTTGGGCTCTGAAAATAGACGCAACCGAGCAGGCTTGCCACCCTTGTCATAGAGCTCTCGGAGAGCTTTCCAACAGTATGCTGTACGCTGCGTAACTCATTACGGATAAAAAATTATGGGCACCGGAGCAACATATATCTGGTCACAAGTCCCACGCCCTCGGTTTGCGGGCCCAGCCTCTACCTGAAGTGAAGTTGTCTTGCCCAAGGTGCCACGGGATTCGGTAATAGAAATGTGATGGATTAGGTTGTCGTCCTTTTCGAGGCTCACGACGTCCGATCCGGGATGGAAAAACAGCGCAAAAGAAGAAAAGTGTCCCGAAACTGATGAAAACATTCGATTTTGGGCTCCAAAAATAAGCGCAGTCGAGCAGGCTTGCTACCCCCGTCGTAGAGCTCTTGGAGAGCTTTCCAATGGTATGTTGTGCGTCGCGTAAGTCCTTACGGATCAAAGGTTTTGGGCACCAGAGCGACGGAGGCCTGGTACCAAGCCCCACGCCTTCGGTTTGCGGGCCCAGCCTCTACGTGGAGCGCAGTTGTCTTGCCCAAGGTGCCATGGGATTCGGTAATAGAAATGTGATGGATTAGGTTGTCGTGCTTTTCGTGGCTCACGACGTACGATCCGGGATAAAAAAAACAACACAAAAGAAGAAAAGTGTCCCGAAACTGATGAAAAGGTTCGATTTTGTGCTCCAAAAATAAGCGCAGCCAAGCAAGCTTGCTACCCCCGTCGTAGAGCTCTTGGAGAGCTTTCCAATGGTATCCTGTGCGACGCCTAACTCCTTACGGATCAAAAGTTATGGGCACCGGAGCGACGGAGACTTGGTCCCAAGCTCCACGCCCTTGGTTTGCGGGCCCAGCCTTTGCGTGAAGCCAAGTTGTCTTGCCCAATGTGCCATGGGATTTGGTAATAGAAATGTGATGGATTAGATTGTCGTGCTTTTCATGGCTCACGACGTACGATCCGGGATAAAAAACAGCGCAAAAGAAGAAATGTGTCCCAAAATTGATGAAAATGTTCGATTTTGGGCTTCGAAAATAGGCGCACCCGAGCAGGCTTGCTAACCTTGTCGTAGAGCGCTCAGAGAGCTTTCCAACAGTATGTTGTGCGCCGCCTAACTCCTTACGGATCAAAGGTTATGGGCACCGGAGCGACAGATACCTGGTCACAAGCCCCACGCCATCGGTTTGTGGGCCTAGCCTCTGCGTGAAGTGAAGTTCTCTTGCCCAGGGTGTCGTGGGATTCGGTAATAGAAATATGATGGATTAGGTTGTCGTCCATTTCGCGGCTCACGATGTACAATCCGGGACGAAAAAATAGAGTAAAAGAATAAAAGTGTCCAAAAACTGATGAAAACGTTCGATTTTGGGCTTCGAAAATAGGCGCAGATGAGTAGGCTTACTACCCTCGTCGTAGAGCTCTCGGAGAGCTTTCAAACGGTATGTTGTTCACCGTATAACTCCTTACAGATCAAAAGTTATGGGCACCGGAGCGACGGAGACCTAGTCCCAAGCCCCACGCCCTCGGTTTTTAGGCCCAGCCTCTATGTGAATCGAAGTTATCTTGCCCAAGCTACTGTTGGATTCGGTAATAGAAATGTGATGGATTAGGTTGTCGTCATTTTCGCGGCTCATGACGTGCGATACGGGACGGAGAAACAGCGCAAAAGAAGAAAAGCATCCCAAAACTAATGAAAATATTCGATTTTGGGCTCAGAAAACAGGCGTAGCTGAGCAAGATTGCTGCCCGAGTCGTAGAGCTCTTGGAGAGCTTTGAAACGGTATGTTGTACGCTGCGTAACTCCTTACGGATCAAACATTATGGGCACCGGAGCGACAGAGACCTAGTCACAAGCCCCACGCCCTCGATTTGCAGGCCCAGCCTCTACGTGAAATGAAGTTGTCTTGGCCAAGGTGCCATGGGATTCAGTAATAGAAATATGATGGATTAGGTTGTCGTCCTTTTCGCGTCTCACGACATACGATCCGGGACGAAAATACTGCATAAAAGAAAAAAAGTATCCCAAAACTGATGAAAACGTTCGATTTTGGGCTTCGAAAATAGTTGTGACTGAGCAGGCTTGATTCCCCCTTCGTAGATCTCTTGGAGTGCTTTCCAACAGTATGCTGTGCGCCACGTAACTCCAAACGGATCAAAAGTTATGGGCACCGAAACGACAGATACCTGGTCATAAGCCCCACGCCATCGGTTTGCGGGCCCAGCCTCTACGTGAAGTGAAGTTGTCTTGCCCAAGGTTTCATGGGATTCGGTAATAGAAATATGATGGAATAGATTGTCGTCCATTTCACGGCTCACGACGTACGATCCGAGACGAAAAAATAGCGTAAAAGAAGAAAAGTGTCTCGAAACTAATGAAAACGTTCAATTTTGGGCTTTGAATATAGGCGCAGACGAGCAGGCTTGCTACCCCTATCGTAGAGCTCTTGGAGTGCTTTCCAACGGTATGTTGTGCGCAACGTAACGCCTTACGGATAAAAAGTTATGGGCACTGGAGTGACGAAGACCAGGTCCCAAGGCCCACTCACTCGGTTTGCGGGCCCAGCCTTTCCGTGAAGGAAAGTTGTCTTGCCAAGGTGCCATAGGATTCGGTACTAGAAATGTGATGGATTAGGTTGTCGTCCTTTTCGTGGCTCACGACGTACGATCCGGGATGGAAAAACAGCGCAAAAAAGAAAATTATCCTAAAACTGATGAAAATTTTGATTTTGGTCTACGAAAATAGGCACAGTTGAGCAGGCTTACAGCCCACGTCGTAGAGCTCTCGGAGAGCTTTCCAACGGCATGCTGTGCGCAGCGTAACTCCTTATGAATCAAAAGTTATGGGCACCGGAGCGACGGAGACCTGGTCTAAAGCCCCACGCCCTCGGTTTAAGGGCCCAGCCTCTACGTTAAGTGAAGTTGTCTTGCCCAAAGTGCCAAGGGATTCGGTAATAGAAATGTGATGGATTAGGTTGTCATCCTTTTTGCAGCTCATGACGTACGATCCGGGACAGAAAAAGAGCGCAAAAGAAGAAAAGTGTCTGAAAAATGATGAAAATGTTCAATTTTGGGCTCCGAAAGTAGGCACAACCGAGAAGACTTGCTACCCTCGTCGTAGAGCTCTCGGAGAGCTTTCCAACGGTATGCTGTGTGCTGCGTAACTTCTTACGGATCTAAAGTTATGGCCACCGGAGCGACGGAAACCTGGTATCTAGCCCCATGCCCTCGGTTTGCAGGCCCAGCCTCTACGTGAAGTGAAGTTGTCTTGCCCATGGTGTTGTTGGATTCGGTAATAGAAATGTGATGGATTAGGTTGTCGTTCTTTTCACGGCTCACGACGTACAATCAGGAATGAAAAAACAACGCAAAAGAAGAAAAGTGTACCGAAACTAATGAAAATGTTGAATTTTGGGCTCCAAAAATTGGTACAACCAAGTAAGTTTGCTGCCCCCGTCGTGGAGCTCTCGGAGAGCTTTCCAACGGTATGCTGTGCGCCGCATAACTCCTTACGGATCAAAAGTTATGGGCACCGGAGCGACGGAGACCTGGTCCCAAGCCCCACGCCCTCGGTTTGCAGTCCCAGCCTCTACGTGAAGCGAAGTTATCCTGCCCAAAGTGCCATGGGATTCGGTAATAGAAATGTGATGGATTAGGTTGTCGTCCTTTTCGAGGCTCACGACGCACAATCAGGGACAAAAAAACAGCGCAAAAGCAGAAAAGTGTCTCAAAACTAATGAAAACATTCGATTTTGGGCATCGAAAATTGGCGCAGATGAACAGGCTTGATGCCTACATCGTAGAGCTCTTGGAGTTCTTTCCAACGGTATACTGTGCTCTACGTAACTCCTTACGGATAAAAAGTTATGGGCACCGGAGCGACGGAGACCTAGTCCCAAGCCCCACGCCCTCGTTTTACAGGCCCAGCCTCTACATGAAGTGAAGTTGTCTTGCCCAAGGTGCCATGGGATTGGGTAATAGATATGTGATGGATTAGGTTGTCGTCCTTTTCGCGGCTCACGACGTACGATTTGGGAAGGAAAAACAGCGCAAAAGAAGAGAAATGTTCCGAAACTGATGAAAACGTTCAATTTTAGGCTTTGAAAATAGGTGCAGCCGAGCAGGCTTGCTGCCCATGTCGTAGAGCTCTTGGAGAGCTTTCCAATGGTATACTGTGCACCGTGGAACTCCTTACGGATCAAAACTTATGGGCACGGGAGCTACAGATACCTGGTCACAAGCCCCCACGCCCTCAGTTTGCAGGCCCAGCCTCTATGTGAAGTGAAGTTGTCTTGCCAAAGGTGCCATGGGATTCGGTAATATAAATGTTATAGATTAGGTTGTCGCCCTTTTTCTCATCTAACGACGTACGATTCGGGACGAAAAAATAGCGTAAAACAAGAAAAATATCCCAAAACTGATGAAAACGTTCGATTTTGGGCTAAGAAAGTAGTCGCAGCTAAGCTGGCATTCTGGCCCCATCGTAGAGCTCTTGGAGTGCTTTCCAACGATATGCAGTGCACCACGTAACTCCTTACGGATCAAAAGTTATGGGCACCGGAGCGACGGAGACATGGTCCCAAGCCCCACGCCCTCGGTTTGCGGACCCAGCATCTACGTGAAGTGAAGTTATCTTGCCCAAGGTGCCATGGGATTTGGTAATAGAAATGCGATGGATTAGGTTGTCTTCCTTTTCGCGGCTAACGACGTACGATCCGGGACAGAAAAATAGTTCAAAAGAAGAAAAAGATTCTGAAACTGATGAAAACGTTCGATTTTGGACTCCGAAAATAGGTGCAGCCGAGCAGGCTTGCTGCCCACGTCGTAGAGATCTAGGAGATCTTTCCAACGGTATGCTGTGCGCCGTGTAACTCATTACGGATCAAAAGTTATGGGCACCGGAGCGACAGATACCTGGTCACATGCCCCACGCCGTCGGTTTGCGGGCCCAAACTCTACGTGAAGTGAAGTTGTCTTGCCCAAGGTGTCATGGGATTCGGTAATAGAAATATGATGGATTAGATTGTAGTCCATTTCTCGGCTCACAACGTACGATCCGGGATGAAAAAATAGCGTAAAAGAAGAAAAGTGTCCCGAAACTGATGAAAACGTTCGATTTTGGACTTCAAAAAGAGGTGCAGCCGAGCAGGCTTGTTGCCTCAATCGTAGAGCTCTCAGAGATCTTTCCAACGGTATGCTGTGCACCGCGTAACTCCTTACGGATCAAAAGTTATGGGCACCGGAACGACAGATACCTGGTTACAAGCCACACGCCGTCGGTTTGCAGGCCCAGCCTCTACGTGAAGTGAAGTTGTCTTGCCCAAGGTGTCGTGGGTTTCAGTAATAAAAATATGATGGATTAGATTGTCGGCCATTTCGCGGCTCACGACGTACGATTCGGGACGAAAAAACAGCGTAAAAGAATAAAAGTGTCCCAAAACTGATGAAAACGTTCGATTTTGGGCTTTGAAATTGGCGTAGACGAGTAGGCTTGATTCCTTCACCGTAGAGCTCTTGGAGTTCTTTCCAACGGTATGCGGTGCGCCACGTAGTTCCTTACAGATAAAAAGTTATGGGCACCGGAGCGACGGAGACCAGGTCCTTAGGTCCACGCCCTCTGTTTGCGGGCCCAGCCTCACCGTGAAGCGAAGTTGTCTAGCCGAAGTTGCCGTGGTATTTAGTAATAGAAATGTGATGGATTAGGCTGTCGTCCTTTTCGCGGCTCACGACGTACGATCCGAGACTGAAAATTTGCACAAAAGAAGAAAAGTGTCCCAAAACTAATGAAACGTTGGATTTTGGGCTTCAAAAACAGGCATAGCCGAGCAGGCTTGCTGCCCCTGTCGTAGTGCTCTTGGAGAGCTTTCAAACGGTATACTGTGCGCCGCGTAACTCCTTACGAATCAAGAGTTATGGGCACCGGAGCGACGGATACCTGGTCGCAAGCCCCACGCCCTTGGTTTGCGGGCCCAGCCTCTACGTGAAGTGAAGTTGTCTTGCCCAAGGTGCAATAGGATTCGGTAATAGAAATGTGATGGGTTAGGTTGTCGTCCTTTTCGCGTCTCACGACGTACGATCTGGGAAGAAAAAATAGCGTAAAAGAAGAAAACTGTCCCAAAACTGATGAAAATGTTCGATTTTGGGCTCTGAAAATAGTCACAGCCGAGCAGGCTTGCTGCCCCATTCGTAGAGCTCTTGGAGTGCTTTCTAGTGGTGAGCTGTGTGCCACGTAACTCCTTACGGATCAAAAGTTATGGGCACCGGAGCGACGGAGACCTGGGCCCAAGCCCCACGCCATCGGTTTGTAGGCCCAGCCTCTACGTGAAGTGAAGTTGTCTTGCCAAAGGTGCCATGTGATTTGGAAATAGAAATGTGATGGATTAGGTTGTCGTCCTTTTCGCGGCTCAAGACGTACGATCCAGGATCGAAAAACAGCGCAAAAGGAGAAAAGTGTCCAAAAATTGATGAAAACATTCGATTTTGGGCTCCGAAAATAGGCGCCGACGAGCAGGCATGCTGCCCTTGTTGTAGAACTCTTGGAGGGCTTTCGAACGGTATGCTGTGCACCACGTAACTCCTTACGGATCAAAAGTTATGGGAACTGGAGTGACGGAGACTTGGTCCCATGCCCCAAGCCCTCGGTTTGTGGGCCCAGCCTCTCCGTGAAGCGAAGTTGTCGTGCCCAAGGTGTCATGGGATTCGTTAATAGAAACGTGATGGATTAAGTTGTCGTCCTTTTCACGGCTCACGATGTACGATCCGGGACGGAAAAACAGCGCCAAAGATGAAAAGTGTCACAAAACTGATGAAAACGTTGAATTTTGTCCTCCGAAAATAGGCACAGCTGAGCAGGTTTGCTGCCCCCATCGTAGAACTCTCAGAGAGCTTTCCAATGGTATGCTGTGCGCCGCATAACTCCTTACGAATCAAAAGTTATGGGAACTGGAGCGACGGATACATGGTCACAAGCCCCACGCCCTCGGTTTGCAGGCCCAGCATCTACGTGAAGTGAAGTTGTCTTGCCCAAGGTGCCATGGGATTCGGTAATAGAAATGTGATGGATTAGGTTGTTGTCCTTTTCGCGTCTCACGACGTACGATCAGGGAAGAAAAAACAGCGTAAAAGAAGAAAAGTGTAACAAAACTGTTGAAAACGTTCAATTTTGGGCTCCGAAAATTGTCGCAGCTGGGCAGGCTTGCTGCCCCCTTCGTAGAGCTCTTGGAGTGCTTTCCAATGGTATGTTGTACGCCACGTAACTCCTTACAGATCAAAAGTTATCGGCACTAGAGTGACGAAGACCTGGTCCCAAGCCCCGCGCCCTCGGTTTGCGGGCCCAACCTCTACGTGAAGTAAAGTTGTCTTGCCCAAGGTGCCATGGTATTCGGCAACAGAAATGTGATGGATTAGGTTGTCATCCTTTTCGCGGCTCACGACGTACAATCAGAGATGAAAAAATAGAGCAAAAGAAGGAAAGTTTCCCGAATCTGATGAAAAAGTTTGATTTTGGGCTCCGAAAAGAGGTGCAGCAGAGCAGGCTTGCTACCCCCGTCGTAGATCTCTCAGCGAGATTTCCAACGGTATGTTGTGTGTCGCGTAACTCCTTACGGATCAAAAGTTAAGGGCACCGGAGCGACAGATACTTGGTCACAAGCCCCATGACGTCGGTTTTCGGGCCCAGCCTCTACGTGAAGTGAAGTTGTCTTGCACAAGGTGTTGTGGGATTCGGTAATGGAAATATGAGAGATTAGGTTGTCGTCCATTTTGCGGCTCACGACGTACGATCCGGGATGAAAAAACAGCGTAAAAGAAGAAAAGTATCCCAAAACTGATGAAAACGTTCAATTTTGGGCTCTGAAAATAGGCGTAGATGAGCAGTCTTGCTACCCCCATCGTAGAGCTCTTGGAGTGCTTTCTAACGGTATGCTGTGCGCCACGTAACTCCTTACTGATAAAAAGTTATGGGCACCGGAGGGATGGAGACTTGGTCCCAAGCCCCATGCCCTCAGTTTGCGGGCCCAGCCTCTCCGTGAAGCGGAGTTGTCTTGCCTAAGGTGCCGTGGAATTCGGTAATAGAAATGTGATGGATTAGAATGTCGTCCTTTTTGCGGCTCACAACCTACGTTCCGGGATGAAAAAACAATGTAAAAGAAGAAAAGTGTTCAAAAACTGATAAAAACATTGGATTTTGGGCTCCAAAAATAGGCATAGCCGATCAGGCTTGCCGCACCCGTGGTAGAGTTCTTGAAGAGCTTTCCAACGGTATGCTGTGCGCCGCGTAACACCTTACGGATCAAAACTTATGGGCACCGGAGCTACGAAAACTTGGTCACAAGCCCCACGCCCTCGGTTTGCAGGCCTAGCCTCTACGTGAAGTGAACTTGTCTTGCCCAAGGTGCCGTGGGATTCGATAATAGAAATGTGATGGATTAGGTTGTCGTCCTTTTCTCAGCTCACGACGTACGATCAGGGACGGAAAAACAGCACAAAAGAAGAAAAGTGTCCTGAAACTGATGGAAATGTTTTATTTTGGGCTCCAAAAACATGTACAGCCGAGCAAGCTTGCCGCCCACGTCGTAGAACTCTCGGAGAGCTTTCCAACGGTATGCTGTGCGCCGCGTAACTCCTTACGGATCAAAATTTATAGGCACCGGAGCGACGGAGACTTGGTTCCAAGCCCCACACCCTCGGTTTGCGGGCCCAGCCTCTCCGTGAAGCAAAGTTGTCGTGGGATTCGGTAATAGTAATGTGATGGATTAGGTTGTCGTTCTCATCGCGGATCACGACGTACGATCTGAGATGAAAAAACAGGGCAAAAGAAGAAAAGTGTCCTAAAACTGATGAAAATGTTCAGTTTTGGGCTTCGGAATAGGCACAGCCGAGCAAGCTTGCTGCCCTCGTCGTAGAGCTCTCGAAGAGCTTTCCAACGGTATGCTGTGCACCGCGTAACTCCTTACGGATCAAAAGTTATGGGCACCAGAGCGACGGAGACCTGGTCCCAAGCCCCACGCCCTCGGTTTGCAGGCCCAGCCTCTACATGAAGCGAAGTTGTCTTGTCCAAGGTGCCAGGGGATTCGGAAATAGAAGTGTGATGGATTAGGTGCTGTCTTTTTCGCGGCCCAAGACGTACAATTCGGGATCGAAAAACTATGCAAAAGAAGAAAACTGTCCCGAAACTGATGAAAATGTTCAATTTTGGGCACCAAAATTAGGCACTGCAACGCAGGCTTGCTGCACCCGTCGTAGAGCTCTTGGAGAGCTTTCCAACGGTTTGCTGTACGCTACGTAACTCCTTACAGATCAAAAGTTATGGGCACCGAAGCGACGGATACATGGTCACAAGCCCCACGCCCTCGGTTTGCGGGCCCAACCTCTACGTGAAGTGAAGTTGTCATGCCCAAGGTGTCATGGGATATGGTTATAGAAATGTGATTGATAAGGTTGTCGTCCTTTTTGCTACTGACGACGTACGAACCGGGATGAAAAAACAGCGCAAAAGAAGAAAAGTGTCCCGAAACAGATGAAACGTTCAATTTTGGGCTCTGAAAATAGACGCAGACGAGCAGGCTTGCTGCCCCCATCGTAGAGCTCTTGGAGTGCTTTCCAACGGTATGCTGTGCGCCACGTAACTCCTTACGAAAAAAAAGTTATGGGCACCGGAGCGACGGAGACCTGGTCCCAAGCCCCACGCCCTAGGTTTGCAGGACCAGCCTCTCCATGAAGCGAAGCTGTCTTGCCCAAGGTGCCGTGGGATTCGATAACAGAAATGTGATGGATTAGGTTTTCGTCCTTTTCGTGGCTCACGACGTACGATCCGGGACGAAAAAATAGAAAAGAAGAAAAGTGTCCATAAACTGATGGAAATGTTTGATTTTGGGCACCCAAAACATGCACAGTCGAGCAGGCTTACTGCCCAAGTCGTAGAACTCTCGGAGAGCTTTCCAACGGTATGCTGTGCGCTGCGTAACTCCTTGCGGATCAAAAGTTATGGGCACCAGAGCGACGGAGACCTGGTCCCAAGCCCCACGCCCTCGGTTTGCAGGCCCAGCCTTTACGTGAAGTGAAGTTGTTTTGCCCAAGGTGCCATGGGATTCGATAATTGAAATGTGATGGATTAGGTTGTCGTCCTTTTTGCGGCTCACGACGTACGATCATGGACGAAAAAATTGCCCAAAAGAAAAAAAAGTGTCCCGAAACTGATGAAAATGATCTATTTTGGGTTCCAAATATAGGCGCAAAAGAGCAGGCTTGCTACCCCCGTCGTAGAGCTCTTGGAGTGCTTTCCAACGGTATGTTGTGCGCTACGTAACTTCTTACGGATAAAAAGTTATGGGCACCGGAGCGATGGAGATTTGGTCCCAAGCCCCACGCCCTCGGTTTGCGGGCTCAACCTCTCCGTGAAGCGAAGTTGTCTTGCCCAAGGTGCTATGGGATTCGATATTAGAAATGTGATGGATTAGGTTGTCGTCCTTTTCGCGGATCACGACGTACGATCCGGGACGAAAAAATAGTGCAAAAGAAGAAAAGTGTCCATAAACTGATGGAAATGTTTGATTTTGGTCTCCGAAAACACGCACAATCGAGCAGGCTTGCTGCCCACATCGTAGAACTCTCGGAGAGCTTTCCAACGGTATGCTGTGCGTCGCGTAACTCCTTACGGATCAAAATTTATGGACACCGGAGCAACAAAGACCTGGTCCCAAGCCCCACGGCCTCGGTTTGCTGTCCCAGCCTCTCTATGAAGCAAAATTGTCTTGCCCATGGTGCTGTGGGATTCGGTAATAGTAATGTGATAGATTAGGTTGTCGTCCTCATCACGGATCACGACGTACGATCTGGGATGAAAAAACAGCGCAAAAGAAGAAAAGTCTCCCAAAACTGATAAAAATATTCAATTTTGGGCTCCAAAAACAGGCACAGCCGAGCAAGCTTGCTGTCCACGTCGTAGAGCACTCAGAGAGCTTTCCAACGGTATGCTGTACGCCGCGTAACGCCTTACGGATCAAAAGTTATGGGCACCGGAGCGACGGAGACCTGGTCCCAAGCCCCACGCCCTCGGTTTGCAGGCCCAGCCTCTACGTGAAGCGAAGTCGTCTTGCCCAAGGTGCTAGGGGATTCCAAAATAGAAATGTGATGGATTAAGTTGTTGTCTTTTTCGCGGCCCACGACGTACGATCCGAGACCGAAAAACAGCGCAAAAGAAGAAAACTGTTTCGAAACCGATGAAAATGTTCAATTTTGGGCACCAAAAATAAGCACTGCAAAGCAGGCTTACTGCCCTCGTTGTAGAGCTCTCGGAGAGCTTTCCAACGGTATGCTGTGCGCCGCGCAACTCCTTACGGATCAAAAGATATAGGTACCAGAGCGACGGATATATGGTCACATGCCCCACGCCCTCGGTTTGCGGGCCCATCCTCTACTTGAAGTGAAGTTGTCTTGCCCAAGGTGCCATGTGATTCGGTAATAGAAATTTGATGGATTAGGTTGTCGTCCTTTTCGCGGCTCACAACGTACGATTAGGGACGGAAAAATAGCGCAAAAGAAGAAAAGTATCCCGAAACTGATAAAAATGTTCGATTTGGGCTCTAAAAATAGACGCAGACGAGTTGGCTTAATGGCCCCATCGTAGAGCTCTTGGAGTGCTTTCCAACGGTATGCTGTGCGCCACGTAACTCCTTACGGATAAAAAGTTATGGGCACCGGAGTGACTGAGACCTGGTCCCAAGCCCCACGCCCTCGGTTTGCAGGACCAACCTCTCCGTGAAGCGAAGCTGTCTTGCCCAAGGTGCTGTGGGATTCGAAAATAGAAATGTGATGGATTAGGTTATCGTCCTTTTCGCAGCTCACGACGTATGATCCGGGACGAAAAAACAGCGCAAAAAAGAAAAGTGTCCCGAAACTGATAAAATGTTTGATTTTGCGCTCCCAAAATAGGCACAACCGAGCATGTTTGCGGCCCACGTCATAGAGCTCTCGGAGAGCTTTCCAATGGTATGTTGTGTGCCACGTAACTCTTAACGGATCAAAAGTTATGGGTACTAGAGCGACGGAGACCTGGTCCAAAGCCCCACGCCCTCGGCTTGCGGGCCCAGCCTCTACGTGAAACGAAGTTGTCTTGCCCAAGGTGCCATGGGATTCGGTAATAGAAATGTGATAGATTAGGTTGTTGTCCTTTTCACGTCTCACGACGTACGATCCGGGATGAAAAAATAGCGTATAATAAGAAAATTGTCCCAAAACGGATGAAAACATTTAATTTTGGGCGACAAAAATAGTCGCAGATGAGCTGGCTTGCTGCCCCCATCGTAGATCTCTTCGAGTGCTTTCCAACGGTATGCTGCGCCGCGTAACTCCTTACGGAACAAAAGTTATGGGCACTGGAGCGACGGAGACCTGGTCCCAAGCCCCATGCCCTCGGTTTGCGGGCCCAGCATCTACATGAAACGAAGTTGTCTTGCCCAAGGTGCAATGGGATTCGGTAATAGAAATGTGATAGATTAGGTTTTCGTCCTTTTCGCGGCTAACGACGTTCGATCCAGGACGGAAAAACAGCTCAAAAGAAGAAAAATATCCCAAAACTGATGAAAACGTTCGATTTTGGAATTCGAAAATAGGTGCAGCCGAGCAGGCTTGCTGCCCTCGTCGTAGAGCTCTTGGAGAGCTTTCCAACGGTATGCTGTGCACCGCGTAACTACTTACGGTTCAAAAGTTATGGGCACCGGAGCGACAGATACCTAGTCACAAGCCCCACGCCGTCAGTTTGCGGGCCCAGCCTCTACTTGAAGTGAAGTTGTCTTGCCCATAGTGTCGTGGAATTCGGTAATAGAAATATGATGGATTAGATTGTCGTCCATTTCTCGGCTCACGACGTACGATCCGGGACAGAAAAAATAGTAAAAGAAGAAAAGTGTCCCGAAACTGATGAAAACATTCGATTTTGGAATTCGAAAATAGGTACAGCCGAGCAGGCTTGTTGCCCCCGTCGTAAAGCTCTCGGAGAACTTTCCAACGGTATGCTGTGCACCACGTAACTCCTTACGGATCAAAAGTTATGGGCACCGGAGCGATAGATACCTGGTCATAAGCCCCACACCGTCGGTTTGCGAGCCCAGCCTCTATGTGAAGTAAAGTTGTCTTGCCCAAGGTGTCGTGAGTTTCGGTAATAGAAATATGATGGATTAGATTGTCGTCCATTTCGCGGCTCACGACGTACGATCCGGGACGGAAAAACAACGTAAAAGAAGAAAAGTGTGCCGAAATTGATGAAAACGTTCGATTTTGGGCTTAAAAAATTGGCGCAGAGAAGCAGGCTTGATGCCTCCGCCATATAGCTCTTGGTGTGCTTTCCAACGGTATGCTATGTGACACGTAACTCCTTACGGATAAAAAGTTATGAGCACCGGCGCGACGGAGACCTGGTCCCTAGCCCCATGCCCTCTGTTTGCGGGCCCAGCCTCTTCGTGAAGCGAAGTTGTCTAGCCCAAGGTGCCTTGGGATTCGGTAATAGAAATGTGATGGATTAGGTTGTCGTCCTTTTTCGCGGCTCACGACGTACGATCCGGGACTAAAAAATAGCGCAAAAGAAGAAAAGTGTCCTGAAACTGATGAAAACGTTGGATTTTGGGCTTCCAAAACAAGCACAGCCGAGCAGGCTTGCTGCCCCTGTCGTAGTGCTCTCGGAGAGTTTTGAAACAGTATACTGTGTGTGAGGCTCGACCTCCATTTATGTATGATACCTCGTTTCGTGTGCCCTAATCTAGATTTGCGTGCCTTGACCTAGGTTTAAGAGTCGTGTTTCGTTTTGTGTGCTTTGCATTGAATTACGTGCATACATTTAGGGTTGTGTGCATTTACTTGAAAAACGTGCATTCGTCTCGTAGTTCGTGCCTTACTTCGTAATGCATGCCCTAAACCTAGGAAAGCGTGCCCGCACACTAATCAAGAAAGCATCTTACACGAAGCACTAGATCATTAATTAATCGTACAAACTCCACTAACTAATATTAAATTGCTAATTCAACCCACTAGAAGACGAAATTGCACCAAAAGCTAGACATTCTTTATTCTTTATTCCTTATTCTTTTGCACATCCCAAACACACAATATTATATTGCTCAACCAAGACAAAAATTCAGATTATTGCACAAGCTTGGCCGACCACTTTCTTGCATTTGTGCTTGCTTTGCGTGATTCAAAATTAAACCTAGACATTCTATGACATGTTATGACACAAAACAATAAAAAAAATTAACTCAAAACCCTACCCAATGCACACCAATCTCGACACACACTCCATGCCCATGCTAGGTGATTCAAACATGCTCCTTGAAGACACAAAAATCTGAAATTTCAAGGCCCTAGGCCGACATATGCATCAAAATCCCTCAAAGCTTTCATTTTTCTTTCATTCTTTCTTTCTTTCTCACATTTTTTCTCACTCTCTCATTTCTTCTCTCTCTCTCTCGGCCCTAGCTGAAATCCTACTCTCCATAGCTTAAGTTCTTCATCCAAAGGTTCTTCAAGTCATGCAAGCTACTTAGGAGCTCGACCAAGCAAAGCTAGAATGCAAAAGTCGCACATGCAAGTTCATAGCACATTCATTTCGGCTTAGGTAAGTTTGTTAGCTTCCATTTCATTTTATTTTTGTTCTAGCCACTTGCACATACTAAGAGCATGGTTACTAAGCTAGGAATTAGAGAAATCTCAAGTGGTCTCTCGGCTAAGCAAGGAACAAGGTCGACATTGTGCTTCATCAAGAGTTTGTGCATCTTCTTTGTTGTCTTACTAAGGTGAGGGCTAAAACTTCTTGAAAAGCTTTCAAAAACCACATGCATGCCTTTAAATGTCTATTTTTACCTCTGTACTTGTGATATATGTGTGTACATGAACTTTTGTAAGCATGCATGGCAAGATATTTGGCTGGAATGTGAAGATAGGTGAAATCGCGTATTTGGCAGCTTTCTGTTCTATTTGAATGAAGTGATTTTGACCAGGTAAATGATGTTGAAAATGCGTGAAAATTGGTAGGTGACTATTTTTGTCAGTTATGATCATTTTTCATAGAAGTAGGACAAAGCTAATTTTGACTCTAAGGTCCTCAAAATGGCAAAATATCAAAATGTGTCCAAATCTGGAAAATCTGGAAAAATGAAGCAGGTTTTGGCAGATTCACTGTACTTGTAGAACGAACCAGTTTTGACTTAGTAAATGAAATAAAAAAATGCATGAAATTTGGTTTTCTGCTATATTTTTCAGTTATGGACATTTTTGTCAGAAATAGACTAAGGCCAAATCGGACCCTAAGGTCCTCAAAAATGACAAGTATTGAAATGTGTGCAAATATGGACAGTTTTGCGTAGTCTCACGGTTTTGGCTATAACTCTTGAAACCGAACTCCAAATGATGCGAGGTTTGTTTCTAGATTTAGTTCACTCCGTAACATTTAATTTGACATTTTGTTCACTGGAATTGGAGATTGTTTGCTTATCTCAATGATTGTGAGAAATCAGACCAATGCAGTGAGATTTTCATCTAGTGATATGCTTTGAAAATTATTGTAACTTCTCTTATTGTATCAAATGCTTGGGATTGTGGCACTTGGATGTTGTTTGGACTGTTTTGAATGCTTGAGGGTGTTTTGGTTAATCGATGCATGGCTTGAGTTTAATTACGTGACAACTTAGGGCTTAATCGCACAGGTGAGCATGAATTGAAACCCTAATGACTAGGAAAACTCGCTAAGTGTTGATCCTATGAATATCGTGTTTAATTATGTGATTAGTAGGCTGCCCGTAGTTGCCCTTGTAGCCCTAAATGTGGTTCCAATGATTACATGTTGACAAGTAGGGCTTTCTTGCACCTGGTCCTACGTAAACGTCGTTGCATGTTGTATAATCTTATTATTTGATTACGTGAACTTCGAAATGAGTTATATGATTTGATTTACATGCGTTACATGGCTGCCGTTTAATATTCATATAACTCCATGTGCTTTTCAAGTGAAATTACTTGTCATATCGTGCCTCGCGTGTTTACTTGTCAATGTGCAATCTTATGACTGCTCGGAGGCAACCTACTTTGTTGTCCTCCTAATGTGATATATTAAATGTCATAAATGTGCATTGCATACAAGGTTGCAACCTTTCATTTTGGCATGGTAGCGTTCACGCACACCGGGCGGCATCGGGCTTGCCGGTGCAACCGTGACTACCATTGTCCAATTCCCTCTCTTGCTTGGGGGCTAGACTTCCTCGGAGAGTTGGGTCGTAGGATTTCGGGGTACATCCGGAGTACATCCATTTGGCGTGATAAGGGGATGATTTGAAGTCGGCCGCAACAATTGACACTGGAAATGAACTAAGAGCAAAAGCTCATCGTATCCTTTTCACTATGTGTATAAGTACTCTCGCTTGGTTCCTAGAGGACCTCGGGGAGGAAAGACGGGTAATTGTGTTCTTTTACTTCTACATTACATTAAGTACTTACTTGTGATATATGTCATGCTTGCAAAAGGGTTTTCATAATTGAACCGGAAAAAGAGTTTCAAAACTTATTTCTCGTTCCCCCTCGCTGAGTTCATAAGGACTCACCCTCTTTTATCATCTCAGGTGAAGAAGACCAGGAATAGGTACCCGAGGATAACGTGCCTATCGATGACTCCTTGGAATGATTACCTGCCCTACGTGCCTTACGTGACTATGGCCATTTTGTGAACGATATGTTGCTTGAAGACTATTTCTTATGTTGCTTGTTATTGTATTGTAAATGACCCCCGTTGTAATTTAGGGTCTAATTTTGGCTTGTACTGATCATAACTAGATAGATACTCTTATGGTCGTTTTTGCTATCGCTACGGGCTAGTATCTATCATAGGATTATGAAGTATCAGGTAAGGATTAAGTAAAATGAATCTATCCAATCTTAAGCAGGTACTCATTGTTAAGCTAAGATCAACAGGTACTTTTGTAACAAGGATTAACAAACAAACGAGACATAATTATCATGCTAGGCTATTAATGAAACGAGACTTCGAGACAACTAGTAGGCATTTCAATTGATGATAAATAGTAATCTTAGTTGGAAATGAATTTGAGATTGAAAGTTTGGAGGCCTTTAGAAAATTAGGTCAAACTAAAGAGTCCAATTACAGCCGTTATGCTGCCGGTTTTCTGGAGAATTTGTGGAGTTTAGGCTAAAACGTTAAGTGTTAAATTTTATGAATGATTAAGTACGTGATATGACTTGAATGTTTAGATCACCCCCTAATCTAACCTTTATAGGTCGGGTTGGGGCGTGACACCTTATATTTAATAGTAACAGAGCTTAGATTGCTTAAGCCGGGCTTAACTCTCGGACCTTGGGTAGAAGCCCTAAGGTTATTAGGTAGACTTGTTTATGTGTGATAATGTGTAATAATGTTAATTGTGCCTTCTATGTTCTATGTGCTTATGTGATTTTCAACGGTATACTGTGCGCCATGTAACTCCTTACGGATAAAAAGTTATGGGAACCGGAGCGACGGAGGCCTGGTCCCAAGCCCCACGCCTTCGGTTTGCGGGCCCAGCATCTCCGTGAAGCGAAGTTTTCGTGTACAAAGTACCGTGGAATTCGGTAATAGAAATGTGATGGATTAGGTTGTCGTCCTTTTCACGGCTCACGATGTACGATCCGGGACAGAAAACATCGCAAAAGATGAAAAGTATCGCGAAACTGATGAAAACGTAGGATTTTGGCCTCCGAAAATAAGCACGGCCGAGTAGGCTTGCTGCCCCTGTCGTAGAGCTCTCGGAGAGCTTTCCAACAGTATGCTATGCGCCGCGTAACTCCTTACGGATCAAAAGTTATGGTCACAGGAGTGACTGATACCTAGTCACAAGCCTCATGCCCTCGGTTTGCAGGCCCGGCCTCTACGTGAAATGAAGTTGTCTTTCGCATGGTGCCATGGGATTCGGTAATAGAAATGTGATGGATTAGGTGTCGTCCTTTTCGCGTCTCACGATGTACGATCAGGGAAGAAAAAACAGCGTAAAAGAAGAAAAGTGTACCAAAACTGATGAAAACGTTCAATTTTGGGCTCCGAAAATAGCCGCGGCTGGGCAGGTTTTCTGCCCCCTTCGTAGAGCTCTTGGAGTGCTTTCCAATTGTATGTTGTGCGCCACGTGACTCCTTACGGATCGAAAGTTATGGGCACCGTAGCGACGAAGACTTGGTCCCAAGCCCCACGCCCTCGGTTTGCGGGCCCAGCCTCTACATGAAGTGAAGTTGTATTGCCCAAGGTACCATGGTATTCGGTAACAGAAAGGTTGTCGTCCTTTTCGCGGCTCACGACGTACGATCCGTGACGAAAAAATAGCGCAAAAGAAGAAAAGTTTCCCAAAACTGATGAAAAAGTTCGATTTTGGGCTCCGAAAATAGGTGCAGCCGAGCAGGATCGCTGCTCCCGTCATAGAGCTCTCGGAGAGATTTCAAATGGCATGTTGTACGTCGCGTAACTCCTTACGGATCAAAAGTGATGGGCACCGGAGCGACAGATACCTTGTCACAAGCCCCACGCTGTCGGTTTGCGGGCCCAGCCTTTACGTGAAGTGAAGTTGTCTTGCCCAAGGTATCGTGGGATTTGGTAATGGAAATATGAGGGATTAGGTTGTCGTCAATTTTGCGGCTCACGACGTACGATCCGGGATGGAAAAACAGCGTAAAAGAAGAAAAGTGTCTCAAAACTGATGAAAATGTTCGATTTTGGGCTCCAAATATAGGCGCAGACGAGCAGGCTTGCAACCCCCATCGTAGAGCTCTTGGAGTGCTTTCCAACGATATGTTGTGCGCCACGTAACTCATTACGGATAAAAAGTTATGGGCACCGGAGCGACGGAGACCTGGTCCCAAGCCCCACGCCCTCGGTTTGCGGGCCCAGCCTCTCCGTGAAGCGAAGTTGTCTTGCCCAAGGTGCCGTGAAATTCGGTAATAGAAATGTGATGGAATAGGATGTTGTCCTTTTCGCGGCTCACGACGTACGATCAGGTTCGGAAAAATAGCGGAAAAGGTGAAAAATGTCCCAAAACTGATGAAAGCATTGGATTTTGGGCACCGAAAATAGTCACAGCCGAGCAGGCTTGCTGCCCCTTTCGTAGAGCTCTCAGAGAGCTTTCCAACGGTATGATGTGTGCCGCGTAACTCCTTACGAATCAAAAGTTATTGGCACCGGAGCGACGGAGACCTGGTCCCAAGCCCCACGCCCTCGGTTTGCGGGCTCAGGTTCTCCGTGAAGCAAAGTTGTCTTGCCCAAGGTGCCGTGGGATTCGGTAATAGAAATGTGATGGCTTAGGTTGTCGTCCTTTTCGCGGATCACGACGTACGATTCGGGACAAAAAAATAGCGCAAAAGAAGAAAAGTGTCCATAAACTGATGAAAATGTTTGATTTTGGGCACCGAAAACATGCACAGCCGAGCAGGTTTGCTGCCCATGTCGTAGAGCTCTCAGAGAGCTTTCCAACGGTATGCTGTGCACCGCGTAACTCCTTACGGATCAAAAGTTATGGGCACCGGAGCAACGGAGACCTAGTCCCAAGCCCCACACCCTCGGTTTACTGGCCCAGCTTCTCCGTGAAGCGAAGTTGTCTTACCCAATGTGCCAGGGGATTCGAAAATAGAAATGTGATGGATTAGGTTGTAGTCTTTTTCGCGACCCACGACGTACGATACGTGACCGAAAAACAGCGCAAAAGAAGAAAACTGTCCTGAAACTGATGAAAATATTCAATTTTGGGCACCAAAAATAGGCACTACTGAGCAGGCTTGCTGCTTCCATCGTAGAGTTCTCGGAGAGCTTTCCAACGGTATGCTTTGCGTCGAGTAACTCCTTACGGATCAAAAGTTAAGGGCACCAAAGCGATGGATGCATGATCACAAGCCCCCCACCCTCGGTTTGCGGGCCCAGCCTCTACGTGAAGTGAAGTTGACTTGCCCAAGCTGCCATGGGATTCGGTAATAGAAATTAGATGGATTAGGTTGTCGTCCTTTTCGCGGCTCACGACGTACGATCAGGGACGGAAAAACAGCTCAAAAGAAGAAAAGTGTCCCAAAATAGATGAAAATGTTCGATTTTGTGCTCCAAAAATAGGTGCAGACGAGCAGGCTTGCTACCCCAGTCGTAGAGCACTTGGAGTTCTTTACAATTGTATGCTGTGCGCCACGTAACTCCTTACGGATAAAAGTTATGGGCACCGGAACGACGGAGACCTGGTCCCAAGCCCAACCCCATCGGTTTGAAGGCCCTGCCTCTTCGTGAAGCGAAGCTGTCTTGCCCAAGGTGCCGTGAGATTCGGTAATAGAAATGTGATGGATTAGGTTGTCGTCCTTTTCGCGGCTCACGAAGTAAGATCCGGGATGAAAAAACATCGCAAAAAAGAAAATGTCCCGAAACTGATAAAAATGTTTGATTTAGCTCTTCGAAAATAGGCACAGCCGATCAGGTTCGCTGCCGACGTCGTAGAGCTCTCGTAGAACTTTCCAACAGTATGCTGTGCGCCGCGTAACTCCTTACGGATCAAAAGTTATGGGTACTAGAGCGACGGAGACCTGGTCCCAAGCCCCACGCCCTTGGTTTATGGGCCTAGCCTCTACGAGAAACGAAGTTATCTTGCCCAAAGTGCCATGGGATTGGGTAATAGAAATGTGATGGATTTGGTTGTCATCCTTTTTGCGGCTCATGATGTACTATCAGGGACGGAAAAACAGCGCAAAAAAAGAAAAGTGTCCCGAAACTGATGAAAACGTTCGATTTTGGGCTATGAAAATAGGTACAGCTAAGCCGTCTTGCTACCCCTGTCGTAGAGCTCTCAGAGAGCATTCCAACGGTATGCTGTGCGCCGCGTAATTCCTTACGGATCAAAATTTATAGGCACCGAAGCTACAGATACCTGGTCACAAGCCCCACGCCGTCGGTTTGCAGGCCCAGCCTCTATATGAAGTGAAGTTGTCTTGCCCAAGGTGTCGTGGGATTCGGTAATAGAAATATGGTGGATTAGATTGTCATTCATTTCGCGGCTCACGACGTACGATCCAGGACGAAAAAACAGCGTAAAAGAAGAAAAGTATCCCGAAATTGATGAAAATGTCCTATTTTGAGCTATGAAAACAGGTGCAGCCGAGCAGGATTGCTACCCCCGTCGTAGAGCTCTCGGAGAGCTTTTCGATGGTATTTGTACGTCGCGTAACTCCTTACGGATCAAAAGGTATGGGCACCGGAGCGACAGATACCTGGTCAAAAACCCCACGCCGTGGGTTTGTCGACCCAGCCTATACGTGAAGTCAAGTTTTCTTGCCCAAGGTGTCGTGGGATTCTGTAATAGAAATATGATGGATTAGGTTGTCGTCCATTTCGCGGCTCACGACGTACGATCCGAGACTGAAAAACAGCGTAAAAGAAGAAAAGTGTCCCAAAACTAACGAAAATGTTCAATTTTGGGCTCCGAAAATAGACGCAGAAGAGCAGGCTTGCTACCCCCGTCATAGAGCTCTTGGAGTGCTTTCCAACGGTATGTTATGGGCCACGTAACTTCTTACTGATCAAAAGTTATGGGCACCAGAGCGACGGAGACTTGGTCCCAAGCCCCAGGCCCTCGGTTTGCGGGCTCAGCCTCTTCATGAAGCGAAGTTGTTTTGTCCAAGGTGCAGTGGGATTCGGTAATAGAAATTTGATGGATTACGTTGTCGTCCTTTTCGCTGTTCACGACGTACGATCCGGGATGAAAAAATAGCACAAAAGAAGAAAAGTATCCCGAATCATATCAAAACGTTGGATTTTGGGCTCCCAAGAAAGGCACAGCTGAGCAGGCTTGCTGCCCCTGTCGTAGAGCTCTCGGAGTGCTTTCCAACGATATGTTGTGCGCCGCGTAACTACTTAAGGATGAAAAGTTATGGGCACCGGAGCGACGGATACCTGGTCACAAGCCCCACGCCCTCGGTTTACAGGCCCAGCCTCTACGTGAAGTGAAGTTGTCTTGCCCAAGGTTCCGTGGGATTCGGAAATAGAAATGTGATGGATTAGGTAGTCGTCCTATTCGCAGCTCAGGGCGTACGATCCGTGACTGAAAAATAGTGCAAAAGAAGAAAAAGTATCCCGAAACTGATGAAAATGTTTGATTTTGGGCTTCGAAAATAGGCACAGCTGAGCAGGCTTGTTGCCCCAGTCGTAGAGCTCTCGGAGAGCATTCCAACGGTATGCTGTGCACAATGTAACTCTTTACGGATCAAAAGTTATGGGCACCGGAGCGACGGATATCTGGTCACAAGCCCCACGCCCTCAGTTTGCGGGCCCAGCCTCTATGTGAAGTGAAGTTGTCTTGCCCAATGTGCCATGGGATTCAGAAATAAAAATGTGATGGATTAGGTTATCGTCCTTTTCGCGGCTCACGACGTACGATCAGGGATGGAAAAACAGCACAAAAGAAGAAAAGTGCCCCAAAACAAATGAAAAAGATTGATTTTGGGCTCCAAAAATAGGCGCAGAAGAGCAGGCTTGCTACCCCCATCATAGAGCTCTTGGTGTGCTTTCCAACGGTATGCTGTGCGCCATGTAACTCCTTACGGATAAAAAGTTATGGGCACCGAAGCGACGGAGACCTGGTCCTAAGCACCACGCCCTTGGTTTGCGGGCTCAGCCTCTCCGTGAAGCGAAGTTGTCTTACCCACAGTGTCGTGGGATTCAGTAATAGAAATATTATGGATCAGGTTGTCGTCCTTTTCACGGCTCACGACGTACGATCCGGACAGTAAAATAGCAAAAATGAAGAAAAGTGTCCTGAAACAGATTAAAACATTGGATTTTGTGCTCCGAAAACAAGCACTGACTATCGGGCTAGCTGCCCCCATTGTAGAGCTCTCGGAGAGCTTTCCAACGGTATGCTGTGCGCCGCGTAACTCTTTACGGATCAAAAGTTATGGGCACCAGAGCGACGGATACCTGGTTTGCTGGCCCAGCCTCTACGTGAAGTGAAGTTGTCTTGCCCAAGGTGCCATAGGATTCGATAATAGAAATGTGATGGATTAGGTTGTCGTCCTTTTCGCGTCTCACGACGTACAATCCGGGTAGAAAATAAAGCGTAAAAGTAGAAAAGTGTCCCAAAACTGATGAAAATATTCGATTTTGGGCTCCGAAATAGTCACAGCTGAGCAGGCTTGCTGCCACCGTCGTAGAGCTCTCAGAGTACTTTCCAACGGTTTGTTGTGCGTCGCATAACGCCTTACGGATCAAAAGTTTTGGGCACCGGAGGGATAAATACCTGATCACAAGCCCCACGCCGTCAGTTTGTGGACCCAGCCTCTACGTGAAGTGAAGTTGTCTTGCCCAAGGTGTCGTGGGATTCGGTAATAGAAATATGATGGATTAGGTTGTCGTCCATTTCGCGGCTCACGACGTACGATCTAAGACGGAAAAACAGCGTAAAAGAAGAAAAGTGTCCCAAAACTGATGAAAATGTTGGATTTGGGGCTTCGAAAATAGGCACTGTCGACCAGGCTTGCTGCCCCCGTCATAGAGCTCTCAGAGAGCTTTCCAACGGTATGCTGTACGCCACGTAACTACTTACGAATCAAAAGTTATGGGCACGGGAGCGACGAATACTTGGTCACAAGCCCCACGCCCTCGATTTGCAGGGTCAGCCTCTACGTGTAGTGAAGTTGTCTTGCCCAAGGTGCCATGGGATTCGGTAATAGAAATGTGATAGATTAGGTTTTCATCATTTTCGTGTCTCACGACGTATGATCCGGGAAGAAAAAATAGCGTAAAAGAAGAAAAGTGTCCCGAAATTGAGGAAAACTTTCGAATTTGGATTCCAAAAATAGTCGCAGCCGAGCAGGCTTGCTAACCCCTATGTAGAGCTCTTGGAGTGCTTTCCAACGGCATGCGGTGCGCCACGTAACTCCTTACAGATCAAAAATTAGGGGCACTAGAGCGATAGAGGCCTCGTCCCAAGCCCCACGCCCTCAGTTTGCGGGCCCAGCCTCTACATGAAGTGAAGTTGTCTTGCCCAAGGTGCCATGGGATTCGGTAATAGAAATGTGATGGATTAGGTTGTCGTCCTTTTCGCTGCTCACGACGTACGATCCGGGTGGAAAAATAGCGTAAAAGAAGAAAAGTGTCCAGAATCTGATGAAAACGTTCAATTTTGTGCTCCGAAAATAGGCGCAGATGAGCAGGGTTACTGCCCCCATTGGAGAGCTCTTGGAGTGCTTTCCAACGGTATGTTGTGCGGCACGTAACTCCTTACCGATAAAAAGTCATGGGCACCGGAGCGACGGAGACCTAGTCTCAAGCCCCGAGCCCTCAGTTTGCGGGTCCAGCCTCTTTGTAAAGCGAAGTTGTCTTGCCCAAGGTGCCGTGGGATTCGGTAATAGAAATGTGATTGATTAGGTTGTCATCCTTTTTGCGGCTGACGACGTACGATCCGAGACCCAAAAACATCGCAAAAGAAGAAAAGTGTCCTGAAACTGATGAAAACGTTGGATTTTGGGCTCCCAAAATAGGCACAGGCGAGCAAGCTTGCTGCCCCAATCGTAGAGCTCTTAGATAGCTTTCCAACGGTATGCTGTGCGCCGCATAACTCCTTACCGATCAAAAGTTATGGGCACCGGAGCGACGGATACCTGGTCACTAGCCCCACGCCCTCGGTTTGCAGGCCCAGCCTCTACGTGAAGTGAAGTTGTCTTACCCAAGGTGTCATGGGATTCAATAATAAAAATGTGATGGATTAGGTTGTCGTCCTTTTCGCGTCTCACGACGTACGATCCGGGAAGAAAAAACAGCGTAAAATTAGAAAAGTGTCCCAAAATTGATAAAAACGTTCGATTTTGGTCTCTGAAAATAGTCACAGCTGAGCAGGCTTGCTGCGCCATTTGTAGAGCTCTTGGAATGCTTTCCAACGGTATGCTGAGCGCCACGTAACTCCTTACGGATAAAGCGTTATGGGCACCGGAGCGACGGAGACCTGGTCTCAAGCCCCACGCCCTCGGCTTGTAGGCCCAGCCTCTCCGTGAAGTGAACTTGTCTTGCCCAAGGTGTCGTGGGATTCGGTAATAGAAATGTGATAGATTAGGTTGTCGTCCTTTTCGCGGCTCACGATGTACGATCCAAGACGGAAAAACAGCGTAAAAGAAGAAAAGTGTCCCGAAACTGATGAAAACGTTGGATTTTGAGCTCTGAAAATAGACATAACCTAGCAAGCTTGCTACCCCCATGGTAGATCTCACGGAGAGCTTTCTAACGGTATGCTGTGCGCCGCATAACTCCTAACGGATCAAAAGTTATAGGCATCGGAGTGACGGATACCTGGTCACAAGCCCCACGCCCTCGGTTTGCAAGCCCAGCCTCTACGTGAGATGAAGTTGTCTTGCCCAAGGTGCCATGGGATTGGGTAATAGAAATGTGATGGATTAGGTTGTCCTCCTTTTCGCGTCTCACGACGTACGATCCGGGAAGAAAAAATAGTGTAAAAGAAGAAAAGTGTCCCAAAACTGATGAAAACGTTCGATTTTGGGCTCCGAAAATAGTCACAGTCGAGCAGGATTGCTGTCCTCTACGTAGAGCTCTTGGAGTGCTTTCTAGTGGTATGTTGTGCGCCACGTAACTCCTTACGGATCAAAAGTTATGGGCACCGGAGTGACGGAGACCTGGTCCCAAGCCCCACGCCCTCGGTTTGTGGGCTCAGCCTCTACATGAAGTGAAGTTGTCTTGCCCAAGGTGCCATAGGATTCGGTAATAGAAATGTGATGGATTCGGTTGTCGTCCTTTTCGCAGCTCATGACTTACGATCCGGGAGGAAAAAACAACGCAAAAGAAGAAAAGTGTCACGAAACTGATGAAAACGTTCGTTTTTTGGCTCCGAAAACAGTTTCAGCCGAGTAGGCTTGCTGCCCCCGTCATAGAGTCTCGAAGAGCTTTCCAACAATATGTTGTGCGTTGCGTAACTCCTTACAGATCAATAGTTATGGGCACCGGAGCGACTAATACCTGGTCACAAGCCCCACGTCCTCGGTTTGCGGGCCCAGTCTCTACGAGAAGTGAAGTTGTCTTGCCCAATGTGCCGTAGGATTCGGTAATAGAAATGTGATGGATTAGGTTGTCGTCCTTTTCGCAGCTCACGACGTACGACCAGGGACGAAAAAATAGCGAAAAAGAAGAAATATGTAACGAAACTGATGAAAATGTTCAATTTTGGGCTCCGAAAATAGGCGCAGACGAGCAGGGTTGCTGCCCCCATTGTAGAGCTCTTGGAGAGCTTTCCAACGGTATACTGTGCATCATGTAACTCCTTACGGATAAAAAGTTATGGGCACCGGAGGGACGGAGACCTGGTCCCAAGCCCCACGCCCTCGGTTTGCGAGCCCAGCCTCTACGTGAAGCGAGGTTGTCTTGCCCAAGGTACTGTGGGATTCGGTAATAGAAACATGATGGAATAGGTTATCGTCCATTTTGCGGTTCACAATGTACGATCCGAGACGGAAAAATAGCGTAAAAGAAGAAAAGTGTCCTAAAACTGATAAAAACGTTTGATTTTTGGCTCCGAAAGTAGGCGCGGTCGAGCAGGCTTACTGCCCCATTGGTAGAGCTCTTGAAGTACTTTCCAACGGTATGTTGTGTGCCACGTAACTCCTTAAGGATCAAAAGTTATGGGCACCGGAGCGACGGAGACCTAGTCCCAAGCCCCCACGCCCTCGGTTTGCGGGCCCAGCCTCTACGTGAAGTGAAGTTGTCTTGCCCAAGGTGCCATGGGATTCGGTAATAGAAATGTGATGGATTAGGTTTTCATCCTTTTCGCGGCTCACGAAGTACGATCTGGGACAGAAAAATAGTGCAAAAAAAGAAAAGTGTCCTGAAATTGATGAAAACGTTCGATTTTGGGCTCTGAAAATAGGTGCAGCCGAGCAGGTTTGCTATCCCCGTCGTAGAGCTCTCGAAGAGCTTTCTAATGGTATGTTGTGCGTCGTGTAACTCCTTACGGATCAAAATTATGGGCACCGGAGCGACAGATACCTGGTCACAAGCCCCACGCCGTCGGTATGCGGGCTCAGCCTCTACGTGAAGTGAAGTTGTCTTGCCCAAGGTGTCGTGGGATTCGGTAATAGGAATATGATGGATTAGGTTGTCGTCCATTTTACGGCTCACGACGTACGATCCGGGACGGAAAAACAGCGTAAATGAAGAAAAGTGTCCCGAAACTAATGAAACATTCGATTTTGGGCTACGAAAATAGGCGCAGACGAGCAGGCTTGCTGCCCTGGTCATAGAGCTCTCGGAGTGCTTTCCAACGGTATGCTGTGCGCCACGTAATTGCTTACGGTTAAAAAGTTATGGGCACCGGAGCGACGGAGACCTGGTCCGACGCCCCACGCCCTCAGTTTGCGGGCCTAGCCTCTCCGTGAAATGAACTTGTCTTGCCCAAGGTACCGTGGGATTCGGTAATAGAAATGTGATGGATTAGGTTGTCGTTCTTTTCGCGGCTCATGATGTACAATCTGGGACGGAAAAGCAGCGCAAAAGAAGAAAAGTATCTTGAAACTGATGAAAACATTGGATTTTGGGCTCCGAAAAGAGGCACAGCCAACCAAGCTTACAGCCCCCGTGGTAGAGCTCTCGGTGGGCTTTTCAACGGTATGCTGTGCACCGCGTAACTCCTTACGTATCAAAAGTTATAGGCACTGGAGCGACGGATACCTTGTCACAAGCCCCACGCCCTCGGTTTGCAGGCCCAGCCTCTACGTGAAGTTAAGTTGTCTTGCCCAAGGTGCCATGGAATTCGGTAATAGAAATGTGATGGATTAGGTTGTCGACCTTTTCGCGTCTCACGATGTACGATCCGGGACGAAAAAATACCGTAAAAGAAGAAAAATGTCCCAAAAATGTAGAAAGCATTCGATTTTGTTTTTAGAAAATATTCGCAGCCGAGCAGGCTTGCTGCCCCCTTCGTAGAGCTCTTGGAGTGCTTTCCAACGGTATGTTGTGCGCCACGTAACTCCTTACAGATCAAAAGTTATAGGCACCGGAGCGACAGATACCTGGTCACAAGCCCCACGCCGTCGGTTTGAGGGCCCAGCATCTACGTGAAGTGAAGTTGTCTTGCCCAATGTGCAATGGGATTCGGTAATAGAAATGTGATGGATTAGGTTGTCGTCCTTTTCGCGGCTTACGATGTACGATCTGGGACAGGAAAACAGCACAAAAGAAGAAAAGTGTCCTGAAATTGATGAAAATGTTTATTTTTGGGCTCTGAAATTAGTTGCAGCCTAGCAGGCTTGCTGCTCTCGTAATAGAGCTCTCGAACAGCTTTCTAACGGTATGTTGTGCATCGCGTAACTCCTTACGGATCAAAAGTTATGGGCACCGGAGCGACAGATACTTGGTCACAAGCTCCACGCCGTCGTTATGCGGGCCCAGCCTCTACGTGAAGTGAAGTTGTCTTACCCAAGGTGTCGTGGGATTCGGTAATAGAAATATGATGGATTAGGTTGTCGTCCATTTCGCGGCTCACGACGTACGATCCGGGACGAAAAAATAGCGTAAAAGAAGAAAAGTATCCCGAAACTAATGAAAACGTTAGATTTTGGGCTCCGAAAATAGGAGCAGACAAGCAGGCCTGCTGCCCCCGTCGTAGAGGTCTTGGAGTGCTTTCCAACAGTATGTTATACACCAAGTAATTGCTTACGGATAAAAAGTTATGGGCACCGGAGCGACGGATACTTGGTCCCAAGCCCCACTCCCTCAGTTTGCGAGCCCAGCCTCTCTGTGAAACGAACTTGTCTTGCCCAAGGTGCCGTGGGATTCGGTAATAGAAATGTGATGGATTACGTTGTCGTCCTTTTCGTTGCTCATGATGTACGATCCAGGATGGAAAAGCAGCGCAAAAGAAGAAAAGTGTCCCGAAACTGATGAAAATGTTGGATTTTGGGCTCCGAAAACAGGCACAGCCAAGCAGGCTTGCTGCCCTCGTGATAGAGCTCTCTGTGAGCTTACCAACGGTATGCTGTGCGCTGCATAACTCCTTACGGATCAAAAGTTATGGGCACCGGAGCGACAATACCTGGTCACAAGCCCCGCGCCCTCGGTTTGCAGGCCCAGCCTCTACGTGAAGTGAAGTTGTCTTGCCCAAGGTACCATGGGATTCGGTAATAGAAATGTGATGGATTAGGTTGTCGACCTTTTCGCGTCCCACGATGTACGATCCGGGATGAAAAAATACCGTAAAAGAAGAAAAATATCCCAAAAATGTGGAAAACGTTCAATTTTGGGCTCAGAAAGTAGTCGCAGCTGAGCAGGCTTGCTGCCCCCTTCGTATAGCTCTTGGAGTGCTTTCCAACGGTATGCTGTGCGCCACGTAACTCCTTACGAATCAAAAGTTATGGGCACCGGAGCAACGGATACCTGGTCCAAAGCCCCACGCCCTCAGTTTGCGGGCCCAGCCTCTACGTGAAGTGAAGTTGTCTTGCCTTAGGTACCTAGGGATTCGGTAACAGAAATGTGATGGATTAGGTTGTCGTCCTTTTCGTGGCTCACGACGTACGATCCGGGATAGAAAAACAGCGCAAAAGAATAAAATTGTCCCGAATCTGAGGAAAACGTTCGATTTTGGGCTTCAAAAATAGGTGCAGCCGAGCAAGCTTTCCAACGATATGCTGTGCACCGCGTACCTCCTTACGGATCAAAAGTTATGGGCACCGGAGCGACGCATACCTAGTCACAAGCCCCCCGCCCTCTGTTTGAGGGCCCAGCTTCTACGTGAAGTGAAGTTATCTTGCCCAATGTGCCATGGGATTCGGTAATAGAAATGTGATGGATTAGGTTGTCGTCCTTTTCACGGCTCACGACGTACGATCTGGGACAGAAAAATAGCACAAAAGAAGAAAAGTGTCCTGAAACTAATGAAAACGTTCGATTTTGGGCTCCGAAAATAGGTGCATACGAGCAGGCTTGCTGCCCCCATCGTAGAGCTCTTGGAGAGCTTTCCAACGGTATGTTGTGCACCACGTAACTCCTTACGGATAAAAAGTTATGGGCACCTGAGCGACGGAGACCTGGTCCCAAGCCCCACGCCCTCGGTTTGCGGGCCCAGCCTCTACGTGAATTGAATTTGTCTTGCCCAAGGTGTCATGGGATTCGGTAATAGAAATGTGATGGATTAGGTTGTCGTCCTTTTTGCGGCTCACGACGTACGATTCGGGATGGAAAAACATCTTAAAAGAAGAAAAGTGTCCTAAAATTGTTGAAAACGTTTGATTTTGACCTTAGAAAATAGTTACAGCCGAGAAGGCTTGCTGCCCCCTTCGTAGAGCACTTCGAGTGCTTTCCAACGGTATGCTGTGTGTGGGGCCCGACCTCGATTTGCGTGCAATACCTTGTTTCGTGTGCCCTAACCTAGATTTGCGTGCCTTAACCTATATTTAAGAATCAAGTTTCGTTTTATGTGCCTTACATTGAATTACGTGCATTCATTTTGGGTTGCGTGCATTTACTTGGAAAACGTGCATTCGTCTCGTAGTTTGTGCCCTACCTCATAGTGCGTGCCCTACCTCATAGTGCGTGCCCTAGACCTATGAAAGCGTGCCCTCACGCTAATCAAGAAATCATCTTACACGAAGCACTAGATCATTAATTTATCCTACAAATCCCACTAACTAATATTAAATTACTAATTCAACCCACTAGAAGACGAAATTGCACCAAAAGCTAGACATTCTTTATTCCTTATTCTTTTGCACTTTCCAAACACACAATTAAATAATGCTAAAAAAATGACAAAGATTCAGGTTTTTCAAGCCTTGGCCGACCACCTTGTGTGCTTTGTGCTTGCTTTGCATAATTCAAATTATTCCCCAAACATTCTATGACAATGTAATGACACAAAGCAATAAAAAAATTAGCTCAAAACCCTCCTCAAAGCTCCCAATCTCGACATAAGCTCCTTGCCCATGCTAGGTGATTCAAAAACCATGCTTCTTGAAGACACAAATCTGAAATTTGTATGCCCAAGGCCGACACATGCTTCAACATTTGCAAAAGCTTTCATTTTTCCTTCATTTCTCTCAATTCCTCTCATTCTTCTCTCTCCCTCTCATCCTTCTTTCTCTCTCTCGGCCTTGGCTGAGTTTCTACACTCCTTAGCTTATCTTCATCACTCCATGGTTCATCAAGGCATGCAAGAAGCTAGGGAGCTTGACTAAGCAAGCTAGGTTGCAAGAAACACACATGCAAGCTCTTTGAATCTCCATTTCGGCTTAGGTGAGTTTGCTAGCTTCCATTTATTTTCTTCTTGTTCTAACCACATGCACCTATTAAGAACTTGGTTACTAAGCTAGGAAATTTGAGAAAAATCGAGTGGTGTCTCGGCTAAGCAAGGAAAAGATCAACTTTGTGCTTCATCAAGAGTTTTGTGCACCTTCTTGTTGTTTTGCTAAGGTGAGGGCTAAAACTCCTTGGAAATCTTTCAAAAAACCACATGCATTCCCTTAAATGTCTATCTTTACTTTTGTACTTGAGATATATGTGTGTTCATGAGCTTTTATAAACATGCATGGCAAGATTCTTGGCTAGAATGTGATGATAGATGAAATCGGGTATGTGACAGCTTTCTGTCTTGTTGGTGCGAGGTGATTTTGGCTAGGTAAATGATGTTGAAAATGCATGAAAATTTGTAGGTAACTATTTTTTCCAGTTCTGAACATGTTTCACAGAAATAGGCCGAAGCTAATTTTGACTCTAAGGTCCTCAAATTGGCAAATCATTAAAATGTGTCCAAATCTGGAAAGTCTGGAAAAATGAAGCAGGTTTTTGGAAGATTCACTGACCTTGTAGAACAAACCAGTTTTGACTTAGTAAATGATATCCAAAATGCATGAAATTTGGTGTGCAGCTATATTTTTCAGTTCTGGACATTGTTGTCAGAAATTGACTAAGGCTAAATCTGACCCTAAGGCCCTAAAAAACGACATGTATTGAAATGTGTGCAAATCTGGACAGTTTTGTGTAGTCTCACTGTTTTGGCTATAACTATTGAACCCGAACTCCAAATGATGCGAGGTTTGTTTCTGAATTTAGTTCACTTATTAATCTTTAATTTGATATCTTATTCACTGGAATTAAATATTTTTTGCTTGTCTTAATGATTGTGAGAAAACAGTCCATTGCAGTGAGGGTTTCACTTAGTGATATGCTTAGAAAAATTATTGTAGCTTCTCTTGTTGTGTTAAATGTTTGCGATTGTGGCATTTGGATGTTGTGTGGACTGTTTTGAATACTTGAGGGTGTTTGAATTAATCGATGCAGGGCTTGAGTTTGATTTTGAGATGACTTGGGGCTTAATCGCACGGGTAAGCACGAATTGAAACCCTAATGACTAGGTGAATTCACTAAGTGTTAATCCTATGAATATCGTGTTTAATTATATGTTTAGTAGGCTGCCCGTAGTTACCCTTATAGCCCTAAATGTGATTTTGATGATTACATGTTGACAAGTAGGCCTTTCTTGCCCCCGGACTCACGTAGATGTCGTTGCATGTTGAATAATCTTATTATTTGATTATGTGAACTTCGAAATGAGTTATATGACTTGATTTACATGCGTTACATGGCTGCCCGTTTAATGTTCATATAACTCCATGTGCTTTTCAAGTGAAATTACTTGTTATATCGTGCCTCGCTTGTTTACTTGTCAATGTGCAATCTTATGACTGCTCGGAGGCAATCTACTTTGTTGTCCTCCTAATGTAATTTATTACATGTCATAAATGTGCATTGCATACAAGGTTGCAACCTTTCATTCTGGCGTGGTAGCGTTCACGCACATCGGGCGGTATCGGGCTTGCTGGTGCAATTGTGACTACCATTGTCCAATTCCCTCTCTCATTTGGGGGCTAGACTTCCTCGGAGAGTTGGGTCATAGGATTTCGGGGTACATCCAGAGTACACTCATTTGGCGTGATAAGGGGATGATTTGAAGTCGGCCGCAACAACTGATACTGACATGAACTGAGAGCAAAAGCTCACCGTATCCTTTTCACTATGTGTATAAGTACTCTCGCTTGGTTCCTAGAGGACCTCGGGGAGGAAAGACGGGTAATTGTGTTCCTTTACTTTTATATTATATTATGTACTTACTTGTGACATATTCATGCTTGCAAAAAGGGTTTTCATAAGTTGAACCGGAAAATGAGTTTCAAAACCTATTTCTCGTTTCCCCTCGCTGAGTTCATAAGGACTCACCCTCTTTTATCATCTCAGGTGAAGAAGATCAAGAACAGGTACCCGAGGACGGCGTGCCTAACGATGATTCCTTGGAATGATTGCATGTCCTATGTGCTTTGCTTGATTATGGCCATTGTGAACACTATGCTGCTTGAAGACTATTTCTTTTCATGTTGCTTGATGTTGTAATGTAAAAGACCCTCGTTGTAATTTGGGATCTAATTTTGGCTTGTACTGATAATAACCAGATAGACACTGCTATGTTCGTTTTGCTATCGTTACTGGCTAGTATCTATCATAGGATTTATGAAGTTTCAGGTAAGGATTAAGTAAAATGAACCTATCCAATCTTAAGCAGGTACTCATTGATAAGCTAGGATCAACAGGTACATTTGTAACAAGGATTAACAAACAAACGAGACATAGTATCATGCTAGGTTATTAATCAAACGAGACTTCGAGACAACTAGTAGCGTTTCAATTGATGAATAGTAATCCTTGTTGGAAATGAAATTGAGATTGGAAAAGGATATGGTAAGAATTAGGTCAAACCAAAGAGCCCAATTACAGCCGTTATGCTGCCGGTTTTCTAGAAAATTATGGAGTTTAGGCTATAACGTTAAGTGTTAAACTTTCATGAATGGTTAAGTACGAGATATGACTTGAATGTTTAGATCACACCCTAGTCTAACCTTTATAGGCTGGGTTGGGGCGTGACACTGTGTGCCACGTAACTCCTTACGGATCAAAAGTTATGGGCACCAAAGCGACGAAGACCTGGTCCCAAGCCCCACACCCTGGGTTTGCGGGTCCAGCCTCTACGTGAAGTGAAGTTTCCTTCCCCAAGGTGCCATGGGATTTGGTTTTAGAAATGTGATAGATTAGGTTGTCATCCTTTTCGCGGCTCACGACGTACGATCCGGGACGGAAAAACAGCGCAAAAGAAGAAAAGTGTCCCAAAACTGAAGAAAACGTTCGATCATGGGCTCTGAAAATAAGTGCAGCCGAGCAAGCTTGCTGCCCTTGTCGTAGAGCTCTCGGAGAGCTTTCCAACGGTATGCTGTGCGCCACATAACTCCTTGCGGATCAAAAGTTATGGGCACCGGAGCGACAGATACCTGGTTACATGCCCCCGCCGTCGGTTTGCAGGCCCAGCCTCTACGTGAAGTGAAGTTGTCTTGCCTAAGGTGTAATGGGATTCGGTAATAGTAATATGATGGATTAGGTTTTCGTCCATTTCGCGGCTCACGACGTACAATTTGGGACGAAAAAATAGAGTAAAAGAAGAAAAATGTCCCGAAATTGATGAAAACGTTTGATTTTGGGCTCCGAAAATAGGCAAAGCCGAGCACGCTTGCTGCCCTCGTCGTAGATCTCTTGGAGTGCTTTCCAACGGTATACTGTGTGCCACGTAACTCCTTACGAATCAAAAGTTATGGGCACCGGAGCGACGAATACCTGGTTCCAAGCCCAACGACCTCGGTTTGCGAGCCCAGCCTCTACGTGAAGTGAAGTTGCCTTCCCCAAGGTGCCATGGGATTCGGTAATAGAAATGTGATGGATTAGGATGTCGTCCTTTTCGCGGCCCATGACATACGATCCGGGATGGAAAAACAGCGTAACAAAAGAAAAATGTATTGAAACGGATGAAAATGTTCGATTTTGGGCTCCGAAAATAGGTACAGCCGAGCAGGCTTGCTGCCCCTGTCGTAGAGCTCTCGAAGAGCTTTCCAACGGTATGCTGTGCGCCACGTACCGCCTTACGGATCAAAAGTTATGGGCACCGGAGCGACAGAGACCTGGTCCGAAGCCATACGCCCTCGGTTTGCGGGCGCAACCTCTACGTGAAATGAAGTTGTCTTGCCCAAGGTGTCGTGAGATTCGGTAATAGAAATGTGATGGATTAGGTTGTCGTCCTTTTCGCGGCTCGCGACGTACGATCCGGGACAAAAAAAATAACGCAAAACAATAAAAGTGACCCGAAACTGATGAAAATGTTCGATTTTGGTCTCCGAAGACAGGCACAGCCGAGCACGCTTGCTGCCCCCATCGTAGAGCTCTTGGAGGGCTTTCCAACGACATGTTGTGCGCCACGTAACTCCTTACGGATCAAAAGTTATGGGCACCAGAGCGACGGATGCCTGGTCACAAGCCTCACACCCTCAGTTTGCGGGCCCAGCCTCTACTTGAAGTGAAGTTGTCTGCCCAACGTGGCGTGGGATTCGGTAATAGAAATGTGATGGATTAGGTTGTCGTCCTTTTCGTTGCTCATGACATACTATCAGGGATTGAAAAATAACAAAAAAGAAGAAAAGTGACCCAAAACTGATGAAAATGTTCAATTTTGGGCTCCAAAAATAGGCGCAGACGAGTAGGCTTGCTACCCCCGTCGTAGAGCTCTTGGAGAGCTTTCCAACGGTATGTTGTGCACCACGTAACTCCTTACGAATAAAAAGTTATGGGCACCGGAGCGACGGAGACCTGGTCCCAAGCCCCACGCCCTCGTTTTGCGGGCCAATCCTCTACGTGAAACGAAGTTGTCTTGCCCAAGGTACCGTGGGATTCAGTAATAGAAATGTGATGGATTAGGTTGTCGTCCTTTTCGCTACTCACGACGTACGATACGGGACGGAAAAACAACATAAAAGAAGAAAAGTGTCCTGAAATTGATGAAAACGCTCGATTTTGGGTTTCGAAAATAGGCGCAGCTATGAGGCCCATCCCCGAATAAAGTGTCTTACCTCGATTTGCATACCTTGGACCTAGAATTATATGATTGATCTTGGATTGCGTGCCCTGTCTTGTTTTCGTGCATGCTTCGTCATACGTGCCTTGACCTAGAATTGTATGCCCAAATCCTCGATGTACGTGTATACCTAGATATACGTGCCCTGAACTTGAATTACGTGCGAGACCTCAATTTGTGGGCGTTTCCTCATTTCATATGCCATAACCTTGAACTGCGTGCCTTAACCAAGGTTTAAGCGCAATACCTTGATTTACGTGCATTGCATTGAATTACGTACCTTGCATTGGTTTGCGTGCACTTACCCAGAATTGCGTGCATTTACATAGAAATCTGTGCATTTACCTTGAAGTGCAAGCCTTACCTTGTAGTGCGTGCCCTAGACCTAGGAATGCGTGTCTGCACGCTAATCAATAAATATTCTTGCACGAAACACAAAACACTAAAATAATCCTATACAATCCACTAACCAATATTATATTCCTAATTCAAATTCTCTACAAATCCCACTAACTATAAAATATTCTATTCTACCCAACATTCTCTTACACCATGTCATAACTTTTCCTAAGTTCTATGCCCTTTTTGCTAACTCCTAAGCCTCCAACATGCTCATGCACTTATTCTTTACACACTACATTTCCTAGGCACAATATTCAGCAACTTTAGAAGGCATTTGACACACAAAAATTCTGCAAAACCGAGCACACACACTAAAACTTCATTTTTCCTCTCAAAAACCCTCTCAAGCTCTCATTCTCTCTCCATTTCGACCATGGCTGCCTCTTGACCTTCCAAGACCTCAAGCATGCTCTCAAGGTCTCTCCCAAGCTTGGCCATAGCAGCCCAAGCAAGCAAGAAGCAAGAAAGAAGCTCCATTGGTGCATCTTCAAGAACATTGTGCATCTTCATCTATTAACTTGTTAAGGTGAGGGCTAAAACTCTTTGAAAAGCTTTCAAAAACCACATGCATGCCTTCATATGTCTATATTTACCTCTGTACTTGTTGTATATGTGTGTACATGAGCTTATGTAACCATGCATAGCAAGATATTTGGCTAGAACTTGAAGATAGGCAAGAATCGCGTAGCTTACAGATTTCTAACTTGGTAGAGCGAAGTGCATTTGGTCTAGTAAATGATGTTGAAAATGCGTAAAAATTGGTAGGTGCCTATTTTTTCCAGTTCTGAGCATTTTTTGTAGAAATAGACTAAATCCAATTCTGACTCTAAAGCCTTCAAAATGGTCAAACATCGTGAGGTGTCTAAATCTGGAAAATCTGGGAATATGAAATAGGGTTCTGGCAGATTTCTGACTCTGTAGAACGAAGCGTATTTGACCTAGTAAATGTTGGTGAAATTGCATGAAATTTGGTAGGCTGATATATTTTTCAGGTCGGGACATTTTTGTCAGAAATAGACTAAGGCTAAATCTGACACTAAGACCCTAAAAAATGGCAAGTATTGAAATGTGTACAAATCTGGACAGTTTTGCGTAGTCTCACGGTTTTGGCTATAACTCTTGAATCCGAACTCCAAATGATACGAGGTTTGTTTCTGGATTTAAATCACTCATTAAGATTTAATTTTATATTTTGTTCACTGAAATTGGAGATTGTTTGATTGTCTAAATGAATGTGGGAAGACAGAGCATTGCAGTGGGGTTTTTGTTTAGTGATATGCTTAGAATCATGTTGAGACCCTGCTTGTGGTATTGAATGCTTGGAATTGTGGAACGTAGATGTTGTGTGGACTGTTGTGGCTGGTTGAGGTTGCTTAATTTGATTGATGTATGACTTGGGATCACTAATTGATGAATGGTTTGCTTAATCGCATTTGCAAGCACGGAATTGAGGCCCTAGCACTCATGACTATTTGCTAAGGGATGACCTTATGTTTAAATGTGTTTAATTGTGTGGTTAATAGGCTGCCCAGATTTGTCCTTATGGCTCTAATATGATTCCCGATGATTGCATGATTGATAAGTGTGTTATTTTTGTACCCGGTCTCTTGTAGGCGTCATTGCATGCTTGTATAATCTTAATACTTGATACGTGAACCCCGAAATGAGTTATATGACTTGATTTATATGTGTTGCTTAGCTTCCCGTTTAATGTTCATATGACTCTATGTGTTCTACAAAGTGAAATTTCATGTCAAGGATGCCTCGTTCGTTTACTTGGCAATATGTGATCTTGAAATTGCTCGGAGGCAACCTACTTTGTTGTCCTCCTAATGTGAATTGTTAAAAGATATTCAATGGTTTATTTGAACATGATTACTTGGCTGCCCATGAAAGTTTAATTGCTTTCAAATGGATATATGAAATGATTATATGATCTTACAATGCCTTATGTGCCAATATGTCAAAATGTGATCATATACTTGCTCGGAGGCAACCTACTTTGTTGACCTCCTAATGTGAAATGTTAAATGACATAAATGGGCATTGTATACAAGGTTGCAACCTTTCATTGTGGCATGGTAGCGTTTCACAAATGCTGGGCGGCATAGGGCTTGCCGGTGCTCCCGTGACTACCATGGTCCAATTCCCTCTCTCGCTTGGCATTCCACCCTCGAAAAGTTGGGTCGTAGGTTTTTGGGGTACATCCGGAGTACACCCAATTGGGAGCGATAAGTGGATATTTGAAGTCGGCCGCAACAATTGTTATCGAAAATGATCTTGAGAACAAATGCTCACCGATTGATCTCGAGAGCAAAAGCTCATCGTATCCTTTTTACTATGTGCTTAAGTACTCTCGCTTGGTTCCTAGAGGACCTCGGGGAGGAAAGACGGGTAAATGTGTTCATTTATATATATATTTTTTATATTGTGAGCTTACTTGTTCTGTTTGACATGTTTTCAAAGGAGTTTTCATAAAGTTTAACTGGAAAATGATTTCAAAATGTTATTTCTCGTTCCCCCTCGTTGAGTTCATAAGGACTCACCCTCTTTTATCATCATAGGTAAAGAACATCTGGAACAGGTACCCGAGGAAAATGTGCCCGTTGATGATTCCCTGGAATGATTACATGCCTTGTGTGCCTTGCCTGACTGTCGCTGTTTTGTAAACGTTATGCTTGCTTTGAAGAATACTTATTTTGTTGATGTAAATGACCCCGTTGTAATTTGGGTCTAATTTTGGGATTGTAACGAACTCTTTATTTGGTTGTTTACTTTCATTATCTTGAATAGTAGTTATCGTAGAATAGTAGTTATCGTAGGCAATTAAACCACTAGGTGAAAAATTAACTAAGTTAATTTTATCTAAATTCTCTTTGGTGTTCATTTGTAAACTAAAGGATAATAGGTACTTGCATGATAGGAAATTGACAAATAAACGAGACATAGTTATCATGCTACGCTTATTAACCAAATGAGACTTTCAAGATAGACTAGTAGGCATATCGGTTGATGACAAAATAGGAGTCCTTAATGGAATTGGGTTAATGATTGGAATAATAGAGGCGTTTAAGAAATTAGGTAAACCAAAGGTCTTAAAAATAGTTGTTATGCTGCCGAATTTCTGGAAAATCTTCTGAAGTTGTAGGCTAACGTTAAGTGTTAAATCACAACAAATGGTTAAGTATGTGAATTGGTGTAAAGGAATTAGGTCATACCCTAGTCTAACCTCTATATGTCAGGTTGGGGCGTGATAGCAGCCAAGCAGGCTAGATGCCCCCGTCGTAGAGCTCTCGGAGAGATTTCCAACAGTATGCTGTACGCTGCGTAACTCCTTACGGATCAAATGTTATGGGCACCAGAGCGACAGATACGTGGTCACAAGCCCCTCGCCCACGGTTTGCAAGCCCAACCTCTACGTGAAGTGAAGTTGTCTTGCCCAAGGTGCCATGGGATTCGGTAATATAAATGTGATGGATTAGGTTGTTGTACTTTTTGCGTCTCACGACGTATGATCCGGGATGAAAAAATAGCGTAAAAGAAGAAAAGTGTCCCAAAACTGTTGAAAACATTCGAGTTTGGGCTCATAAAGTAGTCGCAGCCGAGCAGGCTTGTTGCCCTCTTCGTAGAGCTCTTGGAATGCTTTCCAACGGTATGCTGTGCGCCACATAACTCCTTACGGATCAATAGTTATGGGCACCGGAGCGACGGAGACCTGGTGCCAAGCCCCACGCCCTCGGTTTGCGGGCCCAGCCTCTACGTGAAGGGAAGTTGTCTTTCCCAAGGAGTGATGAGATTCGGTAATGGAAATATGATGGATTAGGTTGTCGTCCTTTTCGCGGCTCACGACGTACGATCCGGGACGGAAAAACAATGCAAAAGAAGAAAAGTATCCCGAAACTGATCAAAACGTTCGATCTTGGGCTCCGAAAATAGGTGCAGCCAAGCAGGCTTGCTGCCCCCGTCGTAGAGATCTCGAAGAGCTTTCTAATGTTATGCTGTGCGCAACGTAACTCCTTACGGATCAAAAGTTATGTGCACCAGAGAGACAGATACCTGGTGACAAGCCCCACGCCGTCGGTTTGTAGGCCCAGCCTCTATGCGAAGTGAAGTTGTCTTGCCCAAGGTGTCGTGGGATTCGGTAATAGAAATATGATGGATTAGGTTGTCATCCATTTCGCGGCACACGACGTACGATCCGGGATAAAAAAATAGCGTAAAAGAAAAAAAGTGACCCAAAATTGATGAAAACGTTCAATTTTAGGCTCTGAAAATAGGCACAGTCGAGCAGGCTTGCTGCCCCTTTCGTAGAGCTCTTGGAGTGCTATGCAATGGTTTGCTGTGCACCACGTAACTCCGTACAGATCAAAAGTTATGGGCACCTGAGCGACGGAGATCTGGTCCGAAGCCCCACGCCCTCGGTTTGCAGGCCCAACCTCTACGTGAAGTGAAGTTGTCTTGTCCAAGGTGTCGTGGGATTCGGAAATAGAAATGTGATGGATTAGGTTGTCGTCCTTTTCGCGGCCCACTACGTACGATCCGGGACAGAAAAATAGCGTAAAAGAAGAAAAGTGTCCTGAAACTGATGAAAATGTTCAATTTTGGGCTCCAAAAACAGTAACAACTGAGCAGGCTTGCTACCTCCATCGTAGAGCTCTCGAAGAGCGTTCCAACGGTATGCTGTGCTTCGCGTAACGCCCTACGGATAAAAAGTTATGGGCACCGGAGTGACGGAGACCTGGTCCCAAGCCCCACGCCCTCGGTTTGCGGGCCTAGCGTCTACGTGAAATGAAGTTGTCTTGCCAAAGGAGTCGTGGGATTCAGCAATAGAAATGTGATGGATTAGGTTGTCGTCCTTTTCGCGGCTCACGACGTACGATCCGGGACAGAAAAATAGCACAAAAGAAGAAAAGTATCCCGAAACAGATGAAAATGTTCAATTTTGGGCTCTGAAAATAGGAACAGCCGAGCCGGCTTGTTGCCCCCGTCGTAGAGCTCTCGGTGAACTTTCCAACGGTATGCTATGAGCCGCGTAACTCCATGCGGATCAAAAGTTATGGGCACCAGAGCGACGGATACCTGGTCACAAGCCCCACGCCCTCGGTTTGCAGGCCCAGCCTCTACGTGAAGTGAAGTTGTCTTGCCCAATGTGTCATGGGATTCGGTAATAGAAATGTGATGGATTAGGTTGTCGACCTTTTCGCGGCTCACGACGTACGATGAGGGACGAAAAAACAGCACAAAAGAAGAAAAGTGATCCAAAACTGATAAAAACGTTCGATTTTGGGCTCCGAAAATAGGAGCAGATGAGCAGGCTTGCTGCCTCCATCGTAGAGCTATTTGAGTGCTTTCCAACGGTATGCTGTACCACGTAACTCCTTACGGATAAATAGTTATGGCACAGGAGCGACGGAGACTTGGTCCCAAGCCCCACGCCCTCGGTTTGCGGGCCCAGCCTCTATGTGAAGCGAAGTTGTCTTGCCTATGGTGCCGTGGGATTTGGTCAGAGAAATGTGATGGATTAGGTTGTCGTCCTTTTCACGACTCACGACGTACAATCCGGGCCTTAAAAACAGTGTAAAAGAAGAAAAGTGTCCCGAAACTAATGAAAACGTTCAATTTTGGGCTCCGAAAATAAGCGCAGCTGAGCAGGCTTGCTGGACCATTCGTAGAGCTCTTGCAGTGCTTTCCAGCGGTATGTTGTGTGCCACGTAACTCCTTACGGATCAAAAGTTATGGGCATTAGAGCGACGGAGACCTGGTCCCAAGCCCTACGCCCTCGGCTTGTGGGCCCAGCCTCTACGTGAAGCAAAGTTGTCTTGCCCAAGATGCCATGGGTTTCGGTAATAGAAATGTGATGGATTAGGTTGTCATCCTTTTTGCGGGTCACGACGTACAATCCAGGACGAAAAAATAGCGTAAAAGAAGAAAAGTGACCCGAAACTGATGAGAACGTTTGATTTTGGACTCCGAAAATAGGCGCAGTCAAGCAGGCTTGCTACCCCATTCGGTGAGCTCTAGCAATGCTTTCCAATGGTATGCTGTGCGCCACGTAACTCTTTACGGATCAAAAGTTATGGGCACCAGAGCGACGCAAACTTGGTCCCAAGCCCCACGCCCTCGATTCGCGGGCCCAGCCTCTACGTGAAGTGATGTTGTCTTGCCCAAGGTGCCATGGGATTCGTTAATAAAAATGTGATGGATTAGGTTGTCGTCCTTTTCGCGGGTCACGACGTATGATCCAGGACGGAAAAATAGCGCAAAAGAAGAAAAGTGTCCCGAAACTGAAGGATATGTTCGATTTTGGGCTTTGAAAACAGGCACAGTTTAGTAGGCTTGCTGCCCCCGTCGTAGAGCTCTCGAAAAGCTTTCCAACGGTGTGCTATGCGCCACATAACTCCATACAGATCAAAAGTTATGGGCACCAGAACGATGGATACCAGGTCACAAGTCCCACGCCCTCAGTTTGCGGGCCCAGCCTATACGTGAAGTGAAGTTGTCTTGCCCAATGTTTCGTGTGATTCGGTAATAGAAATGTGATGGATTAGGTTGTCGTCCTTTTCGCGGCTCACGACATACGATCAGGGACAGAAAAACAGCACGAAAGAAGAAAAGTGTCCCGAAAATGATAAAAACTTTCAATTTTGGGTTTCAAAAATAGGCGTAAACGAGAAGGCTTGCTACACCCGTCGTAGAGTTCTTGAAGTGCTTTTCAACGGTATGTTGTGCACCACGTAACTCCTTACGGATAAAAAGGTATGGGCACCGGAGTGACGGAGATCTGGTCCCAAGCCTCACGCCCTCGGTTTGTGGGCCCAGCCTCTACGTGAAGCGAAGTTGTCTTGCCCAAGGTGTCGTGGGATTCGGTAATAGAAATGTGATGGATTAGGTTGTCGTCTTTCTTATGGCTCACGATGTACGATTCGGGACAGAAAAATGGCGTAAAAGAAGAAAAGTGTCCCGAAACTGATGAAAATGTTCCATTTTGGGCTTCGAAAATAGGCGCAGTCGAGCAGGCCTACTGCCCCATTCGTAGAGCTCTTGCAGTGCTTTCCAATGGTATGTTGTGCGCCACGTAACTCCTTACGGATCAAAAGTTATGGGCACCGGAACGATAGAGACCTGGTCCCAAGCCCCACGCCCTCGGTTTGCGGGCCCATCCTCTACGTGAAGTGTAGTTGTCTTGCACAAGGTGCCATGGGATTCGGTAATAGAAATGTGATGGATTAGGTTGTCGTCCATTTTGCGACTCACGACGTCCGATCCGGGACGAAAAAATAGCGCAAAAGAAGAAAAGTGTTGAGAAACAGATGAAAACGTTCAATTTTTGGTCTCCAAAAACAAGCACAGCCGAGCAGACTTGTTGCCACCGTCGTAGAGCTCTCGGAGAGCTTTCCAACGGTATGCTGTGCGCCGCGTAACTCCTTACAGATCAAAATTTATAAGCACCGGAGCAACAGATACCTGGTCACAAGCCCCACACCGTCAGTTTGTGGGCCCAGCCTCTACGTGAAATGAAGTCGTCTTGCCCAAGGTGCCGTGGGATTCGGTAATAGAAATATGATGGATTAGGTTGTCATCCATTTTGCGGCTCACGACGTACAATCCGGGATGGAAATATATCGTAAAAGAAGAAAAGTGTCCCGAAATTGATGAAAACGTTCGATTTTGGGGTCCAAAAATAGGCGCAGCAGAATGGGCTTGCTGCCCCATCAGTAGAGCTCTTGGACTTCTTTCCAACGGTTTGTGTGCGCCACGTAACTCCTTACGGATCAAAAGTTATGAGGACCGGAGCGACGGAGACTTGGTCTCAAGCCCAACGCCCTCGGTTTGCGGGCCCAGCCTCTACCTGAAGTGAAGTTGTCTTGACCAAGGTGCCATGGGATTCGGTAATAGAAATGTTATGGATTAGGTTGTCGTCCTTTTCGCGACTCACGACGTACGATTCAGGACGGAAAAACAGCGCAAAAGAAGAAAAGTGTCCCAAAATTGATGAAACGCTTGATTTTGGGCTCTGAAAACAACTACAGTCGAGCAGGCTTGCTTCCCCCGTCGTAGAGCTCTCGAAGAGCTTTCCAATGGTATGCTGTGCGCCGCGTAACTCCTTACGGATCAAAAGTTATGGGCACCGGAGCGATAGATACCTTGTCACAAGCCCCACACCGTCGGTTTGCGGGCCCAACCTCTACGTGAAGTGAAGTTGTCTTGCCCAAGGAGCTGTGGGATTCGGTAATATAAATCTCATGGATTAGGTTGTCGTCCATTTCACGGCTCACGACGTACGATCCGGGACAGAAAAGTAGCGTAAAAAGTGTTCCGAAACTGATGAAAATGTTCAATTTTGGGCCTCAAAAATAGGCGCAGCACAGCAGGCTTGCTGCCCCCTCCGTAGAGCTCTTGGAGTGCTTTACAACAGTTTGTTGTGCGCCACGTAACTCCTTACGGATCAAAAGTTATGGGTACCGGAGCTACGGAGACCTGGTCCCAAGCCCCACGCCCTCGGTTTGTGGGCCCGGCCTCTACGTGAAGTGAAGTTGTCTTGCCCATGGTGCCATGGGATTCAGTAATAGGAATATGATGGATTAGGTTGTCGTCCTTTTCGCGACTCACGACGTACGATTCGGGACAGATAGACAGCGCAAAAGAAGAAAAATGTCCCGAAACTGATGAAAATGTTCGATTTTGGGCTCCGAAAATAGGTTTAGCTGAGCAAGCTTGATGGCCTCGTTGTAGAGGTCTCGGCGAGTTTTCCAACGGTATGCTGTGCGCCACGTAACTCCTTAAGAATCAAAAGTTATGGGCACCGGTGCGACAGATACCTGGTCACAAGCCCCATATCGTCGGTTTGCAGGCCCAGCCTCTACGTGAAGTGAAGTTGTCTTGCCCAAGATGCCATGGGATGCGGCAATAGAAATATGATGGATTAGGTTGTCGTCCATTTCGCAGCTCACGATGTAGGATCCGGGACGGAAAAATAGCGTAAAAGGAGAAAAGTGTCCCAAAACTAATGAAAACGTTCGATTTTGGGCTCGGAAAATAGGTGCAACATTGCAAGCTTGCTGCCTGCTATGTAGATCTCTTGGAGTCCTTTCCACCGGTTTGCTGTGCGCCACGTAACTCCTTACGGATCAAAAGTTATAGGCACCGGAGTGACGGAGACCTGGTCCCAAGCCCCACACCCTCGGTTTGTGGGCCCAGCCTCTACGTGAAGTGAAGTTGTCTTACCCAAGGTGTCGTGTTATTCGATAATAGAAATAAGATGGATTAGGTTGTCGTCCATTTTGCAGCTCACGACATACGATTCGGGACGAAAAAATAGCGTAAAAGAAGAAAAGTGTCCCAAAACTGATGAAAACATTCCATTTTGGGCTCCGAAAATAGGCGCAGCCGAGCAAGCTTGTTGCACCCTTCGTGAAGCACTTGGAGTGCTTTCCAACGATTTTCTGTGCACCACATAACTCCTTATGAATCAAAAGTTATGGGCACCGGAGCGACGGAGACCTGCTCTCAAGCTCTACGCCCTCGGTTTGCGGGCCCAGCTTCTACGTGAAGCGAAGTTGTCTTGCCCAAGGTGCCTTGGGTTTCGGTAATAGAAATGTTATGGATTAGTTTGTCGTCCTTTTCGCGGCCAACGACGTACGATCCGTGACGAAAAAAAAGCACAAAAGATACAAGTGTCCAGAAACTGATGAAAATGTTCAAGTTTGGGCTCCGAAAATAGGCACAGGCGAGCAGGCTTGCTGCACACTTCGTAGAGCTCTCGGAGAGCTTTCCAACGGTATGCTGTGTGTCGCGTAACTCCTTACGGATCAAAAGTTACGGGTACCGGAGCGACGGAGACCTGGTCCCAAGCCCCAAGCCCTCGGTTTGTGGGCCCAGCCTCTACGTGAAGTGAAGTTTCCTTGCCCAAGGTACCATGTGATTCGGGAATCGAAATATGATAGATTAGGTTGTCGTCCTTTTCGCGGCTCACGACTTACGATCCGGGATCGAAAAATATCGCAAAAGAAGAAAAGTGTACCGAAATGGATGAAAACGTTCGATTTTGGGCTCCAAAAATAGGTGCAGCCGAGCAGGCTTGCTGCCCCCGTCGTAGAGCTCTCGAAGTGCTTTCCAACGGTTTGCTGTTTGCCGCGTAACTCCTTACGGATCAAAAGTTATGGGCACCGGAGCGATAGAAACCTGGTCACAAGCCCCACGCTGTCGGTTTGCGGGTCCAGCCTCTACGTGAAATGAAGTTGTCTTGCCCAAGAGGTCGTGGTAGTCGATAATAGAAATATGATGGATTAGGTTATCGTCCATTTTGCAGCTCACGACCTACGATCCGGGATGAAAAAATAGCGTAAAAGAAGAAAAGTATCCCGAAACTGATGAAAACGTTTGATTTTGGGCTCTGAAAATATTCGCAGCCGAGTAAGCTTGCAGCACCCTTCGTAGAGCTCTTGGAGTGCTTTCCAACGGTTTGTTGTGCACCATGTAACTCCTTACGAATCAAAAGTTATGGGCACCGGAGCGACGGAGACCTGGCCCCAAGCCCCACGCCCTCAGTTTGCGGTCCCAGCCTCTACGTGAAGCGAAGTTGTCTTGCCCAAGGTGCCGTGGGATTCGGTAATATAAATGTGATAGATTAGGTTGTCGTCCTTTTCGCAGCCCACGACGTACTATCCGGGACGGAAAAAAAGAGCAAAAGAAGAAAAGTGTCCCAAAACTGATGAAAATGTTCAATTTTTGGCTCTAAAAATAGGCACAGCATAGCTGGCTTGCTGCCCCCGTCGTAGAGCTCTCGTAGAGCTTTCCAACGGTATGCTGTGCGCCGCGTAACTTCTTACGGATCAAAAGTTATGGGCACCGGAGGGACGAAGACCTGGTCCCAAGCACCACGACCTCGGTTTGCGGGTCCAGCCTCGGTTTGCGGGTCCAGCCTCTACCTCTACGTGAAATGAAGTTGTCTTGCCCATGGTTCCGTGGGATTCGGTAATAGAAATGTGATGGATTAGGTTGTCGTCCTTTTTGCGGCTCCCGAAGAACGATCCGGGACGGAAAAATAGCGCAAAAGAAGAAAAGTGTCCCGAAACAGATTAAATTGTTCAATTTTGGGCTCCGAAAATAGGCACGACCGAGCAAGCTTATTGCCCCTGCCGTAGAGCTCTCGGAGAGCTTTCCAACGGTATGTTGTGCACCGTGTAACTCCTTACGGATCAAAAGTTATGGGCACCGGAGCGACGGATACCTGGTCAAAAACCCCACGCCCTCGGTTTGCGAGCCCAGCCTCTACGTGAAGTGAAGTTGTCTTGCCCAATGTGCCATGGGATTAGGTAATAGAAATGTGATGGATTAGGTTGTCGTCCTTTTCGCGGCTCACGACGTACGATCTTGGACAAAAAAACAGCGTAAAAGAAAAAAAGTGTCACGAAATTGATGAAAACGATCAAGTTTGGGCTCCGAAAATAGGCGCAGACTAGCACCTTAGCTGCCTCCGTCGTAGAGCTCTTGGAGAACTTTCCAACGGTATGCTGTGCACCACCTTACTCCTTACGGATAAAAAGTTATCGGCACCGGAGCGACAGAGATCTAGTCGCAAGCCCCACGCCCTCAGTTTGTGAGCCCAGGCTCTACGTGAAGCGAAGTTGTCTTGCCCAAGGTGCCGTGGGATTCGGTAATAGAAATGTGATCGATTAGATTGTCGTCCTTTTCGCGGCTCACGACGTACGATCTGGGAAGGAAAAACAGCATAAAAGAAGAGAAAAATGTCCCAAAACTGATGAAAATATTCGATTTTGGGCTCCGAAAATAGGCGCGCTGCCCCATTCGTAGAGCTCTTGCAGTGCTTTCCAATGGTATGTTGTGCGCCACGTAACTCCTTACGGATCAAAAGTTATGGGCACCGGAACGATAGAGACCTGGTCCCAAGCCCCACGCCCTCGGTTTGCGGGCCCATCCTCTACGTGAATTGAAGTTGTCTTGCCCAAGGTGCCATGTGATTTAGTAATCGAAATATGATTGATTAGGTTGTCTTCCTTTTCGTGGCTCATGACGTACAATCCGGGAACGAAAAACATCGCAAAGGAAGAAAAGTGTCCTGAAACTGATGAAAACGTTCGATTTTGGGCTCCGAAAATAGGTGAAGCCAAGTTGGCTTGCTGCCTCCGTCATAGAGCTCTCGAAGAGCTTTCCAATGGTATGTTGTGCACCGCGTAACGCCTTACGGATCAAAAGTTATGGGCACCGGAGTGATAGATACCTGGTAACAAGCCTCACGCCGTCGGTTTACGGGCCCAGCCTCTACGTGAAGTGAAGTTTTCTTGCCCAAGATACCATGGGATTCGGTAATAGAAATATGATGGATTAGGTTGTCGTCGATTTCGCGGCTCACGTCGTACGATCCGGGACCGAAAAATAGTGGAAAAGAAGAAAAGTGACCGGAAACTGATGAAAACGTTCGATTTTGGGCTCTGAAAATGGGCGCAGCCGAGCGGGCTTGCTGCTCCCTTCGTAGAGCTCTTGGAGTGCTTTCCAACAGTTTGCTGTGCGCCACGTAACTCCTTACGGATCAAAAGTTATGGGCACCAGAGCGACGGAGACCTAGTCCCAAGCCCCACGCCCTCGGTTTGTGAGCCCAGCCTCTACGTGAAGCGAAGTTGTCTTGCCCAAGGTGCCGTGGGATTCGGTAATAAAAATATGATGGATTAGATTGTCATCCATTTCGCTGCTCATGTCGTACGATCCAGGACAGAAAAACAGCGTAAAAGAAAAAAGTATCCCAAAATAGATGAAAACGTTCAATTTTGGGCTCCGAAAATTGGAGCAGCCAAGCAGGCTTGCTGCTCCCTTCGTAGAGCTCTTGGAGTGCTTTCCAACGGTTTGCTGTGCGCCACGTAACTCCATACGGATCAAAAGTTATGGGCACCAAAGCGACGGAGACCTAGTCCCAAGCCCTACGCCCTCGGTTTGCAGGCCCAGCCACTACGTGAAGCGAAGTTGTCTTGCCCAAGGTGCCGTGGGATTTGGTAATAGAAATGTGATGGATTAGGTTGTCGCCCTTTTCGCGACCCTACGATCTTGTACGGAAAAACAGCGCAAAAGAAGAAAAGTATTCCAAAACATGATGAAAATGTTCGATTTTGGGCTCTGAAAATAGGCACAATCGAGCAGGCTAGCTGCCCCTATCGTAGAGCTCTCGGAGAGCTTTCCAACGGTATGCTGTGCGCTGCGTAACTCCTTACGGAACAAAAGTTATGGGCACCGGAGAAAGAGATACCTAGTCACAAGCCCTACGCCGTCGGTTTGCGGGCCTAGCCTCTACGTGTAGTGAAGTTGTCTTGCCCAAGGTGTCATGGAATTCGGTAATAGAAATATGTTATATTAGGTTGCCATCCATTTTGCGGCTCACGACGTACGATCCGTAACGAAAAAATAGCGTAAAAGAAGAAATGTGTCCCGAAATGTATAAAAACGTTCGTTTTTGGGATCTGAATATAGGAGCAGCCGAGCAGGCTTGCTGCCCCCTTCGTAGACCTCTTGGAGTGCTTTCCAACGGTTTGCTGTGCACCACGTAACTCCTTATGGATCAAAAGTTATTGACACCAGAGCGACGGAGACCTGGTCCCAAGCCCCACGCCCTCGTTTTGCCGGCCCAACCTATACGTGAAGTGAAGTTGTCTTGCCCAAGGTGCCATCGAATTCGGTAATAGAAATGTGATAGATTAGGTTGTCATCCTTTTCGCGGCTCACGACATACGATCCGGGACCGAAAAACGGCGCAAAGGAAGAAAAGTGTCCCGAAACTGATGAAAATGTTCGATTTTGGGCTCTGAAAACAAGGGCAGCCAAGCAGGCTTGTTTCCCTCATCGTAGAGCTCTCGGACAACTTTTCAACGATATGATGTGCGCAGCGTAACACCTTACGGATCAAAAGTTATGGGCACCGAAGTGACGGAGACCTGGTACCAAGCCCCACACCCTCGGTTTGAGGGCCCAGCCTCTACGTGAAGCGAAGATGTCTTGCCCAAGGTGCCGTGGGATTTGGTAATAGAAATGTGATAGATTAGGTTGTCGTCCTTCTCACGGCTCACAACGTACGATCCACGACGGAAAAATAGCGCAAAAGAAGAAAATTGCCCTGAACCTGATGAAAATGTTTATTTTGGTCTACAAAAATAGGCACAGCCAAGCAGGCTTGCTGAACCCCATCGTAGAGCTCTCGGAGAGCTTTTCAACGATATGTTGTGCGCAGCGTAACTCCTTACGGATCAAAAGTTATGGGCACCAGAGCGACGGATACCTGGTCACAAGCCCCACGCCCTCGGTTTGCGGGCCCGGCCTCTACGTGAAGTAAAGTTGTCTTGCCCAAAGTGCCGTGGGATTCGATAATAGAAATGTGATGGATTAGGCTGTCATCCTTTTTGCGGCTCACGACGTACGATCAGGGACGGAAAAACTACGTAAAAACATGAAAAGTATCCCGAAACAAATGAAAATGTTCGATTTTGGGCTCCAAAAATAGGTATTACCGAGAAGGCATGCTGCCCTATTCGTAGAGATCTTGCAGTGCTTTCCAACAGTATGTTGTGCGCCATGTAACTCCTTACGGATCAAAAGTTATGGGCACCAGAGCGACGGAGACCTGGTCCCAAGCCCTACGCCCACGGTTTGCGGGCCCAGCCTCTACGTGAAGTGAAGTTGTCTTGCCCAAGGTGTCTTGGGATTCGATAATAGAAATATGATTGATTAGGTTGTCGCCCATTTCGCGGCTCACGACGTACAATCCGGGACCAAAAAATAGCGTAAAAGAAGAAAAGTGTCCCGAAATTGATGAAAACATTAGATTTTGGACTTCAAAAATACGCGCAGCCTAGCAGGCCTGCTGCCCCCTTCGTAGATCTCTTGGTGTGCTTTCCAACGGTTTGCTGTGCACCACATAACTCATTACGGATCAAAAGTTATAGGCACTAGAGCGACGGAGACTTGGTCACAAGCCCCACGCCCTCGGTTTGCGGGCCTAGCCTCTACGTGAAGCGAAGTGGTCTTGCCCAAGTTGCCGTGGTATTCGGTAATAGAAATGTGATGGATTAGGTTTTCGTCCTTTTCGCGGCCAACAACATACGATCAGATACAGAAAAACAGCGCAAAAGAAAAAAAAGTGTCCCGAAACTAATGAAAACATTCGATTATGGGCACCGGAGCGACAGATACCGGGTAACAAGCCCCAAGCGGTTGGTTTGCGGGCCCAGCCTCTACGTGAAGTGAAGTTGTCTTACCCAAGGTCCCGTGGGATTCGATAATAGAAATATGATGGATTAGGTTGTCGCCCATTTCAAGGCTCACAACGTACAATCTGGGACCGAAAAACAGCGTAAAAGAAGAAAAGTGTCCCGAAACTGATGAAAACATTCAATTTTGGTCTCCAAAAATAGGCGCAACCGAGCAGGCTAGTTGCCCCCGTCGTATCTCTCTTGGAGAGCTTTCCAACGGTATACTGTGCACCGCGTAACTCCTTACAGATAAAAAATTATGGGCACTGGAACGACGAAGACTTGGACCTAAGCCCCATGCCCTCGGTTTGCTGGCCCAGCCTCTACATGAAGCGAAGTTTTCTTGCCCAAGGTGCCGTGGGATTCGGTAATAGAAATGTGATGGATTAGGTTATCGTCCTTTTCGCGGCTCACGACCTACGATCAGGGACAGAAAAACAGCGCAAAAGAAGAAAAGTGTCTCAAAACTGATGAAAAGGTTCGATTTTGAGCTCAGAAAATAGGCACAGGCAAGCAAGCTTATTGCCCCTGTCGTAGAGCTCTTGGAGTGCTTTCCAACGGTATGCTGTGCGCCACGTAACTCCTTATGGATACAAAGTTATGGGCACCGGAGCGACGGAGATTTGGTCCCAAGCGCAATGGCCTCGGTTTGCGAGCCCAGACTCTCCGTGAAACGAAGTTATCTTGCCCAAGGTGCCGTGGGATTCGGTAATAGAAATGTGATGGATTAGGTTGTTGTCCTTTTCGCAGCTCACGACGTACGATCAGGGACGAAAAAACAATGTAAAAGAAGAAAAGTGTCACAAAACTGATGAAAACTTTGATTTTGGGCTCCGACAATAGGCGCAGATGAGCAGGCTTGTTACCCCCGTCGTAGAGCTCTTGGAGTGCATTCCAAGGGTATGCTGTGCGCCACGTAACTCCTTACGGATAAAAAGTTATGGGCACCAGAATGACGGAGACCTGGTCTCAAGCCCCACGCCCTCGGTTTGCATGCCCAGCCTCTACGTGAATCGAAGTTGTCTTGCAAAAGATGCCATGGGATTCGGTAATAGAAATGTGATGGATTAGGTTGTCGTCCTTTTTGCGGCTCATAACGTACGATCCGGGACGAAAAAACTGCACAAAAGAATAAAAGAGTCCCGAAACTGATGAAAATGTTCGCTTTTTGGTTTCGAAAATATGCACAACCGAGCAGGCTGGCTGCCCCTGTCGTAGAGCTCTCGTAAAGCTTTCCAACAATATGCTGTGAGCCGCGTAACTTGTTACGGATCAAAAGTTATGGGCATCGGAGCGACAGATACCTGGTCACAAGCCCCATGCCGTCGGTTTGCAGGCCCACCCTCTACGTGAAGTTAAGTTGTCTTGCCCAAGGTGCCGTAGGATTCGGTAATAGAAATGTGATGGATTAGGTTGTTGTCCTTTTCGCGGTCACGACGTACGATCAGGGACGGAAAAACAGTGCAAAAAAAAGAAAAGTGTCTCAAAACTGATGAAAAGTTTTGATTTTGAGCTCCGAAAAGAGGTGCAGACAAGCATGCTTGCTGCCCCTATCGTAGAGCTCTTGGAGTGCTTTCCAACGGTATGCTGTGCACCACTAACTCCTTACGGATAAAAAGTTATGGGCACCGGAGCGACGGAGACCTGGTCCCAAGCCCCACGCCCTCGGTTTGTGGGCCTAGTCTCTACGTGAAGTGAAGTTGTCTTGCCCAAGGTGCCATGGGATTCGGTAATATAAATGTGATGGATTAGGTTTTCGTCCTTTTCTTGGCTCACGACGTACGATCTGGGTTCGAAAAATAGCATAAAAGAAGAAACGTGTCCCGAAACTGAAGAAAACATTCAATTTTTGGGCTTCGAAAATAGGTGCAGCCTAGTAGGCTTTCTACCCCAATCGTAGAGCTCTCGGAGAGCTTTCCAACGGTTTGCTGTGCGCCGCGTAACTCCTTACGGATAAAAAGTTATGGGCACCGGAGTGACGAATACCTGGTCCCATGCCCCACCCCCTCGGTTTGCAGGCCCAGCCTCTACGTGAGGTGAAGTTGTCTTGCCCAAAATGCCATGGGATTCGATAATGTAAATGTGATGGATTAGGTTGCCGTCCGTTTTGCGGCTCACGACTTACGATCCGGGACGGAAAAACAGCGTAAAAGAATAAAAGTGTCCCAAAACTGATCAAAACGTTAGATTTTGGGTTCCGAAAATAGGTACAGCAAAGCAAGCTTGTTGCCCCGTCGTAGAGCTCTCAGAGAGCTTTCCAACGGTATGCTTTGTGCCGTGTAACTCCTTACAGATCAAAAGTTATGGGAACCGGAGCGACGGATACCTGGTCACAAGTCCCACGCCCCCGGTATGTTGTGTTCCGTGTAACTCCTTACATATCAAAACTAATGAAAACGTTTGATTTTCGGCTCTGAAAATAGGCGTAGCCGAGCAGGCTTGCTGCCCCCTTCGTAGAGCTCTTGGAGTGCTTTCCAACGGTTTGTTCTGCGCCACGTAACTCCTTACGGATAAAAAATTATGGGGACCGGAGCGACGGAGACCTGGTCCCAAGCCCCACGCCCTCGGTTTGTGAGCCCAGCCTTTTCATGAAGCGAAGTTGTCTTGGCCAAGGTGCCGTGGGATTCGATAATAGAATTGTGATGGATTAGGTTGTCGTCCTTTTCGCGGCTCACGACATACGATCCGGGACAGAAAAATAGCGCAAAAGAATAAAAGTGTCCCGAAACTGATGAAAACATTTGATTTAGGGCTCCGATAACAGGTGCAGCCGAGCAGGCTTGCTGCCCACGTCGTGGAGCTCTTGGAAAGATTTCCAACGGTATGCTGTGCGACGCGTAACTCGTTACTGATAAAAAGTTATGGGCACCAGAGCGACGGATACCTGGTCACAAGCCCCACACTATGAGTTGGCTGGCCCAGCCTCTACGTGAATGAAGTTGTCGTGCCCAAGGTGCCATGGGATTCGGTAATTGAAATATGATGGAATAGGTTGTCGTCCATTTCGCGGCTCACGACGTACGATCAGGGATGGAAAAACAGCGTAAAAGAAGAAAAGTATCCCGAAACTGATGAAAACGTTCGGTTTTGGTCTCTAAAAATAGGCACAGCTGAGCAGGCTTGCTCACCCCATCGCAGAGCTCACGAAGAGCTTTTCAACGATATGCTGTGAGCCGTGTAACTCCTTACGGATCAAAAGTTATAGCCACCGGAGCGACGGATACCTGGTGACAATCCCCACGCCCTCGGTTTGCGGGACCAGCCTCTACGTGTAGTTAAGTTGTCATGCCCATGGTGCCATGGGATTCGGTAATAGAAATGTGATGGATTGGGTTGTCGTGCTTTTTTGCGGCTCGCGACGTACGATTAGGGACAAAAACAACGCAAAAGAAGAAAAGTGTCCTGAAACTAGAAAAGGTTCAATTTTGAGCTCCAAAAATTGGCGCAGACAAGCAGGCTTGCTGCCCCTATCGCAGAGCTCTTGGAGTGCTTTCCAACGGTATCCTGTGCGCCACGTAACTCCTTACAGATAAAAAGTTATGGGTATCGGAGCGACGGAGACCTGGTCCCAAGCCCCACGCCCTCGGTTTGCGGGCCCAACCTCTCCGTGAAGCAAAGTTTTCTTGCCCAAGTTGTCGTGGGATTCGGTAATAGAAATATGATGGATTAGGTTGTCGTCCTTTTCGCGGCTCAAGACGTACGATCAGAGACGGAAAAACAGCACAAAAGAAGAAAAATGACCCGAAACTGATGAAATGTTCGATTTTGGGATCCAAAAATAGGCGCAGACGAGCAGGCTTGCTTCCCCCGTTGTGGAGCTCTTGGAGTGCATTCCAACGGTATGTTGTGCGCCACTTAACACCTTACGGATAAAAAGTTATAGGCACCGGAGCGACGAAGACCTGGTCCCAAGCCCCACGCCCTCGGTTTGCAGGCCCAGCCTCTCCGTGAAGCGAAGTTGTCATGCCCAAAATGCCATGGGATTCGGTAATAGAAATGTGATGGATTAGGTTGTCGTCCTTTTCGCGGCTCACGATGTACGATCCGGGACGAAAAAGCAGCGAAAAAGAAGAAAAGTGTCCCGAAACTGATGAAAATGTTAGATTTTGGGCTTCAAAAATAGGTACAGCCTAGCAGGCTTGCTGCCTCGTCGTAGAGCACTCGGAGAGCTTTCCAACGGTATGATGTGTGCCGTGTAACTCCTTACGGATCAAAAGTTATGGCCACCGGAGCGACGAATACCTAGTCACAAGCCCCATGCCCTCGGTTTGCGGGCCCAGCCTCTCCGTGAAGCGAAGTTATCTTGCCCAAGGTGTCATGGGATTCGGTAATAGAAATGTGACGGATTAGGTTGTCGTCCTTTTCGCAGCTCATTACGTACGATCCGGGACGGTAATACAGCATAAAAGAAGAAAGTGTCCCGAAACTGATGAAAACGTTCGATTTTAGGCTCCGAAAATAGGCGCAGCTAAACAGGCTTGTTGCCCCATTCGTAGAGCTCTTGGGGTGCTTTCCAACGGTATACTGTGCGTTGTGTAACTCCTTACGGATCAAAGGTTATAGGCATCGGAGCGACGGAGACTTGGTCCCAAGCCCCACGCCCCACGCCCACGGTTTGTGGGCCTAGCCTCTACGTGAAGTGAAGTTGTCTTACCCAAGGTGCCATGGGATTCGATAATAGAATTGTGATGGATTAGGTTGTCATCCTTTTTGTGACACACGACGTACGATCCGGGACCCAAAAATAGCGCAAAAGAAGAAAAGTGTCCTAAAACGGAAGAAAACATTCAATTTTGGGCTCCAAAAATAGGTGCAGCCGAGCAGGCTTGTTACCTCTATCGTAGAGCTCTCGGAGAGCTTTCAACTATTTATTGTGTGCCGCGTAACTTCTTGCGGATCAAAAGTTATCCGCACCGGAGCGACGAATACCTGGTCACAAGCCCCACGCCCTCGATTTGCAGGCCCAGCCTCTATGTTAAGTGAAGTTGTCTTGCCCAAGGAGCCATGGTATTCGGTAATAGAAATGTGATGGATTAGATTGTCGTCCATTTCGCGGCTCACAATGTACGATCCGGGATGAAAAAACAGCACAATAGAATAAAAGTGTCCCGAAATTAATGAAAACGTTCGATTTTGGGATCCGAAAATAGGAGCAGCCGAGCAGGCTTGCTGCCCCCTTCGTAGAGCACTTGGAGTGCTTTCCAACGGTTTGCTGTGCGCCACGTAACTCCTAACGGATAAAAATTTATTGGCACCGGAGCGATGGAGACTTGGTCCCAAGCCCCACGCCCTCGGTTTGCGGGACCAGCCTCTCCGGGAAGCGAAGTTGTTTTGCCCAAGGTGCTGTGGGATTCGGTAATAGAAATCTGATGGATTAGGTTGTCGTCCTTTTCGCGGCTCACAACGTACGATGCGGGACGAAAAAATAGCATAAAAGAATAAAAGTGTCCCAAAACTGATGAAAATGTTCGATTTTGGGCTCCAAAAATTGTCACAGCCGAGCAAGCTTGCTGCCTCCGTCTTAGAGCTCTCGGAGAGCTTTTTAACGTTATGTTGTACGCCACGTAACTCCTTACGGATCAAAAGTTATGGGCACCGGAGTGACGGATACCTGGTCCCAAGCCCCACGCCCTCGGTTTGCGGGCCCAACCTCTACGTGAAGCGAAGTTGTCTTGCCCAAGGTGTCGTGGGATTCGGCAATAGAAATGTGATGGATTAGGTTGTCGTCCTTTGTGCGGCTCACGACGTACGATCTGGGACAGAAAAACAGCGCAGAAGGAGATAAGTGTCCCGAAACTGATGGAAACGTTCGATTTTGGGCTTCGAAAATAGGTACAGCCGAGCAGGCTTGTTTCCCCCGTCATAGAGCTCTCAGAGAGCTTTCCAAAGTTATGTTGTGCGACGCGTAACTCCATACGGAACAAACGTTATGGGCACCGAAGCGACAGATACCTGGTCACAAGCCCTATACCCTCGGTTTGCAAGCCCAGCCTCTACGTGAAGTGAAGTTGTCTTGCCCTAGGTGCCATGGGATTCGCTAATAAAAATGTGATGGATTAGGTCGTTGTCCTTTTCACGGCTCACGACGTATGATCCGGGACAGAAAAACAGCGTAAAAGAAGAAAAGTGTCCCAAAATTGATGAAAACGATCGATTTTGGGCTCCAAAAATAGGCGCAGATGATCAAGCTTGATGCGCCCGTCGTAGAGCTCTTGGAGTGCTTTCCAACGGTATGTTGTGCGTCATGTAACTCCTTACGGATAAAAACTTATGGGCACCGGAGCGACGGAGACTTGGTCCCAAGCCCCACGCCCTCGGTTTGCCGGCCCAGTCTCTCTGTGAAGCGAAGTTGTCTTGCCAAGGTGCTGTGGGATTTGGTAATAGAAATGTGATGGAATCGGTTGTCGTCCATTTCGTGGCTCACGACGTACGATCCGGGACGGAAAAACAGCACAAAAGAAGAAAAGTATCCCGAAACTGATGAAAATGTTCGATTTCTGGCTCTGGAAATAGGCACAACCTAGCAAGCTTGCTTCCCTCATCGTAGAACTCTCGGAGTGCTTTCCAACGTTATGCTATGCGCCGCGTAACTCCTTACGGATCAAAAGTTATGGACCCCAGAGCGACGGATACCTGGTCATAAGCTCCACGCCCTCGTTTGCGGGCCCAGCCTCTACGTGAAGTGAAGTTGTCTTGCCCAAGGTACTATGGGATTTGGTAATAGAAATGTGATGGATTTGGTTGTCGTCCTTTTCGCGGCTCACGACGTACGATCAAGGACAGAAAAACAGTGCAAAAGAAGAAAAGTGTCTCAAAACTAATGAAAACGTTCGATTTTGATAACCAAAAATACGCGCAGATGAGCAGGGTTGCTGTCCTCGTCGTAGAGCTCTTGGAGTACTTTTCAATGGTATGCTGTGCGCCACGTAACTCCTTACAGATAAAAAGTTATGGCCACCGGAGTGACAGAGACCTGGTCCCAAGCCCCACGCCCTCAGTTTACGGGCCCAGCCTCTCCGTGAAGCGAAGTTGTCTTACCTAAGGTGCCCTAGGATTCGGTAATAGAAATGTGATAGATTAGGTTGTCGTCCTTTTCGCAGCTCACGACGTACTATCCGGGACAGAAAAATAGCACAAAAGAAGAAAATGTCCCAAAACTGATGAAAATGTTCGATTTTGGGCTTCGAAAATAGGCATGGCCGAGCAGGCTTGCTGCCCTTATGTTAGAGCTCTCGGAGAGCTTTCCAACGTTATGTTGTGCGCCGCATAACTCCTTACGGATCAAAAGTTATGGGCACTTGAGCGACGTATACCTGGTCACAAGCCCTACGCCCTCGGTTTGCAGGCCTAGCCTCTACGTGAAGTGAAGTTCCTTTGCCCAAGGTGCCATGGGATTCGGTAATAGAAATGTGATGGATTAGGTTGTCGTCCTTTTCGCAGCTCACGACGTATGATCCGGGACGAAAAAACAGCACAAAAGAAGAAAAGTGTTACGAAACTGATGAAAACTTTTGATTTTGGGCTCCAAAAATAGTTGCAACCAAGCAGGCTTGCTGCCCCCATTGTTGGGCTCTCGGAGAGCTTTCCAACGGTATGTTATGCTCCGCGTAACTTCTTACGGATCAAAAGTTATAGGCACCAGATCGACAGATACCTGTCACAAGCCCCACGCCGTCGGTTTGCGGGCCCAGCCTCTATGTGAAGTGAAGTTGTCTTGCCCAAGGTGCCGTGGGATTCGGTAATAGAAATGTGATGGATTAGGTTGTCGTCCTTTTTGCGGCTCACGACGTACGATCCACGCCCGAAAAACATGGTAAAAGAAGAAAAGTGTCCCGAAACTGATAAAAACATTCGATTTTGGGCTTTGAAAATAGTTACAGCCGAGCAGGCTTGCTGCCCCCTTCGTAGAGCTCTTAGAGTGCTTTCCAACTGTTTGTTGTGTGCCACGTAACTCCTTACGGATCAAAGTTATGGGCACCGAAGTGACGGAGACCTAGTCCCAAGCCCCAAACCCTCGGTTTGCTGTGGAATTTGGTAATAGAAATGTGATGGATTTGGTTGTTGTCCTTTTCGCGGTTCACGACGTACGAACCGGGACTAAAAAACGTCGTAAAAGAAGAAAAGTGTCCCGAAATTGATGAAAATGTTCAATTTTAGGCTCCGAAAAATGGCGCAGATGAGCAGGCTTGCTGAGCTCTTGGAGTGCTTTCCAACGGTATGTTGTGCGTCACGTAACTCCTTACGAATAAAAAGTTATGGGAATCGAAGCAACGGAGACTTGGTCCCAAGCCCCTCGCCCTCAGTTTGCGGGCCCAGCCTCTCCGTGAAGCGAAGTTGTCGTGCCCAAGGTGTCGTGGGATTCATTAATTGAAATGTGATGGATTAGGTTGTCGTCCTTTTCGCGGCTCACGACGTACGATCCGGGATGGAAAAACAGCCCAAAAGAATAAAAGTGTCCCAAAACTAATGAAAACGATGAATTTTGGGCTCCGAAAATAGGCACAACGGATCAAGCCTGCTGCACCCGTCGTAGAGCTCTCGGAGAGCTTTCCAAGGGTATGTTGTGCGCCGAGTAACTCCTTACGGATCAAAAGTTAAGGGTACCGGAGCGACGAATACCTGGTCATAAGCCCCACGCCCTCGATATGTAGGCCCAACCTCTACGTGAAGTGAAGGTGTCTTGCCCAAGGTGCCATGGGATTCGTTAATAGAAATGTGATGGATTAGGTTGTTGTCGTTTTCACTGCTCATGACGTATGATCCGGGACGAAAAAATAACGTAAAAGAATAAAAGAGTCACGAAACTGATGAAAACTTTCGATTTTGGGCTTTGAAAATAGGTACAGTCGAGCAGGATTGCTGCCCCCTTCGTAGAGCTCTTGTAGTGCTTTCCAACGGTTTGTTGTGCGCCACGTAACTCCTTACGGATCAAAAATTATGGGCACCGGACCGATGGATAACTAGTCCAAAGCCCCACATCATCGGTTTGCGAGCCCAGCCTCTACGTGAAGCGAAGTAGTCTTACCCAAGGTGCCGTGGGATTCGGTCATAGAAATATGATGGATTAGGTTGTCGTCCTTTTCGCGGCTCATGACGTACGATCCGGGATGAAAAAACAGCACAAAATAAGAAAATTGTCCCGAAACTGATGAAAATGTTCGATTTTGTTCTCTGAAAATAAGCATAGCCGAGTAGGCTTGCTGCCCCTATCGTAGAGTTCTCAGAGAGCTTTCCAACGGTATGCTGTGCGTCGCGTAACACCTTACGGATCAAAAGTTATGGGTACCGAAGCGACGGATACCTAGTCACAAGCCCCACGCCCTTGGTTTGCGGGCCCAGCCTCTACATGAACTGAATTTGTTTTGCCCAAGGTGTCGTGGGATTCGGTAATAGAAATGTGATGGATTAGGTTGTTGTCTTTTTCGCGGCTCACGACGTACGATCAGTGACGGAAAAACAGTGCAAAAGAAGAAAATTATCCCGAAACTGATGATAACTTTCGATTTTGGGCTCCGAAAATAGGCACAGTCGAGTAGGCTTGTTACCCCCTTCGTAGACATCTTAGAGTGCTTTCCAACGGTTTGCTGTGCGCCACGTAACTCCTTACGGATCAAAAGTTATGGGCACCGGAGCGATGGAGACCTGGTCCAAAGCCCCACATCCTCGGTTTGCGAGCCCAGCCTCTACGTGAAGTGAAGTTGTCTTGCCCAAGGTGCCATGGGTTTCGGTAATAGAAATGTGATGGATTAGGTTGTCTTCCTTTTCGCGGCTCACGACGTACGATCTGGGATGGAAAAACAACGCAAAAGAAGATAAGTGTCCCGAAACTGATGAAAATGTTCGATTTTGTTCTCCAAAAATAAGCACAACCAAGTAGGCTTGTTGCCCCCGTTGTAGAGCTCTTGGAGTGTTTTCCAACGATATGTTGTACGCCACGTAACTCCTTAAGGATAAAAAGTTATGGGCACCTAAGCGACGGAGACCTGGTCCCAAGCCCCACGCCCTCATTTACGGGCCTAGCCTTTACATGAAGCGAAGTTGTCTTGCCCAAGGTGCCATGGGATTCGGTAATAGAAATGTGATGGATTAGGTTGTCGTTCTTTTCGCGGCTCACGACGTACGATCCGGGAAGGAAAAACAGCGCAAAAGAAGAAAAGTGTACCGAAACAGATGAAAACCTTAGATTTTGGGCTTCGAAAATAGGCACAGTCAAGCAGGCTTGCTGCCCTCGTCGTAGAACTCTCAGAGAGCTTTCCAACGGTATGTTGTGCGCCGCGTATCTACTTATGGATCAAAAGTTATTGGCACCGGAGCGACGGATACTTGGTCACAAGCCCCATGACCTCGGTTTGCGAGCCCAGCCTCTACGTGAAGTGAAGTTGTCTTGCCCAAGGTGCTATAGGATTTGGTAATAGAAATGTGATGGATTAGGTTGTCGTCCTTTTCGCGGCTCCCAACATACGATCCGGGACGGGAAAACAAAGCAAAAGAAGAAATGTATCCCGAAACAGGTGAAAATGTTCCATTTTAGGATCCGAAAATAGGTTCAATCGAGCAGGCTTGCTGCCCCGTCGAAGAGCTCTCGTAGGGCTTTCCAACAGTATGCTATAAGCCGCGTAACTTTTTACGAATCAAAAGTTATGGGCACCGGAACGACAGATACCTGGTCACAAGCCCCAAGCCGTCGGTTTGCGGGCCCAGCCATTACGTGAAGTGAAGTTGTCTTGCCCAAGGTGCCATGGTATTCAGTAATAGAAATGTGATGGATTAGGTTGTCATCCTTTTTGCGGCCCACGACGTACGATCCGGGACGGAAAAACAGTGCAAAAGAAGAATTGTGTCCCAAAACTGATGAAAATATTCAATTTTTGGCTCCGAAAATAGGCACAGCTGACCGGGCTTGTTGTCCCCATCGTAGAGCTCTCAGGGAGCTTTCCAACGGTATGTCGTGCGCCGCGTAACTCCTTACGGATCAAAAGTTATGGGCACCAGAGCGACGGATAGCTGGTCACAAGCCCCACGCCCTCGGTTTGCAGGCCCAGCTTCTACGTGAAGTGAAGTTGTCTTACCCATGGTGCCGTGGGAATCGGTAATAGAAATGTGATGGATTAGGTTGTCCTCCTTTTCGGGGCTCACAACGTACAATCATGGACGGAAAAACAGCGCAAAAGAATAATAGTTTCTCGAAACTGAAGAAAGCCATCGATTTTTTGCTGCAAATTTAGGCGCAGACTAGTAGGCTTGATGCCCTTGTCGTAGAGCTCTTAGAGTGCTTTCCAACGGTATGCTGTGCACCACGTAACTCCTTACGGATAAAAGGTTATGGGCACCGGAGCAACGGAAACATGGTTCCAAGCCCCACGCCCTCGGTTTACGGGCCCAGCCTCTCCGTGAAGCGAAGTTGTCTTGCCCTAGGTGCCATGGGATTCGGTAATAGAAATGTGATGGATTAGGTTGTTGTCCTTTTGCGGCTCACGACGTACGATCCGGGACAGAAAAATAGCATAAAAGAAGTAAAGTGTCCCGAAACTGATGAAAACATTCGATTTTGGGCTCCGAAAATAGGCGCAGCTGAGCTGGCTTCTTGCCCCTTTCGTAGAGCTCTCGGAGTGCCTTCCTACAGTATGTTGTGCGCCACGTAACTCCTTACGGATCAAAAGTTATGGGCACCGGAGCGACGGATAGCTGGTCACAAGCCCCACGCCCTCGGTTTGCAGGCCCAGCCTCTACGTGAAGTGAAGTTGTCTTGCCAAGGTGCCATGGGATTCGGTAATAGAAATGTGATGGATTAGGTTGTCGTCCTTTTCACGGCTCACGACGAACGATCCGGGATGGAAAAACAGCGTAAAAGAAGAAAAGAGTCCCAAAACTGATGAAAATTTTGATTTTGGGCTCTGAAATTAGGTGCAGCTGAGCAGGCTTTCTGCCCCCTTCGTAGAACTCTTGGAGTGCTTTCCAACGGTATGCTGTGCACCACGTAACTCCTTACGGATCAAAAGTTGTGGGCACCGGAGCGACGGAGACCTGGTCCCTAGCCCCAAGCCCTCGGTTTGTGGGCCCAGCCTCTACGTGAAGTGAAGATGTGAGGCCCGACCTCGATTTGCATGTGATACCTCGTTTTGTGTGCCCTAATCTAGATTTGCGTGCCTTGACCTAGGTTTAAGAATTGTGTTCGTTTTGTGTGCCATGCATTGAATTACGTGCATTCATGTAGGGTTGCGTGCATTTACTTGGAAAATGTGCATCCTTCTTGAAGTTCGTATCCTATCTCGTAGTGCGTGCCCTAGACCTAGGAAAGCGTGCCCTCACGCTAAACAAGAAAGCATCTTACACAAAGCACTAGACTATCAAATAATCCTACATACTCCACTATCAATATTATAATCCTAATTCAACCCACTAGAAGGCAAAATTCACAAAAAGCTAGACATTCTTTATTCTTTATTCTTTATTCTTTTTGCACTTTCAACACACAATTAAAATAATGCTCAAAGATGACAAAAATTCAGAATTTAAGCTAGCTTTGGCCGACCACTATGTGCATTTAAACTAGCATTGCATAATTTATTAATAATCCTAGACATACTATGACATTCTATGACACAAATGCATAAAAAATTGCTCAAAATCTCCTTAATTCTCCACCTTGCTCGACCAAACACACCTTGCCCATGCTAGCAATTTTAAATTACACCTAGAAGACACAAAAAGGTTGAATCATCAAGCACAAGGCCGACCAAATGCTTGAAGAAATGCAAAAACTTCACTCCTTGTCATTCTTTGTCATTTCTTCCTTTTTCCTCTCACCTTCTCTCTCTCCCTCTCATTTTTCTCTCTCTCTCTCGGCCTTGGCTGAGTTTCTCACCTTCCATAGCTCATCTTCATCACACCATAGTTGATCAAGACAAGCAACAAGCAAGAGGCTCGACCAAACTAGCTAGGATGCGAAAATCACACATGCATGCTCCTTGAGTCTTCATTTCGGCCCTAGGTAAGTTTCTTAGCTTCCATTTTTTTTTCTTCTTGTTCTAACCACATGCATGTACTAAGAGCTTGGTGACTAAGCTAGGAAAAATAGAGAAAACCAAGTTGGAACCTCGGCTAGTCAAAGAAGAAGAAGAAAAATTGTGCTTCAACAAGTTTTTGTGCATCTTCTTGTTGATTTGCTAAGGTGAGGGCTAAAACCTTTTGAAAATTCTTCAAAAATCCACATGCATGCTCATAAATGTATGTCTTTGCTTCTCTTCTTGAGTTATATGTTCGTTCATAAGCTTTTGCAACCATGCATGGCAAGATTTTGGCTTGAAGATGATGATAGGTGAAATCGGATTATGTGACAGCTCTCTGACCAGTTTTATTGAGGTGCGTTTGGCTAGGAAAATGATGTTGAAAATGAATGAAAATTGGTAGGTGACTATTTTTGCCAGTTTTGAACATTTTTCGCAGAAATAGGCCAAAGCTAATTTCGACTCTAAGGTCGTCAAATTGGCAAATCATTAAAATGTGTCTAAATCTGGAAATCTGGAAAAATGAAGCAGGTTTTGGCAGATGCACTGACCTTGTAGAACGAACCAGATTTGACTTAGTAAATGATGTCCCAAATGCATGAAATTTGGTATACTGCTATATTTTTCAGTTCTGGACATTCTTGTCAGAAATGGACTAAGGCTGAATCTGACCCTAAGGACCTCAAAAACGTCAATTATCGAAATGTGTGCAAATCTAGACAGTTTTGTGCTATCCCACTGTTTCGGCTATAACTAATGATCCTGAACTCCAAATGATGCAAGGTTTGTTTCTGATTTTAGTTCACTCCTTAAGATTTAATTTGACACCTTAGTCACTGGAATTGGAGATTGTTTGCTTGTCTTAATGATTGTGGGAAAACAGCCTATTGCAGTGAGCGTTTCACTTGGTTGTATGCTTAGAAAAATTGTTGTAACTTCTCTTGTGGTATTAATTGCTTGGGATTGTGGCATTGGGATGTTGTGTGGACTGTTTGAGTACTTGGGGTTGTTTGAATTAATTGATGCATGGCTTGAGGTCGATTTTGAGTTGACTTAGGATTTAATCGCACGAGTAAGCACGAAATGGAAACCCTAATGACTAGGTAAACTTGCTAAGTGTTAATCCTTTGCATATTGTGTGGAATTAAATGCTTAGTAGGCTGCCCGTAGATGCCCTTATAGCCCTAAATGTGATTTTGATCATTGCATGTTGACAAATAGGCCTTTCTTGCATCCGAGCCCACGTAGATGTTGTTACATGTTGAATAATCTTAATATTTGATTACGTGGACTTTGAAATGAGTTATATGACTTGATTTACATGTGTTACATGGCTGCCCGTTTAATGTTCATATAACTCCATATGTTTTTCAAGTGAAATTACTTGTCTATTCATGCCTCGCTTGTTTACTTGTCAATGTGCAATCTTATGACTGTCCGGAAGCAACCTACTTTGTTGTCATCCTAATGTGATATATTAAATGTCATAAATGTGCATTGCATACAAGGTTGCAATCTTTCATTTCGGCATGGTAGCGATCACGCATACCGGGCGGCATCGGGCTTGCTGGTGTACCCGTTACTACCATGATCCCATTCTCTCTCTCGCTTGGGGGCTAGACTTCCTCGGAGAGTTGGGTCGTAGGATTTCGGGGTACATCCGGAGTACACCCACTTGGCGTGTTATGGGGATGATTTGAAGTCGGCCGCAACAACTGATTCTGGAAATGAACTGAGAGCAAAAGCTCACCGTATCCTTTTTACTATGTGTATAAGTACTCTCGCTTGGTTCCTAGAGAACCTCGGGGAGGAAAGACGGGTAATTGTGTTACTTTACCTTTGTATTATTATTTTGTACTTAATTGTGTTATATTCATGCTTGCAAAAGGATTTTCATAAGTTGAACCGGAAAATGAGTTTCAAAACCTATTTCTCGTTCCCCCTCGCTGAGTTCATAAGGACTCACCCTCTTTTATCATCTCAGGTGAAGAAGATCAAGAACAGGTACCCGAGGACAATGTGCCTAACGACGATTCCTTGGAGTGATTGCCTGTCCTGTGTGCTTTGCTTGATTTATGGCTATTTGTGAAAACTATGCTACTTGAAGACTGTTTCTTTCATGTTGCTTAGTGTTGTAATGTAAAAGACCCCCGTTGTAATTTGGGGTCAAATTTTTGTTTGTGCTGATATTTCTAGACAGACGCTAGATACTACTATGGTCGTTTTACTATTACTATTGCTAGTGGCTATAATAGGATTATGAAGTATTAGGTAAGGGCTAAGTAAAATGAACCGTCCAAACCTTAAACAGGTACTCGCTATTAAGTTAAGATCAACAAGTACTTTTGTAACAAGGATAAACAAACAAACGAGACATAGCACCATGCTAGGTTATTAATCAAACGAGACATCAAGACAACCAATAGGCATTTCAATTGATGATAAATAGAAATCTTAGTTGGAAATGAATTTGAGATGATAAATTTTGAAGCGTTTAGAGAATTAGGTCAAACCAAAGAGCCCAATTACAGCCGTTATGCTGTCGATTTTCCAAAAAATCTTGGAGTTTAGGCCAAAACATTTAGTTTTAAATCTTCATAAATGATTAAGTGTGTGACGTGACCTGAATGTTTAGATCATACCCTAGTCTAACCTTATAGGCCGGGTTGGGGCGTGACACCTTAGAATAAGAATGGTATCAGAGCTTAGATTGCTTAAGCCAGGTTTAACTCTCGGACCGTGGGTAGAGCCCTAAGATAATTAGGATGACTTGTTTATATGTTATTGAGTGATAGTGTTAAATGTCCTATCTATGTTTTATGTGTTTAAGTGATTAACATGCCTTAATTGTTTCTAGAATTGTATTTATAATATGTTGCATATCTTATGCACTAAATTCTTAATTGTCATATCTCAATAAATTGTGCATCGTAATCTGTGCCTATAGATGGCTGGGCCTAGCACCCGTACTACTAATAGGAATGGTGAACCCCAAGAGACCGGAGATGCCTATCAAACTAATCCCAGTATAGCTATGTTTAACATGATGGAGAATGCCATGGATCGCGTATCACGAGTGATGGAGCGCCAGGATGCACGTGAAGCCAACAACAACAACAACAGGAATGAGGGTAACCATAGGAGACATAGCAGAATGAGGATGTTCCTTGACTTTCGCCTGTCCAAATTCCACGGGGAAGCTGATGATGAGAAAGCAGAGGCTTGGCTGTCCGAGATCGAGAAGATTTTCAGGCCACTTGATTATACTGATGAAGAAAAGATGGAGTTTGCTGTGTTTCTGTTGCACAGGGATGCCGAGCATTGGTGGCACACTGTAGAAGCACTGTGGGAAACTGATCAGACACCTCGCTTGTGGGGTAATTTTGTTAAGGCATTCAAGGAGAAATATGTACCTGCAGTTTCCAGGCAGAGGCGAATTGAGGAGTTCATGCACTTGACCCAGGGTAACATGACGGTGGCCCAGTACGAGGCTCGTTTTGACCGACTGTCCCGTTATGCTCAATATATGGTTAGTACTCCGGAGGCGAAGATGTGGAAATTTACTACTGGATTGAGGCCAGAGATTCAGGACCAGGTATCTTCTCATGACTTCGATACCTCTTCTGCTCTCTTTGCTACTGCCTTTCGAGTTGAGAAGAGGAAACTAGATGGAGCCGGTTCGAGTCGGCCGAACAAGAAACCATACCAGCCTCCAGGTCAGCAGAGAAAATTTCAGAGTCAGAGTCATAGTCAAGGCCAGAGCCAGAACAGACCAGTGAATAACCGTGGCCCGACGAAAGCACCATCAGCCTCTTCCACCTGCGGATCTACAGGTAATTCACCTGCTACTCAGTCCGTCAGTTGTTCTTACTGTGATAGGAAGGGGGCATACCGAGGCCCAGTGTTGGAGGAAGTCAGGAGGATGTATGAGATGTGGCAGTGATCAGCATCAGATCAAGGATTGCCCTAAACGGAAGGCAGGGCAGAATCAGGGTAAACCAGCTGCTAGAGGCAAGACTCCAGTTCCTAGAGTTCAGGCTCGAGCTTATGCTATTGAGTGCGAGGAGATTCCAGATGAGACCGATGTTGTTGAAGGTACATTTTTCATACTGAATCAACCAGTTAGGGTGTTAATTGATCCGGGTGCTACTCATTCATTTATTACTTCCTTATGTGTGGAACGTGTGAAACCGAAAGTTGTATGTTTGCCATACGAAGTAGAAGTTGGTACTCCAATGGGTTCTAAACTTGTTACTAGCACAGCTTGTAAAGCATGTAAAATCCAAATTAAGGATAGGGAATTCTCAGCCAATCTTATTGTATTACCTTTTCGAGATTATGAGGTCATTTTAGGGATGGACTGGCTAGAAAAACATCATGTCCAACTAGATTGCCGGGCGAAGATTATAACGTTCCAGGTACCTGGTCAACCAATACTGGAGGTAATGGGTCGAAGAGATTTCACCTGGAGTTCCATTATTTCATCTACGAAAGCAGTGAAGTCCTTGAGAAAAAGGTGTAGTGGATACTTAGCTTACCTCATCAATAAGCCATCGAATAAAGCTAAGTTGGAGGAGATGCCTGTGATCAAAGACTATGCGGATGTGTTTCCAGAAGAATTGCCCGGTTTACCCCCGAATCGGGAGATCGAGTTCGTTATAGAGCTACTGCCTGGCGCCCAGCCGATATCTAAAGCTCCTTATCGTATGGCACCGGCCGAGCTACAAGAATTGAAGGACCAATTGCAAGGATTGCTGAAGAAGGGATTTGTTCAACCAAGTTCTTCACCGTGGAGTGCACCAGTTCTATTTGTAAAGAAGAAAGACGGAACGTTGAGGCCATGTATCGACTACCGAGGATTGAACCAAGTGACTGTCAAGAATAAATACCCACCTCCCCTGATCGACGAGTTATTTGATCAACTGCAAGGAGCCAAAGTGTATTCGAAACTTGACTTGAGGTAAGGGTATTATGAGTTGCGGATCAAAAAGAAAGATGTGCCTAAAATGGCTTTCAGGACGAGATATGGGCATTATGAATATGTGGTGATGCCTTTTGGACTAACTAATGCCCCTGCAGCTTTTATGGATTTGATGCACAGGGTGTTTCAACCCTACTTGGACCAATTTGTGGTAATCTTTATTGATGATATTTTGGTATACTCGAAATTTGAGTCAGAGCATGAGCAACATCTGCAGTTGGTACTGCCGAAACTTCGAGAGCATCAATTCTATGCAAAGTTTAGCAAGTGCGAATTTTGGTTGCAACAGATTGCATTTTTGGGGCATATCATATCCCAAAAGGGAATAACGGTGGATCCAGCAAAGATAGATGCAGTGATGTCTTGGAAGAAGCCGAAAAATGTTACAGAGGTTCGGAGTTTCCTTGGTCTAGCCGGCTATTATCGGAGATTCGTGAAAGATTTCTCTAAGATTGCAGGACCGCTTACAAAGCTCACTCAAAAGAAAACAAAGTTCGTGTGGGATTATAAGTGTGAGAACAACTTCCAAGAGTTGAAGAAAAGATTGACCACCGCACCTGTTCTTGCATTGCCTGAAGGGAGTCAAGGTTTTGTAATCTATAGCGATGCTTCAAAAGAAGGATTGGGTTGTGTGTTGATTCAAAATGGAAGAGTGATTACGTATGCTTCTAGGAAACCAAAGCCGTATGAAGTGAATTACCCGACGCATGATTTAGAATTAGCGACTATTGTGTTTGCACTCAGGAAATGGAGGCATTATCTGTGGGGTAACAAGTTTGAAGTATTTACCGATCATAAGAGCTTGAAATACTTGTTCTCTCAAAAAGAGTTGAATATGAGGCAAAGGCGGTGGATGGAGCTTTTGGATGATTATAACTGCACAATCAATTATGTGCCCAGTAAAGCAAATGTAGTTGCAGATGCCTTAAGTAGAAAAGCAAGCATGGTGAAACTGGAAGTCAAGGTACAGGAGTTGTTGGAGGAAGCATTTTTGTGGAAACCACAATTGACTCGGAAAGGGTTACTTTTTGCCACTACTCAGGTTCAATCGACCTTGTTGTCTGAATTACGAGAGGCTCAACAGAAGGACCAACAGTTTCAGAAGATTAAAGAAAGCAACGCAGATTTCAAGTTTCAAGATGATGGTGTTTGGAGGTTTAGGAATCGGATTTGTGTTCCCAATGAGCCAGAGCTGAAAAGGAAGATTCTTGAAGAAGCCCATAATTCTAGATATACTATTCACCCCGGCGGAACAAAGATGTACCGGGATTTGAAGCAACAATATTGGTGGAATAACATGAAAAGAGAAATTGCAGAGTTTGTGGCACGGTGCTTGACTTGCCAAAGAGTCAAAGCGGAACATCAACGACCCGCAGGTTTACTTCAACCGTTAGAGATCCCTCAATGGAAATGGGAACATATAACTATGGACTTTGTTATGGACCTGCCCAGATCACAAAAGGGTCATGACACCGTTTGGGTCATAGTGGATAGATTGACTAAGTTGGCACACTTTTTACCGATGAAGAAGGAGGATAGTCCAGAGAAATTGGGAGATATATATGTAGCGGAAATTGTACAATTACACGGGATCGCTGTGAGTATTGTATCGGATAGGGATCCTCGTTTTACTTCCCGATTTTGAAAGAGATTGCAAGAAGCTTTGGGAACGAAGTTGAGTTTCAGCACGGCTTATCACCTTCAAACTGATGGACAGTCGGAGAGAACTATTCAGATTCTGGAGGATATGCTGAGGGCGTGTGTTTTAGACTTCGGGAAAGGTTGGGATAAATATCTATCTTTAGCGGAGTTCGCCTATAATAATAGTTATCAGGCCACTATCGAGATGGCCCCATTTGAGGCGTTGTATGGACGTAAGTGTCGATCCCCAATTTACTGGGATGAAGTAGGTGAGGCGAAGACTTTTGACCCGACCCTTTTACTTGAACTTATGAAGACTGTTGATAATATCCACCTCATCCGGAAACGGATGCTTACCGCCCAGAGCAGGCAGAAGAGTTATGCAGACCAACGGAGACGGAGTCTCAAGTTTGAGGTTGGCGACAAGGTGTTCTTGAAGATATCACCCCAGAGGGGACTGATTAAACATGGCAAAGGGTGGAAAGTTGAGCCTGAGGTTTGTAGGACCATTTGAGATAATTGAGAAGATTGGCAAATTGGCGTATCGCCTGGTACTACCGCAGAACCTTTCCAATATTCATGACGTCTTTCATGTTTCGATGCTGCGGAAGTACCACCCTGATCCATCGCATATCTTGGAGCCAAAGCCGTTGCAAATTCGGGAGAACTTGTGTTACGAGGAGAAGCCCATTCGGATCCTAGACCAGCAAGATCGGGAGTTGCGCAACAAAACTATACCAATGGTGAAAGTGCTGTGGGATCATCATGGGGTTGAAGAAGCAACGTGGGAAAGGCGAGACAAGATGGAGCAACATTATCCAGCTTTATTTCAAAGGTAATATTGAATTTCGGGACGAAATTCTTTTAAGGAGGGGTGGATGTGAGGCCCAACCTCGATTTACGTGCGATACCTCGTTTCGTGTGCCCTAATCTAGATTTGCGTGCCTTGACCTAGGTTTAAGAATTGTGTTCGTTTTGTGTGCCATGCATTGAATTACGTGCATTCATGTAGGGTTGCGTGCATTTACTTGGAAAACGTGCGTCCGTCTCGTAGTTTGTGTCCTACCTCGTAGTACGTGCCCTAGACCTAGGAAAGCGTGCCCTCACGCTAAACAAGAAAGCATCTTACACAAAGAACTAGACTATCAAATAATCCTACAAACTCCACTATCAATATTATAATCCTAATTCAACCCACTAGAAGACAAAATCTCACAAAAAGCTAGACATTCCTTATTCTTTATTCCTTATTCTTTTTGCACTTTCAACACACAATTAAAATAATGCTCAAAGATGACAAAAATTCAGAATTTAAGCTAGCTTTGGCCGACCACTATGTGCATTTAAACTAGCATTGCATAATTTATTAATAATCCTAGACATACTATGACATTCTATGACACAAATGCATAAAAAATTGCTCAAAAATCTCCTCAATTCTCTACCTTGCTCGACCAAACACACCTTGCCCATGCTAGCAATTTTAAATTACACCTAGAAGACACAAAAAGGTTGAATCATCAAGCACAAGGCCGACCAAATGCTTGAAGAAATGCAAAAACTTCACTCCTTGTCATTCTTTGTCATTTCTTCCTTTTTCCTCTCACCTTCTCTCTCTCCCTCTCATTTTTCTCTCTCTCTCTCGGCCTTGGCTGAGTTTCTCACCTTCCATAGCTCATCTTCATCACACCATAGTTGATCAAGACAAGCAACAAGCAAGAGGCTCGACCAAACTAGCTAGGATGCGAAAATCACACATGCACGCTCCTTGAGTCTTCATTTCGGCCCTAGGTAAGTTTCTTAGCTTCCATTTCTTTTCTTCTTGTTCTAACCACATGCATGTACTAAGAGCTTGGTGACTAAGCTAGGAAAAATAGAGAAAACCAAGTTGGAACCTCGGCTAGGGAAAGAAGAAGAAGAAAAATTGTGCTTCAACAAGTTTTTGTGCATCTTCTTGTTGATTTGCTAAGGTGAGGGCTAAAACCTTTTGAAAATTCTTCAAAAATCAACATGCATGCTCATAAATGTATGTCTTTGCTTCTGTTCTTGAGTTATATGTTCGTTCATAAGCTTTTGCAACCATGCATGGCAAGATTTTGGCTTGAAGATGATGATAGGTGAAATCGGATTATGTGACAGCTCTCTGACCTGTTGTTTTGAGGTGCGTTTTGCTAGGAAAATGATGTTGAAAATGCATGAAAATTGGTAGGTGACTATTTTTTCCAGTTTTGAACATTTTTCGCAGAAATAGGCCAAAGCTAATTTCGAATCTAAGGTCTTCAAATTGGCAAATCATTAAAATGTGTCTAAATCTGGAAATCTGGAAAAATGAAGCAGGTTTTGGCAGATGCACTGACCTTGTAGAACGAACCAGATTTGACTTAGTAAATGATGTCCCAAATGCATGAAATTTAGTGTGCTGCTATATTTTTCAGTTCTGGACATTCTTGTCAGAAATGGACTAAGGCTGAATCGGAACCTAAGGACCTCAAAAACGTCAATTACCGAAATGTGTGCAAATCTAGACAGTTTTGTGCTATCGCACTGTTTCGGCTATAACTAATGATCCCAAACTCCAAATGATGCAAGGTTTGTTTCTGATTTTAGTTCACTCCTTAAGATTTAATTGGACATCTTATTCACTGGAATTGGAGATTGTTTACTTGTCTTAATGATTATGGGAAAACAGCCTATTGCAGTGAGCGTTTCACTTGGTTGTATGCTCAAAAAAATTGTTGTAACTTCTCTTGTGGTATTAATTGCTTGGGATTGTGGCATTGGGATGTTGTGTGGACTGTTTGAGTACTTGGGGTTGTTTGAATTAATTGATGCATGGCTTGAGGTTGATTTTGAGTTGACTTAGGATTTAATCGCACGAGTAAGCACGGAATGGAAACCCTAATGACTAGGTAAACTTGCTAAGTGTTAATCCTTTGCATATTGTGTGGAATTATATGCTTAGTAGGCTGCCCGTAGATGCCCTTATAGCCCTAAATGTGATTTTGATCATTGCATGTTGACAAATAGGCCTTTCTTGCATCCGAGCCCACGTAGATGTTGTTACATGTTGAATAATCTTAATATTTGATTACGTGGACTTTGAAATGAGTTATATGACTTGATTTACATGTGTTACATGGCTGCCCGTTTAATGTTCATATAACTCCATATGCTTTTCAAGTGAAATTACTTGTCTATTCGTGCCTCGCTTGTTTACTTGTCAATGTGCAATCTTATGACTGTCCGGAGGCAACCTACTTTGTTGTCATCCTAATGTGATATATTAAATGTCATAAATGTGCATTGCATACAAGGTTGCAATCTTTCATTTCAGCATGGTAGCGATCACGCACACCGGGCGGCATCGGGCTTGCCGGTGCACCCGTGACTACCATGGTCCCATTCCTCTCTCGCTTGAGGGCTAGACTTCCTCGGAGAGTTGGGTCATAGGATTTCGGGGTACATCCGGAGTACACCCACTTGGCGTGTTATGGGGATTATTTGAAGTCGGCCGCAACAACTGATTCTGGAAATGAACTGAGAGCAAAAGCTCACCGTATCCTTTTTACTATGTGTATAAGTACTCTCGCTTGGTTCCTAGAGAACCTCGGGGAGGAAAGACGGGTAATTGTGTTACTTTACTTTTGTATTAATATTTTGTACTTAATTGTGTTATATTCATGCTTACAAAAGGAATTTCATAAGTTGAACCGGAAAATGAGTTTCAAAACCTATTTCTCGTTCCCTCTCGCTGAGTTCATAAGGACTCACCCTTTTTTTATCATCTCAAGTGAAGAAGATCAAGAACAGGTACCCGAGGACAATCTGCCTAACGACGATTCCTTGGAGTGATTGCCTGTCTTGTGTGCTTTGCTTGATTTATGGCTATTTGTGAAAACTATGCTACTTGAAGACTGTTTCTTTCATGCTGCTTAATGTTGTAATGTAAAAGACCCCCGTAGTAATTTGGGGTCTAATTTTGGTTTGTACTGATATTTCTAGACAGAGGCTAGATACTACTATGGTCGTTTTACTATTACTATTGCTAGTGGCTATAATAGGATTATGAAGTATTAGGTAAGGGCTAAGTAAAATGAACCGTCCAAACCTTAAACAGGTACTCGCTAGTAAGTTAAGATCAACAGGTACTTTTGTAACGAGGATAAACAAACAAACGAGGCATAGCACAATGCTAGGTTATTAATCAAACGAGACATCAAGACAACCAATAGGCATTTCAATTGATGATAAATAGAAATCTTAGTTGGAAATGAATTTGAGATGATAAATTTTGAAGCGTTTAGAGAATTAGGTCAAACCAAAGAGCCCAATTACAGCCGTTATACTGCCAGTTTTCTGAAAAATCTTGGAGTTTAGGCCAAAATGTTAAGTGTTAAATCTTCATAAACGATTAAGTGTGTGACATGACCTGAATGTTTAGATCACACCCTAGTCTAACCATATAGGCCGGGTTGGGGCATGATAGAAGTTGTCTTGCCCAAGGTGCCATGGGATTCAGTAAATAGAAATGTGATGGATTAGGTTGTCGTCCGTTTCACGGCACACAATGTACGATCCGGGACAGAAAAACAGCGCAAAAGAAGAAAAATGTCCCGAAATTGATGAAAACGTTCGATTTTGGGCTCCAAAAATAGGCGCAGACGAGCAGGCTTTCTGCCCCTGTAGTAGAGCTCTTGGAGTGCTTTCCAACGGTGTGCTATGCACCACGTAACTCCTTACGGACCAAAAGTTATGGGCACCGGAGCGACGGAGACCTTATCCCAAGCCTACGCCCTCGGTTTGCAGGCCCAGCCTCTCCCTGAAGCGAAGTTGTCTTGCCGAAGGTGCCGTGGGATTCGGTAATAGACATGTGATGGATTAGGTTGTCATCCTTTTCGTGGCTCACGACGTACGATCCGGGATGGAAAATAGCGCAAAAGAAGAAAAGTGACCCAAAATTGATGAAAACGTTGGATTTTGGGCTCTAAAAACAGGCACAGCCGAGCAGGCTTGCCACCCCCATCGTAGAGCTCTCGGAGAGCTTTCCAACTGTATGCTTTGTGCCGCGTAACTCCGTACGGATCAAAAGGTATGGGCACCGGAGCGACAGATACCTGGTCACAATCCCCACGCCGTCGGTTTGCGAGCCCAGCCTCTACGTGAAGCTAAGTTTTCTTGCCCAAGGTGCCGTGGGATTTGGTAATAGAAATGTGATGGATTAGGTTGTCTTCCTTTTTGCGGCCCACGATGTACAATTGAAGACGAAAAACAATGCAAAAGAAGAAAAATTTATTGAAACTGATGAAAACGTTCGATTCTGGGCTACGAAAATAGGAGCAGCTGAGCAGGATTGTTGACCTTGTCGTAGAGCTCTCGGAGAGCTTTCCAACAGTATGTTTTGTGCCGCGTAACTCCTTACAGATCAAAAGTTATGGGTACCGGAGCGACGGATATCTGGTCACAAGTCCCACAACCTCGGTTTGCAAGCCCAGCCTCTACGTGAAGTGAAGTTGTCTTGGCTAAGTTGCTATGGTGTTCGGTAAGAGAAATGTGATGGATTAGGTTGTCGTCCTTTTCGCGGCTCCTGACGTACGATCCGGGCCGGAAAAACAGCGCAAAAGAAGAAAGGTGTCCCAAAACTAATGAAAACGTTCAATTTTGGGTTATGAAAACTGGTCTAACCGAGCAGGCTTGCTACCCCTGTCGTAGAGCTCTCGGAGAGCTTTCTAATGGTATGTTGTAAGCCGTGTAACTCCTTACGGATCAAAAGTTATGGGCACCGGAGCAACAGATACCTGGTCACAAGCCCCAAGCCATCGGTTTGCGGGCACAGCCTCTACGTGAAGTGAAGTTGTCTTGCCCAAGGTGTCATGGGATTCGGTAATAGAAATATGATAGATTAGGTTGTCGTCCATTTCGCGGCTCACGACGTATGATCCGGGACGAAAAAACAGCCTAAAAAAAGTAAAGTATCCTGAAACTGATGAAAACATTTGATTTTGGGCTCTGAAAATAGGCGCAGCTGAGCAGGCTTGCTGCCCCCTTCGTAGAGCAATTGGAGTGCTTTCCAACAGTTTGCTGTGCGCCACGTAACTCCTTACGGATCAAAAGTTATGGGCACGGAGCGACGGAGACCTTGTCCAAAGCCCCACGCCCTCGGTTTGCAGGCCAAACCTCTACGTGAAGCGAAGTTCTCTTGCCCAAGGTGTTGTGGGATTCGGTAATAGAAATGTGATGGATTAGGTTGTCATCCCTTTTGTGGCCCACGACGTACGATTAGGGACTAAAAAACAACGCAAAAGAAGAAAAGTAGCCAAAAACTGATGAAAACGTTCGATTTTGTGCTCCAAAAACAGGCACTGCCGGGTAGGCTTGTTTCCCTCGACGTAGAGCTCTTGGAGAGCTTTCCAACGGTATGCTATGCGCTGCATAACTCCTTACGGATCAAAAGTTATGGGCACCAGAGCGGCGAAGACCTGGTTACAAGCCCCACGCCCTCGGTTTGCGGGCCCAGCATCTACGTGAAGCGAAGTTGTCTTGCCCAAGGTACCATGGGATTCGGTAATAGAAATGTGATGGATTAGGTTGTCGTCCGTTTCGCAGCTCACGACGTACGATCTGGGCCAAAAAAACATCGCAAAAGAAGAAAAGTGTCACGAAAGTGATGAAAATGTTCGATTTTGGGCTCCGAAAACTGGTGCAGCCGAGTAAGCTTGCTGCCCCCGTCGTAGAGCTCTCGGAGAGCTTTCCAACGGTATGCTGTGCGCTGCGTAACTCCTTATGGATCAAAAGTTATGGGCACCGGAGCGACAGATACTTGGTCACAAGCCCCAAGCCGTCGGTTTGCGGGCCCAGCCTCTACGTGAAGTGAAGTTGTCTTACCCAAGGTGCCATGGGATTCGGTAATAGAAATGTGATGGATTAGGTTATCGTCCTTTTTATGGCCCATGACGTACGATCCGGGACAGAAAAACAGCGCAAAAGTAGAAAAGTATCCCGAAACTGATGAAAATGTTCAATTTTGGGCTCTAAAAATAGGCACGGCCGATCGGGCTTGTTGTCCCCGTCGTAGAGCTCTCGGGGAGCTTCCCAACGGTATGTCGTGCGCTGCGTAACTCCTTACGGATCAAAAGTTATGGGCACCGGAGCGACGGATACTTGGTCACAAGCCCTACACCCTCGGTTTACGGGCCCAGCCTCTACGTGCCAAGGTGCCGTGGGATTCGGTAATAGAAATGTGATGGATAGGTTGTCCTTATTTTCGCGGCTCACGACGTACGATCAGGGACGGAAAAACAGCGCAAAAGAAGAAAAGTGTCCCGAAACTGATAAAAACGTTCATTTTTTTGCTGTAAAAATAGGCGTAGACGAGCAAGCTTGCTGCCCCTATCGTATAGCTCTTGGATTTCTTTCCAACGGTATGCTGTGCGCCACGTAACTCCTTACGGATAAAAAGTTACGAGCACTGGAGCGACGGAGACTTGGTCCCATGCCCCACGCCCTCAGTTTACGGGCCCAGCCTCTCCGTGAAGCGAAGTTGTCTTGTCCAAGGTGTCGTGGGATTCAATAATAAAAATGTGATGGATTAGGTTGTCGTCCTTTTTGCGGCTCACGACGTATGATCCGGGACGGAAAAAAAGCGCAAAAGAAGAAAAGTGTCCCGAAACTGATGAAAACAATGGATTTTGGGCTCCGAAAATAGGCACAGCCGAGCAGGCTTGCTGCCCCCGTCGTAGAGTTCTCGGAGAGCTTTCCAACGGTATGTTGTACGCCGCGTAACCCGTTACGGATCAAAAGTTATGGGCACCGTTGCGATGGATACCTTGTCACAAGCCCCACGCCCTCGGTTTGCAGTCCCAACCTCTACCTGAAGTGAAGTTGTCTTGCCCAAGGTGCCATGGGATTCGGTAATAGAAATGTGATGGATTAGGTTGTCATCCTTTCGCGGCTCACGACATACGATCCGGGACTGAGAAACAGCGTAAAAAAAAGAAAAGTGTCCCGAAATTGATGAAAACGTTCGATTTTGGACTCCGAAAATAGGCGCAGCTGTCACGCCCCCAATCAGACCTATAGAGGTTAGCCTAGGGTGTAATCTAAGCATTCACGTTCTTTTATGACTATAGCTGATTAACGAAGAATAAGCTTATCCGTTAGACTAGAACTCCAAAAATTCTTCGGAAAACCGGCAGCATAATGGCTGTAATTGGCTCTTTAGTTTGACCTAATTTTCTAAACTCCTCAAAACTTTCAATCTCAAATTCTATTCCAACTAAGATTACTATTTATCACCAATTGAAATGCCTACTGGTTATCTCGAAGTCTCGTTTGATTAACAACCAACATGATAACTATGTCTCGTTTGTTTGTCAATCCTTGTTACAAAAGTATATGTTGATCTTAGCTTACCAATGAGTACCTGCTTAAGATTGGATAGATTTATTTTACTTAACCCTTTACCTAATACTTCATAAGCCTGTGATAGATACTAAACCAAAGTAGTGATAGCAAAGCAACTAGAAGAGTGTCTATCTAGTTATGATCAGTACAAACTAAAATTTGACCCCAAATTACAATGGGGGTCATTTACATTAGCAACGACAAACAACATAAGAGATAATCTTCAAAACAAACACATAGTTAACAAAATGGCCACAGTCAAGTAAGGCACGTAGGGCAGGCAATCACTCCAAGGAGTCATCGATAGGCACATTATCCTAAGGTACTTGTTCCTAATCTTCTTCACCTGAGATGATAAAAGAGGGTGAGTCCTTATGAACTCAGCGAGGGGGAACGAGAAATAAGTTTTGAAACTCTTTTTCCGGTTCAACTTAAGAAAACCCCTTTTTGAAAGCATGAAATATAACACAAATAAGTTCATAATGTAATATAAAAGTAAAGGAATACAATTACCGTCTTTCCTCCCCGAGGTCCTCTAGGAACCAAGCGAGAGTACTTATACACATAGTGAAAAGGATACGGTGAGCTTTTGCTCTCAATTCATTTCCAATATCAGTTGTTGCGGTCGACTTCAAATCATTCACTTATCACGACAAATGGGTGTACTCCGGATGTACCATGAAATCCTACGACCCAACTCTCCGAGGAAGTCTAGCCCCTAAGCGAGAGAGGGAATTGGACAATGGTAGTCACGGTTGCACCAGCAAGCCCGATGCTGCCCGGTGTGCGTGAAACGCTACCATGCCAGAATGAAAGGTTGCAACCTTGTATGCAATGCACATTTATAACATTTAACATATCACATTAGGAGGACAACAAAGTAGGTTGCCTCCGAGCAGTTATAAGATCGCACGTTAGCAAGTAAGCACACGAGGCATACTTTGATATTTAATTTAACTTGTAATACACATGGAATTATACGACTATTAAATGGGCAGCCATGTAACACATGTAAATCAAGTCATATAACTCATTTCGGGGTTCATGTAATCAAGTAATAAGATTATACAAGCATGCAACAATGTCTACGTGGGACTGGTGCAAGAAAGGTCTACTTATCAACATGTAATCATCGGGAAATCACATTTCAAGCATACTTAACATTTCTTAGGCGGCCCATTAATCACACAATTGGACACAATTACCATAGGATCAACACTTAGCGAGTTGTCATATTCAATAGGGTTTCAATTCACGCTTACACGTGCGATTAAGCCGCAAGTTGTTACGTAATTAAACCCAAGCCATGCATTGATTAATTAAAACATCCTCAATCATCCAAAACAGTCCATACAACATCCAAGTGCCACAATCCCAAGCATTCGATACCACAAGAGAAGTTACAACATTTTTCAAAGCATATCACTAGACAAAAACCCCACTGCATTGGTCTGTTTTCCCACAATCATTTAGGCAAGCAAAAAATCTCCAATTCCAGTGAATAAAATGTCAAATTAAATCTTATTGAGTGAACTAAATCCAGAAACAAACCTCGCATCAATTGGAGTTCGGATTCAAGAATTATAGCTAAAACCGTGAGACTACGCAAAACTGTCCAGATTCGTACATATTTCAATACTTGCCATTTTTGAGGGTCTTAGGATCAAATTTAGATTTAGTATATTTCTGACAAAAATGTCCATAACTGAAAAATATAGCAACCTTCCAAATTTCATGCATTTTAAATACCATTTACTAAGTCAAAACTGGTTCGGTCTACAAGGACAGTGAACTGCCAAAAACCTGCTCCATTTTCCCAGATTTTTCGGATTTAGACACCCTTTGATGTTTTGCCATTTTGGAGATCTTAGAGTCCAAATTGGCCTTGGCCTATTTCTATGAAAAATGCTCAGAACTGACAACACTAGTCACCTACCAATTTGCATGCATTTCCAACATTATCTACCAGGCCAAATTCACTTTGCTCTAACAAGTCAAAAAACTGCCATTTTCGCGATTTCACCTATCTTCAAATTCTAGCTAAATATCTTGCCATGCATGGTTACAAAAGCTCATGTACACACATATACCACAAGTACAGAGGTAAAAATAGACATATGAAGGCATGCATGTGGTTTTTGAAAGCTTTTAAAAAGGATTAACCCTCACCTTAGCCTATTGACAACAAATGATGCTCAAAACTCTTGAAGATGCACAAATGGTCTTCTCTCCTTGTTTGGCCGAGAGATATTGCTTGATTTCCTTAATTCCTAGCTGAGTTACCATGTCCTTAGTATGTGCATGTGGTTAGAACAAAAGGGAGATGAAAGAAAAGCTATCAAACATACCTAGGGCCGAAATGAGTGTTCTATGAGCTTGCATGCAAATCTCCTTGCTTCTTGCTAGCTTGGTCGAGTTCCTTAGAGTCTTGAATGTCTAGGAGAGTCTTAGAATGAGAGTTCAAGCTATGGAGACTAAGATTGCAGCCAAGGCCGAGAGAGAGAGTGTGTAAATGAGAAAATGAGAAGTTTGAAAAGAATGAAGTGTTGGTGTGAGCATGTGTCAGCCTTGAGCTTCTAAAATTTCTGATTTTGTGTCATCTAAAGCATGTTTTGAATTGTCTTAGCATAGGCATTGAGTGGGTCGAGAATGTGGAGCATGGTGGTAGATAAAATAATGCTTGGTTTTCATTTTTTTTTGCATTGTGTCATAGAATGTCTAACTTGATTTTTGAAATTGCAAAGCATGTCAAAATCTCTTCACATGGTTGGCCAAGGCAATGCTCAAATCTGAATTTTTTTTTGTCTTGTTTTGAGCTTATTTTTTTGTGTGCTTGGGATATGCAAAAGAATAAAGAATAAGAATGTTTAGCTTTTGGTGAAGTTTCGTCCTCTAGTGCATTGACTTAGCATTTAAATATTAGTTAATGGAATTTGTAGGATTAATTAATAATCTAGTGCTTCGTGCAAGGTGCTTTCTTGATTAGCGCGCGGGCACACTTTTTTAGGTTTAGGGCACGCACTACGAGATAAGGCACGAACTATGAGATGGATGCACGCTTCCCAAGTAAATGCACGCAACTCTAAATGAATGCACGTAATTCGATGCAAGGAACATAAAATGAGACATGACTATTCAACCTAGGTCAAGGCACGCAATTCTAGGTTAGGGCACACGAAATGAGGTATCACACGCAAATCGAGGTCGGGCCTCACAGCAGTCGAGCATTCTTGCTGCCCCATTCGTAGAGCTCTTGGAGTGCTTTCCAACGGTATGCTGTGCGCCACGTAACTCCTTACGGATCAAAAGTTATGGGCACCGGAGCGACAAAGACCTGGTCCCAAGCCCCACGCCCTCGGTTTGCGGGCCCAGCCTCTACATAAAGTGAAGTTGTCTTGCCCGAGGTGCAATAGGATTCAGTAAATAGAAATGTGATGGATTAGGTTGTCGTCCGTTTCGTGGCTCACGATGTACGATCCAGGATGAAAAAATAGCGCAAAAGAAGAAAAGTGTCCCAAAACTGATGAAAACGTTCAATTTTGGGCTCAGAAAACAGGTATAGCAGAGCATGCTTGCTGCCCTGTCGTATAACTCTTAGAGAGCTTTCCAACGGTATGCTGTTCACCGCGTAACTCCTTACGGATCAAAAGTTATGGGCAACGAAGTGACAGATACCTGGTTACAAGCCCCACGCTGTCGGTTTACGGGCCCAGCCTCTACGTGAAGTGAAGTTGTCTCGCCCAAGGTATCATGGGATTCGGTAATAAAAATGTGATGGATTAGGTTGTCGTCCTTTTCGAGGCCCACGACGTACGATTCGGGACGGAAATACAGCGCAAAAGAAGAAAAGTGTCCGGAAACTGATGAAAATGTTCGATTTTGGGCTCCAAAAATAGGCACAGCCAACCGAGCTTGCTGTCCCCGTCGTAGAGCTCTTGGAGAGCTTTCCAACAGTATGTCGTGCACCGCGTAACTCCTTACGGATCAAAAGTAATGGGTACCGGAGCGACGGATACTTGGTCACAAGCCCCATGCCCTCGGTTTGCGAGCCCAGCCTTTACATGAAGTGAAGTTGTCTTGCCCAAGGTGTCATGGGATTCGGTAATAGAAACGTGATGGATTAGATTGTCATCCTTTTCACAGCTCACGACGTACGTTCAAGGACGGAAAAACAGCGCAAAAGAAGAAAAGTGTCCCGAAACTAATGAAAACGTTCGATTTTGGGCTCCAAAAATAGGCGTAGACGAGCAAGCTTTCTGCCCCTATAGTAGAGCTCTTGGAGTGCTTTCCAACGGCATGTTGTAGGCCACGTAACTTCTTACGGATAAAAAGTTATGGCCACCGGAGCGACGGAGACCTGGTCCCAAGCCCCACGTCCTCGGTTTACGGGCCCAGCCTCTCTGTGAAGCGAAGTTGTCTTGCCCAAGGTGTTGTGGGATTCGGTAATAGAAATGTGATGGATTAGGTTGTCGTCCTTTTCAGGGCTCACGATGTACGATCCGGGACCGAAAAATAGCGCAAAAGAAGAAAAGTATCATGAAATTGATGAAAACATTCGATTTTGGGCTCCGAAAATAGGCGCAGCCAAGCAAGTTTGCTTCCCATGTCGTAGAGCTCTCGGAGAGCTTTCCAACAGTATGTTGTACACTGCGTAACTCTTTCCGGATCAAAAGTTATTGGCACCGGAGCGACGGAGACCTTGTCATAAGCCCCACACCCTCGGTTTGCAGGCCCAGCCTCTACGTGAAGTGAAGCTGTCTTGCCCAAGGTGCCATGGGATTCGGTAATAGAAATGTGATGAATTAGGTTGTCGTCTTTTTCGCGGCTCACGACGTACGATCCGGGAACCAAAAATAGCGTAAAAGAAGAAAAGTGTCTCGAAACTGAAGAAAACGTTCGATTTTGGTCTTCGAAAATAGGCGAAGTCGAGCAGGCTTGCTGCCCCGTACGTAAAGCACTTGGAGTACTTTCCAACGGTATGCTGTGCGCCACGTAACTCCATACGGATCAAAAGTTATTGGCACCGGAGCGACGGAGACCTGGTCCCAAGCCCTACGCCCTCGGTTTGCAGGCCCAACCTTTACGTGAAGTGAAGTTGTCTTGCCCAATGTGCCATGGGATTCAGTAATAGAAATGTGATGGATTAGGTTGTCGTCCTTTTCGCGGTTCACGACGTACGATCCGGGGCGGAAAAACAGTGCAAAAGAAGAAAAGTGTCACGAAACTGATGAAAACGTTCGATTTTGGGCTCCAAAAATAGGTGCAGCCTAGCAAGGCTGCTGTCGCCGTCGTAGAACTCTCGGAGAGCTTTCCAACGGTATGCTGTGCGCCACGTAACTCCTTACGGATAAAAAGTTATGGGCACCGTAGCGACCGATACCTAGTCACAAGCCCCAAGCCGTCGGTTTGCGGGCACAGCCTCTACGTGAAGTGAAGTTGTCTTGCCCAAGGTCCCATGGGATTCGGTAATAGAAATATAATGGATTAGGTATTCGTCCATTTCGCGGCTCACGAAGTACTATCCGGGACAGAAAAATAGCGTAAAAGAAGAAAAATATCCCGAAACTGAAAAAAATGTTCGATTTTGGGCTCCAAAAATAGGCTCAGCCGAGCAGGCTTGCTACCCCCTTCGTAGAGCACTTGGAGTGCTTTCCAATGGTTTGTTGTGCGCCACGTATCTCCTTTCGAATCAAAAGTTATGGGCACCGGGGCGACGGAGACCTGGTCCCAAGCCCCACGCCCTCAGTTTGCGGGCCCAGCCTCTACGTGAAGCGAAGTTGTGTTGCCCAAGGTGCCATGGGATTCGGTAATAGAAAGGTGATGGGTTAGGGTGTTGTTCTTTTCGCGGCCCACGGCGTAGGATCCGGGACGGAAAAACAGAGCAAAAGAAGAAAAGTATCCCAAAATTAAAGAAAACGTTCGATTTTGGGCTGTGAAAACCGGCACAGCCGAGGAGGCTTGCTGCCCCCATCGTAGAGCTCTCGGAGAGCTTTCCAACGGTAAGCTGTACGTCGCATAACTCATTACGGATCAAAAGTTATGGGCACCGGAGCGACGGAGACTTGATCCCAAGCCCCACGGCCACAGTTTGCGGGCCCAATCTCTACGTGAAGCAAAGTTGTCTTGCCCATGGTGCCGTGGGATTCAGTAATAGAAATTTGATGGATTAGTTGTCGTCCTTTTCGCGGCTCACGACATACCATCCGGGATGAAAAAACAGCGCAAAAGTAGAAAAGTGTCCCAAAACTGATTAAAATGTTCGATTTTGGGCTCCAAAAACAGGCATAGCCGAGCAGGCTTGCTGCCCCCATCGAAGAGCTCGCGAAAAGCTTTCCAACGGTATGCTGTGCTCCACGTAACTCCTTACGGATAAAAAGTTATGAGCACCAGAGCGACGGAGACCTGGTCCTAAGCCCAACGCCCTCGTTTGCGGGCCCAGCCTCTACGTGAAGCGAAATTGTCTTGCCTGAGGTGCCATGGGATTTGGTAATAGAAATGTGATGGATTAGGTTGTCCTTCTTTTCGCGGCTCACGACGTACGATCCGGGAAGGAAAAACAGCGCAAAAGAAGAAAAGTGTACCGAAACAGATGAAAACCTTAGATTTTGGGCTTCGAAAATAGGCACAGTCAAGCAGGCTTGCTGCCCTCGTCGTAGAACTCTCAGAGAGCTTTCCAACGGTATGTTGTGCGCCGCGTATCTACTTATGGATCAAAAGTTATTGGCACCGGAGCGACGGATACTTGGTCACAAGCCCCATGACCTCGGTTTGCGAGCCCAGCCTCTACGTGAAGTGAAGTTGTCTTGCCCAAGGTGCTATAGGATTTGGTAATAGAAATGTGATGGATTAGGTTGTCATCCTTTTTGCTGCTCCCAATGTACGATCCGGGACGGAAAAACAAAGCAAAAGAAGAAATGTATCCCGAAATTGATGAAAACGTTCCATTTTGGGATTCGAAAATAGGTTTAATCGAGCAGGCTTGCTGCCCCGTCGAAGAGCTCTCGTAGGGCTTTCCAACAGTATGCTATAAGCCGCGTAACTTTTTACGAATCAAAAGTTATGGGCACCGGAGCGACAGATACCTAGTCACAAGCCCCAAGCTGTCGATTTGTGGGCCCAACCACTACGTGAAGTGAAGTTGTCTTGCCAAAGGTGCCATGGTATTCAGTAATAGAAATGTGATGGATTAGGTTGTCGTCCTTTTTGCGGCCCACGACGTACGATCCGGGACGGAAAAACAACGTAAAAGAAGAATTGTGTCCCAAGCTCAAGGCCGACCAAATGCTTGAAGAAATGCAAAAACTTCACTCCTTGTCATTCTTTGTCATTTCTTCCTTTTTTTCCTCTCACCTTCTCTCTCTACCTCTCATTTTTTCTCTCTCTCTCTCTCTCGGCCTTGACTGAGTTTCTCACCTTCCATAGCTTATCTTCATCACACCATAGTTGATCAAGACAAGCAACAAGCAAGAGGCTCGACCAAACTAGCTAGGATGCGAAAATCACACATGCATGCTCCTTGAGTCTTCATTTCGGCCCTAGGTAAGTTTCTTAGCTTCCATTTCTTTTCTTCTTGTTCTAACCACATGCATGTACTAAGATCTTGGTGACTAAGCTAGGAAAAATAGAGAAAACCAAGTTGGAACCTCGGCTAGGCAAAGAAGAAGAAGAAAAATTGTGCTTCAACAAGTTTTTGTGCATCTTCTTGTTGATTTGCTAAGGTGAGGGCTAAGACCTTTTCAAAATTCTTCAAAAATCCACATGCATGCTCATAAATGTATGTCTTTGCTTCTGTTCTTGAGTTATATGTTCGTTCATAAGCTTTTGCAACCATGCATGGCAAGATTTTGGCTTGAAGATGATGATAGGTGAAATCGGATTATGTGACAGCTCTCTGACCTGTTGTTTTAAGGTGAGTTTGGCTAGGCAAATAATGTTGAAAATGCATGAAAATTGGTAGGTGACTAGTTTTGCCAGTTTTGAAAAATTTTCACAGAAATAGGCCAAAGCTAATTTCGATTCTAAGGTCTTCAAAATGGCAAATCATTAAAATGTGTCCAAATCTGGAAATCTGGAAAAATGAAGCAGGTTCTGGCAGATGCACTGACCTTGTAGAACGAACCAGATTTGACTTAGTAAATGAAGTAAAAAATGCATGAAATTTGGTGTGCTGCTAGATTTTTCAGTTCTGGACATTCTTGTCAGAAATGGACTAAGGCTGAATCTGACCCTAAGGACCTCAAAAACGTCAATTATCGAAATGTGTGCAAATCTGGACAGTTTTGTGCTATCCCACTGTTTCGGCTATAACTAATGATCCCAAACTCCAAATGATGCAAGGTTTGTTTCTGATTTTATTTCACTCCTTAAGATTTAATTTGACATCTTATTCACTCGAATTGGAGATTTTTTGCTTGTCTTAATGATTGTGGGAAAACAGCCTATTGCAGTGAGGGTTTCACTTGGTTGTATGCTTAGAAAAATTGTTGTAACTTCTCTTGTGGTATTAATTGCTTGGGATTGTGGAATTGGGATGTTGTGTGGACTGTTTGAGTACTTGGGGTTGTTTGAATTAATTGATGCATGGCTTGAGGTTGATTTTGAGTTGACTTAGGATTTAATCGCACGAGTAAGCACGAAATGGAAACCCTAATGACTAGGTAAACTTGCTAAGTGTTAATCCTTTGCATATTGTGTGGAATTAAATGCTTAGTAGGCTGCCCGTAGTTGCCCTTATAGCCCTAAATGTGATTTTGATCATTGCATGTTGACAAATAGGCCTTTCTTGCATCCGAGCCCACGTAGATGTTGTTACATGTTGAATAATCTTAATATTTGATTATGTGGACTTTGAAATGAGTTATATGACTTGATTTACATGTGTTACATGGCTGCCCGTTTAATGTTCATATAACTCCATATGCTTTTCAAGTGAAATTACTTGTCTATTCGTGCCTCGCTTGTTTACTTGTCAATGTGCAATCTTATGACTGTCCGGAGGTAACCTACTTTGTTGTCCTCCTAATGTGATATATTAAATGTCATAAATGTGCATTGCATACAAGGTTGCAACCTTTCATTTTGGCATGGTAGCGATCACGCACACCGGGCGGCATCGGGCTTGCCGGTGCACCCGTGACTACCATGGTCCCATTCCCTCTCTCGCTTGGGGGCTAGACTTCCTCGGAGAGTTAGGTCGTAGGATTTCGGGGTACATCCGGAGTACACCCACTTGGCGTGTTATGGGGATGATTTGAAGTCGGTCGCAACAACTGATTCTGGAAATGAACTGAGAGCAAAAGCTCACCGTATCCTTTTTACTATGTGTATAAGTACTCTTGCTTGGTTCCTAGAGAACCTCGGGGAGGAAAGAAGGGTAATTGTGTTCCTTTACTTTTGTATTATTATTCTGCACTTAATTGTGTTATATTTATGCTTGCAAAAGGATTTTCATAAGTTGAACCGGAAAATGAGTTTCAAAACCTATTTCTCATTTCCCCTCTCTGAGTTCATAAGGACTCACCCTCTTTTATCAACTCAGGTGAAGAAGATCAAGAACAGGTACCCGAGGACAATGTGCCTAACGACGATTCCTTGGAGTAATTGCATGTCCTGTGTGCTTTGCTTGATTTATGGCTATTTGTGAAAACTATGCTACTTGAAGACTGTTTCTTTCATGCTGCTTAATGTTGTAATGTAAAAGACCCCATTGTAATTTGGGGTCTAATTTTGGTTTGTACTGATATTTCTAGACAGACGCTAGATACTACTATGGTCGTTTTACTATTACTATTGCTAGTGGCTATAATAGGATTATGAAGTATTAGGTAAGGGCTAAGTAAAATGAACTGTCCAAATCTTAAACAGGTACTCGCTATTAAGTTAAGATCAACAGGTACTTTTGTAACGAGGATAAACAAACAAACGAGACATAGTACCATGCTAGGTTATTAATCAAACGAGACATCAAGACAACCAATAGGCATTTCAATTGATGATAAATAGAAATCTTAGTTGGAAATGAATTTGAGATGATAAATTTTGAAGCGTTTAGAGAATTAGGTCAAATCAAAGAGCCCAATTACAGCCGTTATGCTGTCGGTTTTCTGAAAAAATCTTGGAGTTTAGGCCAAAACATTAAGTGTTAAATCTTCATAAACGATTAAGTGTGTGACGTGACCTGAATGTTTAGATCATACCCTAGTCTAACCTTATAGGCCGGGTTGGGGCGTGACACCTTAGAATAAGAATGGTATCAGAGCTTAGATTGCTTAAGCCAGGTTTAACTCTCGGACCGTGGGTAGAGCCCTAAGATAATTAGGATGACTTGTTTATATGTTATTGAGTGATAGTGTTAAATGTGCCTTCTATGTTTTATGTGTTTAAGTGATTAACATGCCTTAATTGTTTCTAGAATTGTATCTATAATATGTTGCATATCTTATGCACTAAATTCTTAATTGTCATATTTCAATAAATTGTGCATCATAATCTGTGCCTATAGATGGCTGGCCCTAGTACCCGTACTACTAATAGGAGCGTGAACCCCAAGAGACCGGAGATGCCTATCAAACTAATCCCGGTATAGCTATGTTTAACATGATGGCGAATGCCATGGATCGCGTATCACGAGTGATGGAGCGCCAGGATGCACGTGAAGCAAACAACAACAACAACAGGAATGAGGGTAACCATGGGAGACATAGCAGAATGAGGGAGTTCCTTGACTTTCGCCCATCCAAATTCCACGGGGAAGCTGATGATGAGAAAGCAGAGGCTTGGCTGTCCGAGATCGAGAAGATTTTAAGGCCACTTGATTATACTGATGAAGAAAAGATGGAGTTTGCTGTGTTTTTTATGCATGGGGATGCCGAGCATTGGTGGCACACTATAGAAGCAATGTGGGAAACTGATCAGATACCTCTCTTGTGGTGTAATTTCGTTAAGGCATTCAAGGAGAAATATGTACTTGCAGTTTCCAAGCAGAGGTGGATTGAGGAGTTCATGCACTTGACCCAGGGTAACATGACGGTGGCCCAGTACGAGGCTCGTTTTGACCGACTGTCCCATTATGCTCAATATATGCTTAGTACTCCGGAGGCGAAGATGTGGAAATTTACTACTGGATTGAGGCCAGAGATTCAGGACTAGTTGGCTTCTCATGAATTCGATACCTTTTTTGCTCTCCTTGCTACTGCCTCTCAAGTTGAGAAGAGGAAACTAGATAAAGCCAGTTCGAGTCAGCCGAACAAGAAACCATACCAGCCTCTAGGTCAGCAGAGAAAATTTCAAAGTTAGAGTCGTAGTCAGGGCCAGAGCCAGAACAGACCAGTGAATAACCGTGGCCCGACGAAAGCGCCATCAGCCTCTTCCACCTGCGGATCTACAGGTAGTTCACCTGCTACTCAGTCCGTCAACTGTTCTTACTGTGACAGGAAGGGGCATACCGAGGCCCAGTGTTGGAGGAAGTCAAGACGATGTATGAGATGTGGCAGCGATCAGCATCAGATCAAAGATTGCCCTAAACGGAAGGCAGGGCAGAATCAGGGTAAACCAGCTGCTAGAGGCAAGACTTCAGTTCCTAGAGTTCAAGCTCGAGCTTATGCTATTGAGTGCAAGGAGATTCCAGATGAGACCGATGTTGTTAAAGGTACATTCTTCATACTGAATCAACCTGTTAGGGTGTTAATTGATCTGGGTGCTACTTATTCATTTATTACTCCCTTATGTGTGGAACGTGTGAAACTGAAAGTTGTATGTTTGCCATACGAAGTAGAAGTTGGTACTCCAATGGGTTCTAAACTTGTTACAAGCACAGCTTGTAAAGCATGTAAAATCCAAATTAAGGATAAGGAATTCTCAGCCAATCTTATTGTATTACCTTTTTGAGATTATGAGGTCATTTTAGGGATGGACTGGCTGGCAAAACATCATGTCCTACTAGATTGCCGGCGAAGATTATAACGTTCCAGGTACCTGGTCAACCAATACTGGAGGTAATGGGTCGAAGAGATTTCACCGAGAGTTCCATCATTTCATCTACGAAAGTAGTGAAGTCCTTGAGAAAAAGGTGTAGCGGATACTTAGCTTACCTCATCAATAAGCCATCGGATAAAGCTAAGTTGGAGGAGATGCCTGTGATCAAAGACTATAGGGATGTGTTTCCAGAAGAATTGTCCGGTTTACCCCCGAATCGGGAGATCGAGTTCGTTATAGAGCTACTGCCAGGCGCCCAGCCGATATCTAAAGCTCCCTATCGTATGGCACCGACCGAGCTACAAGAATTAAAGGACCAATTGCAAGGATTGCTGAAGAAGGGATTTGTTCAACCAAGTTCTTCACCGTGGGGTGCACCAGTTCTATTTGTAAAGAAGAAAGAAAGAACGTTGAGGCTATGCATCGACTACGGAGGATTGAACCAAGTGACTGTCAAGAATAAATACCCACTTCCCCTGATCGACGAGTTATTTGATCAACTGCAAGGAGCCAAAGTGTATTCGAAACTCGACTTGAGGCAAGGGTATTATCAGTTGCGGATCAAAAAGAAAGATGTGCCTAAAACGGCTTTCAGGATGAGATATGGGCATTATGAATATGTGGTGATGCCTTTTGGACTAACTAATGCCCCTGCAGCTTTTATAGATTTGATGCACAGGGTGTTTCAACCTTACTTGGAACAATTTGTGGTAATCTTTATTGATGATATTTTGGTATACTCGAAATCTGAGTCGGAGCATGAGCAACATCTGCGGTTGGTACTGCAGAAACTTCGAGAGCGTCAATTGTATGCAAAGTTTAGCAAGTGCGAATTTTGGTTGCAACAGATTGCATTTTTGGGGCATATCACATCCCAAGAGGGAATAGCGGTGGATCCAGCAAAGATAGATGCAGTGATGTCTTGGAAGAAGTCGGAAAATGTTACAGAGGTTCGGAGTTTCCTTGGTCTAGCCGGCTATTATCGGAGATTCGTGAAAGATTTCTCTAAGATTGCAGGACCGCTTACAAAGCTCACTCAAAAGAAAACAAAGTTCGTGTGGGATGATAAGTGTGAGAACAGCTTCCAAGAGTTGAAAAAAAGATTGACCACCGCACCTGTTCTTGCATTGCCTGAAGGGAGTCAAGGTTTTGTAATCTATAGCGATGCTTCAAAAGAAGGATTGGGTTGTGTGTTGATGCAAAATGGAAGAGTGATTGCGTATGCTTCTAGGAAACCAAAGACGTATGAAGTGAATTACCCGACGCATGATTTAGAATTAGCGGCTATTGTGTTTGCACTCAAGAAATGGAGGCCATTATCTGTGGGGTAACAAGTTTGAAGTATTTACCGATCATAAGAGCTTGAAATACTTGTTCTCTCAAAAAGAGTTGAATATGAGGCAAAGGCGGTGGATGGAGCTTTTGGATGATTATAACTGCACAATCAATTATGTGCCCGGTAAAGCAAATGTAGTTACAGATGCCTTAAGTAGAAAAGAAAGCATGGCGAAACTGAAAGTCAAGGTACAGGAGTTGTTGGAGTAAGCATTTTTGTGGAAACCACAATTGACTCGGAAAGGGTTACTTTTTGCCACTACTCAGGTTCAATCGACCTTGTTGTTTGAATTATGAGAGGCTCAACAGAAGGACCAACAATTTCAGAAGATTAAAGAAAGCAACGCAGATTTCAAGTTTCATGATGATGGTGTTTGGAGGTTTAGGAATCGGATTTGTGTTCCCAATGAGCCAGAGTTGAAAAGGAAGATTCTTGAAGAAGCCCATAATTCTAGATATACTATTCACCCCGGCGGAACAAAGATGTATCGGGATTTGAAGCAACACTATTGGTGGAATAACAAGAAAAGAGAAATTGCGGAGTTTGTGGCACGGTGCTTGACTTGCCAAAGAGTCAAAGCGGAACATCAACGACCCGCAGGTTTACTTCAGCCGTTGGAGATCCCTCAATGGAAATGGGAACATATAACTATGGACTTTGTTATGGACCTGCCCAGATCACAAAAGGGTCATGACGCCGTTTGGGTCATAGTGGATAGATTGACTAAGTCGGCACACTTTTTATCGATGAACAAGGAGGATAGTCCAGAGAAATTGGGAGATATGTATGTAGCGGAAATTGTAAAATTGCACGGGATGCCTGTGAGTATTGTATCGGATAGGTATCCTCGTTTTACTTCCCGATTTTGGAAGAGATTGCAAGAAGCTTTGGGAATGAAGTTGAGTTTCAGCACGGCTTATCACACTCAGACTGATGGACAATCGGAGAGAACTATTTAGATTCTGGAGAATATGCTGAGGGCGTGTGTTTTAGACTTCGAGAAAGGTTGGGAGAAATATCTATCTTTAGCGGAGTTTGCCTATAATAATAGTTATCACGCCACTATCGGGATGGCCCCATTTGAGGCGTTGTATGGACGTAAGTGTCGATCCCCAATTTACTGGGATGAAGTAGGTGAGACGAAGACTTTTGACCCAACCTTTTTACCTGAACTTATGAAGACTATTGATAATATCTGCCTCATCCGGAAACGGATGCTTACCACCCAGAGCAGGCAGAAGAGTTATACAGACCGACGGAGACGAAGTCTCGAGTTTGAGGTTGACGACAAGGTGTTCTTGAAGATATCACCCCGGAGGGGACTGATTAAACATGGCAAGGGTGGAAAGTTGAGCCAGAGGTTTGTAGGACCATTTGTGATAATTGAGAAGATTGGCAAATTGGCGTATCGCCTGGTACTATCCCAGAACCTCTCCAATATTCATGACGTCTTTCATGTTTCGATGTTGTGGAAGTATCACCCTGATCCATCGCATATTTTGGAGCCAGAGCCGTTGCAGCTTCGGGAGAACTTGTCTTATGAGGAGAAACCCATTCGGATCCTAGACTAGCAAGATCGGGAGTTGCACAACAAAACTATACCAATGGTGAAAGTGCTGTGGGATCATCATGGAGTTGAAGAAGCAACGTGGGAAAGGCGAGACCAGATGGAGCAGCAATATCCAACTTTATTTCTAAGGTAATATTGAATTTCGGGACGAAATTCTTTTAAGGAGGGGAGGATGTGAGGCTCGACCTCGATTTGCGTGCGATACTTCGTTTAGTGTACCCTAATCTAGATTTGCGTGCCTTGACCTAGGTTTAAGAATTGTGTTTCGTTTTGTGTTCCATGCATTAAATTACGTGCATTCATGTAGGGTTGCGTGCATTTACTTGGAAAACATGTGTCCGTCTCGTAGTTCGTGTCCTACCTCGTAGTGCGTGCCCTAGACCTAGGAAAGTGTGCCCTCACGGTAAACAAGAAAGCATCTTACACAAAGCACTAGACTATCAAATAATCCTACAAACTCCACTATCAATATTATAATCCTAATTCAACCCACTAGAAGACAAAATCTCACATAAAGCTAGACATGCCTTATTCTTTATTCCTTATTCTTTTTGCACTTTCAACACACAATTAAAATAATGCTCAAAGATGACAAAAATTCAGAATTTAAGCTAGCTTTGGCCGACCACTATGTGCATTTAAACTAGCAGTGCATAATTTATTAATAATCCTAGACATACTATGACATTCTATGTTACAAATGCATAAAAAATTGCTCAAAAATCTCCTCAATTCTCCACCTTGCTCGACCAAACACACCTTGCCCATGCTAGCAATTTTAAATTACACCTTGAAGACACAAAAATGATGAATCATCAAGCTCCAGGCCGACCAAATGCTTGAAGAAATGCAAAAACTTCACTCCTTGTCATTCTTTGTCATTTCTTCCTTTTTTTCCTCTCACCTTCTCTCTCTCCCTCTCATTTTTCTCTTTCTCTCTCAGCCTTGGCTGAGTTTCTCTCCTTCCATAGCTCATCTTCATCACACCATAGTTGATCAAGACAAGCAACAAGCAAGAGGATCGACCAAACTAGCTAGGATGCGAAAATCACACATGCATGCTCCTTGAGTCTTCATTTCGGCCCTAGGTAAGTTTCTTAGCTTCCATTTCTTTTCTTCTTGTTCTAACCACATGCATGTACTAAGAGCTTGGTAACTAAGCTAGGAAAAATAGAGAAAACCAAGTTGGAACCTCGGCTAGGCAAAGAAGAAGAAGAAAAATTGTGCTTCAACAAGTTTTTGTGCATCTTCTTGTTGATTTGCTAAGGTGAGGGCTAAAACCTTTTGAAAATTCTTCAAAAATCCACATTCATGCTCATAAATGTATGTCTTTGCTTCTGTTCTTGAGTTATATGTTCGTTCATAAGCTTTTGCAACCATGCATGGCAAGATTTTGGCTTGAAGATGATGATAGGTGAAATCGGATTATGTGACAGCTCTCTGACCTGTTGTTTCGAGGTGAGTTTGGCTAGGAAAATGATGTTGAAAATGCATAAAAATTTGTAGGTGACTAGTTTTACCAGTTTTGAACATTTTTTCGCAGAAATAGGCCAAAGCTAATTTCGAATCTAAGGTTTTCAAAATGGCAAATCATTAAAATGTGTCCAAATCTGGAAATCTGGAAAAATGAAGCAGGTTTTGGCAGATGCACTGACCTTGTAAAACGAACCAGATTTGACTTAGTAAATGATGTCCCAAATACATGAACTTTGGTGTGCTGCTATATTTTTCAGTTCTGGACATTCTTGTCAGAAATGGACTAAGGCTGAATCTGACCCTAAGGACCTCAAAAACGTCAATTATCGAAATGTGTGCAAATCTGGACAGTTTTGTGCTATCCCACTGTTTCGGCTATAACTAATGATCCCGAACTCCAAATGATGCAAGGTTTGTTTCTGATTTTAGTTCACTCCTTAAGATTTAATTTGACATCTTATTCACTGGAATTGGAGATTTTTTGCTTGTCATAATGATTGTGGGAAAACAGCCTATTGCAGTGAGTGTTTCACTTGGTTGTATGCTTAGAAAAATTGTTGTAACTTCTCTTGTGGTATTAATTGCTTGAGATTGTGGCATTGGGATGTTGTGTGGACTGTTTGAGTACTTGGGGTTGTTTGAATTAATTGATGCACGACTTGAGGTTGATTTTGAGTTGACTTAGGATTTAATCGCACGAGTAAGCACGAAATGGAAACCCTAATGACTAGGTAAACTTGCTAAGTGTTAATCCTTTGCATATTGTGTGGAATTATATGCTTAGTAGGCTGCCCGTAGATGCCCTTATAGCCCTAAATGTGATTTTGATAATTGCATGTTGACAAATAGGCCTTTCTTGCATCCAAGCCCACGTAGATGTTATTACATGTTAATAATCTTAATATTTGATTACGTGGACTTTGAAATGAGTTATATGACTTGATTTACATGTGTTACATGGCTGCCCGTTCAATGTTCATATAACTCCATGTGCTTTTCAAGTGAAATTACTTGTCTATTCGTGCCTCGCTTATTTACTTGTCAATGTGCAATCTTATGACTGTCCGGAGGCAACCTACTTTGTTGTCCTCCTAATGTGATATATTAAATGTCATAAATGTGCATTGCATACAAGGTTGCAACTTTTCATTTCGGCATGGTAGCGATCACGCAAACCGGGCGGCATCGGGCTTGCCGGTGCACCCGTGACTACCATGGTCCCATTCTCTCTCTCGCTTGTGGGCTAGACTTCCTCGGAGAGTTGGGTCGTAGGATTTCGAGGTACATCCGGAGTACACCCACCAGGCGTGTTATGGGGATGATTTGAAGTCGGCCGCAACAACTGATTCTGGAAATGAACTGAGAGCAAAAGCTCACCGTATCCTCTTTACTATGTGTATAAGTACTCTCGCTTGGTTCCTAGAGAACCTCGGGAAGGAAAGACGGGTAATTTTGTTCCTTTACTTTTGTATTATTATTATGTACTTAATTGTGTTATATTCATGCTTGCAAAAAGATTTTCATAAGTTGAACCGGAAAATGAGTTTCAAAACCTAATTCTCGTTCCCCCTCGCTGAGTTCATAAGGACTCACCCTCTTTTATCATCTCAAGTGAAGAAGATCAAGAACATGTACCCGAGGACAATGTGCCTAACGACGATTCCTTGGAGTGATTGCCTTTCCTGTGTGCTTTGCTTGATTTATGGCTATTTGTGAAAACTATGCTACTTGAAGACTGTTTCTTTCATGCTGCTTAATGTTGTAATACAAAAGACCCCCGTTGTAATTTGGGGTCTAATTTTGGTTTGTACTGATATTTCTAGACAGACGCTAGATACTACTATGGTCGTTTTATTATTACTATTGCTAGTGGCTATAATAGGATTATGAAGTATTAGGTAAGGGCTAAGTAAAATGAACCGTCCAAACCTTAAACAGGTACTCGCTATTAAGCTAAGATCAACAGGTACTTTAACGAGGATAAACAAACAAACGAGACATACACCATAATAGGTTATTAATCAAACGAGACATTAAGACAACCAATAGGCATTTCAATTGATGATAAATAGAAATCTTAGTTGGAAATGAATTTGAGATGATAAATTTTGAAGCGTTTAGAGAATTAGGTCAAACCAAATAGCCCAATTACAACCGTTATGCTGCCGATTTTCTAAAAAATCTTGGAGTTTAGGCCAAAATGTTAAGTGTTAAATCTTCATAAACGATTAAGTGTGTGACGTGACCTGAATATTTAGATCACACCCTAGTCTAACCTTATAGGCCGGGTTGGGGTGTGACAGAAGTTGTCTTGCCCAAGGTGCCATGGGATTCAGTAAATAGAAATGTGATAGATTAGGTTGTTGTCCATTTCACGGCTCACGACGTATGATCCGGGACAGAAAAACAGCACAAAAGAAGAAAAGTGTCCCAAAATTGATGAAAACGTTCGATTTTGGGCTCCAAAAATAGGCGTAGATGAGCAGGCTTTCTGCCCCTGTCGTAGAGCTCTTGGAGTGCTTTACAACGGTGTGCTATGTGCCACGTAACTCCTTACGGATACAAAGTTATGGGCACCGGAGCGACGGAGACCTTGTTCCAAGCCTACGCCCTCGGTTTGCGAGCCCAGCCTCTCCCTGAAGCGAAGTTGTCTTGCCTAAGGTGCCTGGGATTCAGTAATAGACATGTGATAGATTAGGTTGTCGTCCTTTTTGCGGCTCACGACGTACGATCCGGGATAGAAAAATAGCGCAAAAGAAGAAAAATGGCCCAAAACTGATGAAAACGTTGGATTTTGGGCTCTGAAAACAGGCACAGCCGAGCAGGCTTGCTACCCCCGTCGTAGAGCTCTCGGAGAGCTTTCCAACTGTATGATGTGCGCCGCGTAACTCCGTACGGATCAAAAGGTATGGGCACCGGAGCGACAGATACCTGGTCACAATCCCCACGCCGTCGGTTTGCGGGCCCAGCCTCTACGTGAAGCGAAGTTTTCTTGCCCAAGGTGTCATGGGATTCGGTAATAGAAATGTGATGGATTAGGTTGTCGTCCTTTTCGCGGCCCACGACGTACGATCGAGGACAGAAAAACAGCGCAAAAGAAGAAAAGTGTACCAAAATTGATGAAAATGTTGGATTTTGGGCTATGAAAATAGGCACAGCCGAGCAGGCTTGCTTCCCTCGTCGTAGAGCTCTCGGAGAGCTTTCCAACGGTATGCTGTGCGCCACGTAATTCCTTACGGATCAAAAGTTATGGGCACCGGAGCGACGAATACCTGGTCATAAGCCCCACGACCTCGGTTTGCAGGCCCAGCCTCTACGTGAAGTGAAGTTGTCTTGGCCAAGTTGCTATGGGATTCGGTAATAGAAATGTGATGGATTAGGTTGTCGTCATTTTCGCGGCTCCCGACGTACGATCCGGGACGGAAAAACAGCGCAAAAGAAGAAATGTGTCCCAAAACTAATGAAAACGTTCAATTTTGGGTTATGAAAACTAGTGTAACCAAGAAGGCTTGCTACCCCTGTCGTAGAGCTCTCGGAGAGCTTTCCAACGGTATGTTGTAAGCCGCGTAACTCTTTACGGATCAAAAGTTATGGGTACCGGAGCGACAGATACCTGGTCACAAGCCCCAAGCCATCGGTTTGCGGGCATAGCCTCTACGTGAAGTGAAGTTGTCTTGCCAAGGTGTCGTGGGATTTGGTAATATAAATATGACGGATTAAGTTGTCGTCCATTTCGTGGCTCACGACATACGATCCGGGACAGAAAAATAACATAAAAAAAGAAAAGTATCCTGAAACTGATGAAAACATTCAATTTTGGGCTCCGAAAATAGGCGCAGCCGAGCAGGATTGCTGCCCCCTTCGTAGAGCACTTGGAGTGCTTTCCAACGGTTTGCTGTGCGCCACGTAACTCCTTACGGATCAAAAGTTATGGGCACGGAGCGACGGAGACCTTGTCCAAAGCCCCACGCCCTCGGTTTACGGGCCAAACCTCTACGTGAAGCGAAGTTGTCTTGTCCAAGGTGTTGTGAGATTCGGTAATAGAAATATGATGGATTACGTTGTCATCCCTTTCGCGGCCCACGACGTACGATCAGGGACTGAAAAACAACGCAAAAGAAGAAAAGTACCCCAAAACTGATGAAAATGTTCGATTTTGGGCTCGAAAAATAGGTATAGCCGAGCAGGCTTGCTTCCCCCGTCGTAGAGCTCTCGGAGAGCTTTCCAACGGTATTCTATGTGCCATTTAACTCCTTATGGATCAAAAGTTATGGGCACTAGAGCGACGGAGATCTGGTTTCAAACCCCACACCCTCGGTTTGCGGGCCTAGCATCTACGTGAAGCGAAGTTGTCTTGCCCAAGGTGCCATGGGATTCAGCAATAGAAATGTGATGGATTAGGTTGTCGTCCGTTTCGCAGCTCACGACGTACGATCCGGGATGAAAAAACATCGCAAAAGAAGAAAAGTGTCAGGAAAGTGATGAAAACGTTCGATTTTGGGCTCCTAAAACTGGTGCAGCCGAGCAGACTTGCTGCCCCCATCGTAGAGCTCTCAAAGAGCTTTCCAACGGTATGTTGTGCGCCGCGTAACTCCTTACGGATCAAAAGTTATGGGCACCGGAGCGATAGATACCTGGTCACAAGCCCCACGCCGTCGGTTTGCGGGCCCAGCCTCTATGAGAAGTGAAGTTGTCTTACCCAAGGTGTCATGGGATTCGGTAATAGAAATATGATGGATTAGGTTGTCGTTCTTTTTGCGGCCCACGAAGTACGATCCGGGACAAAAAATAGCGCAAAAGTAGAAAAGTGTCCCAAAACTGATGAAAATGTTCGATTTTGGGCTCTAAAAATAGGCACAGTTGACCGGGCTTGTTGCCCCCATCGTAGAGCTCTTGGGGAGCTTTCCAAGGTATGTCGTGCGCAGCGTAACTCCTTACGGATCAAAAGTTATGGGCACCGGAGCTACGGATACCTGGTCACAAGCCCCATGCCCTCGGTTTACGGGCCCAGCCTCTACGTGAAGTGAATTTTTCTTGCCCAAGGTGCCGTGGGATTCGGTAATAGAAATGTGATGGATAGGTTGTCCTTATTTTCGCGGCTCACGACGTACGATCAAGGACGGAAAAATAGCGCAAAAGAAGAAAAGTATCCCGAAACTGATGAAAACGTTCATTTTTTTGCTGTAAAAATAGGCATAGACGAGCAGGCTTGCTGCCCCTATCATATAGCTCTTGGATTACTTTCCAACGGTATGCTGTGCGCCACGTAACTCCGTACGGATAAAAAGTTACGGGCACCGGAGCGACGGAGACCTGGTCCATGCCCCACGCCCTCGGTTTACGGGCCTAGCCTCTCTGTGAAGCGAAGTTGTCTTGTCCAAGGTGCCGTGGGATTCTATAATAGAAATGTGATGGATTAGGTTGTCGTCCTTTTTGCGGCTCACGATGTATGATCCGGGACGGAAAAATAGCGCAAAAGAAGAAAAGTGTCCCGAAACTGATGAAAACATTGGATTTTAAGTTCTGAAAATAGGCACAGCTGAGCAAGCTTGATGCCCCCGTCGTAGAGTTCTCAAAGAGCTTTCCAATGGTATGTTGTATGCCGCGTAACCCCTTACGGATCAAAAGTTATGGGCACCGTTGCGATGGATACCTTGTCACAAGCCCCACGCCCTCGGTTTGCAGGCCCAGCCTCTACGTGAAGTGAAGTTGTCTTGCCCAAGGTGCCATGGGATTCGGTAATAGAAATGTGATGGATTAGGTTATCCTTTCGAGGCTCACGACATACGATCCGGGACTGAGAAACAGCGTAAAAGAAGAAAAGTGTCCCGAAACTGATGAAAACGTTCGATTTTGGGCTCCAAAAATAGGCGCAGCTGTCACGCCCCCAATTAGACCTATAGAGGTTAGCCTAGGGTGTGATCTAAGCATTCACGTTCTTTTATGACTATAGCTGATTAACGAAGAATAAGTTTATCCGTTAGACTAGAACTCCAAAAATTCTTCGGAAAACCGGCAGCATAACGACTGTAATTGGCTCTTTAGTTTGACCTAATTTTCTAAATGCCTCAAAACTTTCAATCTCAAATTCTATTCCAACTAAGATTACTATTTATCACCAATTGAAATGCCTACTAGTTATCTCGAAGTCTCGTTTGATTAACAACCTAGCATGATAACTATGTCTCGTTTGTTTGTCAATCCTTGTTACAAAAGTACATGTTGATCTTAGCTTACCAATGAGTACCTGCTTAAGATTGGATAGATTCATTTTACTTAACCCTTTACCTAATACTTCATAAGCCTGTGATAGATACGAAACCAAAGTAGCGATAGCAAAGCGACCAGAAGAGTGTCTATTTAGTTATGATCAGTACAAACCAAAATTTGACCCCAAATTACAATGGATTTCATTTACAATAGCAACGACAAACAACATAAGAGATAATCTTCAAAACAAACATATCGTTCACAAAATGGCCACAATCAAGTAAGGCACGTAGGGCAGGCAATCACTCCAAGGAGTCATCGATAGGCACGTTATCCTCAGGTACCTGTTCCTGATCTTCTTCACCTGAGATGATAAAAGAGGGTGAGTCCTTATGAACTCAGCGAGGGGGAACGAGAAATAAGTTTTGAAACTCTTTTTCCGGTTCAACTTATGAAAAAACCCTTTTTGAAAGCATGACATATAACACAAGTAAGTTCATAATGTAATATAAAAGTAAAGGAACACAATTACCTGTCTTTCCTCCCCGAGGTCCTCTAGGAACCAAGCGAGAGTACTTATACACATAGTGAAAAGGATACGGTGAGCTTTTGCTCTTAATTCATTTCCAATATCAGTTGTTGTGGCCGACTTCAATGCATCCACTTATCACGCCAAATGGGTGTACTCCGGATGTACTCCGAAATCCTACGACCCAACTCTCCGAGGAAGTCTAGCCCCCAAGCGAGAGAGGGAATTGGACAATGGTAGTCACGGTTGCATCGGCAAGCCCGATGCCACCCGGTGTGCGTGAAATGCTACCACTCCAGAATGAAAGGTTGCAACCTTGTATGCAATGCACATTTATAATATTTAACATATCACATTAGGAGGACAACAAAGTAGGTTCCCTCCGAGCAGTTATAAGATCGCACGTTGGCAAGTAAGCACATGAGGCATGCTTTGATATTTAATTTCACTTGTAATACACATGGAATTATACGACTATTAAACGGGCAGCCATGTAACACATGTAAATCAAGTCATATAACTCATTTCGAGGTTCATGTAATCAAGTAATAAGATTATACAAGCATGCAACAATGTCTACGTGGGACCGGTGCAAGAAAGGTCTACTTATCAACATGTAATCATCGGGAAATCACATTTCAAGCATACTTAACATTTCTTAGGCAGCCAATTAATCACACAATTGGACACAATTACCATAGGATCAACACTTAGCGAGTTGTCATATTCAATAGGGTTTCAATTCATGCTTACACGTGTGATTAAGCCGCAAGTTGTTACGTAATTAAACCCAAGCCATGCATTGATTAATTAAAACATCCTCAATCATCCAAAACAGTCCATACAACATCCAAGTGCCACAATCCCAAGCATTCGATACCACAAGAGAAGTTACAACATTTTTCAAAGCATATCACTAGACAAAAACCCCACTGCATTGGTCTGTTTTCCCACAATCATTTAGCAAGCAAAAAATCTCCAATTCCAATGAATAAAATTTCAAATTAAATCTTATTGAGTGAACTAAATTCAGAAACAAACCTCGCATCAATTGGAGTTCGGATTCAAGAATTATAGCTAAAACCATGAGACTACGCAAAACTGTCCAGATTCGTACATATTTAAATACTTGCCATTTTTTAGGGTCTTAGGATCAAATTTAGATTTAGTCTATTTCTGACAAAAATGTCCATAACTGAAAAATATAGCAACCTACCAAATTTTATGCATTTTAGATACCATTTACTAAGTTAAAACTGGTTCGGTCTACAAGGACAGTGAACTGCCAAAAACCTGCTCCATTTTCCCAGATTTTTCGGATTTAGACACCCTTTGATGTTTTTCCATTTTGGAGACCTTAGAGTCAAAATTGGCCTTGGCCTATTTCTACGAAAAATTCTCAGAACGGACAACACTAGTCACCTACCAATTTGCATGCATTTCCAACATCATCTACCAGGCCAAATTCACTTCGCTCTAACAAGTCAGAAATCTGCCATTTTCGCGATTTCACCTATCTTCAAATTCTAGCTAAATATCTTGCCATGCATGGTTACAAAAGCTCATGTACACACATATACCACAAGTACAGAGGTAAAAATAGACATATGAAGGCATGAATGTGGTTTTTGAAAGCTTTTAAAAAGGATTAACCCTCACCTTAGCCTATTGACAACAAATGATGCTCAAAACTCTTGAAGATGCACAAATGGTCTTCTCTCCTCGTTTGGCCGAGAGATATTGCTTGATTTCCTTAATTCCTAGCTGAGTTACCATGTCCTTAGTATGTGCATGTGGTTAGAACAAAAGGGAGATGAAAGAAAAGCTATCAAACATACCTAGGGCCGAAATGAGTGTTCTATGAGCTTGCATGCAAATCTCCTTGCTTCTTGCTAGCTTGGTCGAGTTCCTAAGAGTCTTGAATGTCTAGGAGAGTCTTAGAATGAGAGTTCAAGCTATGGAGACTAAGATTGCAGCCAAGGCTGAGAGAGAGAGAGTGTGTAAATGAGAAAATGAGAAGTTTGAAAAGAATGAAGTGTTGGTGTGAGCATGTGTCGGCCTTGAGCTTCTCAAATTTCTTATTTTGTGTCATCTAAAGCATATTTTGAATTGTCTTAGCATGGGCATTGAGTGGGTCAAGAATGTGGAGCATGGTGGTAGATAAAATAATGCTTGGTTTTCATTTTTTTTTGCATTGTGTCGTAGAATGTCTAACTTGATTTTTGAAATTGCAAAGCATGTCAAAATCTCTTCACATGGTTGGCCAACGCAAAGCTCAAATCTGAATTTTTTTGTCTTGTTTTGAGCTTATTTTATTGTGTGCTTGGGATATGCAAAAGAATAAAGAATAAAGAATAAAGAATAAGAATGTTTAGCTTTTGGTGAAGTTTCGTCTTCTAGTGCATTGACTTAGCATTTAAATATTAGTTAGTGGAATTTGTAGGATTAATTAATAATCTAGTGCTTCGTGCAAGGCACTTTCTTTATTAGCGTGCAGGCACGCTTTCTAAGGTTTAGGGCACGTACTACGAGATAAGGAACGAACTACGAGACGAATGCATGCTTCCCAAGTAAATGCACGCAACTCTAAATAAATGCATGTAATTCGATGCAAAGCACATAAAACGAGACACGACTATTCAACATAGGTCAAGGCATGCAATTCTAGGTTAAGGCACATGAAACGAGGTATCACACGCAAATTGAGATCGAGCCTCACAGCAGCCGAGCATTCTTGCTGCCCCCTTCCTAGAGCTCTTGGAGTGCTTTCCAACGGTATGTTGTGCGCCACGTAACTCCTTACGGATCAAAAGTTATGGGTACCGGAGCGACGGAGACTTGGTCCCAAGCCCTACGCCCTCGGTTTGCAGGCCCAGCCTCTACGTGAAGTGAAGTTGTCTTGCCCGAGGTGCAATGGGATTCGGTAAATAGAAATGTGATGGATCAGGCTGTTGTCCGTTTCGCGGCTCACGACGTACGATCCGGGACGAAAAAACAGTATAAAAGAAGAAACGTGTCCCGAAACTAATGAAAACGTTCAATTTTAGGCTCCAAAATAGGTACGGCAGAGCAGGCTTGATGCCCCCGTCGTAGAGCTCTCGGAGAGCTTTCCAACGGTATGTTGTGCACCGCGTAACTCCTTACGGATCAAAAGTTATGGGCAACAGAGTGACAGATACCTGGTTACAAACCCCACGCTGTAGGTTTGCGGGCCCAGCCTCTACGTGAAGTGAAGTTGTCTCGCCCAAGGTGTCATGGGATTCGGTAATAAAAATGTGATGGATTAAGTTGTCGTTCTTTTCGAGGCCCACGACGTACGATTCAGGACGGAAATACAGCGCAAAAGAAGAAAAGTGTCCCGAAACTGATGAAAATGTTCGATTTTGGGTTCCAAAAATAGGCACAGCCAACTGGGCTTACTGTCCCCGTCGTAGAGCTCTTGGAGAGCTTTCCAACAGTATATCATGCACCGCATAACTCCTTACGGATCAAAAGTAATAGCCACCGGAGCGACGGATACCTGGTCACAAGCCCCATACCCTCGGTTTGCGAGCCCAGCCTTTAAATGAAGTGAAGTTGTCTTGCCCAAGGTGTCCTGGGATTCGGTAATAGAAACGTGATGGATTAGGTTGTCTTCCTTTTCGCAGCTCACGACGTACGTTCAGGCACGAAAAAATAGTGCAAAAGAAGAAAAGTGTCCCAAAACTGATGAAAACGTTCGATTTTGGGCTCCAAAAATAGGCACAGATGAGCAGGATTTCTGCCCCTATAGTAGAGCTCTTGGAGTGCTTTCCAACGGCATGCTGTGCACCATGTAACTCCTTACGGATAAAAAGTTATGGCCACCGGAGCGACGGAGACCTGGTCCAAAGCCCCACGCCCTCGGTTTACGGGCCCAGCCTCTCCGTGAAACGAAGTTGTCTTGCCCAAGGTGTCGTGGGATTCGGTAATAGAAATGTGATGGATTAGGTTGTCATTTTTTTCAGGGCTCACGACGTACGATCCGGGACCGAAAAATAGCGCAAAAGAAGAAAAGTATCCCGAAACTGATGAAAACATTGAATTTTGGGCTCCGAAAATTGGCACAGCTGAGCAGATTTGCTTCCTATGTCGGAGAGCTCTCAGAGAGCTTTCCAACGGTATGCTGTACGTCGCGTAACTCTTTTCGGATCAAAAGTTATGGGCACCGAAGCGACGGAGACCTTGTCATAAACCCCACGCCCTCGGTTTCCAGGCCCAGCCTCTACGTGAAGTGAAGCTGTCTTGCCCAAGGTGCCATGGGATTCGGTAATAGAAATGTGATGGATTAGGTTATCGTCCTTTTCGCGTCTCACGACGTACGATCCGGGAACCAAAAATAGCGTAAAAGAAGAAAAGTGTCCCGAAACTGAAGAAAACGTTCGATTTTGGTCTCCAAAAATAGGCGCTGTTGAGCAGGCTTGCTCCCCCCTACATAAAGCTCTTGGAGTGCTTTCCAACGGTATGTTGTGCGCCATGTAACTCTTTAAGGATCAAAAGTTATGGGCACCGGAGCGACGGAGACCTGGTCCCAAGCCCCACGCCTTCGGTTTGCAGGCCCAACCTCTACGTGAAGTGAAGTTGTCTTGACCAATGTGCCATGGGATTCGGTAATAGAAATGTGATGAATTAGGTTATCGTCCTTTTCGCGGCTCACGACGTACGATCCGGGGCGGAAAAACAGTGCAAAAGAAGAAAAGTGTCACGAAACTGATGAAAACGTTCGATTTTGGGCTCCAAAAATAGGTGCAGCCTAGCAGGCCTGCTGCCACCGTCATAGAGCTCTCAGAGAGCTTTCCAACGGTATGATGTGCGCCACGTAACTCCTTATGGATAAAAAGTTATGGGCACTGTAGCGACTGATACCTGGTCACAAGCCCCACGTCGTCGGTTTGCGGGCCCAGCCCCTACGTGAAGTGAAGTTGTCTTGCCCAAGGTCCCGTGGGATTCGGCAGTAGAAATATAATGATTTAGGTTTACGTCCACTTCGTGGCTCACGAGGTACGATCCGGGTCAGAAAAATAGAGTAAAAGAAGAAAAGTATCCCGAAATTGAAAAAAAAATTTGATTTTGGGCTCCAAAAATAGGCGCAGCCGAGCAGGCTTGCTGCCCCCTTCGTAGAGCTCTTGGAGTGCTTTCCAACGGTTTGTTGTGCGCCACGTATCTCCTTTCGAAACAAAAGTTATGGGCACCGGAGCGACGGAGACCTGATCCCAAGCCCCACGCCCTCGGTTTGCGGGCCCAGCCTCTACGTGAAGCGAAGTTGTCTTGCCCAAGGTTCCGTGGGATTCGGTAATAGAAATGTGATGGATTAGGCTGTCGTCCTTTTCGCGGCCCACGACGTACGATCCAGGACGGAAAAATAACGCAAAAGAAGAAATGTGTCCCGAAACTGATGAAAATGTTCAATTTTGGGCTCCGAAAATAGGCACATTCGAGGAGGCTTGCTGCCCCCGTCGTAGAGCTCTCGGAGAGCTTTCCAACTGTAAGCTGTACGCCACGTAACTCATTATGGATCAAAAATTATGGGCACCGGAGTTACGGAGACCTGATCCCAAGCCCCACGCCCACAGTTTGTGGGCCCAGTCTCTACGTGAAGCGAAGTTATCTTGCCCATGGTGCCGTGGGATTCGGTAATAGAAATTTGATGGATTAGTTGTCGTCCTTTTCGCGGCTCATGATGTACCATCCGGGATGAAAAAACAGCGCAAAAGTAGAAAAATGTCCCGAAACTGATTAAAATGTTCGATTTTGGGCTCCAAAAATAGGCACAGCCAAGCAGGCTTGCTTCCCCCGTCGAAGAACTGGCGGAAAGCTTTCCAACGGTATGCTGTGCACCGCGTAACTCCTTACGGATCAAAAGTTATGGGCACCAAAGCGACGGATACCTGGTCACAATTCCCACGCCCCCGGTTTGTGGGCCTAGCCTCTATACGAAGTGAAGTTGTCTTGCCCAAGGTGCCATGGATTCAGTAATAGAAATGTGATGGATTAGGTTGTCGACCTTTTCGCGTCTCACGACGTACGATCCGGGACGGAAAAATAGCGAAAATGTTAAGAAGTGTCCCGAAACTGATGAAAACATTTGATTTTGGGCTCTGAAAATAGGCATAGCCAAATAGGCCTACTGCCCTCGTCGTAGAGCTGTCAGAGAGCTTTCCAACGGTATTCTGTACGCCACGTAACTCCTTACAGATAAAAAGTTATGGGCACCAGAGCGATGGAGACCTAGTCCCAAGCCCCACGCCCTCGGTTCGCGAGCCCAGCCTCTACGTGAAACGAAGTTGTCTTCCCCAAGGTGCCGTGGGATTCAGTAATAGAAATGTGATGGATTTGGTTGTCGTCTTTTTCGCGACTCACGACGTTCGATCTGGGACGGAGAAATAACGCAAAAGAAGAAAAGTGTCCTGCAACTGATGAAAACGTTGGATTTTGGGCTCCGAAAATAGGAGCAGATGAGCAGTCTTTTTGCCGGTATCGTAGAGCTCTGGGAGTGCTTTCCAACGGTATGCTGTGCGCCACATAACTCCTTACGGATAAATAGTTATGGGCTCCGGAACGACGGAGACCTGGTCCCAAGCCCCACGCCCTCGATTTGCCGGCCCAGCCTCTCCGTGAAATGAAGTTGTCTTGCCCAAGGTGCCATGGGATTCGGTAATAGAAATGTGATGGATTAGGTTGTCGTCCTTTTCGTGGCTCACGACGTACGATCCGGGACGGAAAAATTTCGCAAAAGAAGAATAGTATCCCGAAACTGATGAAAATGTTGGATTTTGGGCTCCAAAAATAGGAACACCCAAGCAGGCTTGGTGCCTTCGTCGTAAAGCTCTCGGAGCGCTTTCCAACGGTATGTTGTGCGCCGCGTAACTCCTTACGGATCAAAAGTTATGGGCACTGGAGCGACGGATACCTAGTCACAAGCCCCACGCCGTTGGTTTGCGGGCCCTGTCACGCCCCAACCCGACCTATAGAGGTTAGACTAGGGAGTGATCTAAACATTCAAGTCATTTCACGTACGTAATCATTCATGAAGGTTTAATACTTAACGTTTAGCCCAAACTCCACAAATTCTCCAGAAAACCGGCAGCATAACGGCTATAATTGGGCTCTTTGGTTTGACCTAATTTCCTAAAGGCCTCAAAACTTTCAATCTCAAATTCATTTCCAACTAATATTACTATTCATCACCAGTCGAAACGCCTACTAGTTATCTCGAAGTCTCGTTTGGTTAACAACCTAGCATGATACTATGTCTCGTTTGTTTGTCAATCCTTGTTACAAAAGTACCTGTTGATCTTAGCCTACCAATGATTACCTGCTTAAGATTGGATAGAATCATTTTACTTAATCCTTTACCTGATACTTCATAAGCCTGTGATAGATACTAACCAGTAGCGATAGCAAAAACGACCATAAGAGTGTCTATCTAGTCATGATCAGTACAACCCAAAGTATGACCCCAAATTACAACGGGGATCATTTACAATACAACAATAAGCAACATAAGAAATAGTCTTCAAGCAACGTATCGTTCACAAGATGGCCATAGTCAAGTAAGGCACGTAGGGCAAGCAATCATTCCAAGGAATCATTGTTAGGCACATTGTCCTCGGGTACCTGTTCCTGATCTTCTTCACCTGAGATTACAAAAGAGGGTGAGTCCTTATGAACTTAGCGAGGGGGAACGAGAAATAAGTTTTGAAACTCTTTTTCCGGTTCAACTTATGAAAACTCTTTTTGCAAGCATGACATATATCACAAGTAAGTACATAATGTAATGTAAAAGTAAAAGAACACAATTACCCGTCTTTCCTCCCCGAGGTCCTCTAGGAACCAAGCGAGAGTACTTATACACATAGTGAAAAGGATACGGTGAGCTTTTGCTCTCAGTTTACTTCCAGTATCAGTTGTTGCGGCCGACTTCAAATCATCCACTTATCACGCCAAATGGGTGTACTCCGGATGTACCCCGAAATCCTACGACCCAACTCTCTGAGGAAGTCTAGCCCCCAAGCGAGAGAGGGAATTGGACAATGGTAGTCACGGTTGCACCGGCAAGCCCGATGTCACCCGGTGTATGTGAAACGCTACCACGCCAGAATAAAAGTTTGCAACCTTGTATGCAATGCCCATTTATGACATTTAATATAACACATTGGGAGGACAACAAAGTAGGTTGCCTCCGAGCAGTCATAAGATTGCACATTGACAAGTAAACACGCGAGGCATGATATGACAGGTAATTTCACTTGTAAAGCACATGGAGTTATATGAATATTAAATGGGTAGCCATGTAACGCATGTAAATCCAGTCATATAACTCATTTCGAAGTTCACGTAATCAAATAATAAGGTCATACAACATGCAACGATGTTTACGTGGGTCCGGGTGCAAGAAAGGTCTACTTGTTAATATGTAATCATCGGAATCATATTTAGGGCTATAAGGGCAACTACGGGGCAGCCTAATAATCACATAATTAAACGCGATATCCATAGGATCAACACTTAGCGAGTTTACCTAGTCACTAGGGTTTCAATTCATGCTTACCCGTGCGATTAAGCCCTAAGTTGTCAAGTAAATAAACTCAAGCCTTGCATCGATTAATTAAAACACCCTCAAGCATTCAAAACAGTCCACACAACATCCAAGTGCCACAATCCCAAGCATTTAATACAACAAGAGAAGTTACAATAATTTTCAAAGCATATCACTAGATGAAAACCTCACTGCAATGGACTGTTTTCTCACAATCATTGAGACAAGCAAACAATCTCCAATTCCAGTTAACAAAATGTCAAATTAAATCTTAAGGAGTGAACTAAATTTAGAAACAAACCTCGTATCATTTGGAGTTCGGGTTCAAGAGTTATAGCCAAAACCGTGAGAATACGCAAAACTGTCCAGATTCGCACATATTTCAATACTTGTCGTTTTTGAGGACCTTAGGGTCAGATTTAGCCTTAGTATATTTCTGACAAAAATGTCCAGGACTGAAACATATAGCAGCTTACCAAATTTCATGCATTTGTGATATCATTTACTAAGTCAAAACTGGTTCGTTCTACAAGGACCGTAAATCTGCCAAAAACCTGCTTCATTTTCCAGATTTTTCAGATTTAGACACCTTTTGCTATTTTGCCATTTTGGGGACCTTAGATTCAAAATTAACTTTGTCCTATTTCTATAAAAAAAATGCTCAGAACTGGCAAAACTATTCACCTACCAAATTTTACGCATTTTCAACATCGTTTACCTGGTCAAATCTACTTCGCTCCAACAAGTCAGAAGGCTGTCACTTATGCGATTTCATCTATCTTCACATTCTAGCCAAATATCTTGCCATGCATGTTTACAAAAGCTCATGTACACACATATATCACAAGTACAGAGGTAAAAATAGACATTTAAGGGCATGCATGTGGTATTTGAAAGCTTTTCAAAGGAGTTAGCCCTCACCTTAGCAAGACAACAATGAAGATGCACAAAGCTCTTGATGAAGCACAAGGTAGTCTTTTCTCCTTGCTTAGCCGAGAGACAACTTGAAATTCTCTAATTCCTAGCTTAATAACCATGTTCTTAGTATGTGCAAGTGGCTAGAACAAAAAGAAAATGAAATGGAAGCTAACAACATACCTAATGGCCGAATGGAGGTTCTAAGAGCTATCATGCATGTTTCTTGCTTCTAGCTTGCTTGGTCGAGTTCCTTGGTGGCTTGCATGTCTTGAAGAACCTTTGGATGATGAACTTAAGCTATGGAGTCTATAATTGCAGCTAGGGCCGAGAGAGAGAGAGAAGAAATGAGAGAAAGAGAGAAAGAATGAAAGAAAATGAAAAGCTTGAAGAATTTTGATGCATGTGTCGGCTATGGGCTTTGAAATTTCAGAATTTGTGTCTTCAAGAGCATAATTTGAAACATCTAAGCATGGGTGATTGAGTGTGTTGAGATTTTGGATGCATTGGGTAGGGTTTGGGTTATTTTTTTATGCTTTGTGTCATAGGTTGTCTAAGTTTAATTTTGAATTATGCAAAGCATGCACACAAGCTCCTACATGGTCGGCCAAGGCAAGCTAAATTCTGAATTTTTTGTCTTGTTTGAGTATTATTTAATTGTATGCTTGGAATATGCAAAAGAATAAAGAATAAGAATGTCTACCTTTTTCTGAGATTTTGTCTTCTAGAGCATTGACTTAGCATTTTAATATTAGTTAGTAGAGTTGGTAGGATTAATTAATGATCTAATGCTTCGTGTAAGATGCTTTCTTGATTAGCGTGTGGGCACGCTATCCTAGGTCTACGGCACGCACTACGAAACGAATGCACGATTCTCAAATAAATGCATGCAACCCTAAATGTATGCACGTAATTCAATGCAAGACATATAAAACTAAACACAACTCTTAAACCTAGGTCAAGGCACGTAAATCTAGATTAGGCACACGAAACGATGTATCACATGCAAATCGAGGTCGGGCCTCACAGGCCCAGCCCCTACATGAAGTGAAGCTGTCTTGCCCAAGGTGACGTGGAATTCGGTAATAGAAATATAATAGATTAGGGTGTTGTCAATTTTGCGGCTCACGACGTAAGATTCGGAACGAAAAAATAGCGTAAAAGAAGAAAAGTATCTTGAAACTGATGAAATCGTTCAATTTTGGGCTACGAAAATTGGCCCAGTCGAGCAGGCTTGCTGCCCCCTTCGTAGACCTCTTGGAGTGCTTTCCAACGGTTTGCTGTGCGCCACGTAACTCCTTACGGATCAAAAGTTATTGGCACCAGAGCGACGGAAACCTGGTCCCAAGCCCCATGCCCTCAGTTTTGTGGGCCCAGCCTCTACATGAAGCGAAGTTGTCCTGCCCTAGGTGCTGTACGATTCGCTAATACAAATTTCATGGATTAGGTTGTCGTCCTTTTCGCGGCTCACGACGTACGATCCGGGATGAAAAAATAGCGAAAAAGAACAAAAGTGTCTCGAAATTGATGAAAATGTTCGATTTTGGACTCCAAAAATAGGCACAGCCGAGCAGGCTTACTGCCCATGTCGTAGAGCTCTCGGAGAGCTTTCCAACAGTATGCTGTGCGTTGCGTAACTCCTTACGGATCAAAAGTTATGGGCTCCGAAAATAGGCCCAGCCGAGCAGGCTTGCTGCCCCCTTCGTAGAGCTCTTGGAGTGCTTTCCAATGGTTTGCTGTGCACCACGTAACTCCTTACGGATCAAAAGTTATGGGAACCGGAGCAACGGATACTTGGTCACAAGCCCTACGCCCTCGGTTTGCAGGCCCAGCCTCTACATGAAGTGAAGTTGTCTTGCACAAGGTGCCATGTGATTCGATAATAGAAATGTGATGGATTAGGTTATCGTCCTTTTCGCGGCTCACGACGTACGATCAGGGATAGAAAAACAGCATAAAAGAAGAAAAGTATCCCGAAACTGATGAAAACGTTCGATTTTGGGCTCTAAAAATAGGCGCAGGCAAGCAAGCTTGCTGCCCCCTTCGTAGAGCTCTTCGAGTGCTTTCCAACGGCATGTTGTGCACCACGTAACTCCTTACAGATCAAAAGTTATGGGCACCGGAGCAACGGAGACCTGGTCTCTAGCCCCACGCCCTAAGTTTGCGGGCCCAGCCTCTACGTGAAGTGAAGTTGTCTTGCCCAAGGTGCCATGAGATTCGGTAATAGAAATGTGATGGATTAGGTTGTCGTCCTTTTCACGGCTCACGACGTACGATATGGGGCAGAAAAACAGCGAAAATGAAGAAAAGTGTCACAAAACTGATGAAAACGTATGATTTTGGGCTCCGAAAATAGGTGCAACCTAGCAGGCTTGCTACCGCCGTCGTAGAGCTCTCGAAGAGCTTTCCAACGGTATGCTGTGTGCCGCATAACTCCTTACGGATAAAAAGTTATGGGCACCGTAGCGACAGATAACTGGTCACAAGCTCCACACCGTCGGTTTGCGGGCCCAGCCTCTACTTGAAGTGAAGTTGTCTTGCCCAAGGTCCCGTGGGCTTCGGTAATAGAAATATAATGGATTAGGTTGTCGTCCAATTCGCGGCTCACGACGTACGATCCGGGACAGAAAAACAGCGTAAAAGAAGAAAAGTATCTCGAAACTGAAAAAAATGTTCGATTTTGGGCTCCGAAAATAGGCGCAGCCGAGCAGGCTTGCTGCCCCTTTCATAGAGCTCTTGGAGTGCTTTCCAATGGTTTGTTGTGCGTGACGTAACTCCTTACGAATCAAAAGTTATGGGCACCGGAGCGACGGAGACCTGGTCCCAAACCCCACACCCTTGGTTTGTAGGCCCAGCCTCTACGTGAAGTGAAGTTGTCTTGCCCAAGGTGCAGTGGATTTGGTAATAGAAATGTGATGGATTAGGCTGTCGTCCTTTTCGCGGCCTACGACGTACGATCCGGGACGAAAAAATAACGTAAAAGAAGAAGAGTGTCCCGAAACTGATGAAAACGTTAGATTTTGGGCTCCAAAAATAGGCGCAGTATAGCAGGCTTGCTGCCCCCTCCGTAGAGCTCTTGGAGTGCTTTCCAACGGTTTGCTGTGCGCCACGTAACTCCTTACGAATCAAATGTTAGGGGCACCAGAGCGACGGAGACCTGGTCCCAAGCCCCACGGCCTCTGTTTGCGGGCCCAGCCTCTATGTGAAGCGAAGTTTTCTTACCCAAGGTGCCGTGGGATTCGGTAATAGAAATGTGATGGATTAGGTTTTCGTCCTTTTCGTAACTCACGATGTACAATCCAGGACGAAAAAATAGCACAAAAGAAGAAAAGTGTCCAAAAACTGATGAAAATGTTCAATTTTGGGCTCCGAAAATAGGCACAGCCGAGCAAGCTTGCTGCCCCTGTCGTAGAGCTCTCAGAAATCTTTCCAACGGTAAGTTGTACGCCGCGTAACTCATTACGGATCAAAACTTATGGGCACTGGAGCGACGGATACCTGGTCACAAGCCCCACGCCCTCGGTTTGCGGGCCCAGCCTCTACGTGAAGTGAAGTTGTCTTGCCCAATGTGCCATGGGATTCGGTAATAGAAATGTGATGGATTAGGTTGTCGTACATTTTGCGGCTCACGAGGTACGATCCGCGACAGAAAAACAGCGTAAAAGAAGAAAAGTGTCCCGAAACTGATGAAAACCTTCGATTTTGGGCTCCAAAAATAGACGCAGCCAAGCAGGCTTGCTGCCCCCATCATAGAGTTCTTCGAGTGCTTTCCCATGGCATGTTGTGAGCCACGTAACTCCTTACGGATCAAAAGTTATGGGCACTAGAGCAACAGAGACCTGGTCCCTAGCCCCAACCCTCAGTTTGCGGGCCCAGCCTCTACGTGAAGTGAAGTTGTCTAGCCCATGGTGCCGTGGGATTCGGTAATAGAAATTTTTTGGATTAGGTTGTCGTCCTTTTCGTGACTCACGATGTACCATCCGGAATGAAGAAATAGTGCAAAAGAGGAAAAACGTCCCGAAACTGATGAAAATGTTCGATTTTGGGCTTCGAAAATAGGCAAAATATAGCAGGCTTGCTGCCACGTCGAAGAGCTCTCGGAGAGCTTTCCAACGGTATGCTGTGCGCCGCATAACTCCTTACGGATCAAAAGTTATGGGCACCAAAGCAACGGATACCTAGTCACAAGCCCCACGCCCTCGATTTGCGGGCCCAGCCTCTACGTGAAGTGAAGTTGTCTTGCCCAAGGTACCATGGAATTCGGTAATAGTAATGTGATGGATTAGATTGTTGTCCTTTTTGCGGTTCATGACATACGATCAGCGACGGAAAGATAGCGCAAAATAAGAAAAGTGTCCCGAAACTGATGAAAACGCAGGATTTTGGGATCCAAAAATAGGTGCAAACGAGCAGGCTTGCTGCCCCTGTCGTAGTGCTCTGGGAGTGCTTTCCAACGATATGTTGTGCTCCACATAACTTCTTACGGATAAAAAGTTATATGTACCGGAGCGACGGAGACCTGGTCCCAAGCCCCACTCCCTCGGTTTACAGGCCCAACTCTCTGTGAAGCGCAGTTGTCTTGCCCAAGTCGCCGTGGGATTCGGTAATAGAAATGTGATGGATTAGGTTGTCGTCCTTTTCACGGCTCACGACGTACGATCCGGGACTGAAAAATAGCGCAAAAGTAGAAATGTGTCCCAAAACTGATGAAAATGTTTGATTTTGGGTTCCGAAAATAGGCGCAGTCGAGCAGGCTTGCTGCCCACGTCGTAGAGCTCTCGGAGAACTTTCCAACGGTATGCTGTGCACCATGTAACTCCTTACGGATCAAAAGTTATGGGCACCAGAGCGACGGAGTCCTGGTCCCAAGCCCCACGTCCTCGATTTGCGAGCCCAGCCTCTATGTGAAGCAAAGTTTTCTTCCCCAAGGTACCGTGGGATTCGGTAATAAAAATGTGATGGATTTGGTTGTCGTCTTTTTCGCGGCTCACGACGTACGATCCGGGACGAAAATACAGCACAAAAGAATAAAAGTGTCCCGAAACTAATGAAAATGTTCGATTTTGGGCTACGAAAATAGGTACAGTCGAGCAGGATTGCTGCCCTTGTGGTAGAGCTTGCGGAGAGCTTTCCAGTGGTATGATGTGCGGCGTGTAACTCGTTACAGATCAAAAGTTATGGGCACCGGAGCGACGGAGACCTGGTCCCAAGCCCCACGCCCTCGGTTTACGGGCCTAGCCTCTACGTGAAGTGAAGTTGTCTTGCCCAAGGTCCCATGGGATTTAGTAATAGAAATGTGATGGATTAGGTTGTCTTCCTTTTCACGTCTCACGGCGTACGATTCGGGATGAAAAAATAGCGCAAAAGAAGAAAAGTTTCCCAAAATTGATGCAAATGTTTGATTTTGGGCTCCGAAAATAGGCACAGCCGAGCAGGCTTGCTACCCTCATCGAAGAGCTCTCGGAGAGCTTTCCAACAGTATGATGTGCGCCGCGTAACTCCTTACGGATCAAAAGTTATAGGCAACGGAGCGACGGAGACCTGGTCCCTAGCCCCACACCCTCGGTTTGCAGGCCCAACCTCTCCGTGAAGTGAAGTTGTCTTGCCCAAGATGCCGTGGGATTCAGTAATAGAAATGTGATGGATTAGGTTATCATCCTTTTCGCGGCTAACGACGTACGATCCAGGACGAAAAAACAATACAAAAGAAGAAAAGTATCCTGAAACTCATGAAAATGTTCGATTTTGGGTTCCAAAAATAGGTACAGCCAAGCATGCTTGCTGCCCCCGTCGGAGAGCTCTAGGAGAGCTTTCCAACGGTATGCTGAGCGCCGCGTAACTCCATACGGATCAAAAGTTATGGGCACCGAAGTGACGGATACCTGGTCATAAGCCCTACGTCCTCAATTTGTGGGCCCAGCCTCTACGTGAAGTGAAGTTGTGTTGCCCAAGGTGTCGTAGGATTCGGTAATAGAAATATGATAGATTAGGTTGTCGTCCATTTAGCGGCTCATGACGTACAATCCGGGACGGAGAAACAGCTCAAAAGAAGAAAAATATCCCAAAACTGAGGAAAATGTTCGATTTTGGGTTCCGAAAATAGGCGCAGACAAGCAGGCTTGATGCCCCTATCGTAGAGCTCTGGGAGTGCTTTCCAACGGTATGCTGTGCGCCACGTAACTCCTTACGGATAAATAGTTATGGGCTCTGAAGCGACGGAGTCCTGGTCCCAAGCCCCACGCCCTCGGTTTGTGGGCCCAGCCTCTCTGTGAGGTGAAGTTGTCTTGCCCAAGGTGCCGTGGGATTCGGTAATAGAAATGTGATAGATTAGGTGGTCATCTATTTCTCGACTTACGACATACGATCATGGACGGAAAAACAGCATAAAAGAAGAAAAGTGTCTCGAAACTGATGAAAACGTTCGATTTTGGGCTCCGAAAATAGGAGCAGACGAGCAGGCTTGTATCCCCTGTCGTAGAGCTCTGGGAGTGCTTTCCAACGGTATACTGTGCGCTACGTAACTCCTTACGGATAAAAAGTTATGGGCACCAGAACGACGAAGACTTGGTCTCAAGCCCCACACCCTCGGTTTACGGGCCCAGCCTCTCTATGAAGCGATGTTTTCTTGCCCAAGGTGCTGTGGGATTCGGTAATAGAAATGTGATGGATTAGGTTGTCGTCCTTTTCGCAGCTCACGACGTACGATCCGGGACGAAAAAACAGGACAAAAGAAGAGAAGTGTCCCGAAACTGACGAAATTGTTCGATTTTGGGCCCCAAAAACAGGCACAGCCGTGCAGGCTTGCTGCTCCCGTCGTAGAGCTCTCAGAGAGCTTTTCAACGGTATGCTATGCGCCACGTAACTCCTTACGAATCAAAAGGTATGGGCTCCGAAATAGGCCCAGCCGAGCAGGCTTGCTGCCCCTTCGTAGAGCTCTTGGAGTGCTTTCCAATGATTTGCTGTGCCCCACGTAACTCTTTACGGATCAGAAGTTTTGGGCACCGAAGCGACGGATACCTTGTCACAAGCCACATGCCCTCAGTTTGCGGTCCCAGCCTCTACGTGAAGTGAAGACGTCTTGCCCAAGGTGCCATGGGATTCGCTAATAGAAATATGATAGATTAGGTTGTCGTCCATTTCGTGGCTCTCGACGTACGATCCGGGACGGAGAAACAACGTAAAAGAAGAAAAGTGTCCCAAAACTGATGAAAACATTGGATTTTGGGTTCCAAAAATAGGCGCAGACGAGCAGGCTTGCTGCCCGTATCGTAGAGCTCCGGGAGTGCTTTCCAATGGTATGCTGTGCGCCACGTAACTCCTTACAGATAAATAGTTATGGGCTCCGGAGCGACGGAGAACTTGTCCCAAGCCCCACGCCCTCGGTTTGCGGGCCCAGCCTCTCCGTGAAGTGAAGTTGTCTTACCCAAGGTGCCGTGGGATTCAGTAATAGAAATGTGATGGAGTAGGCTGTCATACTTTTTGCGGCACACGACGTACGACCCGGGACAGAAAAATCGTGCAAAGGAAGAAAAATGTCCAGAAATTGATGAAAATGTTGGATTTTGGGCTCCAAAAATAGGCGCAGCCAAGCAGTCTTGCTGCCCCTATCATAGAGCTATTCGAGTGCTTTCCAACGGCATGTTGTACGCCACGTAACTCCTTACGGATCAAAAGTTATGATTACCGAAGCGACGGATACCTGGTCATAACCCCTATGCCCTCGGTTTGCGGGCCCAGCCTCTACGTGAAGTGATGTTGTCTTGCCCAAGGTGCCGTGGGATTTGTTAATAGAAATGTGATGGATTAGGTTGTCGTTCTTTTCGCGGCTCACGACTAACGATCCGAGACAGAAAAATAGCGTAAAAGAAGATAAGTATACCGAAACTGATGAAAACGTTCAATTTTGGGCTCCGAAAATAGGTACAGCCAAGCACGGTTCTTGCCCACATCGTAGAGCTCTCGGAGCGCTTTCCAACGGTATGCTGTGTACCACATAACTCCTTACGGATCAAAAGTTATGGTCACCGGAGCGAGAGATACCTAGTCATAAGCCCCACGCCATTGGTTTGCGGGCCCAGCCACTACGTGAAGTGAAGTTGTCTTGTCCAAGGTACCATGGGATTCGGTAATGGAAATATAATGGATTAGGTTGTCGTCCATTTCGCGGCTCACGACGTACGATTCGGGATGAAAAAACAGCGTAAAAGAAGAAAAATGTCCCAAAACTGATGAAAACGTTTGATTTTGGGCTGCGAGAATTGGCTCAGTCGAGCAGGCTTGCTGCCCCATTCGTAGAGCTCTTGGAGTGCTTTCCAACGGTTTGCTGTGCGCCACGTAACTCCTTACGGATCAAAAGTTATGGGCACCGGAGCGACGGAGACCTGGTCCCACGCCCCACACCCTCAGTTTTGCGGGCCCAGCCTCTATGTGAAGCAAAGTTGTCTTGCCCAAGGTACCGTGCGATTCGGTAATAAAAATGTGATGGATTTGGTTGTCGTCCTTTTCACGGCTCACGACGTACGATCCGGGACAAAAAAATAGCGCAAAAGAAGAAAAAGGTCCCTAAATTGATGAAAATCTTCGATTTTGGACTCCGAAAACAAGCATAGCCGAGCAGGCTTGCAGCCCCCGTCGTAGAGCCCTCGGAGAGATTTTCAACGGTATGTTGTGCGTCGCGTAACCTATTACGGATCAAAAGTTCTGGGCTCGAAAATCGGCCCAGCCGAGCAGGCTTGCTGCCCCCTTCGTAGAACTCTTGGAGTGCTTTCCAACGGTTTGCTGTGCGCCACATAACTCCCTACGGATCAAAAGTTATGGGCACCGGAGCGACGGAGACCTGGTCCTAAGCCCCACGCCCTCAGTTTGCGGGCCCAACCTCTACGTGAAGCGAAGTTGTCTTGCCCAAGGTGCCGTGGGATTCGGTAATAGAAATGTGATGGATTAGGTTGTCGTCCTTTTCGTGGGTCACGACGTACGACCCGGGACGAAAAAACAGCGCCAAAGAAGAAAAGTGTCCCGAAACTAATGAAAATGTTCAATTTTGAGCTCCGAAAATAGGCACAGCCGAGCAGGCTTGTTGCCCCCGTTATAGAGCTCTCGGAGAGCTTTCCAACGGTATACTGTGCGCCGCGTAACTCCTTACGGATCAAAAGTTATGATTATCGAAGCAACGGATACCTGGTCACAACCCCTACGCCCTCGGTTTGCGGGCCCAGCCTCCATGTGAAGTGAAGTTATCTTGCCTAAGATGCCATGGGATTCAGTAAGAAAAATGTGATGGATTATGTTATCACCCATTTCGCCGCTCACGACGTACGATCAGGGACGGAAAAATAGCGCAAAAGTAGATTAGCATCCCGAAATTGATGAAAATGTTCAATTTTTCGGCTCCAAAATTAGGCGCAGATGAGCAGGCTTGCTACCCTTTTCGTAGAGCTCTAGGAGTGCTTTCCAACGGTATACTGTACACCACATAACTCCTTACGGATAAAAAGTTATGGGCATCGGAGCGACGGAGACCTGGTACCAAGCCCCACGCCCTTGGTTTGCAGGCCCAGCCTCTCCGTGAAGCGAAATTGTCTTGCCCAAGGTGCCGTGCGATTTGGTAATAGAAATGTGATGAATTAAGTTGTCGTCCTTTTTGCAGCTCACGGCGTACGATCCAAGACGAAAAAATAGTGCAAAATAAGAAAAGTGTCCCGAAACTGATGAAAACTTGGATTTTGGTCTCCAAAAACAGGCTTAACAGACCAGGCTTGCTGCCCTCGTCGTAGAGCTCTTGAAGAGCTTTCCAACGGTATGTTGTGCGCCGTGTAACTCCTTACGGATCAAAAGTTATGGGCATCGGAGCGACGGATACCTGGTCACAAGCCCCACGCCCTCGGTTTGCAGGCCCACCCTCTACGTGAAATGAAGTTTTCTTGCCCAAGGCGCCATAGGATTCGGTAATTGAAATGTGATGGATTAGGTTGTTGTCCTTTTCACGGCTCACGACGTACGATCCGGGACGAAGAAACATCGTAAAAGAAGAATAGTGTCCCAAAACTGATGAAAACCTTCGATTTTGGGCTCCGAAAATAGTTGCAGTCGAGTAGGCTTCTTCCCCCCGACGTAGAGCTCTCGGAGCGCTTTCCAATGGCATATTGTGCGCCGTGTAACTCCTTACGGATCAAAAATTATGGGCACCGGAGCGACAGATACCTGGTCACAAGCCCCACGCCCTCGGTTTGCAGGCCCAGCCTCTACGTGAAACGAAGTTATCTTGCCCAAGGTGCCGTGGGATTTAGTAATAGAAATGTGATGGATTAGGTTGTCGTCCTTTTTGTGCCCACGACGTACGATCGGGGACTGAAAAACAACTCAAATGAAGAAAAGTGTCCCGAAACTGATGAAAATGTTCTATTTTGGGCTCCGAAAATAGGCACAGCTGAGGAGGCTTGCTACCCCCGTCGTAGAGCTCTCGGAGAGCTTTCCAACGGTATGCTGTGCGCCGCGTAACTCCTTATAGATCAAAAGTTATGGGCTTGAAAAATAGGCCCAACCGAGCAGGCTTGTTGCCCCCTTCGTAGAGCTCTTGGAGAGCTTTCCAACGGTTTGCTGTGCGCCACGTAACTCCTTACGGATAAAAAGTTATGGGCACCGGAGGGACGGAGACCAGGTCCCAAGCCCCACGCCCTCGGTTTGCGGGCCCAGCCTCTACGTGAAGCGAAGTTGTCTTGCCCAAGGTGTCATGGGATTCGGTACTAGAAATGTGATGAATTAGGTTGTCGTCCTTTTTGCGGCTCACGACGAACGATCCGGGACGGAAAAATAGCGCAAAGAAGAAAAGTGTCCCAAAACTGATGAAAACTTTTATTTTGGGCTCCGAAAATAGGCACAGCAAAGCAGGCTTACTGCCCTCGTCGTAGAGCTCTCGGAGAGCTTTCCAACGGTATGTTGTGCGCCGCGTAACTCCTTACGGATCAAAATTTATGGGCACCGGAGCAACGGAGACCTGGTCCCAAGCCCCACGGCCTCTGTTTGCGGGCCCAGCCTTTACGTGAAGCGAAGTTGTCTTGCCCACGGTGCCGTGGGATTCGGTAATAGAAATGTGATGGATTAGGTTTTCGTCCTTTTCGTAGCTCACGATGTACGATCCGGGTTGAAAAAACAACGCAAATAAAGAAAAGTGTCCTGAAACTGATTAAAATGTTCTATTTTGGGCTCCAAAAATAGGCACAGCCGAGCAGGCTTGCTACCCTCATCGTAGAGCTCTCGGAGAGCTTTCCTACGGTATGTTGTGCGCCGCGTAACTCTTTACGGATCAAATGTTATGGACACCAAAGCGATGGATACCTGGTCACATGCCCCACGCCCTCGGTTTGCTGGCCCAGCCTCTACGTGAAGTGAAGTTGTCTTGCCTAAGGTGCCATGGGATTCGGTAATAGAAATATGATAGATTAGGTTGTCGTCCATTTTGCGGCTCACGACGTACGATCCAGGAGAAAAAATAGCGTAAAAGAATAAAAGTGTCCCGAAACTGATGAAAAGGTTCAATTTTGGGCTCCGAAAATAGGAACAGCCGAGCAGGCATTATGCTCCCTTCGTAGAGCTCTTGGAGTGCTTTCCAACGGTTTGCTGTGCGCCACGTAACTCTTTACGGATCAAAAGTTATGGGCACCGGAGCGACGGAGACCTGGTCCCAAGCCCCACACCCTCGATTTGCGAGCCCAGCCTCTATGTGAATCGAAGTTGTCTTGCCCAAGGTGCCATTGGATTCGGTAATAGAAATGTGATGGATTAGGTTGTCGTCCTTTTCGCAGCTCACGACGTAAGATCCGGGATGAAAAAACAGCGCAAAAGAAGAAAAGTGTCCCGAAATTGATGAAAATGTTCGACTTTGGGTTCCGAAAACATGCACAGCCTAGCAGGCTTGTTGCCCCCATCGTAGAGCTCTCGGAGAGCTTTCCAACGGTATGCTGTGCACCGCGTAACTCTTTACGAATCAAAAGTTATGGGCACCGGAGGGACGGAGAACTGGTCCTAAGCCCCACGCCCTCTGTTTGCGGGCCCAGCCTCTACGTGAAGTGAAGTTGTCTTGCCCAATGTGCCGTGGGATTCGGTAATAGAAATGTGATGGACTAGGTTGTCGTCCATTTCGCGGCACACGACGTACGATTCAGGACGAAAAAATAGCGCAAAAGAAGAAAAGTGTCCCGAAATTGATGAAAGTGTTCGAATTTGGGCTCCGAAAATAGGCACATCCGAGCAGCCTCACTGCCCCTGTCGTAGAGCCCTCGGAGAGCTTTCCAATGTTATGTTGTGTGCCTTGTAACTCCTTACGTTCCAAAAGGTATGGGCACCAAAGCGATGGATACTTGGTCACAAGCCCTATGCCCTCGATTTGCTGGACCAACCTCTACGTGATGTGAAGTTGTCTTGCCCAAGGTGCCGTGCGATTCGGTAATAGAAATGTGATAGATTAGGTTATCGTCATTTTCGCAGCTCACGACGTACGATCAAGGATGGAAAAATAGCGCAAAAGAAGTAAAGTGTCCCGAAATTGATGAAAATATTCAATTTTTGACTCCGAAAATAGGCGCAGACTAGCAGGCTTGCTACCCCTGTCGTAGAGCTCTTGAAGTGCTTTCCAACGGTATGCTGTGCACCACGTAACTCCTTACGGATAAAAAGTTATGGGCAACAGAGCGACAGGGACTTGGTCCCAAGCCCCACGCTGTCGGTTTGCGAGCCCAGCCTCTCCGTGAAGCAAAGTTGTCTTGCCCAAGGTGCCATGGGATTCGATAATAGAATTGTGATGGACTAGGTTGTTGTCCTTTTCGCGGCTTACGACGTACGATCCGGGATTGAAAAATAGTACAAAAGAAGAAAAGTGTCTCGAAGCTAATGAAAATGTTCGATTTTGGGCACCGAAAATAGGCTCAGCCCCCATTGTAGAGCTCTCGGAGAGCTTTCCAACGGTATCCTGCGCGCCGCGCAACTCCTTATGGATCAAAAGTTATGGGCTCCGGAGCGACAGATACCTGGTCACAAGCCCCATGCCATCGGTTTGTAGGCCCAGCTTTTACATGAAGTGAAGTTGTCTTATCCAAGGTACCATGGGATTCGGTAATAGAAATGTGATGGATTAGGTTGTCGTCCGTATCGCGGCACACGACGTACGATCCGGGACGAAAATACAGCGTAAAAGAAGAAAAGTGTCCTGAAAATGATGAAAACGTTGATTTTGGGTGCCGAAAATAGGTGCAGCCGAGCAAGCTTGCTTCCCCTATCGTAGAGCTCTCGGAGAACTTTCCAATGATATGCTGTGCACTGCGTAACTCCTTACGGATCAAAAGTTATAGGCACCGAAGCAACAGATACCTGGTCACAAGCCCCACACCCTTGGTTTGCAGGCCCAGCCTCTACGTGAAGTGAAGTTGTATTGCCCAAGGTGCCATGGGATTCGGTAATAGAAATGTGATGGATTAGGTTGTCGTCCTTTTCGCGGCTCACGACATACGATCCGGGACAGAAAAACAGCGTAAAAGAAAAAAAGTGTCACGAAACTGATGAAATCGTTAGATTTTGGGATCAGAAAATAGGCGCAGCTGAGCAGGCTTGCTACCATAGTTGTAGAGCTCTCGGAGAGCTTTGCAACAGTATGCTGTGCAACGCGTAACTCCTTACGAAGCAAAAGTTATGGGCACCGGAATGACGGAGGTCTGGTCCCAAGCCCCACGCCCTCGGTTTACGAGCCCAGCCTCTACGTTAGGCGAAGTTGTCTTGCCCAAGATTCCATGGCATTCTCTAATAGAAATGTGATCGATTAGGTTGTCGTCCTTTTTGCGGCCACGACGTACGATCCGGGATAGAAAAACAGCGCAAAAGAAGAAAAGTGTCCACAAACTGATGAAAACGTTCGATTTTGGGGTCTGAAAACAGGCGCAGCCAAGCAGGCTTGCTGCCCCATTCGTAGAGCTCTTGGAGTGCTTTCCAACGGTATGCTGTGCGGCACGTAACTTCTTACAGATCAAAAGTTATTGGCACCAGAACGACGGAGACCTAGTCCCATGCCCTACGCCCTCGGTTTGCGGGCCCAGCCTCTACGTGAAGTGAAGTTGTCTTGCATGAGGTGCAATGGGATTCGGTAAGTAACAATGTGATGGATTAGGTCGTCGTCCGTTACGCGGCTCACGACTTACGATCCGGGATGAAACAACAGCGTAAAAGAAGAAAAATGTCTCAAAACTGATGAAAATGTTCAATTTTGGGATCCGAAAACAGGTGCAGCCGAGTAGGCTTGCTGCCCCCGTCGTAGAGCTCTCGGAGAGCTTTCCAACGGTATGCTGTGCGCCGCGTAACTCCTTACGGATCAAAAGTTCTGGCCATCGGAGCGACGGAGACCGGTCACAAGCCCCACACCCTCTGTTTGCGGGCCCAGCCTCTACGTGAAGCAAAGTTGTCTTGCCCAAGGTGCCGTGGGATTCGGTAATAGAAATGTGATGGACTAGGTTGTTGTCCTTTTCGCGGCTCACGACGTAGGATCCGGGACGGAAAAACAGCATAAAAGTAGAAAAAGTGTCTCAAAACTGATGAAAACATTCAATTTTGGGCTACAAAATAGGCACAGCTGAGCAGGCTTGCTGCCCATGTCGTAAATCTCTCGGATAGCTTTCCAACGGTATGCTGTGTGCCGCGTAACTCTTTACGGATCAAAAGTTATGGACATCGAAGCGACGGATACCTGGTCACAAGCCCCACGCCGTCAGTTTGCGGGCCCAGCCTCTACATGAAGCAAAGTTGTCATGCCCAAGGTGCCGTGGGATTCGGTAATAGAAATGTGATGGATTAGGTTGTCGTCCGTTTCGCGGCTCACGACGTATGATCCGGGACGGAAAAATAGCGTAAAAGAAGAAAAGTATCCCGAAACTGATGAAAACATTCGATTTTGGGCTCCGAAAATGGTTGCAGCCGAGCAAGCTTGTTGCCCCCGTCGTAGAGCTCTCAGTGAGCTTTCCAACGGTATGCTGTGCGCCACGTAACTCCTTACGGATCAAAAGTTATGGGTACCGGAGCGACAGATAGCAGGTCACAAGCCCCATGCCCTCGGTTTACAGGCCCAGCCTTTTTGTGAAGTGAAGTTGTCTTGCCCAAGGTGCTATGGGATTCAGTAAAAGAAACTTGATGGATAAGGTTGTCGTCCTTTTCGCGGCTCACGATGTACGATCCGGGACGGAAAAACAACATAAATGAAGAAAAGTGTCCCAAAACTCATGAAAACATTCGATTTGGGCTCCGAAAATAGGCGCAGCCGAGCAGGCTTGCTACCACAGTCGTAGAGCTCTCAGAGAGCTTTCCAACGGTATGTTGTGCGACGCGTAACTCCTTACGGATCAAAAGTTATGGGCACCGGAGCGACGGAGACCTGGTCCTAAGCCCCACGCCCTCGGTTTGCGTGCCCAGCCTCTATGTGAGGCGAAGGTGTCTTGCCCAAGTTTCCGTGGCATTCTGTAATAGAAATGTGAGGGTTTAGGTTGTCATCCTTTTGGCAGCTCATGACGTACGATTCGGGACGGAAAAATAGCGCAAAAGAAGAAAAGTGTCCTGAAACTGAGGAAAAGATTGGATTTTGGGCTCTGAAAATTGGCACAGCCCTACAGGGTTGCTGTCCCCGTCGTAGAGCTCTCGAAAAGCTTTCCAACGGTGTGTTGTACGCAGTGTAACTCCTTACAGATCAAAAGTTATGGGCACCGGAGCGACGGATACCTTGTCACAAGCCCCACGCCCTCGGTTTGCAGGCCCAGCCTCTACGTGAAGTGAAGTTGTCTTGCCCAAGGTGCCATGGGATTCGGTAATAGAAATGTGATGGATTAGTTTGTCTTCTTTTTCGCGGCTCACGACGTACCATGCGGGATCGAAAAATAGCGTAAAAGAAGAAAAGTGTCCCGAAACTGATGAAAATGTTCAATTTTGGGCTCTGAAAATAAGCGCAGCCGAGTAAGCTTGCTGTCCCCTTCATGGAGCTCTTAGAGTGCTTTCCAACGGTATGCTGTGGGACACGTAACTCCTTACGGATAAAAAAGTTATGGGCACCGAAGCGACGAAGACCTGGTCCCAAGCCCCACGCCCTCGGTTTTCGGGCCAAGCCTCTGTGTGAAGTGAAGTTGTCTTGCATGAGGTGCAATGGGATTCGGTAAATAGAAATGTGATGGATTAGGTTGTCGTCCGTTTCGTGGCTCACGACGTACGATCCGTGATGAAAAAACAGCACAATAGAAGAAAAGTGTCCCAAAATAGATGAGAACGTTCAATTTTGGGCTCCGAAAATAGGTGCAGCAGAGCAGACTGGCTGCCTCTGTCGTAGAACCCTCGGAGAGCTTTCCAACAGTATATTTGGCGCCGCATAACTCCTTACGGGTCAAAAGTTATGGGCACCATAGCGATAGGTACCTGGTCATAATCCCCACGCCGTCCGTTTGCGGGCCCAGTCTCTACATGTAGTGAAGTTGTCTTGCCCAAGGTCCTGTGGGATTCGGTAATAGAAATGGGATGGATTAGGTTATCGTCCTTTTCGTAGCTCACGGCGTACGATCAGGGACGGAAAAACAGCGCAAAAGAAGAGAATTGTCCAGAAATTGAAGAGAACGTTAAATTTTGGGCTCCAAAAATAGGCACAGCCGAGCAAGCTTGATGTCCTCATCATAGAGCTCTCGGAGAGCTTTCCAACGGTATGTCATGCGCCGCGTAACTCCTTACGGATCAAAAGTTATGGGCACCGGAGCGATGGATACCTGGTCACAAGCCCCACGCCCTCGGTTTGCGAGCCCAGCCTCTACGTGAAGTGAAGTTGCCTTGCCCATGGTGCCGTGGGATTCGGTAATAGAAATGTGATGGACTAGGTTGTCATCCTTTTCGTAGCTCACGACGTACGATCAGGGACAGAAAAACTTCGCAAAAGAAGAAAAGTGTCCCGCAACTGATGAAAACGTTCGATTTTGGGCTCCAAAAATAGGCACAGATGAGCAGGCTTTCTGCCCCTGTAGTAGAGCTCTTGGAGTGCTTTCCAACGGTATGTTGTGCGCCACGTAACTGCTTACGGATAAAAATTTATGGGCACTGGAGCGACGGATACCAGGTCACAAGCCCCACGCCCTCGGTTTGCAAGCCCAGCCTCTACGTGAAGTGAAGTTGTCTTGCCCAAGGTGCCATGGGATTCGGTAATAGAAATGTGATGGATTAGGTTGTTGTCCGTTTCACGGCTCACGACGTACGATCCAGGATGAAAAAATAGCGTAAAATAAGAAAAGTATCCCAAAACTAATGAAAACGTTCGATTTTGGGCTCCGAAAATTGGTGCAGCTTAGCAGGATTGATGCCCCCATCGTAGAGCTCGCGGAGAGCTTTCCAACGGTATACTGTGCGCCGCGTAACTCCTTACGAATCAAAAGTTATGGGCACTGGAGCGACGGATACCTGGTCATAAGCCCCACGCCCTCGGTTTGCAGGCCTTGCCTCTACATGAAGTGAAGTTGTCTTGCCCAAGGTGCCATAGGATTCGGTAATAGAAATGTGATGGATTAGGTTGTCGTCCTTTTCACTGCTCACGACGTACGATCTAGGATGGAAAAATAGCATAAAAGAACAAACGTGTTCCGAAACTAATGAAGACGTTCGATTTTGGGCTCCAAAAATAGGTGCAGCCAAGCAGGATTGCTACCACAGTCGTAGAGCTCTCGGAGAGCTTTCCAACGGTATGCTGTGTGACGCGTAACTCCTTACGGATCAAAAGTTATGGGACCAGAGCAACGGAGACCTGGTCCAAAGCCCCATGCCCTCGGTTTACGAGCCCAGCCTCTACGTGAAGCGAAGTTCTCTTGCCCAAGTTGTCGTGGCATTCTGTAGTAGAAATGTGAGGGATTAGGTTGTCGTCCTTTTTGCGGCTCATGACGTACGATCCGGGACGGAAAAATAGTGTAAAAGTAGAAAAATGTCCCGAAACTGATGAAAACGTTGGATTTTGGTCTCTGAAAACAGGCACAGCTTTGCAGGCTTGCTGCCCCCGTCGTAGGGCTCTCGGAGAGTTTTGTAACGGTATGCTGTACGCCGCGTAACTCCTTACGAATCAAAAGTTATGGGCACCGGAGCGACGGATACCTTGTCACAAGCCCCATACCCTCGGTTTGCAGGCCCAACCTCTACGTGAAGTGAAGTTGTCTTGCCCAAGGTGCCATGGGATTCGGTAATAGAAATGTGATGGATTAGGTTGTCATCATTTTCGAGGCTCACGACGTACGATCCGAGATTGAAAAACAGCGTAAAAGAAGAAAAGTGTCCCGAAACTGATTAAATCTTTCAATTTTGGGCTCCGAAAATAGGCGCCGCCGAGCAAACTTGCTGCCCCTTTCGTAGCGCTCTTGGAGTGCATTCCAACGGTATGCTGTGCACCACGTAACTCCTTATGGATCAAAAGTTATGGGTACCAGAGCAACGGAGGCCGGGTCCCAAGCCCCACGCTCTCAGTTTGCAGGCCCAGCGTCTATGTGAAGTAAAGTTGTCTTGCGTGAGGTGCATTGGGATTCGGTAAATAGAAATGTGATGGATTAGTTTGTCATCCGTTTCGTGGCTCACGACGTACGATATGGGACGAAAAAACAGCGCAAAAGAAGAAAAGTGTCCCAAAACTGATGAAAATGTTCAATTTTGGGCTCCGAAAATTGGCACCGCTGAGCAGACTTGCTGCCCCTGTCGTAGAGCTCTCGAAGAGCTTTCCAACAGTATGTTGTGTGCCGCGTAACTCCTTACGGATCAAAAGTTATGGACACCAGAGTGACAGATACTTGGTCACAAGCCCCACGCCGTCGGTTTACGGGCCTAGCATCTACGTGAAGTGAAGTTGTCTTGCCCAAGGTGCCGTGGGATTCGGTAATAGAAATGTGATGGATTAGGTTGTTGTCCTTTTCGAGGCCCACGACGTACGATCCGGGACGAAAATATAGCGCAAAAAAAGAAAAGTGTTCCAAAACTGATGAAAACGTTCGATTTTGGGAGCCAAAAATTGGCGCAGATGAGCAGGCTTTCTGCCCCGATCGTAGAGCTCTTGGAGTGCTTTCCAACGGTATGCTGTGCACCACGTAACTCCTTACGGATCAAAAGTTATGGGCACCGGAGCGACGGAGACCTGGTCTCAAGCCCTACGCCCTAGGTTTGCGGGCCCAGCCTCTCCGTGAAGCGAAGTTGTCTTCCCAAGGTGCCGTGGGATTCGGTAATAGAAATGTGATGGATTAGGTCGTCATCCTTTTCGTGGCTCACGACGTACGTTTCGGGACGAAAAAATAGCGCAAAAGAAGTAAAGTGTGCCGAAACTGATGAAACCATTGGATTTTGGGCACCGAAATAAGCATACCCGAGCAGGATTTCTGACCTCGTCATAGAGCCCTCGGAGAGCTTTCCAACGGTATGCTGTGCGCCGCGTAACTCTTTACAGATCAAAAGTTATGGGCACCGGAGCGACGGATACCTTGTCATAAGCCCCACGCCCTCAGTTTGCAGGCCCAGCCTCTACGTGAAGTGAAGTTGTCTTGCCCAAGGTGCCATGGGATTCGGTAATAGAAATGTGATGGATTAGGTTGTCATCCTTTTCGCGGCTCACAACGTACGATCCGGGACGGAAAAACAGCGTAAAAGAAGAAAAGTGTCCCGAAACTGATGAAAACATTTGATTTTGAGATCCGAAAATAAGCGCAGCCAAGCAGGCTTGCTGCTCCCTTCGTAGAGCTCTTGGAGTGCTTTCCAACGCAACTCCTTACAAATCAAAAGTCATGGGCACCGGAGCGACGGAGACCTAGTCCCAAGCCCTACGCCCTCGGTTTGCGGGCCCAGCCTCTACGTGAAGTGAAGTTGTCTTGCCCTAGGTGCCATCGGATTCGGTAAATAGAAATGTGATGGATTAGGTTGTCGTCTGTTTCGCGGCTCACGACCTACGATCCGGGACGGAAAAACAGCACAAAAGAAGAAAAGTGGCCAAAAACTGATGAAAACGTTCGATTTTGGACTCCAAAAATAGGTGCAGCACAGCTGGCCTATTGCTCCCGTCGTAGAGTTTTCGGAGAGCTTTCTAACGGTAAGTTGTGCACCGAATAACTCCGTACGGATCAAGAGTTATGGGCACCGAAGCGACGGAGACCTGGTCCCAAGCCCTAAGCACTTTGTTTGCGGGCCCAGCGTCTACGTGAAGCGAAGTTGTCTTGCCCAAGGTGGTGTAGGATTCAGTAATAGAAACGTGATGCATTAGGTTGTCGTCCTTTTCGCGGTTCACGACGAACAATCCGGGACAGAAAAATAGCGCAGAAGAAGAAAAGTGTCACAAAATTGATGAAAACGTTGGATTTTGGGTTTCGAAAACAAGCACAGCCGACCAGCTTGCTACCCCCGATCGTAGAGCTCTCGAAAAGCTCTCCAACGTATGCTGTGCGCCACGTAACTCCATACTGATAAAAAGTTATGGGCACCGGAGCGACGGATACCTAGTCACAAGCCCTACGCCCTCAGTTTGCAGGCCCACCCTGTACGTGAAGTGAAGTTGTCTTGCCCAAGGTGCCATGGGATTTGGTAATAGAAATATGATGGATTAGGTTGTTGTCCTTTTCGCGGCTCACGACGTACGATCCGAGACAGAAAATTAGCGCAAAAGAATAAAAGTGTCCCCAAACTGATGAAAATATTCAATTTTGGGCTCCGAAAATAGGTGCAGCCTAGCAAGTTTGCTGCCGGTGTTGTAGAGCTCTTAGTGATCTTTCCAACGGTATGCTGTACGACGTGTAACTCCTTACGGATCAAAAGTTATGGGCACCGGAGCGAAAGATACCTGGTCATAAGCCCCACACCATCGGTTTGCGGGCCCAGCCTCTACATGAAGTGAAGATTTCTTACCCAAGATGCCGTGGGATTCGGTAATAGAAATATAATGGATTAGGTTGTCATTTATTTCGCGGCTCACGACGTACGATCCGGGACAGAAAAACAGCGTAAAAGAAGAAATATATCCCGAAACTGAAAAAAAATGTTCGATTTTGGGATTCGAAAATAGGCGCAGCCGAGCAGGCTTGCTGCCCCCATTCGTAGAGCTCTGGGAGTGCTTTCCAACGGTTTGCTGTGCGCCACATAACTTCTTACGGATCAAAAGTTATGGGCACCGGAGCGACGGAGACCTGGTCCCAACCCTCACACCCTCGGTTTGTGGGCCCAGCCTCTACGTGAAGAGAAGTTGTCTTGCCCAAGGTGCCGTGGGATTCTATAATAGAAATGTGAAACATTAGGTTGTCGTCCTTTTTGCGGCTCACGACATACGATCCGGGGCGGAAAAACAGTGCAGAAGAAGAAAAGTGTCCCGAAACTGATGAAAATGTTAGATTTAGGGCTCCGAAAATAGGTGCAGCTTAGCAGACCTACTGCCTTCGTCGTAGAGCTCTCGGAGAGCTTTCCAACAGTATGCTGTGTGCCGCGTAACTCCTTACAGATCAAATGTTATGGGCACTGGAGCGACAGTTACCTGGTCACAAGCCCTACGCCGTCGGTTTGCGGGCCCAGCCTCTACGTGAAGTGAAGTTGTCTTGCCCAATGAGACGTGGGATTCGGTAATAGAAATATAATGGATTAGGTTGTCATCCATTTCGCGGCTCACGACGTACAATCTGGGATAGAAAAACAGCGTAAAAGAAGAAATGTATCTCGAAACTGAAAAAAAATGTTCGATTTTGGGCTCTGAAAACTGGCACAGCCAGGCAGGCTTGCTGCCCTCGTCGTAGATATCATGGAGCGCTTTCCAACGGTAAGCTGTGCGCCGCGTAACTCTTTACGGATCAAAAGTTATGGGCACCGGAGCGACGGAGACCTGGTGCCAAGCCCTACGCCCTCAGTTTGCGGGCCTAGCCTCTACGTGAAACGAAGTTGTCTTGCCCATGATGCCGTGGGATTCGGTAATAGAAATTTGATAGATTTGTTTGTCGTCCTTTTCGCGGCTCGCGACGTATGATTCGGGACAAAAATACAGCGGAAAAAAGAAAAGTGTCCCGAAACTGATGAAAATGTTCAATTTTGGGCTCCGAAAATAGGCACAGCCAAGCAAGTTTGCTGCCCACGTCGAAGAGCTCTCGGAGAGCTTTCCAACGGTATGCTGTGCGCCGAGTAACTTTTTACGGATCAAAAGTTATGGGCACCAAAGCGACGGATACCTGGTCACAAACCCCACGCCCTCGGTTTGCGGGCCCAAGCTCTACGTGAAGTGAAGTTGTCTTACCCAAGGTGCCGTGGGATTCGGTAATAGAAATGTGATAGATTATGTTGTTATCCTTTTCGCGACTCACGAGGTACGATCAGGGACCGAAAAATAGCGCAAAATAAGAAAAGTGTCCCGAAACTGATTAAAACGTAGGATTTTGGCCTCCAAAAATAGGCGCAGACGAGCAGGCTTGCTGCCCCTGTCGTAGTGCTCTGGGAGTGCTTTCCAACGCTATGCTGTGCACCACGTAACTCCTTACGGATAAAAAGTTATGGGCACCGGAGCGACGGAGACCTGGTCCCAAGCCCCACGCCCTCGGTTTGTGGGCCCAGCCTCTTTGTGAAGCGAAGTTGTCTTTCCCAAGGTACCGTGGGATTCGATAATAGAAATGTGATGGATTAGGTTGCCGTCCTTTTCGCGGCTCACGACTTACAATCCAATACGGAAAAATAGCGCAAAAGAAGAAAAGTGTCCCGAAATTTATGAAAATATTGGATTTTAGGCTCTAAAAATAGGCACAGCCGAGCGGGCTTGCTGCCCTCGGCGTAGAACTCTCGGAGAGCTTTCCAACGGTATGCTGTGCGCCATGTAACTCCTTACGGATCAAAAGTTATGGGCACCAGAGCGACGGATACCTGGTCCCAAGCCCCACACCCTCCGTTTGTAGGCCCAGCCTCTACGTGAAGTGAAGTTGTCTTGCCCAAGGTGCCATGTAATTTGGTAATAGAAATGTGATAAATTAGGTTGTCGTCCTTTTCGCGGCTTACGACGTACGATCCGGGACGAAAAAACAGCATAAAAGATGATAAGTGTCCCGAAACTGATGAAAACGTTCGATTTTGGGCTCTGAAAACAGGTGCAGCCAAGCAGGCTAGCTGCCCTCGTCGTAGAGCTCTCGGAGAGCTTTCCAACGGTATGCTGTGCGCCGCGTAACTTCTTGCAGATCAAAAGTTATGGGCACTGGAGCAACAGATTGTCACGCCCCGACCCGACCCCGCAAAAGGCCAAGCCCGGACCCGACACACGGACGGAGTCTCCTCTGTACCGCGGACGATCCGAAAACCTTAAAATCAATATAATACTTGCGAAAGCCATAAAATAATCAAAACAAGCCAACTTTCTTTAAAATATGCATTTCTTATTAACCAACTTTCCAAACCAAAAATGATATGCATACTACACAAGTATTTATGCCTCTAATCAATTCCATTAGCATGCATTTCCTTACTAGTCACAAGGGTATAAGTTTACAACTTTACATTCTTTCAACTTATACAACATAAGACCGTAGAGGCCTCAACTAGAAAATACATACAAGGCTACAAGCCTGAAAATTAAACGACATCCAAGCAATATACATATCATGCAAGGCTCGCACAAAATCTGGTAACCAACCACCAGCAAAGTAGAGAAGTGCAATCACGGGAACACCTTCACCTGTTCCTCCTCCTCAATTACCTCAAGAGGGTCTGCTTCAACTACTCCTGTAAAAATATAGTATAGAGAGGAATGAGCAAAAACTATTGCTCAGCGAGGGCAATTGGTCTCAAGGACGGAGATGAGAGGAGTATGCAATGCAATTAGCCAAGCAATACATACAAATCATATAAAGATACAACCAAAGCCAACAATAAAGCAAGGCAAGTATTTAAAGCTGCAAAACACTCATTCAAAGGATACGATACTCTTTTCACGAGCAACTTTCAAACACGAATTCGATGACGACGCGCCGGCCCAAACCACCTTATAACACCAGTTTGGAATACCCCGGAAGTATCCATCAACCTACGACCCAAATCTCCCTGGGAGGCAACCCAAGCGAGAAAGGGAATAGCAGCGGAGCTAGAGCAACCAACACTGGCAACCCGAGGCTACCCAGAGAGGCCCATCACTCACGCGCAAGACACTATGCAATGCAAGACTCGATAAAAGGCGATAAACAAGCAATAAAGCCACACGTGAAAGAATAACAAAGTAGGTTTTTTTCGCACGCAATAGCAGCAATTGATAAGCATTTCAACCCAAAACAACTCAAACAAGTATTTCAAGTAACCCTAAGCATTCTATAGGTACAAAGTCAAGAAAACACACAAAAACACAACTCGGCCCCAACTATCAAAACGCTACCATTTCCAAACGAGCCACGAGTTCTGGAAACCGACTTCGCCAACCCTCCTAGGTCACCATAAGGCACGTCTAAAGACCCCGAAACCTTACTTTACCCTAGAACTCGCGCACAGCCCCGATTTCCCCCTTTCTCATTTGAACTACAACTATAACAACCAAACACCCAACCAACGCCATAATCACACCAAAAGTGCTTCCATGGCTTCCCGAAGCAATGCCAACACGCAAAGCGAGAAAACGCTAAAGTTGACCTAAACGACCCCAACTTTCCCAAAGGCATAATTCTCATTTTTTTCCACTACGCAACCCAAACAAACCATGCATTTAGGAATTCTAGCATACCTAGCACATTTCTACATCAACGGAAAGCATAACAGCGCAACTTCAACGTTTCAAGGTTTTACTATTCATAAAACACTATTCAATTGACAATTTAATTTGCAATCACAACATTTAACCGCAGAAAATGTTAAAAAGCTATAAATACACGTTCTACAATAGCCAAGGAACATTCTATAAGCATCAAATCGCCTTAAATAACAATCTACGGATAAATCTCAAAATTGACAAAGTTAACATACATAACGTTTAAATGCGCAAATAACATGCTTCCCTCACCTCAGGTACTCCTAGTCGCTAGGAAAACAACGCTAGTTGCCTCGGAAATCACCCCGCACGAGCTCACGCGAAGATTGAACGATTGAAAGGTTGAAATCTTTTTTTTTTCTTCTCTCTTGGTTTCGGCCTGGCCTCACTGTTTTCAGCTACTGTTTTTTTATTTTTTATTTTTCTTAGTTAAATGCTTATTTAAGTGTTAAATGGTCAAAGGGTCAAAGGTCCAAGTCAAACAACTTAAAACTTGGTCAAAGGCTCTATTTTTGTGCATTTTCAAGCTCAATAACTAACACCTATTAAATTTTCAGCTAGCAACAATTAAAATATAAAATTTAAGTCATCTAAATACTAGTTTCACTATTTGCTGAGGACTAGAAATCGTTCTCTAGCTATCGCTCCTTAAATGCAATGCACGTTGCGACAGCGAGAAAGTAACAATTAATTCACAAAGAATTTAAGGAAATATAATTTTCAAGATAATAAACAAGGAATTTCACATTCCGGGCTCGGGTATTACACCCTCTCCCCCTTAAAACAATTGCGCCCACGCAATTCCTACCTGGTCAACAAACAACTCCGGATACTGATCCCGAACCTGGTCCTCTCTTTCCCAAGTCGCTTCCTCAAACCCATGATGATTCCACATAACCTTTACTAACAGAATACTCTTTCTGCGAAGCTCCTGAACTTTCCGATCCACAATTCGAATCGGTTTCTCTTCATAAGACAACTTCTCTTCAATCTGCAAAGGCTCTGGTTCAAGTACATGTGAAGGGTCTGGATGATACTTCTTCAACATAGACACATGGAACACATCGTGCAGTCTCGACAAGCTCGGAGGCAAAGCTAATCGATAAGCCAAATGACCTACCTTTTCGGTGATCTCATACGGATCCACATACCTGGGACTAAGCTTCCCGCTCTTACCGTGCCGAATCAATCCCTTCCGTGGAGAAATCTTAAGAAACACCCAATCTCCCAAATCAAATTCAAGATCCCGACGGTGCTTATCCGCATAACTCTTCTGACGACTCTGAGCTGTAAGCATACGCTGGCGAATAAGGTGAACATTATCTACCATCTTAATCACCTTAGGTAACACAGTCGGATCAACTGTTCTCATCTCTCCAACCTCTTCCCAATATAATGGAGATCTGTATTTTCGACCATACAACGCCTCGTAGGGAGCCATACCTATAGTAGATTGATAACTATTGTTGTAGGCGAACTCCGCTAAAGGCAAAAACTTCTCCCAATTCTTCCCAAAGTCAAGCACACATGCTCGAAGCATGTCTTCCAAGATCCTGATGGTTCTCTCAGACTGGCCATCAGTTTGCGGATGATATGCAGTACTGAAGCTCAACTTAGTTCCCATGGCCTCTTGCAACTTCTGCCAAAAACGAGATCTGAATCTGGGATCCCTATCTGACACTATACTCTGTGGCACACCATGCAATCTAACAATATTAGCAACATAAAGCTCAGCTAGCTTATCAAGGCTATCCTGTTTGTTCACGGGAATAAAATGTGTAACTTTAGTCAAGCGGTCCACAACAACCCAAACAGAATCACATCCTCTCGGAGATCTAGGAAGATCGGTCACAAGGTCCATTGTTATATGTACCCACTTCCATTGCGGAATCGACAACGGCTGTAGAAGTCCGGCTGGCCTCTGATGCTCAACTTTAACCTTCTGACAAATCAAACATCTGGATACATACCCAGCAATCTCCCTCTTCATATTGTTCCACCAGAAGTGTTGCTTCAAATCTCTATACATTTTTGTACTGCCCGGGTGAATCGTATACCTCGAATTATGTGCCTCGGACAGGATCTCATTCTTCAAAGTCGGATCACCAGGAACACACACCCTGTCCCTGAATCTGAAGATGCCATCTACATGTAATTTAAACTCCGACTCTCCCCCTTTAGCTTTTTCTTGGATCTTCAAGATGTGAGGATCAGTCTTCTGAGCCTCTCTGATCTGTGCTAGCAACCCTGATTGAATCTGTAAACTAGCAAATCGAATCCCTACCTCAGTAGCTTCTGGCTTCCATGAACAAATTTCTTCCAGAGTCTCCCAATCCTTGATAATCAAGCTTGCAACAGTAGCCTTTCGGCTCAAAGCATCAGCAACAACATTTGCCTTACCTGGCACATAGTTAATAGAACAGTTATAACCACCCAATAGCTCTAGCCATCTCCGCTGCCTCATATTCAAATCCTTCTGTGAAAACAAATACTTGAGACTCTTGTGGTCAGTAAATATTTCAAATCTGCAACCCCACAAGTAGTGACGCCACTTCTTCAAAGCAAACACAACTGCAGCTAACTCAAGATCATGTGTAGGGTAATTGACTTCATAAGGTTTCAATTTCCTAGAAGCATAAGCAATCACCTTACCATTATGCATTAAAACACAGCCTAAACCTTCCTTAGATGCATCACTGTAGACAACGAAGTTCTTTGTTCCCTCAGGTAAAGCTAGTATAGGAGCTGTAGTTAGTCTCTTCTTCAATTCTTGGAAACTGGATTCACATTTGGCATCCCAGTTGTAAGCAACTTTCTTCCGAGTCAACTGGCTCAAAGGCCCAGAAATTTTGGAAAAGTCTTTAACAAATCTCCGGTAGTAACCTGCCAATCCAAGAAAACTCCGAATCTCTGACACCGTCTCAGGTCTCTTCCAAGATGAAACAACTTCAATCTTAGCTGGGTCCACTGAAATTCCTCGATCTGAAATGATATGGCCTAGAAAAGATATCTGATTCAACCAGAACTCACACTTGCTGAATTTAGCAAAAAGCTTGTTTTCCTGCAAAGTCTGAAGCACAATCCTCAAGTGTTGCTCATGTTCAGCCTCGTTCTTCGAATACACTAAAATGTCGTCAATAAAAATCACGACAAACTGATCAAGTAAGGTCGGAAAACTCTCTGCATCAAGTCCATGAATGTGGCTGGTGCATTCATCAAACCAAATGGCAAAACAACAAATTCATAGTGGCCATATCTAGTCCTGAAAACCGTCTTCGGTATATCGTCACTCCGAATTCTAAGTTGATAGTAACTCTGCCTCAAGTCAAATTTGGAGTAAACACTCGCACCCTGCAACTGGTCAAACAATTCTTCAATCAACGGCAAGGGGTATTTATTCTTAATCGTGACTTGATTAAGTCCCCTGTAATCAATGCATAACCGTAGCGTGCCGTCTTTCTTTCTCACAAACAACACAGGTGCGCCCCACGGCGAAGAACTAGGTTGTATAAACCCTTTCTCAAGCAAGTTCTGAAGCTGAATTTTTAACTCTTGAAGTTCAGCCGATGCCATTCTATAAGGACTCCTAGAAATTGGCGCAGTGCCTGGCACAAGATCAATCACGAACTCAATCTCCCTATTTGGTGGTAAACCCGGTAATTCCTCGGGAAATACACCAAGGAAGTCTCTAACAATCGGAACCTCATTCAAACTCAACTTATCAGTAGGCTGATTGATCAAATAAGCTAAGTAAGCTTCACAACCCCTATTCAACAACTTAGAAGTCTTGATCGCTGATAAAAGTGGAATGCGGGCAGCCCTGCAGTTCCCAACAATCTCTAGTACCGGTAGGTCAGGAACCTTAAGATAAACGACCTTTGTTCTACAATCCAACTGAGCATAATACTTTCCCAACCAGTCCATTCCCAAAATGATTTCAAAGTCACGGAATGGCAATATAATTAAATCAACAGGAGTACTAACTTCAACTTCATGAGGCAATTTATCAATGCAAACATTCACAGATCATGCACATGCAGGAGTTATAAACGAATGTGTAGCTCCGGGATCAATCAAAACTTTAACTGGCTGAGTATTGAGAAGAAAGGTACCTTCCATAATAGCTGTAGTATCGGGCAGCTCCTCCGCATCTAGTGCAAAGACCCTAGCCTGAACTCTCTGTGCTGGACGTGCACCTGCAGCCCTATTCTGAACACCTTGGCCTCCACCACGACCCTGAACATTGTTATACTTAGGGCAATCTCTCACCCTATGGTCATCACTGCCACAACCCGTACATTTACCACTCTTCCTCCAGCAGTTAGCCTCAATATGCCCTGACCGATTACAATAATTACACGGCTGATTTTGCCTAACTGCAGTGTTTCCCGTAGGTGTTGGGGCTCTGGCAGGGGTAGGAACTGTACCTCCCTGCTGAGGTCTAGTCACAGCTGGCCTAGCCTGAAACTGCTGCTGTGGCTGATACGGATGCTGCTGAGGAACCTGTGCAGATTACTGATACTGCCTCGGCTGACTCTGGCTGCTTTGGCCCAAATACTGCTTCTTACTCGGTTGACTGCTCTCAGCTAACATCACAGCCTTCCGTTTCTCAAACTTCGAGGCTGCCTGAAATGCCTCGGGAAAAGTAGTGTAGGTCTGCCCAGTCAAATGCAACTGTATGTCCATTCTCAGCCCACTGACAAACCTATGAATCATCCTCCTAGCCGGCCGTACCAACTCGGGCATATACCTCGACAGGCTAATAAACCTAGCCTCGTACTCTGCAACAGTCCTATTTCCCTGTTTCAGGGCCACAAACTCATCTTCCCTCCTTTCCATAGCCATCTCGGGAATGTACTTATCCCGAAACTCACTTACAAAATCATCCCATAAGTGTGGAACATCCTCACAATCCCACCTCAATCTGACAGTATTCCACCACTGCTCTGCATCACCCTCAAACAGGAATGACGCATAATCTATTCTTGCCTCATCGGTGTACCTCAAAGTAGTGAAAATTTTCTCGACACGATTAATCCATCTCTCGGCCGCCTCATCATTCGGCTCTCCGAAGAACTTTCCCAGCTCATGCCTTAGAAATTTCTCTAACTGATTATTCTCAACTCTGTACCCCTGTCCACCAGGATTAGCTTGATTTCCCTGGGGATTATTCCGGTCCTGCCTCTGCTCATGCAGCACCTGTGTAATCCGGTCTACTGCAGTAGTAATAGTAGCCATAAACTGCTCAGGCAATGGCTGCTGACCCTGTTCTGCTGCCTCTTCATCTGATCCTATACCTTGAGTACCACGACGTGGCGGCATAGTAGCAATTCACAATAGCTGGCAACATTTAAAAGCAGTTTATAGACAGAAATATAGCACATAAGATTAGATAACACTCAAGTCAATAACAATCCAATATTCTATCACACAATTCACATAAGACAAGTTTAACTTGTCAAACTATTTCACTTAAACACATAAACATTCCAAGTTCACAAAGTCATACTATATCATTTCCTTTTCACTTAGCAATCATACTTAAACACTTTAGCATTTTAGACCTTTTACCCCACAGACCGAGAATCATATCCCGGCTCATGCAAGACTATCATGCTCTGATACCACCTAAAGATGTCACGCCCCGACTCGACCCCGCAAAAGGCCAAGCCCGGACCCAACACACGGACGGAGTCTCCTCTGTACCGTGGACGATCCGAAAACCCTAAAATCAATATAATACTTGCGAAAGCCATAAAATAATCAAAACAAGCCAACTTTCTTTAAAATATGCATTTCTTATTAACCAACTTTCCAAACCAAAAATGATATGCATACTACACAAGTATTTATGCCTCTAATCAATTCCATTGGCATGCATTTCCTTACTAGTCACAAGGGTATAAGTTTACAACTTTACATTCTTTCAACTTATACAACATAAGACCGTAGAGGCCTCAACTAGAAAATACATACAAGGCTACAAGCCTGAAAATTAAACGACATCCAAGCAATATACATATCATGCAAGGCTCGCACAAAATCTGGTAACCAACCACCAGCAAAGCAGAGAAGTGCAATAACGGGAACACCTCTACCTGTTCCTCCTCCTCAATTACCTCAAGAGGGTCTGCTTCAACTACTCCTGTAAAAATATAGTATAGAGAGGAATGAGCAAAAACTATTGCTCAGCGAGGGCAATTGGTCTCAAGGACGGAGATGAGAGGAGTATGCAATGCAATTAGCCAAGCAATACATACAAATCATATAAAGATACAACCAAAGCCAACAATAAAGCAAGGCAAGTATTTAAAGCTGCAAACACTCATTCAAAGGATACGATACTCTTTTCACGAGCAACTTTCAAACACGAATTCGTTGACAACGCGTCGGCCCAAACCACCTTATAACACCAGTTTGGAATACCCCGGAAGTATCCATCAACCTACGACCCAAATCTCCCTGGGAGGCAACCCAAGCGAGAAAGGGAATAGCAGCGGAGCTAGAGCAACCAACACTAGCAACCCGAGGCTACCCAGAGAGGCCCATCACTCACGCGCGAGACACTATGCAATGCAAGACTCGATACAAGGCAATAAACAAGCGATAAAGCCACACGTGAAAGAATAACAAAATAGGTTATTCTTGCACGCAATAGCAGCAATTGATAAGCATTTCAACCCAAAACAACTCAAACAAATATTTCAAGTAACCCTAAGCATTCTATAGGCACAAAGTCAAGAAAACACACAAAAACACAACTCGGCCCCAACTATCAAAACGCTACCATTTCCAAACGAGCCACGAGTTTTGGAAACCGACTTCGCCAACCCTCCTAGGTCACCATAAGGCACGTCTAAAGACCCCGAAACCTTACTTTACCCTAGAACTCACGCAAAGCCCCGATTTCCCCCTTTCTCGTTTGAACTACAACTATAACAACCAAACACCCAACCAACGCCATAATCGCACCAAAAGTGCTTCCATGGCTTCCCGAAGCAATGCCAACACGCAAAACGAGAAAACACTAAAGTCGACCTAAACGACCCCGACTTTCCCAAAGGCATAATTCTCATTTTTTCCACTACGCAACCCAAACAAACCATGCATTTAGGCATTCTAGCATACCTAGCACATTTCTACATCAACGGAAAGCATAACAGCGCAACTTCAACGTTTCAAGGTTTTACTATTCATAAAACACTATTCAATTGACAATTTAATTTGCAATCACAACATTTAACCGCATAAAATGTTAAAAAGCTATAAATACACATTCTACAATAGCCAAGGAACATTCTATAAGCATCAAATCGCCTTAAATAACAATCTACGAATAAATCTCAAAATTGACAAAGTTAACATACATAACGTTTAAATGCGCAAATAACATGCTTCCCTCACCTCAGGTACTCCTAGTCACTAGGAAAACAACGCTAGTTGTCTCGGAAATCACCCCGCACGAGCTCACGCGAAGATTGAACGATTGAAAGGTTGAAATATTTTTTTTTCTTCTCTCTTGGTTTCGGCCTGGCCTCACTGTTTTCAGCTGCTGTTTTTATTTTATTTTGCTTAGTTAAATGCTTATTTGAGTGTTAAATGGTCAAAGGGTCAAAGGTCCAAGTCAAACAACTTAAAACTTGGTCAAAGGCTCTATTTTTGTGCATTTTCAAGCTCAATAACTAACACCTATTAAATTTTCAGCTAGCAAAAATTAAAATATAAAATTTAAGTCATCTAAATACTAGTTTCACTATTTGCTGAGGACTAGAAATCGTTCTCTAGCTATCGCTCCTTAAATGCAATGCACGTTGCGACAGCGAGAAAGTAACAATTAATTCACAAAGAATTTAAGGAAATATAATTTTCAAGATAATAAACAAGGAATTTCACATTCCGGGCTCGGGTATTACACAGATACCTAGTCACAAGCCCCACGCCGTCGGTTTGCTGGCCCAGCCTCTACGTGAAGTGGAAGTTGTCTTGCCCAAGGTGTCGTGGGATTTGGTAATCAAAATATGATGGATTAGGTTGTAGTCCATTTCGCTGTTCAAGACTTACGATCCGGGATGGAAAAATAGCGTAAAAGAAGAAAAGTGTCCTGAAACTGATGAAAACGTTCGATTTTGCGATCCGAAAATAGGCACAGCCGAGCAGGCTTGCAGCACCCTTCGTAGAGCTCTTGGAGTGCTTTCCAACGGCTTGCTGTGCACCACGTAACTCCTTGCGGATCAAAAGTTATGGGCACCGGAGCAACGGAGACCTAGCCCCAAGCACCACGCCCTCAGTTTGCGGGCCCAGCCTCTACGTGAAGCGAAGTTGTCTTGCCTAAGGTGCCGTGGGATTCGTTAATAGAAATGTGATGGATTAGGTTGTCGTTCTTTTCGCAGCCCACGACGTATGATCCGGGATAAAAAAAAAGCGCAAAAGAAGAAAGTGTCCTGAAACTGATGAAAATGTTCGATTTTGGGCTACAAAAATAGGCACAGCCGAGCAGGCTTGCTGCTCCCATCGTAGATCTCTTTGAGAGCTTTCCAACGGTATGCTGTGCACCGCATAACTTGTGAGACCCCATATTTTGCTTTATCTCAATTTGCGTGCTTTACCTCGTTTTGCGTGAATTGACCTGTTTATGTGCTACATGACTTAGAATGTGCTAAATAAGTGATTAATACTCCTAACACATGCTAAGTGTGGATTCATTAAATTTTTATAAAAAACGGAATCAGAAATTTTATCATCGATTTTGGTGAATAGTATTTTTGAACACCTGTCTGCTAAAATTTTTATAAGGGTGTTTTAAATGTTTTAAAAACCTAGTCCTCGGGTATTAATAGATCCGTGTTTGATTAAAACAGATTTGGAATAGGTTTTAGAATTTTAAAGATTTTTACACTTTCTTTTGCAAGAAAATGAGTTTTGAACCGACTCAGGTGAAACTATTTTAATGTAAAACTCTTTGTCACCTAAAATATAATGTCTAGAATTAATTTAGGTGTTAATTTATTGGTTGAGCAAGGAATAGTCAAGAAATGAATTAAAAGACTAAGAAATGAATTAAAAGACTAAAAATTAACTTTGACTTTCTTTTAATTTATTTGACCTTAGCTTATTTATGCATCAACACCTACTAACAAAGCACAAAACACACTCAAAGCACACACAAGTGGTCGAAACTCCATAGTTTTTCTTGAGAGCATTTTCAACATTTTTTCAAAGTAAATTTTCATTAAAAGTTGCAATTCAAGGCCAATTTCCATCAACCAAGGCTTGATTCCACCTCTTGAGCATCCATTGATCATCTTTGTAGCTTCAAAACACATCAAAGGTGAGAGAAAAATTCTAGATCTCAAAAGTCATACTTTATGTTTTTGCTTATAATTGCATTTTGAACCGATAGAATGTTAATTTGAAGTTATATTATTGCTCAATGCATGCTATGGATCATTTATGTGTATTACTACGAGATTTGAACCATTGTAGCGAAATTATTTATTTTAGGGTATTTAAAAGTTGATTTATTGGCCATTTGATGATTATCTTGAGTTGTTGTGGTTGGAATTAATTGCCGTCGATTTCTAAAAGTTTGTTAATTACGTGGTAGCGCCGTTATAATGCCGAATTTTCGATTGCGATGTTTGTGTGAAAATCCAGAAATTTCAGCCTAGGTGCATTGAGGTTTTAGGGTTGTTGGGCTTGATTTTGATGTGTCTTGGTTGGTTTCTGAGAGGGCTAATGTAGTTGATTGAATGGGTGAGTGTTAGAAATTGATTTGGAGTCGTTTGGATTAGTAGAATGTAAGATATGATTATTTGGAGTTTAGGTTGTCTTTCTTTAAATTGTTGAATTGAGCCTCAGTTGATTGTGTTGTAGTTGAATGATTGAATTTTGAGTTGTTGATGGTTAGACTAGGGTTAGATTACGTGTTTAATGCATGTTAAGTTGGATGGCCTACTTTGTCATCTAACTTAGTTGTTTGTTGTTTAATTGATTACTTGATGTTATATTGATGATAATTGATGATTATTGATGATTATTGATTGATGATTGATGAACCGGGAGCTAGGCAATTCTTCTAGATTTTCTTCCTGTGAATGATGTTTATTATTGCTGAGTCTTGGTATGTGTGTGCCACATCTCAGGCAGCGTCGGGCTGTCGGGTTGATAACAACATGACTACCAGAGACTACCTCCAGCTCACATGACGGATGTGTCATGGAGGGCGAGGCTAGTGAGGTACCTCGGGTGCGTGAGTAATGGGGAGTTACAAGAAGAATGGTTGAGATCGTGATGGCGTTTGGAGCTACACCAACTACAGTATCCTTTATTGATTGGTCATTATAGTTATGTGTTTATATTGTTATTGATATTTTATTGTGTGTTTACTGCTCAAAGGATCATTTCTAAGGAGTATAGTAAATACTGTTAGAGATCTATCGGATCCTCACTGAGCTTGTTTTATATAAGCTCACTCTCTATTATTGTATGCATACAGGTGTTATTGAGCAAGATTACGGGTACGTGCCGCAGGAAGCTGCGAATGTGTCATATGTGGACGAGTCCTATGTGCCGGAGTCTTGTCCTTGATGTTAGAGATGTTGTATACCTTATAGTCTTGTATATTATTCTAGTTGTCTTTTATTTACTTTATAGTTAATGATGTATAAGTTGTAGTAATGATAATGAATTAGTTGTTGCTAACTTAGTGGTCTTTCTTTTGACTATGATAGGTTACTAAGTTAGTTTATAATCTATTTTGAAATGTATGTTCAATTAATGTATTATGTTGGAACGGAGGCGTATAACTATGAATGGATTGTTGAAGAATGATTATTGTATAATATGGTTGTGTTGTATGTTGTTAACTTAATTGAGGAGTTGATTATTGGGATTGTTTATGGAGTTTGATGTATGATGTTCTAAAGAGGTTGGTTTAGAGCCTCGGTGTCCTAATTACTGTCGTTATACTGTCGAAATTCCGTTGCATCCTGACTAATCGTAGGTGGGGTCGAGTTAGGGCATGACATTTAAGTGGTATCAGAGCGCATATTAGCTGTCATCGAGGGTATTCTCGGAATGTGGGTAATGGTCTTAGCATGAAAGTATGTATGAAGTGAAGGAAAAGTGAACTATGTGTTAATATGGTTAAGTGATTATGTGATTTAGTGCTTATGTGATTATGTGATCAATTTGTTTATGTGATTGATACTTAAGTGATTTATGTGCTTTATATGAGTTTGTTGCTTATGTGTTAATAGTTGTTCATAGTTTGTTTATGTGCTATAACTTGTGCTAACTCTTTGATTAGTAGAATGACTGGTAGACCGAGGACCAGAGGTAGGCCTGAGGTAACTGATGAGGTTCCGAGAAATGTGGCACCAGGCCAAGTTAGGGATGATGATCGTATAGGTGCAGCTTTTGATAGGATGAACGTGATCATGGCCGGTCAGGCACAATTACTAGCAGGGTAGGCTGCCCAAAATCAGGCATTGCAGAATTAGTTATTGAACGCACAAGGTGGGTACCACGGTCGTGGTACACTGAAAGAGTTTTTAGGGTATTATCCACTGCGGTTTCAGGGGGAGCCGGATGATAGGAAAACTGAGGCGTGGATTAGTAAGGTGGAGAAGATTTTTGACCCTCTTGATTATACCGATGAGCAGAAGGTCACTTTTGTTGTGTACTTGCTGGATGATGAGGTAGAAGAATGGTGGCGCACGGTGAAAACTAGTTGGGAGACTTAGGGTATTCCGTATGTTTGGGATATCTTTCTGTTAGCTTTCCGGGCGAAGTATGTCCCGAGGATAGCGAGAAAGCGAAGAGAGGCAGAGTTTCTAGCCTTAGTGCAGGAAGATGCTTCAGTGGCTCAGTATGAGGCCACTTTCACTAGGTTGTCTCGGTATGCACCAGAGTATGTGGCTGACGAGGAACGTAAGACTCGTAGGTTCATGTTGGGATTGAGGCCTGAGATTCAGGATGCGATGGCCCTGAATCGGTATGATATACTTACTGAGTCCTTTGATGCAGCTTCTAGACTGGGAAAGAGAAGGGGGAACAAATTGTGTCTAGTCAGCCTAGCAAGAGGCCCTTCCTGCCGCAGGGTCAGCAGGGTATGTATAGGCCTCCCGTACAGCAGGGTGTGTACAGGTCGCCAGCTCAGCAGGGTTCTTTCAGGCCACAAGGTCAGCAGAGTTATTATCGGCCGCAGTTTCAGCAGGGGTCTTATCAGGCTCAGTTCCAGTACAGGCCGGCCCAGTCTCAAGGTCAATACAGGCTTAGTGTTGTTAGACCTCAGCAGCAGGCTGGTACAGCTGCTTTCTCAGCTTCTGGTTCTTCTAGGGGAAGTGTTAGTGCTTCATCACCGCAGTGTACTTACTGCAAGCGCCAGGGCCATGTGGAGGCTGACTGCAGAGTGAAGTCAGGGGCTTGTTTGGGTTGCGGCAGCAATCAGCATAGGGTAAGGGATTGCCCTCGATATTAGAGGACTGAGGGTCGGGCAGCGATTCAGGGTTACCAGGGTCAACCTACTGGTGGTGCACCTCAGCAGCAGCGAGTTCAGGCTTGGGCCTACGCAGTTGACTTGGAGGAGATGCCTAAAGAGACTGCAGTTGTGGAAGGTAACTTCCTTATACTTGATCAACTTGTTAAAGTGTTGATTGATTCTGGTGCTACGCATTCTTTCATTACTCCTGCTTGTGTGCAACGTGTTAATGAGCAACCTAAAAGACTACCTTATGTGGTTGAGATTAGTACATCTTTGACTGATAAGTATATTACTGGCCTAGTTTGTAAGGATTGTATAATACATGTTAAGGGGTATAATTTTCCTTCGGACCTTATCTTATTTCATATCCGGGGGTATGATGTTATCTTGGGTATGGGTTGGCTTTCTAAGTATGATGCCCAGTTGAACTGTAGAACAAAGGTAGTACAGTTTCGTTTGCCAGATCAGCCAGTAGTTGAGGTAGTAGGGAACCGGGGTGCTAAGACAAGTTTTGTTATCTTAGCAACTAAAGCCATTAAGTTGGTGAGTAAGGGGTCTTCGGGTTATCTAGCTTATTTTGATCAACAAGCCATCTGATAAGCTACAGCTGGAGGAAGTACCTATTATTCGGGAATATCCTAATGTATTTCCCGAGGAGTTGCTAGGGTTATCGCCAGAGAGAGATGTGGAGTTTGTGATCAACCTTGTTCCCGGTACTCAACCTATTTCAAAATCAGCGTACCGGATGGTACCAACTGAGTTGAAGGAGTTGAAAACTCAGTTGCAAGAGTTAATAGAGAAGGGTTTCATTTAGCAGAGTTCTTCACCTTAGGGAGCTCCTATTTTATTTGTGAAGAAGAAAGATGGTACCTTGAGGTTATGCATTGACTATCGTGGTTTGAATCAAGTGACCATCAAGAACAAGTATCATTTGCCATTGATTGACGAGTTGTTTGATCAACTTCAGGGAGCCAAAGTCTACTCTAAGTTTGACTTGAGGCAGGGGTATTATCAGCTTCGGATTCGCATGGAGGATGTTCTGAAGTCTGCCTTTAGGACTCGGTACGGGCATTATGAGTTTGTAGTTATGCCCTTTGGATTAACTAATGCACCGGCAGCATTTATGGATCTTATGCATCGGGTTTTTCAGCCGTATTTGGACCAGTTCATGGTGATCTTTATTGATGATATCTTGGTTTATTCTAAGTCTGAATTGGAGCACGAGCAACATCTACGGCTTGTCTTACAGAAGCTGCAGGAGCATCAGTTGTTTGCGAAATTCAACAAATGTGAATTTTGGCTGCAACACATATCTTTTCTTGGTCATGTTATCACACCGAGCGGTATATCTGTAGATCCCACTAAGATTGAATCGGTGATATCTTGGAAACGGTCGAAGAATGTTTCTGAGGTTCGTAGCTTTCTTGGCTTGGCGGGTTATTACCGTAGGTTTGTCAAGGACTTTTCTAAGATTGCAGGGCCAGTTTCTAGGTTAACTCAAAAATAGACTAGCTTTGTTTAGGATGAGAAATGTGAGAGTGGGTTTCAGGAATTGAAAAAGAGATTGACTACTGCTCCAGTACTTGCTCTGCCAGAGGGGACTGATAATATGGTCATTTACAGCGATGCATCCAAGGAGGGCTTGGGATGTGTCCTTATGCAGAATGGTCGGGTTATTGCCTATGCTTCTAGAAAGTTGAAGCCTTATGAGGTGAATTATCCGACTCATGATCTTGAGTTGGTAGCTATTGTTTTCTCACTGAAAAAGTGGCATCATTATCTATGGGGCAATAAGTTCGAGATTTTCACTGATCATAAGAGTCTTAAGTATTTATTCTCACAGAAGGAGTTGAATATGCGTCAGTGAAGGTGGATAGAACTTCTTGGAGATTATAATTGTTCTATCACTTATCTACCTGGGAAGACAAATGTTGTGGCAGATGCTCTTAGCCGTAAGGCGAGTGTTTCTTGTTTGGCTGTCAAGAAGTGGGAGGTTCTTGAGGAATTCACTTATTGGAGACCGGAGTTGACTCAGGTTGGGGTAATGTGTTCACATCTCCGTATTCAGCATTTATTGCTGTCTCATATCAGAGAAGCTCAGCAACTTGATGTTAAACTTCAGAAGATCAAGGATCAAATCACGGATGATCAGTCTGATTTCAAAGTCCATGAGGATGGTATTCTTCGATTTCAGAACAGGGTTTGTGTTCCCGTTGAACCGGGTTTGAAGCGAGGTATTCTGGAAGAGGCTCATAATTCTAAGTATACTATTCATCCTGGTGGGACCAAGATGTATCGGGACTTGAAGCAACATTACTGGTGGAATAATATGAAGAGAGAAGTTGCTCAGTTTGTATCTAGATGTTTGACTTGTCAGCGAGTGAAAGCCGAGCATCAACGACCTGCAGGTTTGCTTCAGCTGTTGGCTATACCACAGTGGAAATGGGAGCATATTACGATGGACTTCGTCACTGGTTTGCCTAGAACTCTGAGGGATAACGATGCAGTTTGGGTTGTCGTGGATCGTTTGACGAAGACAGCTCACTTTATTTCGATGCGGATGGGAGATGAAGTTACAAAGTTGACAGATCTTTATTTGGATCAGATTGTTAGACTTCACGGGATTCCATCTACTATTGTGTCAGATCGAGATCCTCGATTTACTTCTCGTTTGTGGGAGAAACTTCAGAAGACTTTGGGTACTCAGTTGAACTTCAGTACAGCGTATCATCCACAGACCGACAGTCAGTCTGAGAGGACTATTCAGATTCTGGAATATATGCTTAAGGCTTGTGTTCTGGACTTCGGGAAGAATTGGGAGAAACATCTATCACTTGCCGAGTTTGACTATAACAATAGTTATCAAGCTACTATTGGGATGGCACATTTTGCAGCTCTTTAAGGTCGTAAGTGCCGTTCACCTTTGTATTGGGATGAAGTAGGGGAGATGAAGACTATTGATCCAACTATTATGCCAGAGCTTCTAAAGAAGATTGAGAATGTTAAGTTGATCAGGCAAAGAATGCTTACGGCGCATAGTAGATTCAAGAGTTATGTTGATAAGCGTCGTCTGGACTTGGAGTTTGCAGTCGGAGATCGGGTTTTCTTGAGATTGTCTCCTCGAAAGGGGTTTTCTCGTTATGGTAAAGGTGGTAAGCTGAGTCTGGGGTTTGTAGGGAAGTTTGAGATTACTGGCAGAGTTGGTAAGTTAGCATATCGGTTGGCTTTACTGGAGAATTTCTCTAATGTCCACGATGTATTTCACGTGTCTAATTTGCGGAAATATAATCCGGATCCTTCTCATATTCTTGAGCCAGAGCCGCTATAGCTTCGTGAGAATCTGACTTATGATGAGCGGCCGATTCATATTCTTGATCAGATGGAACGAGAGTTGAGGTCGAAGAAGATTCCGATGGTTAAGGTGTTGTGGAAACATCACGGTATTGAGGAGGCTACCTGCGAGAGGCGAGATCAGATGCAGCAATAGCACCTAGATCTTTTCCGTTCAGCAAGTAAGAAATTCGGGGACTAAATTTCTTTAAGGTGGGGAGAATATGAGACCCCATATTTTGCTTTATCTCGATTTGCGTGCTTTACCTCGTTTTGCGTGAATTGACATGTTTATGTGCTATATGACTTGGAATGTGCTAAATAAGTGATTAATACTCCTAATACATGCTAAGTGTGCATTCATGAAATTTCAATAAAAAACGGAATCAAAAATTTTATCGTCGGTTTTGATGAATAGTATTTTTGAACACCTGTTCGCTAAAATTTTTACAGGGGTGTTTTAAACATTTTAAAACCTAGTCCTCGGGTATTAATAGACCCGTGTTTGATTAAAACAGATTTGGAATAGGTTTTGAAATTTTAAAGATTTTTACACTTTCTTTTGCAAGAAAATGAGTTTTGAGCCGACTCGGGTAAAACTATTTTAATGTAAAACTTTTTGTCACCTAAAATATAATGTCTAGAATTAATTTAGATGTTAATTTATTGGTTGAGCAAGGAATAGTCAAGAAATGAATTAAAAATCTAAGAAATGAATTAAAAAACTAAAAATTAACTTTGACTTTATTTTAATTTATTTGACCTTAGCTTATTTATGCATCAACACCTACTAACAAAGCACAAAACAAACTCAAAGCACACACCAGTGGCCGAAACTCTATAGCTTTTCTTGAGAACATTTTCAACATTTTTTCAAAGTAAATTTTCATTAAAAGTTGCAATTCAAGGCCAATTTCCATAAACCAAGGCTTGATTCCACCTCTTGAGCATCCATTGATCATCTTTGTAGCTTCAAAACACATCAAAGGTGAAAGAAAAATTCTAGATCTCAAAAGTCATATTTTATGTTTTTGCTTATAATTACATTTTGAACCGTTAGAATGTTAATTTGAAGTTATATTATTGCTCAGTGTATGCTAAGGATCATTTATGTGTATTACTACGATATTTGAACCATTGTAGTGAAATTATTTATTTTCGGGTATTTAAAAGTTGATTAATTGGCCATTTGATGATTATCTTGAGTTGTTGTGGTTGGAATTGATTGCCGTCGATTTCTAAAAGTTTGTTAATTACGTGGTAGCGCCGTTATAATGCCGAATTTTCGATTGCGATATTTGTGTGAAAATCCAGAAATTTCAGCCTAGGTGCATTGAGGTTTTAGGGTGTTGGGCTTGATTTTGATGTGTCTTGGTTGGTTTCCAAGAGGGCTAATATAGTTGATTGAATGGGTGAGTGTTAGAAACTGATTTGGAGTTGTTTGGATTAGTAGAATGTAAGATATGATTATTTGGAGTTTAGGTTGTCTTTCTTTAAATTGTTGAATTGAGCCTTAGTTGATTGGGTGGTATTTGAGTGATTGAATTGTGAGTTGTTGATGGTTAGACTAGGGTTAGATTACGTGTTTAATGCATGTTAAGTTGGATGGCCTACTTTGTCATCTAACTTAGTTGTTTGTTGTTTAATTGATTACTTGATGTTATATTGATGATAATTGATGATTATTGATTGATGATTGATGAACCGGGAGCTAGGCAATTCTTCTAGATTGTCCTCCTGTGAATGATGTTTATTATTATTGCTGAGTCTTGGTATGTGTGTACCACTTCTCGGGCAGCGTCGGGCTGTCGGGTTGATAACAGCATAACTACCAGAGACTACCTCCAGCTCGCATGACGGAGGTGTCATGGAGGGCGAGGCTAGTAAGGCACCTCGGGTGCGTGAGTAATAGGGAGTTACACGAAGAATGGTTGAGATCGTGATGGTGTTTGGAGCTACACCAACTAGAGTATCCTTTATTGATTGGTCATTATAGTTATGTGTTTATATTGTTATTGATGTTTTATTGTGTGTTTACTGCTCAAAGGATCATTTCCAAAGAGTATAGTAAATACTGTTAGAGATCTATCGATCCTCACTGAGCTTGTTTTATATAAGCTCACTCTCTATTATTGCATGCATACAGGTGTTATTGAGCAAGATTACGGGTACGTGCCTCAGGAAGCTAAGAATGTGCTATATGTGGACGAGTCCTATGTGCCAGAGTCTTGTCCTTGATGTTAGAGATGTTGTATACCTTATAGTCTTGTATATTATTCTAGTTTTCTTTTATTTACTTTATAGTTAATGATGTATAAGTTGTAATAATGATAATGAATTAGTTGTTGCTAACTTAGTGGTCTTTCTTTTGACTATGATAGGTTACTAAGTTAGTTTATAATCTATTTTGAAATGTATGTTCAATTAATGTATTATGTTGGAACGGAGGCATATAACTATGAATGGATTGTTGAAGAATGATTATTGTATAATATGGTTGTGTTGTATGTTGTTAACTTAATTGAGGAGTTGATTGTTGGGATTGTTTATGGAGTTTGATGTATAATGTTCTAAAAAGGTTGGTTTAGAGCCTCGGTGTCCTAATTACTGTCGTTATACAGCCAAAATTCCATTGCGTCCTGACTGATTGTAGGTGGGGTCGAGTTGGGGCGTGACATAACTCGTTACGGATCAAAAGTTATGGGCACCGGAGCGACGGAGACCTGGTCCCAAGCCCCACACCCTCGGTTTGTGGGCCCAGCCTCTACGTGAAGCGAAGTTGTCTTGCCCAAGGTGTCGTGGGATTCGATAATAGAAATGTGATGGATTAGGTTGTCGTCCTTTTCGCTGCTCACGACGTACGATCCGGGACGAAAAAATAATGCAAAAGAAGAAAAGTGTCTCAAAACTGATGAAAATGTTCGATTTTGGGCTCCGAAAATAGGCACAGTCGAGCAGCCTTGCTTCCCCCATCGAAGAGTTCTCAGAGAGCTTTCCAACGGTATGCTGTGCGCCGCATAACTCCTTACGGATCAAAAGTTATGGGCAACGGAGCGACGGAGACCTGGTCCAAAGCCCCATGCCCTCGGTTTGCGGGCCCAGCCTCTCCGTGAAGCGAAGTTGTCTTGCCCAAGGTGCCGTGGGATTCGGTAATAGAAATGTGATGGATTAGGTTGTCGTCCTTTTCGCGGCTCACGACGTACGATCTGGGTCGAAAAAATAGCACAAATGAAGAAAAGTGTTCTGAAACTGATGAAAACGTTCGAATTTGGGCTCTGAAAATAGGCACAGTCGAGCAGGCTTGGTGCCCCCGTCGTAGAGCTTCAGGAGAGATTTTCAACGGTATGTTGTGCATCGCATAACTCTTTACGGATCAAAAGTTATGGGCACCGAAGCGACAAATGCATGGTCACAAGCCCCACACCCTCGGTTTGCGGGCCCAGCCTCTACGTGAAGTGAAGTTGTCTTGCTAAGGTGCCGTGGGATTCGATAATAGAAATGTGATAGAATAGGTTGTCGTCCATTTCGCGGCTCACGACGTACGATCCGGGACGGAGAAACAGCGCAAAAGAAGAAAAGTGTTCCAAAACTGATGAACATATTTGATTTTGGGCACCGAAAATAGGCTCAGACGAGCAGGCTTGTTGCACCCGTCGTAGAGCTCTTAGAAAGCTTTCCAACGGTATGTTGTGCGCCGCGTAACTCCTTACGGGTCAAAAGTTATAGAAACCGGAGCGACGAATACCTGGTTACAAGCCCCACGCCCTCGGTTTTCAGGCCCAGCCTCTACGTGAAGTGAAGTTGTTTTGCCCAAGGTGCCATGGTATTCGGTAATAGAAATGTGATGGATTAGGTTGTCGTGCTTTTCGAGGCTCACGACGTACGATCTGAGACGGAAAAATAGCGTAAAAGAAGATAAGTATGCCGAAACTGATGAAAACGTTCGATTTTGGCCTCCAAAAATCAGTGCAGCCAAGCACGGTTGTTGCCCCCGTCGTAGAGCTCTCGGAGCGCTTTCCAACGGTATGCTGTGTCCCGCGTAACTCCTTATGGATCAAAAGTTATGGGCACCGGAGTGACAGATACTTGGTCACAAGCCCCATGCCGTCGGTTTGCGGGCCCAGCCTCTACGTGAAGTGAAGTTGTCTTGCCCAAGGTGTGGTGGGATTCGGTAATAGAAATATGAGGGATTAGGTTGTCGTCCATTTCGCGGCTCACGACGTACGATCCGGGATGGAAAAACATTGTAAAAGAAGAAAAGTGTCCCGAAATTGATGAAAATGTTTGATTTTGGGCTCCGAAAATTGGCCCAGCAAAGCAGGCTTGCTGCCCCCTTCGTAGAGCTCTTGGAGTGCTTTCCAACGGTTTGTTGTGCGCCACGTAACTCCTTACGGATCAAAAGTTATGGGCACCGGAGCGACGGAGACCTGGTCCCAAGCCCCATGCCCTCGGTTTTGCGGGCCCAGCCTCTACGTGAAAGGAAGTTGTCTTGTCATGCCCCCACCCAGACCTAAAGAGGTTAGACTAGGGTATGATCTAAACCTTCATGTTCTTTTATGACTATAACTGATTAACGAAGAATAAGCTTATCCGTTAGACTAGAACTCCAACAAATCTTCGGAAAACCAGCAGCATAACGGCTGTAATTGGCTCTTTAGTTTGACCTAATTTTCTAAACGCTTCAAAACTTTCAATCTCAAATTCGATTCCAACTAAGATTACTATTTATCACCAATTGATATGTCCACTATTTATTTCAAGTCTCGTTTGATTAACACCCAGCATAGCAACTATGTCTCGTTTATGTGTCAATTCTTGTTACACAAGTACCTACTGGTCTTAGCTTACAAATGAGTACCTGCTTAAGATTGGATAGATTCATTTTACTTAGCCCTTTGCCTAATACTTCATAAGTCTGTAGTAGTTACTAATCAAAGTAGCAAAACGATCAAATAGGGTGTCTGTCTAGTTATAAACAGTACAAATCAAAATTAGACCCCAAATTACAACGGGAGTCTTTTACAATAACAATGACAACAACATAAGAGATAGTCTTCAAAACAAACATATCGTTCACAAAATAGCCCTAGACAAGTAAGGCACGTAGGGCAGGCAATCAGTCCAAGGAGTCATCAATAGGCACGTTATCCTCAGGTACCTGTTCCTGATCTTCTTCACCTGAGATGATAAAAGAGGGTGAGTCCTTATGAACTCAGCGATGGGGAATGAGAAATACGTTTTGAAACTCTTTTTCCGGTTCAACTTATGAAAAACCCTTTTTGAAAGCATGACATATAACACAAGTAAGTTCATAACATAATATAAAAGTAAAAGAACACAATTACCCGTCTTTCCTCCCCGAGGTCCTCTAGGAACCAAGCGAGAGTACTTATACACATAGTGAAAAGGATACGGTGAGCTTTTGCTTTCAATTCATTTCCAATATTAGTTGTTGCGGTCGACTTCAAATCATCCACTTATCACGCCAAATTGGTGTACTCCGGATGTACCCCGAAATCTTACGACCCAACTCTCCGATGAAGTCTAGCCCCCAAGCGAGAGAGGGAATTGGACCATGGTAGTCACGGTTACACCGGCAAGCCCGATGCCGCCCGGTGTGCGTGAACGCTACCATGCCAGAATGAAAGGTTGCAACCTTGTATGCAATGCACATTTATAATATTTAACATATCACATTAGGAGGACAACAAAGTAGGTTGCCTCCGAGCAGTTATAAGATCGCACGTTGGCAAGTAAACACATGAGGCATGCTTTGATATTTAATTTCACTTGCAATACACATGGAGTTATACGAATATTAAACGGGCAGTCATGTAACACATGTAAATCAAGTCATATAACTCATTTCGGGGTTCACGTAATCGAGTAATAAGTTTATGCAAGCATGCAACGACGTCTAAATAGGACCGGGTGCAAGAAAAGTCTTCTTATCAACATGCAATCATTGGGAATCACATTTCAAACATACTTAACATTTATTAGGCAGCCCACTAATCACACAATTAGACACAATAACCATAGGATCAACACTTAGCGAGTTTTCATAGTCAATAGGGTTTCAATTCATGCTTACACGTGCGATTAAGCAGCAAGTTGTCACGTAATTAAACCCAAGCCATGCATCGGTTAATTAAAACATCCTCAATCATCCAAAACAGTCCATACAACATCCAAGTGCCACAATCCCAAGCATTCGATACCACAAGAGAAGTTACAACATTTTTCAAAGCATATCACTAGACAAAAACCTCACTGCATTGGTCTGTTTTCCCACAATCATTTAGACAAGCCAAAAATATCCAATTCCAGTGAATAAAATTTTAAATTAAATCTTATTGAGTAAACTAAATCCAGAAACAAACCTCGCATCATTTGGAGTTCAGATTCAAGATTTATAGCTAAAACCGTGAGACTACGCAAAACTGTCCAGCTTCGTACATATTTCAAAACTTGCCATTTTTTAGAGTCTTAGGGTCAGATTTAGCTTTAGTCTATTTCTGAAAAAAATGTCCAGAACTGAAAAATATAGCAACCTAGCAAATTTCATGTATTTTAGATACCATTTACTAAGTCGAAACTGTTTCGTTCTACAAGGACAGTGAACTGCCAAAAACCTGCTCCATTTTCCCAGATTTTCCAGATTTAGACACCCTTCGATATTTTGCCATTTTGGAGACCTTAGAGTCAAAATTGGTCTTGGTCTATTTCTACGAAAAATGGTCAGAACTGGCAAAACTAGTCAGATACCAATTTTCATGCATTTTCAACATCATCTACCAGGCCAAATTCACTTCACTCTAACAAGTCAAAAATCTTCAATTTTCGCGATTTTACCTATCTCCAAGTTCTAGCTAAATATCTTGCTATGCATGGTTACAAAAGCTCATGTACACACATATACCACAAGTACAGAGGTAAAAATAGACATATGAAGGCATGCATGTGGTTTTTGAAAGCTTTTAAAAAAGATTAACCCTCACCTTATCCTATTGACAACATATGATGCTCAAAACTATTGAAGATGCACAAATGGTCTTCTCTCCTCGTTTGGCTGAGAGATATTGCTTGATTTCCTTAATTCCTAGCTGAGTTACCATGTCCTTAGTATGTGCATGTGGTTAGAACAAAAGGGAGATGAAAGAAAAGCTATCAAACATACCTAGGGCCGAAATGAGTGTTCTATGAGCTTGCATGCAAATATCCTTGCTTCTTGCTTGCTTGATCGAGTTCCTTAGAGTCTTGAATGTCTAGGAGAGCCTTAGAATGAGAGCTTAAGCTATGGAGCCTAAGGTTGCAGCCAAGGCCGAGAGAAAGAGAGTGTAAATGAGAGAATGAGAAGTTTGAAAAGAATGAAATGTTTGTGTGAGCATGTGTCGGCCTTGAGCTTCTAAAATTTCTGATTTTGTGTCATCTAAAGCATGTTTTGAATTGTCTTAGCATGGGCATTTGAATGGGCCGAGAATGTGGAGCATTGGGTAGGGTTTTAGGTCATTTTTTAATGCATTGTTTGAAGTAATTGTCATAGTTTGTCTAGGCTTAGTTTAATTTATGCAAATGTTGTTCAAAAGCAAGGTATGGTCGGCCAAGGCAAGTGGAAATTCTGAATTTTTGTCTTGTTTTGAGTTTTATTTTATTGTGTGTGCTTGGGATATGCAAAAGAATAAAGAATAAAAAATAAGAAAGTTTAGCTTTTGGTGAAATTTCATCTTCTAGTGAGTTGAATTAGGATTATAATATTAGTTAGTGGAATTTGTAGGATTAATTAATAATCTAGTGCTTCGTGTAAGATGCTTTCTTGATTAACGTGCGGGCACGCTTTCCTAAGTTTAGGGCACGCACTACAAGGTAAAGCAAGAACTATGAGATGAATGCACGTTTCCCAAGAAAATGCACGCAACCCTAAATGAATGCATGTAATTCGATGCAAGGCACATAAAATGACACACGACTCTTGAACCTAAGTCAAGGCACGAAATTCTAGGTTAGGACACGTGAAACGAGGTATCGCACGTAAATAGAGATCGGGCCTCAAAGTCTTGCACAAGGTGTCGTGCGATTCGGTAATAAAAATGTGATGGATTAGGTTTTCGTCTTTTTCGCGACTCACGACGTACGATCCGGGACGAAAAAATAATGCAAAAGAACAAAAGTGTCCCGAAACTGATGAAAATCTTCGATTTTGGGCTTCGAAAACAGGCACAACCGAGCAGGCTTGCTGCCCCCGTCGTAGAGCTCTCGGAGAGCTTTCCAACGGTATGTTGTGCGCCGCGTAACTCCTTACGGATCAAAAGTTATGGGCTTCAAAAATAGGCCCAACCGAGCAGGCTTGTTGCCCCCTTCGTAGAACTCTTGGAGAGCTTTCCAATGGTTTGTTGTGCGCCACGTAACTCCTTACGGATCAAAAGTTATGGGCACCGGAGCGACGGAGACTTGGTCCCAAGCCCCACGCCCTCGGTTTGCGGGCCCAGCCTCTACGTGAAGCGAAGTTGTCTTGCCCAAGGTGTCGTGGGATTTGGTAATAGAAATGTGATGGATTAGGTTGTCGTCCTTTTCGCAGATCATGACGTACGATCCGCGACAAAAAAATAGCACAAAAGAAGAAAAGTGTCCCGAAACTAATGAAAATGTTTGATTTTGGGCTCCGAAAATAGGCACAGCTGAGCAGGCTTGTTTCCACCGTCGTAGAGTTCTCGGAGAGCTTTCCAACGGTATGCTGTGCTCCGCGTAACTCCGTACGGATCAAAAGTTATGAATACCGAAGCGACGGATACCTGGTCACAACCCCTACGCCCTCGGTTTGCGGGCTTAGCCTCTACGTGAAGTGATGTTGTCTTGCCCAAGGTGCCATGGGATTCGGTAATAGAAATGTGATGGATTATGTTGTCGTTCATTTCGCGGCTCACGACGTACGATCAGGGACGGAAAAATAGCGCAAAAGAAGAAAAGTGTCCCAAAACTGATGAAAACGTTCAATTTTTGGCTCCGAAAATAGGCGCAGAAGAGTAGGCTTGCTACCCCTATCGTAGAGCTTTGGGAGTGCTTTCCAACAGTATGCTGTGCGCCACGTAACTTCTTACGAATAAAAAGTTATGGGCACCGGAGCAACGGAGACTTGGTCCCAAGCCCCACGCCCTCGGTTTACGGGCCCAGCCTCTCCGTGAATTGAAGTTGTCTTGAACAAGGTGCCATGGGATTCGGTAATAGAAATGTGATTGATTAGGTTGTCGTCCTTTTCGCGGCTCACGACATACGATCTGGGACAGAAAAATAGCGCAAAATAAGAAAAGCATCCCGAAACTGATGAAAACTTGGATTTTGGGCTCCGAAAATAGGTACAGTAAACCAGGCTTACTGCCCTCGTCGTAGAGCTCTCGGAGAGCTTTCCAACGGTATGTTGTGCGCCGCGTAACTCCTTACGGATCAAAAGTTATGGGCACCGAAGCGACAAATACCTAGTCACAAGCCACACGCCGTCGGTTTGCGAGCCCAGCCTCTACGTGAAGTGAAGTTGTCTTGCCCAAGGTGCCGTGGGATTCGGTAATAGAAATATGATGGATTAGGTTGTCGTCCATTTGCGGCTCACGACGTACGATCCAGGATGAAAAAATAGCGTAAAAGAATAAAAGTGTCCCGAAACTGATGAAAACGTTCGATTTTGAGCCCCGAAAATAGGCGCAGCCGCGCAGGCTTTATGCGACCTTCGTCGAGCTCTTGGAGTGCTTTCCAACGGTTTGTTGTGCGCCACGTAACTCCTTACGGATCAAAAGTTATGGGCACCGGAGCAACGGTGACCTGGTCCCAAGCCCCTCGCCCTTGGTTTGCGGGCCCAGCCACTACGTGAAGCGAAGTTGCCTAGCCCAAGATGCCATTAGATTCAGTAATAGAAATGTGATGGATTAGATTGTCATCCTTTTCGCGGCTCACGACGTACGATCCGAGACGGAAAAACAGCGCAAAAGAAGAAAAGTGTCCCAAAACTGATGAAAATGTTCGATTTTGGGCTGCAAAAATAGGCACAGTCGAGCAGGCTTGCTGCCCCCGTCGTAGAGCTCTCGGAGAGCTTTCCAATGGTATGCTGTGCGCTTCGTAACTCCTTACGGATCAAAAGTTATGGGCACCGGAGGGACGGAGAATTGGTCCCAAGCCGCAAGCCCTCGGTTTGCGGGCCCAGCTTCTACGGGAAGTGAAGTTGTTTTACCCAAGGTTCCGTGGGATTCGGTAATAGAAATGTGATGTAATAGGTAGTCGTCCTTTTCGCTGCTCACGACGTACGATCCGAGACGAAAAAATAGCGCAAAAGAAGAAAAGTATCCCAATACTGATGAAAGTGTTCGAATTTGGGCTACGACAATAGGCATAGCTGAGCAGGCTTGCTTCCCCCGTCATAGAGATCTCGAAGAGCTTTCCAACGGTATGCTGTGCGCCGCGTAACTCTTTACAGATCAAAAGTTATGGGCACCGAAGCGATGGATACTTGGTCACAAGCCCCACGCCCTCGATTTGCTGGCCCAACATCTACGTGAAGTGAAGTTGTCTTGCCCAAGGTGCTGTGGGATTCGGTAATAGAAATGTGATAGATTAGGTTGTCATCATTTTCGCAGCTCACGACGTACGATCAGGGATGGAAAATAGCGCAAAAATGGAAAAGTGATCCGAAACTGTGGAAAACGTTCGATTTTGTGCCCCAAAATTAGGCGCAGATGAGCAGTCTTGCTGCCCCTGTCTAGAGCTCTTGGAGTGCTTTCCAACGGTATGTTGTGCGCCACGTAACTCATTACGGATAAAAAGTTATGGGCAGCGGAGAGCCGGAGACCTGGTCCCAAGCCCCACACCGTCGGTTTGCGGTCCTAGCCTCTCAGTGAAGCGAAGTTGTCTTGCCCAAGATGCCTTGGGATTCAGTAATAGAAATGTGATGGATTAGGTTGTCGTCGTTTTCGCAGCTCACGACGTACGATCCGAGACAGAAAAATAGTGCAAAAGAATAAAAGCGTCCCAAAACTGATGAAAACGTTGGATTTTGGGCTCTGAAAATAAGCTCAGCTGAGCAAGCTTGTTGACCCCGTCGTAGAGCTCACGGAGAGCTTTCCAACGGTATGCTGTGCACTGCGTAACTCCTTACGGATCAAAAGTTATGGGCTCCGGAACGACAAATACCTAGTCACAAGCCCCAAGCCCTCGATTTGCAGGCCCAGCCTCTTTGTGAGGTGAAGTTGTCTTGCCCAAGGTACCATGGGATTCGGTAAAAGAAATGTGATGGATTCGGTTGTCGTCCTTTTTGCGGCTTACGACGTACGATTCGGGATGGAAAAACAGCGTAAAAGAAGAAAAGTGTCCTAAAACTGATGAAAACTTTCGATTTTGGGCTCTGAAATAGGCACAGCCGGGCAGGCTTGCTGCCCCTATCGTAGAGCTTTCCAACGGTATGCTGTGCGTCGCGTAACTCCTTACAAATCAAAAGTTATGGGCACCGGAGCGACGGAGACCTGGTCCCAAGCCCCACGACCTCTGTTTGCGGGCCCAGGCTCTAAGTGAAGTGAAGTTGTCTTGCCCAAGGTGCCATGGGATTCGGTAATAGAAATGTGATCGATTAGGTTTTCGTCCATTTCGTGTCTCACGACGTACGATCTGGGATTGAAAAACAATGCAAAAGAAGAAAAGTGTCCCGAAACTAATGAAAATGTTCCATTGTGGGCTCCGAAAACAGGCGTAGTCGAGTAGACTTGCTACCCTTGTCGTAGAGCTCTCGGAGAGCTTTTCAACGGTATGATGTGCGCCGCGTAACTCCTTATAGATCAAAAGTTATGGGCTCCGGAGCGACGGATAACTAGTCACTAGCCCTACGCCCTCGGTTTGTGGGCCCAGCCTCTATGTGAAGAGAAGTTATCTTGCCCAAGGTGCCATGAGATTCGGTAATAAAAATGTGATAGATTAGGTTGTCGTCCTTTTCGCGCCCACGACGTACGATCTGGGACTGAAAAATAACGCAAATGAAGAAAAGTGTCCCGAAACTTATGAAAATGTTCTATTTTGGGCTCCGAAAATAGGCACAGCTAAGCAGGATTGCTACCACCATCGTAGAGCTCTCGGAGAGCTTTCTAACGGTATGCTGTGCGCCGCGTAACTCCATTCGAATCAAAAGTTATGGGCACCGGAGCAACAGAGACCTAGTCCCAAGCCCCACGCCCTCGGTTTACGGGCCCAACCTCTACATGAAGCGAAGTTGTCTTGCCCAAGGTGCCATGGGATTCGGTAATAGAAATGTGATGAATTAGGTTTTCGTCTTTTTCGTGGCTCACGATGTACGATCCGGGATGAAAAAACAGCACAAAAGAAGAAAAGTGTCTCGAAACTGATGTAAATGTTCAATTTTGTGGTCCAAAAAAAGCACAACCGAGCAGGCTTGCTGCCCCCGTCGTAGAGCTCTGGGAGAGCTTTCCAACGGAATGTTGTGCACCGCGTAACTCCTTACGGATCAAAAGTTATGGGTACCGAAGCGACGGATACCTGGTCACAAGCCCCACGCCCTCGATTTGTGGGCCCAGCCTCTACGTGAAGTGAAGTTGTCTTGCCCAAGGTGCCATGGGATTCGGTAATAGAAATGTGATGGATTAGGTTGTCGTCCGTTTCACTGCTCACGACGTACGATCCGGGACGGAACAACAGCGTAAATGAAGAAAAGAGTCCTGAAAATGATGAAAACGTTCAATTTTGGGCTCCGAAAATGGGTGCAGTCGAGAAGGCTTGATGCCCCCGTCGTAGAGCTCTCGTAGAGGTTTCCAACGGTATGCTGTGCGCTGCGTAACTCCTTACGGATCAAAAGTTATGATTACCGAGGCAACGGATACCTGGTCACAAGCCCCACACCCTCGATTTGCGTGAAGTGATGTTGTCTTGCCCAAGGTGACGTGGGATTCAATAATAGAAATGTGATGGATTTGGTTGTCGTCCATTTCGCGGCTCACAACGTACTATCAGGGACGGAAAAACAGCGCAAAAGAAGAAAAGTGTCCCGAAACTGATGAAAAAGTTCAATTTTGGGCTCCGAAAATAGGCACAGACAAGCAGGCTTGCTGCCCCTAACGTACATCTCTGGGAGTGCTTTCTTACGATATGATGTGCGCCACGTAACACCTTACGGATAAAAAGTTATGGGCACCGGAGCGACGGAGACCTGGTCCCAAGCCCCACGCCGTCGATTTTCGGGCACAGCCTCTCCGTGAAGCGAAGTTGTCTTTCCCAAGGTTCCGTGGGATTTGGTAATAGAAATGTGATGGATTAGGTTATTGTCTTTTTTGCGGCTCACGACGTAAGATCCGAGATGGAAAAATAGCGCAAAAGAAAAGTGTCCCGAAGCTGATGAAAACTTGGATTTTGGGCTCTAAAAACAAGCACAACAGAGCAGGCTTTCTACCCCCGTCGTAGAGCTCTTGGAGAGCTTTCCAACGGTATGTTTTGCGCCGCGTAACTCCTTACGGATCAAAAGTTATGGGCACCAGAGCGACGGATACCTGGTCACAAGCCCCACGCCCTCAGTTTGCAGGCCCAGCATCTACGTGAAGTGAAGTTGTCTTGCCCAAAGTGCCATGGGATTCGGTAATAGAAATGTGATGGATTAGGTTGTCGTCCTTTTCGCGGCTCATGACGTACGATTCGGGGCAGAAAAATATCGTAAAAGAAGAAAAGTGTCTCGAAACTTATGAAAACCTTTGATTTTGGGCTCCGAAAATAGGTGCAGTCTAGCAGGCTTGTTCCCCCCGTCGTAGAGCTCTCGGAGAGCTATCCAACGGTATGCTGTGCGCCGCGTAACTCCTTACGGATCAAAAGTTATAGGCACTGGAGCGACAGATACCTGGTCACAAGCCCCACGCCGTCGGTTTACTGGCCCAGCCTCTACGTGAAGTGAAGTTGTCTTGCCCAAGATGCCGTGGGATTTGGTAATACAAATATGATGGATTAGGTTGTCGTCCATATCGCGGCTCAGGACGTACGATCAGGGACAGAAAAATAGCGTAAAAGAATAAAATTGTCCCGAAACTGATGAAAACATTCGATTTTGGGCTCCTAAAATAGGCACAGCCGAGCAGGCTTTGTGCCCCCTTTGTTGACCTCTTGGAGTGCTTTCGAACAGTTTGCTGTGCACCACGTTACTCTTTACGGATGAAAAGTTATAGGCACCGGAGCGACGGACACCTAGTCCCAATCCCCACGCCCTCAGTTTGCGGGCCCAGCCTCTACATGAAGTGAAGTTGTCTTACCCAAGGTGCCGTGGTATTTGGTAATAGAAATGTGATGGATTAGGTGGTCATCCATTTCCCGGCTCCCGACATACGATTCGAGATGAAAAAATAGAGCAAAAGAAGAAAAGTATCCCGAAACTGATGAAAATGTTCGATTTTGGGCTCTGAAAAAAGGCACGACCGAGCAGGCTTGTTGCCCCCGTCGTAGAGCTCTAGGAGAGCTTTCCAACGGTATGCTGTGCACTGCGTAACTCCTTACGGATCAAAAGTTATGGGTACCGGAGGGACGGAGAACTGGTCCCAAGCCCCACACCCTTGGTTTGCGGGCCCAGCCTCTACGTGAAGCGAAGTTGTCTTGCCCAAGGTGCCGTGGGATTCGGTAATAGAAATGTGTTGGACTAGGTTGTTGTCCTTTTCGCGGCTCACGACGTACGATTCGGGACGAAAAAACAACGCAAAAGAACAAAAGTGTCCCGAAACTGATGAAAATCTCTGATTTTGGGCTCCGAAAATAGGCACAGCCGAGCAGGCTTGCTGCCCCCTTCGTAGAGCTCTTGGAGAGCTTTCAAAACGGTTTGCTATGCGCCACGTAACTCTTTACGGATAAAAAGTTATGGGCACCGGAGCGACGGAGACCTGGTCCCAAGTTCCACGCCCTCGGTTTGCGGGCCCAGCCTCTACGTGAAGCGAAGTTGTCTTGCCCAAGGTGTCGTGGGATTCGGTAATAGAAATGTGATGGATTAGGTTGTCCTCTTTTTCGTAGCTCACGACGTATGATCCGTGACAAAAAAATAGCGCCAAAGAAGAAAAATGTCCCGAAACTAATGAAAATATTTGATTTTGGGCTCCAAAAATTGGCACAGCTGAGAAGTCTTGCTGCCCCCATCATAGAGCTCTCGGAGAGCTTTCCAACGGTATGCTGTACTCCGCGTAACTCCTTATGGATCAAAAGTTATGATTACCGAAGCGACGGATACCTGATCACAACCCCCACTGTCACGCCCCAACCCAACCTATAAAGGTTAGACTAGGGTGTGATCTAAACATTCAAGTCATATCACGTACTTAATCTTTCATGAAAGTTTAACACTTAACGTTTAGCCTAAACTCCACAAATTCTCCGGAAAACCGGCAGCATAACGGCAGTAATTAGGCTCTTTAGTTTGACCTAATTCTTTAAATGCCTCAAAACCTTCAAACTCAATTTCATTTCCAACTAAGATTACTATTTATCACCAATCGAACGCCTACTAGTTATCTCGAAGTCTCGTTTGACTAATAACCTAGCATGATAACTCTATCTCGTTTGTTTGTTAATTCTTGTTACAAAAGTACCTGTTGATCTTAGCCTACCAATGAGTACCTGTTTAAGATTGGAAAGATTCATTTACTTAATCCTTCACCTGATACTTCATAAGCCTGTGATAGATACTAACCAGTAGCGATAGCAAAAATGATCATAAGAGTATCTATCTAGTTATGATCAGTACAACCCAAAATTAGACCCCAAATTACAACGGGAGTCATTTACAATACACTAACAAGCAACATAAGAAATAGTCTTCAAAGCAACATATCGTTCACAAAATGGCCATAATCAGGTAAGGCACGTAGGGCAAGCAATCATTCCAAGGAGTCATCATTAGGCACGTTGTCCTCGTGTACCTGTTCCTGGTCTTCTTCACCTGAGATGATAAAAGAGGGTGAGTCCTTATGAACTCAGCGAGGGGAACAAGAAATTAGTTTTGAAACTCTTTTTCCGGTTCAACTTATGAAAACCCTTTTTGCAAGCATGACATATATCACAAGCAAGTTCATAATGTAATATAAAAGTAAAAGAATACAATTACCCGTCTTTCCTCCCCGAGGTCCTTTAGGAACCAAACGAGAGTACTTATACACATAGTGAAAAGAATACGGTGAGCTTTTGCTCTCAGTTTACTTCCAGTATCAGTTGTTGCGGCCAACTTCAAATCATCCACTTATCACGCCAAATGGGTGTACTCCGGATGTACCCCGAAATCCTACGACCCAACTCTCCGAGGAAGTTTAGCCCCCAAGCAAGAGAGGGAATTGGACAATGGTAGTCACGGTTGCACCGGCAAGCCCGACGCCGCCCGGTGTGTGTGAAACGCTACCACGCCAGAATGAAAGGTCGCAACCTTATATGCAATGCACATTTATGACATTTAATATATCACATTAGGAGGACAACAAAGTAGGTTGCCTCCGAGCAGTCATAAGATTGAACATTGACAAGTAAACACGCGAGGCACGATATGACAGGTAATCTCACTTGTAAAGCACATGGAGTTATATGATTATTAAATGGGCAGCCATGTAACGCATGTAAATCAAGTCATATAACTCATTTCGAAGTTCACGTAATCAAATAATAAGGTCATGCAACATGCAACGACGTTTACGTGGGACCGGGTGCAAGAAAGGTCTACTTGTCAACATGTAATCATCGGAACCACATTTACGACTATAAGGGCAACTACGGGCAGCCTACTAATCACATAATTAAACGCGATATCCATAGGATCAACACTTAGCGAGTTTACCTCGTCACTAGGGTTTCAATTCATGCTTACCTGTGCGATTAAGCCCTAAGTTGTCAAGTAAATAAACTCAAGCCATGCATCGATTAATTAAAACACCCTCAAGCATTCAAAACAGTCCACACAACATCCAAGTGCCACAATCCCAAGCATATAATACAACAAGAGAAGTTACAATAATTTTCAAAGCATATCACTAGATGAAAACCTCACTGCAATGATCTATTTTCTCACAATCATTGAGACAAGCAAACAATCTCCAATTAAAGCTGAAGGAGTTAACTAAATTCATAAACAAACCTCGCATCATTTGGAGTTCGGGTTCAAGAGTTATAGCCAAAACCGTGAGACTACGCAAAACTGTCCAGATTTGCACACATTTCAATGCTTGTCATTTTTGAGGACCTTAGGGTCAGATTTAGCCTTAGTATATTTCTGCTAAAAATGTCCATAACTGAGAAATCTAGTATTATACCAAATTTCATGCATTTTGGATATCATTTACTAAGTCAAAACTGGTTCGTTCTACAAGGACAATGAATCTGCCAAAACCTGCTTCATTTTTCAGATTTTCCAGATTTAGACACCTTTCGATGTTTTGCCATTTTGGAGACCTTAGAGTCAAAATTGGCTTTCGCCTATTTCTGTGACAAATTGTCAGAATTGGAAAAACTAGTTACCTACCAATTTTCACCCATTTTCAACATCATTTACCTGGTCAAAATCACTTCGATCCAACAAGTCAGAAGACTGTCCATTTACGCAATTTCACCTATCTTCACATTCTAGCCAAATATCTTGCCATGCATGTTTACAAAAGCTCATGTACACACATATGTGACAAGTACAGAGGTAAAAATAGACATTTAAAGGCATGCATGTGGTTTTTGAAAGCTTTTCAAAAGAGTTTTAGCCCTCACCTTAGCAAGACAACAATGAAGATGCACAAAGCTCTTGATGAAGCACAAGGTAGTCTTTTCTCCTTGCTTAGCCGAGAGACAACTTGAAATTCTCTAATTCCTAGCCTAGTAACCATGTTCTTAGTATGTGCAAGTGGCTAGAACAAAAAGAAAACGAAATAGGAGCTACCAAACATACCTAAGCCGAAATGAAGGTCCTATGAGCTTGCATGTGTGTCTTTTGCATTCTAGCTTGCTTGGTCGAGTTCCTTAGTAACTTGCATGTCTTGAAGAACCTTTGGATGATGAACTTAAGCTATGGAGTCTATAATTTCAGCTAGGGCTGAGAGAGAGAGAGAAGAAATGAGAGAAAGAATGAAAGAAAGAGAGAATGAGAGAAAGAATGAAAAGCTTGATGAATTTTGATGCATGTGTCGGCCTAGGGCCTTGAAAATTCTGATTTTGTGTCTTCAAGAGCATAATTTGAATTGTCTAGCATGGGCAATTTGAGTATGTCGAGAATGGGGTGCATTGGGTAGGGTTTTAAGTCTTTTTTTTTTTTTTGCTTTGTGTCATAACTTGTCATAGAATGTCTAGGTTCAATTTTGAATTATGCAATGCTAGCTCAAATGCAAGAGGTGGTCGGCCAAGGCTTGCAAAATTCTGAATTTTTTTTCTTGTTTGAGCATTATTTAATTGAGTGCTTGAAATATGCAAAAGAATAAAGAATAAAGAATAAGAATGTCTAGCTTTTTGTGGGATTTCGTCTTCTAGTGAGTTGACTTAGCATTTTAATATTAGTTAGTGGAATTTGTAGGATTAATTAATGATCTAGTGCTTCGTGCAAGATGCTTTCTTGATTAGCGTGCCGGCACGCTTTCCTAGGTTTAGGGTACGCACTACGAGGTAAGGTACGAACTACGAGACGAATGCACGTTTTCCAAGTAAATGCACGCAACTCTAAATGTATGCACGTAATTCAATACAAGGCACACAAAATAAAACACGACTCTTAAACCTAGGTCAAGGCACGCAAATCTAGATTAGGCACACGAAACGAGGTATCACACGTAAATCGAGGTCGGGCCTCATATCCTCCTCTCCTTAAAAGAATTTCGTCCCGAAATTCAATATTACCTTCGAAATAAAGCTGGATACTGTTACTCCATCTGGTCTCACCTTTCCCACGTTGCTTCTTTAACTCCATGATGATCCCACAACACTTTCACCATCGGTATAGATTTGTTGCACAACTCCCGATCTTGCTGGTCTAGGATCCGAATGGGCTTCTCTTCATATGACAAGTTCTCCCGAAGCTGCAACGGCTCTGGCTCCAAGATATGCGATGGATCAGGATGATACTTCCGTAGCATTGAAACATGAAAGACGTCGTGAATATTGAAGAGGTTTTGGGGTAGTTCCAGGCGATACGCCAATTTGCCAACTTTCTCAATTATCTCAAATGGTCCTACAAACCTCGGGTTTAACTTTCCACCCTTGCCGTGTTTAATCAGTCCCCTCTGAGGTGATATCTTCAAGAATACCTTGTCGTAGACCTCAAACTCTAGACTCCGTCTCCGTCGGTCTACATAACTTTTCTGCCTACTTTGGGCGGTAAGCGTCCGTTTCCGGATGAGGTGGACATTATCAACAGTCTTCATAAGTTCAGGTAGAAGGGTCGGGTCAAAAGTCTTCGTCTCACCTACTTCATCCCAGTAAATTGGGGATCGACACTTACGTCCATACAATGCCTCAAATGGGGCCATCCCGATAGTGGCCTGATAACTATTATTATAAGCGAACACCGCTAGAGACAAATATTTCTCCCAACCTTTCCCGAAGTCTAAAACACACGCCCTCAGCATATCCTCCAAAATCTGAATAGTTCTATCAGATTGTCCATCAGTCTGAGGGTGATAAGCCGTGCTAAAACTCAACTTCATTCCCAAAGCTTCTTGCAATCTCTTCCAAAATCGGGAGGTAAAACGAGGATCCCTATCCGATACAATACTCACAAGCATCCCGTGCAACCTTACAATATCCGCCACATACATATCTCCCAATTTCTCAGGACTATCCTCCTTGTTCATCGGTAAGAAGTGCGCTGACTTGGTCAATCTATCCATTATGACCCAAACGGCATCATGATTCTTTTGTGACCTGGGAAGGTCCATGACAAAGTCCATAGTTATATGTTCCTATTTCCATTGAGGAATTTCCAACGGCTGAAGTAAATCTGCTGGTCGTTGATGTTCTGCTTTGACTCTCTGGCAAGTCAAACACCGTGCCATAAACTCCGCAATCTCTCTCTTCATGTTATTCCACCAATAGTGTTGCTTCAAATCCCGGTACATCTTTGTTCCGCCGGGGTGAATAGTGTATCTTGAATTATGGGCTTCTTCAAGAATCTTCTTTTTCAGCTTTGGCTCATTAGGAACACAAATCCGATTCCTAAACCTCCAAATACCATCATCATGAAACTTGAAATCTGTGTTGCTTTCTTTAATCTTCTAAAACTGTTGGTCCTTTTGGTGAGCCTCTCGCAATTCAGACAACAAGGTCGATTGAACTTGTGTAGTGTCAAATAGTAATCCTTTTTGAGTCAATTGTGGTTTCCACAAGAATGCTTCCTCTAACAACTCCTACACCTTAACTTCTAGTTTTGCCATGCTCACTTTCCGACTTAAGGCATCTGCAACTACATTTGCTTTACCGGGCACGTAATTGATTGTGCAGTTATAATCATCCAAAAGCTCCATCCACCGTCTTTGCCTCATGTTCAACTCTTTTTGTGAGAACAAGTATTTCAAGCTCTTGTGATCAGTAAACACCTCAAAATTGTTACCCCACAGATAGTGCCTCGATTTCTTGAATGCAAACACAATAGCCGCTAACTCCAAATCATGTGTTAGGTAGTTTAATTCATACGGCTTCGGTTTCCTAGAAGCATACGCAATCACTCTACCATTTTGCATCAACACACAACCCAGTCCTTCCTTCGAAGCATCGCTATAGATTACAAAGCCTTGATTTCCTTCAGGCATTGCATGAACAGGTGCAGTGGTCAATCTCTTCTTCAATTCTTGGAAGCTGTTCTCACACTTGTCATCCCACACGAACTTTGTTTTCTTTTGAGTGAGCTTTGTAAGCGGTCCTGCGATCTTTGAGAAATCCTTCACGAACCTCCGATAATAGCCGGCTAGACCAAGAAAACTCTGAACCTCCGTACATTTTCCGGCTTTTTCCAAGACATCACCGCTTTTATCTTTGCTGGATCCACTGCTATACCCTCTTGGGATATGATGTGCCCCAAAAATGCAATCTGCTGCAACCAAAATTCGCATTTGCTAAACTTCGCATAATATTGATGCTCTCAAAGTTTCTGCAGTACCAATCGCAGATGTTGTTCATGCTCAGCCTCGGATTTCGAGTGTACCAAAATATCATCAATAAAGATCACAACAAATTGGTCCAAGTAGGGTTGAAACACCCTGTGCATCAAGTCCATAAAAGCTGTAGGGGCATTAGTTAGCCCAAATGGCATCACCACATATTCATAATGCCCACATCTCGTCCTGAAAGCCATTTTAGGCACATCCTCCTTTTTGATCCGCAACTGGTAGTACCCTTGCCTCAAATCGAGCTTCGAATACACTTTGGCTCCCTGAAGTTGATCAAACAACTCGTCGATCAGTGGAAGTGGGTATTTATTCTTGACGGTCACTTGGTTCAATCCTCGGTAATCGATGCATAGCCTCAACGTTCCGTCTTTCTTCTTTACAAATAGGACTGTCGCACCCCACGGAGAAGAGCTTGGTTGAACAAACCCCTTCTTCAACAATCCTTGCAATTGGTCCTTCAATTCTTGTAGCTCGATTGGTGCCATACGATAGGGAGCTTTAGATATTGGCTGGGTGCCAGACAGTAATTCTATAATGAACTCGATCTCCCGATTTGGGGGTAAACCGGGCAATTCTTCTGGAAACACATCCGCATAATCTTTAATCACTGGCATCTCCTCCAACTTAGCTTTGTCCGATGGCTTGTTGATGAGATAAGCTAAGTATCCACTACACCTTTTCCTCAAGGACTTCACTGCTTTCGTAGATGAAATGATGGAACTCCCGGTGAAGTCTCTTTGACCCATTACCTCTAATATTGGTTGACCAGGTATTTGGAATGTTACAATCTTTGTCCGGAAATCTAGTTGGGCATGATGCTTTGCCAACCAGTCTATCCCTAAAATGACTTCGTAGTCTCGAAAGGGTAATACAATAAGATTGGCTGAGAATTTCCTATCTTTAATTTGAATTTTACATGCTTTACAAGCTGAGCGAATAACAAGTTTAGAACCTATTGGAGTACCAACTTCTACGTCGTAAGGCAAACATACAACTCGTAGTTTTACACGTTGCACACATAAGGGAGTAATAAATGAATGAGTAGCACTTGGATCAATTAGCACCCTAACAGGTTGATTCAGTATAAAGAATGTACCTTCAACAACAGCAGTCTCCTATGGAAGCTCCTCGCACTCAATAGCATAAGCTCGGGCCTGAACTCTAGGAACTGGAGTCTTGCCTCTACCAGCTGGTTTAACTTTATTTTGTCCTCCTTGCCATTTAGGGCAATCCTTGATCTGATGCTGATCACTGCCACACCGCACACATCATCCTGACTTCTTCCAGCATTGGGCCTCGTTGTGACCCTTCTTGTCACAGTAAGAACAGTTGATAGACTGAGTAGTAGGTGAACTACATGTGGATCCGCGGGTGGAAGAGGCTGATGGTGCTTTAGTCGGGCCACGGTTATTAACTGGTCTGTTCTGGCTCTGGCCCTGACTGCGACTCTGAGTCTGGAATTTCCTCTATTGACTTGGAGGCTAATATGGTTTCTTGTTCGGCTAGCTTGAACCGGCTTTATCAAGTTTCATCTTCTCAACTTGGGAGGCAGCCGCAAGGAGAGCAGAATAGGTAGTAAAGTCATACGAAGCCAACTAGTCCTGAATTTCTGGCCTCAACCCATTCGTAAATTTTCACATCTTCGCCTCAGGGGTACTGATCATGTATTGAGCCTAACGGGACAGTCGGTCAAAACGAGCCTTGTACTGGGCCACCGTCATGTTACCTTGGTTCAAGTGCATGAATTCCTCAATCCGCCTCTGCTTGAAAACTGCAGGTACGTATTTCTCCTTGAATGCCTTAACAAAATTACCCCACAAGCGAGGTGTATGATCAGTTTCCCAAATCTCCTCCACAGTGTGCCACCAATGCTTAGCATCCCCGTGCAACAGAAACACAGCGAACTCCATCTTTTCCTCGTCAGTGTAGTTAAGTGGCCTGAAAATCCTTTCAATCTCAGACAGCCAAGCCTCTGCCTTTTCATCATCAGCTTTCCCGAAGAATTTGGACGAGTGAAAGTCAAGGAACTCTCGCATTCTACTATTTCTCCCATGGTTACCATAATTCATGTTGTTGTTGTTGTTTGCTTCACGTGCATCTTGACGTTCCATCACTCGCGACACGCGATCCATGGCATTCGCCATCATGTTAAACATAGCCATGCCAGGATTAGTTTGATAAGCATCTCCAATCTCTTGGGGCTCACCGCTCCTATTAGTAGTGCGGGTACTAGGGCCAGCCATCTATAGGCACAGATTCTGATGCACAATTTATTGGAATACGACAAACAAGAATTTAATGCATAAGATATGCAACATATAATTTTATATAGATATACAATTTTAGAAACAGTTAAGACATGTTAATCACATAAGCACATAGAAATAAAGAAGGCACACTTGATATTGTCACACAATAACACATATAAACAAGTCATCTCAATTACCTTAGGACTTCTACCCATGGTCCGAGAGTTAAACCCGGCTTAAGCAATCTAAGCTCTGATACCATTTCTCTAAGGTGTCACGCCCCAACCCGACCTATAAAGGTTAGACTAGGGCGTGATCTAAACATTCAAGTCATATCACGTACTTAATCGTTCATGAAAGTTTAACACTTAACGTTTAGCCTAAACTCCACAAATTCTCCTGAATACCGGCAGCATAACGGTAGTAATTAGGCTCTTTAGTTTGACCTAATTCTCTAAATGCCTCAAAACCTTCAACCTCAATTTCATTTCCAACTAAGATTACTATTTATCACCAATCGAATGCCTACTAGTTATCTCGAAGTCTCGTTTGACTAATAACCGAGCATGATAACTCTATCTCGTTTGTTTGTGAATTCTTGTTACAAAAGTAACTGTTGATCTTAGCCTACCAATGAGTACCTGTTTAAGATTGGATAGATTCATTTACTTAATCCTTCACCTGATACTTCATAAACCTGTGATAGATACTAGCCAGTAGTGATGGCAAAAACGACCATAAGAGTATCTATCTAGTTATGATTAGTACAACCCAAAATTAGACCCCAAATTACAACGGGGGTCATTTACAATACACTAACAAGCAACATAAGAAATAGTATTCAAGCAACATATCGTTCACAAAATGGCCATAGTCAAGTAAGGCACGTAGGGCAAGCAATCATTCCAAGGAGTCATCATTAGGCACGTTGTCCTCGGGTACCTGTTCCTGGTCTTCTTCACCTGAGATGATAAAAGAGGGTGAGTCCTTATGAACTCAGCGAGGGGGAACGAGAAATAAGTTTTGAAACTCTTTTTCCGGTTCAACTTATGAAAACCCTTTTTGCAAGCATGACATATATCACAAGCAAGTTCATAATGTAATATAAAAGTAAAAGAACACAATTACCCGTCTTTCCTCCCCGAGGTCCTCTAGGAACCAAGCGAGAGTACTTATACACATAGTGAAAAGGATACGGTGAGCTTTTGCTCTCAGTTTACTTCCAGTATCAGTTGTTGCGGCCGACTTCAAATCATCCACTTATCACGCAAAATGGGTGTACTCTGGATGTACCCCGAAATCCTACGACCCAACTCTCCGAGGAAGTCTAGCCCCCAAGCGAGAGAGGGAATAGGACAATGGTAGTCAAGGTTGCACCGGCAAGCCCGATGCCGCCCGGTGTGCGTGAAACGCTACCACGCCAGAATGAAAGGTTACAAAGTTGTATGCAATGCACATTTATGACATTTAATATATCACATTAGGAGGACAACAAAGTAGGTTGCCTCCGACCAGTCATAAGATTGCACATTGACAAGTAAACACGCGAGACACGATATGACAGGTAATTTCACTTGTAAAGCACATGGAGTTATATGAATATTAAACAGGCAACCAAGTAACGCATGTAAATCAAGTCATATAACTCATTTCGAAGTTCACGTAATCAAATAATAAGGTCATACAACATGCAACGACGTTTACGTGGGACCGGGTGCAAGAAAGGTCTACTTGTCAACATGTAATCATCGGAACCACATTTAGGGCTATAATGGCAACTACGGGCAGCCTATTAATCACATAATTAAACACGATATCCATAGGATCAACACTTAGCGAGTTTATATAGTCAGTAGGGTTTCAATTCATGCTTACCCGTACGATTAAGCCCTAAGTGCCACAATCCGTGCATCGATTAATTAAACATTAAAAACAGTCCACACAACATCCAAGTGCCACCATCCCAAGCATATAATACAACAAGAGAAGTTACAATAATTTTCAAAGCATATCACTAGATGAAAACCTCACTGCAATGGTCTGTTTTCTCACAATCATTGAGACAACAAACAATCTCCAATTCCAATGAATAAAATGTCAAATTAAAGCTTAAGGAGTGAACTAAATTCAGAAACAAACCTCGCATCATTTGGAGTTTGGGTTCAAGAGTTATAGCCAAAACCGTGAGACTACGCAAAACTGTCCAGATTTGCACACATTTCAATACTTGTCATTTTTTAGGACCTTAGGGTCAGATTTAGCCTTAGTCTATTTCTGACAAAAATGTCCAGAACGGAGAAATCTAGTATCATACCAAATTTCATGCATTTTGGATATTATTTACTAAGTAAAAACTCGTTTGTTCTACAAGGACAGTGAATCTGCCAAAACCTGCTTCATTTTCCATATTTTCCAGATTTAGACACCTTTCGATGGTTTGCCATTTTGGAGACCTTAGAGGAAACATTAGCTTTGGCCTATTTCTGCAAAAAATTCTCAGAACTGGAAAACCTAGTCCCCTACCAATTTTCACGCATTTTCAACATCATTTACCTGGTCAAAATCACTTCGCTCCAACAAGTCAGAAGACTGTCCATTTACACAATTTCACCTATCTTCACATTCTAGCCAAATATCTTGCCATGCATGTTTACAAAAGCTCATGTACACACATATGTGACAAGTACAGAGGTAAAAATAGACATTTAAAGGCATGCATGTGGTTTTTGAAAGCTTTTCAAAAGAGCTTTAGCCCTCACCTTAGCAAGACAACAATGAAGATGCACAAAGCTCTTGATGAAGCACAAGGTAGTCTTTTCTCCTTGCTTAGCCGAGAGACAACTTGAAATTCTCTAATTCCTAGCCTAGTAACCATGTTCTTAGTATGTGCAAGTGGCTAGAACAAAAAGAAAACGAAATACGAGCTACCAAACATACCTAAGCCGAAATGAAGGTCCTATGAGCTTGCATGTGTGTCTTTTGCATTCTAGCTTGCTTGGTCGAGTTCCTTAGTAACTTGCATGTCTTGAAGAACCTTTGGATGATGAACTTAAGCTATGGAGTCTATAATTTCAGCTAGGGCTGAGAGAGAGAGAGAAGAAATGAGAGAAAGAATGAAAGAAAGAGAGAATGAGAGAAAGAATGAAAAGCTTGATGAATTTTGATGCATGTGTCGGCCTAGGGCCTTGAAAATTCTGATTTTGTGTCTTCAAGAGCATAATTTGAATTGTCTAGCATGGGCAATTTGAGTATGTCGAGAATGGGGTGCATTGGGTAGGGTTTTAAGTCGTTTTTTTTTTTTGCTTTGTATCATAACTTGTCATAGAATGTCTAGGTTCAATTTTGAATTATGCAATGCTAGCTCAAATGCAAGAGGTGGTCGGCCAAGGCTTGCAAAATTCTGAATTTTTTTTCTTGTTTGAGCATTATTTAATTGAGTGCTTGAAATATGCAAAAGAATAAAGAATAAAGAATAAGAATGTCTAGCTTTTTGTGGGATTTCGTTTTCTAGTGAGTTGACTTAGCATTTTAATATTAGTTAGTGGAATTTGTAGGATTAATTAATGATCTAGTGCTTCGTGCAAGATGCTTTCTTGATTAGCGTGCCGGCACGCTTTCCTAGGTTTAGGGTACGCACTACGAGGTAAGGTATGAACTACGAGACGAATGCATGTTTCCAAGTAAATGCACGCAACCATAAATGTATGCACGTAATTCAATGCAAGGCACACAAAACAAAATAAGACTCTTAAACCTAGGTCAAGGCACGCAAATCAAGATTAAGCACACGAAACGAGGTATCGCATATAAATCGAGGTTGGGCCTCACACCCACGCCCTCAGTTTGCGGGCCCAGCCTCTACGTGAAGTGATATTGTCTTGCCCAAGGTGCCGGGGAATTCGGTAATAGAAATGTGATGGATTATGTTGTCGTCCATTTCGCGGCTCACGATGTAGGATCAGGGACGGAAAAACAGCGCAAAAGAAGAAAAGTGTTCTGAAACTGATGAAAACGTTCAATTTTTGGCTTCGAAAATAGGCGCAAACGAGCAGGCTTGCTGCACCTGTCATAGAGCTCTGGGAGTGCTTTCCAACAGTATGCTGTGCGCCACGTAACTTCTTACAGATAAAAAGAAATGGGCACCGGAGCGACGGTGACCAGGTCCCAAGCCCCACGCCCTCGGTTTGCGGGCCCAGCCTCTCCGTGAAGCGAAGTTGTCTTCCCAAGGTGCCGTGGGATTCGGTAATAGAAATTTGATTGATTAGGTTGTCGTCCTTTTCGCGACTCACGACGTATGATCTGGGACTGAAAAATAGCGCAAAATAAGAAAAGCATCCCGAAACGGATGAAAACTTGGATTTTGCTCAACAAAAATAGGCACAGTAAACCAGGCTTACTACCCTCGTCATAGAGCTCTCAGAGAGCTTTCCAATGGTATGTTGTGCGCCGCGTAACTCCTTACGGATCAAAAGTTATGGGCACCGGAGCGACAGATACCTGGTCACAAGCCCCACGCCGTCGGTTTGCGGGCCCAGCCTCTACGTGAAGTGAAGTTGTCTTGCCCAAGGTACCGTGGGATTCGGTAATAGAAATATGATGGATTAGGTTGTCGTCCATTTTGCGGCTCACGACGTACGATCCGGGACGAAAAAATAGCGTAAAAGAAGAAAAGTATACCAAAACTGATGAAAGTGTTCGAATTTGGGCTCCGACAATAGGCACAGCTGAGCAGGCTTGCTGCCCCCATCATAGAACTCTTGGAGAGCTTTCCAATGGTATGATGTGCGCCGCGTAACTCCTTACGGATCAAAAGTTATGGGCACCGAAGCGACGAATACTTGGTCACAATCCCCACGCCCTCGATTTGCTGGCCCAGCCTCTACGTGAAGTGAAGTTTTCTTGCCCAAGGTGCCGTTGCATTCGGCAATAGAAATGTGATAGATTAGGTTGTCTTCCTTTTCGTGGCTCACGACGTACGATCAGGGACGGAAAAATAGCGCAAAAATAGAAAAATATCCCGAAACTGATGAAAACGTTCGATTTTGAGCCGCAAAAATAGGCACAGATGAGCAGGCTTGCCAACCATGTCCTAGAGCTCTTGGAGTGCTTTCCAACGGTATGCTGTGTGCCACGTAACTCCTTACGGATAAAAAGTTATGGGTACCGGAACGACGGAGACCTGGTCCTAAGCCCCACGCCGTCGGTTTGCGGACCCAGCCTCTCCGTGAAGCGAAGTTGTCTTGCCCAAGGTGTCGTTGGATTCGGTAATAGAAATGTGATGGATTAGGTTGTTGTTCTTTTCGCGGCTCACGACTTACGATCCGGGACAGAAAAATAGCGCAAAAGAATAAAAGTGTCCCGAAACTGATGAAAATGTTAGATTTTGGGCTTTGAAAACAGTCTCAGCCGAGCAAACTTGCTGACCCCGTCGTAGAGCTCGCGGAGAGCTTTCCAATGGTATGCTGTGCGCCACGTAACTCCTTACGGATCAAAAGTTATAGGCTCTGGAGCGACGGATACCTGGTCACAAGCCCCACTCCCTCGATTTGCAAGCCCAGCCACTACGTGAAGTGAAGTTGTCTTGCCCAAGGTACCATGGGATTCGATAATAGAAATGTGATGGATTCAGTTGTTGTCCTTTTCGCGGCTTACAACGTACGATCTGGGACGGAAAAATAGCGTAAAAGAAGAAAAGTATCTCGAAACTGAAGAGAGCATTCGATTTTGGGCTCCAAAAATAGGCAAAGCCGAGCAAGCTTACTACCCCCGTCGTAGAGCTTTCAGAGAGCTTTCCAATGGTATGTTGTGCGCCGCGTAACTTTTTACGGATCAAAAGTTATGGGCACCGGAGCGACGGAGACTTGATCCCAAGCCCCACGGCCTCTGTTTGCGGGCCCAGGCTCTACGTGAAGCGAAGTTGTCTTGCCCAAGATGTCATGGGATTCGGTAATAGAAATGTGATGGATTAGATTTTCGTCCTTTTCGTAGCTCACGATGTACGATACGGGATGAAAAAACAGCGCAAAAGAAGAAAAGTGTCCCGAAATTGATGAAAATGTTCAATTTTAGGCTATGAAAATAGGCACAGCTGAGCAGGCTTGCTGACCCCGTCATAGAGCTCGCGGAGAGGTTTCCAACGGTAGGCTGTGCGCCGCGTAACTCCTTACAGATCAAAAGTTATGGGCTTCGGAACGACGGATACCTGGTCAGAAGCCCCACGCCCTAGATTTGCAAGCCCAGCCTCTACGTGAAGTGAAGTTGTCTTGCCCAAGGTACCATGGGATTCGGTAATAGAAATGTGATGGATTCGGTTGTCGTCCTTTTCGCGGCTTACGACGTACGATCCGGGACGAAAAAATAGCGTAAAAGAAGAAAAGTATCTCAAAACTGAAGAGAGCGTTCGATTTTGGGCTCCGAAAATAGGTACAGCCGAGCAAGCTTGCTGCCCCCGTCGTAGAGCTTTCAGAGAGCTTTCCAACGGTATGCTGTGCGCCGCGTAACTCCTTACGGATCAAAAGTTATGGGCACCGGAGCGACGGAGACCTAGTCCCAAGCCCTACGGCCTCTGTTTGCAGGCCCAGGATCTTTGTGAAGCGAAGTTGTCTTGCCCAAGGTGTCGTGGGATTCGGTAATAGAAATCTGATGGATTAGGTTTTCGTCCTTTTCGTAGCTCACGATGTACGATTCGGGATGAAAAAACAGTGCAAAAGAAGAAAAGTGTCCCGAAACTGATGAAAATGTTCAATTTTGCGGTCCGAAATAGGCACAACCGAGCAGGCTTGCCACCCCCGTCGTAGAGCTCTCGGATAGCTTTCCAACGATATGCTGTTTGCCGCGTAACTCCTTACGGATCAAAAGTTATGGACACCGAAGCGACGGATACCTGGTCACAAGCTCCACGCCCTCGATTTGCGGGCCCAGCCTCTACGTGAAGTGAAGTTGTCTTGCCCAAGGTGCCATGGGATTTGGTAATAGAAATGTGATGGATTAGGTTGTCATTCTTTTCGCACCCACGACGTACGATATGGGACGGAAAAACAACGCAAATGAAAAAAAGTGTACCGAAACTGATGAAAATGTTCAATCTTGGACTCTGAAAATCGGCACAGCTGAGCAGGCTTGCTGCCCGCATCATAGAGCTCTCGAAGAGCTTTCCATCAGTATGTTGTGCGCCGCGTAACTCCTTACGGATCAAAAGTTATGGGCACCGGAGCGACGGAGACCTGGTCCCAAGCCCCACGCCCTCGATTTGCGGGCCTAGCCTCTACGTGAAGCGAAGTTGTCTGGCCCAAGGTGCTGTGGGATTCGGTAATAGAAATGTGGTTGATTAGGTTGTCGTCCGTTTCGCGGCTCACGACGTACGATCTGGGACGGAACAACAGCGTAAAAGAAGAAAAGTGTCCCGAAAATGATGAAAATGTTCGATTTTGGGCTCCGAAAATGGGTGCAGCAGAGCAGGCTTGTTGCCCCCGTCATAGAGCTCTCGTAGAGCTTTCCAACGGTATGTTGTGCGCCGCGTAACTCGTTACGGATCAAAAGTTATGATTACCGAGGCGACGGATACCTGGTCACAAGACCCACGCCCTCGATTTGCTGGCCCAGGCTCTACGTGAAGTGATGTTGTCTTGCCCAAGGTGCCGTGGGATTCGGTAATAGAAATGTGATGGATTAGGCTGTCATCCTTTTCGCGGCTCACAACGTACGATCAGGGACGAAAAAATAGCGCAAAAGAAGAAAGGTGTCCCAAAACTAATGAAAATGTTCGATTTTGGGATCCGAAAATAGCCATAGACAAGCAGGTGTGCTTCCCCTGACGTAGAGCTCTGGGAGTTCTTTCTAACGGTATGATGTGTGCCATGTAACTCCTTACGGATAAAAAGTTATGGGCACCGGAGCAACGGACACCTGGTCCCATGCCCCACGCCGTCGGTTTTTGGGTCCAGCCTCTCCGTGAAGCGAAGTTGTCTTCCCCAAGGTGCCATGGGATTCGGTAATACAAATGTGATGGATTAGGTTGTTGTCCTTTTTCCGGCTTACGACGTAAGATCCGGGATGGAAAAATAGTGCAAAAGAAGAAAAGTGTCCTGAAATTGATGAAAACTTGGATTTTCAGCTCCGAAAATAGGCACTACAGAGCAGGCTTGCTACCCCCGTCGAAGAGCTCTCGAAGAGCTTTCCAACAGTATGTTGTGCGCCACGTAACTCCTTATGGATCAAAAGTTATAGGCACCGAAGCGACAGATACCTGGTCACAAGCCCTACGCCCTCAATTTGCTGGCCCAGCCTCTACGTGAAGTGAAGTTATCTTGCCCAAGGTGCCATGTGATTCGGTAATAGAAATGTGATGGATTAGGTTGTCGACCTTTTCGCCGCTCACGACGTACGATCCGGGGTAGAAAAACATCATAAAAGAAGAAAAGCATCCCGAAACTGATGAAATCCTTCAATTTTGTGCTCCCAAAATAGGCGCAGTCGAGCAGACTTGTTCCCCCCGTCGTAGAGCTCTCGGAGAGCTATCCAACGGTATGCTGTGCGTTGCGTAACTCCTTACGGATCAAAATTTAGGGCACCGAAGCGACTAATACCTGGTCACAAGCCCCACGCCCTCGATTTGCGTGCCAAGCCTCTACATGAAGTGAAGTTGTGTTGCCCAAGGTGACGGGGAATTTGGTAATAGAAATATGATGGATTAGGCTGTTAACCATATCAGGGCTCACGACGTAGGATCCGGGACAGAAAAATAGCGTAAAAGAATAAAAGTATCCCGAAACTGATGAAAACATTGGATTTTGGGCTCTGAAAATAGGCGCAGCATAGAAGGCTTGCTGCCCCTCCGTAGAGCTCTTGGAGTGCTTTCCAACGGTTTGCTGTGCGCCACGTAACTCCTAACGGATCAAAAGTTATGGGCACCGGAGCGACGGACACTTGGTCCCAAGCCCTACGCCCTCGGTTTGCAGGCCCAGCCTCTACGTGAAGCGAAGTTGTCTTGCCTAAGGTGCCATGGGATTCGGTAATAGAAATGTGATGGACTAAGTTGTCGTCCTTTTCGGGGGCTCACGACGTACGATCCGGGATGAAAAAATAGAGCAAAAGAAGAAAAGTATCCCGAAACTGATGAAAATGTTCAATTTTGGGCTCTAAAAAAAGGCACAATCGAGCAGGCTTGTTGCCCCCGTCGTAGAGCTCTCAGAGAGCTTTCCAACGGTATGTTGTGCACCGCGTAACTCTTTATGGATCAAAAGTTATGGGTACCGGAGGGACGGACCAAGCCCCACGCCCTCGGTGTGCAGGCCCAGCCTCTACATGAAGCGAAGTTGTCTTGCCCAAGGTGTCGTGGGATTCGGTAATAGAAATGTGATGGACTAGGTTGTCGTCCTTTTCGAGGTTCACGACGTACGATCCGGGATGAAAAAATAGCGCAAAAGAAGAAAAGTATCCTGAAACTGATGAAAGTGTTCGAATTTGGGCTCCGAAAATAGGCACAACCGAGCAGGTTTGCTGCCCCCATCGTAGAGCTCTCGGAGAGCTTCCCAACGGTATGCTGTGCGCCGCGTAACTCCTTACGGATCAAAAGTTATGGGCACCGAAGCGACAGATACTTGGTCACAAGCCCCACGCCCTCGATTTGCTGGCCCAGCCTCTGTGTGAAGTGAAGTTGTCTTGCCCAAGGTACCATGGGATTCGGTAATAGAAATGTGATAGGTTAGGTTGTCGTCCTTTTTGCGGCTCACGACGTACGATCATGGACGAAAAAACAGCGCAAAAGAAGAAAAGTGTCTCGAAACCTATGAAAACGTTCGATTTTGGACTGTGAAAATATTCGCAAACGAGCAGGCTTGCTACCCCTATCGTAGAGCTCTTGGAGTGCTTTCCAACAGCATGTTGTGCGCCACATAACTCCTTACAGATAAAAAGTTATTGGCACCGAAGTGACGGAGACCTGGTCTCAAGCCCCACGTCGTCGGTTTGCGGGCCCAGCGTCTCCTTGAAGCGAAGTCGTCTTTCCTAAGGTGCCGTGGGATTCGGTTATAGAAATGTGATGGATTAGGTTGTCGTTCTTTTCGCGGCTCACGACGTACGATCAAGGACGGAAAAACAGCGCAAAAAAAGAAAAGTTTCCCGAAACTGATGAAAACGTTCGATTTTGGTCTCTGAAAATAGGCACAGACGAGCAGGCTTGCTGCCCCTGTTGTAGAGCTCTTGGAGTGCTTTCCAACGGTATACTGTGCGCCGCGTAACTCCTTACGGATAAAAAGTTATGGGCACCGGAGCGACGGAGACCTGGTCCCAAGCCCGACGTCGTCGGTTTGCGGGCCCAGCCTCTCCGTGAAGCGAAGTTGTCTTGCCCAAGGTTGTGAGTCCCGACCTCAATTTGCGTCCGATATCTCGTTTCGTGTGCCCTAACCTAGATTTGTGTGCCTTGACCTAGGTTTAAGAGTCGTGTTTCGTTTGTGTGCCTTGCATTGAATTACGTGCATTCATTTAGGGTTGCGTGCATTTACTTGGAAAACGTGCATTCGTCTCATAGTCCGTGCCTTACCTTGTAGTGTGTGCCATAAACCTAGGAAAGCGTGCTCGCACGCTAATCAAGAAAGCATCTTACATGAAGCACTAGATCATTAATTAATCCTACAAACTCCACTAACTGATATTAAAATGCTAATTCAACTCAGTAGAAGACGAAATTTCACCAAAAGCTAAACATTTCTATTCTTTATTCTTTATTCTTTTGCACATCCCAAACATACAATATAATAATGCTCAAAACAAGACAAAAAATTCAGATTTGATCAAGCCTTGGCCGACCATGAGAAGGATTTTGTGCATGCTTTGCATAATTCAAAAATCATTCCTAAACAAGCCTATGACACAATGCATAAAAAAATGAAATGAAACACACCTACCAAGCTTCACTTTCTCGACCAAAGCACTCCATGCTTCCTCACATTTCAAGATTGCACAAGGACTAAGAGAATTTCAGATTTTTCAAGGCCCTAGGCCGACACACTCACACACAACACTTCATACCTCACAAACATTTCAATTGCTCTCAATTCCTCTCTCTCTCTCTCGGCTTTGGCTGCAACCTTAGACTCCATGGCTTAAGCTCATCATCCTAAGGTTCATCAAGACATTCAAGACACTAAGGAACTCGACCAAGCAAGCTAGAAGCAAAAAGACATGCATGCAAGCTCATAAAACCTTCATTTCGGCTTAGGAATTAGAGAATCTCAAGTTATCTCTCGGCCAAGCAAGGAGAAAAGACGATCTTGTGCATCATCAAGAGCTTCGTGCATCTTCATTATTGTCTTGCTAAGGTGAGGGCTAAAACTCTTTTGAAAAGCTTTCCAAAACCACATGCATGCCTTTAAATGTCTATTTTTACCTTGTACTTGTGATATATGTGTGTACATGAGCTTTTGTAAACATGCATGGCAAAATATTTGGCTAGAATTCGAAGATAGGTGAAATCGCGTAAATGGCAGTTTTTTGACTTGTTGGAGCAAAGTGAATTTGACAAGGTAAATGATATTTAAAATGCATGAAATTTGGTATGTTGCTATATTTTGCAGTTATGGACATTTTTGTCAGAAATAGTCTAAGGCTAAATCTGACCCTAACATCCTAAAAAATGACAAGTATTGAAATGTGTACAAATCTGGACAGTTTTGCATAGTCTCACGGTTTTCGCTATAACTCTTGAACCCAAACTCCAAATGAGGCAAGGTTTGTTTCTGGATTTAGTTTACTCCTTAAGATTTAATTTGAAATTTTTCTCACTGGAATTGGAGTTCGTTTCCTTGTCTAAATGATTGTGGGAAAACAGACCATTGCAGTGAGGTTTTCATCTAGTGATATGCTTTGAAAATTATTGTAACTTCTCTTGTGGTATTAAATGCTTGGGATTGTGGCACTTGGATGTTGTGTGGACTGTTTTGAATGATTGAGGTTGTTTAATTAATCGATGCATGGCTTTGGTTTAATTACTTGTCAACTCGTGGCTTAATCGTACGTGTAAGCATGAATTAAAACCCTAGTAACTATGAAAAACTCGCTAAGTATTGATCATATGGTTATCGTGTCTAATTGTGTGTTTAGTGGGCTGCCCGTAGTTGTCTTTATAGCCCTAAATGTGATTCCAACAATTACATGTTGATAAGTAGACCTTTCTTGCACTCGGTCCCACGTAGATGTCGTTGCATGTTGTATGACCTTATTATTTGATTGCGTGAACCCCGAAATGAGTTATATGACTTGATTCACATGTGTTACATGGCTGTCCGTTTAATATTCATGTAACTCCATGTTCCTTACAAGTGAAATTACCTGTCATAGCATGCCTTGTGTGTTTACCTGTCAACGTGCGATCTTATAACTGCTCGGAGGCAACCTACTTTGTTGTCCTCCTAATGTGATATGTTAAATGTTATAAATGTGCATTGCATATAAGGTTGCAACCTTTCATTGTGGCATGGTAGCGTTTTACACACGCTGGGCGACATCGGGCTTGCCGGTGCTACCGTGACTACCATGGTCCAATTCCCTCTCTCGCTTGGCATTCCACCCTCGGAGAGTTGGGTCGTAGGTTTTCGGGGTACATCCGGAGTACACCCAAATGGGAGCGATAAGTGGATTATTGAAGTTGGCCGCAACAATCGTATCGAAATCGATATTGAGAGCAAATGCTCACCGTTTCCTTGAAATAATTGGTAATTGTATCTGTTGCTCAATTTGATTCTTATACTTTGCGTACCTTATTACTTGTAATACGTGACATGTTTTCAAAAGGGATTTTTTTTATAAGTTAACCGGAAAAAGAGTTTCAAAACGTATTTCTCGTTCCCCCTCGCTGAGTTCATAAGGACTCACCCTCTTTTATCATCTCAGGTGAAGAAGACTAGGAACAGGTACCTGAGGATAACGTGCCTACTGATGACTCCTTCGAATGATTGCTTGCCCTACGTGCCTTACTTGACTATGGCCATTTTGTGAACGATATGTTGCTTGAAGACTATTTCTTATGTTGCTTGTTGTTGTATTGTAAATGACCCCCGTTGTAATTTGGGGTCTCATTTTGGCTTGTACTGATCATAACTAGATACACACTCTTTTGGTCATTTTGCTATCGCTACTTTGGTTTAGTATCTATCACAGACTTATGAAGTACTAGATAAGAGTTAAGTAAAATGAATTTATCCAATCTTAAGCAGGTACTCATCGTTAAGCTAAGATCAACAGGTACCGGTGTAGCTAGATTGACAAATAAACGAGACATAGTATCATGCTAGGTTATTAGTCAAACGAGGCTTCGAGATAACTAGTAGGCACCCCGATTGGTGATAAATAGTAATCTTAGTTGGAAATGAATTTGAGATTGAAAGTTTTGAGGCGTTTAGAGAATTAGGTCAAACTAAATAGCCCAATTACAGCCGTTATGCTGCCGGTTTTTCCGGAGGATTTGTGGAGTTTAGGCTAAACGTTAAGTGTTAAACATTCATGAACGATTAAGTACGTGAAATGACTTGAGTATTTAGATCACTCCCTAGTCTAACCTCTATAGGTCGGGTTGGGGCGTGACAAAGGTGCCATGGGATTCAGTAATAGAAATGTGATGAATTAGGTTGTCGTCCTTTTCGCGGCTCACGACGCACGATCCGGGATGAAAAAATAGCGCAAAAGAAGAAAAGTGTCACAAAACTAATAAAAATGTTGGATTTTGGGCTATGAAAATGGGTGCAGCTGAGCAGGCTTGCTGCCCCTCGTAGAGCTCTCGGAGAGCTTTCCAACGGTATGCTGTGCGCTGCGTAACTCCTTACGGATCAAAATTTATGATTACCGAGGCGACGGATACCTGGTCACAAGCCCCACGCCCTCGGTTTACGAGCCCAGCCTCTACGTGAAGTGATGTTGTCTTGCCCATGGTGCCATGGGATTTGGTAATAGAAATGTGATGGATTAGGTTATCGTCCATTTCGCGGCTCACGACGTACGATCAGGGACGGAAAAACAGCGTAAAAGAAGAAAAGTGTCCCGAAACTTATGAAAATGTTCGATTTTGGGCTTTGAAAATAGGCACAGATGCGTAGGCTTGCTGCCCCTAATGTAGAGCTTTGGGAGTGCTTTCTAACGGTATATTGTGCGCCACGTAACTCCTTACGGATAAAAAGTTTTGGGCACCGGAGCGACAGAGACTTGGTCCTAAGCCCCACGCCGTCGGTTTGCGGGCCTAGCCTCTCTGTGAAGCGAAGTTGTCTTGCCCAAGGTACCGTGGGATTCAGTAATAGAAATGTGATGGATTATGTTGTTGTCCTTTTCGCGGCTCACGACGTATGATCCGGGATGGAAAAATAGCGCAAAAGAAGAAAAGTGTCCAGAAACTTATGAAAACATGGATTTTGGTCTTCAAAAATAGGCACAGCTAAGCAGGCTTGCTGCCCTCGTCGTAGAGCTCTCGGAGACCTTTCTAACGGTATGTTGTGCGTCGCGTAACTCCTTACTGATCAAAAGTTATGGGCACCGGAGCGACGGATACCTGGTCACAAGCCCCACGCCCTCGGTTTTCAGGCCCAGCCTCTACGTGAAGTGAAGTTGTCTTGCCCAAGGTGCCATGGGATTCAGTAATAGAAATGTGATGGATTAGGTTGTCGTCCTTTTCGCAGCTCACGACGTACGATCCAGGGCAGAAAAACAGCGTAAAAGAAGAAAAGTGTCCCGAAACTAATGAAAACCTTCGATTTTGGGCTTCGAAAACAGGTATAGTCGAGCAGGCTTTTCCCCCCGTTGTAGAGATCTCAAAGAGCTTTCCAACGGTATGCTGTGCACCGCGTTACTTCTTACGGATCAAAAGTTATAGGCACCGTAGCGACAGATACCTTGTCACAAGCCCCACGCCGTTGGTTTGCGGGCACAGCCTCTACGTGAAGTGAAGTTGTCTTGCCCAAGGTGACGTGGGATTCGGTAATAGAAATATGATGGATTAGGTTGTCGTCCATATCGCGGCTCACGACGTACGATCCAGGACGAAAAAATAGCGTAAAAGAATAAAAGTGTCCCGAAACTGATGAAAACGTTCGATTTTGGGCTCCGAAAATAGGCTCATCTGTCACGCCCCAACCCGACCTATAAAAGTTAGACTAGGGTGTGATCTAAACATTCAAGTCATATCACGTACTTAATCGTTCATGAAAGTTTAAGACTTAACGTTTAGTCTAAACTCCACAAATGCTCCGGAAAATTGGCAGCATAACGGCAGTAATTAGGCTCTTTAATTTGACCTAATTCTCTAAATGCCTCAAAACCTTCAACCTTAATTTCATTTTCAACTAAGATTACTATTTATCACCAATCGAACGCCTACTAGTTATCTCGAAGTCTCGTTTGACTAATAACCTAGCGTGATAACTCTATCTCGTTTGTTGTTAATTCTTGTTACAAAAGTACCTGTTAATCTTAGCCTACCAATGAGTACCTGTTTAAGATTGGAAAGATTCATTTAATTAATCCTTCACCTGATACTTCATAAGCTTGTGATAGATACTAGCCAGTAGCGATAGCAAAAACGACCATAAGAATATCTATCTAGTTATGATCAGTACAATCCAAAATTAGACCCCAAATTACAACGGGGGTCATTTACTATACACTAACAAGCAACATAAGAAATAGTCTTCAAGCAACATATCATTCACAAAATGGCCATAGTCAAGTAAGGCACGTAGGACAAGCAATCATTCCAAGGAGTCATCATTAGGCACGTTGTCCTCGGGTACCTGTTCCTGGTCTTCTTCACCTGAGATGATAAAAGATTGTGAGTCCTTATGAACTCAGCGAGGGGGAACGAGAAATAAGTTTTGAAACTCTTTTTTCGGTTCAACTTATGAAAACCCTTTTTGCAAGCATGACATATATCACAAGCAAGTTCATAATGTAATATAAAAGTAAAAGAATACAATTACCCGTCTTTCCTCCCCGAGGTCCTCTAGGAACCAAGCGAGAGTACTTATACACATAGTGAAAATGATACGGTGAGCTTTTGCTCTCAGTTTACTTCTAGTATTAGTTGTTGCGGCCAACTTCAAATCATCCACTTATCATGCTAAACGGGTGTACTCCGGATGTACCCCGAAATCCTACGACCCAACTCTTCGAGGAAGTCTAGCCCCCAAGCGAGAGAGGGAATTGGACAATAGTAGTCACGGTTGCACCGGCAAGCCCAATGCCGCCCGGTGTTCGTGAAACGCTACCACGCCAGAATGAAAGGTTGCAACCTTGTATGCAATGCACATTTATGACATTTAATATATCACATTAGGAGGACAACAAAGTAGGTTGCCTCCGAGCAGTCATAAGATTGCACATTGACAAGTAAACACGCAAGGCATGATATGACAAGTAATTTCACTTGTAAAGCACATGGAGTTATATGAATATTAAACGGGCAGCCATGTAAAGCATGTAAATCCAGTCATATAACTCATTTTGAAGTTCACGAAATCAAATAGTAAGGTCATACAACATGCAACGACGTTTACGTGAGACCGGGTGCAAGAAGGGTCTATTTGTCAATATGTAATTATCGGAACCACATTTAGGGCTATAAGGGAAACTACGGGCAGCCTACTAATCACATAATTAAACACGATATCCATAGGATCAACACTTAGCGAGTTTACCTAGTCACTAGGGTTTCAATTCATGCTTACCCATGCGATTAAGCCCTAAGTTGTCAAGTAGATAAACTCAAGCCATGCATCGATTAATTAAAACAATATCAAGCATTCAAAACAGTCCACACCACATCCAAGTGTCAAATCCCAAGCATTTAATACAACAAGAGAAGTTATAATAATTTTCAAAGCATATCACTAGATGAAAACCTCACTGCAATGGACTGTTTTCTCACAATCATTGAGACAAGCAAAAAATCTCCAATTCTAGTGAACAAAATGTCAAATTAAAGCTTAAGGAGTGAACTAAATTCAGAAACAAACATCGCATCATTTGGGGTTCGGGTTCACGAGTTATAGCCAAAACCGTGAGACTACGCAAAATTGTCCAGATTTGCACACATTTCAATACTTGTCGTTTTTGAGGGCCTTAGGGTCAGATTTAGCCTTAGTCTATTTCTAACAAAAATGTCCAGAACTTGGAAATCTAGCGGCATACTAAATTTCATGCATTTTTAATATCATTTACTAAGTCAAAACTGGTTCATTCTACAAGGACAGAGAATCTGCCAAAACCTGCTTCATTTTCCCAGATTAGATTTGGACACCTTTCGATGATTTGCCAATTTGGAGACTTTAGAATCAAAATTGGCTTTGTCCTATTTCTATGAAAAATGCTCAGAACTGGCAAAACTAGTTACCTACCAAATTTCACGCATTTTCAACATCATTTACCTTGTCAAAATCACTTCACTCCAACAAGTCAGAAGACTGTCCATTTACGCAATTTCACCTATCTTCACATTCTAGCCAAATATCTTGCCATGCATGTTTACAAAAGCTCATGTACACACATATATCACAATTACAGAGGTAAAAATAGACATGTAAAGGCATGCATGTGATTTTTAAAAGCTTTTCAAAGGAGTTTTAGCCCTCACCTTAGCAAGACAACAATGAAGATGCACAAAGCTCTAGATGAAGCACAAGGTAGTATTTTCTCCTTGCTTAGCCGAGAGACAACTTGAAATTCTCTAATTCCTAGCCTAGTAACCATGTTCTTAGTATGTGCAAGTGGCTAGAACAAAAAGAAAACAAAATAGGAGCTACCAAACATACCTAAGCCGAAATGAAGGTCCTATGAGCTTGCATGTGTGTCTTTTGCATTCTAGCTTGCTTGGTCGAGTTCCTTAGTAACTTGCATGTCTTGAAGAACCTTTGGATGATGAACTTAAGCTATGGAGTCTATAATTTCAGCTAGGGCTGAGAGAGAGAGAGAGAAGAAATGAGAGAAAGAATGAAAGAAAGAGAGAATGAGAGAAAGAATGAAAAGCTTGAGGAATTTTGATGCATGTGTCGGCCTAGGGCCTTGAAAATTCTGATTTTGTGTCTTCAAGAGCATAATTTGAATTGTCTAGCATGGGCAATTTGAGTGTGTCAAGAATGGGGTGCATTGGGTAGGGTTTTAAGTGATTTTTTTTTTTGCTTTGTGTCATAACTTGTCATAGAATGTCTAGGTTCAATTTTGAATTATGCAATGCTAGCTCAAATGCAAGAGGTGGTCGGCCAAGGCTTGCAAAATTATGAATTTTTTTGTCTTGTTTGAGTATTATTTAATTGAGTACTTGGAATATGCAAAAGAATAAAGAATAAAGAATAAAGAATAAGAATGTCTAGCTTTTTGTGAGATTTCATCTTCTAGTGCATTGACTTAGCATTTTAATATTAGTTAGTGGAATTTGTAGGATTAATTAATGATCTAGTGCTTCGTGTAAGATGCTTTCTTGATTAGCGTGCGGGCACGCTTTCCTAGGTTTAGGGCACGCACTACGAGGTAAGGCACGAACTACAAGATGAATGCACGTTTTCCAAGTGAATGCACGTAACCCTAAATGTATGAACGTAATTCAATGCAAGGCACACAAAACGAAACACGACTCTTAAACCTAGGTCAAGGCACACAAATCTAGATTAGGCACACAAAACGAGGTATCGCACGTAAATCGAGGTCGGGCCTCACATCCTCCCCTCCTTAAAAGAATTTCATCCCGAAATTCAATATTACATTTGAAATAAAGCTGGATAATGTTGCTCCATCTGGTCTCACCTTTCCCACGTTGCTTCTTCAACTCCATGATGATCCCACAACACTTTCACCATCGGTATAGATTTGTTGCGCAACTCTCGATCTTGCTGGTCTAGGATCCGAATGGGCTTCTCTTCATAAGACAAGTTCTCCCGAAGTTGCTACGGCTCTGGCTCCAAGATATGCGATGGATCAGGGTGATACTTCTGTAACATTGAAACATGAAAGACGTCGTAAATATTGGAGATGTTTTGGGGTAGTTCCAGGCGATACGCCAATTTGCCAACCTTCTCAATTATCTCAAATGGTCCTACAAACCTCGGGCTTAACTTTTCACCCTTGCCGTGTTTAATCAGTCCACTCTGAGGTGATATCTTCAAGAACACCTTGTCGCCGACCTTAAACTCTAGACTCTGTCTCCGTCGGTCTGCGTAAATTTTTTGCATGTTTTGGGCAGTAAGCATCCGTTTCCAGATGAGGTGGATATTATCAACAGTCTTTATAAGTTCAGGTAGAAGGGTCGGGTCAAAAGTCTTCGTTTCACCTACTTTATCCTAGTAAATTGGGGATCGACACTTACGTCTATACAATGCCTCAAATAGGGCCATCCCGATAGTGGCCTGATAACTATTATTATAAGCGAACTCCGCTAGAGACAGATATTTCTTCCAACCTTTCCCGAAGTCTAAAACACACGCCCTCAGCATATCCTCCAGAATCTGAATAGTTCTCTCAGATTGTCCAACAGTCTGAAGGTGATAAGTCGTGCTGAAACTCAACTTCGTTCCCAAAGCTTCTTGCAATCTCTTCCAAAATTCGGAAGTAAAACGAGGATCCCTATCCGATACAATACTCACAGGCATCCCGTGCAACCTTACATTATCCGCCACATATGTATCTCCTAATTTCTCAGGACTATCTTCCTTGTTCATCAGTAAGAAGTGTGCTGACTTGGTCAATCTATCCACTATGACCCAAACGGCGTCATGACTCTTTTGTGACCTGGGTAGGTCCATGACAAAGTCCATAGTTATATGTTCCCATTTCCATTAAGGAATTTCCAACGGCTGAAGTAAACCTGCTAGTCGTTGATGTTCTGCTTTGACTCTTTGGCAAGTCAAACACCGTGCCACAAACTCCGCAATCTCTCTCTTCATGTTATTCCACCAATAGTGTTGCTTCAAATCCCGGTACATCTTTGTTCCGCCGGGGTGAATAGTGTATCTTGAATTATGGGCTTCTTCAAGAATCTTCTTTTTTAGTTTTGGCTCATTAGGAACACAAATCCGATTCCTAAACCTCCAAATACCATCATCATGAAACTTGAAATCTGTGTTGCTTTATTTAATCTTCTGAAACTGTTGGTCCTTTTGTTGAGCCTTTCGTAATTCAGACAACAAGGTCGATTGAACTTGTGTAGTGGCAAATAGTAACCCTTTTCGAGTCAATTGTGGTTTCCACAAGAATGCTTCCTCTAACAACTCATGCACCTTAACTTCTAGTTTTGCCATGCTTTCCTTCTGACTTAAGGCATCTGCAACTACATTTGCTTTACCGGGTACATAATTGATTGTTCAGTTATAATCATCCAAAAGCTCCATCCACCGTCTTTGCCTCATGTTCAACTCTTTTTGTGAGAACAAGTATTTCAAGCTCTTGTGCTCAGTAAACACCTCGAACTTGTTACCCCACAGATAGTGCCTCCATTTCTTGAGTGCAAACACAATAGCCACCAACTCCAAATCATGCGTCGGGTAGTTCAATTCATACGGCTTCGGTTTCCTAGAAGCATACGCAATCACTCTACCATTCTGCATCAACACACAACCCAGTCCTTCTTTCGAAGCATCGCTATAGATTACAAAGCCTTGACTTCCTTCAGGCAAGGCAAGAACAGGTGCGGTAGTCAATCATTTCTTCAATTCTTGGAAGCTGTTCTCACACTTGTCATCCCACACGAACTTCGTTTTCTTTCGAGTGAGCTTTGTAAGCAGTCCTGCAATCTTTGGGAAATCCTTCACGAACCTCCGATAATAGCCGGCTTGACCAAGAAAACTCCGAACCTCCGTAACGTTTTTCGATTTCTTCCAAGACATCACCGCTTCTATATTTGCTGGATCTACCGCTATTCCCTCTTGGGATATGATGTGCCCCAAAAATGCAATATGCTACAACCAAAATTCGCATTTGTTAAACTTCGTGTACAATTGATGCTCTCGAAGTTTCTGCAGTACCAATCGCAGATGTTGTTCATGTTCAGCCTCGAATTTCGAGTATACCAAAATATCATCAATAAAGATCACCACAAATTGGTCCAAGTAAAGTTGAAACACCCTGTGCATCAAGTCCATAAAAGCTGCAGGGGCATTAGTTAGCCCAAATGGCATCACCACATATTCATAATGCCCATATCTCGTCCTGAAAGCTGTTTTAGGCACATCCTCCTTTTTGATCCGCAACTGGTAGTACCCTTGCCTCAAGTCGAGCTTCGAATACACTTTGGCTCCTTGAAGTTGATCAAACAACTCGTCGATCAGTGGAAGTGGGTATTTATTCTTGACGGTCACTTGGTTCAATCCTCGGTAATCGATGCATAGCCTTAACGTACTGTCTTTCTTCTTTACAAATAGGACTAGCGCACCCCACGGAGAAGAGCTTGGTTGAACAAACCCCTTCTTCAACAATCCTTGCAATTGGTCCTTCAATTCTTGTAGCTCGGCTGGTGCCATACGATAGGGAGCTTTAGATATTGGCTGGGTGCTAGGCAGTAACTCTATAATGAACTTGATCTCCCGATTTGGGGGTAAACCGGGCAATTCTTCTGGAAACACATCCGCATAATCTTTAATCACTGGCATCTCCTCCAACTTAGCTTTGTCCGATGGCTTGTTGATGAGGTAAACTAAGTATCCACTACATTCTTTTCTCAAGGACTTCACTACTTTCGTAGATGAAATGATGGAACTCCCGGTGAAGTCTCTTCGACCCATTACCTCCAATATTGGTTGACTAGGTATCTGGAATATTACAATCTTCGTCCGGAAATCTAGTTGGGCATGATGCTTTGCCAACCAGTCCATACCTAAGATGACTTCATAGTCTCGAAAGGGTAATACAATAAGATTGGCTGAGAATTCCCTATCTTTAATTTGGATTTTACATGCTTTACAAGCTGAGCGAGTAATAAGTTTAGAACCCATTGGAGTACCAACTTCTACTTCGTAAGGTAAACATACAACTCTCAGTTTTACACGTTGCACATATAAGGGAGTAATAAATGAATGAGTAACACCTAGATCAATTAGCACCCTAACAGGTTGATTCAGTATCAAAAATGTACCTTCAACAACAGCGGTCTCCTCTGGAAGCTCCTCGCACTCAATAGCATAAGCTCGGGCCTGAACTCTAGGAACTAGAATCTTGCCTCTACCAGCTGGTTTAACTTGATTTTATCTTCCTTGCCATTTAGGGCAATCCTTGATCTGATGCTGATCACTGCCACACCGCACACATCGTCCTGACTTCTTCTAGCATTGGGCCTCGGTGTGACCCTTCTTGTCATAGTAAGAACAGTTGATAGACTGAGTAGCAGGTGAACTACCTGTGGATCCGCGGGTGGAAGAGGCTGATGGTGCTTTAGTCGGGCCACGGTTATTAACTGGTCTGTTCTGGCTCTGGCCCTGACTGGGACTCTGAGTCTGGAATTTCCTCTGTTGACCTGGAGGCTGATATGGTTTCTTGTTCGGCTGGCTCGAACTGGCTCTATCAAGTTCCATCTTCTCAACTCGGGAGGCAGCCGTAAGGAGAGCAGAATAGGTAGTAAAGTCATGCAAAGCCAACTGGTCCTGAATTTCTGGCCTCAACCCATTCGTAAATTTCCACATCTTCGCCTCAGGGGTACTGACCATGTATTGAGCATAACGGGACAGTCGGTCAAAACGAGCCTCGTACTAGGCCACTGTCATGTTACCTTGGTTCAAGTGCATGAATTCCTCAATCCGTCTCTGCTTGAAAACTGCAGGTACGTATTTCTCCTTGAATGCCTTAACGAAATTACCCCACAAGCAAGGTATATGATCAGTTTCCCAAAGCACCTCCACAGTGTGCCACCAATGCTCAGCATCCTCGTGCAACAGAAACACAGCGAACTCCATCTTTTCCTCGTCAATGTAGTTAAGTGGCCTGAAAATCCTTTCAATCTCAGACAGCCAAGCCTCTGCCTTTTCATCATCAGCTTCCCCGAAGAATTTGGACGAGTGAAAGTCAAGGAACTCCCGTATTTTACTATTCCTCCTATGGTTACCATCATTCCTGTTGTTGTTGTTGTTTGCTTCACGTGCATCTTGATGTTCCATCACTCGCGACACGCGATCCATGGCATTCGCCATCATGTTAAACATAGCCATACCGGGATTAGTTTGATAAGCATCTCTGGTCTCTTGGGGCTCACCGCTCCTATTAGTAATGCGGGTACTAGGGCCAGTCATCTATAGACACAGATTACGATGCACAATTTATTGGAATATGACAAACAAGAATTTAATGCATAAGATATGCAACATATAATTGTATATAGATACATAATTCTATAAACAATTAAGACATGTTAATCACATAAGCATATAGAGACAGAGAAGGCACACTTGATATTGTCACACAATAACACATATAAACAAGTCATCTCAATTACCTTAGGGCTTCTACCCATGGTCCGAGAGTTAAACCCGACTTAAACAATCTAAGCTCTGATACCATTTCTCTAAGGTGTCACGCCCCAACCCGACCTATAAAGGTTAGACTAGGGTGTGATCTAAACATTCAAGTCATATTACGTACTTAATCGTTCATGAAAGTTTAACACTTAACGTTTAGCCTAAACTCCACAAATTCTCCAGAAAATCGACAGCATAACGGTAGTAATTAGGCTCTTTAGTTTGGCTTAATTCTCTAAATGCCTCAAAACCTTCAACCTCAATTTCATTTCCAACTAAGATTACTATTTATCACCAATCGAACGCCTACTAGTTATCTCGAAGTCTCATTTGACTAATAACCTAGTGTGATAACTCTATCTCGTTTGTTTGTTAATTCTTGTTACAAAAGTACCTGTTGATCTTAGCCTACCAATGAGTAGCTGTTTAAGATTGGATAGATTCATTTACTTAATCCTTCACCTGATACTTCATAAGCCTGTGATAGATACTAGCCAGTAGCAATAGCAAAAACGACCATAAGAGTATCTATCTAGTTATGATCATTACAACCCAAAATTAGACCCCAAATTATAACGGGGGTCATTTACAATACACTAACAAGCAACATAAGAAATAGTCTTCAAGCAACATATCGTTCACAAAATGGCCATAGTCAAGTAAGGCACGTAGGGCAAGCAATCATTCCAAGGAGTCATCATTAGGCACGTTGTCCTCGGGTACCTGTTCCTGGTCTTCTTCACCTGAGATGATAAAAGAGGGTGAGTCCTTATGAACTCAGCGAGGGGGAACGAGAAATAAGTTTTGAAACTCTTTTCCAGTTCAACTTATGAAAACCCTTTTTGCAAGCATAACATATATCACAAGCAAGTTCATAATGTAATATAAAAGTAAAAGAACACAATTACCCGTCTTTCCTCCCCGAGGTCCTCTAGGAACCAAGCGAGAGTACTTATACACATAGTGAAATGGATACGGTAAGCTTTTGCTCTCGGTTTACTTCCAGTATCAGTTGTTGCGGCCGACTTCAGATCATCCACTTATCACGCCAAATGGGTGTACTCCGGATGTACCCCGAAATCCTACGACCCAACTCTCCGAGGAAGTCTAGCCCCCAAGCGAGAGAGGGAATTGGACAATGGTAGTCACGGTTGCACTGGCAAGCTCGATGCCGCCCAGTGTGCCTGAAACGCTACCTCGCCAAAATAAAAGGTTGCAACCTTGTATGCAATGCACATTTATGACATTTAATATATCACATTAGGAGGACAACAAAGTAGATTGCCTCCGAGCAGTCATAAGATTGCACATTGACAAGTAAACATGCGAGGCATGATATGACAGGTAATTTCACTTGTAAAGCACATGGAGTTATATGAATATTAAATGGGCAGCCATGTAACGCATGTAAATACAGTCATATAACTCATTTCGAAGTTCACGAAATCAAATAGTAAGGTCATACAACATGCAACGACGTACGTGGGACGGGGTGCAAGAAAGGTTTATTTGTCAATATGTAATTATCGGAACCACATTTAGGGCTATAAGGGAAACTACGGGCGGCCTACTAATCACATAATTAAATGCGATATCCATAGGATCAACACTTAGCGAGTTTACCTAGTCACTAGGGTTTCAATTCATGCTTACCCGTGCGATTAAGCCCTAAGTTGTCAAGTAGATAAAATCAAGCCATGCATTGATTAATTAAAACACCCTCAAGCATTCAAAACAGTCCACACCACATCCAAGTGTCAAACCCCAAGCATTTAATACAACAAGATAAGTTACAATAATTTTCAAAGCATATCACTAGATGAAAACCTCACTGCAATGGACTGTGTTCTCACAATCATTAAGACAAGCAAAAAATCTCCAATTCCAGTGAAAAAAATTTCAAATTAAATCTTAAGGAGTGAACTAAATTAAGAAACAAACCTCGCATCATTTGGGGTTCGGGTTCACGAGTTATAGCCAAAACCGTGAGACTACACAAAACTGTCCAGATTTGCACACATTTCAATACTTGTCAATTTTTAGGGCCTTAGGGTCAGATTTAGCCTTAGTATATTTCAGAAAAAAATGTCCAGAACTGAGAAATATAGCAGCGTACCAAATTTCATGCATTTTGGATATCATTTACTAAGTCAAAACTGGTTCGTTCTACAAGGACAGTGAATCTGCCAAAACCTGCTTCATTTTCCCAGATTTTCCAGATTTGGACACCTTTCGATGATTTGCCAATTTGGAGACCTTAGAGTCAAAATTGGCTTTGGCCTATTTCTGTGCAAAATGCTCATAACTGGCAAAACTTGTCACCTACCAATTCATGCATTTTCAACATCATTTACTTCGTCAAAATCACTTTGCTTTAACTAGTCAGCAGACTGTCCATTTACGCGATTTCACCTATCTTCACATTCTAGCCAAATATCTTGCCATGCATGTTTACAAAAGCTCATGTACACACATATATCACAAGTACAGAGGTAAAATTAGACATTTAAAGGCATGCATGTGATTTTTAAAAGCTTTTCAAAGGAGTTTTAGCCCTCACCTTAGCAAGACAACAATGAAGATGCACAAAGCTCTTGATGAAGCACAAGGTAGTCTTTTCTCCTTGCTTAGCCGAGAGACAACTTGAAATTCTCTAATTCCTAGCCTAGTAACCATGTTCTTAGTATGTGCAAGTGGCTAGAACAAAAAGAAAACGAAATAGGAGCTACCAAACATACCTAAGCCGAGATGAAGGTCCTATGAGCTTGCATGTGTGTCTTTTGCATTCTAGCTTGCTTGGTCGAGTTCCTTAGTAACTTGCATGTCTTGAAGAACCTTTGGATGATGAACTTAAGCTATGGAGTCTATAATTTCAGCTAGGGCCGAGAGAGAGAGAGAAGAAATGAGAGAAAGAATGAAAGAAAGAGAGAATGAGAGAAAGAATGAAAAGCTTGAGGAATTTTGATGCATGTGTCGGCCTAGGGCCTTGAAAATTCTGATTTTGTGTCTTCAAGAGCATAATTTGAATTGTCTAGCAAGGGCAATTTGAGTGTGTCGAGAATGGGGTGCATTGGGTAGGGTTTTAAGTCTTTTTTTTTTTTGCTTTGTGTCATAACTTGTCATAGAATGTCTAGGTTCAATTTTGAATTATGCAATGCTAGCTCAAATGCAAGAGGTGGTCGGACAAGGCTTGCAAAATTCTGAATTTTTTTGTCTTGTTTGATTATTATTTAATTGAGTGCTTGGAATATGCAAAAGAATAAAGAATAAAGAATAAAGAATAAGAATGTCTAGCTTTTTGTGAGATTTCGTCTTCTAGTGCATTGACTTAGCATTTTAATATTAGTTAGTGGAATTTGTAGGATTAATTAATGATCTAGTGCTTCGTGTAAGATGCTTTCTTGATTAGCGTGTGGGCACGCTTTCGTAGGTTTAGGGCACGCACTATAAGGTAAGGCACGAACTACGAGACGAATGCACGTTTTCCAAGTAAATGCACGTAACCCTAAATGTATGCACGTAATTCAATGCAAGGCACACAAAATGAAACACGACTCTTAAACCTAGGTCAAGGCACACAAATCTAGATTAGGCACACGAAACGAGGTATCCCACGTAAATCGACGTCGGACCTCACAGCAGCCGAGCAGACTTTATGCCCCATTCGTAGGGCTCTTGGAGAGCTTTCTAACGGTTTGTTGTGCACCACGTAACTCCTTACGGATCAAAAGTTATGGGCACCGGAGCGACGGAGAACTGGTCCTAAGCCTAACGCCCTTGGTTTGCGGGCCCAGCCTCTCCGTGAAGCGAAGTTGTCTTGCCAAAGATGCCGTGGGATTCAATAATAGAAATGTAATGGTTTAGGTTGTCGTCCTTTTCAGGGCTCACGACGTACGATCCGGGATGAAAAAAAAAATCAAAAGAAGAAAAGTGTCCCGAAACTGATGAAAATATTCAATTTTGGGCTCCGAAAAAAGGCACAACTGAGCAGGCTTGTTGCCCCTGTCTTAGAGCTCTTGGAGACCTTTCCAACGGTATGTTGTGCACCGCATAACTACTTACAAATCAAAAGTTATGGGCATCGGAGGGACGGAGAACTGGTCCCAAGCCCCACGCACTCCGTTTGCGGGCCCAGCCTCTACGTGAAGCGAAGTTGTCTTGCCCAATGTGACGTGGGATTCGGTAATAGAAATGTGATGGACTAGGTTGTCGTCCTTTTTGCGGCTCACGACGTACGATCCGAGACGAAAAAATACCGTAAAAGAAGAAAAGTGTCCCGAAACTGACGAAAGTGTTCGAATTTGGGCTCCAAAAATAGGCACAGCTGAGCAGGCTTGCTGCCCCCGTCGTAGAGCTCTCGGAGAGCTTCCTAACTGTATGTTGTGCGCCGCGTAACTCCTTACAGATCAAAAGTTATAGGCACCGAAGCGACGGATACTTGGTCACAAGCCCCACGCCCTCGATCTGCGGGCACAGCCTCTACGTGAAGTGAAGTTGTCTTTCCCAAGGCACCGTTGGATTCGGTAATAGAAATGTGATAGATTAGGTTGTCATCTTTTTCGCGGCTCACGACGTAAGATCAAGGACGGAAAAACAGTGCAAAAGAAGAAAAGTGTCCCGAAACTTAAGAAAATGTTCGATTTCGGGCTGTGAAAATAGGCGCAGATGAGCAGGCTTGCTGCCCCTGTAGTAGAGCTCTTGGAGGGCTTTCCAACGGTATGTTGTGCGCCACGTAACTCCATATGGATAAAAAGTTATGGGGGCTGGAGCGACGGAGACCTGGTCCCAAACCCCACGCCCTCGGTTTGCGGGCCCGGCCTCTATGTGAAGCAAAGTTGTGTTTCCCAAGGTGCTGTGGGATTCGGTAATAGAAATGTGATAGATTAGGTTGTCGTCCTTTTCACGGCTCACGACGTACAATCAGGGACGGAAAAAAGCGTAAAATAATAAAAGTGTCCCAAAACTGATGAAAATGTTCAATTTTGGGCTATGAAAATAGGTACAGACGAGCAGGCTTGCTACCCCTGTTGTAGAGCTCTTGGAGTGCTTTCCAACGGCATGCTGTGCGCCACGTAACTCCTTACGGATCAAAAGTTATGGGCACCGAAGCGACGGATACTTGGTCACAAGCCCCACGCCCTCGATTTGCTGGCCCAGCCTCTACGTGAAGTGAAGTTGTCTTGCCCAAGGTACCATGGGATTCGGTAATAGAAATGTGATAGATTAGGTTGTCGTCCTTTTCGCGGCTCACGACGTACGATCATGGACGGAAAAACAGTGCAAAAGAAGAAAAGTGTCCCAAAACTGATGAAAACGTTCGATTTTGGGCTATGAAAATAGGCGTAGACGAGCAGGCTTGCTACCCCTATCGTAGAGCTCTTGGAGTACTTTCCAACGGTATGCTGTGCGCTACGTAACTCGTTACGGATAAAAAGTTATGGGCACCGGAGCGACGGAGACCTGGTCTCAAGCCTCACGCCGTCGGTTTGCGGGCCCAGCCTCTCCTTGAAGCGAAGTTGTAATACCCAAGGTGCCGTGGGATTCGGTAATAGAAATGTGATGGATTATGTTGTCGTCCTTTTCGCGGCTTACGACGTACGATCAGGGACGGAAAAACAGCGCAAAAAAAGAAAAGGGTCCCGAAATTGATGAAAACGTTCAATTTTGGGCTCTGAAAATAGGCGCAGACGAGCAGGCTTGCTACCCTCGTCGTAGAGTTCTCGGAGAGCTTTCCAACGGTATGTTGTGCGCCGCGTAACTCCTTACGGATCAAAAGTTATAGGCACCGAAGCGACGGATACTTGGTCACAAGCCCCACGCCCTCGATTTTTTGGCCCAGTCTCTACGTGAAGTGAAGTTGTCTTGCCCAAGGTACCATGGGATTCGGTAATAGAAATGTGATTGATTAGGTTGTCGTCCTTTTCGCGGCTCACGACGTACGATCATGGACGGAAAAACAGCGCAAAAGAAGAAAAGTTTCCCAAAATTGATGAAAACGTTCGATTTTGGGCTATGAAAATAGGCGCAGACGAGCAGGCTTGCTACCCCTGTCGGAGAGCTCTTGGAGTGCTTTCCAACGGTATGCTGTGTGATGCGTAACTCCTTACGGATAAAAAGTTATGGGCACCGGAGCGACGAAGACCTGGTCTCAAGCCCCACGCCGTCGGTTTTGGGGCCCAGCCTCTCCTTGAAGCGAAGTTGTCTTGCCCAAGGTGCCGTGGGATTCGGTAATAGAAATGTGATGGATTATGTTGTCGTCCTTTTCGCGGCTCACGACGTACGATCAGGGACGGAAAAACAGCGCAAAAAAAGAAAAGTGACCCAAAACTAATGAAAACATTCAATTTTGGGCTCCGAAAATAGGCGCAGACGAGCAGGCTTGCTATCCCTGTGGTAGAGCTCTTTGAGTGCTTTGCAACGGTATATTGTGCGCCACATAACTCCGTCCGGATAAAAAGTTATGTGCACCAGAGTGACGGAGACCTGGTTCCAAGCCCCACGCCCTCAGTTTGCGGGCCCATCCTCGCCGTGAAGCGAAGTTGTCTTTCCCAAGGTGTCGTGGGATTCAGTAATAGAAATGTGATGAATTAGGTTGTCGTCCTTTTCGCGGCTCACGACGTACGATCCGGGAAGGAAAAATAGCGCAAAAGAAGAAAAGTGTCCCGAAACTGATGAAAACGTTGGATTTTGTGCTCCGAAAATAGGCTTAGCCTTACAATCTTGCTGCCCCCGTCGTAGTGCTCTCGGAGAGCTTTCCAACGGTATGTTGTGCGACGCTTAACGCCTTACGGATCAAAAGTTATGGGCTACGGAGCGACGAATACCTGATCACAAGCCCCACGCCCTTGGTTTGCAGGCCCAGCCTCTACATGAAGTGAAGTTGTCTTGCCCAAGGTACCATGGAATTCGGTAATAGAAATGTGATGGATTAGGTTGTCGTCCTTTTCGTAACTCACGACGTACGACCCAGGACGAAAAAACAACGTAAAAGAAGAAAAGTGTCTCGTAACTAATGAAAACATTCAATTTTGGGCTCTGAAAACCGGCACAGCTGGGCAGGCTTGCTTCCCACATTGTAGATCTCTCGACGAGCATTCCAACTTTATGTTGTGCACCGTGTAACTCCTTACGGATCAAAAGTTATGGGCACCGGAGCGACGGAGACCTAGTCCAAGCCCCTCAGCCTCTGTTTGCGGGACCAGCCTCTGCGTGAAGCGAAGTTGTCATGCCCAAGATACCTTGGGATTCGGTAATAGAAATGTGATGGATTAGGTTGTCGTCCTTTTCACGGCCCACGACGTACGATCCGGGACGAAAAAACAACGCAAATGAAGAAAAGTGTCCCAAAACTGATGAAAATATTATATTTTGGGATCCAAAAACAAGCACAGCTGAGTAGGCTTGCTGCCCCCGTCGTAGAGCTCTCGGAGAGCTTTCCAACAGTATGTTGTGCGCCGCGTTACTCCTTACGGATCAAAAGTAATGGGCATCGGAGCGCCGGAGACCTGGTCCAAAGCCCCACGCCCTCGGTTTGCGGGCCCAGCCTCTACGTGAAGCGGAGTTGTCTTGCCAAGGTGCCATGGGATTTGGTAATAGAAATGTGATGGATTAGGTTGTCATCCTTTTTGCTGCTCACGACGTACGATCCGGGATGAAAAAATAGCGCAAAACAAGAAAAGTAACCCAAAACTGATAAAAATGTTCAATTTTGGGCTCCAAAAATAGGCACAGCCAAGCAGGCATGCTGCCACCGTTGTAAAGCTCTCGGATAGATTTCTAACGGTATGCTGTGCGCCGCGTAACTCCATACGGATCAAAAGTTATGGGCACCGGAGCGAAGGATACCTAGTCACAAGCCCAACGCCCTCGGTTTGCGGGCCCAGCCTCTACGTGAATCGAAGTTGTCTTGCCCAAGGTGCCGTGGGATCTGGTAATCGAAATGTGATGGATTAGGTTGTCGTCCTTTTCGCGGCCCACGACGTACGATCTGAGAAGGAAAAACAACGCAAATAAAGAAAAGTGTCCCAAAACTGATGAAAACGATCAATTTTGGACTTCGAAAATAGGCACAGCCTAGCAGGCTTGCTGCCCCCATTGTAGAGCTCTCGTAGAGCTTCAATGATATATTGTGCATCGCGTAACTCCTTACAAATCAAAAGTTATAGGCACCGGAGCGACGGATACCTGGTCACATGCCCCACGCCCTAGTTTTGCGGGCCTAGCCTCTATGTGAAGTGAAGTTGTCTTGCCCAAGGTGCCGTGGGATTCAGTAATAGAAATGTTATGGATTAGGTTGTCATCCGTTTCGCGGCTCATGACGTACGATCCGGGATGAAAAAACAGCGTAAAAGAAGAAAAGTGTCCCGAAAATGATGAAAACGTTCGATTTTGGACTTCGAAAATGGGTGCAGAACAGCAGGCTTGCTGCCCCCATCGTAGAGCTATCGGAGAGCATTCCAATGGTATGCTGTGCACTGCGTAACTCCTTACGGATCAAAAGTTATGGGCATCGGAGCGACGGAGACCTGGTCTCAAGCCCCACAGTCTCTGTTTGCGGGCCTAGCCTCTACTTGAAGCAAAGTTGTCTTGCCCAAAGTGCCATGGGATTTAGTAATAGAAATCTGATGGATTAGGTTGTCGTCCTTTTCGCAGCCCACGACGTACGATCCGGGATGAAAAAACAACGCAAATGAAGAAAAGTGCCCCGAAATTGATGAAAATGTTATATTTTAGGCTCTGAAAATAGGCACAGCCGAGCAGGCTTGCTGCCCCCATCGTAGAGCTCTCGGACAGCTTTCCAACGGTAGGCTATGCACTGTGTAACTCCTTACAGATCAAAATTTATGGGCACCGGAGGGACGGAGACCTGGTCCCAAACCCCATGCCCTCGGTTTGCGGGCCTAGCCTCTACGTGAAGCGAAGTTTTCTTACCCAAGGTGCCATGGGATTTGGTACTAGAAATGTGATGGATTAGGTTTTCGTATTTTTCGTGGTTCACGATGTACAATCCCAGACGAAAAAACAGCACAAAAGAAGAAAAGTGTCCCGAAACTGATGTAAATGTTCAATTTTGGGCTTCGAAAATAGGCACAACCGAGTAAGTTTACTGCCTCCACCGTAGTGCTCTCGGAACACTCTCCAACGGTACGCTGTGCGCCGCGTCACTCCTTACGGATAAAAAGTTATGGACACCGAAGCGACGGATACTTGGTCACAAGCCCTACGCCCTCGATTTGCGGGCCCATCCTCTACGTGAAGTGAAGTTGTCTTGCCCAAGGTAGCATGGGATTCGGTAATAGAAATGTGATGGATTAGGTTGTCGTCCGTATCGCAGCTCACGACGTACGATCCGGGATGAAAAAATAACGTAAAAGAAGAAAAGTATCCCAAAAATGATGAAAACGTTTGATTTTAGGCTCCGAAAATGGGTGTAGCCGAGCAGGCTTGATGTCCCCGTTGTAGAGCTCTCGGTGAGCTTTCCAACTGTATGCTGTGCGCCGCGTAACTCTTTACGGATCAAAAGTTATAGGCACCGGAGCGATGGATACCTGGTCACAAGCCCCATACCCTTGGTTTGCAGGCCCAGCCTCTACGTGAAATGAAGTTGTCTTGCCCAAGGTGCCATGGAATTCAGTAATCGAAATGTGATGGATTAGGTTGTCGTCCTATTCGCGGCTCACAACATACGATCCGGGATGAAAAAATAGCGTAAAAGAAGAAAAATGTCCCGAAACTGATGAAAACGTTCCATTTTGGGATCCAAAAATAGGCGCAGCTGAGCAGGCTTTCTACAACAGTCGTAGAGCTCTCGAAGAGCTTTCCAACGGTATGTTGTGCGACGCGTAACTCCTTACAGATCAAAAGTTATGGGTACCGGAGCGATGGAGACCTGGTCCCAAGCCCCACGCCCTCGGTTTGCGAGCCCAGCCTCTACGTTAGGCGAAGTTGTCTTGCCCAAGATGCTGTGGCATTCTCTAATAGAAATGTGATGGATTAGGTTGTCGTCCTTTTCGCGGCTCACGACGTACGATCCGGGACGAAAAAACAGCGCAAAAGAAGAAAGTATCCCAAAACTGATGAAAACGTTCGATTTTGGGGTTCTAAAATAGGTGCAGCCGAGCAGGATTGCTACCCCCTTTGTAGAGCTCTTGGAGTGCTTTCCAATGGTATGCTGTGCGGCACATAACTCCTTACGGATCAAAAGTCATTGGCACCGGAGCGACGGAGACCTGGTCCCAAGCCCCACGCCCTTGGTTTGTGGGCCCAGCCTCTACATGAAGTGAAGTTGTCTTGCCTGAGGTGCAATGGGATTCGGTAAATAGAAATGTGATGGATTAGGTTGTCGTCCGTTTCGTGGCTCCCGACGTACGATCCCGGATGAAAAAATAGTGCAAAAGAAGAAAGGTGTCCCAAAACTAATGAAAATGTTCAATTTTGGGATCTGAAAATGGGTGCATCCGAGCAGGCTTGCTACCCCCATTGTAGAGCTCTCGGAGAGCTTTCCAACGGTATGTTGTGCACCGCGTAACTCCTTACGGATCAAAAGTTCTGGGCACCAGAGCGACGGAGACCTGGTCCCAAACCCCACGCCCTCTGTTTGCGGGCCCAGCCTCTACGTGAAACAAAGTTGTCTTGCCCAAGGTGCGGTGGGACTCGGAAATAGAAATGTGATGGATTAGGTTGTCGTCCTTTTCGCAGCTCACGACGTACGATCCGGGACGAAAAAATAGCGTAAAAGTAGAAAAGTGTCTCAAAACTAATGAAAACATTCAATTTTGGGTTCCAAAAATAGGCACAGCCGAGCAGGCTTGATGCCCCGTCGTAGAGCTCTCGGATAGCTTTCCAACGGTATGCTGTGTGTCGCATAACTCCTTACAGATCAAAAGTTATGGATACCAAAGCAACGGATACCTGGTCACAAGCCCCACGCCCTCGGTTTGCAGGCCCAGGCTCTACGTGAAGTGAAGTTGTCTTGCCTAAGGTGCCATGGGATTCGGTAATAGAAATGTGATGGATTAGGTTGCCATCCGTTTTGCGGCTCACGACGTACGATCCGGGACGGAAAAACAGCGTAAAAGAAGAAAAGTATCCCGAAAATGATGAAAACGTTCGATTTTGGGCTCCGAAAATGGGTGCATCCAAGCAAGCTTGCTGCCCCCGTCGTAGAGCTCTCGGAGATCTTTCCAACAGTATGCTGTGCGCTGCGTATCTCCTTACGGATCAAAAGTTATGGGCACTGGAACGACGGATACCTGGTCAAAAGCCCCACGCCCTCGCTTTGCAAGCCCAGCCTCTACGTGAATTGAAGTTGTCTTGCCCAAGGTGCCTTGGGATTCGGTAATAAAAATGTGATGGATTAGGTTGTCGTCCTTTTTACGGCTCACGACGTACGATTTGGGACGAAAAAACAACGTAAAGGAAGAAAAGTGTCCCGAAACTGATGAAAATGTTCGATTTGGTCTCCGAAAATAGGCATAGCCGAGCAGGCTTGCTGCCACAGTCGTAGAGCTCTCGGAGAGCTTTCCAACGGTATGCTGTACGACGCGTAACTCCTTACGGATGAAAAGTTATGGGCACCGGAGATACGGAGACCTGGTCCCAAGCCTCACGCCCTCGGTTTGCAAGCCTAGCCTCTACATGAGACGAAGTTGTCTTGCCCAAGTTGTTGTGGCATTCTGTAATAGCAATGTGAGGGTTTAGGTTGTCGTCCTTTTCGCAGCTCACGACATACGATCCAGGATGAAAAAATAGCGCAAAAGAAGAAAAGTGTCCTAAAACTAATGAAAAGATTGGATTTTGGACTCCGACATAGGTACAGCCGAGAAGTCTTGCTACCCCCATCGTAGAGCTCTCGGAGAGCTTTCCAACGGTATGCTGTACACCGCGTACCTCCTTATGGATCAAAAGTTATGGGTACCGAAGCGACGGAGACCTGGTCACAAGCCCCACGCCCTCGGTTTGTAGGCCCATCATCTACGTGAAGTGAAGTTGTCTTGCCCAAGGTGCCATCAGATTCGGTAATAGAAATGTGATGGATTAGGTTGTCGTCATTTTCGCGGCTCACTACGTTCGATCCGGGACAGAAAAACAACGTAAAAGAAGAAAAATATCTCAAAACTGATGAAAATTTTTGATTTTGGGCTCCGAAAATAGGCGCAGCCGAGCAGGCTTGTTGCCCCCTAGGTAGAGCTCTTTGAGTGCTTTCCAACGGCATGTTGTGCCCCACGTAACTCCTTACGGATAAAAAGTTATGGGCACCGGAGCGACGGAGACCTGGTCTCAAGCCCCACGCCCTCGGTTTGCAGGCCCGGCCTCTACGTGAAGTGAAGTTGTCTTGCCTGAGGCGCAATGGGATTCGGTAAATAGAAATGTGATGGATTAGGTTGTCGTCCGTTTCGCGGCTCACGACGTACGATCCGGGACAAAAAAATACCGTAAGAGAAGAAAAGTGTCCCAAAATAGATGAGAACGTTCGATTTTGGGCTCCGAAAATAGGTACAGCCTAGCAAGCTTGCTGCCGCCGTCGTAGAGCTCTCGGAGAGCTTTCCAACGGTATACTGTGCGCCACATAACTCCTTACGGATAAAAATTTATGGGCACCGAAGCGACGGATACTTGGTCCCAAGCCCCATGCCCTCGGTTTGCAGGCCCAGCCTCTACGTGAAGTGAAGTTGTCTTGCCCAAGGTGCCATGGGATTCGGTAATAGAAATGTGATGGATTAGGTTGTTGTCCGTTTCGCGGCTCACGACGTACAATCCAGGATGAAAAAATAGCGTAAAAGAAAAAAAGTGTCCCGAAACTGATGAAAACATTCGATTTTGGGCTCCAAAGATTGGTGCGGCCGAGCAGGATTGATTCCCCCGTCGTAGAGCTCTCGGAGACCTTTCCAACGGTATGTTGTGCGCCGCGTAATTCCTTACGAATCAAAAGTTATGGGCACTGGAGCGACGGATACCTGGTCACAAGCCCCACGCCCTCGGTTTGCAGGCCCTACCTCTACGTGAAGTGAAGTTGTCTTGCCCAAGGTGACATGGGATTCGATAATAGAAATGTGATGGATTAGGTTGTCGTCCTTTTTGCTGCTCACGACGTACGATTTCGGACGAAAAAATAGCGTAAAAGAACAAACGTGTCCCAAAACTGATGAAGACGTTCGATTTTGGGCTCCGAAAATAGATGTAGCCAAGCAGGCTTGCTACCACAGTCGTAGAGCTCTCTGAGAGCTTTCCAACGGTATGTTGTGCGACGCGTAACTCCTTACGGATCAAAAGTTATGGGCACCATAGCGACGGAGACCTGGTCCCAAGCCCGACGCCCTCGATTTATGAGCCCATCCTCTACGTGAGGCGAAGTTGTCTTCCCAAGTTGTCATGGCATTCTGTAATAGAAATATGAGGGATTAGGTTGTCGTCCTTTTCGCGGCTCGCGACGTACGATCCGGGATGAAAAAATAGCGCAAAAGAAGAAAAGTATCCTGAAACTGATGAAATCATTGGATTTTGGGCTCTAAAAATAGGCACAGCTAAGCAGTCTTGTTGCCCCCGTCGTAGAGCTCTCGGAGAGTTTTCCAACGGTATGCTGTATGCCGCATAACTCCTTACGAATCAAAAGTTATGGGCACCGGAGCGACGGATACCTTGTCACAAGCCACACGCCCTCGGTTTGCAAGCCCAGCCTCTACGTGAATTGAAGTTGTCTTGCCCAAGGTGCCATGGGATTCGGTAAAAGAAATGTGATGGATTAGGTTGTCGTCCTTTTTGCGGCTCACGACGTACGATTCGAGACGGAAAAACAACCTAAAAGAAGAAAAATGTCCCGAAACTGATAAAAATGTTCGATTTGGTCTCCGAAAAGAGGCATAGCCGAGCAGGCTTGCTCCCACAGTTGTAGAGCTCTCGGAGAGCTTTCCAACGGTATGCTGTGCGACGCGTAACTTCTTACGGATCAAAAGTTATGGGCACCGGAGAGACAGAGACCTAGTCCCAAGCCCCACGCCCTCGGTTTATGAGCCTAGCCTCTACATGAGGCGAAGTTGTCTCGCCCAAGTTGTTGTGGCATTCTGTAATAGAAATGTGAGGGTTTAGGTTGTCGTCCTTTGCGCGGCTCACGATGTACGATCTGGGACGGAAAAATAGCGCAAAAGAAGAAAAGTGTCCTGAAACTGATGAAAAGATTGATTTTGGGCTCCGAAAATAGGTACAGCCGAGCAGGCTTGTTGCCCCCATCGTAGAGCTCTCGGAGAGCTTTCCAACGGTATGTTCTACGCCGCGTACCTCCTTACGGATAAAAAGTTATGGGTACCGAAGCGATGGAGACCTGGTCACAAGCCCCACGCCCTCGGTTTGCAGGCCCAGCATCTACGTGAAGTGAAGTTGTCTTGCCCAAGGTGCCATGGGATTCGGTAATAGAAATGTGATGGATTAGGTTGTCGTCATTTTCGCAGCTCACAACGTACCATCCGGGATCAAAAAACAGCATAAAAGAAGAAAAGTGTCTTGAAACTGATGAAAACGTTCGATTTTGGGCTCCGAAATAGGCGCAGCGGAGAAGGCATACTGCCCCCTTCGTGGAGCTCTTGGAGTACTTTCCAACAGTATGTTGTGGGCCACGTAACTCCTTACGGATAAAAAGTTATGGGCACCAGAGCGACGGAGACCTGGTCCCAAGCCCCACGCCCTCGGTTTGCGGGCCCAGCCTCTACATGAAGTGAAGTTGTCTTGCCTGAGGCGCAATGGGATTCGGTAAATAGAAATGTGATGGATTAGGTTGTCGTCCGTTTCGCGGCTCACGACGTACGATTCGGGATAAAAAAATAGCGCAAAAGAAGAAAAGTGTCCCAAAATAGATGAGAACGTTCAATTTTGTGCCCCGAAAATAGGTGCAGCAGAGCAGGCTGGCTGCTCCCGTCTTTGAGCTCTCGGAGAGATTTCCAACGGTATACTGTGCGCCGCGTAACTCCTTACAGATCAAAAGTTATGGGCACCAGAGCGACAAATACCTGGTTACAATCCCTACGCCGTCGGTTTGCGGGCCCAGCCTCTACATGAAGTGAAGTTGTCATGCCCAAGGTGCTGTGGGATTTGGTAATAGAAATATGATGGATTAGGTTGTTGTCCTTTTCGTAGCTCATGACGTACGATCAGGGACGGAAAAACAGCGCAAAAGAAGAAAATTATCCCAAAACTGATGAGAACATTCAATTTTCGGCTCCAAAAATAGGCACAGCTGAGAAGGCTTGATGTCCCCATCATAGAGCTCTCGGAAAGCTTTCCAACGGTATGTCGTGCGCCGTGTAACTCCTTACGGATCAAAAGTTATGGGCACCAGAGCGACGGATACCTGGTCATAAGCCCCATGCCCTCGCTTTGCGAGCCCAGCCTCTACGTAAAGTGAAGTTGTCTTGCCCAAGGTGCCGTGGGATTTGGTAATAGAAATGTGATGGACTAGGTTGTCGTCCTTTTTGTAGCTCACGACGTACGATCAGGGACGGAAAAACTTCGCAAAAGAAGAAAAGTGTCCCGCAACTGATGAAAACGTTCAATTTTGGGCTCCAAAAATAGGCATAGATGAGCAGGCTTTCTGCCCCTGTAGTAGAGTTCTTGGAGTGCTTTTCAACGGTATGTTGTGCGCCACGTAACTCCTCACGGATAAAAATTTATGGGCACCGGAGCGACGGATACCTGGTCCCAAGCCCCATGCCCTCGGTTTGCAGGCCCAGCCTCTACGTGAAGTGAAGTTGTCTTGCCCAAGGTGCCATGGGATTCAGTAATAGAAATGTGATGGAATAGGTTGTTGTCCGTTTCGCGGCTCATGACGTACGATCAGGGACTAAAAAATAGCGTAAAAGAAGAAAAATGTCCCGAAACTGATGAAAACGTTCGATTTTGGGCTCCAAAAATTGGTGCAGCCGAGCAGGATTGATGCCCCCATCGTAGAGCTCTCGGAGTGCTTTCTAACGGTATGCTGTGCGCCGCGTAACTCCTTACGAAACAAAAGTTATGGGCATCGGAGCGACGGGTACCTGGTCACAAGCCCCACGCCCTCGGTTTGCAGGCCCTGCCTCCACGTGAAGTGAAGTTGTCTTGCCCAAGGTGCCATGGGATTCGGTAATAGAAATGTGAAGGATTAGGTTGTCGTCCTTTTCGTAGCTCACGACGTACGATCCGAGACGAAAAAACAGCGTAAAAGAACAAACGTGTCCCGAAACTAATGAAGACGTTCTATTTTGGGCTCCAAAAATAGGTGCAGCCAAGCAAGCTTGCTGCCACAATCGTAGAGCTCTCTGAGAGGTTTCCAACAGTATACTGTGCGACGCATAACTCCTTACAGATCAAAAGTTATGGGCACCAGAGCGACGGAGACCTGGTTCGAAGCCCCACGCCCTCGATTTACGAGCCCATCCTCTACGTGAGGTGAAGTTGTCTTGCCTAAGTTGTCGTGGCATTCTATAATAGAAATGTGAGGGATTAGGTTGTCGTCCTTTTCGCGGCTCACGACGTACGATCCGGAATGAAAAAATAGCGCAAAAGAAGAAATGTGTCCTGAAACTGATGAAAAACATTGGATTTTGGGCTTTGAAAATAGGCACAGCCGAGAAGGCTTACTGTCCCCATCATAGAGCTCTCGGAGAGCTTTCCAACGGTATGTCGTGCGCCGCGTAACGCCTTACGGATCAAAAGTTATGGGCACCAGAGCAACGGATACCTGGTCACAAGCCCCACACCCTCGCTTTGCGAGCCCAGCCTCTACGTGAAGTGAAGTTGTCTTGCCCAAGGTGCCGTGGGATTCGGTAATAGAAATGTGATAGACTATGTTGTCGTCCTTTTCGTAGCTCATGACGTACGATCAGGGACGGAAAAACTTCGCAAAAGAAGAAAAGTGTCCCGCAACTGATGAAAACGTTCGATTTTGGGGTCCAAAAATAGGCATAGATGAGCAGGCTTTCTGCCTCTGTAGTAGAGTTCTCGGAGAGCTTTCCAACGGTATGTTGTGCGCCGCATAACTCCTTACGGATCAAAAGTTATGGGCACCGGAGCGATAGATACCTGGACACAAGGCCTACGCCGTCGGTTTGCGGGCCCAGCCTCTACATGAAGTGAAGTTGTCTTGCCCAAAGTGCCGTGGGATTCGGTAATAGGAATATAATGGATTAGGTTGCCATCCATTTCGCGGCTCACGACGTACGATCCGGGACAGAAAAACAGCGGAAAAGAAGAAATGTATCGCGAAACTAAAAAAAATGTTCGATTTTGGGCCCTAAAATAGGCGCAGCCGAGCAGGCTTGCTGCCCCCTTCATAGAGCTCTTGGAGTGCTTTCCAAAGGTTTGTTGTGCGCCACGTAACTCCTTACGGATCAAAAGTAACGGGCACCGGAGGGATGGAGGTCCCAAGCCCCACGCCCTCGGTTTGTGAGCCCAGCCTCTACATTAAGCAAAGTTGTCTTGCCCAAGGTGCCATGGGATTCGGTAATAGAAATGTGATGGATTAGGTTGTTGTCCTTTTCGCGGCCCACGACGTACGATCCAGGACGGAAAAACAGCGTAAAAAAAGAAAATTGTCTCGAAAATGATGAAAATGTTCGATTTTGGGCTCGAAAACTGGCACAACTGAGCAGGCTTGCTGCCCTCGTCGTAGAGCTCATAGAGAGCTTTCCAACAGTAAGCTGTGCGTCGCGTAACTCATTACGGATCAAAAGTTATGGGCACCGAAGCGACGAAGACCTGGTCCCAAGTCCCACGCCCTCAGTTTGCGGGCCCAACCTCTACGTGAAGCGAAGTTGTCTTGCCTATGGTGTCGTGGGATTCGGTAATAGAAATTTGATGTATTTGGTTGTCGTCCTTTTCGCGGCTCACGACTTACGATCCTGGACGAAAAAACAGCGCAAAAGAAGAAAAGTGTCCCGAAACTGATGAAAATATTCGATTTTGGTCTCCGAAATTCCAACGGTATGCTATGCGCCGCGTAACTCCTTACGGATCAAAAGTTATGGGCACCAAAGCGACGGATACCTGGTCACAAGCCCTACGCCCTTGGTTTGCGGGCCCAGGCTCTACGTTAAGTGAAGTTGTCTTACCCAAGGTGCTGTGGGATTTGGTACTAGAAATGTGATATATTAGGTTGTTGTCCTTTTCGCGGCTCACGACGTACGATAAGGGACGAAAAAATAGCGCAAAATAAGAAAAGTGTTCCAAAACTGATGAAAACGTAGGATTTTGGGCTCCAAAAATAGGCACAGACGAGCAGGCTTTCTGCCCTTCCCGTAGTACTCTGGGAGTGCTTTCCAACGGTATGCTGTGCGCCATGTAACTCCTTACGGATAAAAAGTTATGGGCACCGGAACGACGGAGACCTGGTCCCAAGCCCCACGCCCTCGGTTTGCGGGCCCAGCGTCTCCGTGAAGCGAAGTTGTCTTGCCCAAGGTGCCATGGGATTCAATAATAGAAATGTAATGGATTAGGTTGTCGTCCTTTTCGCGGCTCACGACGTACGATCCGGGACAGAAAAATAGCGCAAAAGAAGAAAAGTGTCCCGAAACTGATGAAAACGTTGGATTTTGGGCTCCGAAAATAGGCACAGCCGAGCGGTCTTCCTGCCCTCGGCGTAGAGCTCTCGGAGAACTTTCCAACGGTATGCTGTGCGCCACGTAACACCTTACGGATCAAAAGTTATGGGCACCGGAGCGACGGATACCTGGTCCCAAGCCCCACACCCTCGGTTTGCAGGCCCAGCCTCTACGTCAAGTGAAGTTGTCTTGCCCAAAGTGCCATGAAATTTAGCAATAGAAATGTGATAGATTAGGTTGTCGTCCTTTTCGCGGCTCACGACTTACGATCCAGGACGGAAAAACAGCGTAAAAGAATATAAGTGGCCCGAAACTGATGAAAACGTTCGATTTTGAGCTCCGAACACAGGCGTAGCCAAGCAGGCTGGCTACCCCCGTCGTAGAGCTCTCGAAAAGCTTTCCAACGGTATGCTGTGCACCGTGTAACTCCTTACAGATCAAAAGTTATGGGCACCGGAGCAACAGATATCTGGTCATAAGCCCATGCCCTCGGTTTGCAGGCCCAGCTTCTACGTGAAGTGAAGTTGTCTTCCCCAAGGTGTCGTGGGATTCGTTAATAGAAATATGATGGATTAGGTTGTCGTCCTTTTCGCGGCTTACGACTTACGATCCGGGATGAAAAAATAGCGTAAAAGAATAAAAGTGTCCCGAAACTGATGAAAATGTTCGATTTTGGGCTCCGAAAATAGGCGCAGTCGAGCAGGCTTGCTGCCCCCTTCGTAGAGCTCTTGCATTGGTTTCCAACGGTTTGTTGTACGCCACGTAACTCCTTACGGATCAAAAGATTTGGGCACCGGAGCGACAGAGACCTGGTCCCAAGCCCCACGCCCTCGGTTTGCGGGCCCAGCCTCTACGTGAAGCAAAGTTGTCTTGCCCAAGGTGCTGTGGGATTCGGTAATAAAAATGTGATGGATTTGGTTGTCGTCCTTTTCGCGGCTCACAATGTACGATCTGGGACGAAAAAATAGCGCAAAAGAAGAAAAGTGTTCCGAAATTCATGAAAATGTTCGATTTTGGGCTACGAAAACAGGCACAGCAGATCAGGCTTGCTGCCCTCGTCGTAGAGCTCTCGGAGAGCTTTTCAACGGTATGTTGCGCACCGCGTAACTTGTGAGACCCCATATTTTGCTTTATCTCGATTTGCGTGCTTTACCTCGTTTTGCGTGTATTGACCTGTTTTTGTGCTATATGACTTAGAATGTGCTAAATAAGTGATTAATACTCCTAATATATGCTAAGTGTGCATTCCTGAAATTTTCATCAAAAACAGAATCAGAAATTTTATCGTCGGTTTTGGTGAATAGTATTTTTGAACACCTGTCCGCTAAAATTTTTACAGGGGTGTTTTAAACGTTTTAAAACCTATTCCTCGGGTATTAATAGACCCGTGTTTGATTAAAACGGATTTGAAATCGGTTTTGGAATTTTAAAGATTTTTGAACCTATTCCTCGGGTGTTTTAAACGAGTTTTGAGCCGACTCAGGTGAGACTATTTTAATGTAAAACTCTTTGTCACCTAAAATATAGTGTCTAGAATTAATTTATGTGTTAATTTATTGGTTGAGCAATGAATAGTCAACAAATGAATTAAAAGACTAAGAAATGAATTAAAAGACTAAAATTTAACTTTGACTTTCTTTTAATTTATTTGACCTTAGCTTATTTATGCATCAACACCTACTAACAAAGCACAAAACATACTCAAAGCACACACAAGTGGCCGAAACTCCATAGCTTTTCTTGAGAGCATTTTCAACATTTTTTCAAAGTAAATTTTCATTAAAAGTTGCAATTCAAGGCCAATTTCCATCAACCAAGGCTTGGTTCCATCTCTTGAGCATCCATTGATCATCTTTGTAGCTTCAAAACACATCAAAGGTGAGAGAAAAATTCTATATCTCAAAAGTCATATTTTATGTTTTTGCTTATAATTGCATTTTGAACTGTTAAATGTTAATTTGAAGTTATATTATTGCTCAGTGCATGCTAGGGATCATTTATGTGTATTACTACGAGATTTGAACCATTGTAGCGAAATTATTTATTTTCGGGTATTTAAAATTGATTAATTGGCCATTTGATGATTATCTTGAGTTGTTGTGGTTGGAATCGATTGCCGTCGATTTCTAAAAGTTTGTTAATTATGTGGTAGCGCCGTTATAATGCCGAATTTTCGATTGCGATGATTGTGTGAAAATCCCGAAATTTCAGCCTAGGTGCATTGAGGTTTTAGGGTTGTTGGCTTGATTTTGATGTGTCTTGGTTGGTTTCCGAGAGGGCTAATGTAGTTGATTGAATGGGTGAGTGTTAGAAACTGATTTGGAGTCGTTTGGATTAGTAGAATGTAAGATATGATTATTTGGAGTTTAGGTTGTGTTTCTTTAACTTGATGAATTGAGCCTTAGTTGATTGGGTGGTATTTGAGTGATTGAATTGTGAGTTGTTGATGGTTAGGCTAGGGTTAGATTACGTGTTTAATGCATGTTAAGGTGGATGGCTTACTTTGTCATCTAACTTAGTTGTTTGTTGTTTAATTGATTACTTGATGTTATATTGATGATAATTGATGATTATTGATTGATGATTGATGAACCGGGAGCTAGGCAATTCTTCTAGATTGTCCTCCTGTGAATGATGTTTATTATTATTGCTGAGTCTTGGTATGTGTGTGCCACCTCTCGGGCAGCGTCGGGCTGTCGGGTTGATAACGGCATAACTACCAGAGACTACCTCCAGCTCGCATGACGGATGTGTCATGGAGGGCGAGGCTAGTGAGGTACCTCAGGTGCGTGAGTAATGGGGAGTTACAAGAAGAATGGTTGAGATCGTGATGGCGTTTGGAGCTACACCAACCAGAGTATCCTTTATTGATTGGTCATTATAGTTATGTGTTTTTATTGTTATTGATGTTTTATTGTGTGTTTACTGCTCAAAGGATCATTTTCAAGGAGTATAGTAAATATTATTAGAGATCTATCAGATCCTCACTGAGCTTGTTTTATATAAGCTCACTATCTATTATTGCATGCATACAGGTGTTATTTAGCAAGATTACGGGTACGTGCCGCAGGAAGCTGAGAATGTGCCATATGTGGACGAGTCCTATGTGCCAGAGTCTTGTCCTTGATGTTAGAGATGTTGTATACCTTATAGTCTTGTATATTATTCTAGTTGTCTTTTATTTACTTTATAGTTAATGATGTATAAGTTGTAGTAATGATAATGAATTAGTTGTTGCTAACTTAGTGGTCTTTCTTTTGACTATGATAGGTTACTAAGTTAGTTTATAATCTATTTTGAAATGTATGTTCAATTAATGTATTATGTTAGAACGGAGGTGTATAACTATGAATGGATTGTTGAAGAATGATTATTGTATAATATGGTTGTGTTGTTTGTTGTTAACTTAATTGAGGAGTTGATTGTTGGGATTGTTTATGGAATTTGATGTATGATGTTCTAAAGAGGTTGGTTTAGAGCCTCGGTGTTGTAATTACTGTTGTTATACTGCCGAAATTTCGTTGCGTCCTGACTGATCGTAGGTGGAGTCGAGTTGGGGCGTGACATTTAAGTGGTATCAGAGCGCATGTTAGCTGTCAGCCAGGGTATTCTCAGAATGTGGGTAATGGTCTTAGCATGAAAGTATGTATGAAGTGAAGGAAAAGTGAACTATGTGTTAATATGGTTAAGTGATTATGTGATTTAGTGCTTATGTGATTATGTGATCAATTTGTTTATGTGATTGATACTTAAGTGATTTATGTGCTTTATATGAGTTTGTTGCTTATGTGTTAATAGTTGTTCATAGTTTGTTTATGTGCTATAACTTGTGCTAACTCTTTGATTAGTAGAATGACTGGTAGATAGAGGACCAGAGGTAGGCCTGAGGTAACTGATGAGGTTCCGAGAAATGTGGCACTAGGCCAAGTTAGGGATGATGATCGTATAGGTGCAGCTTTTGATAGGATGAACGAGATCATGGCCGGTCAGACACAATTACTAGCAGGGCAGGCTGCCCAAAATCAGGCATTGCAGAATCAGTTATTGAATGCACAAGGTAGGTACCACGGTCGTGGTACACTGAAAGAGTTTTTAGGGTATTATCCACCGCGGTTTCAGGGGAAGCCGGATGATAGGAAAACTGAGGCGTGGATTAGTAAGGTGGAGAAGATTTTTGACCCTATTGATTATACCGATGAGCAGAAGGTCACTATTGCCGTGAACTTGCTAGATGATGAGGCAGAAGAATGGTGGCGCACGGTGAAAACTAGATGGGAGACTCAGGGTATTCCGTATGTTTGGGATACCTTTCTGTTAGCTTTCCGGGCGAAGTATGTCCCGAGGATCGCGAGAGAGCGAAGAGAGGCAGAGTTTCTAGCCTTAGTGCAAGAAGATGCTTCAGTGGCTCAGTATGAGGCCACTTTCACTAGGTTGTCCCAGTATGCACCAGAGTATGTGGCTGACGAGGAACGTAAGACTCGTAGGTTCATGTTGGGGTTGAAACCCGAGATTCAGGATGCGATGGCCCTGAATCGGTATGATATACTTACTGAGGCCTTTGATGTAGCTTTTAGACTGGGGAAGAGAAAGGGGGAACAGATTGTGTCTAGTCAGCCTAGCAAGAGGCCCTTCCAGCCGCAGGGTCAGCAGGGTATGTATAGGCCTCTCGTATAGTAGGGTGTGTACAGGCAGCCAGCTCAGCAGGGTTCTTTTAGGCCACATGGTCAGCAGAGTTATTATCGGCCGCAGTTTCAGTAGGGGTCTTATCAGGCTCAGTTCCAGTACAGGCCGGCCCAGTCTCAGGGTCAATACAGGCCTAGTGTTGTTAGACCTCAGCAGCAGGCTGGTACAGCTACTTTCTCAGCTTCTGGTTCTTCTAGGGGAAATGTCAGTGTTTCATCACCGCAGTGTACTTACTGCAAGCGCCAGGGCCATGTGGAGGCCAACTGCAGAGTGAAGTCAGGGGCTTGTTTGGGTTATGGCAGCAATCAGCATAGGGCGAGGGATTGCCCTAGATATCAGAGGACTGAGGGTCCGGCAGCGACTCAGGGTTATCAGGGTCGACCTACTGGTGGTGTACCTCAGCAGCAACGGGTTCAGGCTCGAGCCTACGCAGTTGAATTGGAGGAGATGCCTGAGGAGACTGCAGTTGTGGAAGGTAACTTCCTTATACTTGATCAACTTGTTAAAGTGTTGATTGATTCTGGTGCTACGCATTCTTTCATTACTCCTGCTTGTGTGCAACGTGTTAATGTGCAACCTGAAAAACTGCCTTATGTGGTTGAGATTAGTACCTCTTTGACTGATAAGTATATTACTGGCCTAGTTTGTAAAGATTGTATAATACATGTTAAGGGGTATAATTTTCCTTCGGACCTTATCTTATTTCCTATCCGGGGGTATGATGTTATCTTGGGTATGGGTTGGCTTTCTAAGTATGATGCCCAGTTGAACTGTAGAACAAAGGTAGTACAGTTTCGTTTGCCAGATTAGCCAGTAGTTGAGATAGTAGGGAACCGGGGTGCTAAGACGAGTTTTGTTATCTTAGCAACTAAAGCCGTTAAGTTGGTGAGTAAGGGGTGTTCGGGTTATCTAGCTTATTTGATCAACAAGCCATCTGATAAGCTACAGTTGGAAGAAGTACCTATTATTTGGGAATATCCTAATGTATTTCCCGAGGAGTTGCCAGGGTTACCGCCAGAGAGAGATGTGGAGTTTGTGATCAACCTTGTTCCCGGTACTCAACCTATTTCAAAATCAGCGTACCGGATGGCACCAACTGAGTTGAAGGAGCTGAAAACTCAGTTGCAGGAGTTAATAGAGAAGGGTTTCATTCAGCAGAGTTCTTCACCTTGGGGAGCTCCTGTTTTATTTGTGAAGAAGAAAGATGGTACCTTGAGGTTATGCATTGACTATCGTGGTTTAAATCAAGTGACCATCAAGAACAAGTATCCTTTGCCATTGATTGACGAGTTGTTTGATCAACTTCAGGGAGCCAAAGTCTACTCTAAGTTTGACTTGAGGCAGGGGTATTATCAGCTTCGGATTCGCACGGAGGATGTTCCGAAGTATGCCTTTAGGACTCGGTACAGGCATTATGAGTTTGTAGTTATGCCCTTTGGATTAAATAATGCACCAGCAGCATTTATGGATCTTATGCATCGGGTTTTTCAGCCATATTTGGACCAGTTCGTGGTGATCTTTATTGATGATATCTTGGTTTATTCTAAGTCTGAATTGGAGCACGAGCAACATCTATGGTTTGTCTTACAGAAGCTGCATGAGCATCAGTTGTTTGCGAAATTCAGCAAATGTGAATTTTGGCTGCAACGCATATCTTTTCTTGGTCATGTTATCACACCGAGCGGTATATCTATAGATCCTACTAAGATTGAATCGGTGATGTCTTGGAAACGACCGGAGAATGTTTATGAGGTTCGTAGCTTTCTTGGCTTGGCAGGTTATTACCGTAGGTTTGTCAAGGACTTTTCTAAGATTGCAGGGCCAGTTTCTAGGTTAACTCAGAAACGGACTAGCTTTGTTTGGGATGAGAAATATGAGAGTGGGTTTCAAGAATTGAAAAAGAGATTGACTACTGCTCCAGTACTTGCTCTGCCAGAGGGGACTGATAATATGGTCATTTACAGCGATGCATCCAAGGAGGGCTTGGGATGTGTCCTTATGCAGAATGGTCAGGTTATTGCCTATGCTTCTAGAAAGTTGAAGCCTTATGAGGTGAATTATCCGACTCATGATCTTGAGTTGGCAGCTGTTGTTTTCTCACTGAAAAAGTGGCGTCATTATCTGTGGGGCAGTAAGTTCGAGATTTTCACTGATCATAAGAGTCTTAAGTATTTATTCTCACAGAAGGAGTTGAATATGCGTCAGTGAAGGTGGATGGAACTTCTTGGAGATTATATTGTTCTATCAGTTATCTGCCTGGGAAGACAAATGTTGTGGCAGACGCTCTTAGCCGTAAGGCGAGTGTTTCTTGTTTGGCTGTCAAGAAGTAGGAGGTTCTTGAGGAATTCACATATTGGAGATCGGAGTTGACTCAGGTTGGGGTAATGTGTTCACATCTCCGTATTTAGCCTTTATTGCTGTCTCAGATCAGAGAAGCTCAGCAACTTGATGTTAAACTTCAGAAGATCAAGGATCAGATCACGGATGATCAGTTTGATTTCAAAGTCCATGAGGATGGTAGTCTTCGGTTTCAGAACAGGGTTTGTGTTCCTGATGAACCGGGTTTGAGGCGAGGTATTCTGGAGGAGGCTCATAATTCTAAGTATACTATTCATCCTGGTGGAACCAAGATGTATTGGGACTTGAAGCAACATTACTGGTGGAATAATATGAAGAGAGAATTTGCTCAGTTTGTATCTAGATGTTTGACTTGTCAGCGAGTGAAAGCCGAGCATCAACGACCTGCAGGTTTGCTTCAGCTGTTGGCTATACCACAGTGGAAATAGGAGCATATTACGATGGACTTCGTCACTGGTTTGCCTAGAAGTCCGAGGGGTAACGATGCAGTTTGGATTGTCGTGGATCGTTTGACGAAGACAGCTCACTTTATTTTGATGCGGATGGGAGATGAAGTTACAAAGTTGACATATCTTTATTTGGATCAGATTGTTAGACTTCACAGGATTCCATCTAGTATTGTGTCAGATCGAGATCCTCGATTTACTTCTCGTTTGTGGGAGAAACTTCAGGAGACTTTGGGTACTCAGTTGAATTTCAGTACATCGTATCATCTACAGACCAACGGTCAGTCTGAGAGGACTATTCAGATTCTGGAAGATATGCTCAGAGCTTGTGTTCTGGACTTCGAGAAGAACTGGGAGAAACATCTAGCACTTGCCGAGTTTGCCTATAACAATAGTTATCAAGCTACTATTGGGATGGCACCTTTTGCAGCTCTTTACGGTCGTAAGTGTCGTTCACCTTTGTATTGGGATGAAGTAGGGGAGATGAAGACTGTTGATCCGACTATTATGCCAGAGCTTCTAGAGAAGATTGAGAATGTTCAGTTGATCAGGCAGAGAATGCTTACGGCGTAGAGTAGATTCAAGAGTTATGCTGATAAGCGTCGTCGGGACTTGGAGTTTGCAGTCGGAGATCGGGTTTTCTTGAGATTGTCTCTTCGAAAGGGGTTTGCTCATTATGGTAAAGGTGGTAAGCTGAGTCCGAGGTTTGTAGGGCCATTTGAGATTACTGGCAGAGTTGGTAAGTTAGCATATCGGTTGGCTTTACCGGAGAATTTCTCTAATGTGCACGATGTATTTCACGTGTCTAATTTGCGGAAATATAATCCGGATCCTTCTCATATTCTTGAGCCAGAGCCGCTACAGCTTCGTGAGAATCTGACTTATGACGAGCGACCGATTCGTATTCTTGATCAGATGGAACGAGAGTTGAGGTCGAAGAAGATTTTGATGGTTAAGGTGTTGTGGAAACATCACGGCATTGAGGAGGCTACCTGGGAGAGGCGAGATCAGATGCAGCAACAGTACCCAAATCTTTTCCATTCAGCAAGTAAGAATTTTGGGCACTAAATTTCTTTAAGGTGGGGAGAATGTGAGACCCCATATTTTGCTTTATCTTGATTTGCATGTTTTACCTCGTTTTGCATGAATTGACCTGTTTATGTACTATATGACTTAGAATGTGATAAATAAGTGATTAATACTCCTAATACATGCTAAGTGTGCATTCATGAAATTTCATAAAAAACGGAATCATAAATTTTATCGTCGGTTTTGGTGAATAGTATTTTTGAACATCTGTCCGCTAAAATTTTTACAGGGGTGTTTTAAACCTTTTAAAACCTAGTCATCGGGTATTAATAGACCCGTGTTTGATTAAAACGGATTTGGAATAGGTTTTGAAATTGTAAAGATTTTTACACTTTCTTTTGCAAGAAAACGAGTTTTGAGCCGACTCGTGTGAAACTATTTTAATGTAAAACTCTTTGTCACCTAAAATATAATGTCTAGAATTAATTTAGGTGTTAATTTATTGGTTGAGCAAGGAATAGTCAAGAAATGAATTAAAAGACAAAGAAATGAATTAAAAGACTAAAAATTAACTTTGACTTTCTTTTAATTTATTTGATCTTAGCTTATTTATGCATCAACACCTACTAACAAAGCACAAAACAAACTCAAAGCACACACAAGTGGCCGAAACTCTATAGCTTTTCTTGAGAGCATTTTCAACATTTTTTCAAAGTAAATTTTCATTAAAAGTTGCAATTCAAGGCCAATTTCCATCAACCAAGGCTTGATTCCACCTCTTGAGTATCCATTGATCATCTTTGTAGCTTCAAAACACATCAAAGGTGAGAGAAAAATTCTAGATCTCAAAAGTCATATTTTATGTTTTTGCTTATAATTGCATTTTGAACCATTAGAATGTTAATTTGAAGTTATATTATTGCTCAGTGCATGCTAGGGATCATTTATGTGTATTACTACGAGATTTGAACCATTGTAGTGAAATTATTTATTTTCGAGTGTTTAAAAGTTAATTAATTGGCCATTTGATGATTATCTTGAGTTGTTGTTGTTGGAATTGAATGCCATCGATTTCTAAAAGTTTGTTAATTAGTGGTAGCGCCGTTATAATGCCGAATTTTCGATTGCGATATTTGTGTGAAAATCCAAAAATTTCAGCCTAGGTGCATTGAGGTTTTAGGGTGTTGGGCTTAATTTTGATGTGTCTTGGTTGGTTTCCAAGAGGACTAATGTAGTTGATTGAATGGGTGAGTGTTAGAAACTGATTTGGAGTTGTTTGGATTAGTAGAATGTAAGATATGATTATTTAGAGTTTAGGTTGTCTTTCTTTAAATTGTTGAATTGAGCCTTAGTTGATTGGGTGGTATTTGAGTGATTGAATTGTGAGTTGTTGATGGTTAGACTAGGGTTAGATTACGTGTTTAATGCATGTTAAGTTGGATGGCCTACTTTGTCATCTAACTTAGTTGTTTCTTGTTTAATTGATTACTTGATGTTATATTGATGATAATTGATGATTACTGATTGATGATTGATGAACCGGGAGCTAGGCAATTCTTCTAGATTGTCCTCCTGTGAATGATGTTTATTATTATTGCTGAGTCTTGGTATGTGTGTGCCACCTCTCGGGCAGCGTCGGGCTGTCGGGTTGATAACAGCATGACTACTAGAGACTACCTCCAGCTCGCATGACGGAGGTGTCATGGAGGGCGAGGCTAGTGAGGTACCTTGGGTGTGTGAGTAATGGGGAGTTACAAGAAGAATGGTTGAGATCGTGATGGCGTTTGGAGCTACACCAACTAGAGTATCCTTTATTGATTGGTCATTATAGTTATGTGTTTATATTGTTATTGATGTTTTATTGTGTGTTTACTGCTCAAAGGATCATTTCCAAGGAGTATAGTAAATACTGTTAGAGATCTATCGGATCCTCACTGAGCTTGTTTTATATAAGCTCACTCTCTATTATTGCATGCATACAGGTGTTATTGAGCAAGATTACGGGTACGTGCCTCAGGAAGCTGAGAATGTGCCATATGTGGACGAGTCCTATGTGCCAGAGTCTTGTCCTTGATGTTAGAGATGTTGTATACCTTATAGTCTTGTATATTATTCTAGTTGTCTTTTATTTACTTTATAGTTAATGATGTATAAGTTGTAGTAATGACAATAAATTAGTTGTTGCTAACTTAGTGGTCTTTCTTTTGACTATGATAGGTTACTAAGTTAGTTTATAATCTATTTTGAAATGTATGTTCAATTAATGTATTATGTTGGAACAGAGGCATATAACTATGAATGGATTGTTGAAGAATGATTATTGTATAATATGGTTGTGTTGTATGTTGTTAACTTAATTGAGGAGTTGATTGTTGGGATTGTTTATGGAGTTTGATGTATGATGTTCTAAAGAGGTTGGTTTAGAGCCTCGGTGTCCTAATTACTGTCGTTATACTGCCAAAATTTCGTTGCGTCCTGACTGATTGTAGGTGGGGTCGAGTTGGGGCGTGACACAACTCGTTACGGATCAAAGGTTATGGGTACCGGAGCGACGGAGACCTGGTCCCAAGCCCCACGCCCTCGGTTTGTAGGCCCAGCCTCTACGTTAAGCGAAGTTGTCTTGCCCAAGGTGCCGTGGGATTCGATAATAGAAATGTGATGGGTTAGGTTGTCGTCTTTTTCGCGGCTCACGACGTACCATCCGGGACGAAAAAACAATGCAAATGAAGAAAAGTGTCCCGAAATTGATGAAAATGTTTGATTTTGGGCTCCAAAAATAGGCACAACCTAGTAGGCTTGTAGCCCCCATCGTAGAGCTCTCAAAGAGCTTTGCAACGGTATGTTATGTTGTGCGCCGCGTAACTTCTTACGGATCAAAAGTTATGGGCAACGGAGCGACAGAGACCTGGTCCAAAGCCCCAAGCCCTCGGTTTGCGGGCCCAGCCTCTCCGTGAAGCGAAGTTGTCTTGCCCAAGGTGTCGTGGGATTCGGTAATTGAAATGTGATGGATTAGGTTGTCGTCCTTTTTGCGGCTCACGACGTACGATCCGGGACGAAAAAACAGCGAAAAAGAAGAAAAGTGTCTCGAAACTAACGAAAATGTTCGATTTTGGGCTCCAAAAACAGGCACAGCCGAGCAGGCTTGCTGCACCCATCGTAGAGCTCTCGGAGAGCTTTCCAACGGTATGTTGTGCGTCGCGTAACTCCTTACGGATCAAAAGTTATGGGCACCGAAGCGACGGATACCTAGTCACAAGCCACACGCCCTCGGTTTGCGAGCCCAGCCTCTACGTGAAGTGAAGTTGTCTTACTAAGGTGCCGTGGGATTCGGTAATAGATATGTGATAGATTAGGTTGTCGTCCATTTTACGGCTCACGACGTACGATCTGGGACGGAGAAACAGCGCAAAAGAAGAAAAGTGTCACAAAACTTATGAAAACATTCGATTTTGGGCACCGAAAATAGGCGCAGACGAGCAGGCTTACTGCCCCTGTCCTAGAGCTCTGGGAGTGCTTTCCAACGGTATGCTGTGCGCCACGTAACTCCTTACGGATAAATAGTTATGGGCTCCGGAGCGACGGAGACCTGGTCCCAAGCCCCACGCCCTCGGTTTGCGGGCCCAGCCTCTCCGTGAAGCGAAGTTGTCTTGCCCAAGGTACCATGGGATTCGGTAATAGAAATGTGATGGATTAGGTTGTTTTACTTTTCGCGGCTCACGAGATACAATCCGGGACGGAAAAATAGCACAAAAGAAGAAAAGTGTCCCAAAACTGATTAAAATGTTGGATTTTGGGCTCCAAAAATAGGAACAGCCAAGCATATTTGCTTCTTTTGTCGTAGAGCTCTCGGGGAGCTTTCCAACAGTATGCTGTGCGCCGCGTAACTACTTACGGATCAAAAGTTATGGGCACTGGAGCGACGGATACCTGGTCACAAGCCCCACGCCCTCGGTTTGCAGGCCCAGCCTCTACGTGAAGTGAAGTTGTCTTGCCCAAGGTGCCATGGGATTCGGTAATAGAAATGTGATGGATTAGGTTGTCGTCCTTTTCGCGGGTCACGACTTACGATCCGAGACGGAAAAATATCGTAAAAGAAGATAAGTGTGCCGAAACTGATGAAAATGTTCGATTTTGGGCTCCGAAAATCAGTGCAGCCAAGCACGATTGCTGCCCTCGTCGTAGAGCTCTCGGAGCGCTTTCCAACGGTATGCTATGTGCCGCGTAACTCCTTACGGATCAAAAGTTATGGGCACCGGAGCGAGAGATACCTGGTCACAAGCCCCACGCCGTCGGTTTGCGGACCCAGCCTCTTCGTGAAGTGAAGTTGTCTTGCCCAATGTGTCGTGGGATTCGGTAATATAAATATAATGGATTAGGTTGTCATCCATTTCGCGGCTCACGACGTACGATCCGGGACGGAAAAACAGCGTAAAGGAAGAAAAGTGTCCCAAAATTGATGAAAACGTTCGATTTTAGGCTTTGAAAATTGGCCCAACGGAGCAGGCTTGCTGCCCCCTTCGTAGAGCTCTTGGAGTGCTTTCCAACGGTTTGTTGTGTGCCACGTAACTCCTTACGGATCAAAAGTTATGGGCACCAGAGCGACGGAGACCTGGTTCCAAGCCCCATTCCCTCGGTTTTGCGGGCCCAGCCTCTACATGAAGCGAAGTTGTCTTGTCACGCCCCCAACCAGACCTAAAGAGGTTAGACTAGGGTGTGATCTAAACCTTCACGTTCTTTTATGACTATAACTGATTAACGAAGAATAAGCTTATCCGTTAGACTAGAACTCCAACAATTATTCGGAAAACCGGCAGTATAATAGCTGTAATTGGCTCTTTAGTTTGACCTAATTTTCTAAACGCCTCAAAACTTTCAATCTCAAATTCGATTCCAACTAAGATTACTATTTATCACCAATTGATATGTCCACTATTTATTTCAAGTCTCGTTTGATTAACACCTAGCATAGCAACTATGTCTCGTTTATGTGTCAATTCCTATTACACAAGTACCTGCTGGTCTTAGCTTACAAATGAGTACCTGCTTAAGATTGGATAGATTCATTTTACTTAGCCCTTTGCCTAATACTTCATAAGCCTGTAGTAGTTACTAATCAAAGTAGCAAAACGATCAAATAGGGTGTCTGTCTAGTTATAAACAGTACAAATCAAAATTAGACCCCAAATTACAACGGGGGTCTTTTACAATAACAATGACAACAACATAAGAGATAGTCTTCAAAACAAACATATCATTCACAAAATAGCCACAAACAAGTAAGGCACGTAGGGCAGGCAATCACTCCAAGGAGTCATCAATAGACACGTTTTCCTCAAGTACCTGTTCCTGATCTTCTTCACCTGAGATGATAAAAGAGGGTGAGTCCTTATGAACTCAGCGAGGGAGAACGAGAAATACGTTTTAAAACTCTTTTTTCGGTTCAACTTATGAAAAACCCTTTTTGAAAGCATGACATATAACACAAGTAAGTTCATAACGTAATATAAAAGTAAAAGAACACAATTACCCGTCTTTCCTCCCTGAGGTCCTCTAGGAACCAAGCGAGAGTACTTATACACATAGTGAAAAGGATGCGGTGAGCTTTTGCTCTCAATTCATTTCCAATATCAGTTGTTGCGGCTGACTTCAAATCATCCACTTATCACGCCAAATGGGTGTACTCCGGATGTACCCCGAAATCTTATGACCCAACTCTCCGAGGAAGTCTAGCCCCCAAGCGAGAGAGGGAATTGGACCATGGTAGTCACGGTTGCACCGGCAAGCCCGATGCCGCCCGGTGTGCGTGAACGCTACCATGCCAAAATGTAAGGTTGCAACCTTGTATGCAATGCACATTTATAATATTTAACATATCACATTAGGAGGACAACAAAGTAGGTTGCCTCCGAGCAGTTATAAGATCACACGTTGGCAAGTAAACACACGAGGCATGCTTTGATATTTAATTTCACTTGCAATACACATGGAGTTATACGAATATTAAACGGGCAGTCATGTAACACATGTAAATCAAGTCATATAACTCATTTCGGGGTTCACGTAATCGAGTAATAAGTTTATGCAAGTATGCAACAACGTCTACATAGGACCGGGTGCAAGAAAAGTCTTCTTATCAACATGTAATCATTGGGAATCACATTTCAAACATACTTAACATTTATTAGGCAGCCCACTTGTCACGCCCCGGGACCAAGACCCGCGGAGGTTAAGGTCGGAGCGCAACGTGTCAACCAACTTAATACCTATAAGGTCATCGATTAATAACCTAGCATGCATTTTGCATTTTTATTTTTATTTTTATCCCACAAGTATCTTCAAAAGAATGCTCTTGGCATTTGGCACTAAAAGGCCACAACAAGTTGTTTCATAATTACAAGACCTAGCATCCCTGTTTGTACTTCATACGTGGCCAAATACTGACATCTAGGCCTCAAAAGATTGGTAATCAAACTTAGTATGTAGTAATAGTCCAAAAGAATATTACATAATACAAGGCTATTTGAAAGTATATCATCAGTTAATATTAACAAGCTATGTCTTCTACACAAGCATGGAGATCAACAAAAGCAGAAGTCAGTCACATCACATAAAGCCTCTTAGCCCTCAAACTGAACAATTGGCTCGGCCTCGGTCTCACCTGTAAGTATTAGAAAGAGGGGTGAACTACTCCTGCGTATAGCTCAGTGAGGATGAGAAATGAAGGTTTTCACAAAGGTTTTATTAATTCGAAATATTCTTTATAAAACCATGCTATGCATATAATTCACAAAGTCAAAGCGTCAAGTATAACAAATACGGAATAGTCAAAATCTTATTCAAGCAACTCTACTCTCCGAGGACCTCGAGGGACCTAGCGAGGGTAAAAACCATGTAGTAAAAGGATACGATATCACGAACATTGTTGGAGATGGCCAATCTCAAGCTTTCTTTTCAAATCATCTTCATCATACCAATTAAGAGTGACATTCCGGAGATGACCTGTTACACTGATCAAAAGGATACTCCAGAGATAACCCATGAGGAGGGTACTCCGGAGGCAACCCATATACATGACAACCAAGAGGGCACTACGGAGGCAACCCATAAAGACGGTACTCCGGAGGCAACCTATAACACACCAATCAAGAGGATACTATGGAGGCAACCTGTGAAGAGGGTACTCCAGAGGCAACCCATAAACACACCAATCAAGAGGATACTACGGAGGCAACTCGTGAAGAGGGTACTCCGAAGGCAACCCATAAACACACTAGTCACACCTCATTTGTTTGTGGAATACACAGGCACCATTTGGAGGACAACAGGGAGGTTACTTTATTATACAAGTGTATATCCGTGTAGCGACTTCATACGAGCATATATTCATAAGGCATTATAAGAACATATAATCATTTCATATATCAATTTGGAAGCAATTAAACTTCCATGGGCAGCCAAGTAATCATGTTCAAATAAGCCATAGAATGTCTTTTAACAATTCACATTAGGAGGACAACAAAGTAGGTTGTCTCCGAGCAAGTATAAGATCACATATTGACAAGTAAATGAACGAGGCATGCTTAACACGAATTTTCACTTTGTAAAACACATAGAGTTATATGAACATCAAACGGACACCCATGTAACACATGTACCTCAAGTCATATAACTCATTTCGGGATTCACGTATCAAGTAATAAGATTATACAAGCATGCAACGACGTTTACATGAGACCGGGTACAATAAAAGTCTACTTATTAACATGTGATCATCGGGAATTTCATTTAGAGCTATAAGAACAACTACGGGCAGCCTATTAACCATACAATTTAACACGTTTAACCATAAGATCATCTCTTAGCAAAAAGTCAATAGCATTAGGGCCTCAATACCGTGCTTAAACATGCAGTTAAGCAAACCATTCACCAATTAACGATCCCAAGCCTACATCAATCAAATGAAGCAACGTCAACCAGCCACAACAGTCCACACAACATCTAAGTGCCACAATTCCAAGCATTCAATACCACAAGAGAAGTTACAACATGTTTCAAAGCATATCACTAAACAAAAACCTCACTGCAATGGTTTGTTTTCCCACATTCATTTAGACAAGCAAACAATCTCCAATTTCAGTGAACAAAATATCAAATTAAATCTTAAAGAGTGATTTAAATCCAAAAACAAACCTCGCATCATTTGGAGTTCGGATTCAAGAGTTATGGCCAAAACTGTGAGACTACGCAAAACTGTCCAGATTCGTACACATTTTAATACTTGCCATTTTTTTAGGGTCTTAAGGTCAAAATTAGCCTTAGCCTATTTCTGCCAAAAATGTCCAGAACTAAAAAATATAGCAATCTACCAAATGTCATACATTTTCAATATCATTTACTAGGCCAAAACTGTTTCGTTCTACAAGGCTAGAGAACTGCCAAAAATCCTGCTCCCTTTTTTCCAGATTTTCTAAATTTAGACACCCTTTAATATTTGGCCATTTTAGGGGTCTTAGAGTCAGAATCGACTTTAGTCTATTTTTGGCAAAAATGTCCATAACTGCAGAATATAGCAACCTACCAACTTTCATGAATTTTGGACATCAATTTCTAGACTAAAATGGCTTCGTTCTACAAGGTCAGAAGGCTGCCAGATTCTACTTCAAATTTCCAACTTTTTTTTCCAGATTTAGACACTTTTCAATATTTTTCCATTTTGGAAGCCTTAGAGTCAAAATTGGCCTTAGCCTATTTCTATGAAAAATGCTCAGAACTAGAAAAAATAGTCACCTACCAATTTTTACGCATTTTCAACATCGTTTGCTATCTTAAAAGTACTCCAAATAGAAGGGTCAGTAGGCTACCTGGGATTTCCAGAAATGTTCAAACTTAACTTCTTGGCTTCTAAGCGTGGAAAACTAAGTAAACACATATACATACATGCTCATGAACTTCAAAACATTTTAGAAAATCAGATTAAACCCTCACCTTTGCAATAGTTAGAAATGGGAGAAAATTGACTGGAAATGGTTGAAGAGTTTGGAAATGGCTTGCTTCTACTTCTCTCTTCCTCTCTTTCTTCTTCTTCTTCTTCTTTCTCTCTTCTTCTTGGCAAAATCGTGTAGTGTGTGTTGTAGGATTTTAGTGTGTGTAGATGGTGTAGTGTGTGTTGATGGGTGAGTGTGTATTGGGTTTGTGTGTTTGACTTGGGTGAGACCAAATAGTGTTAGGATATTTTGTTATTTTACTTTAGGACGAGAGTGCCCTTGAGCTTGCTTGCGTATTACTAGTTTGTCATTCTAGTGTTAATTCTAACTACCTAGTTACTAATCTTAGCTCCATAATGTTAATTAATTTCTACAACTCCTAAAATATTTGGTTGCACGTTAAACAATGATATACACGTAATTCGAGGTAAACATACATAAACCTATTTAATAGCATATAAAACACGTCAAATGTATATAAAATGATTTAATTATGTATGACATGACCTAATGCATATGTGGTCTTGGGCGGGGTCTTACACCACTAATCACACAATTAGACATAATAACCATAGGATCAACACTTAGCGAGTTTTCATAGTCAATAGGGTTTCAATTCATGCTTACACGTGCGATTAAGCAGCAAGTTGTCACGTAATTAAACCCAAGCCATGCATCGGTTAATTAAAACATCCTCAATCATCCAAAACAGTCCATACAACATCCAAGTGACACAATCCCAAGCATTCGATACCGCAAGAGAAGTTACAACATTTTTCAAAGCATATCACTAGACAAAAACTTCACTGCATTGGTCTGTTTTCCCACAATCATTTAGACAAGAAACAAATCTCCAATTCTAGTGAATAAAATTTCAAATTAAATCTTATTGAGTGAACTAAATCCAGAAACAAACCTTGCATCATTTGAAGTTCGGATTCAAGAGTTATAGCTAAAATCGTGAGACTACACAAAATTGTCCAGATTCGTACATATTTCAATACTTGCCATTTTTTAGGGTCTTAGGGTCAGATTTAGCTTTATTCTATTTATGACAAAAATGTCCAGAACTGAAAAATATAGCAACCTAACAAATTTCATGCATTTTAGATATCATTTACTAAGTCAAAACTATTTCGTTCTACAAGGACAGTGAACTGCCAAAAACCTGCTCCATTTTTCCAGATTTTCCAGATTTAGACACCTTTCGATGTTTTGTCATTTTGGAGACCTTAGAGTCCAAATTGGCCTTGGCCTATTTCTACAAAAAATTGTCAGAACTGCCAAAACTAGTCACTTACCTATTTCATGCATTTTCAACATCATCTACCAGGCCAAATTCACTTCGCTCTAACAAGTCAAAAATTTGCCATTTTTGCGATTTTACCTATCTCCAAGTTCTAGCTAAATATCTTGCCATGCATGGTTACAAAAGCTCATGTACACACATATACCACAAGTACATAGGTAAAAATAGACATATGAAGGCATGCATGTGGTTTTTGAAAGCTTTTAAAAAAGATTAACCCTCACCTTAGCCTATTGACAACAAATGATGCTCAAAACTCTTGAAGATGCACAAATGGTCTTCTCTCCTTGTTTGGCTGAGAGATATTGCTTGATTTCCTTAATTCCTAGCTGAGTTACCATGTCCTTAGTATGTGCATGTGGTTAGAACAAAAGGGAGATGAAAGAAAAGCTATCAAACATACCTAGGGCCGAAATGAGTGTTCTATGAGCTTGCATGCAAATATCCTTGCTTCTTGCTTGCTTGGTCGAGTTCCTTAGAGTCTTGAATGTCTAGGAGAGCCTTAAAATGAGAGCTTAAGCTATGGAGCCTAAGGTTGAAGCCAACGCCGAGAGAAAGAGAGTGTAAATGAGAGAATGAGAAGTTTGAAAAGAATGAAATGTTTGTGTGAGCATGTGTCAGCCTTGAGCTTCTAAAATTTCTGATTTTGTGTCATCTAAAGCATGTTTTGAATTGTCTTAGCATGGGCATTTGAGTGGGCCAAGAATGTGGAGCATTGGGTAGGGTTTTAGGTCATTTTTTAATGCATTGTTTGAAGTAATTGTCAGAGTTTGTCTAGGCTTAGTTTAATTTATGCAAATGTTGTTCAAAAGCAAGGTATGGTCGGCCAAGGCAACTGGAAATTCTGAATTTTTGTCTTGTTTTGAGCTTTATTTTATTGTGTGTGCTTGGGATATGCAAAAGAATAAAGAATAAAGAATAAGATTGTTTAGCTTTTGGTGAAATTTCGTCTTCTAGTGAGTTGAATTAGGATTATAATATTAGTTAGTGGAATTTGTAGGATTAATTAATAATCTAGTGCTTCGTGTAAGATGCTTTCTTGATTAGCGTGCGGGCACGCTTTCCTAGATTTAAGGCACGTACTACGAGGTAAAGCACGAACTACGAGACGAATGCACGTTTCCCAAGCAAATGCACGCAACCCTAAATGAATGCACGTAATTTGATGCAAGGCACATAAAACGACACACAACTCTTGAACCAAAGTCAAGGCACGAAATTCTAGGTTAGGACACACGAAACGAGGTATCACACGTAAATCGAGATCGGGCCTCACAGTCTTCCTTAAGGTGTTGTGCGATTCGGTAATAAAAACGTGATGCATTAGGTTGTCGTCCTTTTCGCGGCTCACGACGTATGATCCGGGACTAAAAAACAATGCAAAAGGACAAAAGTGTCCTAAAACTGATGACAATCTTCAATTTTGGGCTCCGAAAATAGGCACAGTTCAGCAGGCTTGCTTTCCCCATCGTAGAGCTCTCGGAGAGCTTTTCAACGGTATGCTGTGCGCCGCGTAACTCCTTACGGATCAAAAGTTATGGGCTTCAAAAATAAAGTTATGGGCAACGGAGCGACGGAGACCTGGTCCCAAGCCCCACGCCCTCGGTTTGCAGGCCCAGCCTCTACGTGAAGTGAAGTTGTCTTGTCCAAGGTGTCGTGGGATTCGGTAATAGAAATGTGATGGATTAGGTTGTCGTCCTTTTCGCAGCTCACGACGTACGATCCACGACAAAAAAATAGCGCAAAAGAAGAAAAGTGTAACGAAACTAATGAAAATGTTTGATTTTGGGCTTCGAAAATAGGCACCGCTGAGCAGGCTTGCTACCCCCATCGTAGAGCTCTCGGAGAGCTTTCCAACAGTATGCTTTGCTCCACGTAACTCCTTACGGATCAAAAGTTATGACTACCGAAGCGACGGTTACCTGGTCCCAACCCCCACGCCCTCGGTTTGCAGGCCCAGCCTCTACGTGAAGTGATGTTGTCTTGCCCAAGGTGGCGTGGGATTCGGTAATAGAAATGTGATGGATTATGTTGTCGTCCATTTCGCGGCTCACGACATATGATAAGGGACGGAAAAGCAACGCAAAAGAAGAAAAGTGTCCAAAAGCTGATGAAAAAAATCAATTTTTGGCTCAGAAAATAGGCGAAGACGAGCAGGCTTGCTGCCCCTGTCGTAGAGCTCTGAGAGTGCTTTCCAACGGTATGCTGTGCACCACGTAACTTCTTACGGATAAAAAGTTATGGGCACCGGAGCGACGGAGACCTGGTCCCAAGCCCCACGCCCTCGGTTTGCGGGCCCATCCTCTCCATGAAGCGAAGTTGTCTTGCCTAAGGTGCCGTGGGATTTCGTAATAGAAATGTGATTGATTAGGTTGTCGTCCTTTTCGCGGCTCACGACATACGATCCAGGACGGAAAAATAGCGCAAAATAAGAAAAGAGTCCCGAAACTGATGAAAACTTGGATTTTGGGCTCCGAAAATAGGCACAGTAAACCAGGCTTACAGCCCACGTCGTAGAGCTCTCGGAGAGCTTTCCAATGGTATGTTGTGCGCCGCGTAACTCCTTACGGATCAAAAGTTATGGGCACCGGAGCGACAGATACCTGGTCATAAGCCCCACGCCATCGGTTTGTGGGCCCCATGTGACGCCCAAGTTTTAGCCATGCATTTAATTACTGTTGCATCCCTTGTTTGCGCATTTACTTCTGTGCCTTACTAACTGACTTTTGTGATTACTATTCACGCCGTTTTTAAACTGCCTTCTATTAGTTAATTATCATTTTTATTAAATCATATTAATTGTAAAAGTAGTGAGAAAAATGTGCATTTGAACTAAAGGCGTTAGGATGGCTCATTTAGAAAATGATTTTTGTAGTTGAGTGAATAGTGTTACGTAACTAACTTAGGTAATTAATTAGCTAGCATATATTTTACTATCTAAGCTCGTTTTAAGCTCAATAAGCGCATTATATTAGATCACTTAAGCACCCAAACTTGACCCCACCTCAAGACTTACTTATTAAAACATAAAACAAGCACATTTGAGCACAAAAACAAAAAAATTCAGCAGTGAACAGTGCCTGGAAACCCGACAGCCCTTCTCTTGTTCCTTGAGGATTTTTGCTTCATCAATCCTTCATTTCAAGCCACTCCAAGCATTGAGCAACTAGTGTAGGGTGTTTGCAAGGTTCCTAGGTGCTCCTACGCGTATTGGTGAGGGATTTCACGGCTTGTTTTTGCATTTTTAAATAGTTGCTCATTTCTTGATTTGTTGAAAATATGATCAAATGTCATTGTATTAGTTATCTATGCTATTATACCATGTATATGAATGCTAGAGAACATATTTGAGCCATCGTTTCGCAATTTAAACGGTTAGAATCGTTAGTTTGATTTTTAGGGTGAATAGTGACGTTTTTCTAGGGTTTTGCGTGATTGCTCAAATTAGCTCGATCCAATGCTTCTAATAGATGTCTTAGGTGCTAGCGAAGGTAACCTAATAGCCCCGTGCACTTGCATTTTCCTTAAATCGCTAAAAATGTAAAATAGTCGACTTTAATTTGGGGCTTTCGAGGGTAATGCGAATCCAGGTAAATTCGGGCTTCAATTCTAGTATCCTTAAGTTACCTAGGTGCTATAGAAGCCTTGATATCCCTTGTTTGAAGCCCGGATAATGTAGGTGTAGTTTAAAGCCATAAGAGGGAAATTGGGGCTTTCAGGGTAATCGCGTGTATTTGAATGAGTTAGAGGGTTGAGAGGGTACCTTGAGGGTTAGTTAGAGGGTTGGGAGAGTTTCCTTTGAAAATGGAATCATTAACCTTGGTTTGGAAGAGAAATAGTTTGAAAAACAAAGGGGTTTAGGTGCAATTTCGGTTGACTCACACTTCTAAACCCATGGCATGACTCCTTAAGTGTTTATATATGGTTTCAAGTTGATTTGGAGCTTTTGGTATAATTCTATGCTTATCTTGTATATGTTCCTTTGTAAACTGCTTATTAGCTTCTATAATTGCTTCTATTCTAATTGCATCGAGGTCAACCTACTTTGTTGATCCTCCTATGTGTTAATGCTTATATTATTGCTATTAATTTGCCATTGTTAAGTGCATTGCATCGTGGTTGCGCAACCATAGTGTCAGGGGCGGATGTGTTGAATATCGGCTGGGTGGCAGAGGGCTTGCCGGTGGATATTCAAACTCCGTGCCCTAGTCCCTCATTCGCCTGGTCCGGAGATTGCCAGGGGATGTTGGGTCGTAGGATTCGGGGTACATCCGGAGTACACCCACTGGAGTGTTTGGGGATTATGCCGGCTTATCGTGATCGTGCTCGTGGTTCGTGGATCGTGATTGAAGACCTGTGAAGATTGGTGTATAGGGGATTGTGTGAAATGTATCCTTTTAAATGTGTGGTTATTTAAGTTATCATTGTTTCTTTAATTGTCTAAGTGTTATTGTTGTATAATTGTATTATATGTTGCATTGCACGCCCCAGGACTATATCCCTCACTGGGCAACAGTGGTTGCTCATACCTCGATATCTGTTTCAGGAGACGCTGAGGGCGATCCCCAGCTTGTTGAGTTAGTTGAGGAAGAAGAAGTTCAGATTGAGCCTTTACCTTAGTTGATGTGCCTGATAGCTTGAGGTGGTTAATGAATTTGCTGCTATGTGGAAGATTCATCTGATTATCTTATGTATTATTTTGTAGCCTAAGGGCTATGTATATGCTTGTTGTATAAGTTGAAGACTAGTTGGTTGTTTTGTAGCTTTGAAAGCCTATGTACTGTAATAACTTATGATCTACTTTTATTCGTTTTGCTTACTTGGGAGTGAATGGCTTAAAGTAGAAATGTTTGACCTTTCAATTATGTTTAATTGATTTCCTAGGATGTCATGATTATAAAACTATGTTGATAATAAGTTCTCGCATGCTTGTGTGTTTTGGAACTATTGTGTACTATAAGGCTCGGATGGCCTTAGAACTTTGTTGTTTATTTAAGAAAAGCTTGTATTGTATTGTTGGGACTTTGTTTGAGTGAGTACAGGTTTTTAGAATGTCCACGATACAGGGGAGACTCTGTCCGTGTGTCAGGTTCGGACTTAACCTTTTGCTTGGGGGTTGGGTCGGGGCGTGACATTTAAGTGGTATCAGAGCTATAGATTGCATGAAGCCGGGTTAAATTTCTCGGTCTGTGGGTAGAGATTTGTTATGTGACTTTGTGAATACATGAGTCTTCGATTTTGATTTGCCTAAGTGAAATTTGAATAAGGAATGAACATGCTAGCATGGAAATAGAATATCAAGAGTCTAGAATGTCAAGTATGATCTAGTGATTTACGTGTACTTCAAGAATGTGGAATATTTATTTGAACTTCTATGTACTTGACTTTATGTGAATCTAATTGGACTTTTCTTTATGTGTTTACTTATAAATTGCATATATACATATATATACCTGTCATAACACTTTGCATTCTAGCTATTCGAGATGGGGCCTCGCCGTCGTGCTGATAATCCGAATGTTGGTGGAGAACCCGAGGGGGTTCATGGGCAAGAAGCTGAGGTGGCCGAAAATGCACCGCAGGTTCAAGAACCGAGCACTGCACAGATCTTGGCCACGATGGCCACTGCTATGAACACTATCGCCCAGTTTGTTACACAACAGGGTCAGCCAGGGGTCGTTGGAGGTAATCAGGCTGCGAGAGCCGGAGGTAGTGGTCCTACCGGAGGGAATCTGTATGATCGGTTTATACATCATGGGGCCTATACTTTCTTTGGGGAGCCGGACGATATGAAAGCTGAGATGTGGCTAAGGAAGTTTGAGAGAGTGGCAGCAATACTCGAGTGCCATGATGACAGGAAGATTACTTATCCTACTTTCGTTCTCGAGGGTGATGGTGAAGATTGGTGGAATACCATCAGTGAGAAATGGGGAGCTGAGGAAGTTCATCATTCGTGGGCCGACTTTGTCCGAGAATTTTGAGACAAGTATATATCGGTAGTTGCCCGCGAGAGGCGACAAACTGAGTTCATAAACTTGAAGCAGGGAAGTATGACGGTAGATCAATACGAGGCTACTTTTACCCGGCTTTCCCGTTATGCACCAGCTTTGATTCAGCCGGAGGACATGAAGATCCAGAGGTTCATCCTGGGTTTGAGGAGGGATATTATGCTGAACTTGTCTTCAAATGATTTTCCTAACTATGCTGCAGTAGTCCGAGCCGCCTCGAGGTATGAGAAACGGAAGGCCGATGTGTTAGCCGAGACCAGTCAATCGAGTAAACGGTTTCAATCTTAGAGTCAAGGGTACCAGGGGCAGGCTGTATCAGTTGGGCAGAGTTCACAGCCGAGGCAGACTCAGAGTTACACAGGGCCTACTCAGACTCAGGCACGACCAGTCCAGAGTCAGACTCAGAGTCAGTTCCGTCCAGCAGTTTCCCGTTCGCAGCATGGTAGTTCAGCTACCTCTACTTACAGAGCTCCTTCGGGAGGCACTGTTGCAAGACGTCACCAGCAGTGCAGCTTCTGTCAGCGCCAGGGCCACACTGAGGATGTTTGTTGGAAGAAACATAACAAGTGTACAGGTTGCGGCAGTGATCAGCACAGGGTTAAAGACTGTCAGAAATTTAAGAACCATAGGGGTCAAACATCAGCTCAGAACTCTCAGACCAGGGCACCAGCTGCAGCACTACCATCACGAGGTCAGACCCGTGTATTTGCTTTGGATGCTGAGGAGCTTCCGAATACAACCGCTGTGGTAGAAGGTATTTTTCTTCTTAATGATCAATCAGTTAAGGTTTTAATTGATTCCGGAGCTTCGCATTCTTTTATTACTCCTACTTGTGCACAAAATGCTAAATTGAAACATGATAAACTGTTGCATGAGATTGTGGTTTATAATCCTATGGGTCCGAAGTTTGTTACTAGATCTATTTGCAGAGCATGTAGCATATTTATTGAGGGTCGTGTTTTTCCTGCTGATTTAATTATCCTACCCTTCAATGACTTTGAAATAATATTGGGGATGGACTGGTTAAGTAAATATTATGCCCAGCTTGATTGTAGAAAGAAGATTGTGTATCTAGAAATGCCTGACCAGCCTGTACTTAAAATAGTTGGTAGTAGAAAATCTACCGGAACTCCTATTATTTCTTCTATTAGGGCATCTAAATTATTGAGCAAGGGTTGTGAGGCTTATCTTGCATATTTGATTAATCAACCTGGGGATAAATTGAAATTGAATGATGTACCTATCGTGAGAGAGTTTCAGGGGGTCTTTCCTGAGGAATTACCTGGGTTACCGCCTGATAGAGAGATAGAGTTCATGATTGATTTATTGCCGGGGACTTCACCTATCTCTAGGACTCCGTATAGAATGGCTCCACCTGAATTGCAGGAATTGAAAGTTCAATTGCAAGGCTTGCTTGAGAAGGGATTCATTCAGCCGAGTTCTTCACCGTGGGGTGCGCCAGTTCTATTCGTTAAAAAGAAAGACGGATCTCTTCGCCTATGCATTGATTATCGGGGTCTTAATCAGGTAACCATCAAAAATAAATATCCTTTGCCTTTAATCGAAGAGTTATTTGATCAGTTGCAAGGCGCCAGGGTATTCTCTAAATTTGATCTGAGGCAGGGCTATTATCAACTGAGGATTAAGAAAGATGATGTTCCTAAAACTGCTTTCAGAACTCGATATGGCCATTATGAGTTTGTTGTCTTGCCGTTTGGTCTTACTAATGCTCCCGCCGCATTCATGGACTTAATGCAGAGGGTATTCCGTCCCTATCTGGACCAATTTGTGGTCATATTTATTGATGATATCCTTGTCTATTCTAAATCTGAGGCGGAACATGAACAGCATCTCAGAATTGTGTTGCAGACTCTTCAGGAGCATCAGTTATTTGCAAAGTTTAGCAAATGTGAATTCTGGCTTAAGCAAGTTGCTTTTCTGGGCCATATTATCTCGCAGGATGGTATTTCTGTTGATCCAGCGAAGATTGAAGTTGTGTTATCTTGGAAACGACCTGAAACTGTCACGGAGATTCGTAGCTTCCTTGGGTTAGCTGGGTATTATCGGAGGTTTGTCAAGGATTTCTCTAAGATTGCAGGGCCTTTAACTCAACTTACTCAGAAGAAAACAGTATTTGACTGGAGTGATAAATGCGAGGCCAGCTTCCAGGAATTGAAGAAAAGATTGACTACAGCTCCTATTCTTGCTTTACCTGAGGGTTATGATAATCTGGTGATCTATAGTGATGCTTCGAAGGAAGGTCTGGGTTGTGTATTGATGCAGAATGGCAGGGTCATTGCTTATGCTTCCAGGAAACTGAAGCCTTATGAACTCAACTATCCGACTCATGATCTTGAGCTTACAGCTATCATTCTTGCATTAAAGAAATGGTGTCATTATCTCTGGGGCAACAAGTTTGAAATCTTTACAGATCATAAGAGCTTGAAGTATCTGTTTTCACAGAAAGAGTTGAACATGAGGTAGAGGCGTTGGCTGGAATTACTTGAGGACTATAACTGCACTATTAACTATCTTCCGGGTAAGGCCAATATTGTTGCCGATGCTTTGAGCCGAAAGGCTACTGTTGCCAGTTTGATTATCAAGAATTGGGAATTCATGGAAGAATTATGCTTATGGAAGCCTAGTACTTCAAATTCTGGTATCCAATTCGCAAGTTTGCAGATTCAATCTCTGTTGTTATCCAGGATTCGAGAAGCTCAACAGGCTGATCTTCAATTGTTGAAAGTCTTAGAGAATTCTAAAGGGGGAGAGCCGGATTTCAAACTGCACGACGATGGTATTCTCAAATTCAAGGGTAGAATCTGTATTTCGAATGATCCAACTCTAAAGAAGGATATTCTTGCTGAGGCACACAGTTCTAGATATACTATCCATTCAGGCAGTACGAAAATGTATAAAGATTTAAAGCAGAATTTCTGGTGGAATAATATGAAGAGAGAAATTGCTGACTATGTTGCTCGATGCCTTACTTGTCAGAAAGTTAAAGCAGAACATCAGAGACCTGCAGGGTTATTGTAGCCTTTGGCTATTCATGTTTGGAAACAGGATCATATTACTATGGATTTCGTATCGGATTTACCGAGGTCTTCGAAGGGTAATGACTCAGTTTGGGTTATTGTGGATAGACTGACCAAGACTTCTCACTTTATTGCTAAAAAGAAGTCTGATTCTCTTGACAAGCTGGTAGAGTTGTATATTGAGAATGTTGTCCGACTTCATGGGATTCCAAAGAGTATCGTGTCAGATAGAGATCCCAGATTCACATCTCAGTTATGGCAGAAGATTCAGAAAGCTTTGGGCACGAATTTGAATTTCAGTACAACTTATCATCCTCAGACAGATGGTCAATCCGAGAGAACTATCTTAATCCTCGAGGATATGTTGCAGGCTTGTATTCTGGACTTCGGTAAAAGTTGGGAGAAGTATTTGCCACTCGCAGAGTTCGCCTATAACAATAGTTATCAAGCTACTATTGGTATGGCACCATATGAGGCACTGTATGGGCGTAAATGCCGGTCTCCTCTCTACTGGGATGATGTTGGTGAAATGAAGACTATCGACCATACTCTCTTACCTGAAATGAACAAAATGACTGATCATGTGCAGCTTATCAGAAAAAGAATGCTTACAGCTCATAGTCGGCAAAAGAGTTATGCAGATAGACGCCGTCGTGATCTGAAATTTGTCGTGGGGGATCGAGTATTTTTGAAAATTTCTCCTCGCAAGGGATTGATTCGGCATGGTAAAGGGGGTAAACTCAGTCCTCGATATGTGGGACCATTTGAGATAACTGAAACTGTTGGTGATTTGGCTTACCGTTTGGCTTTACCTCCCAGTCTGGGCAGAATTCATGACGTATTCCATGTTTCCATGTTTTGGAAGTATCAGCCAGATCCCTCTCACATACTTGAGCCGGAACCGCTAGAGATCAGTGAAACTTTGACCTACACAAAAAAACCTCTTCGAATTGTTGATCAGAAAGTTCAGGAGCTGAGGACTAAAAGCATTCCGATGGTTAAAGTTCTGTGGGATCATCACGGAGTAGAGGATGCGACGTGGGAGAGAGAGGATCAGATGCGGGAACGGTATCCAGAGTTATTCGCCGAATCATGTAAGAATTGCGTGGACGCAATTAGTTTAAGGGGGAGAGGATGTGACGCCCGAGTTTTAGCCATGCATTTAATTACTATTGCATCCCTTGTTTGCGCATTTACTTCTGTGCCTTACTAACTGACTTTTGTGATTACTATTCACACCGTTTTTAAACTGCCTTCTATTAGTTAATTAGCATTTTTATTAAATCATATTAATTGTAAAAGTAGTGGGAAAAATGTGCATTTGAACTAAAGGCGTTAGGAGGGCTCGTTTAGAAAATGATTTTTGTAGTTGAGTGAATAGTGTTACGTAACTAACTTAGGTAATTAATTAGCTAGCATATATTTTACTATCTAAGCTCGTTTTAAGCTCAATAAGCGCATTATATTAGATCACTTAAGCACCCAAACTTGACCCCACCTCAAGACTTAGTTATTAAAACATAAAACAAGCACATTTGAGCACAAAAACAAAAAAATTCAGCAGTGAACAGTGCCTGGAAACCCGACAGCCCTTCTCTTGTTCCTTGAGGATTTTTGCTTCATCAATCCTTCATTTCAAGCCACTCCAAGCATTGAGCAACTAGTGTAGGGTGTTTGCAAGGTTCCTAGGTGCTCCTACGCGTATTGGTGAGGGATTTCACGGCTTGTTTTTGCATTTTTAAATAGTTGCTCATTTCTTGATTTGTTGAAAATATGATCAAATGCCATTGTATTAGTTATCTATGCTATTATACCATGCATATGAATGCTAGAGAACATATTTGAGCCATCGTTTCGCAATTTAAACAGTTAGAATCGTTAGTTTGATTTTTAGGGTGAATAGTGACGTTTTTATAGGGTTTTGCATGATTGCTCGAATTAGCTCGATCCAATGCTACTAATAGATGTCTTAGGTGCTAGCGAAGGTAACCTAATAGCCCCGTGCACTTGCATTGTCCTTAAATCGCTAAAAATGTAAAATAGTTGACTTTAATTTGGGGCTTTCGAGGGTAATGCGAATCTAGGTAAATTCGGGCTTCAATTCTAGTATCCTTAAGTTACCTAGGTGCTATAGAAGCCTTGATATCCCTTGTTTGAAGCCCGGACAATGTAAGTGTAGTTTAAAGCCATAAGAGGGAAATTGGGGCTTTCAGGGTAATCGCGTGTATTTGAATGAGTTAGAGGGTTGAGAGGGTACCTTGAGGGTTAGTTAGAGGGTTGGGAGAGTTTCCTTTGAAAATGGAATCATTAACCTTGGTTTGGAAGAGAAATAGTTTGAAAAACAAAGGGGTTTAGGTGCAATTTCGGTTGACTCACACTTCTAAACCCATGGCATGACTCCTTAAGTGTTTATATATGGTTTCAAGTTGATTTGGAGCTTTTGGTATAATTCTATGCTTATCTTGTATATGTTCCTTTGTAAACTGCTTATTAGCTTCTATAATTGCTTCTATTCTAATTGCATCGAGGTCAACCTACTTTGTTGATCCTCCTATGTGTTAATGCTTATATTATTGCTATTAATTTGCCATTGTTAAGTGCATTGCATCGTGGTTGCGCAACCATAGTGTCAGGGGCGGATGTGTTGAATATCGGCTGGGCGGCAGAGGGCTTGTCGGTGGATATTCAAACTCCGTGCCCTAGTCCCTCATTCGCCTGGTCCGGAGATTGCCAGGGGATGTTGGGTCGTAGGATTCGGGGTACATCCGGAGTATACCCACTGGAGTGTTTGGGAATTATGCCGGCTTATCGTGATCGTGCTCGTGGTTCGTGGACCGTGATTGAAGACCTGTGAAGATTGGTGTATAGGGGATTGTGTGAAATGTATCCTTTTAAATGTGTGGTTATTTAAGTTATCATTGTTTCTTTAATTGTCTAAGTGTTATTGTTGTATAATTGTATTATCTGTTGCATTGCACGCCCCGGGACTATATCCCTCACTGGGCAACAGTGGTTGCTCATACCTCGAAATCTGTTTCAGGAGACGCTGAGGGTGATCCCCAGCTTGTTGAGTTAGTTGAGGAAGAAGAAGTTCAAATTGAGCCTTTACCTTAGTTGCTGTGCCTGATAGCTTGAGGTGGTTAATGAATTTGCTGCTATGTGGAAGATTCATCTGATTATCTTATGTATTATTTTGTAGCCTAAGGGCTATGTATATGCTTGTTGTATAAGTTGAAGACTAGTAGGTTGTGTTGTAGCTTTGAAAGCCTATGTACTGTAATAACTTATGATCTACTTTTATTCGCTTTGCTTGCTTGGGAGTGAATGGTTTAAAGTAGAAATGTTTGACCTTTCAATTATGTTTAATTGATTTCCTAGGATTTCATGATTATAAAACTATGTTGATAATAAGTTCTCGCATGCTTGTGTGTTTTGGAACTATTGTGTACTATAAGGCTCGGATGGCCTTAGAACTTTGTTGTTTATTTAAGAAAAGCTTGTATTGTATTGTTGGGACTTTGTTTGAGTGAGTATAGGTTTTTAGAATGTCCACGGTACAGTGGAGACTCTGTCCGTGTGTCGGGTCCGGACTTAACATTTAGCTTGGGGGTTGGGTCGGGGCGTGACACCCCGCCTCTACATGAAGTGTAGTTGTCTTGCCCAAGGTGTCGTGGGATTCGGTAATAGAAATATGAAGGATTAGGTTGTCGTCCATTTTGCGGCTCACGATGTACGATCCGGGACGGAAAAATAGCGTAAAAGAATAAAAGTGTCCCGAAACTGATGAAAACGTTCGATTTTGTGCTCCAAAAATAGGCGCAGCCGAGTAGGATTTATGCGCCCTTCGTAGAGCTCTTGGAGTGTTTTCCAACGGTTTGCTGTACGGCACGTAACTCCTTACGGATCAAAAGTTATGGGCACCGGAGCAATGGCGACCTGGTCCAGAGCCCCACGCCCTCGGTTTGCGGGCCTAGGCTCTATGTGAAGCGAAGTTGTCTTGCCCAAGGTGCCATGGGATTCAGTAATAGAAATATGATGGATTATCTTGTCATCCTTTTCGGGGCTCACGACGTACGATCCGGGAGGAAAAAACAGCGCAAAAGAATAAAATTGTCCCGAAACTAATGAAAGTGTTCAATTTTTGGCTCCAAAAACAGGCGCAGCCAAGTAGGCTTGCTTCCCTTGTCGTAGAGCTCTTGGAGAGCTTTCTAACGGTATGCTGTGCACTGCATAACTCTTTACGGATCAAAAGTTATGGGCAAAGAAGGGACAGAGAATTGGTCCCAAGCCCCACGCCCTCGGTTTGTGGGCCCAGCCTCTACGTGAAGCGAAGTTGTCTTGCGCAAGGTGCCGTGGGATTCGGTAATAGAATGTGATGGAATAGGTAGTCGTCCTTTTTGCGGCTCACTACGTACGATCCGGGACGAAAAAATAGCGTAAAAGAAGAAAAGTATCCCGAAACTGATGAAAGTGTTTGAATTTGGGCTCCAACAATAGGCACAGTCGAGCAGGCTTGCTGCCCCCGTCATAGAGCACTCGGAGAACTTTCCAACGGTATGCTGTGTGCCGCGTAACTCCTTACATATCAAAAGTTATGGGCACCGGAGCGACGGATCCCTGGTCACAAGCCCTACGCCCTCTATTTGCGCACCTAGCCTCTACGTGAAGTAAAGTTGTCTTGCCCAAGGTGCCATGGGATTCGGTAATAGAAATGTGATAGTTAAGTTGTCGTCCTTTTCGGGGCTCACAACGTACGATCAGGGACGAAAAAATAGCACCAAAGAAGAAAAGTGTCCTAAAACTGATGAAAACGTTCAATGTTGGGCCCCGAAAATAGGCGCAGACGAACAGCCTTGCTACCCATGTCGTAGAGCTCTTGGAGTGCTTTCCAACGGTATGCTGTGCCACACGTAACTCCTTACAGATAAAAAGGTATGGGCACTAGAGCGACGGAGGCCTGGTCTCAAGTCCCACACCGTCGGTTTGCAGTCCCAGCCTCTCCGTGAAGCGAAGTTGTCTTGCCCAAGGTACCGTGGGATTCAGTAATAGAAATGTGATGGATTAGGTTGTCGTCCTTTTTGCGGCTCACGACGTACGATCCGGGATAAAAAAATAGCGCAAAAGAAGAAAAGTGTCCCGAAACTAATGAAAACGTTGGATTTTGGGCTCTGAAAATAGGCTTAGCCGAGCGAGCTTGCTGACCCCGTCGTAGAGCTCACAGAGAGCTGTCCAGCGATATGATGTGCACCGCGTAACTCCTTACGGATCAAAAGTTATTGTCTTTTGAGTGACGGATACCTGGTCACAAGCCCCACGCCCTTGATTTGCAAGCCCAGCCTCTACGTGAAGTGAAGTTGTCTTGCCCAAGGTACCATGGGATTCGGTAATAGAAATGTGATGGATTCGGTTGTCATTCTTTTTGCGGCTTACGACGTACGATCCGGGACAAAAAAATAGCGTAAAAGAAGAAAAGTATCTCGAAACTGAAGAGAGCATTCGATTTTGGGCTCCGAAAATAGGCACAGCCGAGCAGGGTTGCTGCCCCTGTCATAGAGCTTTCAAAGTGCTTTCCAACAGTATGCTGTGCGCCGTGTAACTCCTTACGGATCAAAAGTTATGGGCACCGGAGCGACGGAGACCTGGTCCCAAGCCCCACGGCCTCTGTTTGCGTGCCCAGGCTCTACGTGAAGCGAAGTTGTGTTGCCCAAGGTGCCGTGGGATTCAGTAATAGAAATGTGATGGATTAGGTTTTCGTCCTTTTTGTAGCTCACGATGTATGATCCGGGATGAAAAAATAGCGCAAAAGAAGAAAAGTGTCCCGAAACTGATGAAAATGTTCAATTTTGGGCTCCGAAAATAGGTACAGCCGAGTAGGCTTGCTGTCCCTGTCGGTGAGCTCTCGGAGAGCTTTCCAACAGTATGCTGTGCGCCGCGTAACTCCTTACGGATCAAAAGTTATGGACACCGAAGCGATGGATACCTGGTCACAAGCCCCACGCCCTCGGTTTGAGGGCCCAGCCTCTACGTGAAGCGAAGTTGTCTTGCCCAAGGTGCCGTGGGATTCGGTAATAGAAAAGTGATGGATTAGGTTGTCGTCCTTTTCGCGCCCACGACGTATGATCTGGGACTGAAAAACAACGCAAATGACGAAAAGTGTACCAAAACTGATGAAAATGTTCTATTTTGGGCTTCGAAAATAGGCATAGCCGAGCAGGCTTGCTGCCCCCATCATAGAGCACTCGGAGAGCTTTCTAACGGTATGTTGTGCGCCGTGTAACTCCTTACGGATCAAAAGTTATGGGCACCGGAGCGACGGAGACCTGGTCCCAAGCGCCACGGCCTCTGTTTGCGAGCCCAGGCTCTCCGTGAAGCGAAGTTGTCTTGCCCAAGGTGCCGTGGGATTCGGTAATAGAAAAGTGATGGATTAGGTTGTCGTCCTTTTCGCGCCCACAACGTATGATCTGGGACTGAAAAACAACGCAAATGACGAAAAGTGTACTGAAAGTGATGAAAATGTTCTATTTTGGGCTTCGAAAACAGGCATAGCCGAGCAGGCTTTCTACCCCCATCATAGAGCTCTCGGAGAGCTTTCTAACGGTATGTTGTGCGCCGTGTAACTCCTTACGGATCAAAAGTTATGGGCACTGGAGCGACGGAGACCTGGTCCCAAGCCCCGCGGCCTCTGTTTGCGAGCCCAGGCTCTACGTGAAGCGAAGTTGTCTTGCCCAAGGTGCCGTGGGATTCGGTAATAGAAAAGTGATGGATTAGGTTGTCGTCCTTTTCGCGCCCATGACGTATGATCTGGGACTGAAAAACAACGCAAATGGCGAAAAGTGTACCGAAACTGATGAAAATGTTCTATTTTGGGCTTCGAAAACAGGCATAGCTGAGCAGGCTTGCTGCCCCCATCATAGAGCTCTCGGAGAGCTTTCTAACGGTATCTTGTGCGTCGTGTAACCCCTTACGGATCAAAAGTTATGGGCACCAGAGCGACGGAGACCTGGTCCCAAGCCCCACGGCCTCTGTTTGCGAGCCCAGGCTCTACGTGAAGCGAAGTTGTCTTGCCCAAGGTGTCATGGGATTTAGTAGTAGAAATGTGATGGATTAGATTTTCGTCCTTTTCGTAGCTCACGGTGTACGATCCGGGATGAAAAAACAGCGCAAAAGAAGAAAAGTGTCCCGAAACTGATGAAAATGTTCAATTTTGGGCTCCGAAAATAGGTACAGCTGAGTAGGCTCACTGTCCCTGTCGTAGAGCTCTCGGAGAGCTTTCCAACAGTATGCTGTGCGCCGCGTAACTCCTTACGGATCAAAAGTTATGGACACCGAAGCGATGGATACCTGGTCACAAGCCCCACGTCCTCAGTTTGTGGGCCCAGCCTCTATGTGAAGCGAAGTTGTATTGCCCAAGGTGCCGTGGGATTCGGTAATAGAAAAGTGATGGATTAGGTTGTCGTCCTTTTCGCGCCCACGACGTATGTTCTGGGACTGAAAAAAAATGCAAATGACGAAAAGTGTACCGAAACTGATGAAAATGTTCTATTTTGGGCTCCGAAAATAGGCACAGCCGAGCAGGCTTGCTAACCCCATCGTAGAGCTCTCGGAGAGCTTTCCAACGGTATGTTGTGCGCTGCGTAACTCCTTACGGATCAAAAGTTATGGGCACCGGAGCGACGGAGACTTGGTCCCAAGCCCCAAGCCCTCAGTTTGCGGGCCCAGCCTCTACGTGAAGCGAAGTTATCTTGCCAAAGGTGCCGTGGGATTTGGTAATAGAAATGTGATGGATTAGGTTTTCGTCCTTTTCGTCGCTCACGATGTACGATCCGGGATGAAAAAACAGCGCAAAAGAAGAAAAGTGTCCCGAAACTGATGTAAATGTTCAATTTTGTGGCCCAAAAAAAGCACAGTCGAGCAGGCTTGCAATGCCCGTTGTAGAGCTCTCGGAGAGCTTTCCAATAGTATGCTGTGCACCGCGTAACTTTTTACGGATCAAAAGTTATGGGCACCGGAGCGATGGATACCTGGCCACAAGCCCCACGCCCTCGGTTTGCGGGCCCAGCCTCTACGTGAAGTGATGTTGTCTTGCCCAAGGTGCCATGGGATTCGGTAATAAAAATGTGATGGATTAGGTTGTCGTCTTTTTCGAGGCTCACGACGTACGATCCAGGGGAGAAAAACAGCGTAAAAGAAGAAAAGTGTCCCAAAACTGATGAAAATGTTCAATTTTGGGCTCCGAAAATAGGTACAGCCGAGTAGGCTTGCTGTCCCAGTCTAAGAGCTCTCGGAGAGCTTTCCAACAGTATGCTGTGCGCCGCGTAACTCCTTGCGGATCAAAAGTTATGGACACTGAAGCGATGGATACCTGGTCACAAGCCCCACGCCCTCGGTTTGCAGTCCCAGCCTCTACGTGAAGCGAAGTTGTCTTGCCCAAGTGCCGTGGGATTCGGTAATAGAAAAGTGATGGATTAGGTTGTCGTCCTTTTCGCGCCCACGACGCATGATCTGGGACTGAAAAATAACGCAAATGACGAAAAGTGTACCGAAACTGATGAAAATGTTCTATTTTGGGCTTCGAAAATAGGCATAGCCGAGCAGGCTTGCTGCCCCCATCATAGAGCTCTCGGAGAGCTTTCTAACGGTATCTTGTGCGCCGTGTAACCCCTTACGGATCAAAAGTTATGGGCATCGGAGCGACGGAGACCTGGTCCCAAGACCCACGGCCTCTGTTTGCGAGCCCAGGCTCTACGTGAAGCGAAGTTGTCTTGCCCAAGGTGTCGTGGGATTTAGTAGTAGAAATGTGATGGATTAGGTTTTCGTCCTTTTCGTAGCTCACGATGTACGATCCGGGATGAAAAAACAGCACAATAGAAGAAAAGTGTCCCGAAACTGATGAAATGTTCAATTTTGGGCTCCGAAAATAGGTACAGCTGAGCAGGCTCACTGTCCTTGTCGTAGAGCTCTCGGAGAGCTTTCCAACAGTATGTTGTGCGTCGCGTAACTCCTTACGGACCAAAAGTTATGGACACCGAAGCGATGGATACCTGGTCACAAGCCCCACGCCCTCGGTTTGCGGGCCCAGCCTCTACGTGAAGCGAAGTTGTATTGCCCAAGGTGTCGTGGGATTCGGTAATAGAAAAGTGATGGATTAGGTTGTCGTCCTTTTCGCGCCCACGACGTATGATCTGGGACTGAAAAACAATGCAAATGATGAAAAGTGTACCGAAACTGATGAAAACATTCAATTTTGGGCTCAGAAAACTGGCACAGCCGAGCAGGCTAGCTACCCCCATCGTAGTGCTCTCGGAGAGCTTTCCAACGGTATGTTGTGCGCCGCGTAACTCCTTACGGATCAAAAGTTATGGGCACCGGAGCATTGGAAACTTGGTCCCATGCCCCACGCCCTCGATTTGTGGGCCCAGCCTCTACGTGAAGGGAAGTGTGATGGATTAGGTTTTCGTCCTTTTCGTCGCTCACGATGTACGATCCAGGATGAAAAAACAGCGCAAAAGAAGAAAAGTGTCCCGAAACTGATGTAAATGTTCAATTTTGTGGCCCAAAAACAAGCACAGCTGAGCAAGCTTGCAACCCTCGTTGTAGAGCTCTCGGAGAGCTTTCCAATGGTATGCTGTGCACCGCGTAACTTTTTACAGATCAAAAGTTATGGGCACCGGAGCGATGGATACCTGGCCACAAGCCCCACGCCCTCGGTTTGCGGGCCCAGCCTCTACGTGAAGTGATGTTGTCTTGCCCAAGGTGCCGTGGGATTCATTAATAGAAATGTGATGGATTAGGTTGTCGTCCGTTTCACGGCTCACGACGTACGATCCGGGACGAAACAACAACGTAAATGAAGAAAAGTGTCCCGAAAATGGTAAAAATGTTCAATTTTGGGCTCCAAAATGGGTGCAGCCGAGAAGGCTTGCTGCCCCCGTCGTAGAGCTCTCGTAGAACTTTCCAACGGTATGCTGTGCGCCGCGTAACTCCTTACGGATCAAAAGTTATGATTACCGAGGCGACGGATACTTGGTCACAAGCCCCACGCCCTCGATTTGCGGGCCTAGCCTCTAAGTAAAGTGATGTTGTCTTGCCCAAGGTGCCGTGTGATTCGGTAATAGAAATGTGATGGATTTGGTTGTCGTCCATTTCGCGTGTCAAAATGTACGATCAGGGACGAAAAAACAGCGCAAAAGAAGAAAAGTGTCCTGAAACTGATGAAAACGTTCGAATTTGGGCTCCAAAAATAGGCACAAACAAGCAGGCTTGCTGCCTCTGACGTAGAGCTCTGGGAGGGCTTTCTAACGGTATGATGTGCGCCATGTAACTCCTTATGGATAAAAAGTTATGGGCATCGGAGCGACGGAGGCCTGGTCCCAGGCCCCACGCCGTCGATTTTCAGGCCCAGCCTCGCCGTGGAGTGATGTTGTCTTGCCCAAGGTGCCGTGGGATTCGGTAATAGAAATGTGATGGATTAGGTTGTTGCCCTTTTTGCGGCTCACGACGTAAGATTTGGGATGGAAAATTAGAGCAAAAGAAGAAAAGTGTCCCGAAACTGAAGAAAACTTTGATTTTGGGCTCTGAAAATAGGCACAACAGAGCAGGCTTGCTACCCCCGTCGTAGAGCTCTCGGAGAGCTTTCCAACGGTATGTTGTGCGCCGCGTAACTCCTTACGAGTCAAAAGTCATGGGCACTGGAGCGACGGATACCTGGTCACAAGCCCCACGCCCTCGGTTGGCAAGCCCAGCCTCTACGTGAAGTGAAGTTGTCTTGCCCAAGGTGCCATGGGATTCGGTAATAGAAATGTGATGTATTAGGTTGTCGTCTTTTTCGCGGCTCACGACGTACAATCCGGGGCAGAAAAACAGCGTAAAAGAAAAAAAGTGTCCCAAAACTGATGAAAACCTTCGATTTTGGGCTCTGAAAACAGGTGTAGTCGAGCAGGCTTGTTCCCGTTGTCGTAGAGCTCTCGGAGAGCTATCCAACGGTATGCTGTGCGTCACGTAACTCCTTACGGATCAAAAGTTATGGGCACCGGAGCCACAGATACCTGGTCACAAGCCCCACGCCGTCGGTTTGCGGGCCCAGCCTCTACGTGAAGTGAAGTTGTCTTGCCCAAGGTGTCGTGGGATTCGGTAATAGAAATATGATAGATTAGGTTGTCGTCCATATCGCTGCTCAGGACGTACGATCCGGGACGGAAAAATAGCATAAAAGAATAAAAGTGACCCGAAACTGATGAAAACGTTCGATTTTGGGCTCCGATAATAGGTGCAGCCGAGCAGGCTTTATGCCCCCTTCGTTGAGCTCTTGGAGCGCTTTCCAATGGTTTGCTTTAAGCCACATAACTCCTTACGGATCAAAAGTTATGGGTACCAGAGCGACGGACACCTAGTCCCAAGCCCCACGCCCTCGGTTTGCGGGCCCAGCCTCTATGTGAAGCGAAGTTGTCTTGCCCAAGGTGCCGTTGGATTCGGTAATAGAATTGTGATGGATTAGGTTGTCATCCTTTTCTGGGCTCACGACGTACGATCCTGGATGAAAAAATAGAGCAAAAGAAGAAAAGTGTCCCGAAACTTATGAAAATGTTCGATTTTGGGCTCTGAAAAAAGGCACAACCGAGCAGGCTTGTTGCCCCTGTCGTAGAGCTCTCGGAGAGCTTTCCAACAGTATGCTGTGCACCGCGTAACTCCTTACGGATCAAAAGTTATGGGTACCGGAGGGACGGAGAACTGGTTCCAAGCCCCACGCCCTTGGTCTGCGGGCCCAGCCTCTACGTGAAGCGAAGTTGTCTTGCCCAAGGTGCCGTGGGATTCGGTAATAGAAATGTGATGGACTAGGTTGTCGTCATTTTCGCGGCTCACGACGTACGATCCAGGACAAAAAAACAACGCAAAAGAACAAAAGTGTCCCGAAACTGATGAAAATCTTCGATTTTGGGCTTCGAAAACAGGCACAGCCGAGCAGGCTTGCTGCCCCCGTCGTAGAGCTCTCGGAGAGCTTTCCAACGGTTTGAAATGTGCCGCGTAACTCCTTACGGATCAAAAGTTATGGGCTTCAAAAATAGGCTCAGCCGAACAGGCTTGCTGCCTCCTTCGTAGAGCTCTTGGAGAGCTTTCCAACGGTTTGCTGTGCGCCACGTAACTCCTTACGGATCAAAATTTATGGGCACCGGAGTGATAGAGACCTGGTCCCAAGTCCCACGCCCTCGGTTTGCGGGCCCAGCCTCTATATGAAGCGAAGTTGTCTTGCCCAAGGTGTCATGGGATTCGGTAATAAAAATGTGATGGATTAGGTTGTCGTCCTTTTCGCGGCTCACGACGTACGATCCGCGACAAAAAAATAGCATAAAAGAAGAAAAGTGTCCCGAAACTAATGAAAATGTTTGATTTTGGGCTCCGAAAATAGGCACAGCCGAGCAGGCTTGCTGCCTCCGTCGTAGAGCTCTCGGAGAGCTTTCCAACGGTATGCTGTACTCCGCGTAACTCCTTACGGATCAAAAGTTATAATGACCGAAGCGACGGATACCTGGTCACAACCCCCACTGTCACACCCCAACCCGACCTATAAAGGTTAGACTAGGGTGTGATCTAAACATTCAAGTCATATCACGTACTTAATCGTTCATGAAAGTTTAACACTTAATGTTTAGCCTAAACTCCACAAATTCTTTGGAAAACCGGCAGCGTAACGGCAGTAATTAGACTCTTTAGTTTGACCTAATTCTCTAAATTCCTCAAAACCTTCAACCTTAATTTCATTTCCAACTAAGATTACTATTTATCACCAACCGAACGCCTACTAGTTATCTCGAAGTCTCGTTTGACTAATAACCTAGCATGATAACTCTATCTCGTTTGTTTGTTAATTCTTGTTACAAAAGCACCTGTTGATCTTAGCCTACCAATGAGTACCTGTTTAAGATTGGATAGATTCATTTACTTAATCCTTCACCTGATACTTCATAAGCCTGTGATAGATACTAGCCAGTAGCGATAGCAAAAACGACCATAAGAGTATCTATCTAGTTATGATCAGTACAACCCAAAATTAGACCCCAAATTACAACGGGGGTCATTTACAATACACTAACAAGCAACATAAGAAATAGTCTTCAAGCAACATATCGTTCACAAATGGCCATAGTCAAGTAAGGCACGTAGGGCAAGCAATCATTCCAAGGAGTCATCATTAGGCACGTTGTCCTCGGGTACCTGTTCCTGGTCTTCTTCACCTGAGATGATAAAAGAGGGTGAGTCCTTATGAACTCAGCGAGGGGAACGAGAAATAAGTTTTGAAACTCTTTTTCCAGTTCAACTTATGGAAACCCTTTTTGCAAGCATGACATATATCACAAGCAAGTTCATAATGTAATATAAAAGTAAAAGAACATAATTACCCGTCTTTCCTCCCCGAGGTCCTCTAGGAACCAAGCGAGAGTACTTATACACATAGTGAAAAGGATATGGTGAGCTTTTGCTCTTAGTTTACTTCTAGTATCAGTTGTTGCGGCCGACTTCAAATCATCCACTTATCACGCCAAATGGGTGAACTCCGGATGTACCCCGAAATCCTACGACCCAACTCTCTGAGGAAGTCTAGCCCCCAAGCAAGAGAGAGAATTGGACAATGGTGGTCACGGTTGCACTGGCAAGCCCGATGCCGCCCAGTTTGCGTGAAACATTACCACGCCAGAATGAAAGGTTGCAACCTTGTATGCAATGCACATTTATGACATTTAATATATCACATTAGGAGGACAACAAAGTAGGTTGCCTCCGAGCAGTCATAAGATTGCACATTGACAAGTAAACATGCGAGGCACGATAGGACAGGTAATTTCACTTGTAAAGCACATGGAGTTATATGAATATTAAACGGGCAGCCATGTAATGCATGTAAATCAAGTCATATAACTCATTTCGAAGTTCTCGTAATCAAATAATAAGGTCATACAACATGCAACGACGTTTACGTGGGACCGGGTGCAAGAAATGTCTACTTGTCAACATGTAATCATCGGAACCACATTTAGGGCTATAAGGGCAACTACGGGCAGCCTACTAATCACATAATTAAACGCGATATCCATAGGATCAACACTTAGCGAGTTTACCTAGTCACTAGGGTTTCAATTCATGCTTACCCGTTCGATTAAACCCTAAGTTGTCAAGTAAATAAACTCAAGCCATGTATCGATTAATTAAAACACCCTCAAGCATTCAAAACTGTCCACACAACATCCAAGTGCCACAATCCCAAGCATATAATACAACAAGAGAAGTTACAATAATTTTCAAAGCATATCACTAGATGAAAACCTCACTGCAATGGTCTATTTTCTCACAATCATTGAGACAAGCAAACAATCTCCAATTCCAGTGACTAAAATTTGAAATTAAAGCTTAAGGAGTGAACTAAATTCATAAACAAACCTCGCATCATTTGGAGTTCGGGTTCAAGAGTTATAGCCAAAACCGTGAGACTACGCAAAACTGTCCAGATTTGTACACATTTCAATACTTATCGTTTTTGAGGACCATAGGGTCAGATTTAGCCTTAGTCTATTTCTGACAAAAATTTCCAGAACTGAGAAATATAGCAGCATACCAAATTTCATGAATTTTGGATATCATTTACTAAGTCAAAATTGGTTCGTTTTACAAGGACAGTGAATCTGCCAAAACCTGCTTCATTTTCCAGATTTTCCAGATTTAGACACCTTTCGATGTTTTGCCATTTTGGAGACCTTAGAGTCAAAATTGGATTTGGCCTATTTCTGCAAAAAATTCTCAGAACTGGCAAAACTAGTTACCTACCAATCTTCACGCATTTTCAACATCATTTACCTGGTCAAAATCACTTCGCTCCAACAAGTCAGAAGACTGTCCATTTACGTGATTTCACCTATCTTCACATTCAAGCCAAATATCTTGCCATGCATGTTTACAAAAGCTCATGTACACACATATGTCACAAGTACAGAGGTAAAAATAGACATTTAAAGGCATGCATGTGGTTTTTGAAAGCTTTTCAAAAGAGTTTTAGCCCTCACCTTAGCAAGACAACAATGAAGATGCACAAAGCTCTTGATGAAGCACAAGGTAGTCTTTTCTCCTTGCTTAGCCGAGAGACAACTTGAAATTCTCTAATTCCAAGCCTAGTAACCATGTTCTTAGTATGTGCAAGTGGCTAGAACAAAAAGAAAACGAAATAGAAGCTACCAAACATACCTAAGCCGAAATGAAGGTCCTATGAGCTTGCATGTGTGTCTTTTGCATTCTAGCTTGCTTGGTCGAGTTCATTAGTAACTTGCATGTCTTGAAGAACCTTTGGATGATGAACTTAAGCTATGGAGTCTATAATTTCAGCTAGGGCCAAGAGAGAGAGAAGAAATGAGAGAAATAATGAAAGAAAGAGAGAATGAGAGAAAGAATGAAAAGCTTGAGGAATTTTGATGCATGTGTCGGCCTAGGGCCTTGAAAATTCTGATTTTGTGTCTTCAAGAGTATAATTTGAATTGTCTAGCATGGGAAATTTGAGTGTGTCGAGAATGGGGTGCATTGGGTAGGGTTTTAAGTCATTTTTTTTTTGCTTTGTGTCATAACTTGTCATAGAATGTCTAGGTTCAATTTTGAATTATGCAATGCTAGCACAAATGCAAGAGGTGGTCGGCCAAGGCTTACAAAATTCTGAATTTTTTGTCTTGTTTGAGCATTATTTAATTGAGTGCTTGGAATATGCAAAAGAATAAAGAATAAAGAATAAGAATGTCTAGCTTTTTGTGAGATTTCGTCTTCTAGTGAGTTGACTTAGCATTTTAATATTAGTTAATGGAATTTGTAGGATTAATTAATGATCTAGTGCTTTATGCAAGATGCTTTCTTGATAAGCGTACGGGCACGCTTTCCTACATTTAGGGCATGCACTACGAGGTAAGGCACGAACTACGAGACGAATGCATGTTTCCCAAGTAAATGCACACAACCCTAAATGTATGCATGTAATTCAATGCAAGGCACACAAAACGAAACACGACTCTTAAACCTAGGTCAAGGCACGTAAATCTAGATTTGGCACACGAAATGAGGTATTGCACGTAAATCGAGGTCGGGCCTCACATCCTCCCCTCCTTAAATGAATTTCATCCCGAAATTCAATATTACCTTTGAAATAAAGCTGGATACTGTTGCTCCATTTGGTCTCGCCTTTCCCACGTTGTTTCTTCAACTCCATGATGATCCCACAACACTTTCACCATCAGTATAGATTTGTTGCGTAACTCCCGATCTTGCTGGTCTAGGATCCGAACGGGCTTCTCTTCATAAGACAAGTTCTCCCGAAGCTTCAACGGCTCTGGCTCCAAGATATGCGATGGATCAGGATGATACTTCCGTAGCATTGAAACATGAAAGACATCGTGAATATTGGAGAGGTTTTGGGGTAGTTCCAGGCGATATGCCAATTTGCCAACCTTCTCAATTATCTCAAATGGTCCTACAAACCTCGGGCTTAACTTTCCACCCTTGCCGGGTTTAATCAGTCCCTTCCGAGGTGATATCTTCAAGAATACCTTGTCGCTGACCTCAAACTCTAGACTCCGTCTTCGTCAGTCTGCATAACTTTTCTGCCTACTTTGGGCGGTAAGCATCCGTTTTCAGATGAGGTAGAAATTATCAACAGTCTTCATAAGTTCAGGTAGAAGGGTCGGGTCAAAAGTCTTCGTATCACCTACTTCATCCCAGTAAATTTTTGGCTCCAAAAATAGGCGCAGACGAACAGGCTTGCTGCCCCTGTCGTAGAGCTCTGGGAGTGCTTTCCAACGGTATGCTGTGCGCCACGTAACTTCTTACGAATAAAAAGTTATGGGCACCGGAGCAACGGAGACCTGGTCCCAAGCCCCACGCCCTCAATTAGCGGGCCCAGCCTCTCCGTGAAGTGAAGTTGTCTTGCCCAAGGTGCCATGGGATTCGGTAATAGAAATGTGATTGATTAGGTTGTCGTCCTTTTCGCAACTCACGACTTACGATCCGGGACAGAAAAATAGCACAAAATAATAAAGGCGTCCCGAAACTGATGAAAACTTGGATTTTGCGCTACGAAAATAGGCACAGAAAACCAGGCTTACTGCCCTCGTCGTAGAGCTCTCGAAGAGCTTTCGAACGGTATGCTGTGCGCCGCGTAACTCCTTACAAATCAAAAGTTATGGGCACCGGAGCGACAAATACCTGGTCACAAGCCCCACGCCCTCGCTTTGCGGGCCAAGCCTCTACGTGAAGTAATGTTGTCTTGCCCAAGGTGCCATGGGATTCGGTAATAGAAATATGAAGGATTAGGTTGTCGTCCATTTTGCAGCTCTCGACGTACGATCCGGGACGGAAAAATAGCATAAAAGAAGAAAAGTGTCCCAAAACTGACGAAAACATTTGATTTTGGGCTCCGAAAATAGACACAGCTAAGCAGGCTTTATGCGCCCTTCGTAGAGCTCTTGGAGTGCTTTCCAACGGTTTGCTGTGCGCCATGTAACTCCTTATGGATCAAAAGTTATGGGCACCGGAGCAACGGCGACCTGGTCCCAAGCCCCACGCCCTCGGTTTGCGGGCCCAGGCTCTACGTGAAGCGAAGGTATCTTGCGTAAGGTGCCATGGGATTTGGTAATAGAAATGTGATGCATTAGGTTGTCGTCCTTTTCGCGGTTCACGACGTACAATCCGGGATGAAAAAACAGCGCAAAAGAAGAAAAGTGTCCTGAAACTGATGAAAGTGTTCGATTTTGGGCTCCGAAAACAGGCACAGCTTAGCAGGCTTGCTGCCCCCGTCGTAGAGCTCTCGGAGAGCTTTCCAACGGTATGCTGTGCATCGCATAACTCCTTACAGATCAAAAATTATGGGCACCGGAGCGACGGAGACCTAGTCCCAAGCCCTAATCCCTCAGTTTGCGGGCCCAGCCTCTACATGAAGTGAATTTGTCTTGCCCAAGGTATCGTGGGATTCGGTAAAAGAAATGTGATGGAATAGGTTGTCGTCCATTTCGTGGCTCACGACGTACGATCCGGGACGAAAAAATAGCGCAAAAGTACCCGAAAACAGATGAAAGTGTTCGAATTTGGGCTCCGACAATAGGCATAGCCTAGTAGGCTTGCTGCCTCTGTCGTAGAGCTCTCGGAGAGCTTTCCAACGGTATGCTGTGCGCCGCGTAACTCCTTATGGATCAAAAGTTATGGGCACCGGAGCGACGGATACCTGGTCCCAAGCCCCACACCCTCGGTTTGCGGGCCCCGAAAATAGGCGCAGGCGAGCAAGCTCGGTACCCATGTCATAGAGCTCTTGGAGTGCTTTACAACAGTATGTTGTGCGCCACGTAACTCCTTACGGATAAAAAGTTATGGGTACCGGAGCGACGGAGACCTGGTCCCAAGCCCCACGACGTCGGTTTGCGGGCCCAGCCTCTCCGTGAAGCGAAGTTGTCTTGCCCAGGGTGCCGTGGGATTCAGTAATAGAAATGTGATGGATTAGGTTGTCATCATTTTCTTGGCTCACGACGTATGATCCGGGACAGAAAAATAGCGCAAAAGAAGAAAAGTATCCCGAAATTGGTGAAAATGTTGGATTTTGGGATCCGAAAATAGGCTTAGACGAGCAATCTTGCTGACCCCGTCGTAGAGCTCGCGGAGAGCTTTCCAACGGTATGCTATGCGCCGCGTAACTCCTTACGGATCAAAAGTTATGGGCTCCGAAGCGACGGATACCTAGTCACAAGCCCCACGCCCTCGATTTGCAAGCCCAACCTTTATGTGAAGTGAAGTTGTCTTGCCCAAGGTACCATGGGATTCGGTAATAGAAATGTGATGGATTCGGTTGTCGTCCTTTTCGCGGCTTAGGACGTACGATCTGGGACGGAAAAACTGCGTAAAAGAAGAAAAGTATCTCGAAACTGAATAGAGCGTTCAATTTTGGGCTCCGAAAATAGGAACAGCTGAGCAGGCTTGCTGTCCCCATCGTAGATCTTTCGGAGAGCTTTCCAACGGTATGCTGTGCGCCGTGTAACTCCTTACGGATCAAAAGTTATGGGCACTGGAGCGACGGAGACTTGGTCCCAAGCCCCACGGCCTCTGTTTGCGGGCCCAGGCTCTACGTGAAGTGAAGTTGTCTTGCCCAAGGTGTCGTGGGATTCGGTAATAGAAATGTGATAGATTAGGTTTTTGTCCTTTTCGTAGCTCACGATGTACGATCCGGGATGAAAAAACAGTGCAAAAAGAAGAAAAGTAGCCCAAAATTGATGAAAATGTTTAATTTTGGGCTCCGAAAATAGGCATAGCCGAGCAGCCTTGCTACCCTTGTTGTAGAGCTCTCGGAGAGCTTTCCAACGGTATGCTGTGCGCCGCATAACTCCTTACGGATCAAAAGTTATGGACACCGAAGCGATGGATACCTGGTCACAAGCCCCACGCCCTCGGTTTGTGGGCCCAGCCTCTACGTGAAGCGAAGTTGTCTTGCCCAAGGTGTCGTGGGATTCGGTAATAGAAATGTAATGGATTAGGTTGTCATCCTTTTCGCGACCACGACGTACAATCCGGGACGGAAAAACAACGCAAATGAAGAAAGTGTCCCAAAACTGATGAAAATGTTCTATTTTGGGCTCCGAAAACAGGCACAGCCAAGCAGGCTTGCTGCCCCCATCGTAGAGCTCTCGGATGGCTTTCCAACGGTATGCTGTGTGTCACACCCCCAACCCGACCTATGAAGGTTAGACTAGGGTGTGATGTAATCATTAACGTTCTTTTACGATTATAACTGGTTAATGAAGGTTAAGCTTATCCGTTAGACTAGAACTCCAACAATTCTTCGGAAAAATCGGCAGCATAACAGCTGTAGTTAGGACCTTTTTGTTTGACCTAATTTCTAAGCACCTCGATTATTCCAATCATTAATCCAATTCCATTAAGGACTCCTATTTTGTAATCAACCGATATGCCTACCAGTCTATCTTGAAAGTCTCGTTTGGTTAATAAGCCTAGCATGATAACTATATCCCATGTATTTATTAATTTCCTATCATGCAAGTACCTATTATTCTTTAGTTTACAAATAAGCACCTAAGTGGAATTAGATATAATTGACTTTGTTGATTTTTCACCTAGTGGTTTAATTGCCTACGATAGCTACTATTCAAGATAATCAAAGCAAATAACCAAATAAGAAGTTTGTCCGGTTATAGATAGTACAATCCCAAAATTAGACCCAAATTACAACGGGATCATTTACATCAATAACATGAACAGTTTACAATCAAACACAACATCCATATAGCAACCACTTTCAGGCAAAGCACAAAAGCACGTAGTCACTCCAAGGAATCATCAACAAGCACATTTACTTTGGGTACTTGTTCCAAATATGTTGCACCTGTGACAAAAAAGAGGGTGAGTCCTTATGAACTCAGCGAGGGGGAAACGAGAAATACGTTTTGAAACTCTTTTTCCGGTTCAACTTATGAAAACCCTTTTTGAAAACATGACATATAACACAAGTAAGTTTATAATGTAATATAAAAGTAAAAGAACACAATTACCCGTCTTTCCTCCCCGAAGTCCTCTAGGAACCAAGTGAGAGTACTTATACACATAGTGAAAATGATACGGTTTGATATATACAGGACTCTAGAGGTAGCTCATACGGGCTCAAGAGGTAGCTCCAACCACATTTAGGTGTAGTACTTTCCCCGCATAGCACTTACTTCCTGCCGTTCAAGTTCATTTTCAGTAACAGTTGTTGCGGCCGACTTCAATCATCCAATTTTCACGCCAAATGGGTGTACTCCGGATGTACCCTAAAATCCTACGACCCAACTCTCCGAGGAAGTCCAGCCCCCAAGCGAGAGAGGGAATTGGACCATAGTAGTCACGGTTGCACCGGCAAACCCGATGCCGCCCGGTGTGCGTGAACGCTACCATGCCAGAATGAAAGGTTGCAACCTTGTATGCAATGCACATTTATGCCATTTAACATTTCACATTTGGAGGTCAACAAAGTAGGTTTCCTCCGAGCAAGTATAAGATCACATTTTGACATATTGGCATATAAGGCATTGTAAGAACATGTAATCGTTTCATATATCAATTCGAAAGCAATTAAACCTTCACGGGAAGCCAAGTAACCATGATCAAATAATTCATAGCATGTCTTTTAACAATTCACATTAGGAGGTCAACAAAGTAGGTTACCTCCGAGCAAGTATAAGGTCACATATCGATAAGTAACCATACAAGGCATGCTTTGACATGTATATTCACTTTGTAAAACACTTAGGAGCATGTGAACATTTAACGGACAGCCAAGTGACACCATATAAAACAGGTCATATAGCCCATTTTAGTTCACATATTAAGTGTTGAGATCATACGAGCATGCAACGACACTTATACAAGACCGGGTGCAAGAATAGTTCACGTATCAACATGCAATCGACGGGAATCATGTTTAGAGTTATAAAAACAATTCCGGGCAGCCTATTAACCTCCTTCAACATCATTTATAATTCACACAAGAATGGTTTATGACTCGGGAACCTACGGGGCCATTAGGGTTTGTTAGGCTGTACTCGAGGTCGGTTTGTTTGCGAAGCACCATAAGCAATTCTTAAACCATTTCAAGCATACTTAACATTTATTAGGCAGCCCACTAATCACACAATTAAACAAAATAACCATAGGATTATCGCTTAGCAAGTTTTCATAGTCGATAGGGTTTCGTTTCATGCTTACACGTGCGATTAAGCCACAAGTTGACAAGCAATTAAACCCAAGCCATGAATTGATCAATTAAAACATCCTCAAACATCCAAAACAGTCCACAAAACATTCAAGTGTCACAATCCCAAGCATTTAATACAACAAGGGAAGCTACATTAATTTTCAAAGCATATCAATAGGTGAAACCCTCACTGCAATGGACTGTTTTCTCACGATCATTAAGACAAGAAAACAAACTCCAATTCAAGTGAACAAGATGTCAAATTAAAGCTTAAGGAGTGAACTAAATTTAGAAACAAATCTCGCATCATTTGGAGTTCGGGTTCAAGAGTTATAGCCAAAACAGTGAGACTGCACAAAACTGTCCAGATATGCATACATTTCAATACTTGTCGTTTTTAGGGCCTTAGGGTCAGATTTAGCCTTAGTCCATTTCTGACAAAAATGTCCAGAACTGAAAAATATATCAGCACACCAAATTTCATGCATTTTTGGATATCATTTACTAAGTCAAAACTGGTTCGTTCCACAAGGTCAGTGAATCTGCCAAAACCTGCTTCATTTTTTCAGACTTTCCAGATTTGGACACATTTTAATGATTTTCCATTTTGACGACCTTAGAGTCAAAATTAGCTTCGGCCTATTTCTTCGAAAAATGTTCAAAACTGGAAACAATAGTCACCTACCAATTTTCATGCATTTTTAACTTCAGTTTCCTAGCCAAACTCACCTCGCAACAACAAGTCAGAGAGCTGTCAACAAACCCGATTTCATCTATCATCAACTTCAAGCCAAAATCTTGCCATGCATGGTTGTAAAAGCTTATGAACACACATATAACTCAAGTACAGAAGCAAAGACATACATTTAAGAGCATGCATGTGGATTTTTGAAGGATTTTCAAAAGGTTTTAGCCCTCACCTCTTTGAAGATCTAGCAAATGAGCACAAAATCCTTGTTTTTTAGCTTTGTGTGAGTTTTCTTGCTATGTTGCTTGCTTGTGCTTGCTATGGCCGAGCTTGGGAGAGTCTTAGAGAGTTGTTAGGAGTCTTGAATGCTCAAGGAGCAGCCATGGTCGAAAATGAGAGAGAAGGAGAGAGAATGGGAGAGTTTTGAGAGAAAAATGAATGTTTGAAGAGTTGTTTGTGAGCATTGGCTTATGTGTTGGCCTTGAGCTTTGAAAAATCTGATTTTGTGTCATCTTTTGAGCATCTTTTGAATTGTTTTAGAATGTGGGTTGAGAGGGACAAGAAAGTGAGCATGGGTGTTAGTAAAATAGTGCATAGGTGCAAGGAAAAGCATGACATGGTGTAAGAGAATGTTGGGTAGAATAGAATATTTTATAGTTAGTGGGTTTTGTAGAGATTTGAATTAGGAATATAATATTGGTTAGTGGATTGTGTAGGATTATTTAATAGTCCAGTGTTTTATGTAGGATTCTTTATTGGTTTGCGTGTAGACACACAGTTCGAGGTTTATGGTAAGCACTACGAGGCATGCACCGAAATCAATACGGGGCACAAATCACGGGGTAGACACGAACTACGAGGTAAGACACGTACTTCAAGATAAATGCACGCATTCCAATGCAAATGCACGCAACCCTAGGTAAATGTACATAAACCAATACAAGGCACGTAATTCAATGCAATGCACATAAATCAAGGTACGACTCTTAAACCTAGGTTAAGACATGCAACTCAAGGTCAGGGCACGTAAAATGAGATAACGCACGCAATTCAAATTCGGGGCACATAATTCGAGGATTGGGGCACATAATTCTAGGTCAAGGCACAAATGACGAGGCATGCACGAAAATCAAGACAGGGCACGTAATCCAAGGTTAGTCATATCATTCTTGGTCTATGGCACGTAAATCAAGGTAACACACATTATTCGGGGTTGGGCCTCACATTGTGCGCCGCGTAACTCCTTACGGATCAAAAGTTATAGGCACCAGAGCGACGGAGACCTGGTCCCAAGTCCCACACCCTCGGTTTGCGGGTCCAGCCTCTACGTGAAGCGAAGTTGTCTTGCCCAAGGTGCCGTGGAATTCGGTAATAGAAATGTGATGGATTAGGTTTTCGTCCTTTTCACGGTTCACGATGTACGATCCGAGATGAAAAAACACTTCAAAAGAAGAAAAGTGTCCCGAAACTGATGTATATGTTCAATTTTGTTCTCCAAAAATAGGCACAGCCGAGCAGGCTTGCTGCCACCATCGTAGAGCTCTCGGAGAGCTTTCCAACGGTATGTTGTGCACCACGTAACTCCTTACAGATCAAAAGTTATGGGCACCGGAGCGACGGATACCCGGTCACAAGCCCCACGCCCTCGATTTGCGGGCCCAGCCTCTACGTGAAGTGAAGTTGTCTTGCCCAAGGTGTCGTGGTATTCGGTAATAGAAATGTGATGGATTAGGTTGTCGTCCGTTTTGCGGTTCACGACGTACGATCCGGGACGGAACAACAGCGTAAAAGAAGAAAAGTGTCCCAAAAATGATGAAAACGTTCGATTTTGGGCTCTGAAAATAGGTGCAGCCGAGTAGACTTGCTGCCCCCGTCGTAGAGCTCTCGTAGAGCTTTCCAACAGTATGTTGTGCGCCGCGTAACTCCTTACGTATCAAAAGTTATGATTACCGAGGCGACGGATACCTAGTCACAAGCCCCACGCCCACGATTTGCAGGCCCAGCCTCTACGTGAAGTGAAGTTGTCTTGCCCAAGGTACCATGAGATTCGGTAATAGAAATGTGATGGATTTGGTTGTCGTCCTTTTCGCGGCTTACAACGTACGATCCGGGACGAAAAAACAGCGTAAAAGAAGAAAAGTATCTCGAAACTGAAGAGAGCATTCGATTTTGGTCTCCGAAAATAGGAACTGCCGAGTAAGCTTGCTGCCCCCGTCGTAGAGCATTCAGAGAGCTTTCCAACGGTATGCTGTGCGTCGTGTAACTCCTTACGGATCAAAAGTTATGGGCACCGGAGCGACGGAGACCTGGTCCTAAGCCCCACGGCCTCTGTTTGCGGCCCAAGCTCTACGTGAAGCGAAGTTGTCTTGCCCAAGGTTTCGTGGGATTCGGAAATAGAAATGTGATAGATTAGGTTTTCGTCCTTTTCGTAGCTCTCGATGTACGATCCGGGATGAAAAAACAGCGCAAAAGAAGAAAAGTATCCTGAAACTGATGAAAATATTCAATTTTGGACTCTGAAAATAGGCATAGCCGAGCAAGCTTGCTACCCTCGTCGTAGAGCTCTCAGAGAGCTTTCCAACGGTATGCCGTGCGCCGTGTAACTCCTTACGGATCAAAAGTTATGGACACCGAAGCGATGGATACCTGGTCACAAGCACCACGCCCTCGGTTTGCAGGCCCAGCCTCTACGTGAAACGAAGTTGTCTGGCCCAAGGTGCTGTGGGATTTGGTAATAGAAATGTGATGGATTAGGTTGTCGTCCATTTCGCGACCACGACGTACGATCCGGGACGGAAAAACAAGACAAGTGAAGAAATGTGTCCCGAAATTGATGAAAATGTTCTATTTTGGACTCCAAAAATAGGCACAGCTGAGTAGCCTTGTTTCCCCCGTCGTAGAGCTCTCGGAGAGCTTTCCAACGGTTTGCTGTGCACTGCGTAACTCCTTACGGATCAAAAGTTATGGGCACCGGAGCGACGGAGACCTGGTCCCAAGCGCCACACCCTCGGTTTGCGGGCCCAGCCTCTATGTGAAGCGAAGTTGTCTTGCCCAAGATGCCATGGGATTCGGTAATAGAAATGTGATGGATTAGGTTTTCATCCTTTTCGTGGCTCACGATGTACGATCCGAGATGAAAAAACAACGCAAAAGAAGAAAAGTGTACCGAAACTGATGTATATGTTCAATTTTGTGCTCCAAAAACAGGCACAGCCGAGCAGGCTTGCTGCCCCCATCGTAGAGCTCTCGGAGAGCCTTCCAACGGTATGCTGTGTACCGCGTAACTCCTTACGAATCAAAAGTTATGGGCACCGAAGCGATGGATACCTGGTCACAAGCCCTACGCCCTCGGTTTGCGGGCTCAGCCTCTACGTGAAGCCAAGATGTCTTGCCCAAGGTGCCGTGGGATTCGGTAATAGAAATGTGATGGATTAGGTTGTCGTCCTTTTTGCGACCACGACTTACAATACAGGACGGAAAAACAACGCAAATGAAGAAAAGTGTCCCGAAACTGATGAAAATGTTCTATTTTGGGCTCCAAAAACAGGCACAGTGGAGCAGGCTTGCTGCCTCCATCGTAGAGCTCTCGGAGAACTTTCCAACAGTATGCTGTGCGCCGCGTAACTCCTTACGGATCAAAATTTATGAGCACCAGAGCGATGAAGACCTGGTTCCAAGCCCCACACCCTCGGTTTGCGGGCCCAGCCTCTACATGAAACGAAGTTGTCTTGCCTAAGGTGCCGCGGGATTTGGTAATAGAAATGTGATGGATTAGGTTTTCGTCCTTTTCGTGGATCACGATGTACGATCCGAGATGAAAAAACTGCGCAAAAGAAGAAAAGTGTCCTGAAACTGATGTATATGTTCAATTTTGTGTGCCAAAAATAGGCACAGCCGAGCAGGCTTGCTGCCCCCGTCGTAGAGCTCTCGGAGAGCCTTCCAACGGTATGTTGTGCACTACGTAACTCTTTACGGATCAAAAGTTATGGGCACCGGAGCGACGGATACCTGGTCACAAGCCATACGCCTCCGGTTTGCTAGCCCAGCCTCTACGTGAAGCGAAGTTGTCTTGCCCAAGGTGCCGTGGGATTCGGTAATAGAAATGTTATGGATTAGGTTGTTGTCCTTTTTTCGACCACGACTTACAATACGGGACGGAAAAACAACGCAAATGAAGAAAAGTGTCCCGAAACTGATGAAAATGTTCTATTTTGGGCTCCGAAAATAGGCACAGTCGAGCAGGCTTGCTGCCTCTATCGTAGAGCTCTCGGAGAACTTTCCAACAGTATGCTGTGCACCGCGTAACTCCTTACGGATCAAACTTTATGGGCACCAGAGCGATGAAGACCTGGTCCCAAGCCCCACACCCTCGGTTTACGGGCCCAGCCTCTACATGAAGCGAAGTTGTCTTGCCCAAGGTGCCGCGGGATTCGGTAATAGAAATGTGTTGGATTAGGTTTTCATCCTTTTCATGGATCACGATGTATGATCCGAGATGAAAAAACTGCGCAAAAGAAGAAAAGTGTCCTGAAACTGATGTATATGTTCAATTTTGTGAGCCAAAAATAGGCACAGCCGAGCAGGCTTGCTGCCCCCGTCGTAGAGCTCTCGGAGAGCCTTCCAACGATATGCTGTGCACTACGTAACTCCTTACGGATCAAAAGTTGTGGGCACCGGAGCGACGGATACCTGGTCACAAGCCACACGCCCTCGGTTTGCTGGCCCAACCTCTACGTGAAGTGAAGTTGTCTTGCCCAAGGTGTCGTGGGATTCAGTAATAGAAATGTGATGGATTAGGTTGTCGTCCGTTTCACGGCTCACGACGTACGATCCGGGATGGAACAAAAGCGTAAAAGAAGAAAAGTGTCCAAAAAATGATGAAAACGTTCAATTTTGGCATCCGAAAATGGGTGCAGCCGAGCAGGCTTGCTACCCGAGTCGTAGAGCTCTTAGAGAGCTTTTCAACGGTATGCTGTGCGCCGCGTAACTCCTTACGAATCAAAAGTTATGATTACCGAGGCGACGGATACCTGGTCACAAGCCCCCACGCCCTTGTTTTGCAGGCCTAGCCTCTACGTGAAGTGAAGTTTTCTTGCCCAAGGTACCATGGGATTCGGTAATAGAAATGTGATGGATTCGATTGTCGTCCTTTTCGCAGCTTACGACGTACGACCCGGGATGAAAAAACAGCGTGAAAGAAGAAAAGTATCTCGAAACTGAAGAGAGAGTTCGATTTTGGGCTCTAAAAATAAGAACAGCCGATCAGGCTTGCTACCCCCGTCGTAGAGCTTTTGGAGAGCTTTCCAATGGTATGCTGTGCGCCGCGTAACTTCTTACGGATCACAAGTTATGGGCACCGGAGCGACGGAGACCTGGTCCCAAGCCCCACGGCCTCTGTTTGCGGCCCAGGTTCTACGTGAAGAGAAGTTGTCTTGCCCAATGTGTCGTGGGATTCGGTAATTGAAATGTGATAGATTAGGTTTTCGTCCTTTTCGTAGCTCACGATGTACGATCCGGGATGGAAAAACAGCGCAAAAAAAGAAAATTGTCCCGAAACTGATGAAAATGTTAAATTTTGGGCTCCAAAAATAGGCACAGCCGAGCAGGCTTGCTGCCCTCGTCATAGAGCTCTCAGAGAACTTTCCAACAGTATGCTATGCGACGCGTAACTCCTTACGGATCAAAAGATATGGGTACCGGAGCGATGGAGACCTGGTCCCAAGCCCCACGGCCTCTATTAGCGGCCCAGGCTCTACGTGAAGCGAAGTTGTCTTGCCCAAGGTGTCGTGGGATTCGGTAATAGAAATGTGATAGATTAGGTTTTCATCCTTTTCGTAGCTCACGATGTACGATCCGGGATTAAAAAACAGTGCAAAAGAAGAAATATGTCCCGAAACTGATGAAAATGTTCAATTTTGGACTCTGAAAATAGGCACAGTCGAGCAGGCTTATTGCCCTCATCGTAGAGCTCTCGTAGAGCTTTCTAACGGTATGTTGTGTGCTGCGTAACTCTATACGGATCAAAAGTTATGGACACCGAAGCGATGGATACCTGGTCACAAGCAGTTTGCGGGCCCAGCCTCTACGTGAAGCGAAGTTGTCTTGCCCAAGGTGCCGTGGGATTTGGTAACAGAAATGTGATAGATTAGGTTGTCGTCCTTTTCGCGACCACGACATACGATCCGGGACGGAAAAATAACGCAAATGAAGAAATATGTCACGGAATTGATGAAAATATCCTATTTTGGGCTCCAAAAACAGGCACAGCAGAGTAGGCTTGCTGCCCCCATCGTAGAGCTCTCGGAGAGCTTTCCAACGGTATACTATGCACCGCCTAACTCCTTACGGATCAAAAGTTATGGGCACCGGAGCGACGGAGACCTAGTCCCAAGCCCCACATCCTCGGTTTGCTGGCCCAGCCTCTAAGTGAAGTGAAGTTGTCTTGCTCAAGGTGCCGTGGGATTTGGTAATAGAAATGTGATGGATTAGGTTTTCGTCCTTTTCGTGGCTCACGATGTACTATCCGGGATGAAAAAATAGCGCAAAAGAAGAAAAGTGTCCCGAAACTGATGTAAATGTTCAATTTTGTGCTCCAAAAAAAGGCACAGCCGAGCAGGCTTGTTGCCCCCATCGTAGAGCTCTCGGAGAGCTTTCCAACGGTATGCTGTGCACCGCGTATCTCCTTACGAATCAAAAGTTATGAGCACCGGAGCGACGGATACCTGGTCACAAGCCCCACGCCCTCGGTTTGCGGGCCAGGCCTCTACGTGAAGTGAAGTTGTCTTGCCCAAGGTGCCATGGGATTCGGTAATAAAAATGTGATGGATTAGGTTGTCATCCGTTTCGTGGCACACGACGTACGATACGAGACGTAACAATTGCGTAAAAGGAGAAAAGTGTCCCGAAAATGATAAAAAAATTTCAATTTTGGGCTCTGAAAATGGGTGTAGCCGAGCAGGCTTGCTACCCCCGTCGTAGAGCTCTCATAGACCTTTCCAACGGTATGCTGTGCGCCGCGTAACTCCTTACGTATCAAAAGTTATAATTAACGAGGCGACAGATACCTGGACACAAGCCGCACGCCCTCGAATTGCAGGCCCAGCCTCTACGTGAAGTGAAGTTGTCTTGCCCAAGGTACCATGATATTTGGTAATAGAAATGTGATGGATTCGGTTGTCGTCCTTTCGCGGCTTACGACGTACGATCCGGGACGAAAAAACAACGTAAAAGAATAAAAGAATCTCCAAACTGAAGAAAGCGTGCGATTTTGGGCTGCGAAAAGAGGAACAACGAAGCAGGCATGCTGCCGCTGACGTAGAGCTTTCGGAGATCTTTCCAACTGTATGCTGTGCGCCGCGTAACTCCTTACGGATCAAAAGTTATGGGCACCAGAGCGACGGAGACCTGGTCCCAAGCCCCACGGCCTCTGTTTGCGGGCCAGGCTCTACGTGAAGCAAAGTTTTCTTGCCCAATGTGTCATGGGATTCGGTAATAGAAATGTGATAGATTAGGTTTTTGTCCTTTTCGTAGCTCACGATGTACGATCCGGGACGAAAAAACAGGAAAAATAAGAAAAGTGTCCCGAAACTGATGAAAATGTTCAATTTTGGGCTATGAAAATAGGCACAACAGAGTAGGCTTGCTGTCCTTGTCGTAGAACTCTCGGAGAGCTTTCTAACGGTATGCTGCGCGCCGCGTAACTCCTTACGGATCAAAAGTTATGGACACCGATGCGATGGATACCTGGTCACAAGCCCCACGCCCTCGGTTTGCGGGCCCAACCTCTATATGAAGTGAATTTGTCTTGCCCAAGGTGCCGTGGGATTCGGTAATAGAAATGTGAGGGATTAGGTTGTCGTCCTTTTCGCGACCACAACGTACGATCCGGGACGGAAAAAGAATGCAAATGAAGAAAAGTGTCCCGAAACTGATGAAAATGTTCTATTTTGGGTTTCGAAAACAGGCACAGCCGACCAGGCTTGCTGCCCCCAACGTAGAGCTCTCGGAGAGCTTTCCAAGGTATGTTGTGCGCCGCGTAACTCCTTACGGATCAAAAGTTATGGGCATCGGAGTGACGGAGACCTAGTCCCAAGCCCCACGCCCTCGGTTTGCGGGCCCAGCCTCTACGTGTAGCGAAGTTGTCTTGCCCAAGGTGCCGTGGGATTCGGTAAAAGAAATGTGATGGATTAGGTTTTCGTCCTTTTCGTGGCTCACGATGTACGATCCGAGATGAAAAAATAGCGCAGAAGAAGAAAAGTGTCTTGAAACTGATGAAAATGTTCAATTTTGTGCTCCAAAAACAGGCACAGCCGAGCAGGCTTGTTGCCCCCGTCGCAGAGCTCTCGGAGAACTTTCCTACAGTATGCTGTGCACCGCGTAACTCCTTACGGATCAAAAGTTATGGGCACCGGAGCGATGGATACCTGGTCACAAGCCCCACGCCCTCGGTTTGCGGGCCCAGCCTCTATGTGAATTGAAGTTGTCTTGCACAAGGTGCCGTGGGATTCGGTAATAGAAATGTGATGGATTAGGTTGTCGTCCGTTTCGCGGCTCACGACGTACGATCTGAGACGTAACAACTGTGTAAAAGAAGAAAAGTGTCCCGAAAATGATGAAAACGTTCGATTTTGAGCTCCGAAAATGGGTGTAGCCTAGCAGGCTTGCTGCCCCCGTCGTAGAGCTCTCGAAGAGCTTTCTAACATTATGCTGTGCGTCGTGTAACTCCTTACGGATCAAAAGCTATGATTACCGAGGCGAGGGATACTTGGTCACAAGCCTCACGCCCTTGATTTGCTGGCCCAGCCTCTACGTGAAGTGATGTTGTCTTGCCCATGGTGCCATGGATTCGGTAATAGAAATGTGATGGATTAGGTTGTCGTCCATTTCGCGGCTCACAATGTAAGATCATGGACAGAAAAACAGAGCAAAAGATGAAAAGTGTGCCGAAACTGATGAAAACGTTCGATTTTGGGCTTCGAAAATAGGTACAGACATGCAGCCTTGCTGCCCTTGACGTAGAGCTTTGGGAGTGCTTTTTAACGATATGTTGTACGCCACGTAACTCCTTACGGGTAAAAAGTTATGGGCACCAGAGCGACGGAGACCTGGTCCCAAGCCCCACGCCGTCGGTTTGCTGGCCCAGCCTCTCCGTAAAGCGAAGTTGTCTTGCCGAAGGTGCCGTGGGATTCGGCAATATAAATGTGATTGATTAGGTTGTTGTCCTTTTCGCGGCTCACGACGTACGATCCGGGATGAAAAAATAGCGCAAAAGAAGAACAGTATCCCGAAACTGATGAAAACTTGGATTTTTGGCTCCAAAAACTGGCACAATAGAGCAGGCTTGCTACCCCAGTCGTAGAGCTCTCGGAGAGCTTTCCAACAGTATGTTGTGCGCCGCGTAACTCCTTACGGATCAAAAGTTATGGGCACCGGAGCGACGGATACCTGGTCACAGGCCCAGGCCCTCGGTCTGCGGGCCCAGCCTCTACGTGAAGTGAAGTTGTCTTGCCAAAGGTGCCATGGGATTCGGTAATAGAAATGTGATGGATTAGGTTGTCCTCCTTTTCGCGGCTCACGACGTACGATCCAAGGCAAAAAAATAGCATAAAAGAATAAAAGTGTCCCGAAATTGATGAAAACCTTCGATTTTGGGCACCAAAAACAGTTGCAGTCGAGCAGGTTTGTTTGCCCTATCGTAGAGCTCTCGGAGAGCTTTCCAACGGTATGCTGTGCGTCGCGTAAGTCCTTGCGGATTAAAAGTTATGGGCATCGGAGCGACAGATACCTTGTCACAAGCCCCACGCCGTCAGTTTGCGGGCCCAGCCTCTACGTGAAGTGAAGTTGTCTTGTCCAAGGTGCCGTGTGATTCAGTAATAGAAATATGATGGATTTGGTTGTCGTCCATATCGCGGCTCACGACGTACGATCCGGGACGAAAAAATAGCGTAAAAGAATAAAAGTGTCCCTAAACTGATGAAAACATTCGATTTTGGGCTCCGAAAATAGGCGCAGTCGAGCAGGCCCTATGCCCCCTTCGTAGAGCTCTTGGAGTGCTTTCCAACTGTTTGCTGTGCGTTACGTAAATCCTTACGGATCAAAAGTTATGGGCACCGGAGCGACGGACACCTAGTCCCAAGCCCCACGCCCTCGGTTTGCAGGCCCAGCCTCTACGTGAAGCGAAGTTGTCTTGCCCAAGGTGCCGTGGGATTCGGTAATAGAAATGTGATGGATCATGTTATCGTCCTTTTCGGGGCTCACGACGTACGATCCGGGATGAAAAAATAGAGCAAAAGAAGAAAAGTGTCTCGAAACTGATGAAAATGTTCGATTTTTGGCTTTGAAAAAAGGCACAACTGAGCAGGCTCATTGCCTCCGTCGTAGAGCTCTCGTAGAGCTTTCCAACGATATGCTGTGCACCACGTAACTCCTTACGGATCAAAAGTTATGGGTACTGGAGGGACGGAGAACTGGTCCCCATCCCCACGCCCTCGGTTTGCGGGCCCAGCCTCTACGTGAAGCGAAGTTGTCTTGCCCAAGGTGTCGTGGGATTCGGTAATAGAAATGTGATGGACTAGGTTGTCGTCATTTTTGCGGCTCACGACGTACGATCCGGGATGAAAAAATAGCGCAAAAGAAGAAAAGTGTCCTGAAACTGATAAAAGTGTTCGAATTTGGGCTCCGAAAATAGGCACAGCCGAGCAGGTTTGCTGCCCCCATCGTAGAGCTCTCGGAGAGCTTCCCAACGGTATGTTGTGCACCGCGAAACTCCTTACGGATCAAAAGTTATGGGCACCGAAGCGACGGATACTTGGTCACAAGCCCCACGCCCTCGATTTGGTAGCCTAGCCTCTATGTGAAGTGAAGTTGTCTTGCCCAAGGTTCTATGGGATTCGGTAATAGAAATGTGATAGATTAGGTTGTCGTCCTTTTCGCGGCTCACGACGTACGATCATGGACGGAAAAATAGCGCAAAAGAAGAAAAGTGTTCCGAAATTGATGAAAACGTTCGATTTTGGGGTGTGAAAATAAGCGCAGATGAGCAGGCTTGCTACCCCTATCGTAGAGCTCTTGGAGAGCTTTCCAACGGTATGTTGTGCACCACGTAACTCCTTACGGATAAAAAGTTATGGGCACTGGAGCGACGGAGATCTGGTCTCAAGCCCCACGCCATCGGTTTGCGGGCCCAGCCTCTCCGTGAAGCGAATTTGTCTTGCCCAAGGTGCCGTGGGATTCGGTAATAGAAATGTGGTGGATTAAGTTATTGTCCTTTTCGCGGCTCACGACGTACGATCAGGGACGGAAAAACAGCACAAAAAAAGAAAAGTGTCCCGAAATTGATGAAAACGTTCGATTTTGGGCTCCGAAAATAGGCGCAGACGAGCAAGTTTGCTACCCCTGTTGTAGAGATCTTGGAGTGCTTTCCAACGGTATGCTGTGCGCCACGTGACTCCTTACGGATAAAAAGTTATGGGCACCGGAGCGACGGAGACCTGGTCCCAAGCCCCACGCCGTCGGTTTGCGGGCCCAGCCTCTCCATGAAGCGAAATTGTCTTGCCCAAGGTTGTGAGGCCCGACCTTGATTTGCATGCGATACCTCATTTCGTGTGCCCTAACCTAGATTTGCGTGCCTTGACCTAGGTTTAAGAGTCGTGTTTCGTTTGTGTGCCTTGCATTGAATTACGTGCATTCATTTAGGATTGCGTGCATTTACTTGGGAACCGAGCATTTGTCTCGTTGTCTATGCCTTACCTCGTAGTGCGTGCCCTAAACCTAGGAAAGCGTGCTCGCACGCTAATCAAGAAAGCATCTTACATGAAGCACTAGATCATTAATTAATCCTACAAACTCCACTAACTAATATTAAAATGCTAATTGAACTCACTAGAAGACGAAATTTCACCAAAAGCTAAACATTCCTATTCTTTATTCTTTATTATTTTGCACATCCCAAACACACAATATAATAATGCTCAAAACAAGACAAAAAATTCAGATTTGATCAAGCCTTGGCCGACCATGAGAAGGATTTTGTGCATGCTTTGCATAATTCAAAAATCATTCCTAGACAAGCCTATGACACAATGCATAAAAAAATGAAATGAAACACACCTACCAAGCTTCACTTTCTCGACCAAAGCACTCCATGCTTCCTCACATTTCAAGATTGCACAAGGACTAAGAGAATTTCAGATTTTTCAAGGCCCTAGGCCAACACACTCACACACAACACTTCATACCTCACAAACATTTCAATTGCTCTCAACTCCTCTCTCTCTCTCGGCTTTGGCTGCAACCTTAGACTCCATGGCTTAAGCTCATCATCCTAAGGTTCATCAAGACATTCAAGATACTAAGGAACTCGACCAAGCAAGCTAGAAGCAAAAAGACATGAATGCAAGCTCATAGAATCTTCATTTCGGCTTAGGGATTAGAGAATCTCAAATTATCTCTCGGCCAAGCAAGGAGAAAAGACGATCTTGTGCATCATCAAGAGCTTCGTGCATCTTCATTATTGTCTTGCTAAGGTGGGGCTAAAACTCTTTTGAAAAGCTTTCCAAAACTACATGCATGCCTTTAAATGTCTATTTTTACCTCTGTACTTGTGATATATGTGTGTACATGAGCTTTTGTAAACATGCATGGCAAAATATTTGGCTAGAATTCGAAGATAGGTGAAATCGCGTAAATGGCAGTTTTCTGACTTGTTGGAGCGAAGTGAATTTTACCAGGTAAATGATATTTAAAATGCATGAAATTTGGTATGTTGCCATATTTTTCAGTTCTGGACATTTTTGTCAGAAATAGGCTAAGGCTAAATCTGACCGTAAGGTCCTAAAAAACGACAAGTATTGAAATGTGTACAAATCTGGACAATTTTGCGTAGTCTCACGGTTTTGGCTATAACTCTTGAACCCGAACTCCAAATGAGGTGAGGTTTGTTTCTGGATTTAGTTCACTCCTTAAGATTTAATTTGACATTTTGTTCACTGGAATTGGAGTTTGTTTGCTTGTCTAAATGATTGTGGGAAAACAGACCATTGCAGTGAGGTTTTCATCTAGTGATATGCTTTGAAAATTATTGTAACTTCTCTTGTGGTATTAAATGCTTGGGATTGTGGCACTTGGATGTTGTGTGGACTGTTTTGAATGCTTGAGGTTGTTTAATTAATCGATGCATGGCTTTGGTTTAATTACTTGTCAACTCGTGGCTTAATCGTACATGTAAGCATGAATTGAAACCCTAGTAACTATGAAAAACTCGCTAAGTATTGATCCTATGGTTATCGTGTCTAATTGTGTGTTCAGTGGGCTGCCCGTAGTTGTCTTTATAGCCCTAAATGTGATTCCGACAATTACATGTTGATAAGTAGACCTTTCTTGCACCCGGTCCCACGTAGATGTTGTTGCATGTTGTATGACCTTATTATTTGATTGCGTGAACCCCGAAATGAGTTATATGACTTGATTCACATGTGTTACATGGCTGTCCGTTTAATATTCATGTAACTCCATGTGCCTTACAAGTGAAATTACCTGTCATATCATGCCTTGTGTGTTTACCTGTCAACGTGCGATCTTATAACTGCTCGGAGGCAACCTACTTTGTTGTCCTCCTAATGTGATATGTTAAATGTTATAAATGTGCATTGCATACAAGGTTGCAACCTTTCATTGTGGCATGGTAGCGTTTCACGCACGCTGGGCGGCATCGGGCTTGCCGGTGCTACTGTGACTACCATGGTCCAATTCCCTATCTCGCTTTGCATTCCACCCTCAGAGAGTTGGGTCGTAGGTTTTTGGGGTACATCCAGAGTACACCCAAATGGGAGCGATAAGTGGATTATTGAAGTCGGCTGCAACAATCGTATCGAAATCGATATTGAGAGCAAATGTTCACCGTATCCTTGAAATGATTGGTAATTGTATCTGTTGCTCAATTTGATTCTTATACTTTGCGTAACTTATTACTTGTAATACGTGACATGTTTTCAAAAGGGGTTTTTTTATAAGTTAACCGGAAAAAGAGTTTCAAAACGTATTTCTCATTCCCCCTCGCTGAGTTCATAAGGACTCACCCTCTTTTATCATCTTAGGTGAAGAAGACCAGGAACAGGTACCCGAGGATAACATGCCTACTGATGACTCCTTGGAATGATTGCTTGCCCTACGTGCCTTACTTGACTATGCCCATTTTGTGAACGATATGTTACTTGAAGACTATTTCTTATGTTGCTTGTTGTTGTATTGTAAATGACCCCCGTTGTAATTTGGGGTCTAATTTTGGCTTGTACTGATCATAACTAGATACACACTCTTCTGGTCATTTTGCTATCGCTACTTTGGTTTAGTATCTATCACAGACTTATGAAGTACTAGATAAAAGTTAAGCAAAACGAATTTATCCAATCTTAAGCAGGTACTCATCGTTAAGCTAAGATCAACAGGTACCGGTATAGCTAGATTGATAAATAAACGAGACATAGTATCATGCTAGGTTATTAGTCAAACGAGGCTTCGAGATAACTAATAGGCACCCCGATTGGTGATAAATAGTAATCTTAGTTGGAAATGAATTTGGGATTGAAAGTTTTGAGGCGTTTAGAGAATTAGGTCAAACTAAAAAGCCCAATTACAGCCATTATGCTGCCGATTTTTTTGGAGAATTTGTGGAGTTTAGGCTAAACGTTAACTCTTCAACCTCCATGACCGATTAAGTACGTGAAATGACTTGAATGTTTAGATCACCCCCTAGTCTAACCTCGATAGGTCGGGTTGGGGCGTGACAAAGGTGCCATGTGATTCAGTAATAGAAATGTGATGAATTAGGTTGTCGTCCTTTTCGCGGCTTCCGACATACGATCTGGGATAGAAAAGTACCGCAAAAGAAGAAAAGTGTCTCGAACCTGATGAAAACATTTGATTTTGGACTCTGAAAATAGGCTCAAGCAGCAAGCTTGTTGCCCCCGTCGTAGAGCTCTCGGAGAGCTTTCCAACGGTATGTTGTGCGCCGCGTAACGCCTTATGGATCAAACGTTATGGGCTCCGGAGCGACGGATACCTAGTCACAAGCCCCACGCCCTCGGTTTGCAGGCCCAGCCTCTATGTAAAGTGAAGTTGTCTTGCCCAAGGTACCATGGGATTCGGTAATAGAAATGTGATAGATTAGGTTGTCGTCCTTTTCACGGCTCACGACGTACGATCCGGGACGAAAAAACAGCGTAAAAGATGAAAAGTGTCTCGAAACTGATGAAAACGTTCTATTTTGGGCTCCAAAAATAGGCACAGTCGGGCAGGCTTGCTCCCTTCATCGTAGAGCTCTCGAAGAGCATTCCAACGGTATACTGTGCGCCGCATAACTCCTTACGAATCAAAAGTTATGGGCATCGGAGCAACGGAGACCTGGTCTTAAGCCCCACGGCCTCTGTTTGCGGGCCCAGCCTCTACGTGAAGCGAAGTTGTCTTGCCCAAGATACCGTGGTATTCGGTAATAGAAATGTGATGGATTAAGTTTTCATCCTTTTCGGCGCCCGCGACATACGATCCAGGACGGAAAAACAACGCAAATGAAGAAAAGTATCCCAAAATTGATGAAAATATTATATTTTGGGCTCCAAAAATAGGCAGAGCCGAGTAGGCTTGCTGCACCCTTTGTAGAACTCTCGGAGGGCTTTCCAACTGTATGCTGTGTGCCGCGTAACTCTTTACGGATCAAAAGTTATGGGCATCAGAGCGACGGAGACCTGGTCCAAAGCCCAACACCCTCGATTTGCGGGCCCAGCCTCTACGTGAAACGAAGTTGTCTTGCCCAAGGTACCGTGGGATTCGGTAATAGAAATGTGATGGATTAGGTTTTCGTCCTTTTCGTAGCTCACGATGTACGATCAGGGATGGAAAAACAACGCAGAAGAAGAAAAGTATCCCGAAACTGATGAAAATGTTCAATTTTGGGCTCCAAAAATAGGCAAAGCCGAGTAGGCTTGCTGCCCCCGTCGTAGAGCTCTCGGAGAGCTTTCCAACGGTTTCCTGTGCGTTGCGTAACTCCTTACGGATCAAAAGTTATGGACACCGAAGCGACGGATACCTGGTCACAAGCTCCACGCCCTCGGTTTGCGGGCCCAGCCTCTACCTGAAGCGAAGTTGTCTTGCCCAAGGTGCCGTGGGATTCGGTAATAGAGATGTGATGGATTAGGTTGTTATCCTTTTCGCGGCCCACGACGTACGATCCGGGAAGGAAAAACAACGCAAATGAAGAAAAGTGTCCCTAAACTGATGAAAATATTCTATTTTGGGCACCGAAAATAGGAACAACCAAGATGGCTTGCTGCCCACGTCGTAGAGCTCTCGGAGAGCTTTCCAACGGTATGTTGTGCACTGCGTAACTCTTTACGGATCAAAAGTTATGGGCATCGGAGCGACAGATACCTGGTCACAAGCCCCACGCCCTCAGTTTGCGGGCCCAGCATCTACGTGAAGTGAAGTTTCCTTGCCCAAGGTACCGTGGGATTCGGTAATAGAAATGTGATGGATTAGGTTGTCGTCTGTTTCGCGGCTCACGACGTACTATCCGGGACGAAAAAATAGCGTAAAAGAAGAAAAGTATCCCGAAAATGATGAAAACATTCGATTTTGGGCTCCAAAAATAGGTGCAGCCGAGCAGGCTTGCTGCCCTCGCCGTAGAGCTTTCCAACGGTATGCTGTGCGCCGCGTAACTCCTTACGGATCAAAATTTATGATTACCGAGGCGACAGATACCTGGTGACAAGCCCCACGCCCTCAGTTTGCAGGCCCAACCTCTACGTGAAGTGATGTTGTCTTGCCCAAGGTGCCGTGGGATTCGGTAATAGAAATGTCATGGATTAGGTTGTCGTCCATTTCGTGGCCCACGACGTACGTTCCGGGAAAGAAAAACAACGCAAATGAAGAAAAGTGTCCCGAAACTGATGAAAATGTTCTATTTTGGGCATCGAAAATAGGCACAACCGAGCTGGCTTGCTGCCCACGTCGTAAAGCTCTCCGAGAGCTTTCCAATGGTATGTTGTGCACTGCGTAACTCCTTACGGATCAAAAGTTATGGGCACCGGAGTGAGGGATACCTAGTCACAAGCCCCACGCCCTCAGTTTGCGGGCCCAGCCTCTACGTGAAGTGAAGTTGTCTTGCCCAAGGGGCCGTGGGATTCGGTAATAGAAATGTGATGGATTAGGTTGTCGTCCTTTTCGCGACCCACGACGTACGATCTGGGAAGGAAAAACAACGCAAATGAAGAAAAGTGTCCCCAAACTGATGAAAATATTCTATTTTGGGCACCGAAAATAGGCACAACTGAGCTTGCTTGCTGCCCACGTCGTAGAGCTCTCGGAGAGCTTTCCAACGGTATGTTGTGCACTGCGTAACTCCTTACGGATCAAAAGTTATGGGCACCGGAGCGACGGATACCTGGTCACAAGCTCTACGCCCTCGGTTTGCGGGCTCAGTCTCTGCATTAAGTGAAGTTGTCTTGCCCAAGGTGCCGTGGGATTCGGTAATAGAAATGTGATGGATTAGGTTGTCGTCCATTTCGCAGCTCACGACGTACGATCCGGGACGGAAAAATTGTGAGGCCCGACCCCGAATAACGTGCCTTACCTCGATTTGTGTGCCTTAGACCTAGAATTGTATGGCCGACCTTGGATTACGTATCCTGTCTTGGTTTTCGTGCATGCCTCGTTATACGTGCCTTAACCTAAAATTGTGTGCCCTAATCCTTGAGATACGTGCAATACCTAGATAAACGTGCCATGACCTTAATTTACGTGCGAGACCTCGATTTACGTGTGTCTCTTCGTTTCGTGTGTATTAACCTTGAACCGCGTGCTTTAACCTAGGTTTAAGAGTCGTGTCTTGAATTACGTGCATTGCATTGAATTACGTGCCTTATTTTGATCTACGTTCATTCACCTAGGGTTGCGTGTGTTAGCATTAGAATCCATGCACTTATCTTGAAGTATGTGCCTTAGTCTTGAAAAACGTGCGTTCGTCTCGTAGTTCATGTCCTACCTCGTAGTGCGTGCCCTAGACTTAGGAAAGCGTGCCCGCACGCTAATCAATAAAGAATCCTACACAAAACACTAGACTATAAAATAATCCTACAAACACCACTAACTATTATTATAATCCTAATTCAAATCTCTACAAAATCCACTAACACCAAAATATTATATTTTAAACTCACTACAAGACAAAATCTCACAAACCTCTAAACATATCCTATATTCTATTCTACCTAAAGTCCCTAAATACCCAACATTCTCTTACACACATGTTAAAACAATTCAAAAGATGACACAAATCTGAATTTTTGCATGCCCAAGGCCAACATATGCATCAACTTTTGCAAAAGCCTCATTTTTCTCTCATTTCTCTCACTTTCCTCATATTTTCTCTCTCTCCCTCTTACTCTCTCTCTCCATTTCGGTTTTGGCTGAGTTCTCTCCACCTCTTAGCTCATCTTCATCATCCTATGGTGCATCAAGACAAACCACAAGCAAAGAAACTCACCCAAGCAAGCTAGGATGCAAGAAACACACATGCAAGCATTTTGAGTCACCATTTTCGGCCTTGGTGAGTTTTTAAGCTTCCATTTCTTTTCTTCTTGTTCTAACCTCATGCATGTGCTAAGAGATTGATCACTAAGCTAGGAAAAATAGAGAAAAGCTAGTTGGAATCTCGGCTAAGCAAGAAGAAGAAGAGATTTGAGCTTCAACAAGATTTTTGAGCATTTTTTGGGTTGATTGCAAAGGTGAGGGTTAAAACCTTTTGAAAACTCTTCAAAAATTCACATGCATGCTCATAAATGTGTGTATTTTCTTCTGTACTTGAGCTATATGGTCGTTCATAAGCTTAAACAACCATGCATGGCAAGATCTTGGCTTGAAAATGATGCTAGGTGAAGTCGAAATTGTTGACAGCTCTCTGACCAGTCTGTTCGAGGTAAGTTTAGCTAGGAAAATGATGTTTAAAATGCTTGAAAATTGGTAGGTGACTAGTTTGGACAGTTTTTAACATTTTTTCCAGAAATAGGCCGAAGCTAATTTTGACTCTAAGGTCTTCAAAATGGCAAATATTTAAAATGTGACAAAATCTGGAAATCTGGAAAAATGAAGCAGGTTTTGGCAGATGCACTGACCTTGTGGAACGAACCATATTTGAATCCGTAAATGATGTCCAAAATGCATGAAATTTGGTGTTCTGCTATATTTTTCAGTTCTGGACAATTTTGTCAGAAATGGACCAAAGCTAAAACTGAACCTAAGGACCTCAAAAACGTCAATTTCTGAAAAGTGTGCAAATCTGGACAGTTTTGTGCTACCTCACAGTTTCAGCTATAACTAATGATTCTGAACTCCAATTGATGCAAGGTTTGTTTATGATTTTAGTTAACTTCTTAAGCTTTAATTTGACATCTTATTCACTGAATTTGGAGATTGTTTGATTATCCTATTGATTGTGAGAAAACAGCCTATTGCAGTAAAGGTTTCATTTAGCTACATGCTTGGAAAATTGTTGTAACCTCTCTTGTGGTACTAATTGTGTGGAAATGTGGTGTTGGGATGTTTTGTGGACTTTTTTGAATGTTTGAGGATGTTGAATTAAATGATGTATGGTTTGAGATTGACTTTGAGTTGGGTTGAGGCTCAAATTGCACGAATATACATGAAATGGAAGCCCTAATGACTAGGTAGTTTTGCTAAGTATTGATCATTTGGATATTGTGTGGGAATTATATGCTTAGTGGGCTGCCCGTAAATGTCTTATAACTTCAAATGTGATTTTGACCATTGCATGTTGACAAATAAGCTTTTCTTGCACCCGAACCCATGATTGATGTCATTGCATGTTGAATAATCTTATCACTTGATCACGTGGGCTTCTTAATGAGTTATATGGCCTGTTTTACATGTGTTACATGGCTGCATGTTTAATTTTCATATAACTCTATATGCCTTTCAAGTGAAATTTCCTGTCTTATCGTGCCCTGCTTGTTTACCTGTCAATGTGCAATCTTATGATTGTCCGGAGGCAACCTACTTTGTTGTCCTCCTACTGTGATATATTACCTGTTTTATCGTGCCCTGCCTGTTTACTTGGTCAATGTGCAATCTTATGACTGTCCGGAGGCAACCTACTTTGTTGTCCTCCTACTGTGATATATTACCTGTTTTATCGTGCCCTGCCTGTTTACTTGGTCAATGTGCAATCTTATGACTGTCCGGAGGCAACCTACTTTGTTGTCCTACTGTGATATATTACCTGTCATAAATGTGCATTGCATACAAGGTTGCAACCTTTCCTGTTGGCATGGTAGCGATCACGCACACCGGGCGGCATCGGGCTTGCCGGTGCACCCGTGACTACCATGGTCCCATTCCCTCTCTCGCTTGGGGGATAGACTTCCTCGGAGAGTTGGGTCGTAGGATTTCGGGGTACATCCGGAGTACACCCACCAGGCGTGTTTGGGGGATGATTTGAAGTCGGCCGCAACTTCTGATTCTGAAATTGATCTGAGAGCAAAAGCTCACTGTATCCTTTTTACTATGTGTATAAGTACTCTCGCTTGGTTCCTAGAGAACCTCGGGGAGGAAAGACTGGTATTTCTGTTTCTGTACTTGTATTATTGTTATATTCATGCTTGCAAAAAAGATTTTCATAAGTTAAACTGGAAAATGAGTTTCAAAACTTATATCTCGTTCCCCCTCGCTGAGTTCATAAGGACTCACCCTCTTTTATCATCTCAGGTGAAGAAGAATATGTACAGGTACCCGAGGAAAACGTGCTTATCGATGAACCACTAGAGTGATTGCCTGTCATTGTTGTTTTGCTTGAATGTGGTTATTTGTGAACTATGCTACTTGAAGACTACTTCTTTTATGTTGCTCGTTGTTTATTGATGTAAATGACCCCGTTGTAATTTGGGTCTAATTCTAGGATTGTACTATCTATAACCGGACGAACTTTTATTTGGTTGTTTGCTTTCGTTTTCTTAATTAGTAGTTATCATAGGCATTCAAACCACTAGATGAACAATCAACTAAGTTAATTCTATCTAATTTCACTTAGGTGCTCATTTGCAAACTAAAGGATAATAGGTACTTGCATGATAGGAAATTGACAAATAAACGGGACATAGTTATCATGTTAGGCTTATTAACCAAACGAGACTTTCAAGATAAACTAGTAGGCAAATCAGTTGGTGACAAATAGGAGTCCTTAATGGAATTGGATTAATGATTGGAATAATTGAGCCGTTTAGAGAATTAGGTCAAACCAAAGAGCCCAATTTCAGCCGTTATGCTGCCGATTTTTCAGAAAACTTTAGAGTTTAGACTAAAACGATAAGTGTTAATTCTTCATAAACGGTTAAGTATATGACAGGTCCTGAACGTTTAAGTCACACCCTAGTCTAACCTTATAGGCCGGGTTGGGGCGTGACAAAAATAGCGTAAAAGAATAAAAGTGTCCCGAAAATGATGAAAACATTCGATTTTGGGCTCCGAAAATGGGTGCAGCCGAGCAAGCTTGCTGCCCCCGTCGTAGAGCTTTCCAACGGTATGCTGTGCGCCGCGTAACTCCTTACGGATCAAAATTTATGATTACCGAGGCGACGGATACCTGGTCACAAGCCCCACGCCCGCAGTTTGCGGGCCCAGCCTCTACGTGAAGCGAAGTTGTCTTGTCCAAGGTGCTGTGGGATTTGGTAATAGAAATGTGATGGATTAGGTTGTCATCCTTTTTGCGGCCCACAACGTAAGATCCGGGAAGGAAAAACAACGAAAATGAAGAAAAGTGTCCCAAAACTAATGAAAATATTATATTTTGGGCACCGAAAATAGGCACAGCCGAGCAGGCTTGCTGTCCCTATCGTAGAGCTCTTGGAGAGTTTTCCAACGGTATGCTGTGCACCGCGTAACTCCTTACGGATCAAAAGTTATGGGCACTGGAGCGACGGATACCTGCTAACAAGCCCCATGCACTCAGTTTGCGGGCCCCGCCTCAACGTGAAGTGAAGTTATCTTGCCCAAGGTGCCATGGGATTCGGTAATAGAAATGTGATGGATTAGGTTGTCGTCCTTTTCGCGGCTCATGACGTACAATCCGGGACGGAAAAACGGCGCAAAAGAAGAAAAGTGTCCCAAAATTGATGAAAACATTCAATTTTGGGCTCCGAAAATGGGTGCAGCCGAGCAGGCTTGCTGCCTTCGTAGTAGAGCTTTCAGAGAGCTTTCCAACAGTATGTTGTGCCCCGCGTAACTCCTTACGGATCAAAATTTATGATTATCGAGGCAACGGATACCTGGTCACAAGTCCCACGCCCTCGATTTGTGGGCCCAACCTCTACGTGTAGCGAAGTTGTCTTGTCCAAGGTGCCGTGGGATTTGGTAATAGAAATGTGATGGATTAGGTTGTCATCCTTTTCGCGGCCCACGACGTACGATCCGGGAAGGAAAAACAATGCAAATGAAGAAAAGTGTCCCGAAACTGATGAAAATGTTCTATTTTGGGCACCGAAAATAGGCACAACCGAGCTGTCTTGCTGCCCACGTCGTAGAGCTCTCGGAGAGCTTTCCAATGGTATGTTGTGCACTACGTAACTTCTTACGGATCAAAAGTTATGGGCACCGGAGCGACGGATACCTGGTCACAAGCCCCACGCCCTCAGTTTGTGGGTCCAGCCTCTACGTGATGTGAAGTTGTCTTTCCCAAGGTTCCATGGGATTCAGTAATAGAAATGTGATGGATTAGGTTGTCGTCCGTTTCGCGGCTCACGATGTACGATTCGGGAAGGAAAAACAGCGTAAAAGAAGAAAAGTGTCCCGAAAATGATGAAAACGTTCGATTTTGGGCTCCGAAAATGGGTGTAGCCGAGCAGGCTTGTTGTCCTCGTCGTTGAGCTCTTGGAGAGCTTTCCAACGGTATGCTGTGTGCCGCGTAACTCCTTACGGATCAAAATTTATGATTACCGAGGCGACGGATACCTGGTCACAAGCCCCACGCCCTCAGTTTGCGGGCCCAGCCTCTACGTGAAGTGATGTTGTCTTGCCCAAGGTGCCATGGGATTCGGTAATAGAAATGTGATGGATTAGGTTGTCATCCATTTCGCCGCTCACGACGTACGATCAAGGACGGAAAAACAATGTAAAAGAAGAAAAGTATCCCGAAACTAATGAAAACATTCGATTTTGGGCTACGAAAATAGGCATAGACGAGCAGGCTTGCTACCCCTGATGTAGAGCTCTGGGAGTGCTTTCTAACGGTATGCTGTGCGTAACTCCTTATGGATAAAAAGTTTTGGGCACCGGAGCGACGGAGACTTGGTCCTAAGACCCACGCCGTCGGTTTGCGGGCCCAACCTCTCTGTGAAGCGAAGTTGTCTTGGCCAAGGTACCGTGGGATTCGGTAATATAAATGTGATGGATTAGGTTGTTGTCCTTTTCGCGGCTCACGACGTACGATCCGGGAAGGAAAAATAGCGCAAAAGAAGAAAAGTGTCTTGAAACTAATGAAAACTTGGATTTTAGGCTCCGAAAATAGGCACAGCCAAGCAGCCTTGCTATCCTCGTCGTAGAGCTCTCGGAGAGCTTTCCAACGGTATGTTGTGCGCCGCGTAACTCCTTACGGATCAAAAGTTATGGGCACCGGAGCGACGGATACCTGGTCACAAGCCCCACGCACTCGGTTTGCAGGCCCAGCCTCTACGTAAAGTGAAGTTGTCTTGCCCAAGGTGCCATGGGATTCAATAATAGAAATGTGATGAATTAGGTTGTCGTCCTTTTTGCAGCTCACGACGTACGATCCGAGGCAGAAAAACAGCATAAAAGAAGAAAAGTGTCCCGAAACTGATGAAAAGCTTCGATTTTGGGCTACGAAAACAGGTACAGTCGATCAGGCTTGGTCCTCCCATCGTAGAGCTCTTGAAGAGGTTTCCAACGGTATGTTGTGCGCCCCGTAACTCCTTACGGATTAAAAGTTATGGGCACCAGAGCGACATATACCTGGTCACAAGCCCCACGTCGTCGGTTTCATGGCCCAGCCTCTACGTGAAGTGAAGTTGTCTTGCCCAAGGTGCCGTGTGATTCGGTAATAGAAATATGATGGATTAGGTTGTCGTCCATATCGCGGCTCACGACGTACGATCCGGGACGAAAAAATAGCGTAAAAGAATAAAAGTGTCCCGAAACTGATGAAAATGTTCGATTTTGGGCTCCGAAAATAGACGCAGCTGTCACGCCCCAACCCGACCTATAAAGGTTAGACTAGGGTGTGATCTAAACATTCAAGTTATATCACGTACTTAATCGTTCGTGAAAGTTTAACACTTAACGTTTAGCCTAAACTACACAAATTCTCCGAAAAATCGACAGCATAACGGCAGTAATTAGGCTCTTTAGTTTGACCTAATTCTCTAAATGCCTCAAAACCTTCAACATCAATTTCATTTCCAACAAAGATTACTATTTATCACCAATCGAACGCCTACTAGTTATCTCGAAGTCTCGTTTGACTAATAACCTAGCGTGATAACTCTATCTTGTTTGTTTGTTAATTCTTGTTACAAAAGTACTTGTTGATCTTAGCCTACCAATGAGTACCTGTTTAAGATTGGATAGATTCATTTACTTAATCCTTCACCTGATACTTCATAAGCCTGTGATAGATACTAGTCAATAGCGATAGCAAAAATGACCATAAGAGTATCTATCTAGTTATGATAAGTACAACCCAAAATTAGACCCCAAATTACAACGGGGGTCATTTACAATACACTAACAAGCAACATAAGAAATAGTCTTCAAGCAACATATCGTTCACAAAATGGCCATAGTCAAGTAAGGCACGTAGGGCAAGCAATCATTCCAAGGAGTCATCATTAGGCACGTTGTCCTCAGGTACCTGTTCCTGGTCTTCTTCACCTGAGATGATAAAAGAGGGTGAGTCCTTATGAACTCAGCGAGGGGGAATAAGAAATAAGTTTTGAAACTCTTTTTCCAGTTCAACTTATGAAAACCCTTTTTGCAAGCATGACATATATCACAAGCAAGTTCATAATGTAATATAAAAGTAAAAGAACACAATTACCCGTCTTTCCTCCCCGAGGTCCTTTAGGAACCAAGCGAGAGTACTTATACACATAGTGAAAAGGATACGGTGAGCTTTTAACATGATTTACCGGGTCAAAATCACTTCTCTCCAACAAGTCAGAAGACTGTCAATTTACGCGATTTCACCTATCTTCACATTCTAGCCAAATATCTTGCCATGCATGTTTACAAAAGCTCATGTACACACATATATCACAAGTACAGAGGTAAAAATAGACATTTAAAGGCATGCATGTGATTTTTAAAAGCTTTTCAAAGGAGTTTTAGCCCTCACCTTAGCAAGACAACAATGAAGATGCACAAAGCTCTTGATGAAGCACAAGGTAGTCTTTTCTCCTTGCTTAGCCGAGAGACAACTTGAAATTCTCTAATTCCTAGCCTAGTAACCATGTTCTTAGTATGTGCAAGTGGCTAGAACAAAAAGAAAATGAAATAGGATCTACCAAACATACCCAAGCCGAAATGAAGGTCCTATGAGCTTGCATGTGTGACTTTTGCATTCTAGCTTGCTTGGTCGAGTTCCTTAGTAACTCCTATGTCTTGAAGAACCTTTGGATGATGAACTTAAGCTATGGAGTCTATAATTTCAGCTAGGGACGAGAGAGAGAGAGAAGAAATGAGAGAAAGAATGAAAGAAAGAGAGAATGAGAGAAAGAATGAAAAGCTTGAGGAATTTTGATGCATGTGTCGGCCTAGGGCCTTGAAAATTCTGATTTTGTGTCTTCAAGAGCATAATTTGAATTGTCTAGCATGGGCAATTTGAGTGTGTCGAGAATGGGGTGCATTGGGTAGGGTTTTAAGTCTTGTTTTTTTTTTTGCTTTGTGTCATAACTTCTCATAGAATGACTAAGAACAATTTTGAATTATGCAATGCTAGCTCAAATGCAAGAGGTGGTCGGCCAAGGCTTGCAAAATTCTGAATTTTTTTGTCTTGTTTGAGTATTATTTAATTGAGTGCTTGGAATATGCAAAAGAATAAAGAATAAAGAATAAGAATGTCTAGCTTTTTGTGAGATTTCGTCTTCTAGTGCATTGACTTAGCATTTTAATATTAGTTAGTGGAATTTGTAGGGTTAATTAATGATCTAGTGCTTCGTGTAAGATGCTTTCTTGATTAGCGTGCGGGCACGCTTTCCTAGGTTTAGGGCACGCACTATGAGATAAGGAACGAACTACGAGACGAATGTACGTTTCCCAAGTAAATGCACGCAACCCTAAATGTATGCACGTAATTCAATGCAAGGCACACAAAACGAAACACGACTCTTAAACCTAGGTCAAGGCACAAAAATCTAGATTAGGCACACGAAATGAGGTATCGCACGTAAATCGAGGTCGGGCCTCACATCCTCCCCTCCTTAAATGTATTTCATCCCGAAATTCAATATTACCTTTGAAATAAAGCTGGATACTGTTGCTCCATCTGGTCTCGCCTTTCCCATGTTGCTTCTTCAACTCCATGATGATCCCACAACACTTTCACCATTGGTATAGATTTGTTGCGCAACTCTCGATCTTGCTGGTCTAGGATCTGAATGGGCTTCTCTTCATAAGACAAGTTCTCCCGAAGCTGCAACGGCTCTGGCTCCAAGATATGCAATGGATCAGGGTGATACTTCCGTAGCATTGAAACATGAAAGACGTCGTGAATATTGGAGAGGTTTTGGGGTAGTTCCAAGCGATACGCCAATTTGCCAACCTTCTCAATTATCTCAAATGGTCCTACAAACCTCGGGCTTAACTTTCCACCCTTGTTGTGTTTAATCAGTCCCCTCCGAGGTGATATCTTCAAGAATACCTTGTCGCCGACCTCAAACTCTAGACTCCGTCTCCGTCGGTCTGCATAACTTTTCTGCCTGCTTTGGACTGTAAGCATCCGTTTCCGGATGAGGTGGACATTATCAACAGTCTTCATAAGTTCAGGTAGAAGGGTCGGGTCAAAAGTCTTCGTTTCACCTACTTCATCCCAGTAAATTGGGGATCGACACTTACGTCCATACAATGCCTTAAATGGGGCCATCCCGATAGTGGCCTGATAACTATTATTATAAGCGAACTCCGCTAGAGACATATATTTCTCCCAACCTTTCCCAAAGTCTAAAACACACGCCCTCAGCATATCCTCCAGAATCTGAATAGTTCTATCAGATTGTCCATCAGTCTGAGGGTGATAAGTCGTGCTGAAACTCAACTTCGTTCCCAAAGCTTCTTGCAATCTCTTCCAAAATCGGGAAGTAAAACGAGGATCCCTATTCGATACAATACTCACAGGCATCCCGTGCAACCTTACAATATCCGCCACATACATATCTCCCAATTTCTCAGGACTATCCTCCTTGTTCATCGATAAGAAGTGTGCTGACTTGGTCAATCTATCCACTATGACCCAAACGACATCATGACTCTTTTGTGACCTGGGTAGGTCCATGACAAAGTCCATAGTTATATGTTCCCATTTCCATTGAGGAATTTCCAACGGCTAAAGTAAACCTACTGGTCGTTGATGTTCTGCTTTGACTCTCTGGCAAGTCAAACACCGTGCCACAAACTCCGCAATCTCTCTCTTCATGTTATTCCACCAATAGTGTTGCTTCAAATCCCGGTACATCTTTGTTCCGCTGGGGTGAATAGTATATCTTGAATTATGGGCTTCTTCAAGAATCTTCTTTTTCAGCTTTGGCTCATTAGGAACACAAATCCAATTCCTAAACCTCCAAATACCGTCATCATGAAACTTGAAATATGTGTTGCTTTCTTTAATCTTCTGAAACTGTTGGTCCTTCTGTTGAGCCTCTCGCAATTCAGACAACAAGGTCGATTGAACTTGTGTAGTGGCAAATAGTAATCCTTTTTGAGTCAATTGTGGTTTCCACAAGAATGCTTCCTCTAACAACTCCTGCACCTTAACTTCTAGTTTTACCAAGCTCGCCTTCTGAATTAAGGCATCTGCAACTACATTTGCTTTACCGGGTACATAATTGATTGTGCCGTTATAATCATCCAAAAGCTCCATCTACCGTCTTTGCCTCATGTTCAACTCTTTTTGTGAGAACAAGTATTTCAAGCTCTTGTGATCAGTAAACACCTCGAACTTGTTACCCCACAGATAGTGCCTCCATTTCTTGAGTGCAAACACAATAGCCGCCAACTTTAAATCATGCGTCGGGTAGTTCAATTCATATGGCTTCGGTTTCCTAGAAGCATACGCAATCACTCTACCATTTTGCATCAACACACAACCCAGTCCTTCCTTCAAAGCATCGCTATAGATTACAAAGCCTTGACTTCCTTCAGGCAATGCAAGAACAGGTGCGGTAGTCAATCATTTCTTCAATTCTTGGAAGCTGTTCTCACACTTGTCATCCCACACGAACTTCATTTTCTTTTGAGTGAGCTTTGTAAGCGGTCCTGCAATCTTTGAGAAATCCTTCACGAACCTCCGATAATAGCCGGCTAGACCAAGAAAACTCTGAACCTCCGTAACGTTTTCGACTTCTTCCAAGACACCACCGCTTCTATCTTTGCTGGATCTACCGCTATTCCCTCTTGGGACATGATGTGCCCCAAAAATGCAATCTGCTGCAACCAAAATTCGCATTTGCTAAACTTCGCGTACAATTGATGCTCTCGAAGTTTCTGCAGTACCAATCGCAGATGTTGTTCATGCTCAGCCTCGGATTTCTAGTATACCAAAATATCATCAATAAAGATCACCACAAATTGGTCCAAGTAGGGTTGAAACACCCTGTGTATCAAGTCCATAAAAGCTGCAGGGGGATTAGTTAGCCCAAATGGCATCACCACATATTCATAAGGCCCATATCTCGTCCTGAAAGCCGTTTTAGGCACATCATCCTTTTTGATCCGCAACTGGTAGTACCCTTGCCTCAAATTGAGCTTCAAATAAACATTGGCTCCCTGAAGTTGATCAAACAACTCGTCGATCAGTGGAAGTGGGTATTTATTCTTGACGGTCACTTGGTTCAATCCTCGGTAATCGATGCATAGCCTCAACGTTCTGTCTTTCTTCTTTATAAATAGGACTGGCGCACCCCACAGAGAAGAGCTTGCTTGAACAAACCCCTTCTTCAACAATCCTTGCAATTAGTCCTTCAATTCTTGTAGCTCGGCTGGTGCCATACGATAGGGAGCTTTAGATATTGGCTGGGTGCCAAGCAGTAACTCTATAATGAACTTGATCTCCTGATTTGGGGGTAAACCGGGCAATTCTTCTGGAAACACATCCGCATAATCTTTAATCACTGGCATCTCCTCCAACTTAGCTTTGTCCGATGGCTTGTTGATGATGTAAGCTAAGTATCCACTACATCCTTTTCTCAAGGACTTCACTACTTTCGTAGATGAAATGATGGAACTCCCGGTGAAGTCTCTTTGACCTATTACCTCCAATATTGGTTGACCAGGTATCTGGAATGTTATAATCTTCGTCCGGCAATCTAGTTGGGCATGATGCTTTGCCAACCAGTCCATCCCTAAGATGACTTCATAGTCTCGAAAGGGTAATACAATAAGATTGGCTGAGAATTCCCTATCTTTAATTTGGATTTTACATGCTTTACAAGCTGAGCGAGTAACAAGTTTAGAACCCATTGGAGTACCAACATCTACTTCGTAAGATAAACATACAACTCTCAGTTTTACACGTTGCACACATAAGGGAGTAATAAATGAATGAGTAGCACCTAGATCAATTAACACCCTAACAGGTTGATTCAGTATCAAGAATGTACCTTCAACAACAGTAGTCTCCTCTGGAAGTTCCTCGCACTCAATAGCATAAGCTCGGGCCTGAACTCTAGGAACTGGAGTCTTGCCTCTACCAGCTGGTTTAACTTGATTTTGTCCTCCTTGCCATTTAGGGCAGTCCTTGATTTGATGTTGATCACTGCCACACCGCACACATCATCCTGACTTCTTCCAGCATTGGGCCTCGGTGTGACCCTTCTTGTCACAATAAGAACAGTTGATAGACTGAGTAGCAGGTGAACTACCTGTGGATCCGCAGGTGGAAGAGGCTGATGGTACTTTAGTCGGGCCACAGTTATTAACTGGTCTGTTCTGGCTCTGGCCCTGACTGCGACTCTGAGTCTGGAATTTCCTCTGTTGACCTGGAGGCTGATATGGTTTCTTGTTCGGCTGGCTCGAACCGGCTCTGTCAAGTTTCCTCTTCTCAACTCGAGAGGTAGCCGCAAGGAGAGCATAATAGGTAGTAAAGTCATGTGAAGCCAACTGGTCCTGAATTTCTGGCCTCAACCCATTCGTAAATTTCCACATATTTTCCTCAGGGGTACTGACCATGTATTGAGCATAACGGGACAGTCGGTCAAAACGAGCCTCGTACTGGGCCACCGTCATGTTACCCTGGTTCAAGTGCATGAATTCCTCAATCTGCCTCTGCTTGAAAACTGCAGGTACGTATTTCTCCTTGAATGCCTTAACGAAATTACCCCACAAGCGAGGTGTATGATCAATTTCCCAAAGCGCCTCCACAGTGTGCTACCAATGCTCAGCATCCCCGTGCAATAGAAACACAGCGAACTCCATCTTTTCCTCGTCAGTGTAGTTAAGTGGCCTGAAAATCCTTTCAATCTCAGACAGCCAAGCCTCTGCCTTTTCATCATCAGCTTCCCCGAAGAATTTGGACGGTTGAAAGTCAAGGAACTCCCGCATTCTGCTATTCCTCCCATGGTTACCATCATTCCTATTGTTGTTGTTGTTTGCTTCATGTGCATCTTGATGTTCCATCACTCGCGACACGCGATCCATGGCATTCGCCATCATGTTAAACATAGCCATACCGGGATTAGTTTGATAAGCATCTCCTGTCTCTTGGGGCTCACCGCTCTTATTAGTAGTGCGGGTACTAGGGCCAGCCATCTATAGGCATAGATTACGATGCACAATTTATTGGAATACGACAAACAAGAATTTAATGCATAAGATATGCAACATATAATTTTATATAGATACACAATTCTAGAAACAGTTAAGACATGTTAATCACATAAGCACATAGAGACAGAGAAGGCACACTTGATATTGTCATACAATAACACATATAAACAAGTCATCTCAATTACCTTAGGGCTTCTACCTATGGTCCAAGAGTTAAACCCGACTTAAGCAATCTAAGCTCTGATACCATTTCTCTAAGGTGTCATGCCCCAACCCGACCTATAAAGGTTAGACTAGGGTGTGATCTAAACATTCAAGTTATATCACGTACTTAATTGTTCATGAAAGTTTAACACTTAACGTTTAGCCTAAACTCCACAAATTCTCCTGAAAACAGACAGCATAACGGCAGTAATTAGGCTATTTAGTTTGACCTAATTCTCTAAATGCCTCAAAACCTTCAACATCAATTTCATTTCCAACTAAGATTACTATTTATCACCAATCGAACGCCTACTAGTTATCTCGAAGTCTTGTTTGACTAATAACCTACCGTGATAACTCTATCTCGTTTGTTTGTAAATTCTTGTTACAAAAGTATCTGTTGATCTTAGCCAACCAATGAGTACCTATTTAAGATTGGATAGATTCATTTACTTAATCCTTCACCTGATACTTCATAAGCCTGTGATAGATAATAGCCAGTAGCGATAGCAAAAACGACCATAAGAGTATCTATCTAGTTATGATCAGTACAACCCAAAATTAGACCCCAAATTACAACGGGAGTCATTTACAATACACTAACAAGCAACATAAGAAATAGTCTTCAAGCAACATATCGTTCACAAAATGGCCATAGTCAAGTAAGGCACGTAGGGCAAGCAATCATTCCAAGGAATCATCATTAGGCACGTTGTCCTCGGGTACCTGTTCCTGGTCTTCTTCACCTGAGATGATAAAAGAGGGTGAGTCCTATTGAACTCAGCGAGGGGGAACGAGAAATAAGTTTTGAAACTCTTTTTCCGGTTCAACTTATGAAAACCCTTTTTCCAAGCATGACATATATCACAAGCAAGTTCATAATGTAATATAAAAGTAAAAGAACACAATTACCCGTCTTTCCTCCCCGAGGTCCTCTAGGAACCAAGTGAGAGTACTTATACACATAGTGAAAAGGATACGGTGAGCTTTTGTTCTCAGTTTACTTCTAGTATCAGTTGTTGCGGCCGACTTCAAATCATCCACTTATCACGCCGAATGGGTGTACTCCGGATGTACCCCGAAATCCTACGACTCAACTCTCCGAGGAAGTCTAGCCCCCAAGCAAGAGAGGGAATTGGACAATGGTAGTCACGGTTGCACCGGCAAGCCCGATGCCGCCCGGTGTGCATGAAACGCTACCACGCCGGAATGAAAGGTTGCAACCTTGTATGCAATGCACATTTATGACATTTAATATATCACATTAGGAAGACAACAAAGTAGGTTGCCTCCGAGCAGTCATAAGATTGCACATTGACTAGTAAACACGCGAGGAATTATATGACATGTAATTTCACTTGTAAAACACATGGAGTTATATGAATATTAAACGGACAGCCATGTAACGCATGTAAATCCAGTCATATAACTCATTTCAAAGTTCACGAAATCAAATAGTAAGGTCATACAACATTCAACGACGTTTACGGGGGACCGGGTGCAGGAAAGGTCTATTTGTCAATATGTAATTATCGGAACCACATTTAGGGCTATAAAGGCAACTACGGGCAGCCTACTAATCACATAATTAAACGCGATATCCATAGGATCAACACTTAGCGAGTTTACCTAGTCACTAGGGTTTCAATTCATGCTTACCCATGCGATTAAGCCCTAAGTTGTCAAGTAGATAAACTTAAGCCATGCATCGTTTAATTAAAACACCCTCAAGCATTCAAAACAGTCCACACCACATCCAAGTGTCACAATCCCAAGCATTTAATACAACAAGAGAAGTTACAATAATTTTCAAAGCATATCACTAGATGAAAACCTCACTGCAATGGACTGTTTTCTCACAATCATTGAGACAAGCAAAAAATCTCCAATTCTAGTGAACAAAATGTCAAATTAAATCTTAAGGAGTGAACTAAATTCAGAAACAAACCTCGCATCGTTTGGGGTTCGAGTTCACGAGTTATAGCCAAAACTGTGAGACTACGCAAAACTGTCCAGATTTGCACACATTTCAATACTTGTCATTTTTGAGGGCCTTAGGATCCGATTTAGCCTTAGTCTATTTCTGACAAAAATGTCCAGAACTGAGAAATCTAGCAGTATACCAAATTTCATGCATTTGGGATATTATTTACTAAGTAAAAACTGGTTCGTTCTACAAGGACAGTGAATCTGCCAAAACCTGCTTCATTTTCCCAGATTTTCCAGATTTGGACACCTTTCGATTATTTGCCAATTTGGAGACCTTAGAGTCAAAATTGGCTTTGGCCTATTTCTGTGAAAAATTCTCAAACCTCGAAAAAATAGTCACCTACCAATTTTCACACATTTTTAACATGATTTACCGGGTCAAAATCACTTCTCTCCAACAAGTCAGAAGACTGTCAATTTACGCGATTTCACCTATCTTCACATTCTAGCCAAATATCTTGCCATGCATGTTTACAAAAGCTCATGTACACACATATATCACAAGTACAGAGGTAAAAATAGACATTTAAAGGCATGCATGTGATTTTTAAAAGCTTTTCAAAGGAGTTTTAGCCCTCACCTTAGCAAGACAACAATGAAGATGCACAAAGCTCTTGATGAAGCACAAGGTAGTCTTTTCTCCTTGCTTAGCCGAGAGACAACTTGAAATTCTCTAATTCCTAGCCTAGTAACCATGTTCTTAGTATGTGCAAGTGGCTAGAACAAAAAGAAAATGAAATAGGATCTACCAAACATACCCAAGCCGAAATGAAGGTCCTATGAGCTTGCATGTGTGACTTTTGCATTCTAGCTTGCTTGGTCGAGTTCCTTAGTAACTTGTATGTCTTGAAGAACCTTTGGATGATGAACTTAAGCTATGGAGTCTATAATTTCAGCTAGGGATGAGAGAGAGAGAGAAGAAATGAGAGAAAGAATGAAAGAAAGAGAGAATGAGAGAAAGAATGAAAAGCTTGAGGAATTTTGATGCATGTGTCGGCCTAGGGCCTTGAAAATTCTGATTTTGTGTCTTCAAGAGCATAATTTGAATTGTCTAGCATGGGAAATTTGAGTGTGTCGAGAATGGGGTGCATTGGGTAGGGTTTTAAGTCATTTTTTTTTTTTTTGCTTTGTGTCATAACTTCTCATAGAATGTCTAGGTTCAATTTTGAATTATGCAATGCTAGCTCAAATGCAAGAGGTGGTCGGCCAAGGCTTGCAAAATTCTGAATTTTTTTGTCTTGTTTGAGTATTATTTAATTGAGTTCTTGGAATATGCAAAAGAATAAAGAATAAAGAATAAGAATGTCTAGCTTTTTGTGAGATTTCGTCTTCTAGTGCATTGACTTAGCATTTTAATATTAGTTAGTGGAATTTGTAGGGTTAATTAATGATCTAGTGCTTCGTGTAAGATGCTTTCTTGATTAGCGTGCGGGCACGCTTTCCTAGGTTTAGGGCACGCACTACGAGGTAAGGAACAAACTATGAGACGAATGCACGTTTCCCAAGTAAATGCACGCAACCCTAAATGTATACACGTAATTCAATGCAAGGCATACAAAACGAAACACGACTCTTAAACCTAGGTCAAGGTACACAAACCTAGATTAGGCACACGAAACGAGGTATCGCACATAAATCGAGGTTGGGCCTCATAGCAGTCGAGCAGGCTTTATGCCCCCTTCGTAGAGCTCTTGGAGTACTTCCCAATGGTTTGTTGTGCGCCACGTAACTCCTTACGGATCAAAAGTTATGGGCACCGGAGCGACGGAGACCCAGTCTCAAGCCCAACGCCCTTGGTTTGCGAGCCCAGCCTCTACGTGAAGTGAAGTTTTCTTGCCCAAGGTACCATGGGATTCGGTAATAGAAATGTGATGGATTAGGTTGTCGTCTTTTTCGGGGCTCACGACATACGATCCGGGATGAAAAAATAGCGCAAAAGAAGAAAAGTGTCCCGAAACTGATGAAAATGTTTGATTTTGGGCTCCGAAAATAGGCACAGTCGAGCAGGCTTTCTGCCACCGTAGTAGAGCTCTCGGAGAGCTTTCCAACGGTATGTTGTGCACCGCATAACTACTTACGAATCTAAAGTTATGGGCATCGGAGGGACGGAGAACTGGTCCCAAGCCCCATGCACTCGGTTTGCAGGCCTAGCCTCTACGTGAAGCGAAGTTGTATTGCCCAAGGTGCCATGGGATTCGGTAATAGAAATGTGATGGACTAGGTTGTCATCCTTTTCGCGGCACACGATGTACGATCCGCAAAAGAAGAAAAGTATCCCGAAACTGATGAAAGTGTTCAAATTTGGGCTTCGAAAACAGGCACAGCTGAGCAGGCTTGTTGCCCCCATCGTAGAGCTCTCGGAGAGCTTCCCAACTGTATGTTGTGCGCCGCGTAACTCCTTATAGATCAAAAGTTATGGGCACCGAAGCGACGGATACTTGGTCACAAGCCCCACACCCTCGATTTGCGGGCACAGCCTCTACATGAAGTGAAGTTGTCTTGCCCAAGGCACCGTGGGATTTGGTAATAGAAATGTGATAGATTAGGTTGTCATCCTTTTTGCGGCTCAAGACATAAGATCAGTGACGAAAAAATAGCGCAAAAGAAGAAAAGTGTCCTAAAACTGAAGAAAACGTTCGATTTTGGGATCCAAAAATAGGCGCAGACGAGCAGGCTTGCTACCCCTGTCGTATAACTCTAGGAGTGCTTTCCAACGGTATGTTGTGCGCCACGTAACGCGATACGGATAAAAAGTTATGGGCACCGGAGCGACGGAGACCTGGTCACAAGCCCCATGCCGTCTGTTTGCGGGCCCAGGCTCTCCGTGAAGCGAAGTTGCCTTGCCCAAGGTGCCATGGGATTCAGTAATAGAAATGTGATGGATTAGGTTGTCTTCCTTTTCACGGCTCACGACGTACGATCAAGGACGGAAAAACAGCGCAATAGAAGAAAAGTGTCCTAAAACTGATGAAAACGTTCAATTTTTTGCTCCGAAAATAGGCACAGAAGAGCAGCTTGCTACCCTTGTCGTAGAGCTCTCGGAGAGCTTTCCAACGGTATGCTGTGCGCCACGTAACTCCTTACAGATCAAAAGTTATGGGCACCGAAGCGACGGATACTTGGTCACAAGCCCCACGCCCTCGATTTGCTGGCCCAGCCTCTACGTGAAGTGAAGTTGTCTTGCCCAAGGTTCCGTGGGATTCGGTAATAAAAATGTGATAGATTAAGTTGTTGTCCTTTTCGCGGCTCACATCGTACGATCAGGGACGGAAAAACAGCGCAAAAGGAGAAAAGTGTCCCAAAACTAATGAAAACATTCGATTTTAGACTATGAAAATAGGCGCATATGAGCAGGCTTGATACCCTTGTCATAGAGCTCCTGGAGTACTTTCCAACGGTATGTTGTGCGCCACGTAACTCCTTACGGATAAAAAGTTATGGGCACCGGAGCGACGAAGACCTGGTCTCAAGCCTCACGCTGTCGGTTTGCAGGCCCAGCCTCTCCTTGAAGCGAAGTTTCCTTGCCCAATGTGCCATGGGATTCGGTAATAGAAATGTGATGGATTATGTTGTCGTCCTTTTCTCGACTGACGACGTACGATCTAGGGTAGAAAAATAGTGCAAAAGAAGAAAAGTGTCCCGAAATTGATAAAAACATTCGATTTTGGGTTCCGAAAATAGGCACAGCCGGGTAGGCTTGCTGCCCCCATCGTAGAGCTCTCGGAGGGCTTTCCAACGGTATGTTGTGCACCGCGTAACTCCTTACGGATCAAAAGTTATGGGCATCGGAGCGACGGAGACCTGGTCCAAAGCCCCACGCCCTCGGTTAGCGGGCCCAGCCTCTAAGTGAAGTGAAGTTGTGTTGCCCAAGGTACCGTGGGATTCGGTAATAGAAATGTGATGGATTAGGTTTTCATCCTTTTCGTAGCTCACGATGTACGATCCGGGACGAAAAAATAGCGCAAAAGAAGAAAAGTGTCCCGAAACTAATGAAAATGTTCAATTTTAGGCTACACAAATAGGCACAGCCGAGCAGGCTTGCTGCCCCCGTTGTAGAGCTCTCAGAGAGCTTTCCAACGGTATGTTGTGCACCGCGTAACTACTTACGGATCAAAAGTTATGGGCACCGGATGGACGGGGAATTGGTCCGAAGCCCCACACACTCGATTTACGGGCCCAGCCTCTACATGAAGCGAAGTTGTCTTGCCCAAGGTACCGTGGGATTTGGTAATAGAAATGTGATGGACTAGGTTGTCATCCTTTTAGCGGCTCACGACGTACGATCCGGGACGAAAAAATACTTCAAAAGAAGAAAAGTGTCCCGAAACTGATGAAAGTGTTCGAATTTGGGCTCTGAAAAAATTTACAACCGAGCAGGCTTGTTGCCCCCGTCGTAGAGCTCTTGGAGAGCTTTCCAACGGTATGTTGTGCACCGCGTAACTACTTACGGATCAAAAGTTATGGGCACCAGATGGACGGAGAACTGGTTCCAAGCCCCACGCACTCGGTTTGCGGGCCCAGCCTCTACGTGAAGTGAAGTTCTCTTGCCCAAGGTGCTGTGGGATTCGGTAATAGAAATGTGATGGACTAGGTTATTGTCCTTTTCGGGGCTCACGACGTACGATATGGGATAAAAAAATCGCGCAAAAGAAGAAAAGTGTCCCGAAACTGATGAAAATGTTCGATTTTGGGCTCCGAAAAAAGGCACAACGAAGCAGGCTTGTTGCCCCCGTAGTAGAGCTCTCAGAGATCTTTCCAACGATATGTTGTGCACCGCGTAACTACTTTCAGATCAAAAGTCATGGGCACCGGAGGGACGGAGAACTAGTCCCAAGCCCCACGTACTTGGTTTGCGGGCCCAGCCTCTACATGAAGCGAAGTTGTCTTGCCCAAGGTGCCGTGTGATTCTGTAATAGAAATGTGATGGACTAAGTTGTCATCCTTTTTGCGGCTCACGACGTACGATCCGGGACAAAAAAATACCACAAAAGAAGAAAAGTGTCTCAAAACTGATGAAAGTGCTCGAATTTGGGCTCCGAAAACAGGCACAGCCGAGCAGGCTTACTGCCCCCGTCGTAGAGCTCTCGGAGAGCTTCCCAACGGTATGCCCGCGTAACTCCTTACGGATCAAAATTTATGGGCACCAAAGCGACGGATACTTGGTCACAAGCCCCACACACTCGATTTGCGGGCCTAACCTCTACGTGAAGTGAAATTTTCTTTCCCAAGGCACCGTGGGATTCGGTAATAGAAATGTGATAGATTAGGTTGTCATCCTCTTCGCGGCTCACGACGTACGATCAGGGACGAAAAAACAACGCAAAAGAATAAAAGTGTCCCAAAACTGATAAAAACGTTCAATTTTGGGCTGTGAAAATTGGCGCAGATGAGTAGGTTTGCTACCCCTGTCGTAGAGCTCTTGGAGTGCTTTCCAACGGTATGTTGTGCGCCACTTAACTCCATACAGATAAAAAGTTATGGGCACCGGAGCGACGGAGACCTGGTTCTAAGCCCCACACCGTCGGTTTGCGGGCCCAGCCTCTCCGTGAAGCGAAGTTGTCTCGCCTAAGGTGCCGTGGGATTCGGTAATAGAAATGTGATGGATTAGGTTGTCGTCCTTTTCGTGGCTCACGATGTACGATCAAGGACGAAAAAACAGCGCAAAAAGAAGAAAAATGTCCCGAAACTGATGAAAACGTTCAATTTTGGGCTCCAAAAACAGGCGCAGACGAGCAGGCTTGCTACCCCTGTCGTAGAGCTCTTGGTGTACTTTCTAACGGTATGCAGTGCGCCACGTAACTCCTTACAGATAAAAAGTTATGGACACCGGAGCGACAGAGACCTAGTCCCAAGCCCCACGCCGTCGGTTTGCGGGCCCAACCTCTCAGTGAAACGAAGTTGTCTTGCCCAAGGTGCCGGGGGATTCGATAATAGTAATGTGATGGACTAGGTTGTCGTCCTTTTCACGACTCACGACGTACGATTCCACACAAAAATAAAGCACAAAAGAAGAAGAGTATCCCGAAACTGATGAAAGTGTTCGAATTTAGACTTCAAAAATAGGCACAGCTGAGCAGGCTTGCTGCCCCCGTCGTAGAGCTCTCGGAGGGCTTCCCAACGGTATGCTGTGCGCCGCGTAACTCCTTACAGATCAAAAGTTATGGGCACCGGAGCGATGGAGACATGGTCCCAAGCCCCTCGGCCTCTATTTCTGGGCCCAGCCTCTACGTGAAGCGAAGTTGTCTTGCCCAAGGTACTGTGGGATTCGGTAATAGAAATGTGATGGATTAGGTTTTCGTTCTTTTCGTAGCTCACGATGTACGATCCAGGATGAAAAAACAGAGCAAAAGAAGAAAAGTATCCCAAAACTGATGAAAATGTTCTATTTGGCTCTGAAATAAGGCACAGTTGAGCAGGTTTGCTGCCCCCGTCGTAGAGCTCTCGGAGAGCTTTCCAACCGTATATTGTGTGCCGCGTAACTCCTTACGGATCAAAAGTTATGGACACCGGAGCGACGGATACCTGGTCACATACCCCACGCCCTTCGTTTGCAGGACCAGCCTCTTCGTGAAGCGAAGTTGTCTTGCCCAAGGTGCTGTGGGATTCGGTAATAAAAATGTGATGGATTCGGTTCTAATCCTTTTCACAGCCCACGACGTGCGATCCAGGACGAAAAAACAACGCAAATGAAGAAAAGTGTCCCAAAACTGATGAAAATGTTATATTTTGGGATCCAAAAATAGGCACAGCCGAGCAGACTTGCTTCCCCCGTCGTAGAGCTCTCAGAGAGCTTTCCAATGGTATGCTGTGCGCTGCGTAACTCTTTACGGATCAAAAGTTATGGACACCGAAGTGACAGATACCTGGTCACAAGCCCCACGCCCTTGGTTTGCGGGCCCATCCTCTACGTGAAGTGAAGTTGTCTTGCCCAAGGTGCCATGAGATTTGGTAATAGAAATGTGATGGATTAGGTTGTCTTCCGTATGGTGGCTCACGACGTACGATCCGGGAAAGAAAAACAGCGTAAAAGAAGAAAAGTGCCAAGAAAAAGATGAAAACGTTTGATTTTGAGTGCCGAAAATGGGTACAGCCGAGCAGGCTTGCTGCCTCTGTCGTAGAGCTCTCGGAGAGCTTTTCAACGGTATGTTGTGCACCGCGTAACTCCTTACGCATCAAAAGTTATGGGCACCGAAGCGATGAATACCTAGTCACAAGCCCCACGCCCTCGGTTTGCAGGCCCAGCCTCTACGTGAAGTGAAGTTGTCTTGCCCAAGGTGCCATGGGATTCGGTAATAGAAATGTGTTGGATTAGGTTGTCGTCCGTATCGCGGCTCACGACGTACGATCCAGGACGGAAAAACAGCATAAAAGAAAAAAAGTGTCCCGAAAATGATGAAAATGTTTGATTTTGGGTTTTGAAAAAGGGTGCAAACGAGTAGGCTTGCTGGCCCCGTCGTAGAGCTCTCGGAGAGCTTTCCAACGTTATGTTGTGCGCCGCGTAACTTCTTACGGATCAAAAGTTATGATTACCGAAGCGACGGATACCTGGTCACAAGCCCCACGCCCTCGGTTTGCGGGCCCATCCTCTACGTGAAGTGAAGTTGTCTTGCCCAAGGTGCTGTGGGATTTGGTAATAGAAATGTGATGGATTAGGTTGTCTTCCATATGGCGGCTCACGACGTACGATCCGGGAAGGAAAAACAGCGTAAAAGAAGAAAAGTGTCCAGAAAATGATGAAAACGTTTGATTTTGAGTGCCAAAAATTGGTGTAGCTGAGCAGGTTCGCTGCCCTCGTCGTAGAGCCCTCGGGGAGCTTTCCAACTGTATGTTGTGCGCCGCGAAACTCCTTACGGATCAAAAGTTATAGGCACTGGAGCGACGAATACCTGGTCACAAGCCCCACGCCCTCGGTTTGCAGGCCCATCCTCTACGTGAAGTGAAGTTGTCTTGCCCAAGGTGCCATGGGATTTGTTAATAGAAATATGATGGATTAGGTTGTGGTCCTTTTCGCGGCTCACCACGTATGATGCGGGACTGAAAAATAACGTAAAAGAAGAAAAGTATCCCAAAAATAATGAAAACGTTTGATTTTGGGCTCCGAAAATGGGTGCAAACGAGCAGGCTTTCTGCCCACGTCGTAGAGCTCTCGGAGAGTTTTCCAACGGTATGCTGTGTACCGCGTAATTGCTTACGGATCAAAAGTTATGATTACCGAAGTGACAGAAACCTGGTCACAAGCCCCACGCCCTCGGTCTGCGGGCCCAGCCTATACGTGAAGTGAAGTTGTCTTGCCCAAGGTGCCGTGGATTCGATAATAGAAATGTGATGGATTAGGTTGTCGTCCATTTCGCGGCTCACGACATGCCATCAGGGACGGAAAAACAGCGCAAAAGAAGAAAAGTGTACCGAAATTGATGAAAACGTTCGATTTTGGGCTCCGAAAATAGTCGCGAATGAGCAGGCTTGCTGCCTCTGTCGTAGAGCTCTGGGAGTGCTTTCCAACGGTATACTGTGCTCCACGTAACTCCTTACGGATAAAATGTTATGGGCGCCGGAGCGATGGAGACCTGGACCCAAGACCCACGCCGTCGGTTTGCGGGCCTAGCCTGTCCATGAAGCGAAGTTATCTTGCCCAAGGTGCCGTGAGATTCAGTAATACAAATGTGATGGATTAGGTTGTTGTCCTTTTCGCGGCTCACGACGTACGATTCAGGACGACAAAATAGCGCAAAAGATGAAAAGTGTCCCGAAACTAATGAAAACTTGGATTTTGGGCTCCGAAAAATCGCACAGTAGAGCAGGTTTGTGGCCCTCGTCGTAGAGCTCTCGGAGAGCTTTCCAACGGTATGTTGTGTACCGCATAATGCCTTACGGATCAAAAGGTTTGGGCACCGGAGCGACGGATACCTGGTCACAAGCCCCACGCCCTCGGTTTGCAGGCCCAGCCTCTACGTGAAGGGAAGTTGTCTTGCCTAAGGTGCCTTGGGATTCGGTAATAGAAATGTCATGGATTAGGTTGTCGTCCTTTTTGCGGCTCACGACTTACGATACGGGGCGGAAAAATAGCGTAAAAGAAGAAAAGTATCCCAAAACTGATGAGAACCTTTTATTTTAGGCTCTTAAAACTAGTCCAGTCGAGCAGGCTTGTTCCCCTCGTCGTAGAGCTCTCAGAGAGGTTTCCAACGGTATGCTGTGCGCCGCGTAACTTCTTACGGATCAAAAGTTATGGGCACCGGAGCGATAGATACCAGGTCACAAGCCCCACGCCGTCTGTTTGCGGGCCCAGCCTCTACGTGAAGTGAAGTTGTCTTGCCTAAGGTGTCGTGGAATTCAGTAATAGAAATATGATGGATTAGGTTGTCGTCCATTTTCGTGGCTCACGAAATATGATCCGGGATTGAAAAATAGCGTAAAAGAAAAAAAGTATCCTGAAACTGATTAAAAACGTTCGATTTTGGGCACAGAAAATTGGTGCAGCCGAGCAGGCTTTATTCCCCCTTCGTAGAGCTGTTGGAGTGCTTTCCAACGGTTTGCTGTGCGCCATGTAACTCTTTACGGATCAAAAGTTATGGGCAACGGAGCGACGGAGACCTGGACCTAAGCCCCACGCCCTCGGTTTAAGGGCCCATCCTCTACGTGAAGCGAAGTTGTCTTGCCCAAGGTGCCGTGGGATTCGGTAATAGAAATGTGATGGACTAGGTTGTCGTCCTTTTCACGGCTCACGACGTACGATCCAGGAAGAAAAAATAGCGCAAAAGAAGAAAACTGTCCCAAAACTGATGTAAGTGTTCAAATTTGGGCTCAGAAAATAGGGACCGTCGAGCAGGCTTGCTACCCACGTCGTAGAGCTCTCGGAGAGCTTTCCAACGGTATGCAGTGCGCCGCGTAACTCCTTACGGATCAAAAGTTATGGGCACCGAAGCGACGGATACTTGGTCACAAGCCCACGCCCTCGATTTGCGGGCCCAGCCTTTACGTGAAGTGAAGTTGTCTTGCCCAAGGTGCCGTGGGATTCGGTAATAGAAATGTGATAGATTAGGTTGTCGTCCTTTTTGCGGATCACGATGTACGATCAGGGACGGAAAACAATGCAAAAGAAGAAAAGTGTCCCGAAACTAATAAAAATGTTCGATTTTGGGCTCAGACAATAGGCGTAGATGAGCAAGCTTGCTACCTGTGTCGTAGAGCTCTTGGAGTGCTTTCCAACAGTATGCTGTGCGGCACGTAACTCCTTACGGATAGAAAGTTATGGGCACTAGAGCGACGGAGAGCTGGTCCCAAGCCCCACGCCCTCGGTTTGCGGGCCCAGCCTATCCGTGAAGCGAAGTTGTCTTGCCTAAGGTGCCGTGGGATTCGGTAATAGAAATGTGATGGATTAGATTGTCGTGCTTTTCGCGGCTCACAACGTACGATCAGGGACGGAAAAACTGCGCAAAAGAAGAAAAGTGTCCCGAAACTGATGAAAACGTTCAATTTTGGGCTCCAAAAATAGCCGCAGACGAGCATGCTTGCTACCCCTGTCGTAGAGCCCTTGGAGTGCTTTCCAACGGTATGTTGTGCACTATGTAACTCCTTACGGATAAAAAGTTATGGGCACCGGAGTGACGGAGACCTGGTCCCAAGCACCACGCCGTCGGCTTGCAGGCCCAGCCTCTCCGTGAAGTGAAGTTCTCTTGCCCAAGGTAGCATGGGATTCGGTAATAGAAATATGGTGGATTAGGTTGTCGTCCTTTTCGCGGCTGACGACGTACAATCTGGGACGAAAAAATAGCGCAAAAAAAGAAAAATATCCCGAAACTGATGAAAACGTTGTATTTTGGGCTCCGAAAACTGGCTCAGCCTAGCAAGTTGCTGCCCCCGTCGTAGAGCTCTTAGAGAGCTTTTCAACGGTATCCTGTGCACCACGTAACTCCTTACGTATCAAAAGTTATGGGCACCGGAGCAACGGAGACCTGGTCCCAAGCGCCATGGACTCTGTTTGCGGGCCCAACCTCTACGTGAAGCAAAGTTGTCTTGCCCAAAGTGCCATGGGATTCGGTAATAGAAATGTGATGGATTAGGTTGTTGTCCTTTTCACGGCCCACGACGTATGATCCGGGACAGAAAAATGATGCAACTGAAGAAAAGTGTCCCGAAACTGATGAAAATGTTATATTTTGGGCTCCGAAAATAGGCACAGCCGAGCAGACCTGCTGCCCCCGTTGCAGAGCTCTCGGATAACTTTCCAACGGTATGCTGTGCGACGCGTAACTCCTTACGGATCAAAAGTTATGGGCACTGGAGCGACGGAGACCTGGTCCAATGCCCCACGCCCTTGGTTTGCGGGCCCAGCCTCTACGTGAAGCGAAGTTGTCTTGCCCAAGGTACCATGGTATTCGGTAATACAAGTGTGATGGATTAGGTTTTCGTCCTTTTCGTAGCTCACGATGTACGATCCGGGACCAAAAAATAGCGCAAAAGAAGAAAAGTGTCTGGAAAGTGATGAAAATGTTCAAATTTTGGTTCTGAAAATAGGCACAGCCGAGCAGGCTTGCTGCCCCCGTCGTAGAGCTCTCAGAGAGCTTTCCAATAGTATGATGTACGCCGCGTAACTTGTCACGCCCCAACCCGGCCTATAAAGTTAGACTAGGGTGTGATCTAAACATTCAAGTCACGTCTCGTACTTAATCGTTCATGAAAATTTAACACTTAATGTTTTAGCCTAAACTCCAAAAAATTTCGGAAAATCGGCAGCGTAACGGCTGTAATTGGGCTCTTGTTTTGACCTAATTCTCTAAACGCCTCAAATTTTCCAATCTCAATTTCATTTCCAACTAGGATTACTATTTACCATCAATTGAAATGCCTACTGGTTATCTCGATGTCACGTTGATTAATAACCTAGCATGATACTATGTCTCGTTTGTTAGTTTATCCTCATTACAAAAGTACCTGTTGATCTTAGCTTAATAGCGAGTACCTGCTTAAGATTGGATAGGTTCATTTACTTAGTCCTTACTTGATATGTCATAATCCTATGAAAGATACTAGCAGTAATAATAGCAAAGCGATCATAGTAGGGTCTAGTGTCTGTCTAGGGAATATCAGTACAAACCAAAATTAGACCCCAAATTACAACGGGGGTCTTTTACATTACAAACAACAAGAAGCATAAAAGAAATAGTCTTCAAGTAGCATAGTGTTCACAAATAGCCATTATCACGCAAAGCACATAGGACAGGCAATCACTCCAAGGAATCATCGTTAGGCACGCCGTCCTCAGGTACCTGTTCTTGATCTTCTTCACCTGAGATGATAAAAGATGGTGAGTCCTTATGAACTCAGCGAGGGGGAACGAGAAATAGGTTTTGAAACTCATTTTCCGGTTCAACTTATGAAAATCCTTTTTGCAAGCATGAATATAACCCAATTAAGTACATAACAATAATATAAAGTAAAGAAATACAATTACCAGTCTTTCCTCCCCGAGGTCCTCTAGGAACCAAGCGAGAGTACTTATACACATAGTAAAAGGATATGGTGAGCTTTTGCTCTCAGTTCATTTCCAGTGTCAGTTGTTGCGGCCGACTTCAAATCATCCCCTTATCACGCCAAGTGGGTGTATTCCGGATGTACCCCGAAATCCAACGACCGAACTCTCCGAGGAAGTCTAGCCTCCAAGCGAGAGAGAGAATTGGACAATGGTAGTCACGGTTGCACCGGCAAGCCCGATGCCGCCCGGTGTGCGTGAACGCTACCACGTCAGAATGAAAGGTTGCAACCTTATATGCAATGCACATTTATGACATTTAATATATCACATTAGGAGGACAACAAAGTAGGTTGCCTCTGGACAGTTATAAGATTGCACATTGACAAGTAAACAAGCGAGGCACGATAAGACAAGTAATTTCACTTGAAAGGCATATGGAGTTATATGAACATTAAACGGGCAGCCATGTAACGCACGTAAATCAAGTCATATAACTCAATTCAAAGTCCACGTAATCAAATGATAAGATTATTCAACATGCAACAACATCTACATGGGCTCGGATGCAAGAAAGGCCTATTTGTCAACATGCAACGATCAAAATCACATTGGGGCTATAAGGGCAACTACGGGCAGCCTACTAAACATATAATTACACCCAAAATCCAAATGATCAACACTTAGCATGTTTACCTAGTCACTACGGTTTCCATTTTGTGCTTACCCGTGCAATTAAGCTCAAAGTCAACTCAAAATCAATCTCAAGCCACGAATCAATTAATTCAAACATCCCCAAGTACTCAAAACAGTCCACACAACATCCCAATGCCACAATCCCAAGCAATTAATACCACAAGAGCAGTTACAACAATTTTTCCAAGCATATAACTAAGTGAAACCCTCACTGCAATAGGCTGTCTTCTCACAATCATTAAGATAAGCAAACAATCTCCAATTCCAGTGAATAAGATGTTAAATTAAATCTTAAGAAGTTAAATAAAATCAGAAACAAACCTTGCATCATTTGGAGTTCGGGTCCAATAGTTATAGCCAAAACAGTGGGATTGCACAAAACTGTCCAGATTTGCACACATTTCAATACTTGTCGTTTTTGAGGTCTTTAGGGTCAGATTTAGCCTTAGTCCATTTCTGACAAAAATATCCATAACTGAAAAATATATCAGCACACCAAATTTCATGCATTTTGGACATCATTTACTAAGTAAAAACTGGTTCATTCTACAAGGTCAGTGCATCTGCCAAAACCTGCTTCATTTTTCCCAGACTTCCAGATTTGGACACATTTTAATGATTTGCCATTTTGAGGACCTTAGAGTCAAAATTAGATTTGGCCTATTTCTGAGAAAAATGTTCAAAACTAGCAAAACTAGTTACCTACCAATTTTAATGTATTTTCAACATCATTTTCCTAGCCAAACTCACCTCGCAACAACAAGACCGAGAGCTGTCACCAAACCCGATTTCATCTATCATCACCTTCAAGCCAAAATCTTGCCATGCATGGTTGTAAAAGCTTATGAACACACATATAACTCAAGTACAGAAGCAAAGACATACATTTAAGAGCATGAATGTGGATTTTTGAAAGATTTTCAAGAAGTTTTATCCCTCACCTTAGCAAATCAACAAGAAGATGCACAAAACTTGATGAAGAACAAATTTCTTCTTCTTCCTTGCTTAGCCGAGACTCCAACTCGATTTTCTCTATTTTTCCTAGCTTAGTGACCAAGTTCTTAGTAGATGCATGTGGTTAGAACAAGAAGAAAAGAAATGGAAGCTAGCAAACTCACCAAGGCCAAAATGGTGACTCAATGAGCATGCATGTGTGATTCTTGCAACTTAGCTAGCTTGGTCGAGTCTCTTTGCTTGTTGCTTGTCTTGGTGCACCATGGAATGATGAAGATGAGCAATGGTGAGATGAAACTCAGCCAAGGCCGAGAGAGAGAGAGAAGAATGAGAGGGAGAGAGAAAAATGTAAGGAGAAATGGGAGAAATGAAAGAAAAATGATGGCTTTGCAAAAGATGAAGCATGTTCAGCCTTGGGCATAGCAAAAATCAGATTTGTGTCTTCAAGAAGCTTGAATTTTGAATCACCTAGCATGGGCAATGAGCCTTGTCGAGATTTGGAAGCTTTTGGGAGGTTTTTGAGCTTATTTTTTTATGCACTTGTGTCATAACTTGTCATAAGTTGTCTAGAATTAATTTTGAATTGAGCAAGCAAGCATAAAAGCCTATGTGGTGGTCGGCCAAGGCATCAAAAATCTGATTTTTTTTCATCTTTGAGCATTATTTAATTGTGTGTTGAAAGTGCAAAAAGAATAAGGAATAAAGAATAAGGAATGTCTAGCTTTTTGTGAGATTTTGTCTTCTAGTGGGTTGAATTAGTAATTTAATAATAGTTAGTGGAATTTGTAGGATTAATTAATGACCTAGTGCTTCGTGTAAGATGCTTTCTAGACTAGCATGAGGGCATGCTTTCCTAGGTCTAGGGCACGCACTACGAGGTAGGGCACGAACTACGAGACGAACGCACATTTTTCAAGTAAATGCACGCAACCCTAAATGAATGCACATAATTCAATGCATGGCACACAAAACAAACACAACTCTTAAACCTAGGGCAAGGCACACAAATCTAGATTAGGGCACACGAAACGGGATATCGCACGCAAATCAATGTCAGGCCTCACATAACTCCTTACGGATCAAAAGTTATGGACACCAAAGCGACGGATACCTGGTCAGAAGCTCCACGCCCTCGGTTTATGGGCCCAGCCTCTACGTGAAGCGAAGTTGTCTTGCCAAAGGTGCCGTGGGATTCGGTAATAAAAATGTGATGGATTAGGTTGTCGTCCTTTTCGCGGCCCACAACGTACGATCTGGGACGGAAAAACAACGCAAATGAAGAAAAGTATCCCGAAACTGATGAAAATATTCTATTTTAGGGACCGAAACCAGGCACAGCCGAGCAAGCTTGCTGCCCCCGTCGTAGAGCTCTCAAAGATCTATCCAACGGTGCGTTGTGCACCGCGTAACTCCTTACGGATCAAGAGTTATGGGCACCAGAGCGACGGAGACCTGGTCCCAAGCCCCAAGCCCTCGGTTTACGGGCCCAGCCTCTATGTGAAAAGAAGCTGTCTTGCCCAAGGTACCGTGGGATTCGGTAATAGAACTGTGATGGATTAGGTTTTCATCCTTTTGATGGCTCATGATGTACGATCCGGGATGAAAAAACAGCGCAAAAGAAAAAAAGTGTCCCAAAACTGATGTAAATGTTCAATTTTGGGCTCTGAAAATAGGCACAGCCGAGCAGGCTTGCTTCCCTCGTGGTAGAACTTTCCAATGGTATGCTGTGCACCGCGTAACTCTTTACGGATCAAAAGTAATGGGCACCGGAGCGTCGGATACTTGGTCACAAGACCCACGCCCTCGGTTTGCAGGCCCAGCCTCTACGTGAAGTGAAGTTGTCTTGCCCAAGGTGCCATGGGATTCAGTAATAGAAATGTGATGGATTAGGTTGTCGTCCATTTCGCGGCTCACGACGTACGATCCGGGACGGAAAAATAGCATAAAAGAAGAAAAGTATCCCAAAACTGATGAAAACGTTCAATTTTGGGATCCTAAACAAGGTGCAGCCGAGTAGGCTTGCTACCATAGTCGTAGAGCTCTCGGAAAGCTTTCCAACGGTATGCTTTGCAACACGTAACTCCTTCCGAATCAAAAGTTATGGGCACCGGAGCGACAGAGACCTGGTCCCAAGCCCCACGCCCTGTGTTTGCGGGCCCAGCCTCTACGTGAAACGAAGTTGTCTTGCCCACATTATCATGGCATTCTGTAATAGAAATGTGATGGATTAGGTTGTCGTCCTTTTTCGTGGCTCACGACGTACGATCCGGGACGAAAAAATAGCGCAAAAGAAGAAAAGTATCCCGAAATTCTTGAAAACGTTCGATTTTGGGCTCCGAAAACAGGCGCAGCCAAACAGGCTTGTTGCGCCCGTCGTAGAGCTCTCAGAGAGCTTTCCAACGGTATGCTTAGCGCCTCCTTATGGATCAAAAGTTATGGGCACCGGAGCGACGGAGACCTGGTCCCAAGCCCCACGCCCTCGGTTTGCGGGCCCAGCCTTTACGTGAGGAAAATTTGTCTTGCCCAAGGTGTCGAGGGATTCGATAGTAGAAATTTTGATGGATTCGGTTGTCGTCCTATTCGCGGCTCACGATGTACGATCCGGGCTTAAAAAACAGAGCAAAAGAAGAAAATTGTCCCAAAACTGATGAAAATGTTTGATTTCGGGCTCCCAAAATAGGCGCATCCAAGCAGGCTTGCTGCCTTTGTCGTAGAGCTCCCAGAGAGCTTTCCAACGGTATGCTGTGCGTCGCGGAACTCCTTACGGATCAAAAGTTATGGGCACCAGAGCGACAGAGAATTGGTCCCAAGCCCCACGCCCTCTGTTTGCGAGCCCAACCTCTACGTGAAGTGAAGTTGTCTTGCCCAAGGTGTCGTGGGATTCAGTAATAGAAAAGTGATGGATTAGGTTGTCATCATTTTCGCGGCTCACGACGTACGATCAGGGACGGAAAAACAACGTAAAAGAAGAAAAGTGTCTCGAAACAGATGAAAACATTCAATTTTGGGATCCAAAAATAGGCACAGCCGAGCAGGCTTGCTGCCCGCGTCGTAGAGGTCTCGGATAGCTTTCTAACGGTATGATGTGCGCCGCGTAACTCCTTACGGATCAAAAGTTATGGGCACCGGAGCGACGAAGACCTGGTCTCAAGCCCCACGCCCTCGGTTTGCAGGCCTAGCCTCTACGTGAGGCAAAGTTGTCTTTCCCAAGTTGCCATGGGATTCGGTAATAAAAATTTCGATGGATTAGGTTGTCGTCCTATTCGCGGCTCACGACGTACGATCCGGGAAGAAAAAACAGTGCAAAAGAAGAAAAGTGTCCGAAAACAGATGAAAATGTTCGATTTTGGGGTCCAAAAATAGGCGCAGCCGAGCAGGCTTGCTGCACCCGTCGTAGAGCTCTCGGAGAGCTTTCCAACGGTATGCTGTGCGCCGCGTAACTCCTTACGGATCAAAAGTTATGGGCACCGGAGCGACGGAGACCTAGTCTCAAGCCCCAGGCCCTCTGTTTGCGGGCCCAGCCTCTACGTGAAGTGAAGTTGTCTTGCCCAAGGTGCCGTGAGATTCGGTAATAGAAATGTGATGGATTAGATTGTCGTCCTTTTCATGGCTCACGACGTACTATCCGGGATGAAAAAATAGTGCAAAAGAAGAAAACTATCCCGAAACTGATGAAAATGTTCAATTTTGGGATTTGAAAACAGGAATAGCCGAGCGAGCTTGTTTCCCTCGTCGTAGAGCTCTCGGAGAGCTTTCCAACGGTATGCTGTCCGCCGCGTAACTCCTTATGGATCAAAAGTTATGGGCACCGGAGCGACGGATATCTAGTCCCAAGCCCCACGCCCTCGGTTTGCGGGCCCAGCCTCTACGTGAGGTAAAGTTGTCTTGCCCAAGGTGCCGTGGGATTCGGTAATAAAAATGTGATGGATTAGGTTGTCCTCCTATTCGCTGCTCACGACGTACGATCCGGGATGAAAAAATAGCGCAAAAGAATAAAAGTGTCCTGAAACTGATGTAAATGTTCAATTTTGGGCTCCGAAAATAGGAATAGCCGAGCAGGCTTGTTGGCCCCGTCGTAGAGCTCTCGGATAGCTTTCCAACAGTATACTGTGCGTCGCGTAACTCCTTACGGATCAAAAGTTATGGGCACCGGAGCAACGGAGACCTGGTCCCAAGCCCCACGCCCTCTGTTTGTTGGCCCAGCCTCTATGTAAAGCGAAGTTGTCTTGCACAAGGTGCCGTGGGATTCGGTAATAGAAATGTGATGGATTAGGTTGTCGTCCTTTTCGCGGCTAATGACGTGCGATCCGGGACGAAAAAACAGTGTAAAAGAAGAAAAGTTTCTCGAAACTAATGAAAACATTCGATTTTGGGCTCCAAAAATAGGCACAACCTAGCAGGCTTGCTGCCCCTGTCGTAGAGCTCTCGGAGAGCTTTGCAACGGTATGCTGTGCGATGCGTAACGACTCACGAATCAAAAGTTATGGGCTTCGGAGCGATGGAGACTTGGTCCCAAGCCCCACGCCCTCGGTTTGCGAGCCCAGCCTCTACATGAGGCAAAGTTGTCTTGCCCAAGTGGCCGTGGCATTCTGTAATAGAAATGTGAGGGATTAGGTTGTCATCCTTTTCGCCGCTCACGACTTATGATTCGGGAAAGAAAAACAGCGCAAAAGAAGAAAAGTGTCCTGAAATTGATGAAAATGTTCGATTTTGGGCTCAGAAAACGAGTGCAGTCGAGCAGGCTTGTTGCCCCCATTGTAGAGCTCTCAGAGAGCTTTCCAACAGTATGTTGTGCACCGCGTAACTCCTTACGGATCAAAAGTTATGGGCACCCGGAGCGACGGAGACCTGGTCCCAAGCCCCACGCCCTCGATTTGGGGGCCCAGCCTCTACGTGAGCTAAAGTTGTCTTGCCCAAGGTGCCATGGGATTCGGTAATAGAAATTTTGATGGATCAGGTTGTCGTCTTATTTGCGGCTTACGACGTATGATCCGGGACGAAAAAAAAGCGTAAAAGAAGAATAGTGTCCCAAAACTGATGAAAATGTTCAATTTTGGGCTCCGAAACAGCCATAGCTGAGTAGGCTTGGTGCCTCCGTTGTAGAGCTCTCGAAAAGCTTTCCAACGGTATGCTGTGCACCGCGAAACTCCTTACGAATCAAAAGTTATGTGCACAGGAGCGACGGAGACCTGGTCTCAAGCCCCACGCCCTCTGTTTGTGGGCCCAGCCTCTATGTGATGCGAAGTTGTCTTGCCCAAGGTGCCATTGGATTCGGTAATAGAAATGTGATAGAATAGGCTGTCTTCCTTTTCGCGGCTCAAGACGTAAGATCCGGGACAGAAAAACAATGTAAAAGAAGAAAAGTGTCCCAAAACTAATGAAAACGTTCGATTTTGGGCTCCAAAAAAGGCACAGCCGAGCAGGCTTTCTGCCCGCGTCGTAGAGCTCTTGGATAGCTTTCTAATGGTATGTTGTGTGCCGCGTAACTCCTTATGGATCAAAAGTTATGGACACCGATGCGACAGATACTTGGTCACAAGCCCCACGCCTTTGGTTTGCGGGCCCAGCCTCTACGTGAAGTGAAGTTGTCTTGCCCAAGGTGCCATGGGATTTGGTAATAGAAGTGTGATGGATTAGGTTGTCATCCTTTTCGCGGCTCACGACATACGATTCGGGACAAAAAAACAGCGTAAAAGAAGAAAAGTGTCCTAAAACTAGTGAAAAAGTTCAACTTTGGGCACCAAAAATAGGCACAGTTGAGCAAGCTTGTTGCCAAGTCGTAGAGCTCTCAGAGAGCTTTCCAACGGTATGCAGTGCGACGCGTAACTCCTTCCGGATCAAAAGTTATGGGCACCGGAGCGACAAAGACCTGGTCCCAAGCCCCACGACCTCGGTTTGTGAGCCCAGCTTCTACGTGAGGTGAAGTTGTCTTGCCCTAGTGGCCGTGGCATTCTGTACTAGGAATGTGAGGGATTAGGTTGTCGTCATTTTCGCCGCTCACGACGTACGATCCGGGACGAAAAAACAGCGCAAAAGAAGAAAAGTGTCCCGAAAGAGATGAAAATGTTCAATTTTGGGCTCTGAAAATAGGTGCAGCTAAGCAGGCTTGCAGCCCCTGTCGTAGAGCTCTCCGAGAGCTTCCCAACGGTATGCTGTACACCGCGTAACTCCTTATAGATCAAAATTTATGGTCACCGGAGCGACGGAGCCCTGGTCCCAAGCCCCACGCCCTCGGTTTGGGGCCCAACCTCTATGTGAGGTAAAGTTGTCCTGCCCAAGGTGCCGTGGGATTCGGTAATAGAAATTTTGATGGATTAGGTTGTCGTCCTATTCGTGGCCCGCGAAGTACGATCTGGGATGAAAAAACAGTGCAAAAGAAGAAAAATGTCCTGAAACTGATGAAAATGTTCGATTTTGGGCTCCAAAAATAGGCGCAGCCGAGCAAGTTTGCTGCACCCGTCGTAGAACTCTCGGAGAGCTTTGCAGCGGTATGTTGTGCGCCGCGTAACTCCTTACGGATCAAAAGTTATGGGCATCGGAGCGACGGATACCTGGTCCCAAGACCACGCCCTTGGTTTGCGGGCCCAGCCTCTACGTGAGGAAAATTTGTCTTGCCCAAGGTTCCGTGGGATTAGTTAATAGAAATGTGATGGATTTGGTTGTCGTCCTATTCGCGGCTCACGACGTACGATCCGGGATGAAAAAATAGCGCAAAAGAAGAAAAGTGTCCTGAAACTGATATAAATGTTCAATTTTGGGCTCTGAAAATAGGCACAGCCGAGCAGGCTTGCTGCCTCCGTCGTAGAGCTCTCGGATAGCTTTCCAATGGTATGCTGTGTGCCGCGTAACTCCTTACGGATCAAAAGTTATAGGCACCGAAGCGACGGAGACCTGGTCCCAAGCCCTACGTCCTCTGTTTGCGGGCCCAGCCTCTATGTGAAGCGATGTTGTCTTGCCCAAGGTGCCATGGGATTCGGTAATGGAAATGTGATGGATTAGGTTGCCGTCCTTTTCGCGGCTCACGACGTACGATTCGGGATGGAAAAACAGTGTAAAAGAAGAAAAATGTATCGAAACTGATGAAAACGTTCAATTTTGGTCTCCAAAAACAGGCACAGCCTAGCAGGCTTGCTGCCCCCATCGTAGAGCTCTTGGATAGCTTTTCAACGGTATGCTGTGCGCCGTGTAACGCCTTACGAATCAAAAGTTATGGGCACCGGAGCGACGGAGACCTGGTCCCAAGCCCCACGCCCTCGGTTTGCCTGCCTAGCCTCTACGTGAGGCGAAGTTGTCTTGCCCAAGTGGTCGTGGCATTCTGTAATAGAAATGTGAGGATTAGGTTGTCGTCCTTTTCGCGGCTCATGACGTACGATCCGGGATCTAAAAATAGTACAAAAGAAGAAAAGTGTCCCAAAACTGATAAATACGTTTGATTTTGGGCTCCGAAAATGGGCGTAGCCGAGCAGGCTTGTTTCCCCCGTCGTAGAGCTCGCGGAGAGCTTTCCAACGGTATGTTGTGCGCCGCGTAACTCCTTACGGATCGAAAGTTATGGGCACCGGAGCCACGAAGACCTGGTCACAAGCCCCACGCCCTCGGTTTGCTGGCCCAGCCTCTACGTGAAGTGAAGTTGTCTTGCCCTAGGTGCCGTGGGATTCGGTAATAGAAATGTGATGGATTAGGTTGTCGTCCGTTTCGCGACTCACGACGTACGTTTCGGGATTTAAAAACATCATAAAAGAATAAAAGTGTCTCGAAACTGATGAAAACGTTCGATTTTGTTCTCCGAAAACAGGCATAGCCAAGTAGGCTTGCTGTCTCCATCATAGAGCTCTAGGAGAGCTTTCCAATGGTATGTTGTGCGCCGCGTAACTCCTTACGGATCAAAAGTTATGGGCACCTGAGCGACGAAGACCTGGTCCCAAGCCCCACACCCTCGGTTTGTGGGCCTAGCCTCTACGTGAGGTAAAGTTGTCTTGCCCAAGGTGCCATGGGATTCGGTAATAGAAATTTTAATGGATTAGGTTGTCGTCCTATTCGCGGCTCACGACGTACGATCCGGGATGAAAAAACAGCGCAAAAGAAGAAAAGTGTCTCGAAACTGATGAAAATGTTCGATTTTGGCCTCCGAAAATAGGCGCAGCCGAGCAGGCTTGCTACCCCCGTCGTAGAGCTCTCGGAGAGCTTTCCAACGGTTTGCTGTGCGCCACGTAACTCCTTACGGATCAAAAGTTATGGGCGCCGGAGCGACGGAGACTTGGTCCCAAGTCCCATGCCCTCTGTTTGCGGGCCCAGCCTCTACATGAAGCGAAGTTGTCTTGCCTAAGGTGCTGTGGGATTCGGTAATAGAAATGTTATGGAATAGGCTGTCGTCCTTTTCGCGGCTAATGACGTACGATCCGGGATGGAAAAACAGTGTAAAAGAAGAAAAGTGTCCCGAAACTGATGAAAATGTTCGATTTTGGGCTCCAAAAACATGCACAGTCGAGCTGGCTTTCTTCTCGCGTCGTAGATCTCTCGGATAGCTTTCTAATGGTATGTTGTGCGCCGCGTAACTCCTTCGGATCAAAAGTTATGGACACCGATGCGACGGATACCTGGTCACAGGCCCCACGCCCTCGGTTTGGGGGCCCAGCCTCTTCGTGAGGCAAAGTTGTCTTGCCCAAGGTGCTGTGGGATTCGGTAATAGAAATTTCGATGGTTTAGGTTGTCGTCCTATTCGCGGCTCATGACGTACGATCCGGGATGAAAAAACAGTGCAAAAGATGAAATGTGTCCCGAAACTTATGAAAATGTTCGATTTTGGGCTCCAAAAATAGGCGCAGCCGAGCAAGCTTGCTGCACCCATCGTAGAGCTCTCGGAGGGCTTTCCAACGGTATGCTGTGAGCCGCGTAACTCCTTACGGATCAAAAGTTATGGGCACCGGAGCGACGGAGACCTGGTCCCAAGCCCCATGCCCTCTGTTTGCGGGCCCAGCCTCTACGTGAAGCGAAGTTGTCTTGCCCAAGGTTGTCACGCCCCAACTCGACCTATAAAGGTTAGACTAGGGTGTGATCTAAATATTCAAGTCATATCACGTACGTAATCGTTCATGAAAGTTTAACACTTAACGTTTAGCCTAAACTCCAAAAATTCTTCGAAAAACCGGTAGCATAACGGTAGTAATTAGGCTCTTTAGTTTGACCTAATTCTCTAAATGCCTCAAAACCTTCAACCTCAATTTCATTTCCAACTAAGATTACTATTTATCACCAATCGAACGCCTACTAGTTATCTCGAAGTCTCATTTGACTAATAACCTAGCATGATAACTTTATCTCGTTTGTTTGTTAATCCTTGTTACAAAAGTACCTGTTGATCTTAGCCTACTAATGAGTACCTGTTTAAGATTGGATAGATTCATTTACTTAATCCTTCACCTGATACTTCATAAGCCTGTGATAGATACTAGCCAGTAGCGATAGCAAAAACGACCATAAGAGTATCTATCTAGTTATGATCAGTACAACCCAAAATTAGACCCCAAATTACAACGGGGTTCATTTACAATACACTAACAAGCAACATAAGAAATAGTTTTCAAGCAATATATCGTTCACAGAATGGCCATAGTCAAGTAAGGCACGTAGGGCAAGCAATCATTCCAAGGAGTCATCATTAGTCACATTGTCCTCGTGTACCTGTTCATGGTCTTCTTCACCTGAGATGATAAAAGAGGGTGAGTCCTTATGAACTCAGTAAGGGGGAACGAGAAATAAGTTTTGAAACTCTTTTTCCTGTTCAACTTATGAAAACCTTTTTTGCAAGCATGACATATATCACAAGCAAGTTCATAATGTAATATAAAAGTAAAAGAACACAATTACCCGTCTTTCCTCCCCGAAGTCCTCTAGGAACCAAGCGAGAGTACTTATACACATAGTGAAAAGGATACGGTGAGCTTTTGCTCTCAGTTTACTAAGTCAAAACTGGTTCGTTCTACAAGGATAGTGAATCTGCCAAAATCTGCTTCATTTTCCAGATTTTTCAAATTTAGACACATTTCGATGTTTTTCCATTTTGGAGACCTTAGAGTCAAAATTGGCTTTGGCCTCTTTCTGCAAAAACTGCTCAGAACTGGCAAAACTAGTCACCTACCAATTTTCACACATTTTAACATCATTTACCTGGTCAAAATCACTTCACTCCATCAAGTCAAAAGACTGTCCATTTACACGATTTCACCTATCTTCACATTCTAGCAAAATATCTTGCCATGCATGTTTACAAAAGCTCATGTACACACATATGTCACAAGTACAGAGGTAAAAATAGACATTTAAAGGCATGCATGTGGTTTTTGAAAGCTTTTCAAAAGAGTTTTAGCCCTCACCTTAGCAAGACAACAATGAAGATGCACAAAGCTCTTGATGAAGCACAAGGTAGTCTTTTCTCCTTGCTTAGCCGAGAGACAACTTGAAATTCTCTAATTCATAGCCTAGTAACCATGTTCTTAGTTTGTGCAAGTGGCTAGAACAAAAAGAAAATGAAATAGGAGCTACCAAACATACCTAAGCCGAAATGAAGGTCCTATGAGCTTGCTTGTGTGTCTTTTGCATTCTAGCTTGCTTGGTCGAGTTCCTTAGTAACTTGCATGTCTTGAAGAACCTTTGGATGATGAACTTAAGCTATGGAGTCTATAATTTCAGCTAGGGCCGAGAGAGAGAGAGAAGAAATGAGAGAAAGAATGAAAGAAAGAGAGAATGAGAGAAAGAATGAAAAGCTTGAGGAATTTTGATGCATGTGTCAGCCTAGGGCCTTGAAAATTCTGATTTTGTGTCTTCAAGAGCATAATTTGAATTGTCTAGCATGGGAAATTTGAGTGTGTCGAGAATGGGGTGCATTGGGTACGGTTTTAAGTCTTTTTTTTTTTTTTGCTTTGTGTCATAACTTGTCATAGAATGTCTAGGTTCAATTTTGAATTATGCAATGCTAGCTCAAATGCAAGAGGTGGTCGGCCAAGGCTTGCAAAATTCTGAATTTTTTGTCTTGTTTGAGCATTATTTAATTGAGTGCTTGGAATATGCAAAAGAATAAAGATTAAAGAATAAGAATGTCTAGCTTTTTGTGAGATTTCGTCTTCTAGTGAGTTGACTTAGCATTTTAATATTAGTTAGTGGAATTTGTAGGATTAATTAATGATCTAGTACTTCGTGCAAGATGCTTTCTTGATTAGCGTGCGGGCACGCTTTCCTAGGTTTAGGGCACATACTACGAGGTAAGGCACGAACTACGAGACGAATGCACATTTTCCAAGTAAATGCATGCAACCCTAAATGTATGCACATAATTCAATGCAAGGCACACAAAATGAAACACGACTCTTAAACCTAGGTCAAGGCACGCAAATCTAGACTAGGCACACGAAATGAGGTATTACACATAAATCGAGGTCAGGCCTCACATCCTCCCCTCCTTAAAAGAATTTCGTCCCGAAATTCAATATTACCTTTGAAATAAAGCTGGATACTGTTGCTCCATCTGGTCTGGCCTTTCCCACGTTGCTTCTTCAACTCCATGATGATCCCACAACACTTTCACCATTGGTATAGATTTGTTGCGCAACTCCTGATCTTGCTGGTCTAGGATCCGAACGGGCTTCTCTTCATAAGACAAGTTCTCCCGAAGCTTCAACGGCTCTGGCTCCAAGATATGCGATGGATCAGGATGATACTTCCGTAGCATTGAAACATGAAAGACGTCGTGAATATTGGAGAGGTTTTGGGGTAGTTCCAGGCGATACACCAATTTTCCAACCTTCTCAATTATCTCAAATGGTCCTACAAACCTCGGGCTTAACTTTCTACCCTTGCCGTGTTTAATCGGTCCCCTCCGAGGTGATATCTTCAAGAATACCTTGTCGCCGACCTCAAACTCTAGACTCCGTCTCCATCGGTCTGCATAACTTTTCTGCCTGCTTTGGGCGGTAAGTATCCGTTTCCGGATGAGGTGGAAATTATCAACAGTCTTCATAAGTTCAGGTAGAAGGGTCGGGTCAAAAGTATTCATATCACCTACTTCATCCCAGTAAATTGGGGATCGACACTTACGTCCATACAATGCCTCAAATGGGGCCATCCCGATAGTGGCCTGATAACTATTATTATAAGCGAACTCCGCTAGAGACAGATATTTCTCCCAACCTTTCCCGAAGTCTAAAACACACGCCCTCAGCATATCCTCCAGAATCTGAATAGTTCTCTCAGATTGTCCATCAGTCTGAGGGTGATAAGCCGTGCTGAAACTCAACTTCGTTCCCAAAGCTTCTTGCAATCTCTTCCAAAATCAGGAAGTAAAACGAGGATCCCTATCTGATACAATACTCACAGGCATCCCGTGCAATCTTACAATATCCGCCACATACATATCTCCCAATTTCTTAGGACTATCCTCCTTGTTCATCGGTAAGAAGTGCGCTGACTTGGTCAATCTATCCATTATGACCCAAACGGCATCATGTCCCTTTTGTGACCTGGGCAGGTCCATGACAAAGTCTATAGTTATATGTTCCCATTTCCATTAAGGAATTTCCAACGGCTGAAAGTAAACCTGCTGGTCATTGATGTTCTTCTTTGAGTCTCTGGCAAGTCAAACACCGTGCCACAAACTCCACAATCTCTCCCTTCATGTTATTCCACCAATAGTGTTGCTTCAAATCCCGGTACATCTTTGTTCCGCCGGGGTGAATAGTGTATCTTGAATTATGGGCTTCTTCAAGAATCTTCTTTTTCAGCTTTGGCTCATTAGGAACACAAATCCGATTCCTAAACCTCCAAATACCATCATCATGAAACTTGAAATCTGTGTTGCTTTCTTTAATCTTCTGAAACTGTTGGTCCTTCTGTTGAGCCTCTCGCAATTCAGACAACAAGGTCGATTGAACTTGTGTAGTGGCAAATAGTAATCATTTTTGAGTCAATTGTGGTTTCCACAAGAATGCTTCCTCTAACAACTCCTGCACCTTAACTTCTAGTTTTGCCATGCTCGCTTTCCGACTTAAGGCATCTGCAACTACATTTGCTTTACTGGGCACGTAATTGATTGTGCAGTTATAATCATCCAAAAGCTCCATCCAGCGTCTTTGCCTCATGTTCAACTCTTTTTGTGAGAACAAGTATTTCAAGCTCTTGTGATTAGTAAACACCTCGATCTTGTTACCCCACAAATAGTGCCTCCATTTCTTGAGTACAAACACAATAGCCGCTAACTCCAAATCATGCGTCGGGTAGTTCAATTCATACGGCTTCGGTTTCCTAGAAGTATACGCAATCACTCTACCATTTTGCATCAACACACAACCCAGTCCTTCTTTCGAAGCATCGCTATAGATTACAAAGCCTTGACTTCCTTTAGGCAATGCAAGAACAGGTGCAGTGGTCAATCTCTTCTTCAATTCTTGGAAGATGTTCTCACACTTGTCATCCCACACGAACTTTGTTTTCTTTTGAGTGAGCTTTGTAAGCGGTCCTGCGATCTTTGAGAAATCCTTCACGAACCTCCGATAATAGCCGGCTAGACCAAGAAAACTCCGAACCTCCGTAACATTTTTCAGCTTTTTCCAAGACATCACCGCTTCTATCTTTGCTGGATCCACTGCTATACTCTCTTAGGATATGATGTGCCCAAAAAATGCAATCTGCTGCAACCAAAACTCGCATTTGCTAAACTTCGCGTACAATTGATGCTCTCGAAGTTTCTGCAGTACCATTCGCAGATGTTGTTCATGCACAGCCTCGAATTTCGAGTATACCAAAATATCATCAATAAAGATCACCACAATTGGTCCAAGTAGGGTTGAAACACCCTGTACATCAAGTCCATAAAAGCTGCAGGGGCATTAGTTAGCCCAAATGGCATCACCACATATTCATAATGCCCATATCTCATCCTAAAAGCCGTTTTAGGCACATCCTCCTTTTTGATCCGCAACTGGTAGTACCCTTGCCTCAAATCGAGCTTTGAATATACTTTGGCTCCCTGAAGTTGATCAAACAACTCGTCGATCAGTGGAAGTGGGTATTTATTCTTGACGGTCACTTGGTTCAATCCTCGGTAATCGATGCATAGCCTCAACGTTCCGTCTTTCTTCTTTACAAATAGGACAGGCTGTGAAATCCCACTTTTCTATCTTATCTCGTTTTGCGTGAATTAACCTATCTATGTGCTATGTGACTTAGAATGTGATAATTTTAGTATCAATACTCCTAGAACATGCTAAATGTGCATTCATGAAATTTTCATAAAAAACGGAGTCAGAAATTTTATCGTCGATTTTTAGTGAATAGTGTTTTCGAAACGCGTCAGCTAAAATTTTGAAAATGGTCTTTTTAACCCTTCTAGACCTAGTCCACGGACTTTAATAGACCTGTGTTTGATGAAATCGGATTTCAAATCGGCTTAGGAATTTATTAGGGTTTTTACACCGACTTTTACAAAAATCGAGTTTTAAGCCGACTCGGGTGAAATTGTTCGATTGTAAAACTTCCTGTCACCTAAAAATAACCTACTTGAGCTATCTTGGGTGTTGAATAATTGTTTTGAAATTTGGTAATCCATAAAATGCATTTAAAGTCAACAAAACACTAAAAATACTAAGTTAATTCAACTTTGACTTTCATTAAATGTTGACTTTCATGCATATATCACCAACACACACAAGCAAAGCACAAAAACACCTTCATTTGCACACACATTGCCGAGAGGAAGAAGAGAGAAAAGAGAAAAGAGTTTTCAAGGTTTTCAAAGCAAAATTTCAAAGAAAAACCTAGTTTTTGTCCGTAGAACTTCGTGCCAAGTTGGATTCCGCTTGTTGGGCACGCATTGAACGCATTCCTATGCTTTTATCGCATCAAAGGTGAGAGAAAAATTCTGGATCTCAAAACTCATTTTTATGTTTTTGCTCATAACTGCATTTTGAACCATTAGAATGTTAATCTGATGTTAGATTATTGCTCCATGCATGCTAGGGATCGTTTATGTGTATTACTACGAGATTTGAGCCATTGTAGCGAAATTATTTATTTTCGGGTATTTAACGTTGATAGAATGGCTTTTTGAGGATTATTTTGAGTTGTTGTGGTTGGAATCGATTGCCGTCGATTTCTAAAAGTTTGTTAATTACGTGGTAACGCCGTTATAATGCCGAATTTTCGATTGAAATGTTTGGGTGAAAATTCAAAAATTTCAGCCTAGGTGCCTTGAGGTTTTAGGGTTGTTGGCCTTGATTTTGAGGTGTCTTGGTTGGTTTCCGAGAGGACTAATGTAGTTGATCGAATGGGTGAGTGTTTGAAACTGATTTAGAGTTGTTTGGATTAGTAGAATGTAAGATATGATTATTTGAACTTTAGGTTATCTTTCTTTAAATTATTGAATTGAGCCTTAGTTGATCGGGTGTGGTTTGAGTGATTGAATTGTGAGTTGTTGATGGGTAAACTAGGGTTTGATTGTGTGTTTAATGCATGTTCGGTTGGATGGCCTACTTTGTCAACTAACTTAGTTATTTGTTATTAAATTGATTATTGATGTTATTATGATGATAATATAATTATTGATGATGATTGATGATTATTGATTGATGATTGATGCCGGGAGGTAGGCAGTTCTGCTAGACTGTCCTCCTGTGAATGATTGATGTTTATTATTATTGCTGAGTCTTTGGTATGTGTGTGCCACCTCTCGGGCAGCATCGGGCTGTCAAGTTGATAACGACATGACTACTAGAGACTGCCTCCAGCTCGCATGACGGAGGTGTCATGGAGGGAGAGGTTATTGGGGTACCTCGGGTGCGTGAGTTTATGGGAGTCACAAGAAGACTGTTATGATCGTGATGGTGATTGGAGCTACACCAACTAGTGTATCCTTTATTGAATGGTCATTATAGATTATGTGATGATAGTATTATTGATGTTATTGTAGGTTTACTTGCTCAAAGGATTAAATCCAAGGAGCATAGTGAATACTGTAGAGATCTATCGGATCCTCATTGGGCTTATTTATATAAGCTCACTCTCTATTTTGCATGCTTACAGGTGTACTTTCGCAAGATTTCGGGTACGTGCCTCCTGAAGAGGAGAATGTGGAAAATGTGCCTTACGTGGATGAGTCTTATGTTCCGGAGTCTTATCCTTGATGTTGTACTGTTTTATTATCTTGTAAATTAACTTAGTAGACTTTTATATGCTTTGTAGTTCATAGTGTAAAAGATGTTGAAAAGTTAATGAATTAGTTGATGCTATCTTAGTAGCCTTTCTTTTGTTTATGATTAGGTTGCTAGATTGGCTCAATATGTTTTTGGTAATGTATATTAAGGGTTTATGTATTATGTTGGAACAGAGGCATATAACGAGGAATGTTTATTGTATAATATGGTTATGATGTATGTTGTTATTTTATTGAGGAGTTGTTTGTTGTATGGTTTGTGGAGTTGATGTATGATGTCCTATATTCGGTTGGTTTAGAGCCTCGGTATCCTAATTACTATCGTTATACTTCCGAAATTCCGTTGCGTCCTGACTGATTATAGGAGGGATCGAGTTAGGGCGTGACACTGGCGCACCCCACGGAGAAGAGCTTGGTTGAACAAACCCCTTCTTCAACAATCCTTGCAATTGGTCCTTCAATTCTTGTAGCTTGGCTGGTGCCATACGATAGGGAGCTTTAGATATTGGCTGGGTGCCAGGCAATAATTCTATAATGAACTCGATCTGCCGATCTGGGGGTAAACCGGGCAATTCTTCTAGAAACACATCTGTATAATCTTTAATCACTGGCATCTCCTCCAACTTAGCTTTGTCCGACGGCTTGTTGATGAGGTAAGCTAAGTATCCACTACACCCTTTCCTCAAGGAATTCACTGCTTTCGTAGATGAAATGATAGAACTCCCAGTGAAGTCTCTTCGACCTATTACCTATAATATTGGTTGACCAGGTATCTGGAATGTTACAATCTTCGTCTGGCAATCTAGTTGGGCATGATGCTTTGCCAACCAGTCCATCCCTAAAATGACTTCCTAGTCTCGAAAGGGTAATACAATAAGATTGGTTGAGAATTCCCTATCTTTAATTTGAATTTTACATGCTTTACAAGCTGAGCGAGTAACAAGTTTAGAACCCATTGGAGTACCAACTTCTACTTCATAAGGCAAACATACAACTCATAGTTTCACACGTTGCACACATAAGGGAGTAATAAATGAATGAGTAGCACCTGGATCAATTAGCACCCTAACAGGTTGATTCAGTATCAAGAATGTACCTTCAACAACAGTGGTCTCCTCTGGAAGCTCCTCGCACTCAATAGCATAAGCTCGGGCCTGAACTCTAGGAACTGGAGTCTTGCCTCTACCAGCTGGTTTAACTTGATTTTGTCCTCCTTGCCATTTAGGGCAATCCTTGATCTGATGCTGATCACTGCCACACCGCACATATCGCCCTGACTTCTTCCAGCACTGGGCCTCGGTGTGACCCTTCTTGTCACAGTAAGAACAGTGGATAGACTGAGTAGCAGGTGAACTACCTGTGGATCCGCGGGTGGAAGAGGCTGATGGTGCTTTAGTCGAGCCACGGTTATTAACTGGTCTATTCTGGCTCTGGCCCAGACTGCGACTCTGAGTCTGGAATTTCCTCTATTGTCCTGGAGGTTGATATGGTTTCTTGTTCGGCTGGCTCGAACCGGCTCTATCAAGTTTCATCTTCTTAACTCGGGAAGCAGCAGCAAGGAGAGCAGAATAGGTAGTGAAGTCATACGAAGCCAACTGATCCTGGATTTCTGGCCTCAATCCATTCGTAAATTTCCACATCTTTGCCTCAGGGGTACTGACCATGTATTGAGCACAACGGGACAGTCAGTCAAAACGAGCCTCGTACTGGGCCACCGTCATGTTACCCTGGTTCAAGTGCATGAATTTCTCAATCTGCCTTTGCCTGGAAACTGCAGGTACGTATTTCTCCTTGAATGCCTTAACGAAATTGCCCCACAAGCGAGGTGTATGATCAGTTTCCCAAAGCGCCTCCACAGTGTGCCACCAATGCTCAGCATCCCCGTGCAACAGAAACACAGCGAACTTCATCTTTTTCTCGTCAGTGTAGTTAAGTGGCCTAAAAATCCTTTCAATCTCAGACAGCCAAGCCTCTGCCTTTTCATCATCAGCTTCCTCGAAGAATTTGGACGGGTAAAAGTCAAGGAACTCTCGCATTCTGCTATTTCTCCCATGGTTACCATCATTCCTGTTGTTGTTGTTGTTTGCTTCACGTGCATCTTGACGTTCCATCACTCGTGACACGCGATCCATGGCATTCGTCATCATGTTAAACATAGCCATGCCAGGATTAGTTTGATAAGCATCTTCGGTCTCTTGGGGCTCACTGCTCCTATTAGTAGTGCAGGTACTAGGGCCAGCCATCTATAGGCACAGATTATGATGCACAATTTATTGGAATACGACAAACAAGAATTTAATGCATAAGATATGCAACATATAATTTTATATAGATACACAATTCTAGAAACAGTTAAGACATGTTAATCACATAAGCACATAGAGACAGAGAAGGCACACTTGATATTGTCACACAATAACACATATAAACAAGTCATCTCAATTACCTTAGGGCTTCTACCCATGGTTTGAGAGTTAAACCCAACTTAAGCAATCTAAGCTCTGATACCATTTCTCTAAGGTGTCACGCCCCAACTCGACCTATAAAGGTTAGACTAGGGTGTGATCTAAACATTCAAGTCATATCACGTACTTAATCGTTCATGAAAGTTTAACACTTAACGTTTAGCCTAAACTCCACAAATTCTCTGAAACACCGGCAGCATAACGGTAGTAATTAGGCTATTTAGTTTGACCTAATTCTCTAAATGCCCCAAAACCTTCAACCTCAATTTCATTTCCAACTAAGATTACTATTTATCACCAATCGAACACCTACTAGTTATCTCGAAGTCTCGTTTGACTAATAACCTAATATGATAACTCTATCTCGTTTGTTTGTTAATTCTTGTTACAAAAGTACCTGTTGATCTTAGCCTACCAATGAGTACCTATTTAAGATTGGATAGATTCATTTACTTAATCCTTCACCTGATACTTCATAAGCCTGTGATAGATACTAGCCAGTAGCGATAGCAAAAACGACCATAAGAGTATCTATCTAGTTATTATCAGTACAACCCAAAATTAGACCCCAAATTACAGCAGGGGTCATTTACAATACACTAACAAGCAACATAAGAAATAGTCTTCAAGCAACATATCGTTCACAAAATGGCCATAGTCAAGTAAGGCACGTAGGGCAAGCAATCATTCCAAGGAGTCATCATTAGGCACGTTGGCCTCGGGTACCTGTTCCTGGTCTTCTTCACCTGAGATGATAAAAGAGGGTGAGTCCTTATGAACTCAGCGAGGGGGAACAAGAAATAAGTTTTGAAACACTTTTTTCGGTTCAACTTATGAAAACCCTTTTTCCAAGCATGACATATATCACAAGCAAGTTCATAATGTAATATAAAAGTAAAAGAACACAATTACTCGTCTTTCCTCCCCGAGGTCCTCTAGGAACCAAGCGAGAGTACTTATACACATAGTGAAAAGGATACGGTGAGCTTTTGCTCTCAATTTACTAAGTCAAAACTGGTTCGTTCTACAAGGACAGTGAATCTGCCAAAACCTGCTTCATTTTCCAGATTTTTCAGATTTAGACACCTTTCGATGTTTTTCCATTTTGGAGACCTTAGAGTCAAAACCTGCTTCACAGGCCCCACGCCCTCGGTTTGCGGGCCTAGCCTCTACGTGAAGTGAAGTTGTCTTGCACAATGTGCCATGGGATTCGGTAATAGAAATGTGATGGATTAGGTTGTTGTCCTTTTCGCGGCTCACGACGTACGATTCGGAACGAAAAAACAGCGTAAAAGAAGAAAAGTATCCCGAAACGGGTGAAAATGTTCAATTTTGGGCTCGGAAAATAGGCGCAGCCGATCAGGCTTGCTGCCACAGTCGTAGAGCTCTCAAAGAGCTTTCCAACGGTATGCAGTGCGACGCGTAACGCCTTACGGATCAAAAGTTATGGGCATCGGAGCGACGGAGACCTGGTCCCAAGCCCCACGCCCTCGATTTGCGAGCCCAGCCTCTATGTGAGGCGAAGTTGTCTTGCCTAAATGGACATGGAATTCTGTAGTAGAAATTTGAAGGATTAGGTTGTCGTCCTTTTCGCTGCTCACGACGTACGATCCGGGACGAAAAAACAGCGTAAAAGAAGAAAACTGTCCCAAAACTGATGAAAACATTCGATTTTGGGCTCCAAAAATAGGCGCAGCTGAGCAGGCTTGCTACCCCCATCGTAGAGCTCTCGGAGAGCTTTCCAACGGTATGTTGTACGCCGCGTAACTCCTTGCGGATCAAAAGTTATGGGCACCGGAGCGACGGAGACCTAGTCCCCAGCCCCATGCCCTTGGTTTGGGGGCCCAGCCTCTACATGAGGCAAAGTTGTCTTGCCCAAGGTGCCATGTGATTCGGTAATAGAAATTTCGATGGTTTAGGTTGTCGTCCTATTCGCGGCTCATGACGTACGATCCGTGATGAAAAAACAGTGCAAAAGAAGAAAAGTGTCCCGAAACTGATGAAAATGTTCGATTTTGGGCTCTGAAAATAGGCATAGCCAAGCAACCTTGCTGCACTTGTCATAGAGCTCTCGAAGGGCTTTCCAACGGTATGCTGTGCGCCGCGTAACTCCTTACGGATCAAAAGTTATAGGCACCGGAGCGACGAAGACCTGGTCCCAAGCCCCACGCCCTCTGTTTGCGGGCCCAGCCTCTACGTGAAGCGAAGTTGTTTTGTGCATGGTTGTCACGCCCCCACCCGACCTATAAAGGTTAGACTAGGGTGTGATCTAAATATTCAAGTCATATCACATACTTAATCGTTCATGAAAGTTTAACACTTAACGTTTAGCCTAAACTCCACAAATTCTCCAGAAAACCGGCAGTATAACGACAGTAATTAGGCTCTTTAGTTTGACCTAATTCTCTAAATGCCTCAAAACCTTCAACCTCAATTTCATTTCCAACTAAGATTACTATTTATCACCAATCGAACGCCTACTAGTTATCTCGAAGTCTCGTTTGACTAATAACCTAGCATGATAACTCTATCTCGTTTGTTTGTTAATCCTTGTTACAAAAGTACCTGCTGATCTTAGCCTAACAATGAGTACCTATTTAAGATTGGATAGATTCATTTACTTAATCCTTCACCTGATACTTCATAAGCCTGTGATAGATACTAGCCAGTAGCGATAGCAAAAACAACCATAAGAGTATCTATCTAGTTATGATCAGTACAACCCAAAATTAGACCCCAAATTACAACGGGGGTCATTTACAATACACTAACAAACAGCATAAGAAATAGTCTTCAAGCAACATATCGTTCACAAAATGGCCATAGTCAAGTAAGGCACGTAGGGCAAGCAATCATTCCAAGGAGTCATCATTAGACACGTTGTCCTCGGGTACCTGTTCCTGGTCTTCTTCACCTGAGATGATAAAAGAGGGTGAGTCCTTATGAACTCAGCGAGGGAGAACGAGAAATAAGTTTTGAAACTCTTTTTCCTGTTCAACTTATGAAAATCCTTTTTGCAAGCATGACATATATCACAAGGAAGTTCATAATGTAATATAAAAGTAAAAGAACACAATTACCCGTCTTTCCTCCCCGAGGTCCTCTAGGAACCAAGCGAGAGTACTTATACATCTGGTGAAAAGGATACGGTGAGCTTTTGCTCTCAGTTTACTAAGTCAAAACTGGTTCGTTCTACAAGGACAGTGAATCTGCGAAAACCTGCTTCATTTTCCAAATTTTCCACATTTAGACACCTTTCGATGTTCTGCCATTTTGGAGACCTTAGAGGCAAAATTGGCTTTGGCCTATTTCTTCAAAAACTGCTCAGAACTGGCAAAACTAGTCACCTACCAATTTTCATGCATTTTCAACATCATTTACCTAGTCCAAATCACTTCGCTCCAACAAGTCAGAAGACTGTCCATTTACGTGATTTCACCTATCTTCACATTCTAGCCAAATATCTTGCCATGCATGTTTACAAAAGCTCATGTACACACATATGTCACAAGTACAGAGGTAAAAATAGACATTTAAAGGCATGCATGTGGTTTTTGAAAGCTTTTCAAAAGAGTTTTAGCCCTCACCTTAGCAAGACAACAATGAAGATGCACAAAGCTCTTGGTGAAGCACAAGGTAGTCTTTTCTCCTTGCTTAGCCGAGAGACAACTTGAAGTTCTCTAATTCCTAGCCTAGTAACCATGTTCTTAGTATGTGCAAGTGGCTAGAACAAAAAGAAAACGAAATAGGAGCTGCCAAAGATACCTAAGCCGAAATGAAGGTCCTATGAGCTTGCATGTATGTCTTTAGCATTCTAGCTTGCTTGGTCGAGTTCCTTAGTAACTTGCATGTCTTGAAGAACCTTTGGATGATGAACTTAAGCTACGGAGTCTATAATTTTAGCTAGGGCCGAGAGAGAGAGAGAGAAGAAATGAGAGAAAGAATGAAAGAAAGAGAGAATGAGAGAAAGAATGAAAAGTTTGAGGAATTTTGATGCATGTGTCGGCCTAGGGCCTTGAAAATTCTGATTTTGTGTCTTCAAGAGCATAATTTGAATTGTCTAGCATGGGCAATTTGTGTGTGTCAAGAATGGGGTGCATTGGGTAGGGTTTTAAGTCTTTTTTTTTTTTTTGCTTTGTGTCATAACTTGTCATAGAATGTCTAGGTTCAATTTTGAATTATGCAATGCTAGCTCAAATACAAGAGGTGGTTGGCCAAGGCTTGCAAAATTCTGAATTTTTTGTCTTGTTTGTGCATTATTTAATTGAGTACTTGGAATATGCAAAAGAATAAAGAATAAAGAATAAGAATGTCTAGCTTTTTGCGAGATTTCGTCTTCTAGTGAGTTGACTTAGCATTTTAATATTAGTTAGTGGAATTTGTAGGGTTAATTAATGATCTAGTGCTTCGTGCAAGATGCTTTCTTGATTAGCATACGGGCACGATTTCCTAGGTTTAGGGCACGCACTACGAGGTAAGGCACGAACGACGAGACGAATGCACATTTCTCACGTAAATGCACAAAACCCTAAATGTATGCATGTAATTCAATGCAAGGCACACAAAACAAAACACGACTCTTAAACCTAGGTCAAGGCATGCAAATCTAGATTAGGCACACGGAACGAGGTATCGCACGTAAATCAAGGTCGGGCCTCACAAAGGTGTCGTGGGATTCGGTAATAGAAATGTGATGGATTAGGTTGTCGTACTTTTCGTGGCTCACGACGTACGATCCGGGATGAAAAAATAGCGCAAAAGAAGAAAAGTGTCCCAAAATTGATGAAATTGTTCAATTTTGGGCTCCGAAAACAAGCACAACCGAGCGAGCTTGTTGACCCGTCGTAGAGCTCTCGGAGAGCTTTCCAACGGTATGCTGTGCGCTGCGTAACTCCTTACGGATCAAAAGTGTTGGGCACCGGAGCGACGGATACCTGGTCCCAAGCCCCACGTACTCGGTTTGCGGGCCCAGCCTCTACGTGAGGCAAAGTTGTCTTGCCGAAGGTGCCATGGGATTCGGTAATAGAAATGTGATGGATTAGGTTTTTGTCCTATTCCCGGCTCACGACGTACGATCCGGGATGAAAAAATAGCACAAAAGAAGAAAAGTGTCATGAAACTGATGTACATGTTCAAATTTGGGCTCTGAAAATAGGCACAGCAGAACAGGGTTGCTGCCCCCGTCGTACAGCTCTCGGATAGCTTTACAATGGTATGTTGTGCGCCGCGTAACTCCTTACAGATCAAAAGTTATGGGTACCGGAACGACGGAGACCTGGTCCCAAGCCCCACGCCCTCTGTTTGCGGGCCCAGCCTTTACGTGAAGTGAAGTTGTCTTGCCCAAGGTGTCGTGGGATTTGGTAATAGAAATATGATGGATTAGGGTGTCGTCCTTTTCGCGGCTCACGACGTTCGATTCGGGACGGAAAAACAGTGTAAAAGTAGAAAAGTGCCACAAAATTGATGAAAACGTTCGATTTTGGGCTCCAAACACAGGCACAATCAAGCAGGCTTGCTGTCCCCGTCATAGAGCTCTCGGATAGCTTTCCAACAGTATGCTGTGTGCCGCGTAACGCCTTATGGATCAAAAGTTATGGGCACTGGAGCGACGGAGACCTGGTCCCAAGCCCCTCGCCCTCGGTTTGCGAGGCTAGCCTCTACCTGAGGCGAAGTTGTCTTGCCCAAGTGGCCATGGCATTCTGTAATAGAAATGTGAGGGATTAGGTTGTCGTCCTTTTCGCCGCTCACTACTTATGATTCGGGAGGGAAAACAGCGAAAAAGAAGAAAAGTGTCCCGAAACTGATGAAAATTTTTGATTTTGGGCTCCGAAAAAGGGTGGAGACGAGCAGGCTTGCTGCCCCCGTCGTAGAGCTCTCGGAGAGCTTTCCAACAGTTTGCTGTGCGCCGCGTAATGCCTTACGGATCAAAAGTTATGGGCACCGGAGCGACGGATACCTAGTCACAAGCCCCACGCCCTCGGTTTGCTGGCCCATCCTCTGCGTGAAGTGAAGTTGTCTTGCCCTAGGTGTCATGGGATTTGGTAATAGAAATGTGATGGATTAGGTTGTCGTCCGTTTCGGGAGGGAAAAACAGCGTAAAAGAATAAAAGTATCCCGAAACTGATGAAAACATTCAATTTTGTGCTCCGAAAATAGGTGCAGCCGAGCAGGCTTACTGCCCCCGTCGTAGAGCTCTCGAAGAGCTTTCCAACGGTTTGCTGTGTGGCGCGTAACTCCTTACGGATCAAAAGTTATGAGCACCGGAACGACGGAGACCTGGTCCCAAGCCCCACGCCCTCTGTTTGCGGGCCCAGCCTCGACGTGAAACGAAGTTGTCTTGCCCAATGTGCCGTGGGTTTCGGTAATAGAAATGTGATGGAATAGGCTGTCGTCCTTTTCGTGGCTAACAACGTACGATCCGCGACGGAAAAATAGTGTAAAAGAAGAAAAGTATCTCGAAACTGATGAAAATGTTCGATTTTGGGCTCCAAACACATGCACAGCCGAGCAGGCTTTCTGCCCATATCGTAGAGCTCTCAGATAGCTTTCTAACGTTATGTTGTGTGCCGCGTAACTCCTTACGGATCAAAATTTATGGACACCGATGCGACGGATACCTGGTCACAGGCCCCACGCCCTCGGTTTGCGGGCCCAGCCTCTACGTGAAGTGAAGTTGTCTTGCCCAATGTGCCATGGGATTCGATAATATAGAAATGTGATGGATTAGGTTGTCGTCCTTTTAGCGGCTCACGACGTACGATTCGGGACGAAAAAACAGCGTAAAAGAAGAAAAGTGTCCCGAAACTGGTGAAAACGTTCCATTTTGGGCTTCGAAAACTGGCGTAGCTGATCAGCCTTGCTGCCACAGTCGTAGAGCTCTTGGAGAGCTTTCCAACGGTATGCAGTGCAACGCATAATGCCTTACGGATCAAAAGTTATGGGCACCGGAGCGACGAAAACCTGGTCCCAAGCCCCACGCCCTCGGTTTGCGAGCCCAGCCTCTACGTGAGACGAAGTTGTCTTGCCTAAGTGGCCGTGGCATTCTGTAGTAGAAATGTGAAGGATTAGGTTGTGGTCCTTTTCGCCGCTCACGACGTACGATCCGGGACGGAAAAATAGCGTAAAAGAAGAAAATACTCTCAAAACTGATGAAAACATTCATTTTTGGGCTCTGCAAATAGGCGCAGCTGAGCAGGCTTGCTGCCCTCATCGTAGAGCTCTCGGAGAGCTTTCCAACAGTATGTTGTACGCCGCATAACTCCTTACATATCAAAAGTTATTGGCACCGGAGCGACGAAGACTTGGTCCCAAGCCCCACGCACTCGGTTTGGGGGCCCAGCCTCTACGTGAGGCAAAGTTGTCTTGCCCAAGGTGCCGTGGGATTCGGTAATAGAAATTTCGATGGTTTAGGTGGTCGTCCTATTCGCAGCTCATGACGTACGATCTGGGATGAAAAAACAGTGCAAAAGAAGAAAAGTGTCCCGAAACTGATGAAAATGTTCAATTTTGGGCTCTGAAAACAGGCACAGCCGAGCGAGCTTGCTGCCCCCGTCATAGAGCTCTCGGAGAGCTTTCCAACAGTATGTTGTGTACCGCGTAACTCACGAATCAAAAGTTATAGGCACCGGAGCGACGGAGACCTACTCCCAAGCCCCACGCCCTCTGTTTGCGGGCCCAGCCTCTACGTGAAGTGAAGTTGTCTTGGCCAAGGTACCATGGGATTCAGTAATAGAAATGTGATGGATTAGGTTGTCGTACTTTTCGCGGCTCATAACGTACGATCCAGGATGAAAAAACAGTGCAAAAGAAGAAATGTGTCCCGAAACTGATGAAAATGTTCAATTTTGGGCTCTGAAAACGGGCACAGCTGAGCGATCTTACTGCCCCTGTTGTAGACCTCTTGGAGAGCTTTCCAACGGTATGATGTGCGCCGCGTAACTCCTTACATATCAAAAGTTATGGGCAACAGAGCGACGGAGACCTGGTCCCAAGCCCCACGCCCTTTGTTTGCGGGCCCAGCCTCTACGTGAAGCGAAGTTGTCTTGCCCAAGGTGCCGTGGGATTCGGTAATAGAAATGTGATGGATTAGGTTGTCGTACTTTTCGTGGCTCACGACGTACGATCCGGGACGAAAAAACAGTGCAAAAGAAGAAAATTGTCTCGAAACTGATAAAAATGTTCAATTTTGGGCTCCGAAAATAGGCAAAGCCAAACAAGCTTGCTGCCCCCGTTGTAGAGCTCTCGGAGAGCTTTCCAACGGTATGCTGTGCGCCGCGTAACTCCTTACGGATCAAAAGTTATGGGCACCGGAGCGACGGATACCTGGTCCCAAGCCCCACGCCCTCGGTTTGCGGGCCCAGCCTCTAAGTGAGGTAAAGTTGTCTTGCCCAAGGTGCCATGGGATTCGGTAATAGAAATGGGATGGATTAGGTTGTCGTCTTATTCGCGGCTCACGACGTACGATCCGGGATAAAAAAATAGCTGAAAAGTAGAAAAGTGTCCTGAAACTGATGTAAATGTTCAATTTTGAGCTCCGAAAATAGGCACAACCGAGCAGGCTTGCTGCCCCCGTCGTAGAGCTCTCGGTTAGCTTTCCAACGGTATGTTGTGCGCTGCGTAACACCTTACGGATCAAAAGTTATGGGCACCGGAGCGACAGAGACCTAGTCCCAAGCCCCACGCCCTCTGTTTGCGGGCCCAGCCTCTACGTGAAGCGAAGTTGTATTGCCCAAGCTGTCGTGGGATTCGGTAATAGAAATGTGATGGATTAGGTTGTCGTCCTATTCGAGGCTCACGACGCACGATCCGGGATGGAAAAATAGTGTAAAAGAAGAATAGTGTCTCGAAACTGATGAAAACGTTGGATTTTGGGCTCCAAAAACAGGCATAGGCGAGCAGGCTTGCTGCCCCCGTCGTAGAGCTCTCGGATAGCTTTCCAACTGTACGTTGTGCGCCGCGTAACACCTTACGGATCAAAAGTTATGGACACCTAAGCGACGAATTTCTGGTCACAAGCCCCACGCCCTCGGTTTGCGGGCCCAGCCTCTACCTGAAGTGAAGTTGTCTTGCCCAAGGTACCGTGGGATTCGGTAATAAGAAATTTGATGGATTAGGTTGTCGTCCATTTCGCGGCTCACGACGTACGATCCAGGACGAAAAAACATCGTAAAAGAAGAAACTGATGAAACGTTCAATTTTGGGCTCCCAAAATGGGTACAACAAAGCAGGCTTGCTACCCCCGTCGTAGAGCTCACAGAGAGCTTTCCAACGGTATGCTGTGCGCTGCGTAACTCCTTACGGATCAAAAGTTATGGGCACCAGAGCGACGAATACCTGATTACAAGCCCCACGCCCTCGGTTTGTGGGCCCAGCCTTTACGTGAAGTGAAGTTGTCTTGCCCAAGGTGCCATGGGATTCGGTAATAGAAATGTGATGGATTAGGCAGTCGTCCGTTTCGCGGCTCACGACGTACGATTCGGGACGGAAAAACAGTGTAAAAGAAGAAAAATGACCCAAAACTGATGAAAACGTTCGATTTTGGGCTCCGAAAATGGGTGCAGCCGAGCAGGCTTGTTGCCCCCGTCGTAGAGCTCTGGAAGAGCTTTCCAACAGTAGGTTGTGCGCCACGTAACTCCTTACGGATCAAAAGTTATGGGCACCGGATCGACGGATACCTGGTCACAAGCCCCACGCCCTCCGTTTGTTGGCCCAACCTCTACGCTAAATGAAGTTATCTATCCCTAGGTGTCGTGGTATTCGGTAATAGAAATGTGATGGATTAGGTTGTCGTCCTATTCGCGGCTCACGACGTACGATCCGGGATGAAAAAACAGCGAAAAGGTAGAAAAGTGTCCTGAAACTGATGTAAATGTTCAATTTTGGGCTCCGAAAATAGGCACAACCGAGCAAGCTTGCTGCCTCCGTCGTAGAGCTCTCGGTTAGCTTTCCAACGGTATGCTGTGCGCGGCGTAACAACTACGGATCAAAAGTTATGGGCACCGGAGCGACGGAGACCTAGTCCTAAGCCCCACTCCCTCTGTTTGCGGGCCCAGCCTCTACGTGAAGCGAAGTTGTATTGCCCAAGCTGTCGTGGGATTCGGTAATAGAAATGTGATGGATTAGGATGTCGTCCTATTCGAGGCTCACGACGTACGATCCGGGATGGAAAAACAGTGTAAAAGAAGAATAATGTCTCAAAACTGATGAAAACGTTGGATTTTGGGCTCCAAAAACAGGCTTAGGCGAGCAGGCTTGCTGCCCCCGTCGTAGAGCTCTAGGATAGCTTTCCAATTGTACGTTGTGCGGCACTTAACTTCTTACGGATCAAAAGTTATGGACGCCGAAGTGACAAATATCTGGTCACAAGCCCCACGCCCTCGGTTTGCGGGCCCAGCCTCTACCTGAAGTGAAGTTGTCTTGCCCAAGGTGCTGTGGGATTCGGTAATAAGAAATTTGATGGATTAGGTTGTCGTCCGTTTCGCGGCTCACGACGTACGATCCGGGACGAAAAAATATCGTAAATGAAGAAAAGTGTGCTGAAACTGATGAAACGTTCAATTTTGGGCTCCCAAAATGGGTGCAGCCGAGCAGACTTTCTGCCCCCGTCGTAGAGCTAACGGAGAGCTTTCTAACAGTATGCTGTGCGCCGCGTAACTCCTTACGGATCAAAAGTTATGGGCACCAGAGCGACAAATACCTGGTCACAAGCCCTATGCCCTCGGTTTGCGAGCCCATCCTTTACGTGAAGTGAAGTTGTCTTACCCAAGGTGCCATGGGATTCAGTAATAAAAATGTGATGGATTAGGTAGTCGTCCGTTTCGCGGCTCACGACGTACGATTCGGGACGGAAAAACAGCGTAAAAGAAGAAAAATGTCCCGAAACTGATGAAAACGTTTGATTTTGGGCTCCAAAGATGGGTGCAGCTTAGCAGGCTTGCTGCCCCCGTCGTAGAGCTCTCGGAGAGCTTTCCAACAGTAGGCTGTGCGCCGCGTAACTCCTTATTGATCAAAAGTTATGGGCACCGGAGCGATGGATACCTGGTCCCAAGCCCCACGCCCTCGGTTTGTGGGCCCAGCCTCTACGTGGGGCAAAGTTGTCTTGCCCAAGGTGCCGTGGGATTCGGTAATAGAAATGTGATGGATTAGGTTGTCGTCCTATTCGCAGCTCACGACGTACGATCCGGGATGAAAACATTGCGCAAAAGAAGAAAAGTGTCCAAAAACTAATGAAAATGTTCAATTTTGGCTCCGAAAATAGGCGCAGCCGAGCAGGCTTGTTGCCCCCGTCGTAGAGCACTCGAAGAGCTTTCCAACGGTTTGCTGTGCGCCGCGTAACTCCTTACGGATTAAAAGTTATGGGCACCGGAGCGACGAAGACCAGGTCCCAAGCCCCACGCCCTCTGTTTGCGGACCCAGCCTCTACGTGAACTGAAGTTGTCTTGCCCAAGGTGCCGTGGGATTCGGTAATAGAAATGTGATGGAATAGGCTGTTGTCCTTTTTGTGGCTCACGACGTATGATCTGGGACGGAAAAACAGTGTAAAAGAAGAAAAGTGTCCCAAAACTGATGTAAACGTTCGATTTTGGGCTCCAAAAATAGACACAGCTGAGTAGGCTTGCTGCCCCCGTCGTAGAGCTCTCGGATAGCTTTCCAACGGTATGTTGTGCGCCGTGTAACTCCTTACAGATCAAAAGTTATGGACACCGAAGCGACGGATACTTGGTCATAAGCCCCACGCCCTCGGTTTGCGGGCCCAGCCTCTACATGAAGTGAAGTTGTCTTGCCCAAGGTGACGTGGGATTCGGTAATAAAAATGTGATGGATTAGGTTGTCGACCGTTTCGCGGCTCACGACGTACGATCCGTGCCGGAAAAACAGCGTAAAAGAAGAAAAGTGTCCCAGAACTGATGAAAACATTTGATTTTGGTCTCCGAAAATAGGCGCAGCTGAACAGGTTTGCTGCCTCAGTCGTAGAGCTCTCGGAGCATTTTCCAACGGTATGCTGTGCGCCGCGTAACTCGTTGCGGATCAAAAGTTATGGGCACCGGAGCGACAGAGACCTGGTCCCAAGCCTATTGCAGTAAGGGTTTCACCTAATGTTGTACTTAGAAAAAATTGTTGTGACTCCTCTTGTTGAATTAAATGCTTGGCATTGTACCTTTGGGATGTTGTGTGGACTGTTTTGAATGTTTGAGGATGTTGAATTAAATGATGCATGGTTTGAGATTGACTTTGAGTTGGGTTGAGGCTCAAATTGCATGAATATACACGAAATGAAAACCCTAATGACTAGGTAGTTTTGCTAAGTGTTGATCATTTGAATGCTGTGTGGAAATTATATGCTTAGTGGGCTGCCCGTAAATGTCTTATAACTTCAAATGTGATTTTGACCATTGCATGTTGTCAAATAAGCTTTTCTTACAACCGAACCCACGTAGATGTTGTTGCATGTTGAATAATCGTATCACTTGATTACGTGGACTTCGAAATGAGCTATATGGCTTGACTTGCATGTGTTACATGGCTGCCCGTTTAATGTTCATATGACTCTATATGTCTTTCAAGTGAAATTACTTGTCTTATCGTGCCTTGTTTGATTACTTGACAACGTGCGATCTTTTAACTGCTCGGAGGCGACCTACTTTGTTGTCCTCCTAATGTGACATGTTAAATGTTATAAATGTGCATTGCATACGAGGTTGCAACCTTTCATTGTGGCATGGTAGCGTTTCACGAACGCCGGGCGGCATAGAGCTTGCCGGTGCTCCCGTGACTACCATGGTCCAATTCCCTCTCTCGCTTGGCATTCCACCCTCAGAGAGTTGGGTCGTAGGTTTCGGGGTACATCCGGAGTACACCCAATTGGGAGCGATAAGTGGATTATTGAAGTCGGCCGCAACAATTGTGTCACGCCCCAACCCGGCCTATAAAGGTTAGACTAGGGTGTGATCTAAACATTCAAGTCCTTTCACATTCTTAATTGTTCTATGAGGTTCAACACTTAACGTGTTATTCTAGACTCCAAAATTTTTTGAAAATCCGGCAGCATAACGGCTGTAATTGGGCTCTTTGTTTTGACCTAAATTTTCTAACAGCCTCAGAACTTTCAATTCAAGTTCATTCCCGACTAGAATTTACTATTTAATCATCAATTGAATTGCCTATTGGTTATTTCGACGTCCCGTTTGATTTATAACCTAACATAATACTATGTCTCGTTTGTCCATTTATCCTCGTTTCAAAATATACCTGTTGATCACAGCTTATTAGCGAGTACCTGTTGAGATTGGATAAGTTCATTTGCCTATTCCTTAACTAAGCATCATAACCTATGATAGATACTAGTGATAATAAAAGCAAAAACAATCATAGTATGTCTAGTATCAGTCTACTTAATATAAGTACAAACCAAAATTAGACCCCAAATTACAACGGGGGTCTTTTACATTAGCAACAACAAGCAACATAAGATAAATGGTCTTCAAGCAGCACAAAATGCACAAGTAGTCACGTTCATGCAAAACAACAATAACAGGCAATCACTCCAGGGGTTCATCATTAGGTACATTGAGCTCGGGTTCCTGTACCTGTTCTTCTTCACCTGAAATGATAAAAGAGGGTGAGTCCTTATGAACTCAGCGAGGGGGAACGAGAAATAGGCTTTGAAACTCATTTTCCGGTTAAACTTATGAAAACCCCTTTATCAAACATGAATACAACAGAAATACAAGTACAGAACAGGAATACCGGTCTTTCCTCCACGAGGTTCTCTAGGATCCAAGCGGGAGTACTTATACACATAATAAAAAGGATACGGCGAGCTTTTGCTCTCAGATCAGATCCAGGATCAGTTGTTGCGGCTGAATTCAAATCATCCCCCAAACACACCAGGTGGGTGTACTCCGGATGTACCCTAAAATCCTACGACCCAACTCTCCGAGGAAGTCTAGCCCCCAAGCGAGAGAGGGAATGGGACCATGGTGGTCACGGTAACACCGGCAAGCCCGATGCCGCCCGGCGTACGTGATCGCTACCATGCCGACAGGAAAGGTTGCAACCTTGTATGCAATGCACATTTATGACAGGTAATATATATCACAGAAGGAGGACAACAAAGTAGGTTGCCTCCGGACAGTCATAAGATTGCACATTGACAGATAAACAAGCAGGACACGATAGGACAGGAAATTTCACTTGAAAGGCATATAGAGTTATATGGAAATTAAACGGGCAGCCATGTAACACATGTAAAACAGGCCATATAACTCATTAAAAAGTCCACGCAATCAAGTGATAAGATTATTCAACATGCAATGATATCAACATGGGTTCGGATGCAAGAAAAGCTTATTTGTCAACATGCAATGGTCAAGATCACTTTTGAAGTTATAAAACATTTACGGGCAGCCCACTAAGCATATAATTTCCACACAATAACCAGAATCAACACTTAGCAAAACTACCTAGTCATTAGGGTTTCCATTTCATGCTTAATCGTGTGATTAAAACCCTAAGTCAACTCAAAATCATTCTCAATTCAAGCATCATTCCATTCAAGCACCCTCAAGTACTCAAAACAGTCCACATAACATCCCAACACCACATTTCCACACAATTAGAACCACAAAAGGGGTTACAACAATTTTCCGAGCATGTAGCTAAATGAAACCTTTACTGCAATAGGCTGTTTTCCCACAATCAATAGGATAATCAAAAAATCTCCAAATTCAGTGAATAAGATGTAAAATTAAAACTTAATAAGTTAACTAAAATCAGAAACAAGCCTTGCATCAATTGGAGTTCAGAATCATTAGTTATATCCGAAACAGTTGGGTAACACAAAACTGTCCAGATTTGTACACTTTTCAGAAATCGACGTTTTTGAGGTCCTTAGAGTCAGTTTTAGCTTTGGTCCATTTCTGACAAAATTGTCCATAACTGAAAACTCTAGCAGCACACCAAATTTCATGCGTTTTGGACATCATTTACTAAGTCAAATATGGTTCGTTCCACAAGGTCAGTGCATCTGCCAAAACCTGATTCATTTTTCCAGATTTCCAGATTTGGTCACATTTTAATAATTTGCCATTTTGAGGACCTTAGAGTCAAAATTAGCTTCGGCCTATTTCTGGAAAAAATGTTCAAAACTTTCCAAACTAGTCACCCACCAATTTTCAAGAATTTTAAACATCATTTGCTTAGCTAAACTTACCTCGAACAGACTGGACAGAGAGCTGTCATCCATTTCGACTTCACCTAGCATCATTTTCAAGCCAAGATCTTGCCATGCATGGTTGTTTAAGCTTATGAACGACCATATAGCTCAAGTACAGAAGCAAATACACACATTTATGAGCATGCAAGGGGGGGTTTAAAGAGTTTTCAAAAGGTTTTAACCCTCACCTTAGCAATCAACCACAAAATGCTCAAGACCCTTGTTGAAGCTCAAATCTTCTCCTTTCCTTTGCTTAGCCGAGAACCTCATTAGTTTTTCTCTATTTTTCCTAGCTTAATGATCAATCTCTTAGTGCATGCATGTAGTTAGAACTTGAAGAAAAAAAATGGATGCTTAGTAACTCACCTAGGCCGAAAATGAAGCTTCAATGCTCATGCATGAGTGATTTCGAACTCTAGCTTGCTTGGTTGTAGTTCTTTACTTGTAGCTTGCTATACTTAGCTATGGTGTGAAGAAGAGAAGTTGAGAAGATGGAGAATTCAGCCAAGGACCGAAATGGAGAGAGGAAATGAGAGTGAGAGAGAAATGTGAGAGAAAGAAATGAAGAAAATGAAGATAAAACAAAAGCTTTGCAACTTGAGGAGCATGCTCGGCCTTGAGGCTTTCAATTTCAGCTTTTGTCTTCAAAATGCTTTGAATTTTGAATGCTAGCATGGGCATGCAAGGGCTGGTCGGATATGGTGAGGATTTGAAGGGATTTGAGCAATTTTTTAATGTCTTGTGCTAAGTGGTTGACTAAGCATGCATATTTAATTGTGTTGTTCAAATTTTCTTGCTCAAAACATGGTATGGCCGGCTATGACATGTGCAAAATTCTGAATTCTTGTCATCTTTTGGGTGTTAATTGTTGTGTGTTGAAAATGCAAAAAGAACAAAGAATAAAGAATAAGGAATGTCTAGTGTTTGGTGCATTTTTTGTCTTCTAGTGAATGGAATTTGGATTATTATATTGTTAGTGGATTTTGTAGAATTGTTTAATAGTCTAGTGCTTCATGAAATATGCTTTCTTGATTAGCGTGAAGGCACGCTTACCTAGGTCTAAGGCACGCACTACGAGGTATGACACGAACTACGAGACAAATGCATGTTTTTCAAGTAAATGCACGCAACCCTAAATGAATGCACGTAATTCAATGCATGGCACATAAAATGAACTCATTTCTTAAACCTAGGTCATGGCATGCAAATCTAGGTCAGGGCAAACGAAGTTAGGTTTCGCACGCAATTCGGGGTCGGGCCTCACAAATTGTATCAAAATTGAAATTGAGAGCAACTGCTCACCGTATCCTTGAAATGATTGGTAAATGTATCTGTTACTCGATTTGTTTCATATATTTGCGTACCTTATTATTTGTAATACGTGACATGTTTTCAAAAAGAGTTTTCATAAATTGAACCGGAAAATGAGTTTCAAAACGTATTTCTCGTTCCCCCTCGCTGAGTTCATAAGGACTCACCCTCTTTTTTATCACAGGTGAAGAAGAAAAGGTACATGTACCCGAGGACAACGTGCCTATCGATGATTCCTTGGAGTGATTGCCTGTCCCTACGTGCTTTTGTGCTTTGCCTGAAAGTGGTTGCTATATGGATGTTGTGTTTGATTGCAAACTATTCGTTTTATTAATGTAAGTGACCCCGTTGTAATTTGGGTCTAATTCTAGGATTGTACTACCTATAGCCGGACGAACTTTTATTTGGTGGTTTGTTTTCGTTTACTTAATTGCTAGTTATCGTAGGCATTCAAACCACTAGATGAACAATCAACTAAGTTAATTCTATCTAATTTCACTTAGGTGCTCACTTGCAAACTAAAGGATAATAGGTACTTGCATGATAGGAAATTGACAAATAAACGGGACATAGTTATCATGTTAGGCTTATTAACCAAACAATACCTTCAAGATAAACTAGTAGGCAAATCGGTTGGTGACAAATAGGAGTCCTTAATGGAATTGGGTTAATGATTGGAATAATTGAGGCGTTTAGAGAATTAGGTCAAACCAAAGAGCCCAATTACAGCCATTATGCTGCCGGTTTTCCAGAAAATTTTGGAGTTTAGGCCAAAACATTAAGTGTTAAATCTTCATAAACAGTTAAGTATGTGATATTACCTGAATGTTTAGTTCACACCCTAGTCTAACCTTATAGGCCGGGTTGGGGCGTGACACCTTATATTAGAATGGTATCAGAGCTTAGTTTACTAACTAGGCATTAGTCGGGTTCAACTCTCGGACCATGGGTAGAAGCCCTAAGGTAATTATGATGTCTTGTTTATATGTGTTAATATGTGCTTTAATTGCTTTGTGCATTGAATATTATGTGCCTTTGTGGACTATATGTATTATGTATCATGCACACCGACACGTCCTCAATAATGCATGCATGCTTTTATACTCCTTCCTTGATACATGTGCATGTTATATAACCGTGAATGACTGTTTATACACATAGATAGTTAGGATTAGGACTTTCAGGGAAATGAATTTGTGCAGGACGAATGAAAGGCTCGGTTAGAGATTTCTCGCATCTTTACAGGTGCTCAATGGATCATATATCTTATTGGATATGCATATATATAAAATGCGTAGCACAGGTATAATTGTTGAGATAAAATTATCTCTTTATCTTTGGAATACACATGCCTGTGATTAAGTTATCAATTTTATAGCTATAAAGTTCTTAATTCCGTTAAACCGTTCTTCTAATTGTGGTTCAAGAATAAATGTTAAGGACATACAACTTTGCTTAAGATATAAGAACATACTATTAAATATGTAGAGTAGTATATATTCTCATGTGCTGATAGTGGAAGTTGACTTGGAGGTTTCTTTGAATCCATTTCTCACATCTTAAAATTGGCTTGATAGACTATCTAAGAAGTTAGTAATATACTCGTACGATTGAATCCTTACTTGATTGGAATTAAGCATTGATGAATCTGATATGGTGTATACTAGCGAGTTTCAAGTTCACTAAGTGTTGAGATCATGACCTAGAAATTAAAAGATAAATTCGTGGAAGTTGACGATAGTTACTTTTAGGGGTTAGATTGTTGAGACATGGATAGTGTATTTGAGTGACTTAACAATGGATAACCTCAAGACATGTAGGCAACTCATGAGACCAAATTTAACAAGGTTGATGATTCTTTAATATAACAAGATATAAGGATGTTGGAATCGAGGAATTCACGTAGCTAGAACTCGTGTTCGGAAGACTACACCTAAATGTTAGGTCGAATAGAAGTGTAAGGTATTGAATAATGCATTAGATGACTAACGTTGCTAAGGTCCTAAGTTGGATATTTGTGATTTTAAGAATCGTGATATTAAATTGTTGCCCCTCAGATTTAGTTATGATTATGCGAAGTAAGTCATTGTATGCCCTCGTTATTTGGATACCCTAGAGGATATTAGGAAGCATATATCCCTAAGTAATACCGATGGACCTATTATGTAAACCATCGAAATGATATTAAGCATCTGGTTGCAAAGTGGAGTCGTTAGGGTATGATTTGAAATCCTAAATAGCTAATAGTGAGTATGCATGATGATTCATGGTGAACCCCAGGACCTAAGGTCGATGAGTCTTGATGCTCTTAGCTAGTTGAACATGTGAATGAGAAGAGTAAGATTTCATAGAGTTAAGATAGAGATGAATTAGAGTCATAATGACCCAAGAGACAACTGTTAGACCACTGTATCTATGTGCACTATTTCACATCTAGAAACTAGCGATCGGTAGACTTCGAATTGTGGTCGTTGAATAAGAGGGGTGAATCTTAGTAGTAATAGTTAAATAAGTGGTTGATTACTTTTGAAGTTCTATTATGTTATGTTGAAGGATGCCTCGTGGTCATAATTCTTATGTTGATACAACCTTGAAGTTATCTCGTGTGAGTATTTTATGAGCTCGGTCATTTTGGTACCCATTTATAGTCCTAGGATTGTTGTTATACGGCAGGTAACCTAGTAGAGCATTGATATCACTTACATGGCGATGAACCCAGCTTAGTAACATTAATGTTGAAGATATATTGGCGGGCATTAAGTATTCGAAGGAATGACTAGGTCACTAAATGAGTAGGACCATTGTCTTCTTAAGTATGACGTAACCTTGGATTGAGGTGAGTGGAATTTATTTGAGGTTGAAACTATTCGCCTTAGGAGTTTTGGATAAGAATAAAAGAAGGTTCTGAAGCCTCGTGACTTGAAAATAGAGATTTGAATATGGAAATAAATTGTGGATCACAAGCTGATGAAGCTTACTTGAAAGGTTGAACTAGTGCTACATGATTAGTTTACTCATGCAATTTTGATGGCAATTTGTTGGTGGTACCTAATAAACCTTAGAGTTTGAGTTTAACGAATCTCAATGGTCTTTCTTTTTGATTACGAGCTTGAAGGTTAACAAAACCGGGAAAGGAGATTAGTGAATAGGAGCCTGTAATTGGGAGACTAGTCATTAGAAGATTTGCTAACCTAATGCACCTACGAGATAAGGACTATGATACTATCGATTGATGACGATTTGAGATGGATTAGTTGTTTGGTGAGTTCTTCCTAAAAATAGAGTCGTATTGTGGAAATGACCCATAACATATGTATGTCCTAGGTGTTAACAATTTTGAAGCTAGTTGATAGAATATGTAAATCTGATATAGACCTATCATCTTGAAATTAGTGTATGTAACCATAAGATTGCGGTATTATTGTGATATTCCTTTTGAGGTATGGATGCGAGATTGATACAACATGAGTCATGATTTTGGAGTTATTGTTATATTGTTAGAATACCGATGCAGCTTTGATGACTATGTTTGGAGATTCTAACCTTAGTTAATGAACTCGACCTTAAGATCAATTGGAGAAAAGAGAGTTGTTCAAAGGAGCGAACTGTAAATGTAGGGGTCGCACCGAATTAAATGATTGGAGAAAGCTAGGAAGTGAATTCGTTGTGGTAAAAGAGATCACAGAGCAAAGGACGACCCGGAGTTGGAAAATAACAATGGTCGGAATCTGTCTAAATGACCTTAACAAGTAAGAATGAATTTCGGGACGAAATTCTTTTAAAGAGGGGAGAATGTGAGGCCTGACCTCGAATAACGTGTCATACCTCGATTGCGTGCCATAGACCCCTAATTAAATGACCAACCTTGGATTACGCGTCCTGTCTTGGTTTTCGTGCATACCTTGTCACACGTGCCTTGACCTAGAATAGTGTGCCCTAATCCTTGACTAACGTGCAGTACCTAGAAATACGTGCCCTGACCTCGATGTACGTGCATTACCTCGTTTCGTGTTCCCTAACCTTGAACTGCGTACCTTAACCTAGATATAGAGTCATGCCTTGATTTGTGTGCATTTGCATTAGAATCCGTGCATTTATCTTGAAGTACGTGCATCAGTCTTGAAGTTCGTGTCTTACCTCGTAGTTCGTGTCTACCTCGTAATTTGTGCCCTAGACCTAGGAATTCGTGCCACCACGTTGATCAAGAAAGAATCCTACACAAAGCACTAGACACTAAAATAATCCTACACAATCCACTAACCAATATTATATTTCAGAAATGGACCAAGGCTAAAACTGACCCTAAGGACCTCAAAAACGTCACTTTCTGAAAAGTGTGCAAATCTGGACAGTTTTGTGCTATCTCACTGTTTCGGCTATAACTAATGATTCTGAACTCCAATTGATGCAAGGTTTGTTTCTGATTTTAGTTAACTTCTTAAGCTTTAATTTGACATCTTACTCACTGGATTTGGAGATTGTTTGAGTATCCTATTGATTGTGAAAAAACAGCCTATTGCAGTAAGGGTTTCACTTAATGTTGTACTTAGAAAAAAATGTTGTGACTCCTCTTGTTGAATTAAATGCTTGGGATTGTAGCTTCGGGATGTTGTGTGGACTGTTTTGAATGTTTGAGGATGTTGAATTAAATGATGCATGGTTTGAGATTGACTTTGAGTTGGGTTGAGGCTCAAATTGCATGAATATACACGAAATGAAAACCCTAATAACTAGGTAGTTTTGCTAAGTGTTGATCATTTGGATGTTGTGTGGAAATTATATGCTTAGTGGGCTGCCCGTAAATGTCTTATAACTTCAAATGTGATTTTGACCATTGCATGTTGTCAAATAAGCTTTTCTTGCAACCGAACCCACGTAGATGTTGTTGCATGTTGAATAATCGTATCACTTAATTACGTGGACTTTGAAATGAGCTATATGGCTTGACTTGCATGTGTTACATGGCTGCCCGTTTAATGTTCAAATGACTCTATATGTCTTTCAAGTGAAATTACTTGTCTTATCGTGCCTTGTTTGATTACTTGACAACGTGTGATCTTTTAACTGCTCGGAGGCGACCTACTTTGTTGTCCTCTTAATGTGACATGTTAAATGTTATAAATGTGCATTGCAGACGAGGTTGCAACCTTTCATTGTGGCATGGTAGCGTTTCACGAACGCCGGGCGGCATAGGGCTTGCCGGTGCTCCCGTGACTACCATGGTCCAATTCCCTCTCTTGCTTGGCATTCCACCCTCGGAGAGTTGGGTCGTAGGTTTCGAGGTACATCCGGAGTACACCCAATTGGGAGCGATAAGTGGATTATTGAAGTCGGCCGCAACAATTGTATCGAAATTGAAATTGAGAGCAACTGCTCATCGTATCCTTGAAATGATTGGTAAATGTATCTGTTACTCGATTTGTTTCATATATTTGCATACCTTATTATTTGTAATACGTGACATGTTTTCAAAAAGAGTTTTCATAAATTGAACTAGAAAATGAGTTTCAAAACGTATTTCTCATTCCCCCTCGCTGAGTTCATAAGGACTCACCCTCTTTTTTATCACAGGTGAAGAAGAACAGGTACAGGTACCCGAGGACAACGTGCCTATCGATGATTCCTTGGAGTGATTGCCTGTCCCTACGTGCTTTTGTGCTTTGCCTGAAAGTGGTTGCTATATGGATGTTGTGTTTGATTGCAAACTATTCGTTTTATTAATGTAAATGACCCCGTTGTAATTTGGGTCTAATTCTGTTATTGAACTACCTATAGCCGGATGAACTTTTATTTGGTGGTTTGTTTTCTTTTTCTTAATTGGTAGTTATCGTAGGAATTCAAACCACTAGATGAAAAATCAACTAAGTTAATTCTATCTAATTTCACTTAGGTGCTCACTTGCAAACTAAAGGATAATAGGTACTTCATGATAGGAAATTGACAAATAAACGGGACATAGTTATCATGTTAGGTTTATTAACCAAACAAGACCTTCAAGATAAACTAGTAGGCAAATCGGTTGGTGACAAATAGGAGTCCTTAATGGAATTGGGTTAATGATTGGAATAATTGAGGCGTTTAGAGAATTAGGTCAAACCAAAGAGCCCAATTACAGCCATTATGTTGCCGATTTTCTAAAAAATTTTGGAGTTTAGGCCAAAACATTAAGTGTTAAATCTTCATAAACAGTTAAGTATGTGATATTACCTGAATGCTTAGTTCACACCCTAGTCTAACCTTATAGGCCGGGTTGGGGCATGACAGACAGAGACTTGGTCCCAAGCCCCACGCCCTCGGTTTTTGAGCCCAGCCTCTACGTGAGGTGAAGTTGTCTTGCCCAAGTTGCCATTTCATTCTGTAATAGAAATGTGATGGATTAGGTTGTCGTCCTTTTTGCGGCTCACGACGTACGATTCGGGATGGAAAAACAGAGCAAAGAAGAAAAGTGTCCCAAAACTGATGAAAACGTTCAATTTTAGGCTCTGAAAACAGGCGCAGCTAAGCAGGCTTGTTGCCCCCGTCGTAGGGCTCGCAGACAGCTTTCCAACGGCATACTGTGCGCCGCGTAACTCCTTACGGATCAAAAGTTATGGGCACCGGAGTGACGGATACCTGGTCCCAAGCGCCATGGCCTCTGTTTGTGGTCCCAGCCTCTACCTCAATCGAAGTTGTCTTGCCCAAGGTGCTGTGGGATTCGGTAATAGAAATGTGGTGGATTAGGTTGTCGTCCTTTTTGCGGTCCACGACGTACGATCCGGGATCAAAAACAACGTAAATGAAGAAAAGTGTCCCGAAATTGATAAAAACGTTCTATTTTTTGCTTTGAAAATAGGCGCAGCCGAGTAGGCTTGCTGCACCCATCGTAGAGCTCTCGGAGAGCTTTCCAACAGTATGTTTTACGCCGCATAACTCTTTACAGATAAAAAGTTATGGGCACCGGAGCGACGGAGATCTGGTCGCAAGCCCCACGCCCTCGGTTTGCCGGCCCAGCCTCTACGTGAGGCAAATTTGTCTTGCCCAAGGTGCCGTGGAATTTGGTTATAGAAATTTTGATGGATTAGGTTGTCGTCCTATTCACGGCTCATGACGTACGATCCGGGATGAAAAAATAGTGTAAAATATGAAAAGTGTCCAGAAACAGAAGAAAATGTTCACTTATGGGCACCGAAAATACGCACAGGCGAGCTATCATGCTGCCCCACTCGTAGAGTTCTCAGAGAGCTTTGTAACGGTATACTATGCGTCGCGTAACTCCTTACGGGTCAAAAGTTATGGACACCCGAGCGACGGATACCTGGTCCCAAGCCCCACGCCCTCGGTTTACTTGCCCACCCTCTACGTGAGGTAAAGTTGTCTTGCCGAAGGTGCTGTGGGATTCAGTAATAGAAATGTGATGGATTAGGTTCTCGTCCTATTCGCGGCTCACGACGTGCGATCCGGGACGGAAAAACAGTGCAAAAGAAGAAAAGTGTCTCAAAACTGATGAAAACGTTCAATTTTTGGCTCCGAAAATAGGTGCAGCCGAGTAGGCTTGCTACCCTTGTCGTAGAGCTCTCGGAGAGCTTTGCAACGGTATGCTGTGCGCCGCGTAACTCCTTACGGATCAAAAGTTATGGGCACCGGAGCGACGGATACCTGGTCTCGAGCCCCACGCCCTCGGTTTACTTGCCCAGCCTCTACGTGAGGCAAAGTTGTCTTGCCCAACGTGCCGTGGGATTCAGTAATAGAAATGTGATGGAGTAGGTTCTCGTCCTATTCGCGGCTCACGACGTACGATCCGGGATGAAAAAACAGCAAAAAAGAAGAAAAGTGTCCCGAAACTAATGTAAATGTTCAATTTTGGGCTCCGAAAATAGGCACAGCCGAGCAGGCTTGCTACCCCCGTCGTAGAGCTCTCGGATAGCTTTCCAACGGTATGTTGTGCGCCGCGTAACTCCTTACAGATCAAAAGTTATGGACACCGAAGCGACGGAGACCTGGTCCTAAGCCCCACGCCCTCGGTTTGCGAGCCAGGCCTCTATGTGAGGCGAAGTTGTCTTGCCCTAGTTGTCGTGGCATTCTGTAATAGAAATGTGATGGATGATGTTGTCGTCCTTTTCGCGGCTCACGACGAACGATCCGAGATGGAAAAATAGTGTAAAAGAAGAAAAATGTCTCGAAACTGAGGAAAACATTCGATTTTGGGCTCCAAAAAATGCACATCCGAGCAAGCTTGCTGCCTCCGTCCTAGAGCTCTCGGATAGCTTTGCAACGGTATGTTGTGCGCCGCGTAACTCCTTACAGATCAAAAGTTATGGACACCAAAGCGACGGATACCTGGTCACAAGCCCCACGCCCTCGGTTTGCGGGCCCAGCTTCTACATGAAGTGAAGTTGTCTTGCCTAAGGTGCCGTGGGATTTGTTAATAGAAATTTGATGGATTAGGTTGTCGTCCGTTTTGCGGCTCACGACGTACAATCCGGGACGGAAAAACAGTCTAAAAGCATAAAAGTGTCCCGAAATTGATGAAAATGTTTGATTTTGGGCTCCGAAAATGGGTGCAGCCGAGCAGGCTTACTGCCCCCGTCGTAGAGCTCTCGGAGAGCTTTCCAACGGTATGATGTGCGCCGCGTAACTCCTAACGGATCAAAAGTTATAGACACCGGAGTGACGAATACCTGGTCACAATTCCCACGCCCTCGGTTTGCAGGCCTAGCCTCTACGTGAAGGGAAGTTGTCTTGCCCAAGGTGCCATGGGATTCGGTAATAGAAATGTGATGGATTAGGTTGTCGTCGTTTTTGTGGCTCACGACGTACGATCAGGGACGAAAAACAGCGAAAAAGAAGAAAAGTGTCCCGAAACTAATGAAAACGTTCGATTTTGTTCTCCAAAAACAGCCGCAGCCAAGCAGGCTTTTTGCCACAGTCGTAGAGCACTCGGAGAGCTTTCCAATGGTATGCTGTACGACGCGTGACTCCTTACAGATCAAAACTTATGGGCACCGGAGCGACGGAGACCTGGTCCCAAGCCCCACGCCCTCGGTTTGTGAGCCCAACCTCTACGTGAGGCGAAGTTGTCTTGCCCAAGTTACCGTGGCATTCTGTAATAGAAATGTGAGGGATTAGGATGTCGTCCTATTCACGGCTCACGACGTACGATCCGAAATGAAAAAATAGCGCAAAAGAAGAAAAGTGTCCCGAAACTGATGAATATGTTCGATTTTGGGCTCTGAAAACAGGTACAGCCGAGTAGGCTTGCTGCACTCGTCGTAGAGATCTCGGAGAGCTTTCCAACAGTATGTTGTGCAACGCGTAACTCCTTATGGATAAAATGTTATGGGCACCGGAGCGACGGAGACCTGGTCCCAAGCCCCACGCCCTTGGTTTGCGGGCCCAGCCACTACGTGAGGCAATGTTGTCTTGCCCAAGGTGCCATGAGATTCGTTAGTAGAAATTTTGATGGATTAGGTTGTCGTCCTATTCGCGGCTCACAACGTACGATCCAGGATGAAAAAATAGCGCAAAAGAAGAAAAGTGTCCCGAAACTTATGAAGATGTTTGATTTTGGGCTCCGAAAACAGACTCAGCTGAGCAGGCTTGTTGCCCTCGTCGTAGAGATCTCGGAGAGCTTTCCAACGGTATGCTGTGCGACGCGTAACTCCTTATGGATCAAAAGTTAAGGGCACCGGAGCGACGGAGACCTGGTCCCAAGCCCCACTGTAACACCCCGATCCCTCTCGAGATCGGGAGTTCTATCAATCGATCTAATCACAACCCAAACCAAACCCGGGCATAAATTTTAGGAAAAACGGACGGAGTCTCCCCTGTTTCTAGGCGAAATGTAAAACCTGGAATAGCATATAAATGGACCAACACCGTGTCCAACATTCAACCACCTCAAGGCCATCCGAGCCTTAGTTCTCAACAACTAAACACAGCATATAGATATACATTTCCAGTTTAAAAACTAACCTATCTCTTTACATCTTTTACAAGAACATTCAAACTTGACATTTAATCCATTCTAATCTACTGCATAAAATATATTATCATACCATTCTCACTATTTTCTTTTAGACAATTACAAACATGCATCGAGGTTAACTATACTACTGAATACATAACTAGCTTGTCAATCTATCTCAACTACTTAGCTAGATTAAATTACATTTCTTTTAACAAAAATTACATACAACATATGAAAGCACATATCTTAGCAACTTCGACCTCAAGCCACATAGGCACGCAAGACAACCCTTCAGGCAACAACTTTCACAAAATCACGAACTTTCCAGCTATCATGGCATTTCCTGAAATGTGGTGGTGAGGAGTGAGTATACACAACACGTATACTCAGTGAGGGCGAGACAGATATCGAGTTGGAGAGAAAGAAGATCGTGCAATGCAAATAGGTACAGTTAAGCAATACAATCAATAAAAGGCATTCAATATATATAACAATACAATAAACAATTAAGAAAAGCATTAACACAACCAATCAAAGCTATACCACACTTTGAAGGCTATGGTTCACTCATACGAGCAATGTACCGATCACGATTCCGATGACTTTAACGATGACGCGCCGGCCCAAACCACCTTATAACACCAGTTTGGAATACCCCGGAAGTATCCATCAACCTACGACCCAAATCCCCCTGGGAGGCAACCCAAGCGAGAAAGGGAATAGCAGCGGAGCTAGAGCAACCAACACTGGCAACCCAAGGCTACCCAGAGAGGCTCATCACTCACGCGCGAGACACTATGCAATGCAAGACTCAATACAAGGCGATAAACGAGCGATAAACAAGATATCAAGCATTCTCAACAATGGATAAACATTTAAATCAACAACCAACTCTAACAAGCGGAATAAGCATTAGCAAGCTTAACAAGCAATAAAAAGCATTAACAAGCATTATATAATCATTATAAACATACTATAAGCAATATTCTATGAAAACACACAAAATCACAAAAATGACCCCAACTTCAAAACACTACTACTTTCAAACGAGCCACGAGTTTTGGAAACCGACTTCACCAATCCTCCTAGGTCACTATAAAGCACGTCTAGAGACTCCGAAACCCTACTTAACCCTAGAATTCGTGCAAAGCCCGGTTTTCCCCCTTTGCTCGTTTGAACTACAACTATACCAACCAAACACCCAACCAACACCACGACCGCACCAAAAGTGCTTCCACGGGCTCCCGAAACAATGCCATCACGCAAAACGAGAAAACGCTAAAGTCGACCTAAACGACCCCGACTTTCACTAAGCCGTTTTTCTCCGTTTTTCCATTACACATTCCAATTAAACCACACATTTAGGCATTCTAGCATATCTAGCACATTTCTACATCAACGGACAGCATAACAGAGCAACTTTATCGTTTCAAGGGTTTACTATTCACTAATTACTATTCATTAACAAATTATATTTCAATTTCAATATTCAACCGCAGAAAATGTTATAAAGCTATAAATACATGTTCTACGATTGCCAGAGAATATTCTTTAAGCCTCAAAACGATTAAAATAACAACATACAGATAAAACTCAAAAATTAAAGTTAACACATAAAACGTTCAAATGCGCAAATAAACATGAAACCCTCACATGGTTAGTTGAAGAAGGCTTGAGGAAGCTCAAGGATGCTTGAAACAAGCTTGGAGATGATTGAATGGAGCAAAGATTGAATTTTTATATTTATTTATTTTTTTCCTTTATTCTCTCGGCTTTCTCACGTTTTTCTTCTTTTTTTTTTGTTCTACTGGTTTGCTTGTTTAAGCCCACTGATTCCTTTGTTTTGTTTAAGCTACTTGCTATTTAATATTATATCTAATGTGAACAACCAAGCCAAAGCCAAAACTACCACCCCAAAAACAAATGCCTCCCAACCGACTTTTTTTCATTTTTTTTTTCCTTGGTTGGCATTTCGGTTAGACTTCACCAAAGCTACCAAGTTGATTGACTTTGTTTATTAGACTTGCTGACTAGACTAGATCAAATAAAACTAAAGCTAAGACTAATGCAATGCCTAAAATTCGGTTGACTTTCTTATTTTTGATTCGGTTGACTTTTTTTTTGTCTTAGTTAATTAATAATAAAGGCTAACTAATGCAAATACTAAATTAATACATTTAAAATCTCTACCAATACCTAAACGAAACAAAACTAGGTCCAAACGAAAATAACCCTAAGTACAAATTGTTCCTGAACAATGCCACGAAATAACTTAATTAAAACAAATATGGAAGCAGATAAAATAAGTAAAATGAAAGAAAGTCAACTCCGGGCTCGAGAAATATAAGTCAATTAAATGTAGACAAAATACTAAAATAAATTATTTACTTCATGTAACAATATAATTAAATAAATTTAACTATTAAAAATAATAATAATAAACTAGTCTGTTCACTTCGGGCCTATTAAGTAAATATAGTTATTAAAAATAATAATATAACTCGTTTAGTTTCGGGCCAATTAAAGAAATATAATTATTAAACATAATACTCTAGCTCGTTTGGGTTCAGGCCCGGGCTTCCCATTTGAACAATAAAACAAATTAATTTAAGGCATTTAAAATAAATTTAAATAAAATAAATAGGTAATTTTCTCGGGCAAGTCATTTAAATATAAAATAATAAAAATAATGAAAGTAATAACTAATTATTTCACGTAATCAATTAAATGTAATTTAAATAAATATAAATGGTGAAAATAATAAAAATAATTATTCCCGAGTTTGGGGCTTCACATTCAATAAGTTGAATTAAATCAATTTAAATATTAGTAAAATAAATTTAATTGTAAGGCAAATAGAATAAATTTAAATCAATAAAATTATAAATTATTTGTCCTGACAAGTCAATTAATTATAAATTAAATAAAAGCAAATAGGTATTAATGCACGCTTCCCAAAAATAATGCAAAGTAATGAAACAAATAAATGTAAATGAATTAATAAATGCATGGTCGGGCTCGGGTGTTACACCCACACCCTCGGTTTACGGGCCCAGCCTCTACATGAAGCGAAGTTGTCTTGCCCTAGTTGTCGTGGCATTCTGTAATAGAAATGTGATGGATTAAGTTGTCGTCCTTTTCGCGGCTCACGTCGTACGATCCAAGACGGAAAAACAGTGTAAAAGAAGAAAAGTGTCTCGAAACTGATTAAAACGTTCGATTTTGGGCTCCAAAAATAGGCACAGCCGAGCAGGCTTGCTGCCCCCGTTGTAGAGCTCTCGGATAGCTTTCGAACGGTTTGTTGTGCGCCGCGTAACTCCTTACGGATCAAAAGTTATGGACACCGAAGCGACGGATACCTGGTCACAAGCCCCATACCCTCGGTTTGTGGGCCCAGCCTCTACGTCATGCAAAGTTGTCTTGCCCAATGTGCCGTGGGATTCGGTAATAGAAATTTTGATGGATTAGGTTGTCATCCTATTCGCGGCTCACGACGTACGATCCGGGATGAAAAAACAGCGCAAAAGAAGAAAAGTGTCCCGAACCTGATGAAAATGTTCAATTTTAGGGTCCAAAAACAAGTGCAGCCAAGCAGGCTTGCTGCCTTCGTCGTAGAGCTCTCGGAGAGCTTTCCAATGGTATGCTGTGTACCGCGTAACTCCTAACGGATCAAAAGTCATGGTCACCGGAGCACCGGATACTTCGTCCCAAGACCCACGCCCTCGGTTTGCGGGCCCAGCCTCTACGTGAGGCACAGTTGTCTTGCCCAAGGTGCCGTGGGGTTCGTGAATATAAATGTGATGGATTAGGTGTCGTGCTTTTCGTGGCTCACGACGAACGATCCGAGATGAAAAAACAGAGCATAAGAAGAAAATTGTCCCGAAACTGATGAAAACGTATGATTTTGGGCTCCAAAAAACAGGCACAGTCGAGCAGGCTTGTTGCCCCCGTCGTAGAGCTCTCGGAGAGCTTTCCAACGGTATGCTGAGCGCTAAGTAAATCCTTACAGATCAAAAGTTATGGACACCGAAGCGACGGATACCTGGTCATAAGCCCCACGCCCTCGGTTTGCGGGCCCAACCTCTACGTGAAGTGAAGTTGTCTTGCCTAAGGTGTCGTCGGATTCGTTAATGGAAATGGGATGGATTAGGTGGTCGTCCTTTTCGTGGCCCACGACGTACGATCTGGGATGAAACAACAGTGCAAAAGAAGAAAAGTGTCCCAAAACTGATAAAAATGTTCAATTTTGGGCTCCGAAAACAGGCACAGTCGAGCGAGCTAGCTGCCCCCGTCGTAGAGCTCTCGGAGAGCTTTGCAACAGTATGCTGTGCGCCGCGTAACTCCTTAAAGATCAAAAGTTATGTGCACCGGAGCGACGAATACTTGGTCCCAAGCACCACGCCCTCGGTTTGCGGGCACAGCCTCTACGTGAGGCAAAGTTGTCTTGCCCAAGGTGCCATGGGATTCGGTAATAAAAATATGATGGATTAGGTTGTCGTCCTTTTTGTGGCTCACGACGTACGATCCGGGATGAAAAAACAGAGCAAAAGAAGAAAAGTGTCCCGAAACTGATGAAAATGTTCGATTTTGGGCTCCGAAAATGGGCACAGCTGAGCAGCTTGCTGCCCTCGTCGTAGAGCTCTCGGAGAGCTTTCCAACGGTATGCTGAGCGCCACGTAACTCCTTACGGATCAAAAGTTATGGACACCGAAGCAACGGATACCTGGTCACAAGCCCCACGCCCCCGGTTTGCGGGCCCAACCTCTACGTGAATTGAAGTTGTCTTGCCCGAGGTGTCGTGGGATTCAGTAATAGAAATGGGATGGATTTGGTGGTCGTCCTTTTCGTGGCTCATGACGTAAGATCTGGGACGAAATAACAGCGCAAAAGAAGAAAATTGTCCCAAAACTGATGAAAATGTTCAGTTTTGGGCTCTGAAAACTAGCACAGCTGAGCGAGCTAGCTGCCCTCGTCGTAGAGCTCTCAGAGAGCTATGCAACGGTATGTTGTGTGCCGCGTAACTCCTTACGGATCAAAAGTTATGTGCACTGGAGCGACGGATACCTGGTCCCAAGCACCACGCCCTCGGTTTGTGGGCGCAGCCTCTGCGTGAGGCAAAGTTGTCTTACCCAAGGTACCATGGGATTCAGTAATAGAGATGTGATGGATTATGTTGTCGTCCTTTTCGTGGCTCACTACATACGATCCGGGATGAAAAAACAGCGCAAAAGAAGAAAAGTATCCCAAAACTGATGAAAATATTCGATTTTGGGCTTCGAAAACAGGCACAGCTGAGAAAGCTTGCTTCCCCCGTCGTAGTGCTCTCAAAGAGCTTTCCAACGGTAGGCTGAGCACCGCGTAACTCCTTACGGATCAAAAGTTATGGACACTGAAGCGACGGATACCTGGTCACAAGCCCCACGCCCTCGGTTTGCGGGCCCAGCCTCTATTGAAGTGAAGTTGTCTTACCCAAGATACCGTGGGATTTGGTAATAGAAATGTGATGGATTAGGTTGTCGTCCACTTCGCGGCTCACAGCGTACGATCAGGGACGAAAAAATAGCTCAAAAGCAGAAAAGTGTACCAAAATTGATGAAAACGTTCGATTTTGGGCTGCAAAAATAGGCGCAGACGAACAGGCTTGGAGTGCTTTCCAACGGTATGCTGTGCGCCACGTAACTCCTTATGGATAAAAAGTTATGGGCACCGGAGCGACAGAGACCTGGCCCCAAGCCCCACGCCCTCGGTTTGTGGGCCAATCCTCTCCTTGAAGCGTAGTTGTCTTGCCCAAGGTGTTGTGGGATTCGGTAATAGAAACGTGATGGATTAGGTTGTCGTCCTTTTCGCGGCTCACGACGTATGATCCGGGACAGAAAAATTGCGCAAAAGAAGAAAAGTGTCCCGAAACTTATTAAAACTTTGGATTTTGGGATTCGAAAACTGGCACAGCTAAGCTGGCTTGCTGACCCCGTCGTTGAACTCTTAGAGAGCTTTCCAACGGTATGTTGTGCGTTCCGTAACTTCTTACGGATCAAAAGTTATGGGCACCGCAGCGACAAATACCTAGTCGCAATTCCCACACCCTCGGTTTCTAGGCCCAGCCTCTACGTGAAGTGAAGTTGTCATGCCCAAGGTGCCATGGGATTCGGTAATAGAAATGTGATGGATTAGGTTGTCGTCATTTTCGCGGCTCACGACGTACGATTTGGGACGAAAAAACAACGTAAAAGAATAAAAGTATCCCGAAACTGATGAAAATATTCAATTTTGGGCTCCGAAAATAGGCGCAGCCGAGCAGGCTTGTTGCCCCTTCGTAGAGCTCTTGGAGTGCTTTCCAACGGTATGTTGTGTGCCACGTAACTCCTTACAAATGAAAAGTTATGGGCACCGGAGCGACAAAGACCTGGTCCCAAGCCCTACGCCCTCGGTTTGCGCGCCCAGCCTCTATGTGAAGTGAAGTTGTCTTGCTCCAGGTACCATGGGATTCGGTAATAGAAATGTGATGGATTAGGTTGTCGTCCATTTCGCGGCTCACGACTTACAATCCGGGATGGAAAAACAGCGCAAAAGAAGAAAAGTATCCCGAAACTGATGAAAACATTCAATTTTGGGCTCCAAAAATAGGTGTACCCGAGCAGGCTTGTTGCCCCTGTCGTAGAGCTCTCGGAGAGCTTTCCAATGGTATGCTGTGCGCCGCGTAACTCCTTACGGATCAAAAGTTATGGGCATCGGAGCGACAGATACATGGTCACAAGCCCCACGCCCTCGGTTTGCAGGCCCAACCTCTATGTGAAGTGAAGTTGTTTTGCCCAAGGTGCCATGGGATTTAGTAATAGAAATGTGATGGATTAGGTTGTCGTCCATTTCGCTGCTCACGACGTACGATCCAGGATTAAAAAACAACGTAAAAGAATAAAAGTATCCCGAAATTGATAAAAACGTTCGATTTTTGGCTCCGAAAATAGGCGCAGCCAAGCATGCTTCCTACCCCCTTTGTAGAGCTCTTGGAATGCTTTCCAACGGTATGCTGTGCGCCACGTAACTCCTTACGGATCAAAAGTTATGGGCATCGGAGTGACGAAGACCTGGTCCCAAGCCCCACGCCCTCGGTTTTTGAGCCCAGTCTCTACTTGAGACAAAATTGTCTTGCGCAAGGTGATGTGGGATTCTGTAATAGAAATGTGATGGATTAGGTTGTCATCTTTTTCGCGGCTCACGACGTACGATCCAGGATGAAAAAACAGCGTAAAAGAAGAAAAGTGTCCAGAAATTGATGAAAACGTTCAATTTTGGTCTCCAAAAATAGAGGCGGCCGAGCAGGCTTGCTGCCAAACTCGTAGAGCTCTCGGAGAGCTTTCCAAAGGTATGTTGTGTGACACGTAACTCCTTGCGGATCAAAAGTTATGGCCACCGGAGTGACGGAGACTTGGTCCCAAGCCCCACGCCCTCGGTTTGCGAGCCCAGCCTCTACGTGAGGCGAACTTGTCTTGCCCAAGTTGTCGTGGAATTCTGTAATAGAAATGTGATGGATTAGGTTGTCGTCCTTTTCGCAACTCACGACGTACGATTCGGGACGGAAAAATAACGCAAAAGAAGAAAAGTGTCCCGAAACTGATGAAAACGTTAGAATTTGGGCTCCGTAAACGGGCGCAGCCGAGCAGGCTTGCTGCTCCCATCGTAGAGATCTCGGAGAGCTTTCCAATGGTATGCTGTGCGTCGCGTAACTCCTTACGGATCAAAAGTTGTGGGCACCGGAGCGACGGAGACCTGGTCCCATGCACCACGCCCTTGGTTTGCAGGCCCAGCCTCTACGAGAGGCAAAGTTGACTTGCCCAAGTATCCATGGGATTCGGTAATAGAAATGTGATGAATTAGGTTGTCGTCGTATTCGCGGCACCCGACATACGATCCGAGATGAAAAAACAGCGCAAAAGAAGAAAAGTGTCCAAAATTGATAAAAACGTTCGATTTTGGGCTTCAAAAACAGGGGCAGCCGAGCAGGCTTACTGCCTGTCACGCCCCAACCCGGCCTATAAAGGTTAGACTAGGGTGTGATCTAAACATTCAAGTCACGTCTTGTACTTAACCGTTCATGAAGATTTAACACTTAATGTTTTGGCCTGAACTCCAAAATTTTTCGAAAAACTGGCAGCATAACGGCTGTAATTGGGCTCTTTGGTTTGACCTAATTCTCTAAACGCCTCAAAATTTACCATCTCCAATCCATTTCCAACTAAGATTACTATTTATCATCAATTGAAATGCCTACTGGTTGTCTTGATGTTTCGTTTGATTAATAACCTAGCATGATACTATGTCTCGGTCGTTTGTTAATCCTCGTTACAAAAGTACCTGTTGATCTTAGCTTAATAAGGTGTACCTGCTTAAGATTTGGTTGCTTCATTTTACTTAGCCTTTACCTAATACTTCATAATCCTATTATAGGTACTAGCAGTAATAATAGCAAAACGATCATAGTAGTGTCTAGTGTCTGTCTAGAAATATCAGTACAAACCAAAATTAGACCCCAAATTACAACGGGGGTCTTTTACATTACAACATTAAGCAACATGAAAGAAACAGTTTTCAAGTAGCATAGTTTTCACAAATGGCCATAAATCAAGCAAAACACACAGGACAGGCAATCACTCCAAGGAATCGTCGTTAGGCCCATCGTCCTCGGGTACCTGTTCTTGATCTTCTTCACCTGAGATGATAAAAGAGGGTGAGTCCTTATGAACTCAGCGAAGGGGAACGAGAAATAGGTTTTGAAACTCAGTTTCCGGTTCAATCTTATGAAAACCCTTTTGCAAGCATGATGTGTATCACAAGCAAGTACATAACGTAATATAATAGTAAAGAACGCAATTACCAGTCTTTCATCCTCGAGGTCCTCTAGGGACCAAGCAAGAGTACTATACACATAGTAAAAAGGATACGGTGAGCTTTTGCTCTCAGATCAATTCCAGTATCAGTTGTTGCGGCTGGCCTCAATTCATCCCCGTATCACGCCAAGTGGGTGTACTCCGGATGTACCCCAAAATCCTACGACCCAACTCTCCGAGGAAGTCTAGCCCCCAAGCGAGAGAGGGATTGGGACCATGGTAGTCACGGGTGCACCGGCAAGCCCGATGCCGCCCGGTGTGCGTGATCACTACCATGCCGACATGAAAGGTTGCAACCTTGTATGCAATGCACATTTATGACATTTAAAATATCACATTAGGAGGACAAAAAAGTAGGTTGCCTCCGGACAGTCATAAGATTGCACATTGACAAGTAAACAAGCGAGGCAGGGATAGACAAGTAATTTCACTTGAAAAGCTCATGGAGTTATATGAACATTAAACGGACAGCCATGTAACGCATATAAATCAAGTCATATAACTCAATTCAAAGTCCACGTAATCAAATAATAAGATTATATAACATGCAACAACATCTACGTGGGCTCGGATGCAAGAAAAGCCTATTTGTCAACATGCAATGATCAAAATCACATTTAGGACTATAAGGACATCTACGGGCAGCCTACTAAGCATATAATTCCACACAATATCCAAATGATCAACACTTAGCAAGACTACCTAGTCATTAGGGTTTCCATTTTGTGCTTACCAGTGTGATTAAATCCTAGGTCAACTCAAAATCAATCTCAAGCCATGCATCAATTAATTCAAACATCCCCAAGTACTCAAAACAGTCCACACAACATCCCAATGTCACAATCCCAAGCAATCAATACCACAAGAGAAGTTGCAACAATTTTTCTAAGCATATAACCAAGTGAAACCCTCACTGCAATAGGTTGTATTCTCACAATCATTAAGATAAGAAAACAATCTCCAATTCTAGTGAATAAGATGTCAAATTAAAGCTTAAGAAGTGAAATAAAATAAAAAAACAAACCTTTCACCATTTGGAGTTCGGGATCATTAGTTATAGCCGAAACAGTGGGATAGCACAAAACTGTCCAGATTTGCACACATTTCAATAATTGACGTTTTTGAGGTCCTTAGGGTCAGATTTTGCCTTGGTCCATTTCTGACAAAAATGTCCAGAACTGAAAACTCTAGCATAACACCAAATTGAACGCATTTTGGATATCATTTACTAAGTCAAAACTGGTTCGTTCCACAAGGTCAGTGCATCTGCCAAAACCTGCTTCATTTTTCCAGACTTCCAGATTTGGACACATTTTAATGATTTGCCATTTTGAGGACCTTAGAGTCAAAATTAGCTTCAGCCTATTTCCGCAAAAAATGTTCAAAACTGGCCAAAATAGTCACCTACCAATTTTCGTGCATTTTCAACATTATTTTCTTAGCCAAACTCACCTCGAAACAACAGGTCAGAGAGCTGTCACATAATCCGATTTCACCTATCATCATCTCCAAGCCAAAATGTTGCCATGCATGGTTGTAAAAGCTTATGAACGAACATATAACTCAAGAACAGAAGCAAAGACATACATTTATGAGCATGCATGTGGATTTTTGAAGGATTTTCAAAAGGTCTTAGCCCTCACCTTAGCAATCAACCAAGAAGATGCACAAAACTTGTTGAACCACAAATTTCTTCTTCTTTGCCTAGCCGAGGTTCCAACTTGGTTTTCTCTATTTTTCCTAGCTTAGTGACCAAGCTCTTAGTACATGCATGTGGTTAGAACAAGAAGAAAAGAAATGGAACCTAGTAAACTCACCAAGGCCGAAAATGGTGACTCAAAGAGCATGCATGTGTGATTCTTGCATCCTAGCTAGCTTGGTTGAGTTTCTTTGCTTGTTGTTTGTCTTGATGAACCATGGATTGATGAAGATGAGCAAAGGGAAGATAAAACTCAGCCAAAACCGAGATTGTGAGAGAAGAATGAGAGGGAGAGAGAGAAATGTGAGGAGAGTGAGAGAAATGAGAGAAAATAGAAGCTTTTGCAATTGTTGATGCAAATGTTGGCCTTGGGCATGCAAAAATCAGATTTTGTGTCATCTTTTGAGCATCTTTTGAATTGTTTTAGCATGTGTGTAAGAGAATGTTGGTTATTTAGGGATTTTAGGTAGAATAGAATATAGGATATGTTTAGAGGTTTGTGAGATTTTGTCTTGTAGTGAGTTTAAAATATAATATTTAGGTGTTAGTGGATTTTGTAGAGATTTGAATTAGGATGATAATAATAGTTAGTGGTGTTTGTAGGATTATTTTATAGTCTAGTACTTTGTGTAGGATTCTTTCTTGATTAATGTGGTGGCACGGATTCCTAGGTCTAGGGCACGAATTACGAGGTAGACACGAACTACGAGGTAAGACACGAACTTCAAAACTAATGCACGTCCTTCAAGATAAATGCACGGATTCCAATGCAAATGCACGCAACCCTAGGTAAATGTACGCAAACCAATACAAGGCACGTAATTCAATACAATGCACGTAAATCGAGGTACGACTCTTAAACCTAGGTTAGGACACGCAATTCGAGGTCAAGGCACACAAAACGAGACAACGCACGTAATTTGAAGTCGGGGCACGTAAGTCGAGGATTAGGGCACATAATTCTAGGTCAAGGCACGAATGACGAGGCATGCATGAAAACCAAAACAGGGCACGTAATCCAAGGTCAATCATATCATTCTTGGTCTATGGCATGCAAATCAAGGTAACATACGTTATTCGGGGTCGGGCCTCACACTACCCCCGTCGTAGAGCTCTCGGAGTGCTTTCTAACGGTATGCTATACGGGCGTAACTCCTTACAGATCAAAAGTTATGAGCACCGGAGTGACGGAGACCTGGTCCCAACCCCCACGCCCTCTGTTTGCGGGCACAACCTCTACGTAAAGTGAAGTTGTCTTGCCCAAGGTGCCATAGGATTCGGTAATAGAAATGTGATAGATTAGGTTGTCGTCCTTTTCGTGTTTGACGACGTATGATCCGGGACGAAAAAACTGCGCAAAAGAATAAAAGTGTCCTAAAACTGATGAAAATGTTCAATTTTGGGCTCCGAAAATAGGCACAGCCAAGCAGGATTGCTGCCCCCGTCGTAGAGTTCTCGGAGAGATTTGCAACGGTATGCTGTGCGTCGCGTAACTCCTTACGAATCAAAAGTTATGGACACCGAAGCGACGGATACCTGGTCATAAGTGCCACGTCCTCTGTTTGCAGGCCAAGCCTCTACGTGATGTGATGTTGTCTTGCCCATGGTGTCGTGGGATTCGATAATAGAAATATAATGGATTAGGTTGTCGTCCATTTGGCGTCTCACGACGTACGATCCGGGACGGAAAAATAGCATAAAAGAAGGAAAATGTCTTGAAACTGATGAAAACGTTCAATTTTGGGCTCCGAAAATAGGCGCAGAAGAGCAGACTTGCTGCCCATGTAGTAGAGCTCTTGGAGGGATTTCCAACGGTATGTTGTGCGCCACGCAACTCCTTACGGATAAAAAGTTATAGGCACCAGAGCGACGGATACCTGGTCACAAGCCCCACGCCCTCGGTTTGCGGGCCCAGCCTCTACGTGAAGTGAAGTTGTCTTGCCCAAGGTGCTGTAGGATTCGATAATAGAAATGTGATAGATTAGATTGTCGTCCTTTTCGCAGCTCACGACGTACGATCAGGTACGGAAAAATAGCGCAAAAGAAGAAAAGTGTCCCGAAACTAATGAAAACGTTCAATTTTGGGCTCCAAAAATAGGTGCAGACGAGCAGGCTTGTTGTGCCTGTCGTAGAGCTCTTGGAGTGCTTTCCAACGGTATGCTGTACGCCATGTATGTGATAACCCGAACCCGGCATGCATTTAAAGGCATTTAACTGCATTTAATTAAGTGGCATCTTAAATGTTAGCATTGGATTTGTGTTTATTTTTAGTTAAACATTTATATATAGCTTTATTTCATATTTCTTTTAGAAGTAACTAGAATAATACTCGAGCAAATTATTTTAACGGAATAACAACTACTTTTCATAATTATGTTAATCGATTTTATTTTTCTTGCACCTTAAAGCTCGTTTTTCAATTAAATGAAAAGTAGCTCCGAGACGGAGTAAAATTTTCAACCATGATTACTCTTCAAAATTATATTTTCTTAAATTCTTTGAGATTTAATTGTTAATCTTTTATTGTCGCAAAGTGCATAGCATTTCGAGGGCGATAGTTAGGAAATGATTTCTAGTCCTCAACAAATAGTGAAAACTAGTATTTAGTGTTTTAATTTTAGTGTTTTAAGTTGTATTTAACTGGAATTGGATTTATGTTACTTGTTTTAGCCTTAAAATGCCAAAAATTAAGCTAATTTGACCAACTTAGTTAGCATTGACCAAGAGGCTTTGACCCTTTGACTTTGTGTCACCTTATATGCATTATAAAAGCACAAAACAAAAAAAAAAAAGCTAAAAAGATAGAAAACAGCAGGGCCGAAAATGGAAGGAGAAAAAAAAGAAAATTTCAACTTCAAATCTTCGATTCTTCGCGTGAGCTCGCACGGGGTGGTTTCCGAGGCATCCTATGAGGTTTTCCTAGCGTCTATGAGCGTCTAAGGTGAGGGTTTCATCGTTATTTGCGCATTTGAATATTTTGTGTATTAACTTTGATTTTTGGGTTTTATCCGTATATTATTGTTTTAATTGATTTGAGGCTTAAAGTATGTTCCCTAGCAATCGTAGAACATGTATTTATAGCTTTTTAACATTTTCTGCTGTTGAATATCGAAATTGAAATATAAATTGTTAGTTAAATAGTAATTTGTAAATAGTAAACCCTTGAAACAATGAAGTTGCGTTGTTATGCTGTCTGTTGATGTGAAAAGGTGCTAGGTATGCTAGGATGCCTAAATGCATGATTTGTTTAGGTTGCGTAATGGAAAAAATGAGAAAAATGCATTGGTGAAAGTCGGGGTCGTTTAGGTCGAGTTTAGCATTTTCTCGTATTGCGTGATGGCATTGTCTCGGGAGGCCATGGAAGCACTTTTGGCGCTGTTGTGGCGTTGGTTGGGTGTTTGGTTAGGGTAGCGGTAGTTCAAACGAGCAAAGGGGAAAATCGGGGCTTTGCGTGAATTCCAGGGTTAAGTAGGGTTTCGGGGTCTTTAGACGTGCCTTATAGTGACCTAGGAGGATTGGTGAAGACGGTTTTCAAAACTCGTGGCTCGTTTGAAAGTAGTAGCGTTTTGAAAGTTGGGGTCATTTTTGGGATGTTGTGTGTTTTCATAGTATATTGCCTATAGAATGCTTATATTGCCTATAGAATGTTTATAATGCTTACAGAATTTTTATAATGCTTATAGAATGTTTATAATGCCTATAGAATACTTATTATTGCTTGATAATGTTTGTTGGTGTTGTTCTTCTTACATATTTGATTGTAAATGCTTGTTAATGCTTATTAATGCTTGTTAATGCTTGTTAATGCTTATTACGCTTGTTAGAGTTGGTTGTTGATTGAAATGTTTATCAATTGTTGATAATGCTTGATATCTTGTTTATCGCCTCTAATATGTATTGTTGTGCTATCGCTCGTTTATCACCTTGTATCGAGTCTTGCATTACATAGTGTCAGGCGCGTTGTGAGGCCCGACCCCGATTTGCGTGTGAAACCTAGCTTCGTGTGCCCTAACCTAGATTTGCGTGCCATGACCTAGGTTTAAGAATTGTGTTCATTTTATGTGCCATACATTGAATTACGCGCATTCATTTAGGATTGCATGCATTTACTTGAAAAACGTGTGTTCATCTCGTAGTTCGTGTCCCACCTCGTAGTTCGTGCCCTAGACCTAGGAAAGAGTGTCTTCACGCTAATCAAGAAAGCATCTTTCACGGAGCACTAGATTATTAAACAATCCTACAAAATCCACTATCAATATAATAATCCTAATTCAACTCACTAGAAGATGAAATAGCACCAAACACTAAACATTCTTTATTCTTTATTCTCACCCAAAACCAATGCACCTCAAATTTCACCCTTATTATAATCTAAAATGCATTAAATAGAATCTGAATTTTCAGCAATTGCAAGCCCTTGGCCGACCACACCATGTTCTTGAGAGAAAAATTTGAGCAACATAATTTATTCATGCATGCTTGAGACAAATCTTCACATTGTCATACCTTTTGCTTGCATCAAAGCCACACTTTGCTAAACACTAAGCCACCATCTCGGCTACATCACCATTCTCCACTAACAATTCAAACATCACACTAAAGACAACACAAAAAATCAGAATTTGCAAAGCAATAGCCGACCAAGTGCTCAAAACATTCACTTCTCTTTTATTTCTCTTTCTTTCTCTCAATTCCCTCTCACTTCTCTCTCTCTCTCAGCCCTAGCTGCACATTGCTACCTCCATAGCTTCTCTCCCTCACAACATAGCAAATCAAGTCAAGTAACCATCAAGAAAGTCGAAGCAAGCTAGCTAGAGTTAAAAAATCCTCATGCATGTGCTGTGAAGACCTCTAATCGGCCTAGGTGAGCTTCTTGATATCCATTTGTTTTCTTCATGTTTTAACTACATGCATGCACTAAGAGATTGATCACTAAGCTAGGAAAACTAGAGAAAAGCTAGTGGGATTTCGGCTAGGCAAAGGAAAGGAGAAGATTTGAGCTTCAACAAGGTTTTGGAGCATCTTTTGGTTGATTGCAAAGGTGAGGGTTAAAACCTTTTGAAAACTCTTCAAAATTTCACATGCATGCTCATAAATGTGTGTATTTGCTTCTGTACTTGAGATATATGGTCGTTCATAAGCTTAAACAACCATGCATGGCAAGATCTTGGCTTGAAAATGATGCTAGGTGAAGTCGAAATTGTTGACAGCTCTCTGACCAGTCTGTTCGAGGTAAGTTTAGCTAATCACATGATGTTGAAAATTCTTGAAAATTGGTAGGTGACTATTTTGGACAGTTTGGAACATTTTTCCCAGAAATAGGCCGAAGCTAATTTTGACTCTACCATCCTCAAAATGGAAAATCTTTAAAATGTGACCAAATCTGAAAATCTGGAAAAATGAAGCAGGTTTTGGCAGATGCACTGACCTTGTGGAACGAACCATATTTGACTTAGTAAATGATGTCCAAAATGCATTAAATTTTGTGTGCTGCTAGATGTTTCAGTTCTGGACAATTTTGTCAGAAATGGACCAAAGCTAAAACTGACCCTAAGGACCTCAAAAACGTCAATTTCTGAAAAGTGAGAAAATCTGGACAGTTTTGTGCTACCTCACTGTTTCGGCTATAACTAATGATTCTGAACTCCAATTGATGCAAGGCTTGTTTCTGATTTTAGTTAACTTCTTAAGTTTTAATTTGAAATCTTATTCACTGAATTTGGAGATTGTTTGATTATCCTATTGATTGTGGGAAAACAGCCTATTGCAGTAAAGGTTTCATTTAGCTACATGCTCGGAAAATTGTTGTAACCCCTTTTGTGGTTCTAATTGTGTGGAAATGTGGTGTTGGGATGTTATGTGGACTGTTTTGAGTACTTGATGGTGCTTGAATGGAATGATGCTTGACTTGAGAATGATTTTGAGTTGACTTAGGGTTTTAATCACACGATTAAGCATGAAATGGAAACCCTAATGACTAGGTAGTTTTGCTAAGTGTTGATTCTGGTTATTGTATGGAAATTATATGCTTAGTGGGCTGCCCGTAAATGTTTTATAACTTCAAATGTGATTTTGATCATTGCATGTTGTCAAATAAGCTTTTCTTGCAACCGAACCCACGTAAATGTTGTTGCATGTTGAATATTCGTATCACTTGATTACGTGAACTTCGAAATGAGTTATATGGCTTGATTTGCATGTGTTACATGGCTGCCCGTTTAATGTTCATATGACTCCATATGCTTTTCGAGTGAAATTATTTGTCTTATCGTGCCTTGTTTGATTACTTGACAACGTGCGATCTTATAACTGCTCGGAGGCGACCTACTTTGTTGTCCTCCTAATGTGATATGTTAAATGTTATAAATGTGCATTGCATACGAGGTTGCAACCTTTCATTGTGGCATGGTAGCGTTTCACGAACGCCGGGCGGCATAGGGCTTGCCGGTGCTCCCGTGACTACCATGGTCCAATTCCCTCTCTCGCTTGGCATTCCACCCTCGGAGAGTTGGGTCGTAGGTTTCGGGGTACATCCGGAGTACACCCAATTGGGAGCGATAAGGGGATTTTGAAGTTGGCCGCAACAATTGTATCGAAATTGAAATTGAGAGCAACCGCTCACCGTATCCTTGAAATGATTGGTAAATGTATCTGTTATTCGATTTGTTTCGTATATTTGTGTACCTTGTTATTTGTAATATGTGACATGTTTTCAAAAAGGAGTTTTCATAATTGAACCGGAAAATGGGTTTCAAAACGTATTTCTCGTTTCCCTCTCGCTGAGTTCATAAGGACTCACCCTCTTTTTCATTACAGGTGAAGAGGAACAGGCACAGGTACCCGAGGATAATGAGCCTAATGATGAACCCCTGGAGTGATTGCCTGTCATTGTTGTTTTGCTTGAACGTGACTACTTGTGAACTTTATGTTACTTGAAGACTATTTCCTTTTGTGTTATTCGATGTCATGATGTAAAGACCCCCGTTGTAATTTGGGGTCTAATTTTGGTTTGTACTTGTATTAAGTAGACTGATGCTAGACATTGCTATTATCGTTTTGCTTTTATGACCGCTAGTATTATCATAGGTTATGATGCATTAGTAAGGACTAAGTGAATGAATTTACCCAATCTTGAACAGGTATATTTTGAAACGAGGTCAAACAAACAAACGAGACATAGTTTCATGCTAGGTTATAAATCAAACGGGACGTCGAAATAACCAATAGGCAATTCAATTGATGGTAAAATGGTAATCTTAGTTGGTAATGGAATTGAGATAGTAAATTTTGAGGTGATTAGAGAACTAGGTCAAACTAAAGAGCCCAATTACAGCCGTTATGCTGCCGGTTTTTCGTAAAAACTATGGAGTCTAGGATAAAACGTTAAGTGCTAAACCTCCTTGAACGATTAAGTACTTGAAAGGACTTGAATGTTTAGATCACACCCTAGTCTAACCTTTATAGGCCGGGTTGGGGCGTGACACTTAAGAAGAATGGTATCAGAGCTTAGATTGCTTAAGTCGGGTTTAACTCTCGGACCGTGGGTAGAGCCTTAAGATAATTAGGATGACTTGTTTATGTGTTATTGTGTGATAAATATGCCTTCTATGTTCTATGTGCTTAAGTGACTTACCTGCCTTCAATGTTTTTAGAATTGTACCTATATTATGTTGCATATCATATGCATTAGATTCTTAATTGTCATATTTCAATAAATTGTGCATCGTAATCTGTGCCTTTAGTTGGCTGGCCCTAGTACCCGTACTACTAATAGGAGTGGTGAACCACAAGAGACCAGGGATGCCTATCAGACTAATCCTGGTATGGCTATGTTTAATATGATGGCAACTGCCATGGATCGTGTATCACGCGTGATGGAGCGTCAGGATGCCCGTGAAGCCAATAACAACATCAACAACAGGAATGAGGGTAACCATGGGAGACATAACAGAATGAAGGAGTTCCTTGACTTTCGCCCATCTAAATTATACGAGGAAGCTGATGATGAGAAAGCTGAGGCTTGGCTGTCCGAGATTGAGAAGATTTTCAGGCCACTTGATTATACAGATGAAGAGAAATTGGAGTTTGCTGGATTTCTGTTGCACGGGGATGCCGAGCATTGGTGGCACACTATAGAGGCACTGTGAGAGACTGATCAGACACCTCGCTTGTGGGGTAATTTCGTTAAGGCATTTGAGGAGAAATATGTACCTGCAGTTTCCAGGCAGAGGCGGATCGAGGAGTTTATGCACTTGATCCAGGGTAATATGACGGTAGCCCAGTACGAGGCACGTTTTGATCGACTGTCCCGTTATGCTCAATATATGGTTTGTACTCTAGAGGCTAAAATGTGGAAATTTACTGTTGGATTGAGGCCAGAGATTCAGGACCAGTTAGCTTCTCATGACTTCGAGACTTATTCTGCTCTCTTTGCTGCTGCCTCTCGAGTTGAGAAGAGGAAACTAGATGGAGCCGGTTCGAGCCAGCCGGGCAAGAAACCTTACCAGCCTCCAGGTCAGCAGAGGAAATTCCAGAGTCAGAGTCGCGGTCAAGGCCAGAGCCAGAATAGGTTAGTGAATAACCGTGGCCCGACTAAAGCGCCATCAGCCTCTTCCACCCGCGGATCCACAGGTAGTTCACCTGCTTCTCAGACTGCCATCTGTTCGTACTGTAACAAGAAGGGCCACACCGAGGCCCAGTGTTGGAGAAAATTGGGGAAATGCGTGGGTTGTGGCAGCGATCAGCACCGGGTTAAGGATTGCCCTAAATGGCAAGGGGGACAGAATCAGGGTAAACCAGCCGGTAGAGGCAAGACTCCAGTTCCTAGAGTCCAAGCCCGAGCTTATGCCATTGAGTGCGAGGAGATTCCGGATGAGACCGCTGTTGTTGAAGGTACATTCTTCATACTGAATCAACCTGTTAAGGTGTTAATTGATTCGGGTGCTACTCATTCATTTATTACTCCCTTATGTGTGGAACGTGTGAAATTGAAAGTTGTATGTTTGCCATATGAAGTAGAAGTTGGTACTCCAATGGGTTCTAAACTTGTAACTAGTTCAGCTTGTAAAGCATATAAAATCCAAATTAAGGATAGGGAATTCTCGGCCAATCTTATTGTATTACCTTTTCGAGACTATGAGGTCATTTTAGGGATGGACTGGCTGGCAAAACATCATGTCCAACTGGATTGCCGGGCGAAGATTATAACGTTTCGGGTACCTGATCAACCGATACTAGAGATTATGGGTCAAAGAGATTTCACCGGGAGTTCCATCATTTCATCTACAAAAGTAGTGAAGTCCTTGAGGAAAGGGTGCAGCGGATACTTGGCTTACCTTATCAACAAGTCGTCGGATAAAGCTAAGTTGGAGGAAATGCCTGTGATCAAAGACTACGCAGATGTGTTCCCTGAAGAATTACCCGGTTTGCCCCCAAATCGGGAGATCGAGTTTGTTATAGAGTTGCTGTCTGGCGCCCAGCCGATATCTAAAGCTCCTTATCGTATGGCACCGGCCGAGCTACAAGAATTGAAGGACCAATTGCAAGGATTGTTGAAGAAGGGGTTTGTTCAACCGAGTTCTTCACCGTGGGGTGCGCCAGTTCTATTTGTAAGGAACAAAGACGAAACGTTGAGGCTATGCATTGACTACCGAGGATTGAACCAAGTGACGGTCAAGAATAAATACCCACTTCCCCTGATTGACGAGTTATTTGATCAACTACAAGGAGCCAAAGTGTATTCGAAACTCGACTTGAGGCAAGGGTATTACCAGTTGCGGATCAAGAAGGAAGATGTGCCTAAAACAGCTTTCAGGACGAGATATGGTCATTATGAATACGTGGTGATGCCTTTTGGACTAACTAATGCCCCTGCAGCTTTTATGGATTTGATGCATAGGGTGTTTCAACCCTACTTGGACCAATTTGTGGTGATCTTCATTGATGATATTTTGGTATACTCGAAATCGGAGGCGGAGCATGAGCAACATCTGCGGTTGGTACTGCAGAAACTTCGGGAGCACCAATTGTATGCAAAGTTTAGCAAGTGCGAATTTTGGCTGCAGCAGATTGCATTTTTAGGGCATATCATATCCCAAGAGGGAATAGCGGTGGATCCAGCGAAGATTGATGCAGTAATGTCTTGGAAGAAGCCGGAAAATGTTACGGAGGTTCGGAGTTTTCTTGGTCTAGCCGGCTATTATCGGAGGTTCGTAAAGGATTTCTCTAAGATTGCAGGACCGCTTACAAAGCTCACCCAAAAGAAAACCAAGTTTGTGTGGGATGATAAGTGTGAGAGCAGCTTCCAAGAGTTGAAGAAAATATTGACTACCGCACCAGTTCTTGCATTGCCTGAAGGGAGTCAAGGTTTTGTAATCTATAGCGATGCTTCAAAAGAAGGATTGGGATGTGTATTGATGCAAAATGGAAGAGTGATTGCATATGCTTCTAGGAAGCCAAAGCCGTACGAGATGAATTACCCGACGCATGATTTGGAGTTAGCGGCTATTGTGTATGCACTCAAGAAATGGAGGCATTATCTATGGGGTAACAAGTTTGAAGTATTTACTGATCATAAGAGCTTGAAATACTTGTTCTCTCAAAAGGAGTTGAATATGAGGCAAAGGCGGTGGATGGAGCTTTTGGATGATTATAACTGCTCAATCAATTATGTGCCCGTAAAGCGAATGTAGTTACAGATGCCTTAAGCAGAAAAGCAAGCATGGCGAAACTGGAAGTCAAGGTGCAGGAGTTGTTAGAGGAAGCGTTTTTGTGGAAACCACAATTGACTCAGAAAGGGTTACTTTTTGCCACTACCCATGTTCAATCGACCTTGTTGTCTGAGTTACGAGAGGCTCAACAAAAGGACCAACAATTTCAGAAGATCAAGGAAAGAAACGCAGATTTCAAGTTTCATGATGATGGTGTTTGGAGGTTTAGGAACCAGGTTTGTGTTCCCAATGAGCCAGAGCTGAAAAAGAAGATTCTTGAGGAAGCGCATAATTCAAGATATACTATTCACCCCGGTGGAACAAAGATGTATCGGGATTTGAAGCAACACTATTGGTGGATTAACATGAAAAGAGAAATTGCGGAGTTTGTAGCACGGTGTTTGACTTGCCAGAGAGTTAAAGCAGAACATCAACGACCCGCAAGTTTACTTCAACCGTTGGAGATTCCTCAATGGAAATGGGAACATGTAACTATGGACTTTGTTATGGACCTGCCCAGATCACAAAAGGGTCGTGATGCCGTTTGGGTTATAGTGGATAGATTGACTAAGTCGGCGCACTTTTTACCGATGAACAAGGAGGATAATCCTGAGCAATTGGGAGATATGTATGTGGCGGAGATTGTAAGATTGCACGGGATACCTGTGAGTATTGTATCGGATAGGGATCCTCATTTTACTTCCCGATTTTGGAAGATATTGCAAGAAGCTTTGGGAATGAAATTGAGTTTTAGCACGGCTTATCACCTTCAGACGGATGGTCAATCGGAGAGAACTATTCAGATTCTGGAGGATATGCTGAGGGCATGGGTGTTAGACTTCAGGAAAGGTTGGGAGAAATATCTATCTCTAGCGGAGTTCGCCTACAACAATAGTTATCAGGCCACTATCGGGATGGCTCCATTTGAGAAGCTGTATGGACGTAAGTGTTGATCCCCAATTTACTAGGATGAAGTAGGTGAAACGAAGACTTTTGACCCGACCCTTTTACCTAAACTGATGAAGACTGTTGATAACATCCACCTCATCCGGAAACGGATGCTTACCGCCCAGAGCAGGCAGAAGAGTTATGCAGACCGACGGAGACGGAGTCTCGAGTTTGAGGTTGGCGACAAGGTGTTCTTGAAAATATCACCCCGGAGGGGACTGATTAGGCATGGTAAGGGTGGAAAGTTGAGCCCGAGATTTGTGGGACCATTTGAGATAGTTGAGAAGGTTGGCAAGTTGGCGTATCGCCTAGCGCTACCCCAAAACCTCTCCAATATTCACGACATCTTTCATGTTTCAATGCTGCGGAAGTATCATCCTGATTCGTCGCATATCATGGAGCCAGAGCCGTTGCACCTTCAGGAAACCTTGTCTTACGAGGAGAAGCCCATTCGGATCCTAGACCAGAAGGATCGAGAGTTGCGCAACAGAACTATACCTATGGTGAAAGTGCTGTGGGATCATCATGGAGTCGAAGAAGCAATGTGGGAAAGGCGAGACCAGATGGAGCAGTAGTATCCAGTATTATTTCAAGGTAATATTGAATTTCGGGGCGAAATTCTTTTAAGGAGGGGATGATGTAAGGCCCGACCCCGATTTGCGTGTGAAACCTAGCTTCGTGTGCCCTAACCTAGATTTGCGTGCCACGACCTGGGTTTAAGAATTGTGTTCATTTTATGTGCCATACATTGAATTACGCGCATTCATTTAGGATTGCGTGCATTTACTTGAAAAACGTGCGTTCGTCTCGTAGTTCGTGTCCCACCTCGTAGTTCGTGCCCTAGACCTAGGAAAGCGTGTCTTCACGCTAATCAAGAAAGCATCTTTCACGGAGCACTAGATTATTAAACAATCCTACAAAATCCACTATCAATATAATAATCCTAATTCAACTCACTAGAAGACGAAATAGCACCAAACACTAAACATTCTTTATTCTTTATTCTCACACAAAACCAATGCACTTCAAATTTCACCCTTATTATAATCTAAAATGCATTAAATAGAATCTGAATTTTCAGCAATTGCAAGCCCTTGGCCGACCACACCATGTTCTTGAGAGAAAAATTTGAGCAACATAATTTATTCATGCATGCTTGAGACAAAGCTTCACATTGTCATACCTTTTGCTTGCATCAAAGCCACACTTTGCTAAACACTAAGCCACCATCTTGGCTACATCACCATTCTCCACTAACAATTCAAACATCACACTAAAGACAACACAAAAAATCAGAATTTGCAAAGCAATAGCCGACCAAGTGCTCAAAACATTTACTTCTCTTTTCTTTCTCTTTCTTTCTCTCAATTCCCTCTCACTTCTCTCTCTCTCTCGGCCCTAGCTGCACATTGCTACCTCCATAGCTTCTCTCCCTCACAACATAGCAAATCAAGTCAAGTAACCATGAAGAAAGTCGAAGCAAGCTAGCTAGAGTTCAAAAATCCTCGTGCATGACCTTTGAAGACCTCTAATCGGCCTAGGTGAGCTTCTTGATATCCATTTGTTTTCTTCATGTTTTAACTACATGCATGCACAAAGAGATTGATCACTAAGCTAGGAAAAATAGAGAAAAACTAGTGGGATTTCGGCTAGGCAAAGGAAAGGAGAAGATTTGAGCTTCACCAAGGTTTTTGAGCATCTTTTGGTTGATTGCAAAGGTGAGGGTTAAAACCTTTTGAAAACTCTTCAAAATTTCACATGCATGCTCATAAATGTGTGTATTGGCTTCTGTACTTGAGATGTATGGTCGTTCATAAGCTTAAACAACCATGCATGGCAAGATCTTGGCTTGAAAATGATGCTAGGTGAAGTCGAAATTGTTGACAGCTCTCTGACCAGTCTGTTCGAGGTAATATTAGTTAAGCAAATGATGTTAAAAATGCTCGAAAATTGGTAGGTGACTATTTTGGAAAGTTTTGAACATTTTTCCCAGAAATAGGCCGAAGCTAATTTTGACTCTAATGTCCTCAAAATGGAAAATATTTAAAATGTGACCAAATCTGGAAATCTGGAAAAATGAAGCAGGTTTTGGCAGATGCACTGACCTTGTGGAACGAACCATATTTGACTTAGTAAATGATGTCCAAAATGCATGAAATTTGGTGTGCTGCTATATTTTTCAGTTATGGACAATTTTTTCTGAAATGGACCAAAGCTAAAACTGACCCTAAGGACCTCAAAAACGTCAATTTCTGAAAAGTGTGCAAATCTGGACAGTTTTGTGCTACCTCACTGTTTTGGCTATAACTAATGATTCTGAACTCCAATTGATGCAAGGATTGTTTCTGATTTTAGTTAACTTCTTAAGTTTTAATTTTACATCTTATTCACTGAATTTGGAGATTGTTTGATTATCCTATTGATTGTAGGAAAACAGCCTATTGCAGTAAAGGTTTCATTTAGCTACATGCTCGGAAAATTGTTGTAACCCCTTTTGTGGTTCTAATTGTGTGGAAATGTGGTTTTGGGATGTTATGTGGACTGTTTTTAGTACTTGAGGGTGCTTGAATGGAATGATGCTTGACTTGAGAATGATTTTGAGTTGACTTAAGGTTTTAATCACACGATTAAGCATGAAATGGAAACCCTAATGACTAGGTTGTTTTGCTAAGTGTTGATTCTGGTTATTGTGTGGAAATTATATGCTTAGTGGGCTGCCCGTAAATGTTTTATAACTTCAAATGTGATTTTGACCATTGCGTGTTGTCAAATAAGCTTTTCTTGCAACCGAACCCACGTAAATGTTGTTGCATGTTGAATATTCGTATCACTTGATTACGTGAACTTCGAAATGAGTTATATGGCTTGATTTGCATGTGTTACATGGCTGCCCGTTTAATGTTCATATGACTCCATATTCTTTTCGAGTGAAATTATTTGTCTTATCGTGCCTTGTTTGATTACTTGACAACGTGCGATCTTATAACTGCCCGGAGGCGACCTACTTTGTTGTCCTCCTAATGTGATATGTTAAATGTTATAAATGTGCATTTCATACGAGGTTGCAACCTTTCATTGTGGCATGGTAGCGTTTCACGAACATCGGGCGGCATAGGTCTTGCCGGTGCTCCCGTGACTACCATGGTCCAATTCCCTGTCTCGCTTGGCATTCCACCCTCGGAGAGTTGGGTCGTAGGTTTCGGGATAAATCCGGAGTACACCCAATTGGGAGCGATAAGGGGATTTTGAAGTCGGCCGCAATAATTGTATCAAAATTAAAATTGAGAGCAACCGCTCACCGTATCCTTGAAATGATTGGTAAATGTATCTGTTATTCGATTTGTTTCGTATATTTGTGTACCTTGTTATTTGTAATATGTGACATGTTTTCAACAAGGAGTTTTCATAATTGAACCGAAAAATGGGTTTCAAAACGTATTTCTCGTTTCCCCCTCTCTGAGTTCATAAGGACTCACCCTCTTTTTCATCACAGGTGAAGAAGAACAGGCACAGGTACCCGAGGACAATGAGCCTAATGATGAACCCCTGGAGTGATTGCCTGTCATTGTTGTTTTGCTTGGACGTGACTACTTGTGAACTTTATGTTACTTGAAGACTATTTCCTTTTGTGTTATTCGATGTCATAATGTAAAGACCCCCGTTGTAATTTGGGGTCTAATTTTGGTTTGTACTTGTATTAAGTAGACTGATGCTAGACATTGCTATTATCGTTTTGCTTTTATGACCGCTAGTATTATCATAGGTTACGATGCATTAGTAAGGACTAAGTAAATGAATTTACCCAGTCTTGAACATGTATATTTTGAAACGAGGTCAAACAAACAAACGAGACATAGTTTCATGTTAGGTTATAAATCAAACGGGACGTCGAAATAACCAATAGGCAATTCAATTGATGGTAAAAAGGTAATCTTAGTTGGTAATGGAATGGAGATAGTAAATTTTGAGGTGATTAGAGAACTAGGTCAAACTAAAGAGCCCAATTACAGCCGTTATTCTGCCTGTTTTTCGGAAAAACTATGGAGTCTAGGATAAAACGTTAAGTGCTAAACCTCCTTGAACGATTAAGTACTTGAAAGGACTTGAATGTTTAGATCACACCCTAGTCTAACCTTTATAGGCCGGGTTGGGGCGTGACACGCTTGAGTGATGGGCCTCTCTGGGTAGCCTCGGGTTGCCAGTGTTGGTTGCTCTAGCTCCGTGTCCTATTCCCTTTTCTCGCTTGGGTTGCCTCCCAGGGAGATTTGGGTCGTAGAATTGATGGATACTTCCGGGGTATTCCAAACTGGTGTTATAAAGTGGTTGCGCGCTTATTGTCATCGTTGTCAACATCAAGCTCAAGATTGATGTATCGTTCGTAAAATGGTATATTGCTCGTATGAGTGAACCATAGCCTTCAGAGTATGGTATAGCTTTGAATGGTTGTGTTAATGCTTTCTTGATTGTTTATTATATTGTCGTTTGTATTGAATGCTTTCTTATTGACTTTATTGCTTAACTGTGTCTATCTGCATTGCACGAATTTCTTTCTCTCCACCTCGATATCTGTCTCGCCTTCACTGAGTATACGTGTTGTGTATACTCACTCCTCATTACCACATTTCAGGAAATGTCATGTTAGCTGGAAAGTTCAAGATTTCGTGAAAGTTCGTGCTTGAAGAGTTGTCTTACGTGCTTTGTGGCTTGGGTTGTCAAAGATGCAAAGATGTATGTTCATATGTTGTATGGATTTATTGTTAAAGAAATGTAATTTAAATCTAGCTAGGTAGTTGAGGTAAATTGATAAGCTAGTTTCTGTAATCAGTTAGCATAGCTTAACTTCAATGCATGTTTGTAATGTCCAAAGGAAAAGAGTTAGAATGGCATGATAGTTTATTTTATGCAGTAGCTTAGTATGGTTTAATTGTCTAGTTTAAATGTACTTGTCAAAAATGTAAAGAGATAGGTTAGCTTTTAAATTGGAAATGTATGTATACTTGCTGAGTTTAATTGTTGAGAACCGAGGCTCGGATGGCCTTGAGGTGGTTGAATGTTTGGACATGGTATTGGTCCGCTTATATGTTATTATAGGTCTTACATTTTGCCTAGAAACAGGGGGGACTCCGTCCGTCTTTCCCTAAAATTTTGCCCGGGTTTAGATTTGGGTTGTGATTAGATTGATAGATAGAACTCCCGGTCTCGAGAGGGATCGGGGCGTTACAATGTAACTCCTTGCAGATCAAAAGTTATGGGCACCGGAGCGACGGAGTCCTGGTCCCAAGCCCCACGCCCTCAGTTTGCGGACCCAGAATCTACGTGAAGTGAAGTTGTATTCCCCAAGGTGCCAAGGGATTCGGCAAATAGACATGTGATGGATTAGGTTGTCGTCCGTTTCGCGGCCCACGACGTACGATCCGGGACCGAAAAACAATGCAAAAGAAGAAATGTGTCCCAAAACTAATGAAAACGTTCAATTTTGGGCTCTAAAAATAGGTGCAGCTGATCAGGCTTGCTGCCCCCGTTGTAGAGCTCTCGTAGAGCTTTCCAACGGTATGCTGTGCACCGCGTAACTCCTTACAGATCAAAAGTTATGGGTACCAGAGCAATAGATACCTGGTCACAAGCCCCACGCCGTCGGTTTGCGGGCCCAGCCTCTACGTGAAGTGAAGTTATCTTGCCCAAGGTGCTGTGGGATTTGGTAATAGAAATGTGATGGATTAGGGTGTCGTTCTTTTTGCGGCCCACGACGCACGATCCGGGAGGGAAAAACAGCGCAAAAAAAGAAAAGTGTCCCGAAACTGATGAAAATGTTCGATTTTGGGCTCCATCATAAAGCTATCGAAGAGCTTTCCAACGGTATGCCGTGCGTTACGTAACTCTTTACGGATCAAAAGTTATGGGCACTAGAGCGACGGATACCTGGTCACAAGCCCCACGCCCTCGGTTTACGGGCCCAGCCTCTACGTGAAGTAAAGTTGTCTTGCCCAAGGTGCCGTGGGATTTGGTAATAGAAATGTGATGGATTTGGTTATCGTCCTTTTCGCAGCTCACGACGTACGATCAGGGATGAAAAAATAGCGCAAAAGAAGAAAAATGTCCTGAAACTGATGAAAACGTTCGATTTTGAGCTCTAAAAATAGGCACAGACGAGCAGGCTAGTTTCCCTTGTAGTAGAGCTCTTGGAGTGCTTTCCAACGGTATACTGTGCGCAACATAACTCCTTACGGATAAAAAGTTATGGCCACCTGAGCGACGGAGATCTGGTCACAAGCCCCACGCCCTCGGTTTGCGGGCCCAGCCTCTCCGTGAAGCAAAGTTGTCTTGCCCAAGGTGCCGTGGGATTCGGTAATAGAAATGTGATGGATTAGGGTGTCGTTCTTTTCGCGGCCCATGACGCACGATCCGGGAGGGAAAAACAGTACAAAAGAAGAAAAGTGTCCCAAAACTGATGAAAATGTTCAAATTTGGGATCCAAAAATAGGCACAGCCGACCATGCTTGATGTCCCCGTCGTAGAGCTATCGGAGAGCTTTCCAACGGTATGCCGTGCGCCACGTAACTCCTTACGGATCAAAAGTTATGGGCACCGGAGCGACGGATACCTGGTCAAAATTCCCACGCCCTCGGTTTCTAGGCCCAGCCTATACGCGAAGTGAAGTTGTCTTGCCCAAGGTGCCATGGGATTCGGTAAAAGAAAGGTAATGGATTAGGTTGTCGTCGTTTTCACGGCTCACGACGTACAATCCGGGACGGAAAAAAGCATAAAAGAAGAAAAGTATCCCGAAACTAATGAAAACATTCGATTTTGGGCTCCAAAAATAGGCGTAGCCTAGGAGGCTTGCTGCCCCCTCCGTAGAGCTCTTGGAGTGCTTTCCAACATTATGTTGTGCGCCACGTAACTCCTTACAGATGAAAAGTTATGGGCACCAGAGCGACAGAGACCTGGTCCCAAGGCCCAGGCCCTCGGTTTACGTGCCCAGCCTCTATGTGAAGTGAATTTATCTTGCTCCGGGTGCCATTGGATTCGGTAATAGAAATGTGATGGATTAGGTTGTCGTCCGTTTTCGACTCACGACTTACGATCCGGGATGGAAAAACAGTGCAAAAGAAGAAAAGTATCCCGAAACTGATGAAAACATTCAATTTTGGGCTCCAAAAATAGGTGTACCCGAGCAGGCTTGCTGCCCCCGTCGTAGAGCTCTCAGAGAGCTTTCCAATGGTATGTGGTGCACCGCATAACTCCTTACAGATCAAAAGTTATGGGCACCGGAGCGATGGATACCTGGTCACAAGCCCCACGCCCTCGGTTTGCAGGCCCAACCTCTACGTGAAGTGAAGTTGTCTTGCCCAAGGTGCCATGGGATTCAGTAATAGAAATGTGATGGATTAAGTTGTCGTACATTTCGCTGCTCACGACGTACGATCCGGGACGGAAAAACAACGCAAAAGAAGAAAAATGTCCCAAAACTGATGAAATCATTCGATTTTTGGCTCCGAAAATACGCCCCGCCAAGCCCGCTTCCTGCCGCCTTTGTAGAGCTCTTGGAGTGCTTTCCAACGGTATGCTGTGCACCACGTAACTCCTTACGGATCAAAAGTTATGGGCACCGGAGCGACGGAGACTTGGTTCCAAGCCCCACGCCCTCGGTTTTCGAGCTCAGTCTCTACTTGACGCGAAGTTGTCTTGCCCATGGTGCCGTGGGATTCTGTAATAGAAATGTTATGGATTAGGTTGTCATCTTTTTTGCGGCTCACGACGTACGATCCGGGACGGAAAAACAGCGCAAAAGAAGAAAAGTGTCCAGAAATTGATGAAAATGTTCAATTTTGGGCTCTGAAAATAGAGGCGGCTGAGCAGGCTTGCTGCCACACTCGTAGAGCCCTCGGAGAGCTTTCCAACGGTATGCTGTGCGACGCGTAACTCCTTGCGGATCAAAAGTTATGGGCACCGGAGTGACGGAGACCTGGTCCCAACCCCCAAGCCCTCGGTTTGCGAGCCCAGCCTCTACGTGAGGCGAACTTGTCTTGCCCAAGTTGTCATGGAATTCTGTAATAGAAATGTGATGGATTAGGTTGTCGTCCTTTTCGCAACTCACAACGTACGATCTGGGATGGAAAAACAATGCAAAAGAAGAAAAGTGTCCCGAAATTGATGAAAACGTTAGAATTTGGGCTCCGCAAACAAGCGCAGTCGAGCAGGCTTGTTGCTTCCGTCTTAGAGCTCTCGAAGAGCTTTCCAATAGTATGTTGTGCATCGCGTAACTCCTTACGCATCAAAAGTTATGGGCATCGGAGCGACGGAGCCCTGGTCCCAAGCTCCACGCCCTCGGTTTGCGGGCCCAGCCTCTACGAGAGGCAAAGTTGACTTGCCCAAGTATCCATGGGATTCGGTAATAGAAATGTGATGGATTAGGTTGTCGTCGTATTCGCGGCACCCGACATACAATCCAGGATGAAAAAATAGCGCAAAAGAAGAAAAGTGTCCAAAACTGATGAAAACGTTCGATTTTGGGCTCCGAAAACAGGGGCAGCCTAGCAGGTTTACTCGGCTGCCCCAGTCGTAGAGCTCTAGGAGTGCTTTCCGACGGTATGTTGTACGCCGCGTAACTCCTTACGGATCAAAAGTTATGAGCACCGGAGCGACAGAGAGCTGGTCCCAAGCCCCACGCCCCCTATTTGCGGGCACAACCTCTACGTAAAGTGAAGTTGTCTTGCCCAAGGTGCCATAGGATTCGGTAATAGAAATGTGATGGATTAGGTTGTCGTCCTTTTCGTTTTTTACGACGTACGTTCTGGGACGAAAAAACTGCCCAAAAAAACAAAAGTGTCCCAAAACTGATGAAAATGTTCAATTTTGGGCTCCGAAAATAGGCACAGCCAATCAGGATTGCTACTCCTGTTGTAGAGATCTCAGAGAGCTTTGCAACGGTATGCTGTGCGCCGCGTTACTCCTTACGGATCAAAAGTTATGGACACCGAAGCGATGGATACCTGGTCACAAGCCCCACGCCCTCTGTTTGCGGGCCAAGCCTCTACGTGATGTGAAGTTGTCATGCCCATGGTGTCATGGGATTCGATAATAGAAATATGATGGATTAGGTTGTCGTCCATTTTGCGCCTCACGACGTACGATCCGGGACGAAAAAATAGCATAAAAGAAGAAAAGTATCCTGAAGCTGATGAAAACATTCCATTTTAGGCTCCGAAAATAGGCGCAGATGAGTAGACTTGCAGCCCCTGTAGTAGAGCTCTTGGAGGGCTTTCCAACGGTATGCTGTGCGCCACGTAACTCCTTACGAACAAAAAGTTGTGGGCACCAGAGCGACGGATACCTGGTCACAAGCCCTACGCCCTCGGTTTGCGGGCCCAGTCTCTACGTGAAGTGAAGTTATCTTCCCAAGATGTTGTGGGATTCGATAATAGAAATGTGATGGATTAGGTTGTTGTCCTTTTCGCGGCTCACGACGCACGATCAGGGACAGAAAAATAGCGCAAAAGAAGAAAAGTGTCCCAAAACTAATGAAAACATTCGATTTTGGGTTCCAAAAATAGGCGCAGACGAGCAAGCTTGCTGCCCCTGTCGTAGAGCACTTGGAGTGCTTTCCAACCGTATGTTGTGCGCCATGTAACTCCTTATGGATCAAAAGTTATGGGCACCGGAGCAACGGAGCGACGGAGCGACGGAGCGACGGAGTCCTGGTCCCAAGCCCCAAGCCCTCGGTTTGCGGACCCAGAATCTACGTGAAGTGAAGTTGTCTTGCCCAAGGTGCCAAGGGATTCGGTAAATAGACATGTGATGGATTAGGTTGTCATCCGTTTTGCGGCTCACGACGTACGATCCGGGACAAAAAAATAATGCAAAAGAAGAAAGGTGTCCAAAAACTGATGAAAACGTTCAATTTTGGACTTTGAAAATAGGTGCAACCGAGCAGGCTTTCTGCCCCCATCGTAGAGCTCTCGTAGAGCTTTCCAACGGTACGCTGTGCACCGCGTAACTCCTTACAAATCAAAAGTTATGGGCACCGGAGCGACAGATACCTGGTCACAAGCCCCACACCGTCGGTTTGCGGGCCCAGCCTCTACGTGAAGTGAAGTTATCTTGCCCAAGGTGCCATGGGATTCGGTAATAGAAATGTGATGGATTAGGGTGTCGTTCTTTTTGCGGCCCACGACGCACGATCCTGGTGGGAAAAACAGTGCAAAAGAAGAAAAGTGTCCCGAAACTTATGAAAACGTTGGATTTTGGGCTCCAAAAATAGGCACAGCCGAGCAGGCTTACTGCCCCTGTCGTAGAGCTCTCAGAGAGCTTTCCAACGGTGTGCTGTGCACCGCGTAACTCCTTACGGATCAAAAGTTATGGGCACCGGAGCGACGGATACGGGTCACAAGCCCCACGCCCTCGGTTTGCGGGGCCAGCCTCTATGTGAAGTGAAGTTGTCTTCCCAAGGCGCCGTGGGATTCGGTAATAGAAATGTTATGATTAGGTTGTCCTCCTTTTCGCGGCTCATGACGTAAGATCAGGGACGGAAAAACATTGCAAAAAAAAAAGTGTCCCGAAACTGATGAAAACATTCAATTTTTTGCGGCAAAAATAGGCGCAGATGAGTAGGCTTGCTACCCCTGTCACAGAGCTCTTGGAGTGCTTTCCAATGGTATACTGTGCGCCACGCAACTCCTTGCGGATAAAAAGTTATGGGCACCGGAGCGATGAAGACTTGGTCCTAAGCCCCACGCCCTAGGTTTGCAGGCCTAGCCTCTCTATGGAGCAAAGTTGTCTTGCCCAAGGTGCCATGGGATTCGATAATAGAAATGTGATGGATTTGGATGTCGTCCTTTTCGCGGCTCACGACGTACGATTCGGGACAAAAAAATAGCACAAAAGATTAAAAGTGTCCGAAAACTGATGAAAATGTTAGATTTTGGGCTCCGAAAATAGGCATTGCTTAGCAGATTTGCTGCCCCCGTCATAAAGCTCTCGGAGAGCTTTCCAACGGTATGCTTTGCTCCGCGTAACTCCTTACGGATCAAAAGTTATGGGCACCAGAGCGACGGATACATTATCACAAGACATACGCCCTCGGTTTGCAGGCCCAGCCTCTACGTGAAGTGAAGATGTCTTGCCCAAGGTGCCATGGTATTCGGTAATAGAAATGTGATGGATTAGGTTGTCATCCTTTTCGCGGCTCACGATGTATGATCCGGGACGGAAAAATATCTTAAAAGAAGAAATGTGTCCCGAAACTAATGAAAATGTTCAATTTTGGGCTCCGAAAATAGGCGCAGCTGAGAAGGCTTGCTGCACCCTTCGTAGAGCTCTTGGTGTGCTTTCCAACGTTATGCTGTGAGTCATGTAACTCCTTACGAATCAAAAGTTATGGGCATCGGAGCGATGGAGACTTGGTCCCAATCCCCACGCCCTCGGTTTGTGGCCCGAGCCTCTACATGAAGTGAAGTTTTCTTGCCTAAGGTGCCATGAGATTTGGTAAATAGAAATGTGATGGATTAGGTTGTCGTTCATTTCGCAGCTCACGACGTACGATCCGGGACGGAAAAGTAGCACAAAAGAAGAAAAGTGTCCCGAAACTGATGAAAACGTTCAATTTTGGGCTCCGAAAATAGGTACAATATAGCAAGCTTGCTGCCCCCGTCGTTGAGCTCTCTGAGGGCTTTCCAACGGTATGCTGTGTGCCGCGTAACTCCTTACAGATCAAAAGTTATGGGCACCGGAGCAACAGATACCTGGTCACATGCCCCATGCCGTCGGTTTGCGGGCCCAGCCTCTACGTGAAGTGAAGTTGTCTTGCCCAAGGTGAGACGGGATTCGGTAATAAAAATGTGATGGATTAGGTTGTCGTCCTTTTCGCGGCCCACGACGTATGATCCAGAGCAAAAAAATACCGCAAAAGAAGAAAAGTGTCCCAAAACTGATGAAAATGTTCAATTTTGGGCTATAAAAATTGGCATAGCCGACCAGGCTTGCTGTCCCCGTCGTAGAGCGCTCAGAGAGCTTTCCAACAGTATGCCATGCGCCGCGTAACTCCTTACGATCAAAAGTTATGGGCACCGGAGCGACAGATACCTGGTCACAAGCTCCGCGCCCTCGGTTTACGAGCCCGGCCTCTACGTGAAGTAAAGTGGTCTTGCCTAAGGTGCCATGGGATTCGTTAATAGAAATTTGATGGATTAGGTTGTCGTCCTTTTCGCGGCTCAAGACATACGATTAGGGATGGAAAAACAGCGCAAAAGAAAAAAAGTGTCCCGAAACTGATGAAAACGTTCAATTTTGGGCTCCAAATTCGGCGCAGACAAGCAGGCTTACTGCCCCTGTCGTAGAGCTCTTGGAGTGCTATCCAAAGGTATGCTGTGTGCCACGTAACTCCTTACGGATAAAAAGTTATGGGCACCGGAGCGATAGAGACTTCGTCCCAAGCCCTACGCCCTCGGTTTGCGAGCCCAGCCTGTCTGTGAAGCGAAGTTGTCTTGCCCAAGGTTCCATGGGATTCGGTAATATAAATGTGATGGATTAGGTTGTCGTCCTTTTCGTGGCTCACGACGTACGATCCGGGACGAAAAAATAGCGCAAAAGAATAAAAGTATCCCGAAACTGATGAAAACGTTGGATTTTGGGCTTTGAAAATAGGCACAGCTGAGTAGGCTTTCTGTTCCCATTGTAGAGCTCTCGGAGAGCTTTCCAACGGTATGATGTGCGCCGTGTAACTCCTTACGGATCAAAAGTTATGGGCACCGGAGCGGCGGATGCTTGATCCCAAGCCCCACGCCCTCGGTTTGCAGGCCCATCCTCTACATGAAGTGAAGTTGTCTTGCCCAAGGTGCCATGGGATTCGGTAATAGAAATGTGACAGATTAGGTTGTTGTCCTTTCCGCCGCTCACAACGTACGACCAGGGACGGAAAAATAGCTCAAAAGAAGAAAATTATTCCAAAATTGATGAAAATGTTCGATTTTGGGCTCCGAAAATAGGTGCAGACGAGCAGGCTTGCTGCCCCTGTCGTAGAGCACTTGGAGTGCTTTCCAATGGTATGTTGTGCGCCACGTAACGCCTTACGGACAAAAAGTTATGGGCACCGAAGCGACAGAGACCTGGTCCCAAGCCCCACGCCCTCGGTTTGTGGGCCCAACCTCTCCGTGAAGCAAAGTTGTCTTGCCCAAGGTACTGTGGGATTAGGTAATAGAAATGGGATGGATTAGGTTGTCATCCTTTTCACGGCTCACGACGCACGATCCAGGAGGAAAAAATAGAGCAAAATAAAAAAAGTATCCCGAAACTAATGAAAACGTTGGATTTTAGGCTCCAAAAATAGGCACAGCCGAGCAAGCTTACTACCCCCGTTGTAGAGCTCTCGGAGAGCTTTACAACGGTGTGCTGTGCACCACGTAACTCCTTACAGATCAAAAATTATGGGCACCGAAGCGACAGATACCTGGTCACCAGCCCCACGCCCTCGGTTTGCGGGCCTATCCTCTACGTGAAGTGAAGTTGTCTTCCCAGGGAACCGTGGGATTCGGTAATAGAAATGTGATGGATTAGGTTGTCGTCCTTTTCGCGGCTCATGACGTACGATCCGGGACGAAAAAACAGCGCAAACGAAGAAAAGTGTCCTGAAACTGATGAAAATGTTTGATTTTGGGCTCCGAAAATAGGTATAGCCGATCAGGCTTGCTGCCCTCGTCGTAGATGACTCGGAGAGCTTTCCAACGGTATACAGTGCATCGCGTAACTCCTTACAGATCAAAAGTTATGGACACCAGAGCGACGGATACCTGGTCACAAGCCCCACGCCCTCGGTTTGCAGGCCCAGCCACTACTTGAAGTGAAGTTGTCTTGCCCAAGGTGCCATGTAATTCGGTAATAAAAATGTGATGGATTAGGTTGTCGTTCTTTTCGCGGCTCACGACGTACGATCCAGATGGAAAAACAGCATAAAAGAAGATAAGTGTCCCGAAACTGATGAAAACGTTCGATTTTGGGCTCCGATTATAGGTCCAGCCTAGCAAGCTGGCTGCCCCCGTCGTAGAGCTTCCCAACGGTATGTTGTGCGCTGCGTAACTCCTTACGGATCAAAAGTTATGGGCACCGGAGCGACAGATACCTTGTCACAAGCCCCACGCTATTGGTTTGCTGGCCCAGCCTTTACATGAAGTGAAGTTGTCTTCCCCAAGGTGTCGTGGGATTCGGTAATAGAAATATGATGGATTAGGTTGTCGTCCATTTCGCAGCTCACGATGTACGATCCGGGACGGAAAAATAGCGTAAAAGATGAAAAGTGTTCTGAAACTGATGAAAATGTTCAATTTTGGGCTCCGAAAATAGGAGCAGCCGAGCAGGCTTGCTGCCCCATTCGTAGAGCTCTTGGAGTGGTTTCCAACAGTTTGCTGTGTGCCACGTAACTCCTTACGGATCAAAAGTTATGGGCACCGGAGCGACGAAGACCTGGTCCCAAGCCCCACGCCCTCGATTTACGGGCCCAGCCTCTACGTGAGTTGAAGTTGTCTTGCCCAAGGTACCGTGAGATTCGGTAATAGAAATGTGATGCATTAGGTTGTCGTCCTTTTCGCAACTCACGACGTACGATCCGGGATGAAAAAACAGCGCAAAAGAAGAAAAGTATCCCGAATCCCTTGAAAAATATTCGATTTGGGGCTCCAAAAATAGGCACAACTGAGCAGGCTTGTTTCCCCCATCGTAGAGCTCTCGGAGAGCTTTCCAACGGTATGATGTGCGCCGCATAACTCCTTACGCATCAAAAGTTATGGGTACCGGAGGGACGGAGACCTGGTCCCAAGCCTCACGCCCTCGGTTTGCAAGCCCAGCCTCTACGTGAAGCGAAATTGTCTTGCCCAAGGTGCCAGGGGATGCGGTAAAAGAAATGTGCTGGATTAGGTTGTAGTCCTTTTCGTGGTTCACAACGTACGATCCAAGACGAAAAAACAGCACAAATGAGGAAAATGGTCCCAAAACTGATGAACATGTTCGATTTTGGGCTCCAAAAATAGGCGCAGCCAAGTAAGCTTGCTGCCCCCGTCCTAGAGCTCTCGGAGAGATTTCCAACGGTATGCTGTGCACCGCGTAACTCCTTACGGATCAAAAGTTATGGACACCGAAGTGACGGATACCTGGTCACAAGCCCCACGCCCTCGGTTTGCGGGCGCAGCCTCTACGTGAAGTGAAGTTGTCTTGCCCAAGGTACTGTGGGATTCGGTAATAGAAATGTGATGGATTAGGTTATCGTCCATTTCGCAGCTCACGACATACGATCAGGGACGGAAAAATAGCTCAAAAGAAGAAAAGTGTCCCAAAATTGATGAAAATGTTCGATTTTGGGCTCCGAAAATAGGCGCAGACGAGCAGGCTTACTGCCCTTGTCGTAGAGCACTTGGTGTGCTTTCAAATGGTATGTTGTGCGCCACGTAACTCCTTACAGATAAAAAGTTATGGGCACCGGAGCGACGGAGACCTGATCCCAAGCCCCACGCCCTCGGTTTGCGGGCCCAGCCTCTTCGTGAAGCGTAGTTGTCTTGCCCATGGTGCTGTTGGATTCGGTAATAGAAATGTGATGGATTAGGATATCGTCCTTTTCGCGGCTCACGGCGTATGATCCGGGATGAAAAAATTGCTCAAAAGAAGAAAAGTGTCCCGAAACTGATGAAAACTTTGGATTTTGGGATCCGAAAATAGGCACAGCCAAGCAGGCTTGCTACCCCGTCATAGAGCTCTCGCAGAGCTTTCCAACGGTATGTTGTGTGCCGCGTAACACCTTACGGATCTAAAGTTATGGGCACCGGAGCGACGGATACCTGGTCACAATTCCCACGTCCTCGGTTTGCAGGCCCAGCCTCTATGTGAAGTGAAGTTGTCTTGCCCAAGGTGCCATGGCATTCGGTAATAGAAATGTGATGGATTAGGTTGTCGTCATTTTCGCGGCTCACGACGTACGATCCAGGACGGAAAAACAGCGTAAAAGAAGAAAAGTATCCCGAAACTGATCGAAACATTCGATTTCGGGCTCCGAAAATAAGCGCAGCCGAGCAGGCTTGCTGCCACCTTCGTAGAGCTCTTGGAGTGCTTTCCAACGGTATGCTGTGCGCCACGTAACTCCTTACAGATGAAAAGTTATGGGCACCATAGCGACGGAGACCTGGTCCGCAGCCCCACGCCCTCGGTTTGCACACCCAGCCTCTATGTGAAATGAAGTTGTCTTGCGCCAAGTGCCATGGGATTCGGTAATAGAAATGTGATGGATTAGGTTGTCGTCCATTTCGCGGCTCACGACTTATGATTCGGGATGGAAAAACAACGCAAAAGAAGAAAAGTATCCAGAAACTGATGAAAACGTTCAATTTTGGGCTACGAAAATAGGTGTATCTGAGCAGGCTTGCTACGCCCGTCGTAGAACTCTCAGAGAGCTTTCCAATGGTATGCTGTGTGCCGCGTAACTACTTACGGATGAAAAGTTATGGGCACCGGAGCGACGGATACTTGGTCACAAGCCCCACGCCCTCGGTTTGCAGGCCCAGCCTCTACATGAAGTGAAGTTGTCTTGCCCAACATGCCATGGGATTCAGTAATAGAAATGTGATGGATTAGGTTGTCGTCCATTTAATTGCTCACGACGTACGATCCGGGTCGGAAAAACAACGTAAAAGAAGAAAAGTGTCTCGAAACGGATGAAAACGTTCGATTTTTGGCTCCGAAAATAGGCGCAGCCAAGAACGCTTCCTACCCCCTTCGTAGAGCTCTTGGAATGCTTTCCAACGATATGCTGTGCGCCACCTAATTCCTTACTGATCAAAAGTTATGGGCACCGGAGTGACGGAGACCTGGTCCTAAGCCCCACGCCCTTGGTTTTCGAGCCCAGTCTCTACTTTAGGCGAAGTTGTCTTGCCCTAGGTGCCGTGGGATTCTGTAATAGAAATGTGATAGATTAGGTTGTCATCCTTTTAGCGGCTCACGACGTACGATCCGGAACGAAAAAATAGCACAAAAGAAGAAAAGCGTCCAGAAACTGATGAAAACATTTGATTTTGGGTTCCGAAAATAAAGGCAGCTGAGTAGGCTTGTAGCCACACTCGTAGAGCTCTTGGAGATCTTACCAACGCTATGCTGTGCGACGCGTAACTACTTGCGAATCAAAAGTTATGGGCACCGGAGTGACGGAGACCTGGTCCCAAGCCCCACGCCCTCGGTTTGCGAGCTGAGCCTCTACATGAGGCGAACTTGTCTTGCCCAAATTTTCATGGAATTCTATAATAGAAAAGTGATGGATTAGGTTGTCGTCCTTTTCGCACCTCACGACGTACGATCCGGGACGAAAAAACAACGCAAAAGAAGAAAAGTGTCCCGAAATAGATGAAAACTTTAGATTTTGGGCTCCGCAAACAGGCGCAGTTGAGCATGCATGCTGCCCCAGTCGTAGAGCTCTCGGAGAGCTTTCCAATGGTATGTTGTGCGCCGTGGAACTCCTTACGGATCAAAAGTTACGGGCACCGGAGCGACAGAGACCTAGTCCTAAGCCCCACGCCCTCGGTTTGCGGGCCCAGCCTCTACAAGTGGCAAAGTTGTCTTGCCCAAGGTTCCCTGGAATTTGGTAATAGAAATGTGATGGATTAGGTTGTCGTCATATTCGATGCACCCGACATACGATCCGGGATAAAAGAACAACACAAAAAAAGAAAAGTGTCCAAAACTGATGGAAACGTTCAATTTTGGGATCCGAAAATAGGGGCAGCCGAGCAGGCTTACTGCCCCCGTCGTGGAGCTCTCGGAGTGCTTTACAACGGTATGCTGTGCACCGCGTAACTCCTTATGGATCAAAAGTTATGAGCACCGGAGCGACGGAGACCTGGTCCCAAGCCCCGCGCCCTCTTTTTGGGGGCACAGCCTCTACATGAAGCGAAGTTGTCTTGCCCAAGGTGCCATGGGATTTGGTAATAGAAATGTGATGGATTAGGTTGTCTTCCTTTTCGTGGCTCACGACGTACGATACGGGAAGAAAAAATTGCGGAAAAGAAGAAAAGTGTCCCAAAATTGATGAAAATATTCAATTTTTTGCTCCGAAAATTGGCACAGCCAAGCAAGATTGCTGCCCCCGTCGTAGAGTTCTCGGAGTGCTTTGTAACAGTATGCTGTGCGCCGCGTAACTCCTTACGGATAAAAAGTTATGGACACCGAAGCGACGGATACCTGGTTACGAGGGAAGTTGTCTTGCCCATGGTGTCGTGGGATTCGATAATAGAAATACGTTGGATTAGGTTGTCGTCCATTTGGCGCCTCACGACATACGATCCGAGACGAAAAAATAGCATAAAAGAAGAAAAGTGTCCTGAAACTGATGAAAACGTTCAATTTTGGGCTCCGAAAATAGGCGCAGACAAGTAGGCTTGCTTCCCCTGTAGTAGAGCTCTTGGAGTGCTTTCCAACGGTATGCTGTGCGCCACGCGACTCCTTGCGGATAAAAAGTTATGGGCACCAGAGCGACGGATACCTAGTCACAAGCCCCCACGCCCTCGGTTTGTAGGCGTAGCCTCTATGTGAAGTGAAGTTGTCTGGCCTAAGGTACCGTGGGATTCGATAATAGAAATGTGATGGATTGGGTTGTCGTCCTTTTCGCGGCTCACGACGTACGATCAGGGACATAAAAATAGCGCAAAACAAGAAAAGTGTCCCGAAACTAATGAAAATGTTCAATTTTGGGCTCCAAAAATAGGCGCAGTCGAGTAGGCTTGCTGCCCATGTTGTAAAGCTCTTGGAGTGCTTTCCAACGGTATGCTATGCGCCATGTAACTCCTTACGGATCAAAAGTTATGGGCACCGGAACGATGGAGTCCTGGTCCTAAGCCCCACGCCCTCGGTTTGCGGGCCCAGCCTCTACGTTAAGTGAAGTTGTCTTGCCCAAGGTGCCATAGGATTCGGTAAATAGACATGTGATGGATTAGGTTGTCGTCCGTTTCGCAGATCACGACGTACGATCCGGGACGGAAAAGCAATGCCAAAGAATAAAAGTGCCCCGAAACTTATGAAAACGACCGATTTTGGGCTTCGAAAATAGGTGCAGCCGAGTAGGCTTGCTGCCCCCGTCGTAGAGCTCTCGTAGAGCTTTCCAATGGTATGTTGTGCACCGCGTAAGTCCTTACGGATTAAAACTTATGGGCACCGGAGTGACAGATACCTGGTCACAAGCCCCACGCCGTCGGTTTGCGGGCCCAGCCTCTACGTGAAGTGAAGTAATCTTGCCCAAGGTGTCGTGGGATTCGGTAATAGAAATGTGATGGATTAGGTTGTAGTTCTTTTCGCGGCCCACGACGTATGATCCGGGATGAAAAAACAGCACAAAAGAATAAAAATGTCCCGAAACTGATAAAAATATTCAATTTTGGGCTACAAAAATAGGCACAGCCGACCATGCTTGATGTCCCCGTCGTAGAGCTATCGGAGAGCTTTCCAATGGTATGCCGTGCGCCACGTAACTCCTTACGGATCAAAAGTTATGGGCACCGGAGTGACGGATACTTGGTCACAAACACCACGCCCTCGGTTTGCGGGCCCAGCCTCTACGTGAAGTAAAGTTGTCTTGCCCAAGGTGCCGTGGGATTCGGTAATAGAAATGTGATGGATTAGGTTGTCGTCATTTTCGCAGCTCACGACGTACGATCAGGGACGAAAAAATAGTGCAAAAGAAGAAAAGTGTCCCGAAACTGATGAAAACGTTTGATTTTGGGCTCCAAAAATAGGCGCAGACGAGCAGGCTTGCTGCCTCTGTAGTAGAGCTCTTGGAGTATTTTCCAACGGTATGCTGTGCGCCACGTAACTCCTTATAGATAAAAAGTTATGAGCATCAGAGCGACAGAGACCTAGTCCCAAGCCCCACGCCCTCGGTTTGCGGGCCCAGCCTCTCTGTGTAGCGAAGTTGTCTTGCTCAAGGTGTCGTGGGATTCGGTAATAGAAATGTGATAGATTAGGTTGTCGTCCTTTTTGCAGCTCACGACGTACGATCCGGGACGGAAAAATAGCGCAAAAGAAGAAAAGTGTCACAAAATTGATGAAAACGTTGAATTTTGGGCTCCAAAATTAGGCATAGCTGAGCAGACTTACTGCCTCGGTCGTAGAGCTCTCGAAGAGCTTTCCAACGGTGTGCTGTGTGCTGCGTAACTCCTTACGGATCAAAAGTTATGGGCACCGAAGCGACGGATACCAGGTCACAAGCCCCACGACCTCGGTTTGTGGGCCCAACATTTACGTGAAGTGAAGATGTCTTGCCCAAGGTGCCATGGTATTCGGTAATAGAAATGTGATGGATTAGGTTGTCATCCTTTTCGCGGCTCACGACGTAAGATTAGGGACGGAAAAACAACGCAAAAGAAGAAAAGTGTCCTGAAACTGTTGAAAACATTCAAATTTTTGCTGCAAAAATAGCCGCAGACGAGCAGGCTTGCTACCACTGTCGTAGAGCTCTAGGAGTGCTTTGCAACGGTATATTGTGCGCAACGTAACTCCTTGCGGATAAAAAGTTATGGGCACCGGAGCGACGAAGACCTGGTCCTAAGCCCCACGCCCTAGGTTTGCGGGCCTAGCCTCTCCGTGGAGCGAAGTTGTCCTGCCCAAGGTGCCATGGGATTCGATAATAGAAATGTGTTGGATTAGGATGTTGTCCTTTTTGCGGCTCTCGACGTACGATCCGGGACGAAAAAATAGCGTAAAAGATTAAAAGTGTCCAGAAACTGATGAAAACGTGGGAATTTGGGCTCCGAAAATAGGCACAGTCGAGCAGGCTTGTTGCCCCAGTCATAAAGCTCTCGGAGAGCTTTCCAACGGTATGCTATGCTCCGCGTAACTCCTTACGGATCAAAATTTATGGGCACCGGAGCGACGGATACCTAATCACAACAACCACGCCCTCGGTTTGCAGGCCCAGCCTCTACGTGAAATGAAGATGTCTTGCCCAAGGTGCCATGGCATTCGGTAATAGAAATGTGATGGATTAAGTTGTCATCTTTTTCGCGGCTCACGACATACGATCCGAGACGGAAAAATAGATTAAAAGAAGAAACGTGTCCCGAAACTGATGAAAACCTTCGATTTTGGGCTCCGAAAATAGTCGCAGCCGAGCAGGCTTGCTGCCCCCTTCGTAGAGCTCTTGGTGTGCTTTCCAACGTTATGTTGTGCGCCACGTAACTCCTTACGAATCAAAAGTTATGGGCACCGGAGCGACGGAGACTTGGTCCCAATCCCCACTTCCTCGATTTGTATGCACTAACCTTGAGTTGCACGCCCTAACCTAGGTTTAAGAGTCGTACCTTGATTTATGTGTATTGCATTGAATTACGTGCCTTGCATTGGTTTACGTGTATTCACCTAGGGTTACGTGCATTTGCATTGGAATTCGTACATTTATCTTGAAGTACGTGCCTTACCTCGTGTTCGTGTCCACCTCGTGATTCGTTCCCCGTATTGATTTCTTTGCATGTCTCGTAGTGTGTGTCCTAGACCTAGGAAAGCATGCCCCCACGCTAAGCAATAAAAAATCATACACAAAGCACAAAACAATAAAATAATCCTACACAATCCACTAATCAATATTATATTCCTAATTCAAATTCTCTACAAAACCCACTAACTAATAAAATATTCTATCATACTCAACTAACCAATAAACTATTATAAACATACACTTATTATAATCCAAAATATACTAACTTGAATCTGAAATTTCAGATTCTCCCTTGCATTACATGGCCAAAACAAGGCAACTTGATCAACTTTGCACAATTAAATTAAAGCCTAGACATTCTTTGACACATGCACAAAGCACAATGCATAAAAAATTCACCTACACCCTACCCAAGCATCTCATTTTCGACCCTCTCAATGCCATGCTTCATTTCAACTCAAAAAAAATGCTAAAGATGACACAAAATTCAGATTTGAAAGGCTCAAGGCCAACACACACACACACACAAGCATCATTTCTCTCTCAAACTCTCTCTTTCCTCTCAAACTCTCCCATTCTCTCTCCATTTTCGACCAAGGCAGCCTTTGAGCTCCCAAGACTCCTCACAAGCTCTCAAGGACTCTCTAAGACTCTCCCAAGCTCGGCCATAGCAAGCAAACATGCAAGAAAGTCTCATACAAGCTCATAACTCATCATTTTCGGCCTAGGTAATGTTTTGATGGTTTTCTTCCATTTCTTTTTGTTCTAAACACATTCACACCTTCTACACAAGCTAACTAAGATAGGATTTAAGGGAAATCAAGATATCTCTCGGCCAAGCAAGGAGAAAAGACATTTTTGTGCATCATAAAGAGTTTTGTGCATCATCTTTGTTATCTTGCTAAGGTGAGGGCTAAAACTCCTTTGAAAAGCTTTTAAAAACCACATGCATGCCTTTAAATGTCTATTTTTACCTCTGTACTTGAGATATATGTGTGTACATGAACTTTTGTAAAAATGCATGGCAAGATATTTGGCTAGAATTGGAAGATAGGTGAAATCGCGTGCATGGCAGTTCTCTGACTTGTTGGAGCGAAGTGATTTTGACCAGGTAAATGATGTTGAAAATGCATGAAAATTGGTAAGTGACTAGTGTTTCCATTTCTGAGCATTTTTTGAAGAAATAGACCAAAGCCAATTTTGACTCTAAGGTCTCCAAAATGGCAAAACATCGAAAGGTGTCCAAATCTGGAAAATCTGGGAAAATGAAGCAGGTTTTTGGCAGTTCACTGTCCTTGTAGAACGAACCAGTTTTGACTTAGTAAATGATATCCAAAATGCATGAAATTTGGTAGAATGATATATTTTTCAGTTCTGGACATTTTTGTCAGAAATCGACTAAGGCTAAATCTGACCCTAAGGACCTCAAAAACGACAAGCATTGAAATATGTACAAATCTGGACAGTTTTGCGTAGTCTCACGGTTTTGGCTATAACTCTTGAATCCTGAATCCGAAATCCAAATGATGCAAGGTTTGTTTTTGGATTTAGTTCACTCCTTAAGCTTTAATTTGACATTTTATTAACTGGAATTGGAGATTATTTGCTTGTCTTAATGATTGTGAGAAAATAGACCATTGCAGTGAGGTTTTCATTTAGTGAAATGCTTTGAAAATTATTGTAACTTATCTTGTTGTATTAAATTCTTGGGATTGTGGCACTTGGATGTTGTGTGGACTGTTTTGAGTGCTTGAGGTTGTTTTAATTAATCGTTGCATGGCTTGAGTTTAATTACATGACAACTTGGGGCTTAATCGCACGGGTAAGCATGAATCGAAACCCTAGTGACTATGAAAAACTCGCTAAGTGTTGATCCTATGGATATCGTGTTTACTTATATGATTAGTAGGCTGCCCGTAGTTGCCCTTATAGCCCTAAATGCGATTCCGATGATTACATATTAACAAGTAGACCTTTCTTGCACCCGGTCCCACGTAGATGTCGTTGCATGTTGTATAATCTTATTATTTGATTACGTGAACTTCGAAATGAGTTATATGACTTGATTTACATGCGTTATATGACTTGATTTACATGCGTTACATGGCTGCCCGTTTAATATTCATATAACTCCATGTGCTTTACAAGTGAAATTACCTGTCATATCGTGCCTCACTTGTTTACTTGTCAATGTGCAATCTTATGACTGCTCGGAGGCAACCTACTTTGTTGTCCTCCTAATGTGATATATTAAATGTCATAAATGTGCATTGCATAGAATGTTGCAACCTTTCATTCTGGCGTGGTAGCGTTCATGCACACCGGGCGGCATCGGGCTTGCCGGTGCAACCGTGACTACCATTGTCCAATTCTCTCTCTCGCTTGGGGGCTAGACTTTCTCAGATAGTTGGGTCGTAGGATTTCGGGGTACATCCGGAGTACACCCATTTGGCGTGATAAGGGAATGATTTGAAGTCGGCCGCAACAACTGATACTGGAAATGAACTGAGAGCAAAAGCTCACCGTATCCTTTTCACTATGTGCATAAGTATTCTCACTTGGTTCCTAGAGGACCTCGGGGAGGAAAGACGGGTAATTATGTTCTTTTATTTTTATATTACATTATGTACTTACTTGTGATATAAGTCATGCTTGCAAAAAGGGTATTCATAAGTTGAACCGGAAAAAGAGTTTCAAAACTTATTTCTCGTTCCCCTTTGCTGAGTTCATTAGGACTCACCCTCTTTTATCATCTCAGGTGAAGAAGACCATGAACAGGTACCCGAGGACAACGTGCCTATTGATGACTCCTTGGAATGATTGCTTGCCCTACGTGCCTTACTTGACTATGGCCATTTTGTGAATGATATGTTGCTTGAAGACTATTTCTTTGTGGCTTGTTGTTGTATTGTAAATGACCCCCGTTGTAATTTGGGGTCAAATTTTGGGATTGTACTATCTACAACCGGACGAACTCTTTATTTGGTTGTTTACTTTCATTATCTTGAAAAGTAGCTATCGTAGGCAATTAAACCACTAGGTGAAAAATCAACTAAGTTAATTTTATCTAATTTCTCTTAGGTGCTCATTTGTAAACTAAAGGATAATAGGTACTTGCATGATAAGAAATTGACAAATAAACGAGACATAGTTATCATGCTAGGGTTATTAACCAAACAAGACTTTCAAGATAGACTAGTAGGCATATCGGTTGATGACAAAATAGGAGTCCTTAATGGAATTGGGTTAATGATTGGAATAATTGAGGCGTTTAGGAAATTAGGTTAAACCAAAGGTCTTAAAAACAGTCGTTATGCTGCCGAATTTCTGGAAAATCTTTTGAAGTTCTAGGCTAACGTTAAGTGTTAAATCATAACAAACGGTTAAGTATGTGAATTGGCGTAAAAGAATTAGGTCATACCCTAGTCTAGCCTCTATAGGTCGGGTTGGGGCGTGACACCTTAGAGAAATGGTATCAGAGCTTAGTTTGCTAACTAGGCATTAGTCGGGTTCAACTCTTGGACCATGGGTAAAAGCCCTAAGGTAATTATGATGTCTTGTTTATATGTGTTAATATGTGCTAATGTGCTTTAATTGCTTTAAGTATTGAATATTATGTGCCTTTGTGGACCATATGTATTCTGTATCATGCACACCGACACGTCCTCAATGATGCATGCATGCTTTTATACTCCTTCCTTGATACATGTGCATGTTATATAACCGTGAATGACTGTTTATACACATAGATAGTTAGGATTAGGACTTTCAAGGAAGTGAATTTGTGCAAGACGAACGAAAAGGCTCCGTTAGAGATTTCTCGCATCTTCACAGGTACTCGATGGATCGTATGTATTATTGGATATGCATATATAAAATGCGTAGCACATGTATAAATGTTGAGGTAAAGTTATCCCCTTATCTTTGGAATACCCATACTTATGATTAAGTTATCAATTTTATAGGCATAAAGTTCTTGATTCTGTTAAACCGTTCCTCTAATTGTGGTTCAAGAATAAATGTTATGGAAATCCAACTTTCCTTAAGGCATAAGAGTATACTATTGGCCTTGTGGAGTAATATATATATTTATATGCTTATAGTGGAAGTCGACTTTAAGGTTGCTTTGAATTCATTTCTCACATCTTAAAATTGGCTTGATAGACTATCTAAGAAGTTAGCAATATACTACAATTGAATCATTACTTGATTGGAATTAAGCATTGATGAATCTAATATGGTGTATACTAGCGAGTTTCAAGTTCACTAAATGTTGAGATCATGACCTAGAAATTAAAAGATGAATTCGTGGAAGTTGACGATAGTTACTTTTAGGGGTTAGATTATTAAGTCATGGATAGCGTATTTAAGTGACTTAACAATGGATAACCTCAAGACATGTAGGCAACTATGGAGACCGAGTTTAACAAGGTTGATGATTCTTTGGTATAACAAGATACAAAGATGTTGGAATCGAGGAATTCACGTAGTTAGAACTTGTGTTCGGAAGGCTACACCTAGAATGTTAGGTCGAATAGAAGTGTAAGGTATTGAATTATACATTAGATAACTAACGTTGCTAAAGGTCCTAAGTTGGATATTTGTGGTATTAAGAATCATGGTATTAATTTGATGCCTATCGGATTTAGTTGTGATTATGCACACTTGTTGTTTGGATACCCTAGAGGATGTTAGAAAGCATATATCCCTAAGTAATACCGATGGACCTAGTATATAAACCATGGAAATGAGATTAAAGCATCCGGCTGCAAAGTGGAGTCATTAGGGTATGATTAGTAATCCTAAATAGCTAATAGTGAGTATGCATGATGATTCATGGTAAACCCTAGGACCTAAGGTCGATGAGTCTTGATGCTCTTAGCTACTTGAACATGTGAATGAGAAAAGTAAGATTTCAAATAGTTAAGATAGAGATGAATTAGAGTCATGATGACCCAAGAAACTAATGTTAAACCACTGTATTTATATGCACCGTTTCACGTCTAGAAACTAGCTGTTGGTAGACTTCGAATCGTGTTTGATTGAATAGAGGGTAAATCTTATAGTGATAATTAAATAAGTGGTTGATTACTTTTGAAGTTCTATTAGATTATATTGTAGGATGACTTGTGGTTATAATTCTTATGATGACATATCCTTGAAGTTATTTCATGTAATAAGCTACTTAGATTAGTATGGTAAGTATCTTATGAGCTAGATCATTTCGGTACCTATTTATAGTCCTAAGACTGTTGTTGTACGGTCGGTAACCTAGTGGAGCATTGATATCACTTACATGGCTATGGAACTAGCTTAGTAACACTAATGTTGAAGATATATTGGCGGGCTTTGAGTATTCGAACGAATGACTAGGTCACTAAGTGAGTAGGACCATTGTCTTCCCAATATGACGTTACCTTGGATTGAGGTGAGTGAAATTTATTTGAGATTGAAACTATTTGCCTTAGGAGTCTTGGTTAAGATTAAAAGAAATTCCGAAGCCTCGTGACTTAAAGATAGAGATTTGAATAAGGAAATAAATTGTGGATCACAAGCTGATGAAATTTACTTGTAAGAGTTGAACTAGTGCAACATGATTAGTTTGCTAGTGAATAGGAGCCTGTAACCGGAAGACTAGTCACTAGAAGATTTGCTAATCTAATGTACCTACGAGATAAGAAGGCCTATGATATTATCAATAGACAACGATTTAAGATGGATTAGTTTTCTTGGTGAGTTCTTCCTAAATAGGGTCGTATTGTGGAAATAATCCATAACATGTGTATATCCTACGTGTTAACAATTTTGAAGTTAGTTGATAGAATATGTAAATCTGATATAGACCTATCATCTTGAAATTAGTGTATGTAACCATAAGATAAAGGTATTATTGTGATATTCCTTTTGAGGTATGAATGCGAGATTGATACAACATGAGTCATGATTTTGGAGTTATAGTTATATTGTTAGAATACCGGTGCAACTTTGATTACCATGTTTGGAGATTCTAACCTTAATTAATGAACTTGACCTTAAGATCAAATGGAGAGAATAGAGTCGTTCAAAGGAAAGAGCTATAAATGTAGAGGTCACACCGAACTAAATGATTGGAGAAACATAAGAAGTGAATTGGTTGTGGTAAGAGAGATCACAGAACACGGGACGAACCAGAGTGGGAAAAATAACAAAGGTTAGAATCCATCTAAATGACCTCAACAAGTAAGAATGAATTTCGGGGCGAAATTCTTTTAAGGAGGGGAGGATGTGAGGCCTGACACCGAATAACGTGTCTTACCTCGATTTGCGTGCCTTCGACCCAGAACTGTATGACCGACCTTGGATTACGTGCCCTGTCTTGGTTTTCGTGCATGCCTCGTCATACATGCCTTGACCTATAATTGTGTGCCATAATTCTCGACTTACGTGCCCTGACTTCGATTTACGTGCGATACCTCGATTTGCGTGCACTGACCTTGAGTTGCACGCCCTAACCTAGGTTTAAGAGTCGTACCTTGATTTATGTGTATTGCATTGAATTACGTGCCTTGCATTGGTTTACGTGTATTCACCTAGGGTTACGTGCATTTGCATTGGAATCCGTACATTTATCTTGAAGTATGTGCCTTACCTCGTAGTTCGTGTCTATCTCGTGATTCGTTCCCTGTATTGATTTTTGTGCGTGTCTCGTAGTGCGTGCCCTAGACCTAGGAAAGCGTGCCTGCACGTTAATCAATAAAGAATCCTACACAAAGCACTAGACTATAAAATAATCCTACACAATCCATTAACCAATATTATATTCCTAATTCAAATTCTCTACAAAACCCAATAACTAATAAAATATTCTATCATACTCAACTAACCAATAAACTATTATAGACTTATTATAATCCAAAATATACTAACTTGAATCTGAAATTTCAGAATCTCCCTTGCATTACACGGCCAAAACAAGACAATCTGATCAACTTTGCACAATTAAATTAAAGCCTAGACATTCTATGACACATGCACTAAGCACAATGCATAAAAAATTCACCTACACCCTACCCAAGCATCTCATTTTCGACCCTCTCAATGTCATGCTTCATTTCAACTCAAAAAAAATGCTAAAGATGACACAAAATTCAGATTTGAAAGGCTCAAGGCCAACACACACACACACACAAGCATCATTTCTCTCTCAAACTCTCTCTTTCCTCTCAAACTCTCCCATTCTCTCTCAATTTTCGACCAAGGCAGCCTTTGAGCTCCCAAGACTCCTCACAAGCTCTCAAGGACTCTCTGAGACTCTCCCAAGCTCGGCCATAGCAAGCAAACACGCAAGAAAGTCTCATACAAGCTCATAACTCATCATTTTCGGCCTAGGTAAAGTTTTGATGGTTTTCTTCCATTTCTTTTTGTTCTAAACACATGCACACCTTCTACACAAGCTAACTAAGCTAGGATTTAAGGGAAATCAAGATATCTCTCGGCCAAGCAAGGAGAAAAGACATTTTTGTGCATCATCAAGAGTTTTGTGCATCATCTTTGTTGTCTTGCTAAGGTGAGGGCTAAAACTCCTTTGAAAAGCTTTTAAAAACCACATGCATGCCTTTAAATGTCTATTTTACCTCTGTACTTGAGATATATGTGTGTACATGAGCTTTTGTAAACATGCATGGCAAGATATTTGGCTAGAATTGGAAGATAGGTGAAATTGCGTGCATGGCAGTTCTCTGACTTGTTGGAGCGAAGTGATTTTGACCAGGTAAATGATGTTGAAAATGCATGAAAATTGGTAGGTGACTAGTATTTCCAGTTCTGAGAATTTTTTGTAGAAATAGGCCAAAGCCAATTTTGATTCTAAGGTCTCCAAAATGGCAAAACATCGAAAGGTGTCCAAATCTGGAAAATCTGGGAAAATGAAGCAGGTTTTTGGCAGTTCACTGTCCTTGTAGAACGAACCAGTTTTGACTTATAAATGATATCCAAAATGCATGAAATTTTGTAGGCTGCTATATTTTTCAGTTCTGGACATTTTTGTCAGAAATCGACTAAGGCTAAATCGAACCCTAAGGACCTCAAAAATGACAAGCATTGAAATGTGTACAAATCTGGACAGTTTTGCATAGTCTCACGGTTTTGGCTATAACTCTTGAATCCGAACACCAAATGATGCGAGGTTTGTTTTTGGATTTAGTTCACTGCTTAAGCTTCAATTTGACATTTTATTAACTGGAATTGGAGATTGTTTTCTTGTCTCAATGATTGTGAGAAAACAGACCATTGCAGTGAGGTTTTCATTTAGTGATATGCTTTGAAAATTATTGTAACTTCTCTTGTTGTATTAAATAATTGGGATTGTGGCACTTGGATGTTGTGTGGACTGTTTTGAGTGCTTGAGGGTTTTTTTATTAATCGTTGCATGGCTTGAGTTTAATTACGTGACAACTTGGGGCTTAATCGCACGGGTAAGCATGAATCGAAACCCTAGTGACTATGAAAAACTCGCTAAGTGTTGATCCTATGGATATCGTGTTTACTTATATGATTAGTAGGCTGCCCGTAGTTGCCCTTATAGCCCTAAATGCGATTCCGATGATTACATGTTGACAAGTAGACCTTTCTTGCACCCGGTCCCACGTAGATGTCGTTGCATGTTGTATAATCTTATTATTTGATTACGCGAACTTCGAAATGAGTTATATGACTTGATTTACATGTGTTACATGGCTGCCCGTTTAATATTCATATAACTCCATGTGCTTTACAAGTGAAATTACCTGTCATATCGTGCCTCGCTTGTTTACTTGTCAATGTGCAATCTTATGACTGCTCGGAGGCAACCTACTTTGTTGTCCTCCTAATGTGATATATTAAATGTCATAAATGTGCATTGTATACAAGGTTGCAACCTTTCATTCTAGCGTGGTAGCGTTCACGCACACCGGGCGGCATCGGGCTTGCCGGTGCAACCGTGACTACCATTGTCCAATTCCCTCTCTCGCTTGGGGGCTAGACTTCCTCGGAGAGTTGGGTCGTAGGATTTCAGGGTACATCCGGAGTACACCCATTTGGCGTGATAACGGGATGATTTGAAGTCGGCCGCAACAACTGATACTGGAAATGAACTGAGAGAAAAAGCTCACCGTATCCTTTTTGCTATGTGCATAAGTACTCTCGCTTGGTTCCTAGAGGACCTCGGGGAGGAAAGACGGGTAATTGTGTTCTTTTATTTTTATATTACATTATGTACTTACTTGTGATATAAGTCATGCTTGCAAAAAGGGTATTCATAAGTTGAACCGGAAAAAGAGTTTCAAAACTTATTTCTCGTTCCCCCTCGCTGAGTTCATAAGGACTCACCCTCTTTTATCATCTCAGGTGAAGAAGACCAGGAACAGGTACCCAAGGACAACGTGCCTATTGATGACTCCTTGGAATGATTGCTTGCCCTACGTGCCTTACTTGACTATGGCCATTTTGTGAACGATATGTTGCTTGAAGACTATTTCTTTGTTGCTTGTTGTTGTATTGTAAATGACCCCCGTTGTAATTTGGGGTCAAATTTTGGGATTGTACTATCTACAACCGGACGAACTCTTTATTTGGTTGTTTACTTTCATTATCTTGAATAGTAGCTATCGTAGGCAATTAAACCACTAGGTGAAAAATCAACTAAGTTAATTTTATCTAATTTCTCTTAGGTGCTCATTTGTAAACTAAAGGATAATAGGTACTTGCATGATAGGAAATTGACAAATAAACGAGACATAGTTATCATGCTAGGGTTATTAACCAAACAGGACTTTCAAGATAGACTAGTAGGCATATCGGTTGATGACAAAATAGGAGTCCTTAATGGAATTGGGTTAATGATTGGAATAATTGAGGCGTTTAGGAAATTAGGTTAAACCAAAGGTCTTAAAAATAGTCGTTATGCTGCCGAATTTCTGGAAAATCTTTTGAAGTTCTAGGCTAACGTTAAGTGTTAAATCATAACAAACGGTTAAGTATGTGAATTGGCGTAAAAGAATTAGGTCATACCCTAGTCTAGCCTCTATAGGTCGGGTTGGGGCGTGACATTAATAACCTAGCATGATACTATGTCTCGTTTGTTTGTTAATCCTCGTTACAAAAGTATCTATTCATCTTAGCTTAACAATGAGTACCTGCTTAAGATTGGATAGATTCATTTTACTTAATCCTTACCTGATACTTCATAATCCTATGATAGATACTAGCCAATAACGATAGCAAAAACGACCATAGTAGTGTCTATCTAGTTAGGATCAGTACAAGCCAAAATTAGACCCCAAATTAGAACGGGGGTCATTTACAATACAATAACAAACAACATAAGAAATAGTCTTGAAGCAACATATCGTTCACAAAATGGCCATAGTCAAGTAAGGCACGTAGGGCAAGCAATCATTCCAAGGAATCATCATTAGGCACATTGTCCTCGGGTACCTGTTCCTGGTCTTCTTCACCTGAGATGATAAAAGAGGGTGAGTCCTTCTGAACTCAGCGAGGGGGAACGAGAAATAAGTTTTGAAATTCATTTTTTTGTTCAACTTATGAAAACCCTTTGCAAGCATGACATGTATCACAAGTAAGTACATAATGCAATGTAACAGTAAAAGAACTCAATTACCCGTCTTTCCTCCCCGAGGTCCTCTAGGAACCAAGCGAGAGTACTTATACACATAGTGAAAGGGATATGGTGAGCCTTTGCTCTCAGTTCATTTCCAGTATCAGTTGTTGCGGCCGACTTCAAATCATCCCCTTATCACGCCAAATGGGTGTACTCCGGATGTACCCCGAAATCCTACGACCCAACTCTCCGAGGAAGTCTAGCCCCCAAGCGAGAGAGGGAATTGGACAATGGTAGTCACGGTTGCACCGGCAAGCCCGATGCCGCCCGGTGTGCGTGAACGCTACCACGCCAGAATGAAAGGTTGCAACCTTGTATGCAATGCACATTTATGACATTTAATATATCACATTAGGAGGACAACAAAGTAGGTTGCCTCCGAGCAGTCATAGATTACACATTGACAAGTAAACATGCGGGGCACGATATGACAAGTAATTTCACTTGTAAAGCACATGGAGTTATATGAATATTAAATGGGCAGCCATGTAACGCATGTAAATCAAATCATATAACTCATTTCGAAGTTCACATAATCAAATAATAAAGTCACACCACATGCAACGACATTTACGTGGGACCGGGTGCAAGAAAGGCCTACTTGTCAACATATAATCATCGAAATCATGTTTAGGGCTATGAGGGAAACTACGGGCAGCCTACTAATTACATAATTAAAAATGATATTCATAGGATCAACACTTAGCGAGTTTTCCTAGTCATTGGGGTTCCAATTCATGGTTACCCGTGCGATTAAGCCCTAAGTTGTCATGTAATTAAACTCAAGCCATGCATTGATTAATTCAAACACCCTCAAGCATTCAAAACAGTCTACACAACATCCCAATGCCACAATCCCAAGCATTTAATACAATAAGAGAAGTTACAATAATTTTCAAGGCAAATCACTAGATGAAAACCTCACTGCAATGGTCTGTTTTCTCACAATCATTGAGACAAGAAAAAAAAACTCCAATTCCAGTGAAAAAAATTTCAAATTAAATCTTAAGGAGTGAAATAAATCCAGAAACAAACCTCGCGTCATTTGGAGTTCGGGTTCAAGAGTTATAGCCAAAACCGTGAGACTACGCAAAACTGTCCAGATTTGCACACATTTCAATACTTGTCGTTTTTGAGGGCCTTAGGGTCAGATTTAGCCTTAGTCCATTTCTTAAAAAAATGTCCAGAACTGAGAAATATAGCAGCACACCAAATTGCATGCATTTTGGATATCATTTACTAAGTCAAAACTGGTTCGTTCTACAAGGACAGTGAATCTGCCAAAACCTGCTTCATTTTTCCAGATTTTCCAGATTTGGACACATTTTGATATTTTGCCATTTTGAGGACCTTAGAGTCAAAATTAGCTTTGGCCTATTTCTACGAAAAATTCTCAGAACTGGAAAAAATAGTCACCTACCAATTTTCACACATTTGCAACATCATGTACCTGGTAAAAATCACCTCGCACCAACAAGACAGAAGACTGTCCCATATGCGATTTCATCTATCATCACATTCTAGCCAAATATCTTGCCATGCATGTTTATAAAAGCTCATGAACACACATATATCACAAGTACAGAAGTAAAAATAGACATTTAAAGGCATACATGTGGTTTTTGAAAGCTTTTCAAGAAGTTTTAGCCCTCACCTTAACAAGACAACAAAGAAGATGCACAAACTCTTGATGAAGCACAATGTCGACTCTTCTCCTTGCTTAGCCGAGAGACAACTTGAGATTTCTCTAATTTCCTAGCTAAGTTACCATGTTCTTAGTAGGTGCATGTGGCTAGAACAAAAAGAAAATGAAATGGAAGCTAACAAACTCACCTAAGCCGAAATGAAGGTTCAATGAGCTTGCATGTGTGTCTTTTGCATTCTAGCTTTGCTTGGTCGAGCTCCTAAGTAGCTTGGAGGTCTTGAAGAGCCTTAGGATGAAGAACTTATCTATGGAGTCTATAATTTCAGCTAGGTCCGAGAGAGAGAGAGAAGGAATAAGAGAGTGAGAGAAAATGTGAGAAAGAAAGAAAGAATGAAAGAAAAATGAAAGGCTTGAAGGAATTGATGCATATGTCGGCCTAGGGCTTGCAAATTCAGATTTTTGTGTCTTCAAGGAGCATAATTTGAAGTGTCTAGCATGGGCAATTGGAGTATGTCGAGAATATGGAGCTTTGGGTAGAGTTTGAGTCATATTTTTTAATGCTTTGTGTCATAACTTGTCATAGAATGTTTAGGTACAAATTTTGAAATGCAAAGCTAGTTCAATATGCAATAGTGGTCGGCCAAGCTTGTGCAAGAATCTGAATTTTTGTCTTGGTTGAGCAATTTAATATTGTGTATTTGGGATGTGCAAAAGAATAAGGAATAAAGAATAAAGAATGTCTAGCTTTTGGTGCAATTTCGTCTTCTAGTGGGTTGAATTAGCAATTTAATATTAGTTAGTGGAATTTGTAGGATTAATTAATGATCTAGTGCTTCGTACAAGATGCTTTCTTGATTAGCGTGCAGGCACGCTTCCCTAAGTTTAGGGAACGTACTACGAGGTAAGGCACGAACTATGAGACGAATGCACATTTCCCAAGTAAATGCACGCAACCCTAAATGTATGCACGTAATTCAATGCAAGGCACACAAAATGAAACACGATTCTTAAACCTAGGTCAAGGCACGCAAATCTAGGTTAGGGCACACGAAACAAGGTATCGCACGCAAATCGAGGTTAGGCCTCACATCCTCCCCTCCTTAAAAGAATTTTGTCCTGAAATTCAATATTACTTTGAAATAAAGCTGGATACTGTTGTTCCATCTGGTCTCGCCTTTCCCACGTTGCTTCTTCGACTCCATGTGATCCCACAACACTTTCACCATCGGTATAGATTTGTTGCGCAACTCCCGATCTTGCTGATCTAGAATTTGAATGGGCTTCTCTTCATAAGACAAGTTCTCTCGAAGCTGCAACGGCTCTGGCTCCAAGATATACGATGGATCAGGGGGATACTTCCGTAGCATTGAAACATGAAAAACGTCGTGGATATTGGAGAGGTTTTGGGGTAGTTCCAGGCGATACGCCAATTTGCCAACCTTCTCAACTATCTCAAATGGTCCTACAAACCTCGGGCTCAACTTTCCACCCTTGCCGTGTTTAATCAGTGCCCTCCGAGGTGATATCTTCAAGAACACCTTGTCGCCGACCTCAAACTCTAGACTCCATCTCCGTCGGTCTGCATAACTTTTCTGCCTGCTTTGGGCGGTAAGCATCCGTTTCCGGATGAGGTGGACATTATCAACAGTCTTCATAAGTTCAAGTAGAAGGGTCGGGTCAAAAGTCTTCGTCTCACCTACTTCATCCCAGTAAATTAGGGATTGACACTTACGTCCATACAATGCCTCAAATGGGGCCATCCCGATAGTGGCCTGATAACTGTTATTGTACGCGAACTCCGCTAGAGACAGATATTTCTCCCGACCTTTCCCGAAGTCTAAAACACACGCCCTCAGCATATCCTCCAGAATCTGAATAGTTCTCTCAAATTGTCCATCAGTTTGAGGGTGATAAGCCGTGTTGAAACTCAACTTCGTTCCCAAAGCTTCTTGCAATCTCTTCCAAAATTGGGAAGTAAAACGAGGATCCATATCCGATACAATACTCACAGGCATCCCGTGCAACCTTACAATATCCGCCACATATATATCTCCCAACTTCTCAGGACTATCATCCTTGTTCATCGGTAAGAAGTGCACTGACTTAGTCAATCTATCCACTATGACCCAAACGGCGTCATGACCCTTTTGTGACCTGGGCAGGTCCATGACAAAGTCCATAGTTATATGTTCCCATTTCCATTGAGGAATTTCCAATGGCTGAAGTAAACCTACTGGTCGTTGATGTTCCGCTTTGACTCTCTGGCAAGTCAAACACCGTGCCACAAACTCCGCAATCTCTCTCTTCATGTTATTCCACCAATAGTGTTGCTTCCAATCCCGGTACATCTTGGTTCCGCCGGGGTGAATAGTATATCTTGAATTATGGGCTTCTTCAAGAATCTTCTTTTTCAACTCTCGCGTACGATCTGGGATGGAAAAATAACGCAAAAGAAGAAAAGTGTCCCGAAATTGATGAAAATGTTGGATTTCGGGCTACGAAAATAGGCACAGCCAAGTAGGCTTACTGCCTTTGTCGTAAAGCTCTCAGAGAGCATTCCAACGGTATGCTGTGCGCCGCGTAACTACTTATGGATCAAAATTTATGGGCACTAGAGCGACGGAGACCTGGTCACAAGCCCCACGCCCTCGGTTTGCAGGCCCAGCCTCTACGTGAAGTGAAGTTGTCTTGCCCAAGGTGCCATGGGATTCGATAATAGAAACGTGATGGATTAGGTTGTCGTCCTTTTCGCGCCTCACGACGTACGATCCAAGACGAAAAAACAGCGTAAAAGAAGAAAAATATCCTGAAACTGATGAAAATATTCAATTTTAGGCACCGAAAATAGGTGCAGCCGAGCAGGCTTGCAGCCCCCGTCGTAGAGCTCTCAGAGTGCTGTCCCACGGTATGCTGTGTGCTGCGTACCTCCTTACGGATCAGAAGTTATGGGCACCGGAGCGACAGACACCTAGTCACAAGCCCCACGTCGTCGGTTTACGGGCCCAGCCTCTATGTGAAATAAAGTTGTCTTGCTCAAGGTGCCGTGGGATTCGGTAATAGAAATATAAAGGATTAGGTTGTCATCCATTTCGCGGCTCATGATGTACGATCCGGGATGAAAAAACAGCGTAAAAGAAAAAAAGTGTCCCGACACTAATGAAAATGTTCGATTTTGGGCTCCGAAAATAGGCGCAGCTGAGCAGGCTTGCTACCCCCTTCGTAGAGCTCTTGGAGTTCTTTCCAACAGTTTGCTGTACGCCACGTAACTCCTTACGAATCAAAAGTTATGGGCACCGGAGTGACGTGGACCTGGTCCCAAACCCCACGCACTCGGTTTTGCGGGCCTAACCTCTACGTGATGCGAAGTTGTCTTGCCCAAGGTGCCATGGGATTCAGTAATAGAAATGTGATGGATTAGGTCGTTGTCCTTTTTGCGGCTCACGACGTACGATCCGGGACGAAAAAACAGCGCAAAAGAATAAAAGTGTCCCAAAACTGATGACCATCTTCGATTTTGGGCTCTGAAAATAGGCACAGCCGAGCAGGCTTACTACCCCCGTTGTAGAGCTCTCGAAGAGCTTTCCAACGGTATGCTGTGCGCCGCGTAACTCCTTATGGATCAAAAGTTATGGGCACCGGAGTGACGGAGACCTGGTCCCAAGCCCCACACCCTCATTTTGTGGGCCCGGCCTCTACGTGAAGCAAAGTTGTCTTTCCCAAGGTTACATGGGATTCGGTAATAGAAATGTGATGGATTAGGTTGTCGTCCTTTTCGCGGCTTACGACGTAAGATCCGGGACGAAAAAATAGCGCAAAAGAAGAAAAGTGTCACGAAACTGATGAAAATGTTCAATTTTGGGCTCCGAAAATAGGCACAACCGAGCAGGCTTGCTGCCCCCGTCGTAGAACTCTCGAAGAGCTTTCCAACGGTATGATGTGCGCTGCGTAACTCCTTACGGATCAAAAGTTATGGGCACTAGAGCGACGGAGACCTGGTCCCAAGCACCACGCCCTCTGTTTGCTGGCCCAGCCTCTACGTGAAGCGAAGTTGTCTTGCCCAAGGTTCCATGGGATTCGGTAATAGAAATGTGATGGATTAGGTTGTCGTACTTTTCGCAGCTCACAACGTACGATCCAGGATGAAAAAATAGCGTAAAAGAAAAAAAGTGTCCCAAAACTGATGAAAATGTTCAATTTTGGGCTCCGAAAATAGGCACAGCCGAGCAGGCTTGCTGCCCCCATCGTAGAGCTCTCGAAAAGCTTTCAACGGTATGTTGTGCGCCGCGTAACTTCTTACGGATCAAAAATTATGATTACCAAAGCGACGGTTACCTGGTCACAAGCCCCACGCCGTCGATTTGCGGGCCCAACCTCTACGTGAAGTGAAGTTGTATTGCCCAAGGTGCCGTGGGATTCGGTAATAGAAATGTGATAGATTAGGTTGTCGTCCATTTCGCGGCTTACGGTGTACGATCAGGGACGAAAAACTGCACAAAAGAAGAAAAGTATCCCGAAAGTGTTGAAAACGTTCGATTTTGGGGACCGAAAATAGGCGCAGATGAGCAGGCTTGCTCCCCCTTTCGTAGAGATCTGGGAGTGCTTTTCAACGGTATGTTGTGCGCCACGTAACTCTTTACGGATAAAAAGTTATGGGCACCAGAGCGACGGAGACCTGGTCCCAAGCCCCACGCCCTCGGTTTGCGGGCCCAGCCTCTCCGTGAAGCGAAGTTGTCTTGCCCAAGGTGCCGTGGGATTCGGTAATAGAAATGTGATGGATTAGGTTGCCGTCCTTTTCGCGGCTCACGACGTACGATCCGGGACGAAAAAATAGCGCAAAAGAAGAAAAGTGTCCCGAAACTGATGAAAACATTGGATTTTGGGCTCCGAAAATAGGCACAGCAAAGCAGGCTTGCAGCCCTCATCATAGAGCTGTCAGAGAGCTTTCCAACAGTATGCTGTGCGCCACGTTACCCTTTAAGGATCAAAAGTTATGGGCACCGGAGAGACGGATACCTGGTCACAAGCCCCACGCATTCGGTTTGCAGGCCGAGTCTCTACGTGAAGTGAAGTTGTCTTGCCCAAGGTGCCATGGGATTCGGTTATTGAAATGTGATGGATTAGGTTGTCATCCTTTTCACGGTTCACGACGTACGATCCGGGACGAAAAAATAACGTAAAAGAAAAAAAGTGTCCCGAAACTGATGAAAACCTTCGATTTTGGGCTCCGAAAATAGGTGCAGCAGAGCAGGCTTACTGCCCCCGTTGTAGAGCTCCCGGAGAGGTTTCCAACGGTATGCTGTACGCCGCATATCTCCTTACGGATCAAAAGTTTTGGGCACCGAAGCGACAGATACCTGGTCAGAAGTCCTACGCCGTCGGTTTGCGGGCCCAACCTCTACGTGAAGTGAAGTTGTCTTGCCCAAGGTGCCGTGGGATTCGGTAACAGAAATATGATGGATTAGGTTGATGTCCATTTCGCGACTCACGACGTACGATCCGGGACAGAAAAATAGAATAAAAGAAGAAAAGTATTACGAAACTGATGAAAACGTTCGATTTTGGACTCTAAAAATACACGCAGCCAAGCAAGCTTTCTGCCATCTTCTTAGAGCTCTCGGAGAGCCTTCCAACGATATGTTGTGCGTTGCGTAACTTCTTACAGATCAAAAGTTATGGGCATCGGAGGGACGGAGACCTGGTCCCAAGCCCCACGCCCTCGGTTTGCGGGCCCAGCCTCTACGGGAAGCGAAGTTGTCTTACCCAAGGTACCATGGGATTCGATAATAGAAATGTGATGGATTAGGTTGTCGTCCTTTTCGCGGCTCACGACGTACGATCCGGGAGGAAAAAATAACGTAAAAGAAGAAAAGTGTCCCGAAACTGATGAAAACCTTCGATTTTGGGCTCCAAAAACAGGTGTAGCGGAACAGGCTTGTTGCCCCCGTCGTAGAGCTCTCGGAGAGCTTTCCAACGGTATGTTGTGCGCCGCGTAACTCCTTACGGATCAAATGTTATGATTACCAAAGCAACGAATACCTGGTCATAAGCCCTACGCCCTCAGTTTGCGGGCCGAGCCTCTACGTGAAGTGAAGTTGTCTTGCCCAAGGTGCCATGGAATTCGGTAATAGAAATGTGATGGATTAGGTTGCCGTCCTTTTCGCGGTCCACGACGTACGATCCGGGATGAAAAAACAATGTAAAAGAAGAAAAGTGTCCCAAAACTGATGAAAACCTTCGATTTTGGGCTCCGAAAATAGGTGCAGCCGACCAGTCTTGCTGCCCCCGTCGTAGAGCTCTCGGAGAGCTTTCCAACGGTATGCTGTGCGCCGCGTAACTCCTTACGGATCAAATGTTATGATTACCAAAGCGACGAATACTTGGTCACAAGCCCTACGCCCTCAGTTTGCAGGCCCAGCCTCTACGTGAAGTGAAGTTGTCTTGCCCAAGGTGCCATGGGATTCGGTAATAGAAATGTGATAGATTAGGTTGTCGTCCATTTCGTGGCTCACGACGTACGATCAGGGACGAAAAAATAGCGTAAAAGAAGAAAAGTGTCCTGAAAGTGTTGAAAACGTTCGATTTTGGGCTCTAAAAATAGGCGTAGACGAGCAGGCTTGCTGCCTCTTTCCTAGAGCTCTGGGAGTGCTTTCCAACGGTATGCTGTGCGCCACGTAACTCCTTACGGATAAACAGTTATTGGTACTGGAGCGACGGAAACCTGGTCCCAAGACCCGCGCCCTCGGCTTGCGGGCCCAGCATCTCCGTGAAGTGAAGTTGTCTTACCCAAGGTACTGTGGGATTCGGTAATAGAAAAGTGATGGATTAGGTTGTCGTCCTTTTCGTGGTTCACGACGTACGATCCAGGACTGAAAAATAGCGCTGAAGAAGAAAAGTGTCCCGAAACTGATGAACACATTGGATTTTGGGCTCCGAGAATAGGCACAGTTTAGCAGGCTTGCTGCCCTCATCGTAGAGCTCTCAGAGAGCTTTCCAACGGTATGCTGTGCGCCGCATTACTCTTTAAGGATCAAAAGTAATGGGCACCGGAGCGACGAATACCTGGTCACAAGCCCCACACCTTCGGTTTGCAGGCCGAGCCTCTACGTGAAGTGAAGTTGTCTTGCCCAAGGTGCCATGGGATTCGGTAATAGAAATGTGATGGATTAGGTTGTCTTTCTTTTTGCGGTTCACGACGTACGATCCGGAACAAAAAAAACAACGTAAAAGAAGAAAAGTGTCCCAAAACTGATGAAAACCTTCAATTTTGGGCTCCAAAAATAGGTGCAGCCGAGCAGGCTTGCTGCCCCCATCGTAGAGCTCTCGGAGAGCTTTCCAACGTTATGCTGTGCGCCTTGTAACTCCTTACGGATCAAAAGTTATGGGCACCGAAGCGACAGATACCTGGTCACAAGCCCCACACCGTCGGTTTGTGGGCCCAGCCTCTACGTGAAGTGAAGTTGTCTTGCCCAAGGTGCCGTGGGATTCGGTAATAGAAATATGATGGATTAGGTTGTCGTCCATTTCGCGGCTCACGACGTACGATCCGGGACAGAAAAATAGAGTAAAAGAAGAAAAGTGTCCCAAAACTGATAAAAACGTTCAATTTTGAGCTCTGAAAATAGGCGCAGCCGAGTAGGCTTTCTGCCCCCTTCGTAGAGCACTTGGATTGCTTTCCAACGGTTTGTTGTGTGCCACGTAACTCCTTACGGATCAAAAGTGATGGGCACCAGAATGACGGAGACCTGGTGCCGAGCCCCACGCCCTCGGTTTACGGGCCCAGCCTCTACGTGAAATGAAGTTGTCTTGCCCAAGGTGCCATAGGATTCGGTAATAGAAATGTGATGGATTAGGTTGTCTTCCTTTTCGCGGCTCACGATATACGATCCGAGATGAGAAAACAGCGCAAAAGAAGAAAAGTGTCCAGAAAAAACTGATAAAAATGTTCGATTTTGGGCCCCAAAAAAGGCACAGCCGAGCAGGCTTGCTGCCCCTATCGTAGAGCTCTCGGAGAGCTTTCCAACGGTATGCTGTGCACCGCGTAACTCTTTACGGACCAAAATTTATGGGCATTGGAGGGACGGAGAATTGGTCCCAAGCCCTACGCCCTCGGTTTGTAGGCCCAGCCTATACGTGAATTGAAGTTGTCAAGCACAAGGTGTCGTGGGATTCAGTAATAGAAATGTGATGGATTAGGTTGTCGTCCCTTTTGCGGCTCACGACGTACGATCCAGGACGAAAAAACAGCGGAAAAGAAGAAAAGTGTCCCAAAACTGATTAAAATATTAGATTTTGGGCTCTGAAAATAGGCACAGCATAGCAGGCTTGCTACACCCGTCGTAGAGCTCTCGGAGAGCTTTCCAACGGTATGATGTGCGCCGCGTAACTCCTTACGGATCAAAAGTTATGGGCAAAGAAGCGACCGATACCTGGTCACAAGCCCCACGTCCTCGGTTTGCTGGCCCAGCCTCTACGTGAAGAGAAGTTGTCTTGCCCATGGTGTTGTTGGATTGGGTAATAGAAATGTGATAGATTAGGTTGTCGCCCATTTCGAGGCTCATGACGTACGATTAGGGATGAAAAAACAGTGCAAAAGAAGAAAAGTGACCCGAAACTGATGAAAATGTTTGATTTTGGGCTCCGAAAATAGGCGTAGACGAGCTGGTTTGCTGCCCCTGTCGAAGATCTCTGGGAGTGCTTTACAACGGTATGTTGTGCGCCACGTAACTCCCTACGGATAAAAAGTTATAGGCACCGGAGCGACGGAGACCTACTCCCAAGCCCCACGCCCTCGGTTTGCGGGCCCAGCCTCTCCGTGAAGCGAAGTTGTCTTGCCCAAGGTGCCGTGGGATTCGGTAATAGAAATGTGATGGATTAGGTTATCGTCCTTTTCGTGGTTCACGACGTACGATCCGGGAAGAAAAAAATAGCGCAAAAGAAGAAAAGTGTCCCGAAACTGATGAAAATATTAGATTTTGGGCTCCGAAAATAGGCACAGCCGAGAAGGCTTGCTTCCCTTGTCGTAGAGCTCTCGGAGAGCTTGCCAATGGTATGCTGTACGCCGCGTAACTCCGTACGGATCAAAAGTTATGGGCACCGGAGCGATGGATACCTGGTCACAAGCCCCACGCCCTCGGTTTGCAGGCCCAGCCTTTACGTGAAGTTAAGTTATTTTGCCCAAGGGGACCTGGGATTCGTTAATAGAAATGTGATGGATTAGGTTGTCGCCCTTTTCGCGGCTCATGACGTACGATCCGAGACGAAAAAATAGCGTAAAAGAAGATAAGTGTCCCGAAACTAATGAAAACGTTTGATTTTGGGCTCCGAAAATAGGTGCAGCCGTGCAGGCTTGCTGCCCCCGTTGAAGAGCTCTTGGATTGCTTTCCAACTGTATGCTGTGTGCCGCGTAACTCCTTGCGAATCAAAAGTTATGGGCACCGGAGCGACAGATACCTGATCACAAGCCCCACGCCGCCGATTTACAGGCCAAGCCTCTACGTGAAGTGAAGTTGTCTTGCCCAAGGTGTCATGGGATTCGGTAATAGAAATATGATGGATTAGGTTGTCGTCTATTTTGCGGCTCACGACGTACGATTCAGGACGAAAAAACAGTGTAGAAGAAGAAAAATGTCCTGAAACTGATGAAAACATTTGATTTTGGGCTCTAAAAATAGGCACAGCTAAGTAGGCCTGCTACCCCCGTCGTAGGACTCTCGGAGAGCTTTCCAATGGTATGTTGTGCGCCGCATAACTCCTTAAGGATCAAAAGTTATGGGCACCGGAGGGATGAAGACCTTGTCCCAAGCCCCACGCCCTCGGTTTGCGGGCCCATCCTCTACATGAAGCAAAGTTGTCTTTCCCATGGTGTTGTGGGATTCAGTAATAGAAATGTGTTGGATTAGGTTGTCTTCCTTTTCACATCTCAGGACATACGATCCAGAACAGGCTTGCTGCCCCCGTCTTAGAGCTCTCGGGGTGCTATCCAACGGTATGCTGTGCGCCACGTAACTCCTTACGGATCAAAAGTTATGGGCACCGGAGGGACGGAGAATTGGTCCCAAGCCCCACACCCTCGGTTTGCGTGCCTAGCCTCTACATGATGCGAAGTTATCTTGCCTAAGGTGCCATGAGACACGGTAATATAAATGTGATGGATTAGGTTGTCGTTCTTTTCGCGGCTCACGACGTACTATTCGAGACGAAAAAATAGCGCATAAGAAGAAAAGTATCCCAAAACTGATGAAAGTGCTTGATTTTGGGCTTCGAAAACAGGCACAGCCGAGCAAGATTTCTACCCCCGTCGTAGAGCTCTAGGAGAGCTTTCCAACGGTATGTTGTGCGCCGCGTAACTCCTTACGGATCAAAAGTTATGGGCACCGAAGCGATGCATACTTGGTCACAAGCCCCATGCCCTCGGTTTGCGGGCCCAGCCTCTACATGAAGTAAAGTTGTCTTGCCCAAGATGCCATGGTATTCGGTAATAGAAATGTGATAGATTAGGTTGTCGTCCTTTTCGCGGCTCATGACGTACGATCAGTGACGGAAAAACAGCGCAAAAGAAGAAAAGTGTCCAGAAATTGATGAAAACGTTCGATTTTGGGCTCTGAAAATAGGCGCAAACGAGCAGGCTTGTTGCCCTTGTCATAGAGCTCTTGGAGTACTTTCCAACGGTATGTTGTGCGCCACGTAACTCCTTACGGATAAAAAGTTATGGGCATCAGAACGACGGAGACTTGGTCCCAAGCCCCACGCCCTTGGTTTGCGGGCCCAGCCTCTCCGTTAAGCAAAGTTTTCTTGCCCAAGGTGCCGCGGGATTCAGTAATAGAAATGTGATGGATTAGGCTGTCGTCCTTTTCGCGGCTCACGTCGTACGATTCGGTATCAAAAAATAGCGCAAAAGAAGAAAAGTGACCCGAAACTAATGAAAACGTTCGATTTTGGGCTCTGAAAATAGGTACAGCCGAGCAGGCTTGCTGGCCCCATCGTAGAGCTCTCGAAGCACTTTCCAACAGTATGATGTGCGCCGCGTAACTCCTTACGGATCAAAAGTTATGGGCACCGGATCGACGGATACCTGGTCACAAGCCCAACGCCCTTGGCTTGCAGGCCCAGCCTCTACGTGAAGTTGTCTTGCTCAAGGTGCCATGGGATTCAATAATAGAAATGTGATAGATTAGGTCGTCAGCCTTTTCGCGGCTCACGACGTACGATCAGGGACGAAAAGACAGCACAAAAGAAGAAAAGTGTCCTAAAACTGATGAAATCGTTCGATTTTGGGTTCCAAAAATAGGCGCAGACGAGCAGGCTTGCTGCCTCTATCATAGAGCTCTTGGAGTGCTTTCCAACGGTATGTTGTGCGCCATCAAACTCCTTATGGATAAAAGGTTATGTGCACCGGAGCGACGGATACCTGGTCATAAACCCTACGCCCTCGGCTTGCAGGCCCAGCCTCTACGTGAAGTGAATTTGTCTTGCCCATGGTGCCATGCGATTCGGTAATAGAATTGTGATAGATTAGGTCGTCGTTCTTTTCGTGGCTGACGACGTACTATCAGGGACGGAAAAACAGCGAAAAAGAAGAAAAGTGTCCCAAAAATGATGAAAACGTTCGATTTTGAGTACCGAAAATAGGTGCAGATGAGTAGGCTTGCTGCCCCTATCGTAGAGCTCTTAGATTGCTTTCCAACGGTATGCTGTGCGCCACGTAACTCCTTACGGATAAAAGGTTATGTGCACCGGAGCGACGGATACCTGGTCACAAACCCCACGCCCTCGGCTTGCAGGTCCAGCCTCTACGTGAAGTGAATTTGTCTTGCCCATGGTGCCATGCAATTCGGTAATAGAATTGTGATGGATTAGGTTGTCGTCTTTTTCATGGCTCACGACGTACGATCCTGACGAAAAAATAGTGCAAAAGAAGAAAAGTGTCCCAAAACTGATGAAAGTGTTCGATTTTGGGCTCTGAAAATAGGCACAGCCGAACAGGCTTACTGCCCCCGTCGTGGAGCTCTCGGAGAGCTTTCCAACGGTATGTTGTGTGCCGCGTAACTCATTACGGATCAAAAGTTATAGGCACAGAAGCGACGGATACTTGGTCACAAGCCCCATGCCCTCGGTTTGTGGGCCCAGCCTCTACGTGAAGTGAAGTTCTCTTGCCTAAGGTTCCATGGGATTCGGTAATAGAAATGTGATAGATTAGGTTGTCGTCCGTTTCGCGGCTCGCGACGTACGATCAGGGACGGAAAAACAGTCCAAAAGAAGAAAAGTGTCCCGAAACTGATGAAAATGTTCAATTTTGGGCACCGAAAATAGGGGCAGACGAGAGGGCTTGCTACCCCTGTCATAGAGCTCTTGGAGTGCTTTTCAACGGTATGCTGTGCGCCACGTAACTCCTTAAGAAAAAAAAGTTATGGGCACCGGAGCGACGGAGACCTGGTCCCAAGCCCCACGCCCTCGATTTGCGGGCCCAGCCTCTCCGTGAAGCGAAGTTGTCTTACCCAAGGAGCCGTGGGATTCGGTAATAGAAATGTGATGGATTTGGTTGTCGTCCTTTTTTCGGCTCACGACGTACGATTCGGGATGAAAAAATAGCACAAAAGAAGAAAAGTGCCCCGAAACTGATGAAAATATTAGATTTTGGGCTACGAAAACAAGCACAGCCGAGCAGGCGCGTAACTCCTTACGGATCAAAAGTTATGGGCACTGGAGCGATGGAGACCTGGTCCCAAGCGCCACGCCCTCGGTTTGCGGCCCCAGCCTCTACGTGAAGCAAAGTTATCTTTCCCAAGGTGCCATGGGATTCAGAAATAGAAATGTGATGGATTAGGTTGTTGTCCTTTTCGTGGCTCACGACGTACGATCCGGGACGAAAAAATAGCACAGAAGAAGAAAAGTGTCCCGAAACAGATGAAAATGTTCAATTTTGGGCTCCGAAAATAGGCACAGCCGAGCAGGCTTGCTGCCCCCGTCATAGAGCTCTCGGAGAGCTTTCCAACGGTATGCTGTGCACCATGTGACTCCTTACGGATCAAAAGTTATGGACACCGAAGCGACGGATAAGTGGTCACAAGCACCACGCCCTCGGTTTGCGGGCCCAGACTCTACATGAAGTGAAGTTGTCTTGCCAAGGGTGCCATGGGATTCGGTAATAGAAATGTGATATATTAGGTTGTCGTCCTTTTCGCAGCACACGACGTACGATCTGGGACGGAAAAACAGCTCAAAAGAAGAAAAGTATCACAAAATTGATGAAAATGTTGGATTTTGGGCTCCGAAAATAGGCGCAGATGAGCAGGCTTACAGCCCCTATCGTAGAGCTCTTGGAGTTCTTTCCAACGGTATGCTGTGCGTCATGTAACTCCTTACGGATAAAAACTTATGGGCACCGAAATGACGGAGACCTGGTCCCAAGCCTCACGCCCTCGGTTTGCGGGCCCAACCTCTCCGTGAAGCGAAGTTTTCTTGCCCAAGGTGCCGTGGGATTCGGTAATAGAAATGTGATGGATTATGTTATCGTCCTTTTCACGGTTAACGACATACGATCCGGGATGAAAAAATAGCGAAAAAGAAGAAAAGTGTCCCAAAACAGATGAGAACTTTGGATTTTGGGCTCCGAAAATAGGCACAGCCGAGTAGGCTTGGTGCGCTCGTCGTAGAGCTCTCGGAGTGCTTTCCAATGATATGTTGTGCGCCGCGTAACTCGTTACGGATCAAAAGTTATGGGCACCAGAGCGACGGATACCTAGTCACAAGCCCCCACGCCCTCGGTTTGCAGGCGCAGCCTCTCCGTGAAGTGAAGTTGTCTTGCCCAAGGTGTCGTAGGATTCGGTAATAGACATGTGATGGATTAGGTTGTCGTCTTTTTCATGCCTCACGACGTACGATTCGGGATGAAAAAACAACGCAAAAGAAGTAAAGTGTCCCGAAACTGATGAAAATGTTCAATTTAGGGCTCCAAAAACTAGCACAGCCGAGCAAGCTTGCTGCCCCCGTCGTAGACCTCTTGGAGAGCTTTGCAACGGTATATTGTGCGCCGCGTAACTCCTTACGGATCAAAATTAATGGACACCGAAGCAATGGATACCTGGCCACAAGCCCCACGCCCTCTGTTTGCGGGCCCAGACTCTACGTGAAGTGAAGTTGTCTTGCCCAAGGTGTCATGGGATTCGGTAATAGAAATATGATGGATTAGGTTGTCGTCCATTTCGCGGCTCACGACGTATGATCCGGGACGGAAAAACAGCATAAAAGAAGAAAAGTGTCCTAAAACTATGAAAACGTTCAATTTTGTGCTCCAAAAATAGGCGCAGCCAAGTAGGCTTGTTGCCCCCATCGTAGAGCTCTTGGAGTGCATTCCAACGGATTGTTGTGCGCCACGTTACTCCTTACGGATCAAAAGTTATGGGCTCCGGAGCGACGGAGACCTGGTCCCAAGCCCCATGCCCTAGGTTTGCGGGCCCAACCACTATGTGAAACGAAGTTGTCTTGCGTAAGATGTCGTGGGATTCGGTAATAGAAATGTGATAGATTAGGTTGTCATACTTTTCGCGAAGCACGACGTACGATCCGGGACCAAAAAATAGCACAAAAGAAGAAAAGTATCCCGAAACTGAAGAAAATGTTCGAATTTGGGCCGCAAAAATAGGCCCAGCCGAGTAGGCTTGCTGCCCCCATCGTAGAGCTCTTGGAGAGCTTTCCAACGGTATGCTGTGCGCCGCGTAACTCCTTACGGATCAAAAGTTATGGGCACCGGAGTGACAGAGACCAGGCCCCAAGCCCCACGCCCTCGATTTGCGGGCCCAAACTCTACGTGAAGCAAAGTTGTCTTGCCCAAGGTGTCGTTGGATTCGGTAATAAAAATGTGATGGATTAGGTTGTCGTCCTTTTCGCGAAACACGACGTACGATCAGGGACGAAAAAATAGCTCAAAAGAACAAAAGTGTCCCAAAATTGATGAAAATGTTCGATTTTGGGCACTTAAAATAGGCGCAGACCAGCAGGATTGATACCCTCATCGTAGAGCTCTCGGTGAACTCTCCAACGGTATGCTGTGTGCCGCGTAACTCCTTACGGATCAAAAGTTATGGGCACCGGAGCGACGGATACCTGGTCACAAGCCCCACACGCTCAGTTTGCAAGCTCAGCCTCTAAGTGAAGTGAAGTTGTCTTGCCCAAGGTGCCATGGGATTCGGTAATAGAAATGTGATGGATTAGGTTGTCGTCCTTTTCGCGGCTCACGACGTACGATCCGGGACGAAAAAACAGCGTAAAAGAAGAAAAGTATCCCGAAACTGTTGAAAACGTTCAATTTTAGGCTCCGAAAATAAGCGTAGCTGAGCAGGATTGCTGCCCCCTTCGTAGAGCTCTTAGAGTGCTTTCCAACGGTATACTGTCCGCCACGTAACTCCTTACAAATCAAAAGTTATGGGCATCGAAGCGACGGAGACCTAGTCGCAAGTCCCACGCCCTCGGTTTGCGAGCCCAATTTCTACGTGAGGTGAAGTTGTCTTGCCCAAGGTGCCATGGGATTCTGTAACAGAAATGTGATAGATTAGGTTGTCGTCCTTTTTGTGGCTCACGACGTACGATCCGGGACGGAAAAATAGCGCAAAAGAAGAAAAGTGACCAGAAACTGATGAAAACGTTCAATTTTGGGCTCCAAAAATAGGCACAGCCCAGCACGCTTGCTGTCACAGTCGTAGAGCTCTCGGAGAGCTTTCCAACGGTATGTTGTGCGACGTGTAAGTCCTTACGGATCAAAAGTTATGGGCATCGGAGCGACGAGACCTGGTCCCAAGCCCCATGCCCTCGGTTTGCGAGCCCAGCCTCTACATTAGGCGAAGTTGTCTTGCCCAAGTTGCCGTGGAATTTTGTAATAGAAATGTGATGGATTAGGTTGTTGTCCTTTTTTCGGCTCACGACGTACGATCTGGGACAGAAAAACAGCTCAAAAAAAGAAAAGTGTACCAAAATTGATGAAAACATTAGATTTTGGGCTCTAAAAATAGGCACAGCAAAGCAAACTTGCTACCCCCATCATAGAGCTCTCAGAGAGATTTCCAACGGTATGCTGTGCGTCGCGTAAGTCCATACAGATCAAAAGTTATGGGCACCGGAGCGACGGAGTCTTGGTCCCAAGACCCATGTCCTCGGTTTGCGGGCCCAACCTCTACGTGACGCAAAGTTGTCTTGCCTAAGGTGCTGTGGGATTCGATAATAAAAATGTGATGGATTAGGTTGTCGTCCTATTCGCAGCTCACGACGTACGATCCGGAATGAAAAAATAGCGCAAAATAAGAAAAGTGTCCTAAAACTGATGAAAATGTTTGATTTTGGGTTCCGAAAATAGGCGCAGCCGAGCAGGCTTCGCCCCTGTCATAGAGCTCTCGGAGAGCTTTCCAACGGTATGCTGTGTGCCACGTAACTCCTTACGGATCAAAAGTTATGGAAACCAGAGCGACGGAGACCTGGTCTCAAGCCCCACGCCCTCTGTTTGCAGGCCAAGCCTCTACGTGAAGCGAAGTTGTCTTGCCCAAGGTGTCATGGGATTCGGTAATAGAAATGTGATGGATTAGGTTGTCGTCCTTTTCATGGCTCACGACATACGATCCGGGATGAAAAAATAGCGCAAAAGAAGAAAAGTGTCCCGAAACTGATGAAAATGTTCAATTTTGGGCTCCGAAAACAGGCACAACCGAGCAAGCTTGCTGCCTCCTTCGTAGAGCTCTAGGAGAGCTTTGCAACGGTATTTTGTGTGCTGCGTAACTCATTACGAATCAAAATTTATGGACACCAAAGCGACGGATACCTGGTCACAAGCCCCACGCCCTCGGTTTGCGGGCCCAGCATCTACGTGAAGTGAAGTTGTCTTGTCCAAGGAGTCATGGGATTCGGTAATAGAAATATGATAGATTAGGTTATCGTCCATTTCACAGCTCACGACGTACGATCCGGGACGGAAAAACAACATAAAAGAAGAAAAATGTCTTGTAACTGATGAAAACATTCAATTTTGGGCTCCAAAAATAGGCGTAGCCAAGTAGGCTTACTGCCCCCTTCGTAGAGCTCTTGGAGTGCTTTCTAACGGTTTGTTGTGCGCCACGTAACTCCTTACGGATCAAAAGTTATGGGCACTAGAGCGACGCAGACCTGGTCACAAGCCCCACGCCCTCGGTTTGCGTGCCCAACCTCTACGTGAAGCGAAGTTGTCTTGCCCAAGGTGTCGTGGGATTCAGTAATAGAAATGTGTTGGATTAGGTTGTCGTCCTTTTCGCGGCCCACGGGACGAAAAAACAATGCAAAAGAAGAAAAGTGTTCCGAAACTGATGAAAGTGTTTGAATTTGGGCTCCAAAAATAGGCGTAGCCAAGCAGGCTTGCTGCTCCCTTCGTAGAGCTCTTGGAGTGCTTTCCAACGGTTTGTTGTGGGCCACGTAACTCCTTACGGATTAAAAGTTATGGGCACTGGAGCGACAGAGACCTTGTCCCAAGCCCCACGCCCTATGTTTGCGGGCCCAGCCTCTACGTGAAGCGAAGTTGTATTACCCAAGGTGACGTGGGATTCGGTAATAGAAATGTGATGGATTAGGTTGTCGTCCTTTTCGTGGCTCACGATGTACGATCCGGGATAAAAAAAACAGCGCAAAAGAAGAAAAGTGTCCCGAAACTGATGAAACTGTTCAATTTTGGGCTCTAACAATCGGCACAGCTGAGCAAGCTAGCTGCACCTGTTGTAGAGATCTCGAAGAGCTTTGCAACGGTATGTTGTACGCCGCGTAACTCCTTACGGATCGAAATTTATGGACACCGAAGCGACGGATACCTAGTCACAAGCCCCACGCCCTCGGTTCGCGGGCCCAGCCTCTATGTGAAGTGATGTTGTCTTGCCCAAGGTGTCATGGGATTCGGTAATAGAAATATGATGGATTAGGTTGTCGTCCATTTCGCTGCTCGCGACATACGATCCAAGACGGAAAAATAGCATAAAAGAAGAAAAGTGTCCTGAAACTGATGAAAACGTTCAATTTTGGGCTCCAAAAATTGGCGCAGCCAAGCAGGCTTGTTGCCGCCTTCGTACAACTCTTGGAGTGCTTTCCAACGGTTTGTTGTACGCCATGTAACTCCTTATGATCAAAAGTTATGGGCACCGGAGCGACAGAGACATGGTCCCCAGCCCCACGCCCTTGGTTTGCTAGCCCAACCTCTACGTGAAGTGAAGTTGTCTTGCCCATGGTGCCGTGGGATTCAGTAATAGAAATGTGATGGATTAGATTGTCGTCTTTTTAGCGGCCCACGACGTACGATCCGGGATGAAAAAACAATGCAAAAGAAGAAAAGTGTCCTAAAACTAATGAAAATGTTCAAATTTGGTCACCGAAAATATGACCAGCCGAGCAGGCTTGTTGCCCCCATCGTAGAACTCTCGGAGAGCTTTTCAACGGTATGATGTGCACCGCGTAACTCCTTACGGATCAAAAGTTATGGGCACTGAAGCGACCGATACCTGGTCACAAGCCTTACGCCCTCGGTTTGCCGGCCAAGCCTCTATGTTAAGTGAATTTGTCTTGCCCAAGGTTCCGTGGGATTCGGTAATGGAAATGTGATAGATTAGGTTGTCGTCCTTTTCGCGGCTTGCGACGTACGATCAGGGACGAAAAAACAGCGCAAAAGAAGAAAAATATCCCTAAACTGATGAAAACGTTCGATTTTAGGCTTAGAAAATGGGTGCAAATGAGCAGGCTTGCTGCCCCTATCGTAGAGCTCTTGGAGTACTTTTCAACGGTATGTTGTGCGCCACATAACTCCTTACGGATAAAAAGTTAAGGGAACTGGAGCGACGGAGAGTTGGCCCCAAGCCCCCCACTCCCTGGGTTTGCGAGCCCAGCATCTCCGTGAAGCGAAGTTGTCTTGCCCAAGGTGCAGTGGGAATCAATAATACAAATGTGATGGATTAGGTTGTCGTCCTTTTCGCGGCTAACGACGTACGATCCGGGACGAAAAAATAGCGCAAAAGTAGAAAAGTGTCCCAAAACTGATGAAAACGTTGGATTTTGGGCTCCGAAAATAAGCACAATCGAGCAGGCTTGCTGCTTCCGTCGTAGAGCTCTCGGAGATCTTTTCAACGGTATGTTGTGCGTCGCGTAACTCCTTACGGATCAAAAGTTATGGGCACTGTAGCGACGGATACATAGTTCGAAGCCCCTCGCCCTCGGTTTGCAGGCCTAGCCTCTACGTGAAGTGAAGTTGTCTTGCCCTAGGTGCCATGCGATTCAGTATTAGAAATGTGATGGATTAGGTTGTCGTCCTTTTCGCGGCTCACGACGTACGATCCGGGACGGAAAAATAGCGTAAAAGAAGAAAAGTATCCCGAAACTGATAAAAATGTTCCATTTTGGGCTTCAAAAATAGGCGCAGCCGAGCAGGCTTGCGGCCCCCTTCGTAAAGTTCTTGGAGTGCTTTCCAATGGTATGCTGTGCGCCACGTAACTCCTTACGAATCAAAAGTTATGGGCACCGGAGCGACGGATACCTGGTCCTAAGCCCCACGCCTTCGGTTTTCGAGCCCAGTCTCTACGTGAGGCGAAGTTGTCTTCCAGAAGGTGGCATGAGATTATGTAATAGAAATGTGATGGATTAGGTTGTCGTCCTTTTCGCTACTCACGACGTACGATCCGGGACGGAAAAATTGCGCAAAAGAAGAAAAATGTCCCAAAACTGATAAAAACGTTCGATTTTAGGCTCCGAAAACAGGCGCAGCCTAGCAGGCTTGCTGGCACAGTCGTAGAACTTTTGGAGAGCTTTCCAACGGTATGCTGTGCGATGCGTAACTCCATCTAGATCAAAAGTTATGGGCACCAGAGCGATAGAGACCTGGTCCCAAGCCCCACGCCCTCAGTTTGCGAGCCCAGCCTCTGCGTGAGGCGAAGTTGTCTTGACCAAGGTGCCATGGGATTCGGTAATAGAAATGTGATGGATTAGGTTGTCGTCCTTTTCGTGGCTCACGACGTACGATCCATGACCAAAAAACAGAGCAAAAGAAGAAAAGTGTCTTAAAACTGATGAAAATATTCAATTTTGGGCTCCGAAAATAGGCACAGCCGAGCAGGCTTGCCGCCCCTATCGGAGAGCTTTCCATCGGTATGTTGTGCGCCGCGTAACTCCTTACGGATCAAAAGTTATGGGCACCGAAGCGACGGATACCTGGTCACAAGCCCCACGCCCTTGGTTTGCGGGCCAAGCCTCTACGTGAAGTCAATTTGTCTTGCCCAAGGTGCCGTGGGATTCGGTAATAAGAAAGTGATAGATTAGGTTGTCGTCCTTTTCGCAACTCACGACGTACGATCAGGGACGGAAAAATAGCACAAAAGAAGAAAAGTGTCCCGAAACTGATGAAAACGTTCGATTTTGGGTTGACTTAGCATTTTAATATTAGTTAGTGGAATTTGTAGGATTAATTAATGATCTAGTGCTTCGTGTAAGATGCTTTCTCAATTAGCGTGTGGGCACGCTCACCTAGGTCTAGGGCACGCACTACGAGGTAAGGCACGAACTACGAGACGAATGCACGTTTCTCAAGTAAATGCACGCAACTCTAAATGAATGCACGTAATTCAACGCAAGGCACACAAAATGAAACACGACTCTTAAACCTAGGCCAAGGCACGCAAATCTAGATTAGGCACACGAAATAAGGTATTGCACGTAAATCGAGATCAGGCCTCACAACCGAAAATAGGTGCAGCCGAGCAGACTTGCTGCCCTCGTCGTAGAGCTCTCGGAGAGCTTTCCAAAGGTATGCTATGCGACGCGTAACGCCTTACGGATCAAAAGTTATGGGCAAAGGAGCGACGGAGACCTGGTCCCAAGCCCCACGCCCTCGGTTTGCAGGCCTAGCCTCTACGTGAAGCGAAGTTGTCTTGCCCAAGGTACCGTGGGATTCGATAATAGAAATGTCATGGATTAGGTTGTTGTCCTTTTCACGGCTCACGACGTACGATCCGGGATAAAAAAACAGCGCAAAAGACGAAAAGTGTCCCGAAACTGATGAAAACGTTTGATTTTGGGCTTCAAAAACAGGCGCAGCCTAGCAAGCTAGCTGCCCCCGTCGTAGAGCTCTCGGAGAGCTTTCCAACGGTATGCTGTGTGTCACGCCCCAACTCGACCTATAGAGGTTAGACTAGGGTGTGATCTAAACATTCATATCATTTCACGTACTTAATCGTTCACTAAGGTTTAACGCTTAACGTTTTAGCCTAAACTCCACAAATTCTTCGGAAAACTGGCAGCATAACAGCTGTAATTGGGCTCTTTAGTTTGACCTAATTTTCTAATGGCCTCAAAACTTTCAATCTCAAATTCGATTTCAATTAAGATTACTATTTATCACCAATTGAAATGTCTACTAGCTATTTTGAGGTCTCGTTTGATTAACAACCTAGCACGATAACTATGCCTCGTTTGTTTGTCAATCCCTATTACAAAAGTGCTTGTTGATCTTAGCTTACCATTGAGCACCTGCTTAAGATTAGATAGATTCATTTTACTTAACTCTTATCTAGTACTTCATAAGCCTGCAGTAGTTACCAATCAAAGTAGCTAAACGAGCAAATAGGGCGTCTATCTAGTTAATATCAGTACAAGTCAGAATTAGACCCCAAATTACAACGGGGGTCATTTACAATAACGACAACAAGTAACATAAGAAATAGTCTTCAAAGCAACACATCGTTCACAAATAGCCACAGTCAAGTAAGGCACGTAGGACAAGCAATCATTCCAAGGAATCATCGTTAGGCACGTTGTCCTCGGGTACTTGTTCCTGGTCTTCTTCACCTAAGATGATAAAAGAGGGTGAGTCTTTATGAACTCAGTGAAGGGGAACGAGAAATAAGTTTTGAAACTCTTTTTCCCGTTCAACTTGTGAAAACCCTTTGCAAGCATGACATGTATCACAAGTAAGTACATAATATAATATAACAGTAAAAGAACTCAATTACCCGTCTTTCCTCCCCGAGGTCCTCTAGGAACCAAGCGAGAGTACTTATACACAGTGAAAAGGATACGGTGAGCTTTTGCTCTCAGTTCATTTCCAGTATCAGTTGTTGCGGCCGACTTCAAATCATCCCCTTATCACGCCAAATGGGTGTACTCCGGATGTACCCCGAAATCCTACGACCCAACTCTCCGAGGAAGTCTAGCCCCCAAGCGAGAAAGGGAATTGGACAATGGTAGTCACAGTTGCACCGGCAAACCCGATGCCGCCCGGTGTGCGTGAACGCTACCACGCCAGAATGAAAGGTTGTAACCTTGTATACAATGCACATTTATGACATTTAATATATCACATTAGGAGGACAACAAAGTAGGTTGCCTCCGAGCAGTCATAAGATTGCACATTGACAAGTAAACACGTGAGACACGATATGACAAGTAATTTTACTTGCAAAGCACATGGAGTTATATGAATATTAAACGGGCAGCCATGTAACGCATGTAAATCAAGTCATATAACTCATTTCGAAGTTCACATAATCAAATAATAAGATTATTCAACAAGCAACGACATCTACATGGGACCGGGTGCAAGAAAGGCCTACTTGTCAACATGTAATCATCGAAATCATGTTTAGGGCTATGAGGGAAACTACGGGCAGCCTACTAATTATATAATTAAACACGATATTCATAGGATCAACACTTAGCGAATTTACCTAGTCACTAGGGTTTCAATTCGTGCTTACCAGTGCGATTAAGCCCCAAGTCGTCTCGTAATTAAACTCAAGCCATGCATTGATTAATTCAAACACCCTCAAGTATTCAAAAAATTCCACACAACATGCAAATGCCACAATCCCAAGCATTTAATACAACAAGAGAAGCTACAAAATTTTTTCTAAGCATATCAATAGGTGAAACCCTCACTGCAATGGACTGTTTTCTCACAATCATTGCAACACGCAAAAAATCTCCAATACCAGTGAACAAGATTTAAAATTAAATCTTAAGGAGTTAACTAAATTCAGAAACAAACCTTGCATCATTTGGAGTTCGGGTTCAAGAGTTATAGCCAAAACCGTGAGACTACACAAAACTGTCCAGATTTGCACACATTTCAATACTTGTCATTTTTGAGGGCCTTAGTGTCAGATTTAGCCTTAGTCCATTTCTGACAAAAATGTCCAGAACTGAAAACTCTATCTGTACACAAAATTTCATGCATTTTGGATATCATTTACTAAGTCAAAACTGGTTCGTTCTACAAGAACAGTGAATCTGCCAAAACCTGCTTCATTTTCCCAGATTTTCCAAATTTGGACACATTTTGATATTTTGCCATTTTTAGGACCTTAGAGTCAAAATTAGATTTGGCCTATTTCTGCGAAAAATATTCAGAACTGGCAAACCTAGTTACCTACCAATTTTCAAGCATTTTCAACATCATTTATGTGGTCAAAATCACCTCGAAACAACAAGACATAAGACTGTCTCATACGCAATTTCATCTAACATCACATTCTAGCCAAATATCTTGTCATGCATGTTTACAAAAGCTCATGAACACACATATATCACAAGTACAGAAGTAAAGATAGATATTTAAAGGCATGCATGTGGTTTTTGAAAGCTTTTCAAGAAGTTTTAGCCCTCACCTTAGCAAGACAACAAAGAAGATGCACAAACTCTTGAGGATGCACAAGATTGACTCTTTTCCTTGCTTAGCCGAGAGACCACTTGAGATTTCACTAATTTCCTAGCTAAGCTACCATGTTCTTAGTAGGTGAATGTGGTTAGAACAAGAAGAAAATGAAATGGAAGCTAACAAACTTACCTTAGCCGAAATGAATGTGCTATGACCTTGCATGTGAGTTTCTTGCAATCTAGCTTGCTTAGTCGAGCTCCCTAGCTTCTTGCATGTCTTGATGAACCATTGAGTGATGAACTTAAGCTAAGGAGAGTAAAATTTCTGCTAGGGCCGAGAGAGAGAGAGAAGAATGAGAGAGTGAGAGGAAAATGAGAGAAGGAAGAAAGAATGAAAGAAAAAATGAAAAGCTTGATAGGTTTAATGCATATGTCGGCCTAGGGCCTTGTAAAATCTGATTTTGTGTCTTCAAGAAGCATGTTTGAATTGTCCTATCATGGGCAAGGGAATGTGTGTCGAGATTGGTGCATTGGGGAGGGTTTTTGAGCCTTTTTTTTATTGCTTTGTGTCATTAGTTGTCATAGAATTGCTAGGAATGAATTTGAATTAAGCAAGCAAGCACAAATGCACAAAAAGTGGTCGGCCAAGGCATTGCAAGAATCTGAATTTTTGTCTTGGTAGAGCAATATTTAATTGTGTGTTTGGGATATGCAAAAGAATAAGGAATAAAGAATAAGAATGTCTAGCTTTTGGTGCAATTTCGTCTTCTAGTGAGTTGAATTTGCAATTTAATATTAGTTAGTGGAGTTTGTAGGATTAATTAATGATCTAGTGCTTTGTGTAAGATGCTTTCTTGATTAACGTGTGGGCACGCTTTCCTAGGTTTATGGCACGCACTACGAGGTAGGGCACGAACTACGAGACGAATACACATTTTCCAAATAAATGCGCGCAACCCTAAATGAACGCATGTAATTCAATGCAAGGCACACAAAACGAAACACGATTCTTAAACCTAGGTCAAGGCACGCAAATCTAGATAAGGGCACACGAAACGAGGTAACGCACGTCAGTCGGGGATTAGGGCACACCATTCTAGGTCAAGGCATGAATAACGAAGCATGCACGAAAACCAAGACAGGGCACGTAATCCAAGGTCAGTCATCTAATTCTTGGCCTATGGCATGCAAATCGAGGTAACACACGTTATTCGGGGTCGGGCCTCACACTGTGCGACGCGTAACTCCTTCCGGATCAAAAGTTATGGGCACCGGAGCGACGGAGACCTAGTCTCAAGCCCCACGCCCTCGATTTTTGACCCCAGCCACTACGTGAAGCGAAGTTGTCTTGCCCAAGGGGCCATGGGATTCAATAATAGAAATGCGGTAGATTAGGTTGTCGTCCTTTTCTAGCCTCACGACGTACAATCAGGGAAGGAAAAACATCGTAAAAGAAGAAAAGTGTCATGAAACTGAAGAAAACGTTCGATTTTGGGCTTTGAAAATAGGCGCAGCCAAGTAGACTTGTTTCCCCCGTTGTAGAGCTCCTGGAGAGCTTTCCGACGGTATGCTATGCGCCGCGTAACTCCTTACGAATAAAAATTTATAGGCACCGGAGCGACGGAGACTTGGTCCCAAGCCCCACGCCATCGGTTTGTGGGCCCAGCCTCTATGTGAAGCGAAGTTGTCTTGCCCAAGGTACCGTGGGATTCAATAATAGAAATGTGATGGATTAGGTTGTCGTCCTTTTCGCGGCTCACGACGTACGATCCGGGACGAAAAAACAACGCAAAAGAAGAAAAGTATCCCAAAGCTGATGAAAACGTTTGATTTTGGGCTTCGAAAATAGGTGCAACTGAGTAGGCTTGTTGCCCACGTTGTAGAGCTCTCAGAGAGCTTTCCAATGGTATGTTGTGTGCCGCGCAACTTCTTAATGATCAAAAGTTATGGGCATTGGAGCGACAGATACCTGGTCACAAGCCCTACGCCCTCGGTTTGCTGGCCCAGCCTCTGCGTGAAGTGAAGTTTTCATGCCCAAGGTGTTATGGCATTCGGTAATAGAAATGTGATTGATTAGGTCGTCATCCTTTTCGCAACAGACGTCGAACGATCCGGGACAAAAAAACAGCGAAAAAAGAAGAAAAGTGTCGCGAAACTGATGAAAACATTTGATTTTGGGCTTCGAAAATAGGTGTAGCTGAGCAGGCTTGCTGCCCCCGTCTTAGAGCTCTTCGAGAGCTTTCCAACGGTATACTGTGCGCCGCGTAACTCCTTACGGATCAAAAGTTATGGGCCCCGCAGCGACAAATACCTGGTCACAAGCCCCATGCCCTCGGTTTGCGAGCCCAGCCTCTACGTGAAGCGAAGTTGTCATGACCAAGGTGTAGTGGGATTCGGTAATAGAAATGTGATTGATTAGGTTGTCGTCCTTTTCGCGACTGATGACGTACGATCTGGGACCGAAAAAACAGCACAAAAGAAGAAAAGTGTCCCAAAACTCATGAAAACGTTCAATTTTGGGCACCGAAAATAGGCGCAGTCGAGCAAACTTGCTGCCCTCGTCGTAGAGCTCTCGGAGTGCTTTGAAAAGGTATGTTGTGTGACGCGTAACGCCTTACGGATCAAAAGTTATGGGCAAAGGAGCGACGGAGACCTGGTCCCAAGCCCCACGCCCTCGGTTTGCTGTCCCAGCCTCTACGTGAAGCGAAGTTGTCTTGCCCATGGTGCCATGGGATACGATAATAGAAATGTGATGGATTAGGTTGTCGTCATTTTCACGGCTCACGACGTACGATCCGGGACGGAAAAATAGCACAAAAGCAGAAAAGTGTACCGAAATTGATGAAAATGTTCAATTTTGTGATTCAAAAATAGGTGCAGCTCACGTCGTAGAGCTCTCGGATAGCAATCCAACGGTATGTTGTGCGCCGCGTAACTCCTTACGGATCAAAAGTGGGGCACCGGAGCGACGGAGACCTGGTCCCAAGCCCTACGTCCTCGGTTTGCGGGCCCATCCTCTACGTGAAGCGAAGTTGTCTTGCCCAAGGTGCCGTGGGATTCGATAAAAGAAATGTGATGGATTAGGTTGTCGTCCTTTTCGCGGCTCACGACGTACGATCCAGGACGAAAAAACATCGCAAAAGTAGAAAAGTTTCCCAAAACTAATGAAAATGTTTGATTTTAGGCTTCGAAAACTGGCGCAGCGGATGAGGTTTGCTGCCCCCGTCGTAGAGCTTTTAGAGAGCTTTGTAACGATATGTTGCGCGCCGTGTAACTCCTTACGGATCAAAAGTTATGGGCACCGGAGCGACAAATACCTGGTCACAAGCCCCACACCCTCGGTTTGCTGGCCCAGCCTCTACGTGAAGTGAAGTTGTCATGACCAAGGTGTTGGGGGATTCGGTAATAGAAATGTGATTGATTACTTTGTCGTCCTTTTCGCGGCTGACGATGTACGATCCGGGACGGAAAAACAGCACCAAAGAAGAAAAGTGTCCCGAAACTGATGAAAACGTTCGATTTTGGGCACCGAAAATAGGCGCAGCCGAGCAGACTTGCTGGCCTCGTAGTAGAGCTCTCGGAGAGCTTTCCAACAGTATGATGTGCGACGCGTAATGCCTTACAGATCAAAAGTTATGGGCAAAGGAACGACAAAGACCTGGTCCTAAGCCCCACGCCCTCGGTTTACGGGCCCAGCCTCTACTTGAAGCGAAGTTGTCTTGCCCAAGGTGCCATGGGATTTGATAATAGAAATGTGATGGATTAGGTTGTCGTCCTTTTCTAGGTTCACGACGTACGATCCAGGAAGGAAAAACAGTGCAAAAGAAGAAAAGTGTCCTGAAACTGATGAAAACATTCAAACTTGGAATCCGAAAATAGGTGCAGCCGAGCAAGATTGCAGTCCTCGTCGTAGAGCTCTCAGAGAGCTTTCCAACGATATGTTGTGCGCCGCGTAACTCCTTACAGATCAAAAGTTATTGGCACCGGAGCGACGGAGACATGGTGCCAAGCCCTACGCCCCTGGTTTGCAGGCCCAGCCTCTACGTGAAGCAAAGTTGTCTTGCCCAAGGTGTCGTGGGATTCGATAATAAAAATGTGATGGATTTGGTTGTCGTCCTTTTCGCGGCTCACGACGTATGATCCGGGTCAGAAAAACAGCGCGAAAGAAGAAAAGTGTCCCAAAATTAATGAAAACACTCGATTTTGGGCTCGAAAAATAGGCGCAGTTGAGCAGACTTACTGCCCTCGTCGAAGAGCTCTCGGAGAGCTTTCCAACGGTATTATGTGTGCCGCGTTACTCCTTATGGATCAAAAGTTATGGGCACCGGAGCGACGGAGACCTAGTCCCAAGCCCCACGCACTCGATTTGCGGGCCCAGCCTCTTTGTGAAGCAAAGTTGTCTTGCCCAAGGTGTCGTGGGATTCGATAATAGAAATGTGTTGGATTAGGTTGTCGTCCTTTTCGCGGCTCACAACATACGATACGGGACGGAAAAACAGCGCAAAAGAAGAAAAGTATCCCAAAACTGATGAAAATGTGCCATTTTGGGCGCTTGAAACAAGCGCAACTGAGCAGGCTTGCTGCCCCCGTTGTAGAGATCTCGGAGAGCTTTCCAACTGTATGCTATGCGCCGCGTAAATCCTTACGGATCAAAAGTTATGGGAACCGGAGCAACGGAGACCTGGTCCAAAGCCCCATGACTCGGTTTGTGTGCCCAGCCTCTACGTGAAGCGAAGTTGTCTTGCCCAAGATGACGTGGGATTCGATAATAGAAATGTGATGGATTAGGTTGTCGTCCTTTTATAGGCTCACGACGTACGATCCGGGAAGGAAAAACAGCGCAAGAGAAGAAAAATGTCCTAAAACTGATGAAAACATTCAATTTTGGGCTCCAAAAATAGGCGCAGCCGAGCAGGCTTACAGCTCCCGTCGTAGAGCTCTTGGGGAGCTTTCCAACAGTACGCTGTGTGACGCGTAACTCCATACAGATCAAAAGATATGGGCAAAACAGCGACAAGGACTTGGTCCCAAGGCCCATGCCCTCGGTTCGCGGGCCCAGCCTCTACGTGAAGCGAAGTTGTCTTGCCCTAGGGTCGTGGGATTCAATAATAGAAATGTGATGGATTAGGTTGTCGTCCTTTTCTAGGCTCACAACGTATGATCCGGGAAGGAAAAACTGCGAAAGAGAATAAAAGTGTCCCAAAACTGATGAAAATGTTCAATTTTGGGCTCCGAAAAAAGATGCAGCCCAGCAGGCTTGCTTCCCCCATCGTAGAACTCTCGGAGCGCTTTCCAACGGTATGTTGTGCGCTGAGTAACTCCTTACGGATCCAAAGTTATAGGCACCGGAGCGACGGAGACATGGTCCTAAGCCCCATGCCCTCGGTTTGCGGGCCCAGCCTCTACGTGAAGCTCAGTTGTCTCGCCCAAGGTGCCGTGGGATTCGATAATAGAAATGTGATGGATTAGGTTGTCGTCCTTTTCTAGGCTCACGAAGTACGATCCGGGAAGGAAAAACAGCGCAAGAGAAGACAAGTGTCCCAAAACTGATGAAAACAATTGATTTTGGGCCCTGAAAACAGGCGTAGCTGAGCAGGCTTTTTATTCCCGTCGTAGAGCTCTCGGAGAGCTTTTCAACAGTATGCTTTGCGCCACGTAACTGAAGGATCTTGTATATTTAGAGCTATAAACATCATCTAGCTAAGAATCGAGCGGAAGCCAAACATGACATTAAAAAATTTCTGGAATTCAAAGCATGATGTTCATATGAAACTCTAATCTTGATATCATGTGATTAACATATGCAAAACATATATATAGCAAATATATATATATATATATATATTGACAAGTGATAGAAGTAGGAGATACCTCTTGTAGACAACTCATAGGAGACATGAATCTGAAATTTCTTATCACTTGATGGAAGACACCATTCCTTGAAAGCACAAGAGCATCAGTCCGTCCACACGAGCAATGAATGGTTTCTCCATTTCCGTGGTTGTTTTGTGCTAGATCTACCATGGAAGATTTATGAGCCTGTTGGTGAAGAAGATAGCAAAACCATTTCCTTCTTCTTCCTTGTTCATGGCTATGTTTTGGTGAAGAAGAAGAGAAGACAACTTCATCTCTTTTGCTTCATTTTTCAGCCATGTATGATGAAGATAATGAAGAAAATAAGGCTTCTTCTTCTCATTATTTGCTGCGTTTTTCTCTGATTTTCAGCCATGGAGGCTTGAGGAGAGAGATAGATGAAGACAACTCATTTCTTGGTTGATGATGAAGACAATTCTTTTTCTTCATCTTTTTCTTTCTCCAACGTGTGGAGAGAAGAGAAGGTGATAAGCCTTGTCATCTTTTTCCCTCTTTTCTTATTCTTGTCTCCTTTTGAAATAAAAGAGAAGACAACATTCCTTGAATTAAGGTTGTGTTGTTTTGTCTTTTTGTTAGAAAATAAAATATGACAACTTAGTCATCTTTTGTTTCTTTTATTGTAGTATTTTTCCACTAATGTATTTAAATATTCAACCTAATCACAATTAGTTGAAATTATGAAAACAACCTTTTCATATTTTCACATTAGCCCTAACACTTAATAATAATTGCATATTGACCCCCAATAACTTTTAAAAGGTCAATTACACAATTGTTAACTCCTTAACAATTACACAATTGTTAACTCCTTAACAATTACACAATTGTTAACTCCTTAACAATATAAGATAAACAAAATATAATTGTTAACACTTTAACAATTCAAGAGAAACTAAACACAATTATTAACACTTTAATAATTCAAGAGAAACTAAATGAATTGTTAACACTTTAACAATTCAAGAGAAACTAAACAAATTGTTAACACTTTAACAATTCAAGAGAAAATAAACGCAATTGTTAACACTTTAACAATTTAAGAGAAACTAAATCAAGCTCAATAGGAAAAACATTCACCATGCTCTATTGTGTGTGACTTTCTAGATTCACTACTATATAGCACTGAAGAAACGTTGAACACTTTCAATGTTAATCGAGCTATTCGATTTGTTTAGAGAATGTCTCCCGTCATTCTCAAAACACCCTTAGAGTTCTTGAATGACGTTCTAGCTACCAACGTATCAAGACAGTTTATAAAGCAATGAAGTCTTATTCAAATGAATCTATTTATGGTCGCCGATTATCGTGCAATCCAATCCTTCCATTAATTGTCCCGTCGAGCAAGAACCATGATTCGATTAAGTTCATAAACTCGATACCATGCATAGATCTAATTGGTGTAATGAGAGATGACACATGGAAAACCCTTTATCCATCATTCATACCTTGGCTAAGGATTTCCTCATTAAACAACCAATCTTAGATCGCATAGGACATCGCCTCACGCCGGAGGTTAACGGATCCTCTCTTGACTACTACTTGTCAATCACTATACCAGACGAATGAAACTGCAAGGGGACGTATCTCATCTCGTTTGTCGAAACAATCATTGTCCAAACGCTAGAATCAAACCCCAATACATACGACAGCCGTAATGTCTCAAGTCTAAGGATTACATGCACAATCGCAACGATTAACAAATTATTAATCCAAAGTCATGTAATTTGTTATTCACGTCACGTTCAATGATCTATTCAACTAATAGTCATCCACATGTTTGTTAATCGCATCGCTATGCTGTTATGGCACGTGGCTCACCATCCTTTATCATTAACATCTCTATGTTAATCAAAGGTAACAACACATGTGATAGTCCGTAATTGATTATTAAAGTCCCGATCAAATAATCTAAGGACTATGAACACTTTAAGTATTTATCATATTAAGGAAATACGCCAACATATTCTAAACGCTTTTAGAATACATTCCTATAATAAAAATACTAGGGACTCATTCATACAAGTAAAGAAGGAGAATATGAATGTCCCAATTATGTCAATATGTAAACGAACATATAAACACTAATGCCATAAGTAAATGTCAAAATGCCCCAATATATGTCATCCAAATATGTAGCATTCTAACAATCTCCCACTTGCACTAATGCTATGAAACATAGTATTAGTACAACAAACAATGATATCGTATACTCATCTTCTCAAAACGAGGACCTAGCTGTGACTGATTGATAGCTACGGTAAGTGGGTTAGCAACATCAAGAGATGTGGTCATTTTTTGCAAAGACATATCTCAATATGATTATTTGCTACAGATACAACACATGAAAATGGAAACGCTTTTCCAAATGTTTGGACATACAGTGAGACCTTGGTTCCACAAGCTTGTGCAGTAGCTCTGTATAGTCGTAACTATAAAAGCTTCACAACTTAACGATAGGAACCATAACCAACTCGTATGATTTCCTCGATCCAAACAACTTCTTTTGTAATATTACATATCACAAAAGACATATGTAATGGAATCTACAGTTTTCTCAGAACCATTCTAACTTACTGAGCTCCCACTACAGATAAACGTGAACCCTAACATAGACATTCTATTATAAGATTCAGATTAAGAATCTGAACTGTCACGCCCCAACTCGACCCCACCTACAATCAGTCAGGACGCAACGGAATTTCGGCAGTATAACGACAGTAAATAGAATACCGAGGTTCTAAACCAACCTCATTAATAACATTAAACATCCAATTCCATAATCATACAATCAACAACTCCTCAACAACATAGTAACACACAACATAACTGTAATATACAATAATCAGTCTTCGTTATCTGCCTCCATTCCAACATAACATACAATACCTCAACCTTATCATACATTTCAAAAATAAGTTGAGACGCATCTACAACTTAACCATAGACAAAAGAAAGCCAATAAGTTAACATCATTTGGATCATCATCTTTTCTACATCTATTACAATAAGAACCATAAAGCATATAAAAGTCTATTAAGCTAATGTACATGACATTAAACAACATAGAATCATGGATAAGACTCAGGAACATATGACTCGTCCACGTAAGGCACATTTTCCTCCTCATGAGGCACGTACCCGTAATCCTGCTCTGCAACACCTGTAAGCATGCAATAATAGAGAGTGAGCTTATATACATAAGCCCAGTGAGGATCTGATAGATCTCGACAGTATTCACTATGCTCCTTGGATTTAGTCCTTTGAGCAAGTAAACACACAACAACAATAATAACATTATCATCACATAACTATATAACCATTCAATAAAGGATACTCTATTTGGTGTAGCTCCAAACGCCATCACGATCTCAACCGTTCTTCTTATAACTCCCCATTACTCACGCACCCGAGGTACCTCACTAGCCCCTCCCTCCATGACACCTTCGTCATGCGAGCTGGGGATAGCCTATGGCAGTCATGCCGTTATCAACCCGACAGCCCAACGCTGCCCGAGAGGTGGCACACACATACCAAGACTCCATAATCATCATCAATCATCAATCAATCATCAATCAATCAATCAATTGGGAGATCAGCAACGAAAGTGCCCGATTCCCGAACTCAATAATAATCAATCAATAATATGGGAGATCAGCAACACAAGTGCCCGATTCCCGAACTCAATAATAATCAATCAATAACATCAATATAACATCAATATTTAATTAAACAACAAACAACGAAGTTAGATGACAAAGTAGGCCATCTAACCGGACATGCATTATATACACAATTAAACCCTAAATTACTCATCAACAACTCACCATTCAACACTCAAACACCACCCAACCATCTAAAGGCATCGTTCAAGAAATTAAAGAATGACAACCTAAACTTCTAAAATTCATAACTTACAATCTACTAAACCAAACATTGCCAAATCAGTTTCTATCACTCACCCATTCAACCTACTACATTAGCCCTCTCGAAAATCCACCATAACACCTCCAAATCATGCCCGATAACCCTAAAACCCTAGGATGTCTTGGCTGGATTTTCCAGATTTTCACACGAACAATGTAATAAAAAATTCGGCATTACAACAGCGCTAACACGTAATTAACAATTATTTAGAAATCGACGGCAATCGATTTCGATCAACACAACTCATTTAATTCAACTTTGAACATTTTAATCAAAATTAAATACCCGAAAAATAAAAATTATGCTACATCCGACAGAAATTCGTAGTATTGCATCAAAATGATCCCTAGCATGCAAGGAGCAATAATCTATCATCAGATTTCAATTCTAACGGTTAAATTTTCATTTATGAGCAAAAGTATAAAAATGACATTTTGAGATCTAGAATTTTTCTCTCACCTTTGATGCGATATAAGCCTAGGAATGCGTGCTATGCGTGCCCAACAAGCAGAATCCAAGTCGGTGCGAAGTTCTACGGACAAAAACTAGGTTTTTCTTTGAAAAATTGGTTGAAAAGCTTGAGTTTTTCTCTTTCTTTTTCTCTCTTCTTTCTCTCGGCCTTGTGTGTGTTTGTGGTGGTGTTTTGTGTTGTGTTGAGTGTGTGTTGATGACAATATATAATTAAAAGCTTAGTCAATTAAAAAAAAATGCAAAGTCAAAGTAGTTTAAGTTAGTATTTTTGTGTTTTCTTGACTTTAATTGCATTTTATTGCTCACCAAGGCTCAAAATAATTATGCAACCCCCAAGATATCTCAAGTGGATTATTTTTAGGTGACAAGAAGTTTTACAATCCAACAATTTCACCCGAGTCGGCTTAAAACTCGATTTTCGCAAAAGTCGGTGTAAAAACCCTAATAAATTCTTAAGCCGATTTTAAAACCGTTTTCATCAAACACAGGTCTATTAAAGTCCGTGGACTAGGTCTAGAAGGGTTAAAAAGACCAGTTTCAAAATTTTAGCGGACGTGTTTCGAAAACACTATTCACTAAAAATCGACGATAAAATTTCTGACTCCGTTTTTTATGAAAATTTCATGAATGCACATTTAGCACGTATTAGGAGTATTGACATCAAAATTATAACTTTCTAGGTCCTATAGCACATAAACAGATCATATGCACGCAAAACGAGGTATAGCACGTAAAACGAGATAAGCAAGAAAGTGGGGTTTCACATGAACTACTAAATCCATTACTTCAGAATTTACTTCCTCCATGAACTAAAATATATATCTTTAGTGCTTCCCAAGTACTTAAGAATATACTTCAATTCTATCAACCATTCCCTAACTTGGATTGGACTAATATTTACTCGTAACACTTTACAGTTTACGCAATATCAAGTCTTGTACATAATATAACAAATATGAAGTTACTATAACTTTGAATACAAATTTGTTATGCAACTAGAGTTTCTTGAACACCTTCAAAACCACTCTTATGTACAATCTAAGGAATATGTCGAGTAATCTATTTGTACTATCATTATAGCTACAAATTCACAAGATACGAACGACAAGTTCTAAATGGAGAGCATTTAATATGACTAGACTATAATTAATATAACAACACACATATCATCAACTATGATATTGAAGTCATCATTATTGCAATCATAGAAAAGTGGATGCGCTCTCACTATTCTTTTGCAATCACAAGGTTCATCTACATTTTAAATGAAATCTAACTCTTTAATCTCATTTGAAATGGGTGAAACATTTCTAAGGAATTCACTTAAAAATCCACAAGTGGATTTATCAAGTATGCACATATTACTCATATCAATAGATCAGAATCATCAATATAGTAATACAATGTGCTATAATGACTAGCATAATACAACGAGACTAAAGCACAATAATTGGTAAAAGGATTTCATCATAGCTAACACTTTGGCTTTGATGATATCTTTTAGAAACCAGTATAGCTATAAAAGGTCATTACCCTTTTCTATTAACTTCAACCTTTATCTCGGAGATCAATATCCAGATTAAGCTAAAGTATATGGAGTCTCATTATTATGCTTTGCATTATATAGTTTCTTGGAATCGATATCAAATATATCATTTCTTTGTAGATCGTAGGATCAACTAATTGATAATTATCTCAAATACACAAACAACGTTTGTGCTTCCAAAAAGATATCCCTATATTCTTTTAAAGAATGAGATACACTACTAGTTTTTCAAAGATCTTGTGTGATGACTCATCTCGGACCTTATTGAATAGATTCATTACTTTGGTCTAGGTTATTTTATAGCTTTAAAGGATAAATCCTCAATTTCTATTTTATTATAAAATAACATATTCTTGAACAAAACCTTTTATTCAAGAAAGATTACAATATAATAGATCAATAGACATTGATCATTAAATAGAAATTATATCCTACAAAACTAGGATATACTATAAAATTACCTTTAACCAAAACTCCCACTAGTCCTTTAAAAAACTTTTCAATAAAAGTAGGACAAACCAAAATTAATACACTTAATACTTGGTTGCCATCCAACTTATATCAAATATAAAGTTCTAGTAATAGTAGGCGATTACTATTCAATATAATATTAAATTAAGGAAAGCATGACCCACAAATAAATAGAATGATTAGTCAAACTAATCAACAACTTTACTATGTCCAACAAAACACGGTTTCTTCAATAAGAAAACCCTATTTATTTGTGGTACACCGGACATTATTAATTTCGATACTATATCAAAATTTTAAGATACTCAAATAAAATAATACTTAAGTATTTTACCTTCATGATCTAATCATAAGACACTAATACATTTTTCTATATGAGCCTATTCACAAATAGCTCTAAATACATCAACATGTACTAATCCAAATAGTCCAGTAGTTTTAATCCTTTATCAAACAAAGGATGACTTGGTTACCATTCCAATAAATAAGATGTATAAGTTGATTAAACCAACCTAATCATCATCTTATTATTAGAAAAACCTAACCATGTAGAAACTACAATTAATTTGGATTATTTAAGTAATCTTAAAATTTGGTGGATGGTTATAACGGTTGACAATATGTTTGCAATACATTCTTTCGTCCATATCAAGATAATAAAGATTGCACCATAATGCGCTTTTACAAGCTTTAGGAATATACATTTTATTCCTAATATCATTTAGGTATAAACCTTAAAATACAAAATATGTCCAAAAGGCATCCAAACAAATTGTCTTTAGCTAACACAACAACCTTTGTTTCATTTGCTAACACTGAAAATATTCCACGCTTCTGAAAGCGCACTACTGAGATTAAGATTCTATCCTCGAACACATTCACTAATGTTTCACTAGAATCCATAAAGTAGTACCAATCACAATCAAAGAAGATTTATAATTCATAGTAGCTTTACAACCTTGACATTCAAGCTATAAAGATACTTTGGATTAAAACCTCTTTTAATGTCCGATTTTAAGGCTATGAAAACATCTTTTACACATGCCTATACAATCCTTAATTTTCTTCTTAGATATGCTCCCACTGGCTAATAGAAATCATCTCTTTTTGCCTTATTTCTTTGCATTACCATTAACCAAAGAGGAAATACAAATATAATAATGAATTCCATTTATATCTAATATCATGCATTAAATATGCTTACCACAAAACCATTTGCTAGTTTAGAATTATATTCTTTATATCTTGCATACCCTTATACAAACTATGAAAGAATACAAATCTTTAGCATATTTAATTTGTTTTACTTATCATCCATAAGTACTACAACTTTTCGTTTTGATACATTATCAAGATGAAAAATAACGGAGCATGTAATTCTAAGATTTCATTAAGTTTCTAAGAACCATTCTTAGATGATAACGTTAATCAAAGAGATTGGTCCGGTTGCACGATATAAAATCTAGTTAATTAAAAATGACGAGTTCATTGTTGTAGCCATAAACGTATGCAGAAAATAAGATCGCTAGTTGACATAAACTTGTTAAAACATTTAATTTGGTCTTTAATTAAATGATACATCCCACTAATTTTATCAAATCTCATACTTCCTAAATGAGATCGTGAATCTAATTAAAGACTCATTAGTAGGTGACCATGATTCTCTTTAATATGAATACCCCTTAGCTTTGGTGCATTATTGGAATATATATACAAAGAGTAAGCAACGATTACTATCTATATCACTATATAGGATATGGCCATTTTGCCCCTAAATCACCGTAACCTCAGCTTTGGTGCATTATTGGAAACGTGATCTAGTTAGATTGCACCCACCGTCACAGTGTTGTGACAATTTGAATCCCGGACCTCAGCTTTAGTGCGTTATTGGCCTCGTGATATTGGAACAACACAACATCACTATACTTGCTAGGTAAACATAATACTTTCATGGAATATGTCTTCCTACCTTTGGGTTAGCCAAGACATACCCAATCGAGCAAATATAACCTAGGATAGTGGAGGGCAACGATAAACACTTTTACCGCTTTACAATCTAAAATGTTTGCACGTAGGAAGATTTTGAATTTAATTAGGTCTCACTTTGCACATTAGTTAATTTACAAGCATACATCATATATAGGCAGATAAATAAACAAACATACAAAATCATACATCATGGTGGATCATGGACTTGGACTATGAATTAAATCAAGTCAAAAATAAAACCTAAACAAACACATCAACATGTCTTCTTTGGTCTTGTCTTCTTGAATTCTTCAAAGATCCAAAGCGCCTCCAACTCCTTGAAAGTCTCCAATGGTCTTCTTGCAAACTTCTTGTAGAAATTACATACATTATGTCTCACTACAAATTTCTCTCAATTGCAAGAAAATAAAACGAGACTTATGTCTCAATTACATACTAATGAATGATATAATTAGTTACAACGCCATCTAATGAAATTACAACTAATTAACCATTCATTAACCAAGTCCATGATCAAATTCACCATTTATCATCCAACATCATTATGTAAGATAAAACTCATAAAGCATAGGATATGCATCATATACATAAACAATAAAGCTAACACAAACTAATGTATCCAATACATTAAATAAATAAAAGGCATGTTTGCAATAAGTTTCATATCTTGAGATTTTAGCATCTCATGTTAAACAACACAAAAGAACTAGATAAAACCAATTTTAAGTTCATACTTGTTCAATAAGGCCCAATGCAAATCCTTTCTTAATTTTATGGCCCAATTTGAGTTCCAAGGCTCATTATAATCTTCACTAAGAAAAACAATCTCATCTAATCTTATTAGATTAAAGCTCACTGATTTTTAAGCCCATTGGACTTAACCAAAGTCAAACCAATTAGTCATGGCTTTTAATTTATGACCCATCATAAATCTGCTGCACATATACCAAATGTTTTGACTAGTTTAGCCTATGTACAGTTCTCCAAAAATTCTGAAATTTTTCAGAGACGTATCTCTTTGAGTGTAGATAGTTTTAGAATCAAACAAAACTCAATTCGGAGTTAAATTGACTGAGTTATGCACTTCGGAACACAACTGCACAAACTGTCCAGCTTTACACGAGAATCAGTGAACTTACTGATTTTGATTTTTTTGAAACCCTTAGCCACGAAATTTGGAGATGCATATTAGAGAATGAAATGTTCTACTATCTCTATATCATAACATATCAAAAAATCAGCCAAATCTAACAACATTTACTATGCCAAAATAGTCACGTAAAAACAGTGGACAAAAATATTTTCAGAAATGTTGAAACTCTTTCCTTGTTCTTTTGTGCTCAAGACTTTAGAAACTTTAAGCAAACACATATGTAATCACATGAACATCAAGTCCTTGCTCTGATACCACTTGAAGGATCTTGTATATTTAGAGCTATAAACATCATCTAGCTAAGAATCGAGCGGAAGCCAAACATGACATTCAAAAATTTTTGGAATTCAAAGCATGATGTTCATATGAAACTCTAATCTTGATATCATGTGATTAACATATGCAACACACACACACATATATATATATATATATATATATATATATATATATATTGACAAGTGATAGAAGTTGGAGATACCTCTTGTAGACAACTCATAGGAGATATGAATCTGAAATTTCTTATCACTTGATGGAAGACACCATTTCTTGAAAGCACAAGAGCTCTAGCCCGTCCACACGAGCAATGAATGGTTTCTCTATTTCCGTGGCTGTTTTGTGCTAGATCTACCATGGAAGATTTATGAGCTTGTTGGTGAAGAAGAGAGCAAAACCATTTCCTTCTTCTTCCTTGTTCATGGCTACGTTTTGGTGAAGAAGAAGAGAAGACAACTTCATCTCTTTTGCTTCATTTTTCAGCCATGTATGATGAAGATAATGAAGAAAATAAGACTTCTTCTTCTCATTATTTGCTGTGTTTTTCTCTGATTTTCAGCCATGGAGGCTTGAGGAGAGGGATAGACGAAGACAACTCATTTCTTGGTTGATGATGAAGACAATTCTTTTTCTTCATCTTTTTCTTTCTCCAACGTGTGGAGAGAAGAGAAGGTGACAAGCCTTGTCATCTTTTTCCCTCTTTTCTTATTCTTGTCTCCTTTTGAAATAAAAGACAACCTTCCTTGAATTAAGGTTGTGTTGTTTTGTCTCTTTGTTAGAAAATAAAAGATGACAAAGTTGTCATCTTTTGTTTCTTTTATTGTAGTATTTTTCCACTAATGTATTTAAATATTCAACCTAATCACAATTAGTTGAAATTATGAAAACAACCTTTTCATATTTTCACATTAGCCCCAACACTTAATAATAATTACATATTGACCCCCAATAACTTTTAAAAGGTCAATTACACAATTCTTAACTCCTTAACAATTACACAATTGTTAACTCCTTAACAATATAAGAGAAACAAAATATAATTGTTAACACTTTAATAATTCAAGAGAAACTAAACAAATTATTAACACTTTAATAATTTAAGAGAAACTAAACGAATTGTTAACACTTTAACAATTCAAGAGAAACTAAATACAATTGTTAACACTTTAACAATTCAAGAGAAAATAAACGCAATTGTTAACACTTTAACAATTTAAGAGAAACTAAATCAAACTCAATAGGAAAAACATTCACCATGCTCTATTGTGTGTGACTTTCTAGATTCACTACTATATAGCACTGAAGAAACGATGAAAACTTTCAATGTTAATCGAGCTATTCGATTTGTTTAGAGAATGTCTTCCGTCATTCTCAAAACACCCTCAGAGTTCTTGAGTGACGTTCTAGCTACCAACGTATCAAGACAGTTTATAAAGCAATGAAGTCTTATTCAAATGAATCTATTTATGGTCGCCGATTATCGTGCAATCCAATCCTTCCATTAATTGTCCCGTCGAGCAAGAACCATGATTCGATTAAGTTCATAAACTCGATACCACGCATAGATCTAATTGGTGTAATGAGAGATCACACATGGAAAACCCTTTATCCATCATTCATACCTTGGCCAAGGATTTCCTCATTAAACAACCAATCTTAGATCGCATAGGACATCGCCTCACGCCGGAGGTTAACGGATCCTCTCTTGACTACTACTTGTCAATCACTATACCAGACGAATGAAACTGTAAGTGGACGTATCTCATCTCGTTTGTCGAAACAATCATTGTCCAAATGCTAGAATCAACCCCCAATACATATGACAACTGTAATGTCTCAAGTCTAAGGATTACATGCACAATCGCAACGATTAACAAATTATTAATCCAAAGTCATATAATTTGTTATTCACGTCACGTTCAATGATCTATTCAACTAATAGTCATCCACATGTTTGTTAATCGCATCGCTATGATGTTATGGCACGTGGCTCACCATCCTTTATCATTAACATCTCTATGTTAATCAAAGGTAACAACACATGTGATAGTCCGTAATTGATTATTAAAGTCCTGATCAAATAATCTAAGGACTATGAACACTTTAAGTATTTATCATATTAAGGAAATACACCAACATATTCTAAACGCTTTTAGAATACATTCCTCTAATGAAAATACTAGGGACTCATTCATACACGTAAAGAAGGAGAATATGAATGTCCTAATTATGTCAATATGTAAACGAACATATAAACACTAATGCCATAAGTAAATGTCAAAATACCCCAATATATGACATCCAAATATGTAGCATTAGGGCATATCTCTAACAGTAAATACTTACGGATCAAAAATTATGGGCACCGGAGCGACAGATACCTGGTCACAAGCCTCACGCCCTCGGTTTGCGGACTCAGCCTCTACGTGAAGTGAAGTTGTCATGCCCAAGGTGTCTTGGGATTCGATAATAGAAATTTGATTGATTAGGTTGTCATCCTTTTCGCGGCTGACGACGTACGATCCGGGATGGAAAAACAGCGCAAAAGAAGAAATGTGTCCCAAAACTAATGAAAATGTTTGATTTTGGGCTTCAAAAATAGGCGTAGTGGAGCAGGCTTGCTGCCCCCGTCGTAGAGCTCTCGGAGAGCTTTCCAACAGTATGTTGTGCGCCTCGTAACTCCTTACGGATCTAAAGTTATGGGCAAAGGAACGACGGAGACTTGGTCCCAAGCCCCACACTCTCGGTTTGGGTCCCAGCCTCTACGTGAAAGGAAGTTGTCTTGCCCAAGGTGCTGTGGGATTCGATAATAGAAATGTGATGGATTAGGTTGTCGTCCTTTTCTAGGCTCATGACGTACGATTCGGGAAGGAAAAACAACTTAAAAGAATAAAAATATCCTAAAACTTATGAAAACGTTCGATTTTGGGCTCTGAAAACAGGCGTAGCCCGGCAGGCTTGCTGCCCCCGTCGTAGAGCTCTCGGAGAGCTTTCTAACGGTATGCTATGCGCCGCGTAACTACTTACGGATCAAAAATTATGGGCACCAGAGCAACGGAGACCTCGTCCCAAGCCCACGCCCTCGGTTTGCAGGCTCAGCCTCTACTTGAAGTGAAGTTGTCTTGCGCAAGGTGCCGTGGGATTCGATAATAGAAATGTGATGGATTAGGTTGTCGTCCTTTAGCGCAAAAGTAGAAAAGTATCCCAAAATTGATGAAAACATTCGATTTTGGGCTCCAAAAATAGGCGCAGCCGAGGAGGCTTGCTACCACCATCGTAGATCTCTCGGAGAGCTTTCCAACGGTATGTTGTGCGCCACGTAACGGCTTACAAATCAAAAGTTATGGGCACCGGAGCGACAGATACCTGGTCACAAGCCCCACGCCCCCGGTTTGCGGGCCCAGCCTCTACGTGAAGTGAAGTTGTCATGCCCAAGGTATCATGGGATTCAGTAATTGAAATGTGATTGATTAGGTTGTCGTCCTTTTCGTGATTCTCGACGTACTATCCGGGACGGAAAAACTGTGCAAAATAAGAAAAGTGTCTTGAAATTAATGAAAACGTTTGATTTTGGGCTCTGAAAATAAGCGCAGCCGAGTAGCCTTGCTACCCTCGTCGTAGAGCACTCGGAGATTTTTCCCACGGTATGCTGTATGACGCGTAACACCTTACGGATCAAAAGTTATGGGCAAAGGAGCGACGGAGACCTGGTCCAAAGCCCCACGCCCTCGGTTTGCGGGCCCAGCCTCTACTTGAAGCGAAGTTGTCTTACCCAAGGTGCCGCAGGATTTGATAATAGAAAAGTGACGGATTAGGTTGTCGTCCTTTTCTAGGCTCATGACGTACGATTCGGGAAAGAAAAATAGCGCAAGAGAATAAAAGTGCCCCAAAACTGATGAAAACGTTCAATTTTGTGCTCCAAAAATAGGCGCAGCCGAGCAGGCTTTCTGCCCCCGTCGTAGAGCTCACGGAGAGCTTTCCAACGATATGTTGTGCGCCGCGTAACTCCTTACGGATCAAAAGTTTTGGGCACCAGAGCGACAGAGACATGGTCCCAAGCCCCACGCCCCCGGTTTGCGGACCCAGCCTCTACGTGAAGCGAAGTTGTCTTGCCCAAGGTGCCATTGGATTCGATAATAGAAATATGATGGATTAGGTTGTTGTCCTTTTCACGGCTCACGACGTATGATCCGGGACGAAAAAACAGCGCAAACGAAGAAAAGTGTCCCGAAACTGTTGAAAATGCTTGATTTTGGGCTCTGAAAATAGGATCAGCCGAGCAAACTTGCTACCCCCGTCATAGATCTCTCGGAGAGCTTTCCATTGGTATGCTGTGCACCGTGCAACGCCTTCCGGATCAAAAGTTATGGGCACCGGAGCGACGGACACCTGGTCCTAAGCCCCACACCCTCGGTTTGCTGGCCCAGCCTCTACATGAAGCGAAGTTGTCTTGCCCAAGATGCCATGGGATTCGATATTAGAAATGTGATGGATTAGGTTGCCGTCCTTTTCGCGGCTCACGAATTACGATCCGGGATGAAAAAATAGCGCAAAAGTGGAAAAGTGTCCCAAAAGTGATAAATATATTTGATTTTGGGCTCTGAAAACAGGTGCAGCCAAGTAGGCTTGCTGCCCCGTAGTAGAGCTCTCGGAGAGCCTTCCAACGGTATGCTGTGTACCGGATAACTCCTTACAGATCAAAAATTATGGGCACCGGAGCGATAGAGACCTGGTCCTAAGCCCCACGCCCTCGATTTGTGGGCCCAGCCTCTACTTCAAGCGAAGTTGTCTTGCACAAGGTGCCATGGGATTCGATAATAGAAAGTGATGGATTAGGTTGTCGTCCTTCTCGTGGCTCACGACATACGATCCGGGACGAAAAAATAGCACAAAAGTAGAAGTGTCCTGAAACTGATGAAAATGTTCGAATTTGGGCTCCGAAAATAGGCGCAGCCAAGCAAGCTTGCTGCCCCCGACGTAGAACTCTCGGAGAGCCTTCCAACGGTATTTTGTGCGCCACGTAACTCCTTACGGATCAAAAGTTATAGGCACCGGAGCAACAGATACCTGGTCACAAGCCCCACGCCCTCGGTTTGCGGGCCCAACCTCTACGTGAAGTGAAGTTGTCATGCCCAAGGTGTGGTGGGATTCGGTAATAGAAATGTGATTGATTAGGTTGTCGTCCTTTTCACGGCTAACGACATACGATCCGGGACAAAAAAATAGCGCAAAAGAATAAAAGTGTCCCAAAACTGATGAAAACGTTCAATTTTGGGCTCTGAAAATAGGCGCAGCCGAGCAACCTCGCTGCCCTCGTCATAGAGCTCTCGGAGAGCTTTCCAACGGTATGCTGTACGACGCGTAACTCTTTACGGATCAAAATTTAGGGCAAAGGAGCAACGGAGACCTAGTCCAAAGCCTCATGCCCTCGGTTTGCTGGCCCAGCTTCTACTTGAAGCGAAGTTGTCTTGCCTAAGGTGCCGTGTGATTTGATAATAGAAATGTGATGGATTAGGTTGTCGTCCTTTTCTAGGCTCACGACGTACGATCCGGGAAGAAAAAACAGCGCAAGAGAAGAAAAGTGCCCCAAAATTGATGAAAACGTTCAATTTTGGGCTCTGAAAATAGACGCAGCCGAGCAAGCTTGGTGCCCCCGTCGTAGAGCTCTCGGAGATCTTTCCAACGATATACTGTGTGCCACGTAACTCTTTACAGATCAAAAGTTATGTTCGCCGGAGCGACGGAGACATGGTCCCAAGCCCCACGCCCCCCGTTTGCGGGCCCAGCCTCTACGCGAAGCGAAGTTGTCTTGCCCAAGGTGTCATGTGATTCAATAATAGAAATGTGATGGATTAGGTTGTCGCCCTTTTCGCGGCTCACGGAGTACGATCCGGGACGAAAAAATAGTGCAAAAGTAGAAAAGTGTCCCAAAATTGATAAAAACGTTCGATTTTGGGCTCCAAAAGAAGGCGCAGCCGAGCAGGCTTGCTGCCCCCGTCGTAGAGCCCTCGGAGATCTGGTCCTAAGCCCCACGCCCACGGTTTACGGGCCCAGCCTCTACGTGAAGTGAAGTTGTCTTGCTCGAGGTACCATGGGATTCGATAATAGAAATGTGATGGATTTGGTTGTCATCCTTTTCGCGGCTCACGACGTATGATCCGGGATGGAAAAACAGCGCAAAAGAAGCAAAGTATCCCAAAATTGATGAAAACGTTCAATTTTGGACTTCGAAAATAGGCACAACCGAGCAAGCTAGCTGCCCCCCGTAGTAGAGCTTTAGGAGAGCTTTCCAACGGTATGTTGTATGCCGCGTAACTCCTTACGGATCAAAAGTTATGGGCACCGGAGCGACAGAGACTTTGTCCCAAGCCCCACGCCCTCAGTTGCAGGCCCAGCCTCTACTTGAAGCGAAGTTGTCTTGCCCAAGGTGCCGTGGGATTCAATAATAGAAATGTGATGGATTAGGTTGTCGTCCTTTTTGCGGCTGACGACGTACGATCCACGACGGAAAAATAGTGCAAAAGAAAAAAAATGTCCTGAATCTGATGAAAACATTCAATTTTGGGCCCCGAAAATAGTCCCGGCCGAGCAGCCTTGTTGTCCTCATTGTAGAGCTCTCGGAGAGCTTTCCAACAGTATGCTGTGCGACTCGTAACTCTTTACGGATCAAAAGTTATAAGCAAACGAGCGACGGAGACCTAGTCCCAAGCCCCACGCCCTCGGTTTGCAGGCCCAGCCTATACTTGAAGCGGAGTTGTCTTGCCCAAGGTGCCGTGGGATTCGATAATAGAAATGTGATGGATTAGGTTGTCGTCTTTTTCTAGGCTCACGATGTACGATCCGGGAAGGAAAAATAGCAAAAGAGAAGAAAAGTATCCCAAAACTGATTAAAACGTTCGATTTTGGGCTCCGAAAATAGGCGCAGCCGAGCAGGATTGCTACACCTGTTGTAGAGCTCTTGGGGAGCTTTCCAATGATATGTTGTGGGCTGCGTAACTCCTTACGGATCAAAAGTTATAGGCACCGAAGCGACGGAGACATGGTCCCAAGCCCCACGCTCTCGGTTTGCGAGCCCAGCTTCTACTTGGAACGAAGTTGTCTTGCCCAAGGTGCCATAGGATTCGATAATAGAAATGTATTGGATTCGGTTGTCGTCCTTTTCTAGGCTCACGACGTACGATACGGGAAGGAAAAATAGCACAAGAGAAGAAAAGTGCCCTAAAACTGATGAAAACTTTCGATTTTGGGCTCTGAAGACAGGCACAGCCGACCAGGCTTGCTGCCCCCGTCGTAGAGATCTCAGAGAGCTTTGCAACGATATGTTGTGCGCCGCATAACTCCTTAATGATCAAAAGTTATGGGCACCGGGGCGACGGAGACATGGTCCCAAGCCCCACGCCCCTGGTTTGCGGGCCCAGTCTCTACGTTAACCGAAGTTGTCTTGCCCAAGGTGCCGTGGGATTCGATAATACAAATATGATGGATTAGGTTGTCGTCCTTTTCGCGGCTCGCGACGTACGATTTGGGACGGAAAAATAGCGCAAAAGAAGAAAAGTGTCCCAAAATTGATAAAAACGTTCGATTTTGGGCACTGAGAACAGGTGCAGCCGAGTAGGCATGCTGCCCCGTCGTAGAGCTCTCGGAGTGCCTTCCAATGGTATGTTGTGCGCAGTGTAACTCCTTACGGGTCAAAAGTTATGGGCATCGGAGCGACGGAGACCTGGTCCCAAGCCCCACGCCCTCGATTTGTGGGCCCAGCCTCTACATGAAGCGAAGTTGTCTTGCCTAAGGTGCCATGGTATTCAATAATAGAAATATGATGGATTAGGTTGTCGTCCTTTTCGCGGCTCACGACATACGATCCGTGACAGAAAAATAGCGCAAAAGAAGTAAAGTATCCTGAAACTGATGAAAAAGTTTAATTTTGGGCTTCGAAAACAAGCACAGCCGAGCAGGCTAGCGGCCCCCGTAGTAGAGCTCTCGAAGAGCGTTCAAACTGTATGCTGTGTGCCGCGTAACTCCTTACAGATCAAAAGTTATGGGCATCGGAGCGACGGAGACCTGGTCCCAAGCCCCACGCCCTCGGTTTGCGGGCCCAGCCTCTACTTGAAGCAAAGTTGTCTTGCCCAAGGTACCGTGGGATTCGATAATAGAAATGTGATGGATTAGGTTGCCGTCCTTTTCACGGCTGACGATGTACGATTCGGGATGAAAAAATAGTGCAAAAGAAGAAAAGTGTCCCAAAACTGATGAAAACGTTCAATTTTGGGCTCCGAAAACAGGTACAGCCGTGCAGCCTTGTTGCCCTCGTCGTAGAGCTCTCGACGAGCTTTCCAACGATTTGCTGTGCGATGCGTAACTCCTTACGGATCAAAAGTTATGGGCAAAAGAGCGACAGAGACTTGGTCCCAAGCCCCATGCCCTAGGTCGGTGGGTCCAGCCTCTACTTGAAGTGAAGTTGTCTCGCCCAAGGTGTAGTAGGATTCGATACTAGAAATGTGATGGACTAGATTGTTGTCCTTTTCGCGGCTCACGACATATGATCCGGGACGAAAAAACAGCGCAAAAGAACAAAAGTGTCCCAAAATTGATGAAAATGTTAAATTTTGGGATCCGAAAATTGGTGAAACCGAGCAGGCTTGCTACCCCCGTCGTAGAGCTCTCGGAGAGCTTTCCAACGATATGTTATGCGCCGCGTAACTCCTTACAGATCAAAATTTATGGGCACCGGAGCGACGGAGACATGGTCCTAAGCCCCACGCCCCCGGTTTGCGGGCCCAACCTCTATGTGAAGTGAAGTTGTCTTGCCCAAGGTGCCGTGGGATTCGATAATAGAAATGTGATGGATTAAGTTGTCGTCCTTTTCGCGGCTCACGACGTACGATCCGGGACAGAAAAAAAGCACAAAATATGAAAAGTGTCCCAAAATTGATGAAAACGTTCAATTTTGGGCTCTGAAAACAGGCGCAGCCGAGAAGGCGTGCTGCCCCTGTCGTAGAGCTCTCGGAGAACTTTTCAACGGTATGTTGTGCGCCGCGTAACTTTTTACGGATAAAAAGTTATGGGCACTGTAGCGACTGAGACCCTGTCCCAAGCCCCACGCCCTCGATTTGCGGGCCCAGCCTCTACGTGAAGCGAAGTTGTCTTGCCCAAGGTGCCATGGGATTCGATAATAGAAATGTGATGGATTAGGTTGTCGTCCTTTTCGCAGCTCACAACGTATGATCCGGGACGGAAAAACAGCGCAAAAGAAGAAAAGTATCCTGAAAATGATAAAAACATTCAATTTTGGGCTTCGAAAATAGGCACAACCGAGCAGGCTTGCTACCCCTATAGTAGAGCTCTCGGAAAGCTTTCCAACGGTATTCTGTGCGCCGCGTAATTCCTTACAGATAAAAAGTTATGGGCACCAGAGCGATAGATACCTGGTCACAAGCCCCACGCCCTCGGTTTGCGGGCCCAGCTTCTACGTGAAGTGAAGTTTTCATGCCCAATGAGTCGTGGGATTCGGTAATAGAAATGTGATTGATTAGGTTGTCCTTTTCGCGGCTGATGACGTACGATCCGGGATGAAAAAACAGCGCAAAAAAAGAAAAGTGTCCTAAAACAGATGAAAACATTCGATTTTAGGCTCCGAAAATAGGCACAGCTAAGCAAGCTTGCTATCCCCGTCGTAGAGCTCTCGGAGAGCTTTCCAACGGTATGCTATGCGCTCTGTAACTCCCTACGGATCAAAGGTTATGGGCATATGAGCGATAGAGACCTGGTCCCAAGCCCCCCGCCCTAGGTTTGCGGGCCCAGCCTCTACGTGAAGCGAAGTTGCCTTACCCACGATTTCGGGGGATTCGATAATAGAAATGTGATGGATTAGATTGTCGTCCTTTTTGCGGCTCACGACTTATGATACGAGATGGAAAAATAGCGCAAAAGAAGAAAAGTATCACGAAACTGAAGTAAACGTTCGATTTTGAGCTTCGAAAACGAGCTTAGCCAAGCGGGCTTGTTGCCCCCGTTGTAGAGCTCTCGGAGAGCTTTCCAACGGTATACTGTGCACCGCGTAACTCCTTACGAATCAAAAGTTATGGGCAATGGAGCGACATAGACCTGGTCCTAAGACTCACGCCCTCGATTTGCGGGCCCAGCCTCTACGTGAAGCAAAGTTGTCTTGCCCAAGGTGCCGTGGGATTCGATAATAGAAATGTGATTGATTAGGATGATGTTCTTTTCGCGGCTCACGACGCACGATCCGGGATGGAAAAATCGTGCAAAAGCATAAAAGTGTCCCAAAACAGATGAAAATGTTCAATTTTGGGCTTCGAAAATAGGCGCGGTCGAGCATGATTGCTACCCCCGTCGTAGAGCTCTCGGAGAGCTTTCCAACAGTATCCTGTGCGCCACGTAATTCTTGACGGATCAAAAGTTATGGGCACCGGAGCGATAGATACCTGGTCACAAGCCCTACGCCCTCGGTTTGCGGGCCCAGTCTCTACGTGAAGTGAAGTTTTCATGCCCAAGGAGTCGTGGGATTCGGTAATAGAAATGTGATTTATTAGGTTGTCGTCCTTTTCGCGGCTGATGACGTACGATCTGGGATGAAAAAACAGCGCAAAAGAAAAAAAGTGTCCTGAAATAGATGAAAACGTTCGATTTTAGTCTCCGAAAACAGGCTCAGTTGAGCAAGCTTGCTACCCCCGTCGTAGAGCTCTCGGAGAGCTTTCCAACGGTATGCTGTGCGCAGCGTAACTCCCTACGGATCAAACGTTATGGGCAAATGAGCGATGGAGACCTGGTCCCAAGCCCCCCGCCCCCCGCCCTAGGTTTACGGGCCCAGCCTCTACGTGAAGCAAAGTTGTCTTGCCCACTGTTCCGGGGGATTCAGTAATAGAAATGTGATGGATTAGGTTGTCGTCCTTTTCGCGGCTCACGATGTATGATCCGGGACGGAAAAACAGCGCAAAAGAAGAAAAGTATCCTGAAACTGATGAAAATGTTTGATTTTGGGCTTCGAAAATAGGCGCAGTAAAGCTAGTCTGCTCCTCCCGTCGTAGAGCTCTCAGAGAGCTTTCCAACGGTATGTTGTGCGCCGCGTAACTCCTTACGGATCAAAAGTTATGGGCACCGGAGCGACGGAGACCTGGTCCCAAGCCCCAGCCTCTACTTCAAGCGAAGTTGTCTTGCCCAAGGTGTCGTGGGATTCGATAATAGAAATGTGATGGATTAGGTTGTCGTCTTTTTCTATACTCACGACGTACGATCCGGGAAGGAAAAACAGCGCAAGAGAAGAAAAGTGTCCCAAAACTGATGAAAACGTTCGATTTTGGGCTACAAAAATAGGCGCAGTGTCACGCCCCAACCCAGCCTATAAGGTTAGACTAGGGTGTGAACTAAACATTTAGGTAATATCACATACTTAATTGTTTATGAAGATTTAACACTTAACGTTTTGGCCTAAACTCCAAAATTTTTTGAAAAATCGGCAGCATAATGGCTGTAATTGGGCTCTTTGGTTTGACCTAATTCTCTAAATGCCTCAATTATTCCAATCATTAACCCAATTCCATTAAGGACTCCTATTTGTCACCAACCGATTTGACTACTAGTTTATCTTGTAGGTCTTGTTTGGTTAATGAGCCTAACATGATAACTATGTCCCGTTTATTTGTCAATTTCCTATCATGCAAGTACCTATTATCCTTTAGTTTGCAAGTGAGCACCTAAGTGAAATTAGATAGAATTAACTTAGTTGATTGTTCATCTAGTGGTTTGAAGGCCTACGATAACTACCAATTAAGAAAACGAAAGCAAACCACCAAATAAAAGTTCGTCCGGCTATAGGTAGTACAATCCCAGAATTAGACCCAAATTACAACGGGGTCATTTACATCAATAAAATGAATAGTTTGCAATCAAACACAACATCCATATAGCAATCACTTTCAGGCAAAGCACAAAAGCACGTAGGGACAAACAATCATTCCAAGGAATCATCGATAGGCACGTTGTCCTCGGGTACCTGTACCTGTTCTTCTTCACCTGTGATAAAAAAGAGGGTGAGTCCTTATGAACTCACCAAGGGGGAACGAGATATAAGTTTTGAAACTCATTTTCCAGTTCAACTTATGAAAATCCTTTTTGCAAGCATGAACACAACAGAAATATAAGTACGGAAACAGGAATACCAGTCTTTCCTCCCCGAGGTTCTCTAGGAACCAAGCGAGAGTACTTATACACATAGTAAAAAGGATACAGTGAGCTTTTGCTCTCAGATCAGTTCCAGGATCAGTTGTTGCGGCCGACTTCAAATCATCCCCCAAACACGCCAGGTGGGTGTACTCTGGATGTACCCCAAAATCCTACGACCCAACTCTCCAATGAAGTCTAGCCCCCAAGCGAGAGAGGGAATGGGACCATGGTAGTCATGGGTGCACTGGCAAGCCTGATGCTGCCCGGTGTGCGTGATCGCTACCATGCCAACAGGAAAGGTTGCAACCTTGTATGCAATGCACATTCATGACAGGTAATATATCACAGTAGGAGGACAACAAAGTAGGCTACCTCCGGACGGTCATAAGATTGCACATTGACTGGTAAACAAGCAGGGCACGATAAGACATGAAATTTCACTTGAAGGCATATAGAGTTATATGAAAATTAAACGGGCAGCCATGTAACACATGTAAAACTGGCCATATAACTCATTAAGAAGCCCACGTGATCAAGTGATAAGATTATTCAACATGCAATGACATCAATCATGGGTTCGGGTGCAAGAAAAGCTTATTTGTCAACATGCAATGGTCAAAATCACATTTGAAGTTATAAGACATTTACGGGCAGCCCACTAAGCATATAATTCCCACACAATGTCCAATTGATCAATACTTAGCAAAACTACCTAGTCATTAGGGTTTCCATTTCATGTATATTCGTGCAATTTGAGCCTCAACCCAACTCAAACCATGCATCATTTAATTCAACATCCTCAAACATTCAAAAAAGTCCACACAACATCCCGTAGCTATAATCCCAATCATTTAATTCAACAAGAGGAGTCACAACAATTTTACTAAGCACAACATTAAGTGAAACCCTTACTGCAATAGGCTGTCTTCTCACAATCAATCGGATAAGAAAACAATATCCAAATTCAGTGAATAAGATGTCAAATTAAATCTTAAGAAGTTAACTAAAATCAGAAACAAACCTTGCACCAATTGGAGTTCGGAATCATTAGATATAGCCGAAACAGTGGAATAGCACAAAACTGTCCAGATTTGCACACTTTTCAGAAATTGACGTTTTTGAGGTCCTTAGGGTCAGTTTTAGCCTTGGTCCATTTCTGACAAAATTGTCCAGAACTGAAAAATATAGCATCAAACCAAATTTCATTCATTTTTGACATCATTTACTAAGTCAAATATGGTTCGTTCCACAAGGTCAGTGCATCTGCCAAAACCTGCTTCATTTTTCCAGATTTCCAGATTTGGTCACATGATTTGCCATTTTGAGGACCTTAGATTCAAAATTAGCTTCGGCCTATTTCTGGGAAAAATATTCAAAACTGTCCAAACTAGTCACCTACCAATTTTCAAGCATTTTCAACATCATTTGCCTAGCTAAACTTACCTCGAATAGACTGGTCAGAGAGCTGTCAACAATTTCGACTTCACCTAGCATCATTTTCAAGCCAAGATCTTGCATGGTTGTTTAAGCTTATGAATGACCATATAGCTAAAGTACAGAAGCAAATAAACACATTTATGATCATGCATGTGAATTTTTGAAGAGTTTTCAAAAGGTTTTAACCCTCACCTTAGCAATCAACCACAAAGATGCACAAAAACTTGTTGAAGCTTCAAATCTCTTCTTCTTCTTGCTTAGCCGAGATTCCAACTTGGTTTCTCTATTTTTCCTATCCTAGTGATCAATCTCTTAGCACATGCATGAGGTTAGAACAAGAAGAAAAGAAATGGAAGCCAAGAAAACTTACCTAGGCCGAAAATGGTGACTCAAAATGCTTGCATGTGTGTTTCTTGCATCCTAGCTTGCTTGGGTGAGTTTCTTTCCTTGTGGTTTGTCTTGATGCACCTTAGGATGATGAAGATGAGCTAAGAGGTGGAGAGAACTCAGCCAAAACCGAAATGGAGAGAGAAAATGAGAGGGAAGTGAGAGAAATTGAGAGGAAATGAGAGAAAATGACAAAAGTAATGGCTTTGCAATTTTTTTTGAGCATATGGTCAGCCTTGGGCATACAAATTCAGACTTTTTGTGTCTTCAAGGAGTATTTTGAAATGGCTAGCATGGGCATGGAACACTTGGTCGAAAATGGTGGAGATTTGAGGAGAATTTGAGCAATTTTTTATGCATTGTGTTAAGTGTTTTGTCATAGTTTGTCTAGGACTAATTTTTTTTTATGCATTTGTGTCATTAGAATTGTCATAGGAATGTTGGGGAATGAGGGAATCTAGGTAGAATAAAATATAGGAATGTTTGTTGATGAGTTGAATTATGAATAGAATAATAGTTAGTGGGAAATGTAGGAATAGTTTAGTATTATTTTATTGTTAGTGGAGTTTGTAGAGAATTTGAATTAGGAATATAATATTGGTTAGTGGATTGTGTAGGATTATTTTAGTGTCTAGTGCTTTGTGTAGGATTCTTTCTTGATCAACGTGGTGGCACGGATTCCTAGGTCTAGCGCACGAATTACGAGGTAGACACAAACTACGAGGTAAGACACAAACTACGAGGCACATCAGGTATTTCAAGACTAAGGCACATAATTCAAGATAAGTGCACGGATTCTAATGCTAACACACGCAACCCTAGGTGAATGAACGTAGATCAAAATAAGGCACGTAATTCAATACAATGCACGTAATTCAAGACACGACTCTTAAACCTAGGTTAAAGCACGCAGTTCAAGGTTAATGCACACGAAACGAAGAGACACACGCAAATCAAGGTCTCGCATGTAAATTAAGGTCATGGCATGTTTATCTAGGTATCGCACATATATCGAGGATTAGGGCACACAATTCTAGGTTAAGGCACGTATAACGAGGCATGCACAAAAACCAAGACAAGGCACTTAATCCTAGGTCAGTCATATAATTAGGGATCTATGGCACGCAAATTGAGGTATGACACGTTATTCAGGGTCGGGCCTCACACGCAGACAAGCAGGCTTGCTGCCCCCGTCGTAGACTCACGACGTACGATCCGGGACGAAAAAACAGCGCAGAAGAAGAAAAGTGTCCCGAAATTGATGAAAACATTCGATTTTGGGCTTTGAAAATAGGTTCAGCCAAGCGGGCTTGTTGCCCCCGTTGTAGAGCTCTCAGAGAGCTTCCTAACAGTATGTTGTGCGCCGCGTAACTCCTTAAGGATCAAAAGTTATGGGCAGCGGAGTGATGGAGACCTGGTCCCAAGCCCCAAGCCCTCGGTTTGCGGGCCCAGCATCTACGTGAAGCGAAGTTGTCTTGCCCAAGGTGTCGTGGGATTCAATAATAGAAATGTGATAGATTAGGTTGTCATCCTTTTCGCTGCTCACGACGTACGATACGGGACGGATAAACAGCGCAAAAGAAGAAAAGTATCCCAAATCTGATGAAAACGTTCAATTTTGGGTGTTCAAAATAGGCGCTGCTGAGCAGGCTTGCTGCCCCTGTCGTAGAGTTCATGGAGAGCTTTCGAACAGTATGTTGTGCACCGGGTAACTCCTTACGGATCAAAAGTTATGGGCATCGGAGCGACGGAGACCTGGTCCCAAGCCCCACGCCCTCAGTTTGTGGGCCCAACCTCTACGTGAAACGAAGTTGTCTTGCCCAAGGTATCGTGGGATTCGGTAATAGAAATGTGATGGATTAGGTTGTCGTCCTTTTCGCGGCTCACGACGTATGATCTGGGACGGAAAAACAGCGCAAAGGTAGAAAAGTGTCCCGAAACTGATGAAAACGTTAGATTTTGGGCTCTGAAAATAGGTGCGGTTGAGCAGGATTGCTGCCCCTGTCGTAGAGCTCTCAGAGAGCTTTCCAACGGTATTCTGTGCTTCGTGTAACTCATTACAGATCAAAAGTTATGGGCACCGGAGCGACAGATACTTGGTCACAAACCCCACACCCTCGGTTTGCGGCCCCAGCCTCTACGTGAAGTGAAGCTGTCATGCCCAAGGTGTCATGGGATTCGGTAATAGAAATGTGATGGATTAGGTTGTCGTCCTTTTCGCGGCTCACGACGTACGATTCGGGACGGAAAAACTGCGCAAAAGTAGAAAAGTGTCCCGAAACTGATGAAAATGTTCGATTTTGGGCTCCGAAAATAGGCGCAGTTGAGCAGGATTGCTGCCCCCGTCTTAGAGCTCTCAGAGAGATTTCCAACGGTATTCTTTGCGTCGCGTAACTCATTACAGCTCAAAAGTTATGGGCACCGGAGCGACGGAGACCTAGTCCTAAACCCCACGCCGTCGGTTTGCGGGCCCATCCTCCACGTCAAGCAAAGTTGTCTTGCCCAAAGTGCCATGAGATTCGATAATAGAAATGTGATGGATTAGGTTGTCGTCCTTTTCGTGGCTCATGACGTACGATCCGGGACGGAAAAATAGCGCCAAAGAAGAAAATGATCCAAAAACTAATGAAAACGTTTGATTTTGGCCTTCAAAAATAAGCACAGTTGAGCAGGCTTGCTGCCCCCGTCGTAGAGCACTCGGATAGCTTTCCAAAGGTATGATGTGCTCCGCATAACTCCTTACGGATCAAAAATTATGGGCAGCGGAGCAACGGAGACCTGGTCCCAAGCCCCACGCCCTCGATTTGCGGGCCCAGCCTCTACATGGAGTAAAGTTGTCTTGCCCAAGGTTCCATGGGATTTGATAATAGAAATGTGATGGATTAGGTTGTCGTTCTTTTCGCGGCTCACGACGTACGATCCGGGATGGAAAAACAGCGCACAAGTAGTAAAGGATCAAGAAACTTATGAAAATGTTCGATTTTGGGCTCCGAAAACAGGAGCAGCCGAGCAACTCCTTACGGATGATGTGCGCCGCGTAACTCCTTATGGATCAAAAGTTATGGGCACTGGAGCGACAGATACCTGGTCACAAGCCCTATGCCCTCGGTTTACGGGCCCAGCCTCTACGTGAAGTGAAGTTGTCATGCCCAAGGTGTCATGGGATTCAGTAACAGAAATGTGATGGATTAGGTTGTCGTCCTTTTCGCGGCTCACGCGTACGATCCGAGATGGAAAAATTGTGCAAAAGTAGAAAAGTATCCTGAAACTGATGAAAATGTTCAATTTTGGCCTCTGAAAATAGGCGCAGCTGATCAAGCTTGCTGCCCCCGTCGTAGAGCTCTCGGAGAGCTTTCCAACGGTATGCTGTGCGCTGTGTAACTCATTACGGATCAAAAGTTATGGGCAAAGGAACGACGGAGGCCTATTCCCAAGCCCCACGACCTCGGTTTGCGGGCCCAGCCTCTACGTGAAGTGAAGTTGTCTAGCCCAAAGTCCCATGGGATTCGATAATAGAAATGTGATGGATTAGGTTGTCCTCCTTTTCTATGCTCACGACGTACAATCCGGGAAGGAAAAACAGGGCAAAAGAAGAAAAGTGACCCAAAACAGATGAAAACATTCAATTTTGGGCTCCGAAAATAGGTGCAGTCGAGCAGGCTTGATGCGCCCGTCGTAGAGCTCTTAGAGAGCTTTCTAACGGTATGTTGTGCGCCGCGTAACCCCTTATAGATCAAAAGTTATGGGCACCGGGGCGACGGAGACCTGGTCCCAAGCCCCACGCCCTCGGTTTGCGGGCCTAGCCTCAACGTGAAGTGAAGTTGTCTTGCCCAAGGTGCTGTGGGATTTGATAATAGAAATGTGATGGATTTGGTTGTCGTCCTTTTCGCAGCTCACGACGTACGATTCGAGACGGAAAAAGAGCGCAAAAGAAGAAAAGTATCCTGAAACTGATGAAATTTTTTGATTTTGGGCTTCGAAAATACGCGCACCTGAGCAGACTTGCTGCCGCGTCATAGATCTCTCGGAGAACTTTCCAACGGTATGCTGTGCGCTGTGTAACTTTTTATGGATGAAAAGTTATAGGCACCGGAGCGACGGAGACCTGGTCCCAAGCCTCACGCCCTCGGTTTACGGGCCCAGCGTCTACGTGAAGTGAAGTTGTCTTGCCCAAGGTACCGTGGATTCGATAATAGAAATGTGATGGATTAGGGTATCATCCTTTTCGCGGCTCACGACGTACGATTCGAGACCGAAAAAGAGTGCAAAAGAAGAAAAGTATCCTAAAACTGATGAAAATATTTGATTTTGGGCATCGAAAATAGGCGCAGCCGAGCAGACTTGCTGCCCCCGTCGTAGAGTTCTCAGAGAGCTTTCCAACGGTATTCTGTGCGCCGCATAACTCCTTACAGATCAAAAGTTATGGGCACTGGAGCGACAGATACCTAGTCATAAGCCCCACGCCCTCGGTTTACGGCCCCAGCATCCATGTGAAGTGAAGTTGTCATGCCCAAGGTGTCGTGGGATTCGGTAATAGAAATGTGATTGATTAGGTTGTCCTCCTTTTCTCGGCTCACGACGTACGATCCAGGAAGGAAAAACAGCACAAAAGAAGAAAAGTATCTTGAAACTGATGAAAACGTTCGATTTTGGGGTATGAAAATAGGCGCGGCCGAGCAGGCTTGTTGCCCCCGTCGTAGAGCTCTCGGAGAGCTTCCCAGCAATATGTTGTGCGCCGTGTAACTCCTTATGGATCAAAAGTTATTGGCAGTGGAGCGACAGAGACCTGGTCCCAAGCCCCACGCCCTCGGTTTGTGGGCCTAGCCTCTATGTGAAGCAAAGTTGTCTTTCCCAAGGTGCCATGGGATTCGATAATAGAAATGTGATGGATTAGGTTGTCGTCATTTTCGGGGCTCACGACGTACGATTCGGGATGAAAAAATAGAGCAAAAGAAGAAAAGTATCCCGAAACTGATGAAAACTTTCAATGTTAGGCTTCAAAAGCAGACACAACTGAGTAGGCTTGATGCCCACATAGTCGAGCTCTCGGAGAGCTTTGCAACGGTATGTTGTGCGCCGTGTAACTCCTTACGGATCAAAAGTTATGGGCACCGGAGCGACGGAGACCTGGTCCCACGCCCCACGGCCGCGGTTTGCGGGGCCAGCCTCTACGCTAAGCGAAGTTGTCTAGCCCAAGGTGCCATGGGATTCGATAATAGAAATGTGATGGATTAGGTTGTCGTCCTTTTCGCGGCTCACGACGTACGATCTAGGATGGAAAAACATATTAAAAGAAGAAAAGTATCCCAAAACTGATGAAAATGTTCAATTTTGGGCTTCGAAAACAGGCACAGCCGAGCAGGCTTCCTACCCCCATAGTAGATCTCTCGGAGAGCTTTCCAACGGTATGCTGGGCGTCGCGTAACGCCTTACGGATCAAAAGTTATGAGCACCGGAGCGACAGAGACCTGGTGCCATGCCCCACGCCCTCGTTTTGTGGGCCCAGCCTCTATGTTAAGCGAAGTAGTCTTGCCCAAGGTGCCGTGAGATTCGATATTAGAAATCTGATGGATTAGGTTGTCGTCTTTTTTGCGGCTCACGACGTACGATACGGTACGAAAAAACAGCACAAAAGAAGAAAAGTATCCCGAAACTGATGAAAACGTTCGATTTTGTGGTATGAAAACAGGCGTGGCCGAGCAGGCTAGCTGCCCCCGTCGTAGAGCTCTCGGAGAGCTTCCCAACAATATGATGTGCGTCGCGTAACTCTTTACGGATCAAAAGTTATGGGCAGCGGAGCGACGGAGACTTGGTCCTAAGACCCATGCCCTGGTTTGCGGGCCCAATCTCTACGTGAAGCGAAGTTGTCTTGTCCAAGGTGCCATGTGATTCGATAATAAAAATGTGATGGATTAGGTTGTCGTCCTTTACGAGGCTCACGACGTACGATACGGGATGGAAAAACAGCGCAAAAGCATAAAAGTATCCCGAAACTGATGAAAACGTTCGATTTTGGGCTCCAAAAACAGGTGCAGTCGAGAAAGATTTCTACCCCCGTCATAGAGCTCTCGGAGAGCTTTCCAACGGTATTCTGTGCGTCACGTAACTCCTTACGGATCAAAAGTTATGGGCAGCGGAGCGACAGAGACTTGGTCCCCCGCCCCACGCCCTCGGTTTATGGGCCCAGCCTCTACGTTAATCGAAGTTGTCTTGCCAAAGGTGCTGTGGGATTCGATAATAGAAATCTGATGGATTAGATTGTCGTCCTTTTCGCGGCTCACGACATACGATACGGGATGGAAAAACAGCGCAAAAGAAGAAAAGTATCCCGAAACTGATGAAAATGTTCGATTTTGAGCTATGAAAATAGGCGCAGCCGAGCAGGCTTGCTACCCCTGTCGTAGACCTCTCGGAGAGCTTTCCAACGGTATGTTGTGCACTGCGTAACTCCTTACAGATAAAAAATTATGGACAGCGGAGCGACGGGGACCTGGTCCCAAGCCCCACGCCCTCGATTTCCGGGCCCAGCCTCTTCGTGGAGTGAAGTTGTCTTGCCCAAGGTGCCGTGGAATTCAATAATAGAAATGTGATGGATTAGGTTGTCATACTTTTCGCAGCTCACGACGTACGATCCGGGACAGAAAAATAGCAAAAAAGCATAAAAATGTCCCGAAATTAATGAAAACGTTCGATTTTGGGCCTGAAAACAGGTGCAGCCTAGATTTCTGCCCCCGTTGAAGAGCTCCTGGAGAGCTTTCCAATGATATTCTGTGTGCCGCGTAATACCTTACAAATCAAAAGTTATGGGCACCGGAGCGACTGATACTTGGTCACAAGCCCCACGCCTCGGTTTACGGGCCGAGCCTCTACGTAAAGTGAAGTTGTCATGCCCAAGGTGTCGTGGGATTCAGTAATAAAAATGTGATTGATTAGGTTGTCATTTTTTTTGCGGCTGACGACCTACGATCTGGGACGACAAAATAGCGCAAAAGAAGAAAAGTATTCCAAAACTGATGAAAATGTTCAATTTTGCCTCGGACAATAGACGCAGCTGAGCAAGGTTGCTGCCCCCATCGTAGAGCTCTCGAAGAGCTTTCCAACGGTATGCTGTGCGCCGCGTAACTCCTTACGGATCAAAAGGTATGGGCATCGGAGCGACGGAGACATGGTCCCAAGCCCCACGCACTCGGTTTACGGGCCCAGCCTCTACGTGAAGCTTAGTTCTCCTGCCCAAGGTGCCATGGGAATCGATAATAGAAATGAGATTGATTAGGTTGTCGTCCTTTTCGCGGCTCACGACGTACGATAGGGGACGGAAAAATAGCCCAAATGAAGAAAAGTTTCATTAAACTGATGAAAACGTTCAATTTTGGGCTCCAAAAATAGGTGCAGCAGAGCAGGCTTGCTGCGCTCGTCGTAGAGCTCTTAGAGAGCTTTCCAACGGTATGATGTGCCCCGTGTAACTCCTTGCGGATCAAAAGGTATGGGCACCGGAACGACGGAGACCTGGTCCCAAGCCCCACGCCCTCGGTTTGCAGGCCCAACCTCTACGTGAAGTGAAGTTGTCTTGCCTAACGTGCCGTAGGATTCAAAAATAGAAATGTGATGGATTTGGTTATTTTCTTTTTCGCGGCTCACGACGTACGATCCGGGAGGGAAAAAGAGCGCAAAAGAAGAAAAGTATCCTGAAATAGATAAAATTTTTTGATTTTGGGCTTCGAAAACAAGCGCAGCCGAGCAGGCTTGCTGCCCCCGTCGTAGAGCTCTCAGAGAGCTTCCCAACGGTATTCTGTGCGCCGCATAACTCCTTACGGATCAAAAGTTAATGGCACCGAAGAGACAGATACCTAGTCATAAGCCCCACGCCCTCGGTTTATGGGCCCAGCCTCTACGTGAAGTGAAGTTGTCATGCCCAAGATGTTGTGGGATTCAGTAATAGAAATGTGATTGATTAGGTTGTCGTCCTTTTTGCTGCTGGCGACCTACGATCCGGGACGACAAAATAGCGTAAAAGAAGAAAAGTATCCCAAAACTGATGAAAATGTTCAATTTTGGTCTTTGACAATAGGCATAGCCGAGCAAGCTTGATGTCCCCGTCGTAGAGCTCTCGGAGAGCTTTCCAATGGTATGCTGTGCGCCGCGTAACTCATTACGAATCAAAAGTTATGGGCAAAGGAGTGACGAAGACCTGGTCCCAACCCCACGACCTCGGTTTGCGGGCCTAGCCTCTACGTGAAGCGAAGTTGTCTAGCCCAAAGTGCCGTGAGATTCGATAATAGAAATGTGATGGATTAGGTTGTCGTCCTTTTCTAGGCTAACGACGTACGATCCAGGAAGGAAAAATAGAGCAAGAGAAGAAAAGTGTCCCAAAACTGATGAAAACATTCAATTTTGGGCTCCGAAAATAAGCACAGCCGAGCAGGCTTGCTGCCCCCATAGTAGAGCTCTCGGAGAGCTTCCCAACAATATGCTGTACGCCTCGTAACTCCGTAAGGATCAAAAGTTATGGGCAGCGGAGCGACGGAGACCTGGTCCCAAGCCCCACGCCCTCGGTTAGCGGGCCCAGCTTCAACGTGAAGCGAAGTTGTCTTGCCCAAGGTGCCATGGGATTCGATAATAGAAATGTGACGGATTAGGTTGTTGCCCTTTTCGCGGCTCCCGACGTACGATCCGAGATGGAAAAACACAGATAAAAAAGAAAAGTATCCCAAAACTGATGAAAACTTTCGATTTTGGGCTTCGAAAATAGGCACAGCCGAGCAGACTTGCTGCCCCTATAGTAGAGTTCTCGGAGAGCTTTCTAACGGTATGATGTACGCTGCGTAACTCTTTACGGATCAAAAGTTATGGGCACCGGAGCGACGGAGACCTGGTCCCACGCCCAACGCCCTCGGTTTGCTGGCCCTGCCTCTATGTTAAGCGAAGTTGTCTTGCCCAAGGTGCCATGGGATTCGATAATAGAAATGTGATGGATTAGGTTGTTGTCCTTTTCGTGGCTCACGACGTACGATCCGGGACGGAAAAACTGTGCAAAAGAAGAAAAGTGTCCCGAAACTGATAAAAATGTTCAATTTTGGGCTTTGAAAAAAAGCACAGCCGAGCAGGCTTGCTGCCCCTATAGTACAGCTCTCATAGAGTTTTCCAACGGTATGCTGTGCGCCGCGTAACTCCTTATGGATCAAAAGTTATGGGCACCGGAGCGACGGAGACCTGGTCCCACGCCCCACGCCCTCGTTTTGCCGGCCAAGCCTCTACGTTAAGCGAAGCTGTCTAGCCCAAGGTGCCGTGGGATTCAATAATAGAAATGTGATGGATTAGATTGTCGTCTTTTACGCGACTCACGACGTACGATCCGGGATGAAAAAACAGCGCAAAAGCAAAAAAGTATCCCGAAACTAATGAAAACGTTCAAGTTTGGGCTCCAAAAACAGGTGCAGTCGAGAAGGATTGCTGCCCCCGTCGTAGAGCTCTCGGAGAGCTTTCCAATTGTATTCTGTGTACCGCGTAACTCCTTACGAATCAAAAGTTATGAGCAGCGAAGTGATGGAGACCTGGTCCCATGCCCTCGGTTTATGGGCCCAGCCTCTAAGTTAAGCAAATTTGTCTTGTCCAAGGTGCCGTGGGATTCGATTATAGAAATCTGATGGATTAGGTTGTCATCCTTTTCACGGCTCACGACGTACGATACAGGATGAAAAACGGCGCAAAAGAAGAAAAGTATCCCGAAATTGATGAAAACGTTCGATTTTGGGCTATGAAAACAGGCGCGGTCGAGCAGGCTTACTGCCCCCGTCGTAAAGCTCTTGGAGAGCTTTCCAATGGTATGTTGTGCGCCGCATAACTCTTTACGGTTAAAAAATTATGGGCAACGGAGCGACGGAGACCTGGTCCCATGGCCCTCGCCCTTGATTTGCTGGCCCAGCCTCTGCTTGGAGTAATGTTGTCTTGCCCAAGGTACTATGGGATTCGATAATAAAAATGTGATGGATTAGGTTGTCGTCCTTTTCGCGGCTCACGACGTACAATCCGGGACGGAAAAATAGCCAAAAAGTAGAAAAGTGTCCCGAAACTGATAAAAACGTTCAATTTTGGGCACTAAAACCAGGCGCAGCCAAGCAGGATTACTGCCCCCGTCGAAGAGCTCTCGGAGAGCTTTCCAACTGTAACACCCCGATCCCTCTCGAGACCGGGAGTTCTATCAATCGATCTAAACACAACCCAAACCAAACCCGGGCATAAATTTTCAGGGAAAACGGACGGAGTCTCCCCTGTTTATAGGCGAAATGCAAAACCTGTAATAGCATATAAATGGACCACCACCGTGTCCAACCACACAAAACTTCCTCAAGGCCATCCGAGCCTCGGTTCTCAACAATTTAAACTCAGCAAGTATACATACATTTCCAATTAGAAAACTAACCTATCTTTTCATTTTGACAAGTACATTCAATCTAGGCAATTAAACCAAACTAAGCTACTGCATAAATAGACTATCATGCCATTCTAGTTCTTTTCTTTTGGACATTACAAACATGCATTTGAAGTTAAGTTATAATAACTAGATACATAATCTAACTTATCAAATTACTTCAACAATCTAACGAAACTTAAATTACATACTTTTAGCATTAAATACATACAACATATGAAAGCATATATCTTCACAACTTCGACACTCAAGCCACATAGGCACGCAAAACAACTCTTCAGGCAACAACTTCCACGAAATCATGAACTTCCAGCTAACATGACATTTCCTGAAATGTGGTGGTGAGGAGTGAGTATACACAACACGTATACTCAGTGAAGGCGAGACAGATATCGAATTGGAGAGAAAGAAAGTCGTGCAATGCAAATAGACACAGCTAAGCAATAAAATCAATAAGAAAGCATTCAATACAAACGACAATATATTAAACATTCAAGAAAGCATTAACACAACCATTCAAAGCTATACCACACTCTGAAGGCTATGGTTCACTCTTACGAGCAATATACCATTTTACGAGCGATACATCAATCTCGAGCTTGATGTTGACAACGATGACAATAAGCGCGCATCCACCTTATAACACCAGTTTGGAATACCCCGGGAGTATCCATCAATTCTACGACCCAAATCTCCCTGGGAGGCAACCCAAGCGAAAAAAGGGAATAGCAGCGGAGCTAGAGCAACCAACACTGGCAACCCGAGGCTACCCAGAGAGGCCCATCACTCACGCGCGAGACACTATGCAATGCAAGACTCGATACAAGGCAATAAACGAGCGATAGCACAACAATACAAACTAGTGACAAGAAACGAGATAACAAGCAATCACAATCAATACTAGCATACAACTAACTTTTCAAGCATAACAACACAGATAGAGGAGATAAACGAGATATCAAGCATTATTCAACAACTGTTAAACATTTCAATCAATAATCAACCCTAACAAGCGTAATAAGCATTAACAAGCATTTGCAATCAAACAAGTAACAAGAAGAACATCAACTAACATTATCAAGCAATAACAAGTATTCTATAGGCATTATAAGCATTCTATAAGCATTATAAACATTCTATAAGCATTATAAACATTCTATAAGCATCATAAACATTCTATAAGCAACATACTATGAAATCACACAAAATTCCAAAAATGACCCCAACTTTCAAAACGCTACTACTTTCAAACGAGCCACGAGCTTTGGAAACTGACTTCACCAATCCTCCTAGGTCACTATAAGGCACGTCTAAAGACCCCGAAACTCTACTTTACCCTAGAATTCACGCAAAGTCCCGATTTCTCCCTTTGCTCGTTTGAACTACAACTATACCAACCAAACACCCAACCAATGCCATAATCGCACCAAAAGTGCTTCTATGGCCTCCCGAAACAATGCCAACACGCAAAACGAAAAATCGCTAAACTCGACCTAAACGACTCCGACTTTCACCAAGGCGTTTTTCTCATTTTTTCCATTACGCAACCTAAACAAATCATACATTTAGACATTCTAGCATACCTAGCACCTTTTCACATCAACAGAAAGCATAACAGCGCAACTTCATCGAAACGGGGGTTTACTATTCACAATTTACTATTCATTACACAATTTATATTTCAATTTCAATATTCAACCGCAGAAAATGTTAAAAAGCTATAAATACACGTTCTACAATTTCTAGAGAACATTCTTTAAGCAATGAAACGGACAAAATAACAACCTACAGTTAAATCACAAAAATTAAAGTTTACGTTCAATATTTTCAAATGTGCAAATAACGATGAAACCCTCACCTTAGATGCTCCTAGACGCTAGGAAAACCACGCTGGATGCCTCGGAAACCACCCCGCACAAGCTCTCGCGAAGAAATTGAAGTTTGAAGTTGAAATGTTTTTTTTTTCTTTTTTCCTCCATGGTTTCAGCCATGGCCTTTTATTTACTGATTTTTGCTCTTTGTTTAATATTTCACACTTAAATAAAAAAAATGACAAATGGTCAAAGCTTCGGTCAACCCGCTAAACCAAAACAGCTATGCGCGACCTTACGAAAACGGCCATAACTTCTTCTAGAAAACTCCAATTCACGAACGGTTTGAAGCCTCAGAAACTAGACTCATAGAGCTTTCCAACCATATATAATTTGCTCCCTAACTCTTCCCTAATTGGTTCAGATTTAATTCCAAAGTTGACCCAAAATTTGACTAACTTAACATTGCATTTTTAGGATAAAACAACTAAGGAAATATCAATTCTAGCAAACAACAATTAAATTATAAAATTTAAGTCACTAAAATACTAGTTTCACTATTTGCCGAGGACTCGAATTCATTCCTAACTATCTCTCTCGATATGCTATGCACTTTGCGTCAACCAAGAAGTGACAATTAAACCTCAAAGAATCTAAGAAATATATCATTTTTGGAAAGCATCATAGTTTAAAATTTACTCCGGCTCGGAGTTACTTTCCTCATTTATTTGAAAACCGAGTGATTTTAATGTAAGACACCCAAAACCGATAATTAAAATAATCAAAACAATCAAGGTAATCAATATTCATTTAAAATAATTAATTTAACTATTTCTAGAACATTTTAAAGAATTATGAAGTAAATGTTAAGTTACAAATGAACAAATAAATATAAATATGTAATCAAGTGCAATTAAATATTATCATTTAAGATGGCACTTAATTAAATACAAGATAATAAATTCAATTACTATAATTAATAGAAATAGATAATAGTCTTTTAATTATTCAATATACAATTACTAAATGCTTCCAAGAGAAATATTAAATTAGTGCATATTGGTTGATTTAACTAATTAAACATTTAATTAAATGCAGTCAAATGCTATTAAATGCATGCCGGGATCGGGTTATCACATCCTTCCCCCCTTAAAACAATTGCGTCCTCGCAATTCTTCTTCCAATAGAACTCAGCAGGATCTGAAATCCAATTCTGACTAATCTTCATCGGTTGCTAAGCAAAATAATATATAAGAATGCCCGTAGGAAATCCCGAATAGAAATTCCAATCAAGAATGCCGAGGAAATACCAACTAAAGACTGAAGCAAAGACACTGTAGATATCATCAATACCACATACTAATGGCAGGAAGAGTACCGAAGGAGTACCCTATTTAAGAATCTTCAATAGAAGTCTAACAAGTACCAAATAAGAAAGTTAAGAGATAGCCAGAGTAGATACACCTCATGCAGTACTGACTACCGTAAATATACCCAGCTGAAAGTTCTGTAAAGGATTATAGAGAAGAATACCAAAGGCCAACCTCTAATTGAAATCTTCCAATCACTGTGTTCCTACCGCAACATCTTAGTCAAACAGCAAATATAGATTCCCCTGAGTGGAAAGGCCGAAGGAGAAGCCGTAAACAGTACAAGATAATATGTCCAAGCAGAATTCCAAGTGTAGGATCTTCCAATAAATGCCAATAAGGAAAAATACTAGTAAAATGCCCGATAAGGGTTCCAAAGAATATCGTAAGTAATATGAGATAATGAGTCTGATAGGAATTCCAGTTACCAAATCAACTGAGGGATGCCAAAGAAAATACCCGAACAATGCTCCAGTAAGAAAGTACTAAGAATTGCCCAATAAGTAATACTAAATAAATGGCCACTCAGAATCCTAGAGAATGCCATTGAAGAATTTTCCAATAAGGAATACCAGTAGCACTCCAATAAAGACCAAGACACATATACCATAGATAATACCATGCAGTAAGTCCAACTGAAAATCCAATAGCCAAGTCCACCAAGTAGTGCCAACAAAAGTCCCAAAGAACACCCATTAAGAAAACCAAAGAATGCTCCAAAGAACAACCAAATAAAACCCCAAGAGAAAGCTGCTCTTTCACAACTGTTAGGCACAGAGGAGGACCATAGAGATTCGCCAATAACCGAGCTCCAAAAGCAAACACCAATTCCCAAATAAAGGTTAGTCAAATACCATTAATTTCCTGCCAATCCATACACCTTGAGAAGCTAGCTGTGAACCACTTTCTTCAGGGAGGAAGAGGACTTACTTACCATTTCCATAAGACATGTATGAATGCCAATATATCACAGTTATACACATGCCTTAAACTATTATGCAAGCAAGTTTACAAATCAGTTTATTCAACAAAGTCACTCAATCACGACAATCAAGTCAAGCACAACATAATTAATTCAAATGACGGAATAGCTAATTCAAGACATTCCAATACACACATTACAAGCAATACTTCAAGCATATACTAATCCACGAGGTCGATTCAATTCACGATGCCTATTCGATAGGTCAATTCAATGCACAACTAGACACTTTACCTTACATAGCACACAATTAACACATAACACATAACTATATCACATAGGAGCACACATTCATGTCAAGACACATAATCTCACATACAAGCATACACTTTCAAGACACACTTAACAAGCACACATTCAAGGGTCACTACCCACCAGACCGAGGACCCTGTCCCGGCTTATGAGCTAGACAAGCTCTGATACCACCTGTAACACCCCGATCCCTCTCGAGACCGGGAGTTCTATCAATCGATCTAAACACAACCCAAACCAAACCCGGGCATAAATTTTCAGGGAAAACGGACGGAGTCTCCCCTGTTTATAGGCGAAATGCAAAACCTGTAATAGCATATAAATGGACCACCACCGTGTCCAACCACACAAAACTTCCTCAAGGCCATCCGAGCCTCGGTTCTCAACAATTTAAACTCAGCAAGTATACATACATTTCCAATTAGAAAACTAACCTATCTTTTCATTTTGACAAGTACATTCAATCTAGGCAATTAAACCAAACTAAGCTACTGCATAAATAGACTATCATGCCATTCTAGTTCTTTTCTTTTGGACATTACAAACATGCATTTGAAGTTAAGTTATAATAACTAGATACATAATCTAACTTATCAAATTACTTCAACAATCTAACGAAACTTAAATTACATACTTTTAGCATTAAATACATACAACATATGAAAGCATATATCTTCACAACTTCGACACTCAAGCCACATAGGCACGCAAAACAACTCTTCAGGCAACAACTTCCACGAAATCATGAACTTCCAGCTAACATGACATTTCCTGAAATGTGGTGGTGAGGAGTGAGTATACACAACACGTATACTCAGTGAAGGCGAGACAGATATCGAATTGGAGAGAAAGAAAGTCGTGCAATGCAAATAGACACAGCTAAGCAATAAAATCAATAAGAAAGCATTCAATACAAACGACAATATATTAAACATTCAAGAAAGCATTAACACAACCATTCAAAGCTATACCACACTCTGAAGGCTATGGTTCACTCTTACGAGCAATATACCATTTTACGAGCGATACATCAATCTCGAGCTTGATGTTGACAACGATGACAATAAGCGCGCATCCACCTTATAACACCAGTTTGGAATACCCCGGGAGTATCCATCAATTCTACGACCCAAATCTCCCTGGGAGGCAACCCAAGCGAAAAAAGGGAATAGCAGCGGAGCTAGAGCAACCAACACTGGCAACCCGAGGCTACCCAGAGAGGCCCATCACTCACGCGCGAGACACTATGCAATGCAAGACTCGATACAAGGCAATAAACGAGCGATAGCACAACAATACAAACTAGTGACAAGAAACGAGATAACAAGCAATCACAATCAATACTAGCATACAACTAACTTTTCAAGCATAACAACACAGATAGAGGAGATAAACGAGATATCAAGCATTATTCAACAACTGTTAAACATTTCAATCAATAATCAACCCTAACAAGCGTAATAAGCATTAACAAGCATTTGCAATCAAACAAGTAACAAGAAGAACATCAACTAACATTATCAAGCAATAACAAGTATTCTATAGGCATTATAAGCATTCTATAAGCATTATAAACATTCTATAAGCATTATAAACATTCTATAAGCATCATAAACATTCTATAAGCAACATACTATGAAATCACACAAAATTCCAAAAATGACCCCAACTTTCAAAACGCTACTACTTTCAAACGAGCCACGAGCTTTGGAAACTGACTTCACCAATCCTCCTAGGTCACTATAAGGCACGTCTAAAGACCCCGAAACTCTACTTTACCCTAGAATTCACGCAAAGTCCCGATTTCTCCCTTTGCTCGTTTGAACTACAACTATACCAACCAAACACCCAACCAACGCCATAATCGCACCAAAAGTGCTTCCATGGCCTCCCGAAACAATGCCAACACGCAAAACGAAAAATCCCTAAACTCGACCTAGACGACCCCGACTTTCACCAAGGCGTTTTTCTCATTTTTCCCATTACGCAACCTAAACAAATCATACATTTAGACATTCTAGCATACCTAGCACCTTTTCACATCAACAGAAAGCATAACAGCGCAACTTCATCGAAACGGGGGTTTACTATTCACAATTTACTATTCATTACACAATTTATATTTCAATTTCAATATTCAACCGCAGAAAATGTTAAAAAGCTATAAATACACGTTCTACAATTTCTAGAGAACATTCTTTAAGCAATGAAACGGACAAAATAACAACCTACAGTTAAATCACAAAAATTAAAGTATACGTTCAATATTTTCAAATGTGCAAATAACGATGAAACCCTCACCTTAGATGCTCCTAGATGCTAGGAAAACCACGCTGGATGCCTCGGAAACCACCCCGCACAAGCTCTCGCGAAGAAATTGAAGTTTGAAGTTGAAATGTTTTTTTTTTCTTTTTTTCCTCCATGGTTTCAGCCATGGCCTTTTATTTACTGATTTTTGCTCTTTGTTTAATATTTCACACTTAAATAAAAAAAATGACAAATGGTCAAAGCTTCGGTCAACCCGCTAAACCAAAACAGCTATGCGCGACCTTACGAAAACGGCCATAACTTCTTCTAGAAAACTCCAATTCACGAACGGTTTGAAGCCTCAGAAACTAGACTCATAGAGCTTTCCAACCATATATAATTTTCTCCCTAACTCTTCCCTAATTGGTTCATATTTAATTCCAAAGTTGACCCAAAATTTGACTAACTTAACATTGCATTTTTAGGCTAAAACAACTAAGCAAATATCAATTCTCGCCAACAACAATTAAATTATAAAATTTAAGCCACTAAAATACTAGTTTCACTATTTGCCGATGACTCGAATTCATTCCTAACTATCTCTCTCGATATGCTATGCACTTTGCGTCAACTAAGAAGTGACAATTAAACCTCAAAGAATCTAAGAAATATATCATTTTTGGAAAGCATCATATTTTAAAATTTACTCCGGCTCGGAGTTACTTTCCTCATTTATTTGAAAATCGAGTGATTTTAATGTAAGACAACCAAAACCGATTATTAAAATAATCAAAACAATCAAGGTAATCAATATTCATTTAAAATAATTAATTTAACTATTTCTAGAACATTTTAAAGAATTATGAAGTAAATGTTAAGTTACAAATGAACAAATAAATATAAACATGTAATCAAGTGCAATTAAATATTATCATTTAAGATGGCACTTAATTAAATACAAGATAATAAATTCAATTACTATAATTAATAGAAATAGATAATAGTCTTTTAATTATTCAATATACAATTACTAAATGCTTCCAAGAGAAATATTAAATTAGTGCATATTGGTTGATTTAACTAATTAAACATTTAATTAAATGCAGTCAAATGCTATTAAATGCATGCCGGGTTCGGGTTATCACATCCTTCCCCCCTTAAAACAATTGCGTCCTCGCAATTCTTCTTCCAATAGGACTCAGCAGGATCTGAAATCCAATTCTGACTAATCTTCATCGGTTGCTGAGCAAAATAATATATAAGAATGCCCGTAGGAAATCCCGAATAGAAATTCCAATCAAGAATGCCGAGGAAATACCAACTAAAGACTGAAGCAAAGACACTGTAGATATCATCAATACCACATACTAATGGCAGGAAGAGTACCGAAGGAGTACCCTATTTAAGAATCTTCAATAGAAGTCTAACAAGTACCAAATAAGAAAGTTAAGAGATAGCCAGAGTAGATACACCTCATGCAGTACTGACTACCGTAAATATACCCAGCTGAAAGTTCTGTAAAGGATTATAGAGAAGAATACCAAAGGCCAACCTCTAATTGAAATCTTCCAATCACTGTGTTCCTACCGCAACATCTTAGTCAAACAGCAAATATAGATTCCCCTGAGTGGAAAGGCCGAAGGAGAAGCCGTAAACAGTACAAGATAATATGTCCAAGCAGAATTCCAAGTGTAGGATCTTCCAATAAATGCCAATAAGGAAAAATACTAGTAAAATACCCGATAAGGGTTCCAAAGAATACCGAAAGTAATATGAGATAATGAGTCTGATAGGAATTCCAGTTACCAAATCAACTGAGGGATGCCAAAGAAAATACCCGAACAATGCTCCAGTAAGAAAGTACTAAGAATTGCCCAATAAGTAATACTAAATAAATGGCCACTCAGAATCCTAGAGAATGCCATTGAAGAATTTTCCAATAAGGAATACCAGTAGCACTCCAATAAAGACCAAGACACATATACCATAGATAATACCATGCAGTAAGTCCAACTGAAAATCCAATAGCCAAGTCCACCAAGTAGTGCCAACAAAAGTCCCAAAGAACACCCATTAAGAAAACCAAAGAATGCTCCAAAGAACAACCAAATAAAACCCCAAGAGAAAGCTGCTCTTTCACAACTGTTAGGCACAGAGGAGGACCATAGAGATTCGCCAATAACCGAGCTCCAAAAGCAAACACCAATTCCCAAATAAAGGTTAGTCAAATACCATTAATTTCCTGCCAATCCATACACCTTGAGAAGCTAGCTGTGAACCACTTTCTTCAGGGAGGAAGAGGACTTACTTACCATTTCCATAAGACATGTATGAATGCCAATATATCACAGTTATACACATGCCTTAAACTATTATGCAAGCAAGTTTACAAATCAGTTTATCCAACAAAGTCACTCAATCACGACAACCAAGTCAAGCACAACATAATTAATTCAAATGACGGAATAGCTAATTCAAGACATTCCAATACACACATTACAAGCAATACTTCAAGCATATACTAATCCACGAGGTCGATTCAATTCACGATGCCTATTCGATAGGTCAATTCAATGCACAACTAGACATTTTACCTTACTTAGCACACAATTAACACATAACACATAACTATATCACATAGGAGCACACATTCATGTCAAGACACATAATCTCACATACAAGCATACACTTTCAAGACACACTTAACAAGCACACATTCAAGGGTCACTACCCACCAGACCGAGGACCCTGTCCCGGCTTATGAGCTAGACAAGCTCTGATACCACCTGTAACACCCCGATCCCTCTCGAGACCGGGAGTTCTATCAATCGATCTAAACACAACCCAAACCAAACCCGGGCATAAATTTTCAGGGAAAACGGACGGAGTCTCCCCTGTTTATAGGCGAAATGCAAAACCTGTAATAGCATATAAATGGACCACCACCGTGTCCAACCACACAAAACTTCCTCAAGGCCATCCGAGCCTCGGTTCTCAACAATTTAAACTCAGCAAGTATACATACATTTCCAATTAGAAAACTAACCTATCTTTTCATTTTGACAAGTACATTCAATCTAGGCAATTAAACCAAACTAAGCTACTGCATAAATAGACTATCATGCCATTCTAGTTCTTTTCTTTTGGACATTACAAACATGCATTTGAAGTTAAGTTATAATAACTAGATACATAATCTAACTTATCAAATTACTTCAACAATCTAACGAAACTTAAATTACATACTTTTAGCATTAAATACATACAACATATGAAAGCATATATCTTCACAACTTCGACACTCAAGCCACATAGGCACGCAAAACAACTCTTCAGGCAACAACTTCCACGAAATCATGAACTTCCAGCTAACATGACATTTCCTGAAATGTGGTGGTGAGGAGTGAGTATACACAACACGTATACTCAGTGAAGGCGAGACAGATATCGAATTGGAGAGAAAGAAAGTCGTGCAATGCAAATAGACACAGCTAAGCAATAAAATCAATAAGAAAGCATTCAATACAAACGACAATATATTAAACATTCAAGAAAGCATTAACACAACCATTCAAAGCTATACCACACTCTGAAGGCTATGGTTCACTCTTACGAGCAATATACCATTTTACGAGCGATACATCAATCTCGAGCTTGATGTTGACAACGATGACAATAAGCGCGCATCCACCTTATAACACCAGTTTGGAATACCCCGGGAGTATCCATCAATTCTACGACCCAAATCTCCCTGGGAGGCAACCCAAGCGAAAAAAGGGAATAGCAGCGGAGCTAGAGCAACCAACACTGGCAACCCGAGGCTACCCAGAGAGGCCCATCACTCACGCGCGAGACACTATGCAATGCAAGACTCGATACAAGGCAATAAACGAGCGATAGCACAACAATACAAACTAGTGACAAGAAACGAGATAACAAGCAATCACAATCAATACTAGCATACAACTAACTTTTCAAGCATAACAACACAGATAGAGGAGATAAACGAGATATCAAGCATTATTCAACAACTGTTAAACATTTCAATCAATAATCAACCCTAACAAGCGTAATAAGCATTAACAAGCATTTGCAATCAAACAAGTAACAAGAAGAACATCAACTAACATTATCAAGCAATAACAAGTATTCTATAGGCATTATAAGCATTCTATAAGCATTATAAACATTCTATAAGCATTATAAACATTCTATAAGCATCATAAACATTCTATAAGCAACATACTATGAAATCACACAAAATTCCAAAAATGACCCCAACTTTCAAAACGCTACTACTTTCAAACGAGCCACGAGCTTTGGAAACTGACTTCACCAATCCTCCTAGGTCACTATAAGGCACGTCTAAAGACCCCGAAACTCTACTTTACCCTAGAATTCACGCAAAGTCCCGATTTCTCGCTTTGCTCGTTTGAACTCCAACTATACCCACCACACACCCAACCAATGCCATAATCGCACCAAAAGTGCTTCTATGGCCTCCCGAAACAATGCCAACACGCAAAACGAGAAATCGCTAAACTCGACCTAAACGACCCCGACTTTCACCAAGGCGTTTTTCTCATTTTTTCCATTACGCAACCTAAACAAATCATACATTTAGACATTCTAGCATACCTAGCACCTTTTCACATCAACAGAAAGCATAACAGCGCAACTTCATCGAAACGGGGGGTTACTATTCACAATTTACTATTCATAACACAATTTATATTTCAATTTCAATATTCAAACGCAGAAAATGTTAAAAAGCTATAAATACACGTTCTACAATTTCTAGAGAACATTCTTTAAGCAATGAAACGGACAAAATAACAACCTACAGTTAAATCACAAAAATTAAAGTTTACGTTCAATATTTTCAAATGCGCAAATAACGATGAAACCCTCACCTTAGATGCTCCTAGACGCTAGGAAAACCACGCTGGATGCCTCGGAAACCACCCCGCACAAGCTCTCGCGAAGAAATTGAAGTTTGAAGTTGAAATGTTTTTTTTTTCTTTTTTCCTCCATGGTTTCAGCCATGGCCTTCTTATTTACTGATTTTTGCTCTTTGTTTCGTATTTCACACTTAAATAAAAAAAATGACAAATGGTCAAAGCTTCGGTCAACCCGCTAAACCAAAACAGCTATGCGCGACCTTACGAAAACGGCCATAACTTCTTCTAGAAAACTCCAATTCACGAACGGTTTGAAGCCTCAGAAACTAGACTCATAGAGCTTTCCAACCATATATAATTTTCTCCCTAACTCTTCCCTAATTGGTTCAGATTTAATTCCAAAGTTGACCCAAAATTTGACTAACTTAACATTGCATTTTTAGGCTAAAACAACTAAGGAAATATCAATTCTAGCTAACAACAATTAAATTATAAAATTTAAGGCACTAAAATACTAGTTTCACTATTTGCTGAGGACTCGAATTCATTCCTAACTATCTCTCTCGATATGCTATGCACTTTGCGTCAACCAAGAAGTGACAATTAAACCTCAAAGAATCTAAGAAATATATCATTTTTGGAAAGCATCATAGTTTAAAATTTACTCCGGCTCGGAGTTACTTTCCTCATTTATTTGAAAACTGAGTGATTTTAATGTAAGACAACCAAAACCGATTATTAAAATAATCAAAACAATCAAGGTAATCAATATTCATTTAAAATAATTAATTTAACTATTTCTAGAACATTTTAAAGAATTATGAAGTAAATGTTAAGTTACAAATGAACAAATAAATATAAACATGTAATCAAGTGCAATTAAATATTATCATTTAAGATGGCACTTAATTAAATACAAGATAATAAATTCAATTACTATAATTAATAGAAATAGATAATAGTCTTTTAATTATTCAATATACAATTACTAAATGCTTCCAAGAGAAATATTAAATTAGTGCATATTGGTTGATTTAACTAATTAAACATTTAATTAAATGCAGTCAAATGCTATTAAATGCATGCCGGGTTCGGTTTATCACACCAACTGTATTTTGTGCGCCGCGTAATACCTTACAGATCAAAAGTTATGGGCACCGGAGCGACAGATACCTGGTCACAAGCCCCATGCCCTCGGTTTACGGGCCCAGCCTTTACGTGAGTGAAGTTGTCATGCCCAAGGTGTCATGGAATTCAGTAATAGAAATATGATTGATTAGGTTGTCGTCCTTTTTGTGACTGACGACCAACGATCCGGGACGACAAAATAGCGTAAAAGAAGAAAAGTATCCCGAAACTAATGAAAATGTTCAATTTTGGTGGCTGACAATAGGGGCAGCCGAGCAAGCTTGCTGCCTCCGACGTAGAGCTCTAGGAGAGCTTTCCAACGGTATGCTGTGCGCCGCGTAACACCTTACGAATCAAAAGTTATGGGCACCAGAACGACGGAGACCTGGTCCCAAGCCCCACGCCCTACGTTTGTGGGCCCAGCCACTACATGAAGCGAAATTGTCTTGCCCAAGGTACTGTAGGATTCGATAATAGAAATGTGATGGATTAGGGTGTCGTCCTTTTCGCAGCTCACGACGTACGATCCGTGACGAAAAAAGAGCGCAAAAGAAGAAAAGTATCCTGAAACTGATAAAAGTATTTGATTTTGGGCATTGAAAATAGGCGCAGCCGAGCAGTCTTGCTGCCCCCGTCGTAGAGTTCTCAGAAAGCTTTCCAACGGTATTCTGTGCGCTGCGTAACTCCTAACGGATCAAAATGGGAACCGGAGCAAAAGATACCTAGTCATAAGCCCCACACCCTCGGTTTACGGGCCCAGCCTCTACGTGAATTGAAGTTGTCATGCCCAAGGTGTCGTGGGATTCGGTAATAGAAATGTGATTGATTAGGTAGTCGTCCTTTTCGCGGCTGATGACATACGATCTGGGACCCAAAAACAGCGCAAAAGAAAAAAAGTGTCCCGAAAATGATGAAAACGTTCGACTTAGGGCTCTGAAAACAAGTGCAGCCGAGTAGGCTTGGTGCCCCCGTCGTAGAGCTCTCAGAGAGCTTTCCAACGGTATGCTTACGCCGTGTAACTCCTTACGGATCAAAAGTTATGGGCAGCGGAACGACGAAGACCTGGTCCCAAGCCCCACGCCCTCGGTTTGCGAGCCCAGCCTCTACGTTAAGCGAAGTTGTCTTGCCCAAGGTGCCGTGGGATTCGATAATAGAAATCTGATGGATTAGTTTGTCGTCCTTTTCGCAGCTCACGACGTTTGATACGGGATGAAAAAACAACACAAAAGAATAAAAGTTTCTCGAAACTGATGAAAATGTACGATTTTGGGGTATGAAAACAGGCGCGGCCGAGCAGGTTTGCTGCCCCCGTCGTAGAGCTCTCGAAGAGCTTCCCAACTATATGTTGTGCGCCTCGTAACTCCTTAAGGATCAAAAGTTATGGGCAGCGGAGCGACGGAGACCTGGTCCCAAGCCCCACGCCCTCGGTTTGCAGGCCCAGCCTCTACGTGAAGTTGTCTTGCCCAAGGTGCCATGGGATTCGATAATAGAAATGTGATGGATTAGGCTGTCGTCCTTTTCGCGGCTCACGACGTACGATCCGGGATGAAAAAACAGAGCTAAAAAAGAAAAGTATCCCGAAACTGATGAAAACTTTCAATTTTGGGCTTTGAAATCAGGCACAGCCGAGCAGACTTGCTGCCCCCATAGTAGAGCTCTCGGAGAGCTTTCCAATGGTATGCTGTGTGCCGCGTAACTTCTTACGGATCAAAAGTTATGGGCACCGAAGTGACGGAGACCTTGACCCACGCCCTATGCCCTCGTTTTGCGGGCCCATTCTCTACGTTAAGCCAAGTTGTCTTGCCGAAGGTGCCATGGGATTCGATAATAGAAATGTGGTGGATTAGGTTGTCATACTTTACGCGGCTCACGACGTACGATCCGGGACGGAAAAACAGCGCAAAAGTGGAAAAGTATGCCGAAACTGATGAAAATGTTCGATTTTGGGCTCCGAAAACAGGTACAGTCGAGAAGGATTGTTGCCCCCGTCGTAGATCTATCGGAGAGCTTTCCAACGGTATTCTGTGCGCCGCGTAACTCCTTACGGATCAAAAGTTATGGGCAGCAGAGCGACGGAGACCTGGTCCCATGCCCTCGATTTACGGGCCCAGCCTTTACGTTAAGAGAATTTTGTCTTGCCCAAGGTGCCGTGGGATTCGATAATAGAAATCTGATGGATTAGGTTGTCATCCTTTTCGCGGCTCACGACGTACGATACGGGATGAAAAAACAGCGCAAAAGAAGAAAAGTATCCCGAAACTGATGAAAACTTTCAATTTTGGGCTATGAAAACAGATGCGGCCGAGCAAGTTTGCTGCCCCCGTCGTAGAGCTCTCGTATTGCTTTCCAACGGTATGTTGTGCGCCGCGTAACTCCTTACGGATAAAAAATTATGGGCAGCGGAGCGACGGAGACTTGGTCCCATGCCCCACGCCCCCGATTTGCGGGCCCAGCCTCTACGTGGAGTAAAGTTGTCTTGCCCAAGGTGCAGTGCGATTCGATAATAGAAATGTGATGGATTAGGTCGTCGTCCTTTTTGCGGCTCACGACGTACGATCCGGGACAGAAAAATAGCCAAAAAGCAAAAATGTGTCCCGAAACTGATGAAAACGTTCGATTTTGGGCTCTGGAAAAAGGTGCAGCCGAGAAAGATTGCTACCCCCGTCGAAGAGCTCTCGGAGAGCTTTTCAATGGTATTCTGTGCACCGCGTAACACCTTACAAATCAAAAGTTATGGGCACCGGAGCGACAGATACCTGGTCATAAGCCCCACGTCCTCGGTTTACGAGCGCAACCTCTACGTGAAGTGAAGTTGTCATGCCCAAGGTGTCGTGGGATTCAGTAATAGAAATGTGATTGATTAGGTTGTCGTCTTTTTTTGTGGCTGACGACCTACGATACGGGATGACAAAATAGCGCAAAAGAAGAAAAGTATCCCGAAACTGATGAAAATGTTCAATTTTGGTCTCTGACAATAGGCGTAGCCGAGCAAGCTTTCTTCCCTCGACGTAGAGCTCTTGGAGAGCTTTCCAACAGTATGTTGTGCGCCGTGTAACTCATTACAAATCAAAAGTTATGGGCAAAGGAGCGACGGAGACCTGGTCCCAATCCCCACGACCTCGGTTTGCTGGCCCAGCCTCTACGTTAAGCAAAGTGGTCTAGCCCAAAGTGCCGTAGGATTCGATAATAGAAATGTGATGGATTAGGTTGTCCTCCTTTTCTAGGCTCACGACGTACGATCCCGGAAGGAAAAACAGCACAAGAATAGAAAAGTGTCCCAAAACTGATGAAAACATTCAATTTTGGGATCTGAAAATAGGCACAGGCGAGCAAGCTTGCTGCCCCCGTCGTAGAGCTCTTTGAGAGCTTTCCAACGGTATGTTGTACGCCGTGTAACTCCTAACGGATCAAAAGTTATGGGCATCGGAGTGACGGAGTCATGGTCCCAAGCCCCACGCCCTCGGTTTGCGGGCCCAGCCTCTACATGAAGCGAAGTTTTCTTGCCCAAGGTGCCGTGGGAATCGATAATAGAAATGTGATGGATTAGGTTGTCGTCCTTTTCGCGGCTCACGACGTACGATTCGGGATGAAAAAATAGAGTAAAAGAAGAAAAGTGTCCTGAAACTGATGAAAATGTTTGATTTTGGGCTCCAAAAATAGGTGCAGCCGAGCAGGCTTGCTACTTCCGTCGTAGAGCTCTTAGAGAGCTTTCCAACGGTATACTGTGCGCCGCGTAACTCCTTACGGATCAAAAGTTATGGGCACAGGAACGACGGAGACCTGGTCCCAAGCCCCACGTGAAGCGAAGTTGTCTTGCCCAAGGTGTCGTGGGATTAGAAAATAGAAATGTGATAGATTTGGTTGTTTTCCTTTTCGCGGTTCACGACGTACGATCCGGGACGGAAAAATAGCGCAAAAGAAGAAAAGAATTGTGAAACTGATGAAATTTTTTGATTTTGGGCATCGAAAATAGGCGCAGCCAAGCAGGCTTGCTGCCCCAATCGTAGAGCTCTCGAAGAGCTTTCCAACGGTATGCTGTGCGCCGCGTAACACCTTACGGATCAAAAGTTATGGGCACCGAAGCGACAGATACCTGGTCAGAAGCCCCACGCCCTCCGTTTACGGGCCTAGCCTCTACGTGAAGTGAAGTTGTCATGCCCAAGGTGGCATGGGATTGGGTAATAGAAATGTGATGGATTTGGTTGTCGTCCTTTTCGCGGCTAACGACGTACGATACGGGATAGAAAAATAACACAAAAGAAGAAAAGTGTCTCAAAACTTATGAAAACATTCAATTTAGACTCTGAAAACAAGTGCAGCCGAGCAGGTTGGTTGCCCCAGTCGTAGAGCTCTCAAAGTGCTTTCCAACGGTATGTTGTACGCTGCGTAACTCCTTATGGTTCACAAGTTATGGGCACTGGAGCGACGGAGATATGGTCCAAAGCCCCACGCCCTCGGTTTGCAGGCCCAGCATCTACATTAAGCGAAGTTGTCTTGGCCAAGGTCTCATGGGATTCGATAATAGAAATCTGATGGATTAGGTTATCGTCCTTTTAGTGGCTCACGACGTAAGATACGGGACAAAAAAACAGCGCAAATGAAGAAAAGTATCCCGAAACTGATAAAAACGTTCGATTTTGGGCTATGAAAACAGGCTCAGCCAAGCAGGCTTGCTGCCCCCGTCGTAGAGCTCTCGGAGAGCTTCCCAACAGTATACTGTGCACCGCGTAACTCCTTACGGATCAAAAGTTATGGGCAACGGAGCGACGGAGACATGGTCACAAGCCCCACGCCCTGGGTTTACGTGCCCAGCCTCAACGTGAAGCAAAGTTGTCTTGCCCAAGGTGCTATGGGATTCGATAATAGAAATGTCATGGATTAGGTTGTCGTCCTTTTCGCGGCTGACTACGTACGATCCGGGACGGAAAAATAGCGCAATAGAAGAAAAGTGTCCTGAAACTGATGAAAATGTTCGATTTTAGACTCTGGGAATAGGCGCAGCCGAGCAAGCTTGCTTCCCCCGTCGTAGAGCTCTTGGAGAGCTTTTCAACGGTATGCAGTGCGCCACGTAACTCTTTATGGATCAAAAGTAATGGGCAAAAGAGCGACGGAGACATGGTCCCAAGCCCCACGCCCTCGGTTTGTGGGCCCAGCCTCTACGTGAAGCGAAGTTGTCTTGCCCAAGGTGCCGTGTGATTCGATAATACAAATGTGATGGATTAGGTTGTCGTCCTTTTCGCGGCTCACGACGTACGATCCGGGACGAAAAAACAGCGCAAAAGTAGAAAAGTATCCCAAAACTGATGAAATGTTGGATTTTGGGCTTCGAAAACAGGCGTAGCTAAGCAGGCTTGCTGCCCCCGTCGTAGAGCTCTCGGAGAGCTTTCCAACGGTATGTTGTGCGCCACGTAACTCGTTACCGATAAAAAGTAATGGCCAGCCGAGCGACGGAGAGCTGGTCCTACGCCCCACCCCCTCGATTTGCGGGCCCAACCTCAACGTGAAGTAAAGTTGTCTTGCCCAAGGTGCCGTGGGATTAGATAATATAAATGTGATGGATTAGGTTGTCGTCCTTTTCGCTGCTCACGACGTACGATCCGGGACGGAAAAACAACGCAAAAGAAAAAGAGTATCTCGAAACTTATGAAACCGTTCGATTATGGGCTTCGAAAACAGGCACAGCCGAGCAGGCCTGCTGCCCCCGTCGTAAAGCTCTCGGAGAGCTTTCCAACGGTATGTTGTACGCTGCGTAAATCCTTACGGATCAAAAGTTATAGGCACCGGAGCGACGGAGACCTGGTCCTAAGTCCCACGCCCTCGGTTTGCTGGCCCAGCCTCTACGTGAAGCGAAGTTGTCTTGTCCAAGGTACAGTGGGATTCGATAATAGAAATGTGATAGATTAGACTGTCGTTTTTTTCTAGGCTCACGACGTATGATCTGGGAAGGAAAAACAGCGCAAAAAAGAAAAGTGTCCTAAAATTGATGAAAACGTTCGATTTTGGGCTCTGAAAACAAGCGCAACCGAGCAGGCTTGATACCCCCGTCGCAGAGCTCTCGGAGAACTTTTTAATGGTATGTTGTGCGCCGCGTAACTACTTACAGATCAAAAGTTATGGGCAGCGGAGCGACGGAGACCTTGTCCCAAGCCCCACGCCCTTGATTTGCGGGCCCAGCCTCTACGTGAAGCAAAGTTGTCTTTCCCCAGGTGTCGTGGGATTCGATAATAGAAATCTGATGGATTAGGTTGTCATTCGTTTCGCGGCTCACGACGTACGATCGGGGACGGAAAAACAGCGCAAAAGAAGAAAAGTGTCTTGAAACTGATGAAAACGTTCAATTTTGGGCTCCGAAAACAGGCGCAGCCAAGAAGGATTGCTACCCACGTTGAAGAGCTCTCGAAGAGCTTTCCAACGGTATTCTATGCACCACGTAACTCCTTACAGATCAAAAGTTATGGGCACCGGTGCGACAAATACATGGTCACAAGCCCCACGCCCTCGGTTTACGGGCCCAGCCTCTACGTGAAATAAAGTTGTCATGCCCAAGGAGTCATGGGATTCAGTATTAGAAATGTGATTGATTAGGTTGTCATCATTTTCGCAGCTGACGATGTACGATCCGGGATGAAAAAACTACACAAAAGAAGAAAAGTGTCCTGAAACTGATGAAAATGTTCGATTTCAGGCTCCGAAAACAGGCGCAGCTGAACAAGCTTGCTGCCTCCGTCGTAGAGCTCTTGGAGAGCTTTACAACGGTATGATGTGCGCCGTGCAACTCCTTCCGGATCAAAAGTTATGGGCAAAGGAGCGACAGATACCTGGTCCCAAACCCCACACCCTCGGTTTGCGAGCCTATCCTCTATGTGAAGTGAAGCTTTCCTGCCCAAGGTGCCATTGGATTCGATAATAGAAATGTGATGGATTAGGTTGTCGTCCTTTTTAAGGCTAACGACGTACGATCCGGGACGGAAAAACAGCGCAAAAGAAGAAAAGTATCCTGAAAATGATGAAAACGTTTGATTTTGGGCTTCGAAAACAGTCACAGCATAGCACGCTTGTTGCGCCCGTCGTAGAGCTCTTGGAGAGCTTTCCAACGGTAAGTTGTGTGCCGCGTAACTCCTTACGGATCAAAAGTTATGGGCAGCAGAGCGACAGATGTGAGGCCGACCCCAAATAACGTGTCTTATCTCAATTTACGTGCCTTAGACCCAAAACTGTATGACCGACCTTGGATTACATGCCTTGTCTTGGTTTTTGTGCATGCCTCGTCTTACGTGCCCTGACTTCGATTTAAGTGTGATACCTCGATTTGTGTGCACTGACCTTGAACTGCGTGCCCAAACCTAGGTTTAAGAGTTGTACCTCTATTTGCGTGCATTGCATTGGACTACGTGCCTTGCATTAGTTTACGTGCATTCACCTAGGGTTGCGTGCATTTGCATTAGAATCCGTGCATTTATCTTGAAGTACGTGTCTACCTTGTAGTTCGTGTCCACCTCATGATTCGTGCCTCGTATTGATTTATGTGCGTGTCTCGTAGTGCGTGCCATAGACCTAGGAAAGCGTGCCCGCACGCTAACCAATAAAGAATCCTACACAAAGCATTAGACTATAAAATAATCCTACACAATCCACTAACTAATATTATATTCCTAATTCAAATTCTCTACAAAACCCACTAACTATTAAAATATTCTATTCTTCCTAACACACTCAACTAACCAATAAACTATTATAAACCTACACAAAACACTATAATACTCACCCAATATTTCAAATATACTTTAATCTATCACCAAACACTAGAATTCAAAAAAAAAAAAAAAACAATACACACACACACAAGGCCTACACGGCCAACAAGAAATCCTACACAAACAATTATATTTTAAACACTCTTTATTCCTCACCAAACACAAGAATAGATAAAAAAAATGCCCAAGGTGACAAAAATTTCAGCCTTGTACACTCCCAAGGCCGACACGTGCAAAATCTTATTCAACAAACACTCAACTTCAACCATTTTCCTCAAAACACTCTTTCATTCTCTCCCTTCTCTCTCATTTTCGACCATGGCATCTCTTGAGCTTCCAAGACCTCAAGCTCACTCTCAAGATCTCTCCCAAGCTCGGCCATAGAAGCCCAAGCAAGCAAGAAGCAAGGAAGAAGCCCTTTGTGCATTTTGAAGAGCATTGAGCATCCTCATCTATTGTCTTGCTAAGGTGAGGGTTAATCCTTTTTAAAAAGCTTTCAAAAACCACATGCAAGCCTTCATATGTCTATATTTACCTCTGTACTTGTGATATATGTGTGTACTTGAGCTTTTGTAACCATGCATGGCAAGATATTTGGCTAGAACTTGAAGATAGGACGAACCGCGAAAAATGGCAGTTTTCTGACTTGTTGGAGTGAAGCAAATTTGGCCAGGTCAATGATGTTGAAAATGTGTGAAAATTGGTAAATGACTAGTTTCTCCAGTTTTGAGAATTTTTCGTAGAAATAGGCCAAGGCCAATTTTTATTCTAAGGCTTCCAAAATGGCAAAATAACAAAAAGTGTCTAAATCTGGATATATGAGAGAGGTTTTGACAGATTACTGGCTCTGTAGAACGAAGCATTTTTTACCAAGTAATTGTTGGTGAAATTTCATGAAAATTGGTAGGTTGCTAGATTTTTCAGTTCTGGACATTTTTTCCAGAAATATACCAAAGCCAATTCTGACTCTAAAACCCCTACAATGGCCAAATATAAAAAGGTGTCGAAATCTGGAAAATCTGGAAAATAGAGCAGGTTTTTGGCAGTTCACTGACCTCGTAGAGAAAAACCATTTTGGCCTAGTAAACGATATTGAAAATGTATGAAATTTGGTAAGTTTATATAATTTTCAGTTCTGGACATTTTTGTGAGAAATAGACTAAGGCTAAATATGACCCTAAGGCCCTAAAAAATGACAAGTATTGAAATGTGTACAAATCTGGACAGTTTTGCGCAGTCTCACGGTTTTGGCTATAACTCTTGAATCCGAACTCCAAATGATGCGAGGTTTGTTTCTAGATTTAAATCACTCATTAAGATTTAATTTGACATTTTTATCACTGGAATTGGAGATTGTTTGCTTGTCTAAATGATTGTGAGAAAACAGACCATTGCATTGAGGTTTGTATCTAGTGATATGCTTTGAAAATTATTGTAACTTCTCTTGTGGTATTAAATGCTTGGGATTGTGGCACTTGGATGTTGTGTGGACTGTTTTGGATAGTTTGAGGATGTTTTAATTGATCAATTCATGGCTTGGGTTTAATTATTTGTCAACTTGTGGCTTAATCGCACGTGTAAGCATGAAACGAAACCCTATCGGCTATGAAAACTCGCTAAGCGATGATCCTATGGTTATTGTGTTTAATTGTGTGATTAGTGGGCTGCCTAATAAATGTTAAGTATGCTTAAAATGGTTTAAGAGTTGCTTGTGGTGTTTAGTGAACGAAACCGACTTGAGCACGACCTAGCAAACCCTAATGGCCCCGTAGGTTCCCGAGTCATAAACCGTCCTTTTGTGAATTATGAATGATATTGAGGAAGGTTAATAGGCTGCCCGTATATGTCCTAATAGCCCTAAATGTGATTTCGATGATTACATGTTGAAAAGTAGACCTTTCTTGCACCCGGTCCTACGTAGACGTCGTTGCATGCTTGTATAAATTTATTACTTGATTGCGTGAACCCCGAAATGAGTTATATGACTTGATTTACATGTGTTACATGGCTGCCCGTTTAATGTTCATATAACTCTATGTGTTTTACAAAGTGAAAATTCATGTTAAGCATGCCTCATTCGTTTACTTGGCAATATGTGATCTTGAAATTGCTCAGAGGCAACCTACTTTGTTGACCTCCTAATCTGAATTGTTAAAAGATATTCTATGGCTTATTTGAACATGATTACTTGGCTGCCCGTGGAAGTTTAATTGCTTTCAAATTGATATATGAAATGATTACATGTTCTTACAATGCCTTATATGCCAATATGTCAAAATGTGATCATATACTTGCTCGGAGGCAACCTACTTTGTTGACCTCCTAATGTGAAATATTAAATGGCATACATGTGAATTGCATACAAGGTTGCAACCTTTCATTCTGGCATGGTAGCGTTCACGCACACCGGGCGGCATCGGGCTTGCCGGTGTAACCGTGACTACCATGGTCCAATTCCCTCTCTCGCTTGGGGGATGGACTTCCTCAGAGAGTTGGGTCGTAGGATTTCGGGGTACATCCGGAGTACACCCATTTGGCGTGATAAGTGGATGAATTGAAGTCGCCGCAACAACCGTTATTGGAAATGAATTGAGAGAAAAAGCTCACTGTATCCTTTTCACTATGTGTATAAGTACTCTCGCTTGGTTCCTATAGGACCTCGGGGAGGAAAGACGGGTAATTATGTTTCTTTACTTTTATATTACGTTATATACTTACTTGTGTTATATGTCATGCTTTCAAAAATGGTTTTTCATAAGTTAACCAGAAAAAGAGTTTCAAAACGTATTTCTCGTTCCCCCTCGCTGAGTTCATAAGGACTCACCCTCTTTTATCATCTCAGGTGAAGAAGACCAGGAATAGGTACCCGAAGGAAATGTGCGAGTTGATGAACCTTTGGAACAACTATGTGCATTGCGTGCTTTTCGTGAACATGGATGCTATTAGGGATGTTGTGTTTATTTGCGGACTCTTCATTTTGTTGATATAATTGACCCCGTTGTAATTTGGGTCTAATTTTGGATTGTACTATCTATAACGGGACAAACTCTTTATGTGGTTGTTTGCTTTCGTTTTCTTAATTAGTAGTTATCGTAGGCATTTAAACCACTAGATGAACAATCAACTAAGTTAATTCTATCTAATTTCACTTAGGTGCTCATTTGTAAACTAAAAGATAATAGGTACTTGCATGATAGGAAATTGACAAATAAACGGGACATAGTTATCATGTTAGGCTTATTAACCAAACGAGACTTTCAAGGTAGACTAGTAGGCATATCAGTTGATGACAAAATAGGAGTCCTTAATGGAATTGGATTAATGATTGGAATAATTGAGACGTTTAGAGATTAGGTCAAACTAAAAGGTCTTAAATACATCCGTTACCGGTTTTCTAGAAAAAAAAAACTTTTAGAGTTCTAGGCTAACGTTAAGCATTAATCATAGTGAAATAGTTAAGGACATAAAATAACGATAATGATTAGCTCACCCCCTAGTCTAGCCTCTATAGGTCGGGTTGGGGCGTGACAACAGATACCTAGTCACAAGTCCCACGCCCTGCGTTTACGGGCCCAGCCTCTACGTGAAGTGAAGTTTTCATGCCCAAGGTGTCGTGGGATTCAATAATAGAAATGTGATTGATTAGGTTGTCGTCCTTTTCGTGGCTGACGACGTACGATCTAGGATGGAAAAGCAACGCAAAAGAGGAAAAGCATGCCAAAACTGATGAAAATGTTCAATTTGGGTCTCCGAAAATAGGTTGAGTTGAGCAATGTTGTTGTCCCCACCGTAGAGCTCTCGGAGAGCTTTCCAACGGAATGCTGTGTGCCGCGTAACTCATTACAGATCAAAAGTTATGGGCAAAGGAGCAACGGAGACCTGGTCCCAAGCCCCACGCCCTCGGTTTGTTGGTCCAGCCTCTAAGTGAAGCGAACTTGTCTAGCACAAAGTACCGTGGGACTTGATAATAGAAATGTGATGGATTAGGTTGTCCTCCTTTTCTAGGCTCACGACGTACGACCCGGGAAGGAAAAATAGCGCAAGAGAAGAAAAGTGTCCCAAAACTGATGAAAATGTTCGATTTTGGGCTCCGAAAATAGGCACAACAAAGCAGGCTTACTTTCCCCGTCGTAGAGCTCTCGGAGAGCTTTCCAACGGTATGTTGTGCACCGCATAACTCCTTACGGATCAAAAGCTATGGGTACCGGAGCGACGGAGACATGGTCCCAAGCCCCACGCCCTCGGTTTACGGGCCCAGCCTCTACATGAAGCGAAGTTGTCTTGCCCAAGGTGCCGTGGGAATCGATAATAGAAATGTGATAGATTAAGTTGTCCTCCTTTTCGCGGCTCATGACGTACGATCCGGGATGAAAAATAGCGCAAAATAATAAAAGTGTCCTGAAACTGATGAAAATGTTCAATTTTGGGCTCCGAATATAGGTGCAACCAAGCAGGCTTACTGCGCCCGTCGTAGAGCTCTTAGAGAACTTTCCAACGGTATGCTGTCCGCCGCGTAACTCCTTATGGATCAAAAGTTATTGGCACCGGAGCGACGGAGACCTGGTCCCAAGCCCCACGCCCTCGGTTTACGGGCCCAGCCTCTACGTGAAGCGAAGTTGTCTTGCCCAAGGTACCGTGGGATTCGATAATAAAAATGTGATGGATTTGGTTGTCGTTCTTTTCATGGCTCACGACGTACGATCCGAGACGGAAAAAGAGCGCAAAAGAAGAAAAATATCTTGAAACTGATGAAAATTTTTGATTTTGGGCTACGAAAACAGGCGCAGCCAAGCAGGCTTGTTGCCCCCGTCATAGAGCTCTTAGAGAGCTTTCTAACGGTATGCTATGCGCCGCGTAACGCCTTACGGATTAAAAGTTATGGGCAGCGGGGCGACGGAGACCTGGTCCCAAGCACCACGCCCTCGGTTTGCGGGCCCAGCTTCTATGTGAAGCGTAGTTGTCTTGCCCAAGGTGTCGTGGAATTCGATAATAGAAATGTGATGGATTAGGTTGTCGTCCTTTTCGCGGCTCACAACGTATGATCCGGGACGAAAAAAGAGCGCAAAAGAAGAAAAGTATCAAGAATCTGATGAAAATGTTTGATTTTGGGCTTCGAAAATAGGCGCAGCCGAGCAGGCTTGCTGCCCCCGTCGTAGAGCTCTCAGAGAGCTTTTCAACGGTATTCTGTGCGCCGCGTAACTCTTTACGGATCAAAAGTTATGGGCGCCGGAGCGATAGATACCTGGTCATAAGCCCCATGCCTTTGGTTTACGGGCCCAGCCTTTACGTGAAGTGAAGTTGTCATGCCCAAGGTGTCGTGGGATTCGGTAATAGAAATGTAATTGATTAGGTTGTCGTACTTTTCGCGGCTGATGACGTACGATCCGGGACGGAAAAACAGAGCAAAAGAAAAAAAATGTCTCAAAACAGATGAAAACTATCTATTTAAGGCTCTGAAAACAAGTGCAGCCAAGCTGGCTTGGTACCGCTGTCATAGAGCTCTCAAAGATCTTTCCAATGGTATGCTGTGGGCAGGGTAACTCCTTACGGATCAAAAGTCATGGGCAGCGGAGCGACGGAGACCTGGTCCCGAGCCCAACGCCCCCGGTTTGCGTGCCCAGCCTCTACATGAAGCTAAGTTATCTTGCCCAAGGTGCCGTGGGATTCGACAATAGAAATGTGATGGATTAGGTTGTCGTCCTTTCCACAGCTCACGACGTACGATTCGGGATGAAAAAACAGCGCCAAAGAAGTAAAGTATCCCAAAATTGATGAAAACTTTCGATTTTGGGCTTCAAAAACAGGCGCAGCCGAGCAGGCTTGCTGCCCTTGTCGTAGAGCTCTCGAAGAGCTTCCCAACAGTATGCTATGTGCTGCGTAACTCCTTACGGATCAAAAGTTATGGGCAGCGGAGCGACGGAGACTTGGTCCCAAGCCCCACGCCCTCGGTTTGCGGGCCCAGCCTCTACGTGAAGCGAAGTTGTCTTGCCCAAGGTTCCATGGGATTCGATAATAGAAATGAGATAGATTAGGTTGTCGTCCTTTTCTCGGCTCACGACGTATGATCCGGGATAGTAAAACAACGCAAAAGTAGAAAAGTGTCCCGAAATTCATGAAAATATTCGATTTTGGGCTCCAAAAATAGGCGCAGTCTAATAGGATTGCTGCCCCCGTTGTAGAGCTCTCGGAGAGCTTTCCAACCTTATTTAGTGCGCCGCGTAACTCCTTATGGATCAAAAGTTATGGGCATCGGAGCGACAGATACCTGGTCATAAACTCCACGCCCTCGGTTTGCGAGCACAGGCTCTACGTGAAGTGAAGTTGTCACGTCCAAGGTGTCATGGGATTCGGTAATAGAAATGTGATTGATTTGGTTGTCGTCCTTTTCGGGGCTAATGACGTACGATCTGGGACGGAAAAACAGCGCAAAAGAAGAAAAGTATCTCAAAACTGATGAAAATGTCCAATTTTGGGCTCTGAAAATCGGCGCAGCTAAGCAGGCTTGGTGCCCAAGTCGTAGAGCTCTTAGAGAGGTTTCCAATGGTATACTGTGCGCCATATAACTCCTTACGGATCAAAAGTTATGGGCCCCGGAGCGACGGAGACATGGTCACAGGCCCCACGCCCTCGGTTTGTGGGCCCAGCCTCTACGTGAAACAAAGTTGTCTTGCCCAAGGTGCCGTGGGATTCGATAATAAAAATGTGATGGATTAGGTTGTCGTCCTTTTCGCAGCTCACGACGTACGATCAGGGACGGAAAAACAGGGCAAATGTAGAAAAGTATCCCGAAACTGATGAAAATGTTTGCTGCCCCTATCGTATAGCTCTTAGAGAGCTTTCCAACGGTATGTTGTGCGCCACGTAACTCCTTACGGATCAAAAGTTAAGGGCAGCGGAGCGACCGAGACCTGGTCCCAAGCCCCACGCCCTCGGTTTGCGGGCCCAGCCTCTATGTGAAGTGAAGTTGTCTTGCCCAAGGTGCCGTGGGATTCGATAATAGAAATATGATGGATTGGATTGTCGTCCTTTTCTAGGCTCACGACGTACAATCCAGGAAGGAAAAATAGCGCAAAAGAAGAAAAGTGTCCCAAAACTGATGAAAACGTTCAATTTTGAGCTTTGAAAACAAGCGCAGCCGAGCAGGCTTGCTGCCCCCATCGCAGAGCTCTCGGAGAGCTTTCCAATGGTATGTTGTGCGTCGCGTAACTCCTTACGGATCAAATGTTATGGGCAGCGGAGCTACAGAGACCTGGTCCCAAGCCCTACGCCCTTGATTTGCGGGACTAGCCTCTACATGAAGCAAAGTTGTCTTTCCCAAGGTGCCGTGGGATTCGATAATAGAAATGTGATGGATTAGGTTGTCGTCCTTTTCGCGACTCACGATGTACGATCCAGGATGGAAAAACGGCGCAAAAGAAGAAAAGTGACCTTAAATTGATGAAAACATTCGATTTTGGGCTCCGAAAATAGGCGCAGTCGAGCAGGCTTGCTGCCCCCGTCGTAGAGCTCTTGGAGAGCTTTCCAACGGTATGCTGTCCGCCGCGTAACTCCTTACGGATCAAAAGTTATGGGCAAAGGAGCAACGAAGACATGGTCCCAAGTCGCACGCCCCCGATTTGCGGGCCCAGCCTCTATGTGAAGTGAAGTTGTCTTGCCCAATGTGTCGTGGGATTCGATAATATAAATGTGATGGATTAGGTTGTCATTGTTTTTGCGGCTCATGACGTACGATCCGGAACGGCAAAATAGCGCAAAAGAAGAAAAGTGTCCCAAAATTAATGAAAACATTCGATTTTGGGCTCCGAATACTAGCGCAGCCGAGCAGGCTTGCTGCCCCAACCGTAGAGCTCTCGGAGAGCTTTCCAATGGTAGGCTATGCGCCGCATAACTCCTTACGGATCAAAAGTTATGGTCACCGAAGCGACAGATACCTGGTCATAAACCTCACGCCCTCGGTTTACGGGGCCAGCCTCTGCGTGAAGTGAAGTTGTCATGCCTAAGGTGTCGTGGGATTCGGTAATAGAAATGTGATTGATTAGGTTGTTGTCCTTTTCGAGGCTGACGATGTACGATCCAAGATAGAAAAACAACGCAAAAAAAGAAAAATGTCCCGAGCAAGCTTTGTGCCCCCGTCATAGAGCTCTCAAAGAGCTTTCCAACGGTATGCTGTGCGCCGCGTAACTCCTTACGGATCAAAAGTTATGGGTAGCGGAGCGACGGAGACTTGGTCCCAAGCCCCACGCCTTCGGTTTGCGGGCCCAGCCTCTACGTCAAGCGAAGTTGTCTTGGCCAAGGTGCCATGGGATTCGATAATAGATATCTGATGGATTAGGTTGTCGTCCTTTTCGCGGCTCACGACGTACGATACGGGACGAAAAAATAGTGCAAAAGAAGAAAAGCATCCCAAAACTGATGAAAACGTTCGATTTTGGGATATGAAAACAGGAGCGGCCGAGCAGGCTTGCAGCCCCCGACATAGAGCTCTCGGAGAGCTTCCCAACAGTATTCTATACGCCGCGTAACTTCTTACGGATCAAACGTTATGGGCAACGGAGCGACGGAGACCTGGTCACAAGCCCCACACCCTCGGTTTGTGGGCCCAGCCTCTACGTGAAGCGAAGTTTTCCTGCCCAAGGTGCCGTTGGATTCGATAATAGAAATATGATATATTAGGTTGTCATCCTTTTCGCGGCTAACGACGTACGATCCGGGATGAAAAAATAGTGCAAAAGAAGAAAAGTGTCCTGAAACTGATGAAATCGTTTAATTTTGGGCTCCGAAAACAGGTGCAACCAAGCAAGCTTGATGCGCCCGTCGTAGAGCTCTTAGAGAGTTTTCCAACGGTATGTTGTCTGCCGCGTAACTTTTTACGGAACAAAAGTTATTGGCACCGGAGCAACGGAGACCTGATCACAAGCCCCACGCCTTCGGTTTACCAGCCCAGCCTCTACGTGAAGCGAAGTTGTCTTGCCCAAGGTACCATGGGATTCGATAATAGAAATGTGATGGATTTGGTTGTCGTCTTTTTCGCGGCTCACGACGTACGATCCAGGACTAAAAAAGAGCGCAAAAGAAGAAAAGTATCTTGAAATTGATGAAATTTTTTGATTTTGGGCTTCGAAAACAGGCGCAGCCATGCAGGCTTGCTGCCCCCGTCGTCGAGCTCTCGGAGAGCTTTCCAACGGTATGATGTGCGCCGCGTAATGCCTTACGGATCAAAAGTAATGGGCAGCGGAGCGATGGAAACCTGCTCCCAAGACCTACGCCCTCGATTTGCGGGCCCAGCTTCTACGTGAAGCGTAGTTGTCTTGCCCATGGTGCCATGGGATTCGATAATAGAAATGTAATGGATTAGGTTGTCGTCCTTTTCGCGGCTCACGACGTACGATCCGGGACGGAAAAAGAGCGCAAAAGAAGAAAAGTATCGTGAAATTGATGAAAATGTTTAATTTTGGGCTTCGAAAACAGGCGCAGCAGAGCAGGCTTGCTGCCCCCGTCGTACAGCTCTCAGAGAGCTTTCCAACGGTATTCTGTGCGCCGCGTAACTCCTTACGGATCAAAAGTTATGGTCACCAGAGCGACAGATACCTGGTCAAAAGCCCCATGCCTTCAGTTTACGGGCCCAGCCTCTACGTGAAGTGAAGTTGTCATGCCCAAGGTGTCGTGGGATTCTGTAATAGAAAAGTGATTGATTAGGTTGTCGTCCTTTTCGCGGCGGATGACGTACGATCTAGGACGGAAAAACAAAGCAAAAAAAGAAAAGTGTCTCGAAACTGATGAAAACTATCGATTTAGGGCCTGAAAACAAGTGCAGCCGAGCAGGGTTGGTACCCCCGTCGTAGAGCTCTCAAAGATCTTTCCAACAGTATGTTGTGCGCCGCGTAACTCCTTACGGATCAAAAGTTATGGGTAGCAGAGCGATGGAGACCTGGTCCCAAGCCCCACGCCCTCGGTTTGCGGGCCTAGCCTATACGTGAAGCGAAGTTGTCTTGCCCAAGGTGCCGTGGGATTCGATAATAGAAATGTGATGGATTAGGTTGTCGTCCTTTTCGCAGCTCACGACGTACGATACGGGATGAAAAAACAGCGCAAAAGAATAAAAGTATCCCAAAACTGATGAAAACGTTCGATTTTGAGCTTCAAAAACAGGCGCAGCTGAGCAAGCTTGCTACCCCCGTTGTAGAGCTCTCGGAGAGCTTCCCAACAGTATGCTATGCGCCGCATAACTCCTTACGGATCAAAAGTTATGGGTAGCGGAGCGACGGAGACCTGGTCCCATGCCGCACGCCCTCGGTTTGCGGGCCCAGCCTCTACGTGAAGCGAAGTTGTCTTGCCCAAGGTGCCATGGGATTCAATAATAGCAATGTTATGGATTACGTTGTCATCCTTTTTCGCGGCTCACGACGTACGATCTGGGACAGAAAAATAGAGTAAATGAAGAAGATTGTCACGAAAATGATGAAAACATTGGATTTTGGGCTCCGAAAATAGGCACAGTCGATCAGGATTGCTGCCCCCGTCGTAGAGCTCTCGAAGAGCTTTCCAACGATATTTAGTGCACCACGTAACTCTTTATGGATCAAATGTTATGGGCACCGGAGCGACAGATACCTGGTTAAAAGCCCCACGGCCTCGGTTTGCGGGCGCAGCCTCTACGTGCAGTGAAGTTGTGACGCCCAAGGTGTCATGGGATTCGATAATAGAAATGTGATTGATTAGGTTGTCGTCCTTTTCGGGTCTGACGACGTATGATTCGGGATAGAAAAATAGCGCAAAAGAAGAAAAGTGTCCTGAAACTAATGAAAATGTTTGATTTTAGGCTCTGAAAATAGGCGCAGCCGAGTAAGCTTGTTGCCCCTGTCGTAGAGCTCTTGCAGAGCTTTCCAACGGTATGTTGTGTGCCGTGTAACTCCTTATGGATCAAAAGTTATGGGCAAAGGAGCGACGGAGACCTGGTCCTAAGCCCCACGCCCTCGGTTTGCGGGCCCAGCCTCTACGTGAAGCGAAGTTGTCTTGCCCAAGGTGCCGTGGGATTCGATAATAGAAATGTGATGGATTAGGTTGTCATCCTTTTCACCGCTCACGACGTACAATCAGGGACGGAAAAACAGTGCAAAAGTAGAAAAGTATCCCGAAACTGATGAAAATGTTCAATTTTGGGCTTCGAAAACAGGCGCAGCTGAGCAGGCATGCTGCCCCCGTCATAGAGCTCTCGGAGAGCTTTCCAACTTTATGTTGTGCGCCGTGTAACTCCTTACGGATCAAAAGTTATGGGCAGCGGAGCGACAGTGACCTGGTCCCAAGCCCCACGTCCTCGATTTGCAGGCCCAGCCTCTACGTGAAGTGAAGTTTTCATGCCGAAGGTGCCATGGGATTTGATAATAGAAATGTGATGGATTAGGTTGTCGTCCTTTTCGCGGCTCACAACGTACGATCCGGAACGGAAAAACAGCGCAAAAGAAGAAAAATTTCTCAAAACTTATGAAAACGTTCGATTATGGGCTTTGAAACAGGCACAACTGAGCAGGCTTGCTACCCCCGTAGTAGAGCTCTAGGAGAGCTTTCCAATGGTGTGTTGTGCGCCCCGTAACTCCTTACGGATCAATAGTTATGGGCACCGGAGCGACGGAGACCTGGTCCCAAGCCCCACGCCCTCGGTTTGCGGGCCCAGCCTCTGTGAAGTAAAGTTGTCTTGCCCAAGGTGCCGTGGGATTTGATAATAGAAATGTGATGGATTAGATTGTCGTCCTTTTCTAGGTTCCCGACGTACGATCCGGGAAGGAAAAACAGCGCAAAAGAAGAAAAGTGTCCCAAAACTGATAAAAACGTTCGATTTTGGGCTCTGAAAACAAGTACAGCCAAGCAGGCTTGCTTCCCCCGTCGTAGAGTTCTCGGAGAGCTTTCCAATGGTAAGTTGTGCGACGCGTAACTCCATACAGATCAAAAGTTATGGGCAGCGGAGCTACGGAGACCTGGTCCCAAGCCCCACGCCCTCGATTTGCGGGACCAGCCTCTACGTGAAGCAAAGTTGTCTTGCCCAAGGTGCCGTGGGATTCGATAATAGAAATGTTATGGATTAGGTTGTCGTCCTTTTCACGGCTCACGACGTACGATTCGAGACGGAAAAATAGTGCAAAAGAAGAAAAGTGTCCTGATATTGATGAAAATGTTCGATTTTGGGCTTTGAAAACAGGCGCAGCCGAGCAGGCTTGCTGCCCCCGTCGTAGAGCTCTTGGAGAGCTTTCCAACGGTATGTTGTGCGCTGCGTAACTCCTTACGGATCAAAAGTTATGGGCAAAGGAGCGATGGAGACATGGTCCCAAGCCGCACGTCCCCGATTTGCGGGCCCAGCCTCTACGTGAAGCGAAGTTGTCTTGCCCAAGGTGCCGTGGGATTTGATAATATAAATGTGATGGATTAGGTTGTCATCCTTTTCGCAGCTCACGACGTACGATCCAGGACGGAAAAATAACGTAAAATAAGAAAAGTGTCCGAAAATTGATGAAAACGTTCGATTTTGGGCTCCGAATACTAGCGCTGCTTTGCAGGCCTGCTGCCCCCATCGTAGAGCTCTCGGAGAGCTTTCCAATGGTATGTTGTGCGCCGCGTAACTCCTTACGGATCCAAAGTTATGGGCACCAGAGCGACGGAGACCTGGCCCCAAGCCCCACGGCCTCGGTTTGCCGACCCAGCCTCTACGTGAAGCGAAGTTGCCTTGCCCAAGGTGCCATGGGATTCGATAATAGAAATGTAATGGATTAGGTTGTCGTCCTTTTCGCGGATCACGATGTACGATCCGGGACGGAAAAACAGCGCAAAAAAAGAAAAATGTCTTGAAATTGATGAAAACGTTCAATTTTGGGCTCCAAAAAAAGGCGCAGCCGAGCAGGCTTGCTGTCCCCGTCGTAGAGCTCTTGGAGAGCTTTCCAATGGTATGTTGTGCGCCGCGTAACTCCTTACTGATCAAAAGTTATGGGCAAAGGAGCGACGGAGACTTGGTCCCAAGCCGCACGCCCCCGATTTGCGGGCCCAGCCTCTACGTGAAGTGAAGTTGTCATGCCCAAGGTATTGTTGGATTCGGTAATAGAAATATGATGGATTAGGTTGTCGTCCTTTTCACAGCTCACGACATACGATCCAGGACAGAAAAACAGCGTAAAAAAAGAAAAGTGTCCCGAAACTGATGAAAACGTTCGATTTTGGGCTTTGAAAATAGGCTCAGTCAAGCAAGTTGTTTGCCCCCATCGTAGAGCTCTCGGAGAGCTTTCCAACGGTATGCTGTGCGCCGCGTAACTCCTTACGGATCAAAAGTTATGGGCATCGGAGCGACGGAGAGTTGGTCCTAATCCCCACGCCCTCGGTTTACTGGCCCAACCACTACGTGTAGTGAAGTTTTCTTGCCCAAGGTGCCATAGGATTCAATAATAGAAATGTTATGAATTAGGTTGTCGTCCTTTTTTAGGCACACGACGTACGATCAGGGACGGAAAAACAGCGGAAGAGAGAAAAAATGTCCCAAAACTGATGAAAATGTTCGATTTTGGGCTCTGAAGACAAGCGCAGCTGAGCAGGCTAGCTATCTCCGTCGTAGAGCTCTCGGAGAGCTTTCCAACGGTATGCTGTGCACCGCATAAAAATCCTTACGGATCAAAAGTTATGGGAACCGGAGCGACGGAGACCTGGTCCTAAGCCCCCCGCCCTCGGTTTACGGGCCCAGCCTCTACGTGAAGTGAAGTTATCTTGCCCAAGGTGTCGTGGTATTCGATAATAGAAATGTGATGGATTAGGTTGTCGTCCTTTTTGCAGCTCACGACGTACGATCTGGGACGAAAAAATAGCGCAAAAGTAGAATAGTGTCCCGAAATTGATAAAAACGTTCAATTTAGGTTTCCGAAAATAGGCGCAGCCGAGCAGGATTGTTCCCACCGTCGTAGTGCCCTCGGAGAGCTTTCCAGCGGTATTTTGTGCGCCTCGTAACTCCTTACGGATCAAAAGTTATGGGCACCGGAGCGACAGATACCTGGTCACAAGCCCCACGCCCTCGGTTTACGGGCCCAGCCTCTACGTGAAGTGAAGTTGTCATGCCCAAGGTGTCGTGGGATTCGGTAATAAAAATGTGATTGATTAGGTTGTCATCTTTTTCACGTCTGACGACGTACGATCCGGGAAGGAAAAACTGAGCAAAAGAAGAAAAATGGCCAAAACTGATGAAAATGTTCGACTTTGGCCTCCAAAAAAGGGCGCACCAAAGCTAGCTTGCTGCCCCCGTTGTAGAGCGCTTGGAGAGCTTTCCAACAGTATGTTGTGCACTGCGTAACTCCTTACAAATCAAAAGTTATGGGCACCGGTGTGAGGCCCGACCTCGATTTGTGTGCGATACCTCGTTTCGTGTGCCCTAATCTAGATTTGCGTGCCTTGACCTAGGTTTAAGAGTTGTGTTTCGTTTTGTGTGCCTTGCATTGAATTACGTGCATACATTTAGGGTTGCATGCATTTACTTGGGAAACGTGCTTTTGTCTCGTAGTTCGTGCCTTACCTCGTAGTGCGTGCCCTAGACCTAGGAAAGCGTGCCCGCACGCTAATCAAGAAAGCATCTTACACAAAGCACTAGATCATTAATTAATCCTACAAACTCCACTAACTAATATTAAAATGCTAATTCAACTCACTAGAAGACGAAATTGCACCAAAAGCTAGACATTCTTATTCTTTATTCTTTATTCTTTTGCATATTCCAAGCACTCAATTAAATAATGCTCAAACAAGACAAAAAATTCAGAATTTAACTTGCCTTGGCCGACCATGTAGGAGCTTTTGTGCATAATTCAAATTAAACTTAGACAACCTATGACACAAAGCATAAAAAAATAACCCAAAACCCTACCCAATGCACCCAAAATCTCGACACATGCAAATGCCCATGCTAGGTGATTCAAAAACATGCTCTTGAAGACACAAAAATCAGAATTTTCAAGGCCCTAGGCCGACACAAGCATCAAACCCTTCAAGCTTTTCATTTTCTTTCATTCTTTTTCTCTTTCTCTCATTTTTTCTCTCACTCTCTCATTTATTCTCTCTCTCTCTCGGCCTTGGCTGAAATTCTACTCTCCATAGCTTGAGTTCATCATCCTAAGGTTCTTCAAGACATGCAAGCCACCAAGGAACTCGACCAAGCAAGCTAGAAGCAAAGAAACATGCATGCTAGCTCTTAGAACCTTCATTCGGCCCTTAGGTATGTTGTTAGCTTCCATTTCATTTTCTTTGTGTTCTAACCACATGCACATACTAAGGACATGGTGACTTAGCTAGGAATTAGAGAATTTCAAGTTGTCTCTCGGCTAAGCAAGGAAAAAGGGCGACCTTGTGCATCATCAAGAGTTTTGTGCATCTTCATTGTTGTCTTGCTAAGGTGATGGCTAAAACTTCTTTGAAAAGCTTTCAAAAACCACATGCATGCCTTTAAATGTCTATTTTTACCTCTGTACTTGTGATATATGTGTGTACACGAGCTTTTGTAAACATGCATGGCAAGATATTTGGCTAGAATGTGAAGATAGGTGAAATCGCGTATTTGGCAGCTTTCTGTTCTGTTGGAGCTAAGTGAATTTGACCAAGTAAATGATGTTTAAAATGCGTGCAAATTGGTAGGTGACTAGTTTTTCCAGTTATGAGTATTTTTCGTAGAAATAGGACAAAGCTAATTTTGACTCTAAGGTCCCCAAAATGGAAAAACATCAAACGGTGTCCAAATCTGGAAAATCTAGGAAAATGAAGCAGGTTTTGGCAGATTCACTGTTCTTGTAGAACAAACCAGTTTTGACTTAGTAAATGATGTCAAAAATGCATGAAATTTGGTATGTTGCTATATTTTTCGGTTATGGACATTTTTGTCAGAAATAGACTAAGGCTAAATCTGACCCTAAGGTCCTCAAAAATGACAAGTATTGAAATGTGTGCAAATCTGGAGAGTTTTGCGTAGTCTCACGGTTTTGGATATAACTCTTGAACCCAAACTCCAAATGATGCGAGGTTTGTTTCTGAATTTAGTATTCACTCCTTAAGCTTTAATTTGACATTTTGTTAACTGGAATTGGAGATTGTTTGCTTGTCTCAATGATTGTGAGAAAACAGTCCATTGCAGTGAGGTTTTCATCTAGTGATATGCTTTGAAAATTATTGTAACTTCTCTGGTTGTATTAAATGCTTGGGATTGTGGCACTTGGATGTTGTGTGGACTGTTTTGAATGCTTGAGGGTGTTTTAATTAATCGATGCATGGCTTGAGTTTAATTACGAGATAACTTGGGGCTTAATCGCACGGGTGAGCATGAATTGAAACCCTAATGACTAGGAAAACTCGCTAAGTGTTGATCCTATGGATATCGTGTTTAATTATGTGATTAGTAGGCTGCCCGTAGTTGCCCTTATAGCCCTAAATGTGATTCCGATGATTACATATTGACAAGTAGACCTTTCTTGCACCCGGTCCCACGTAAATGTCGTTGCATGTTGTACGACCTTATTATTTGATTATGTGAACTTCGAAATGAGTTATATGACTTGATTTACATGCATTACATGGCTGCCCGTCTAATATTCATATAACTCCATGTGCTTTACAAGTGAAATTACCTGTCATATCGTGCCTTGCGTGTTTACTTGTCAATGTGCAATCTTATGACTGCTCGGAGGTAACCTACTTTGTTGTCCTCCTAATGTGATATATTAAATTTCATAAATGTGCATTGCATACAAGGTTGCAACCTTTCATTCTGGCGGGGTAGCGTTTCACGCACACCGGGCGGCATCGGGCATGCCGGTGCAACCGTGACTACCATTGTCCAATTCTCTCTCTCGCTTGGGGGCTAGACTTCTTCGGAGAGTTGGGTCGTAGGATTTCGCGGTACATCCGGAGTACACCCATTTGGCGTGATAAAGGGATGATTTGAAGTCGGCCGCAACAACTGATACTGGAAATAAACTGAGAGCAAAAGCTCACCGTATCCTTTTCACTATGTGCATAAGTACTCTCGCTTGGTTCCTAGAGGACCTCGGGGAGGAAAGACGGGTAATTGTGTTCTTCTATTTCTATATTACATTATGTACTTACTTGTGATATATGTCATGCTTGCAAAAAGGGTTTTCATAAGTTGAACCGGAAAAAGAGTTTCAAAACTTATTTCTCGTTCCCCCTCATTGAGTTCATAAGGACTCACCCTCTTTTATCATCTCAGGTGAAGAAGACCAGGAACAGGTACCCGAGGACAACGTGCCTTTTGATGATTCCTTGGAATGATTGCTTGCCCTACGTGCCTTACGTGACTATGGCCATTTTATGAACGATATGTTGCTTGAAGACTATTTCTTATGTTGCTTGTTATTGTATTGTAAATGACCCCCATTGTAATTTGGGGTCAAATTTTGGCTTGTACTGATCATAACTAGTTAGACACTCTTATGGTCATTTTTGCTATTGCTACTGGCTAGTATCTATCATAGGCTTATGAAGTATCAGGCAAAGGATTAAGTAAATGAATCTACCCAATCTTAAGCAGGTACTCATTGGTAGGCTAAGATCAACAGGTACTTTGTAACAAGAATTAACAACAAACGAGACATAGTATCATGCTAGGTTATTCATCAAACGAGACTTCAAGATAACTAGTAGGCGTTCGATTGGTTATAAATAGTAATCTTAGTTGGAAATGAAATTGAGATTGAAGTTTTGAGGCCTTTAGAAAATTAGGTCAAACTAAAGAGCCCAATTACAGCCGTTATGCTGCCGGTTTTTCAGAGAATTTGTGGAGTTTAGGCTAAAACGTTAAGTGTTAAACCTTCATTAATGATTAGGTACGTGAAATAACTTGAATGTTTAGATCACACCATAGTCTAACCTCTATAGGTCGGGTTGGGGCGTGACAACCGGAGCGACGGAGACATGGTCCCAAGCCCTACGCCCTCAGTTTGCAGGCCCAGCCTCTACATGAAACGAAGTTGTCTTGCCCAAGGTGCCGTGGGAATCGATAATAGAAATGTGATGGATTAGGCTGTTGTCCTTTTCGCAGCTCACGACGTACGATCCAGGACGAAAAAATAACGCAAAGGAAGAAAAGTGTCTTGAAACTGATGAAAAAGTTCAATTTTGGGCTTCGAAAAAAGGTGCAACCGAGTAGGCTTGCTGCGCCCGTCGTAGAGCTCTTAGAGAGCTTTCCAACGGTATGTTTTCCGCAGCGTAACTCCTTAACGATCAAAAGTTATTGGCACCGGAGCGACGGAGACCAGGTCCAAAGCCCCATGCCCTCGGTTTACGGGCCCAGCCTCTACGTGAAGCGAAGTTGTCTTGCCCAAGGTACCGTGGGATTCGATAATAGAAACGTCATGGATTTGGTTGTCATCCTTTTTACGGCTCACGACGTATGATCCGGGACAGAAAAAGAGCACAAAAGAAGAAAAGTATCCCGAAACTGATGAAAATTTTCAATTTTGGGCTTCAAAAATAGGGGCAGCCAAGCAAACTTGCTACCCCCGTTGTAGAGCTCATGGAGAGCTTTCCAACGGTATGCTGTGCGCCGCGTAACGCCTTACGGATCAAAAGTTATGGGCAGCGGAGCGACGGAGACCTGGTCCCAAGCCCCACGCCCTCAGTTTACGGGCCCAGCTTCTACGTGAAGCGTAGTTGTCTTGCCCAAGGTGGCATGGGATTCGATAATAGAAATGTGATGGATTAGGTTGTCGTCCTTTTCGCGGCTCAGGACGTACGATCCAGGACGAAAAAAGAGCGTAAAAGAAGAAAAGTATCCTGAAACTGATGAAAATGTTTGATTTTGGGCTTCAAAAATAGGCGCAGCCGAGCAGGCTTGCTACCCCCATCGTAGAGCTCTCAGAGAGCTTTTCAACGGTATTCTGTGCGCCGCGTAACTCCTTACGGATCAAAATTTATCGGCACCAGAGCGACAGATACCTGGTCATAAGCCCCATGCCTTCGGTTTATGGGCCCAGCCTCTATGTGAAGTGAAGTTGTCATGACCAAGGTGTCATGGGATTCGGTAATAGAAATGTGATTGATTAGGTTGTCGTCCTTTTCGAGGCTGATGACGTACAATCCGGGACGGAAAAACAGCGCAAAAAAAGAAAAGTGTTCCGAAACTGATGAAAACAATCGATTTAGGTCTTTGAAACAAGTGCAGCCAAGCAGGCTTGGTACCCCTGTCGTATAGCTCACAAAGATCTTTCCAACGGTATGCTGTACGCTGCGTAACTCCTTACGGATCAAAAGTTATGGGTAGCGGAGCGACGGAGACCTGGTCCCAAGCCCCACGCCCTCGGTTTGCGGGCCCAGCCTCTACGTGAAGTGAAGTTGTCTTGCCCAAGGTGCCGTGGGATTCCATAATAGAAATGTGATAGATTAGGTTGTCGTCCTTTTCGCAGCTCACGACGTACGATCCGGGACGAAAAAATAGCGTAAAAGAAGAAAAGTATCACGAAACTAATGAAAACGTTTGATTTTGGGCTTCAAAACCAGGCGCATCCGAGCAGGCATGCTGCCCTTGTCGTAGAGCTCTCGGAGAGCTTCCCAACAGTATGTTGTGGGCCGCATAACTCCTTACGGATCAAAAGTTATGGGCAACAGAGCGACGGAGACATGGTCCCAAGCCCCACGCCCTCGGTTTGCGGGCCTAGCCTCTACGTGAAGCGAAGTTGTGTTGCCTAAGGTGCCATGGGATTCGATAATAGAAATGTGATGGATTAGGTTGTCGTCCTTTTTGCGGCTAACGATGTACGATCCGGGACAGAAAAACAGCGCAAAAGTATAAAAGTGTCCCAAAATTGATGAAAACATTCAATTTTGGGCCCCGAAAATAGGCGCAGTCGAGCAGGAATGCTACCCCCATCGTAGAGCTCTCGAAGAGCTTTCCAACTGTAATTAGTGCACCGCGTAACTCCTTATGGATCTAAAGTTATGGGCACCGCAGCGACAGATACCTGGTCACAAGCCCACGCCCTTGGTTTGTGTGCCCAGCCTTTACGTGAAGTGAAGTTGTCACGCCCAAGGTGTCATGGGATTTTGTAATAGAAATGTGATTGATTAGGTTGTCGTCCTTTTCGGGGCAGACGACGTACGATCCGGGACGGAAAAACATCGCAAAAGAAGAAAAGTATCCTGAAACTAATGAAAATGTTCAATTTTAGGCTGCAAAAATAGGCGAAGCCGAGCAAGCTTGCTGCCCCCATCGTAGAGATCCTACAGAGCTTTCCAACGGTATGCTGTGCGCCGTATAACTCTTTACGGATCAAAAGTAATGGGCAAAAGAGCGACGGAGACCTGGTCCTAAGCCCCGCGCCCTCGGTTTGCAGGCCCAGCCTCTACGTGAAGCGAAGTTGTCTTGTCCAAGGTGTCGTGGGATTCGATAATAGAAATGTGATGGATTAGGTTGTCGTCCTTTTCGTGGCTCACGACATAGGATTAGGGACTAAAAATCAGCGCAAAAGTAGAAAAGTATCCCAAAACTGATGAAAATGTTCAATTTTGGGCTTCAAAAACTAGTGCAGCTGAGCATGATTGCTGCCCCTGTCGTAGAGCTCTCGGAGAGCTTTCCAACGGTATGCTGTGCGCCGCGTAACTCCTTACGGATCAAAAGTTATGGGCAGCGGAGCGATGGAGACCTGGTCCCAAGCCACACGTCCTCGATTTGCGGGCCCAGCCTCTACGTGAAGTGAAGTTTTCATGCCCAAGGTGTTGTTGGATTTGGTAATAGAAATGTGATTGATTAGGTTGTCGTCCTTTTTCGCGGCTGACCACGTACGATCCGGGACTAAAAAAAAGCATAAAAGAAGAAAAATATCCCGAAACTGATGAAAATGTTCAATTTTGAGCTTCAAAAATAGGCTCAGCTGAGCCAGGATGCTGCCTTCGTCGTAGAGCTCTCGGAGCGCTTTCCAACGGTAGGCTGTGCGTCTCGTAACTCCTTACGGATCAAAAGTTATGGGTAAAGGACCGACGGAGACCTGGTCCCATGCCCCACGCCCTCAGTTTGCGAGCCCAACCACTACGTGAAGCGAAGTTGTCTTGACCAAGGTGCCATGGGATTCGATAATACAAATGTGATGGATTAGGTTGTTGTCCTTTTCTAGGCTCACGACGTACGATCCGGGAAGGAAAAACAGTGCAAAAGAAGAAAAATATCCCAAAACTGATGAAAATGTTCGATTTTGGGCTCTGAAAACAAGCGCAGCTGAGCAGGCTGGCCGCCCCAGTCGTAGAGCTCTCGGAGAGCTTTCCAACGGTATGCTGTGCGCCGCGTAATCCTTACGGATTAAAAGTTATGGTCACTGGAGCGACGGAGACCTGGTCCTAAGCCCCACGCCCTCGGTTTACGGGCCCAGCCTCTACGTGAAATGAAGTTGTCTTGCCTAAGGTGCCGTGGGATTCGATAATAGAAATGTGATGAATTTGGTTGTCGTCCTTTTCACGGCTCACGATGTACGATCCGGGACTGAAAAACAGTTCAAAATTAGAAAAATGTCCCAAAACTGATGAAAATGTTCGATTTTGGCCTCCGAATATAGGTGTAGTCGAGCAGGATTGCTGCCACCGTCGTAGAGCTCTCGGAGAGCTTTCCAGCGGTATTCTGTGCGCCGCGTAACTTCTTACGGATCAAAAATTATGGGCACCGGAGTGACAGATACCTGGGCACAAGCGCCACGCCCTCGGTTTACGAGCCCAGCCTCTACGTGAAGTGAAGTTGTCATGCCCAAGGTGTCGTGGGATTAGGTAATAGAAATGTGATTAATTAGGTTGTCTTCCTTTTCGCGTCTGACGACGTACATTCCGGGACGGAAAAACAGCGCAAAAGAAGAAAAGTGTCGCAAAATTGATGAAAATATTCAATTTTGTGGTCCAAAAATAGGCGCAGCCAAGCAAGCTTGCTGCCCCCGTCTTAGAGCTCTCAGAGAGCTTTCCAACGATATGCTGTGCGCCGCGTAACACATTACAGATCAAAAGTTATGGGCAAATAAGCGACGGAGACCTGGTCCCAAGCCCCAAGCCCTCAGTTTGCCGGCCCAGCCTCTACGTGAAGCGAAGTTATCTTGCCCAAGGTACCGTGGGATTCGATAATAGAAATGTGATGGATTTGGTTGTCATCCTTTTCGCGGCTCACGACGTACGATCTGAGACAGATAAAGAGCGCAAAAGTAGAAAAGTATCCCAAAACTGATGAAAATATTTGATTTTGGGATTCAAAAACAGGCGCAACCGAGCAGGATTGCTACCGCCGTTGTAGACCTCTCGGAGAGCTTTCCAACTGTATGTTGTGCGCCACGTAACTCCTTACGGATTAAAGGTTATGAGCACCGGAGGGATGGAGACTTGGTCCCAAGCCCCACGCCCTCGGTTTGCAGGCCCAGCCTCTACGTGAAGCGAAGTTGTCTTGCCCAAGGTGCCGTGGGATTCGATAATAGAAATGTGATGGATTAGGTTGTCGTCCTTTTCTAGGCTCACAGCGTATGATCCGGGAAGGAAAAACAGCGCAAAAAAAGAAAAGTGTCCCAAAACTGATGAAAACATTCGATTTTGGGCTCTGAAAAGAAGCGCATCCGAGCAGGCTTGCTGCTCCCGTTGTAGATCTCTCGGAGAGCTTTCCATCGGTATGTTGTGCGCTACGTATATCCTTACGGATCAAAAGTTATGGGTGCCGGAGCGACGGAGACCTGGTCCCAAGCCCTACGCCCTCGGTTTGTTGACCCAGCCTTTACGTGAAGCAAAGTGGTCTTGCCCAAGGTGCCGTGGGATTCGATAATAGAAATGTCATGGATTAGGTTGTCGTCCTTTTCGTGGCTCACGACGTATGATCCGGGACGGAAAAAGGGCGCAAAAGAAGAAAAGTATCCCGAAATAGTTGAAAACTTTTGATTTTGGGTTTCAAAAACAGGCACAACCGAGCAGGCTTGCCGCCCCCGTCGTAGCACTCTCGGAGAGCTTTCCAACGGTATGACGTGCGCCGCGTAACTCCTTACGGATCAAAAGTTATGGGAACCAGAGCAATGGAGACTTGGCCCCAAGCCCCACGCCCTCGGTTGGCGGGCCCAGCCTCTACGTGAAGAGAAGTTGTCTTGCCCAATGGGCCATGGGATTCGATAATAGAAATGTGTTGGATTAGGATGTCGTCCTTTTCACGGCTCACGACGTACGATCCGGGGCAAAAAATAGCACAAAAGGAGAAAAGTATCCCGAAATTGATGAAAACATTCGATTTTAGGCTTTGAAAACAGGCACAACCGAGCAGGCTTGCTACCCCCGTAGTTGAGCTGTAGGAGAGCTTTCCAACGGTATACTGTGCGGCGCGTAACTCCGTACGGATCAAAAGTTATGGGCACCGGAGCGACGGAGACTTGGTCCCAAGCCCCACGCCCTGGGTTTTTGGGCCCAGCCTCTACGTGAAGCGAAGTTGTCTTGCCCAAGGTGCCGTGGGATTCGATAATAGAAATGTGATGGATTAAACAGTCGACATTTTCTAGGCTCACGACGTACGATCCGGGAAGAAAAAATATCGCAAAAGAAGAAAAGTATCCCAAAACTGATGAAAGCGTTTGATTTTGGGCTCTGAAAACAAGCGCAGCCGAGCTGGCTTGCTGCCCACGTCGTAGAGCTCTCGGAGAGCTTTCCAACAGTATGCTGTGCGCTATGTAAATCCTTACGGATCAAAAGTTATGGGCACCGGAGCGACGGAGACCTGGTCCTAAGCCCCACGCCCTCGGTTTGCGGGCCTAACCTTTACGTGAAGTGAAGTTGTCTTGCCCAAGGTGCCGTGGTATTCGATAATAGAAATGTGATGGATTAGGTTGTCGTCCTTTTCACGGCTCACGACGTACGATCCGGGACGAAAAAACAGCGCAAAAGAAGAAAAGTATCCAGAAACTGATGAAAATGTTCGATTTTGGGCTTCAAAAACAAGCGCAGCCGAGTAGGCTTCCTGCCTCCGTCGTAGATCTCTCGGAGAGCTTTCCAACAGTTTGTTGTGCGTCGCGTAACTTCTTTCGGATCAAACGTTATGGGCAGCGGAGCGACGGAGACCATGTCCCAAGCCCCATACCCTCGGTTTGCTGGCCTAGCCTCTACGTGAAGCGAAGTTGTCTTGCCCAAGGTGCCGTGGGATTTGATAACATAAATGTTATGGATTACGTTGTCGTCTTTTTCGCGGCTCACGACGTACGATCTGGGACGAAAAAATAGCGCAAAAGCATAAAAGTGTCCTAAAACTGATGAAAACGTTCGATTTTGGGCTTCGAAAATAGGCGCAGCGAGTAGGATTGTTTCCCCTATCGTAGAGCTCTCGAAGAGCTTTCCAACGTTCTTCTGTGCGCCGCATAACTCCTTATAAATCAAAATTTATGGGCACCGGAGCGACATATACTTGGTCACAAGCACCACGCCCTCGGTTTGCGGGCCCAGCCACTTTGTGAAGTGAAGTTGTCATGCCCAAGGTGTCGTGGGATTCGGTAATAGAAATGTGATTTATTAGGCTGTCGTCCTTTTTCCGGCTGACGACGTACGATCCGGGACAGAAAAACAGCGCAAAAGAAGAAAAGTGTCCCGAAACTGATGAAAACGTTCAATTTTGGGCTCGAAAAACAGGTATCGGAAATGTTATGGATTAGGTTGTCGTCCTTTTCGCGGCTCAAAACGTACGATCCGGGATGCAAAAACAGTGCAAAGGTAGAAAAGTGTCCCGAAACTGATGAAAACGTTCAATTTTGGGCTCCGAAAATAGGCACAGTTGAGCAGGCTTGCTTCCCCCATTGTAGAGCTCTCGAAGAGCTTTCCAACGGTATGCTGTGCGTCACGTAACTCCTTTCGGATCAAAAGTTATGGGCAAATGAGCGACGGAGACCTGGTCCCAAGCCCCACGCCCTCGGTTTGCGGGCCCAGCCTCTATGTGAAGCGAAGTTGTCTTTCCCAAGGTGCCGTGGGATTCGATAATAGAAATGTGATAGATTAGGTTGTCCTCCTTTTCGCGGCTCACGACGTACGATTCGGGATGAAAAAACAGTGCAAAAGTTGAAAAGTGTCTCGAAACTGATAAAAATGTTCGATTTTAGGCTCTGAAAACAGTCGCAGCCGAGCAGAACTGTTACCCCCGTCGTAGAGCTCTCGGAGAGCTTTCCAACGGTATTCTATGCGCAGCATAACACCTTACGGATCAAAAGTTAGGGGTACCAGAGCGACAAATACCTGGTCACAAGTCCCATGCCCTCAGTTTACGGGCCTAACCTCTACGTGAAGTGAAGTTATCATTCCTAAGATGTCATGGGATTCGGTAATAAAAATGTGATTGATTAGGTTGTCATCTTTTTCGCGGCTGACGACATAAGATCTGGGACGGAAAAACAACACAAAAGGAGAAAAGTGTCCCGAAACTGATGAAAACGTTCGATTTTGGGCTCTGAAAACAAGCGCAGCCGAGTAGGCTTGCTGCTCGTGTCGTAGAGCTTTTGGAGAATATTCCAACGGAATGTTGTGCTTCACGTAACTCCGTATGGATCAAAAGTTATGGGCAGCGGAGCGACGGAGACCGGGTCCTAAGCCCCACACCCTCGGTTTGCGGGCTCAGCCTCTACTTGAAGCGAAGTTGTCTTGCCCAAGGTGCCGTGGGATTCGATAATAGAAATGTGAAGGATTAGGTTGTCGTCCTTTTCTAGGCACACGACGCACGATCCGGGAAGAAAAAACAACGCAAAAGAAGAAAAGTGTCCCAAAACTGATGAATACGTTCGATTTTGGGCTCCGAAAGTAGTCGCAGCCGAGCAGGCTTGCTGCCCTCGTTGTAGAGCTCTTGGAGAGCTTTCCAACGATATGCTGTGCGCCGCATAACTCCTTAAGGATCAAAAGGTATGGGCACCGGAGCGACGAAAACATGGTCCCAAGCCCCACGCCCCCGGTTTACGGGCCCAGCCTCTACATGAAGCGAAGTTGTCTTGCACAAGCTGCCGTAGGATTCGATAATATAAATGTGATGGATTAGGTTGTCGTCCTTTTTGCTGCTCAAGGCGTACGATCAGGGACGAAAAAATAGCGCAAAAGAAGAAAAGTGTCCCAAAATTGATGAAACGTTCGATTTTGGGCTCTGAATACTGGCGCAGCCTAGCAGGAATACTACCCTCGTCGTAGAGCTCTCAGAGAGCTTTCCAACGGTATGTTGTGCGCCACGTAACTCCTTAGGGATCAAAAGTTATGGGCACCAAAGCGACAGAGACATGGCCTAAAGCCCAACGCCCTCGGTTTGCGGGCTCAGCCTCTACGTGAAGCAAAGTTGTCTTGCCCAAGGTGCCAGGGGATTCGATAGTAGAAATGGGATGGATTAGGCTGTCGTCCTTTTCGCGTCTCACGACGTACGATCCGGGACGGAAAAACAGCGCAAAAGGATAAAATTTTCCCAAAATTGATGAAAACGTTAGATTTTGGGCTTCAAAAATAGGCACAGCTGAGCAGGCTTGCTGCCCACGTAGTAGAAATCTCGAAGACCTTTCCAACGGTATGCTGTGCGCCGCGTAAATCCTTACGGATCAAAAGTCATGGGCACCGAAGCGACGGAGACCTGGTCCCAAGCCCCACGCCCCTACGTGAAGCGAAGTTGTCTTGCCCAAGGTGCCGTGGGATTCGATAATAGAAATGTGATGGATTAGGTTGTCGTCCATTTCTAGGCTCACGACGTACGATCCGGGAAGGAAATACAGCGCAAAGGAAGAAAAGTGTCTCAAAATTGATGAAAACGTTCGATTTTGGGCTCTGAAAACAAGCACAGCCGAGCAAGCTTGCTACCCCCATCGTAGAGCTTTCAGAGAGCTTTCCAACGTTATGTTGTGCGCCGCGTAAATCCTTGCGGATCAAAAGTTATGGGCACCGGAGCGACGGAGACCTGGTGCCAAGCCCCACGCTCTCGGTTTGCGGGCCCAACCTCTACGTGAAGCGAAGTTGTCTTGCCCAAGGTGCCGTGGGATTCGATAATAGAAATGTGATGGATTAGGTTGTCCTCCTTTTCGCGGCTCCCGATGTACGATCCGGGACGGAAAAATAGTGCAAAAGTTGAAAAGTGTCTCAAAACTGATGAAAACGTTCAATTTTGGGCTCTGAAAACAGTCGCAGCTAAGCAGAACTGCTACCCCCGTCGTAGAGCTCTCGGAGAGCTTTCTAACGGTATTCTATGCGCAGCATAACTCCTTACGGATCAAAAGTTAGGGGCACCGGAGCGACAGATACTTGGTCACAAGTCCCACGCCCTCGATTTACGGGCCCAGCCTCTACGTGAAGTGAAGTTGTCATGCCTAAGGTGTTATGGGATTCGGTAATAAAAATGTGATTGATTAGGTTGTCGTCTTTTTCGCGGCTGACGACGTACGATCTGGGACGAAAAAACAACACAAAAGAAGAAAAGTGTCCCGAAACTGATGAAAATGTTCGATTTTGGGCTCTGAAAACAAGCACAGACGAGCAGGCTTGCTTCCCGTGTCGTAGAGCTCTTGGAGAGTATTCCAACGGAATGCTGTGCGCCACGTAACTCCTTATGGATCAAAAGTTATGGGCAGCGGAGCGACGGAGACCGGGTCCTAAGCCCCACGCCCTCGATTTGCAGGCCTAGCCTCTACGTGAAGCGAAGTTGTCTTGCCCAAGGTGCCATGGGATTCGATAATATAAATATGATGGATTGGGTTGTCGTCCTTTTTGCGGCTCACGACGTACAATCCGGGACGGAAAAACAGCGCAAAAGGAGAAAATTATCCCAAAATTGATGAAAATGTTCGATTTTGGGCTTCGAAAATAGGCACAGCTGAGCAGGCTTGCTGCCCACGTAGTAGAGATCTCGAAGACCTTTCCAACGGTATGCTGTGCGCAGAGTAACTTCTTATGGATCAAAAGTTATGGGCACCGAAGCGACGGAGACCAGGTCCCAAGCCCCACGCCCTCGGTTTGTGGTCCCAGCCTCGACGTGAAGCGAAGTTGTCTTGCCCAAGGTGCTGTGGGATTCAATAATAGAAATGTGATGGATTAGGTTGTTGTCCATTTCTAGGCTCACGACGTACGATTCGGGAAGGAAAAACAGCGCAAAAGAAGAAAAGTGCCCCAAAACTGATGAAAGCGTTCGATTTTGGGCTTTGATAACAAGCACAGCCGAGCAAGCTTTCTACCCCCGTCGTAGAGCTTTCGGAGAGCTTTCCAACGGTATATTGTGCACCACGTAACTCCTTATAGATCAAAAGTTATTGGCACTGGAGCGACGGAGACCTGGTTCTAAGCCCCACGCCTTCGGTTTGCGGGCCCAGCCTCTACATGAAGTGAAGATGTCTTGCCAAAGGTGTCGTGGGATTCGGTAATAGAAATGTGATGGATTAGGTTGTCCTCCTTTTCGTGGCTCACGACGTACGATATGGGACAAAAAAACTGCGCAAAAGAAAAAAAGTATCACAAAACTGATGAAAACGTTCGATTTTGGGCTTCAAAAACAGGCGCAGCCGAGCAGGCTTGCTGCCCCCGTCGTAAATCTCTTGGAGAGCTTTCCAATAGTATGTTGTGCACCGCATAATTCCTTTCGGAACAAAAGTTATGGGTAGCGGAGCGACGGGGACCTGGTCCCAAGCCCCATGCCCTCGGTTTGCGGGCCCAGCCTCTACGTGAAGCGAAGTTGTCTTGCCCAAGGTGCCTTGGGATTTGATAATAGAAATGTTATGGATTAGGTTGTCGTCCTTTTCGCGGCTCACGACGTACGATCCGGGACGAAAAAATAGCGCAAAAGCAAAAAAGTGTCCGGAAACTGATGAAAACGTTCGATTTTGGGCTCTGAAAATAGGCGCAACCGAGTAGGATTGCTGTCCTCGTCGTAGAGGTCACGGAGAGCTTTCGAACGTTATTCTGTGCGCCGCATAACTCCTTATAGATAAAAAGTTATGGGCACCGGAGCGACAGATACGTGGTCACAAGCCCCACGCCTTTGGTTTGCGGGCCCAGCCTCTACGTGAAGTGAAGTTGTCATGCCCAAGGTGTCGTGGGATTCGGTAATAGAAATGTGATTGATTCGGTTGTCGTCCTTTTCGCGGCTGATGACGTACATTCCGGGACGAAACAGCAGCACAAAAGAAGAAAAGTGTCCCGAATCTGATGAAAACGTTCAATTTTGGGCTCCGAAAACAGGTAATAGAAATGTTATGTATTAGGTTGTCGTCCTTTTCGCAGCTCACAATGTACGATCCGGGACGGAAAAACAGTGCAAAAGTATAAAAGTGTCCCGAAACTGATGAAAACATTCAATTTTGGGCTCTGAAAATAGTCACAGCCGAGCAGAACTGCTACCCCCGTCGTAGAGCTCTCGGAGAGCTTTCCAACGGTATTCTATGCGCAGCATAACACCTTACGGATCAAAAGTTAGGGGCACCGGAGCGACAGATACCTGGTCACAAGTCCCACGCCCTCGGTTTACGGGCCCAGCCTCTACGTGAAGTGAAGTTGTCATGCCTAAGGTGTCATGGGATTCGGTAATAAAAATGTGATTTATTAGGTTGTCGTCTTTTTCGCGGCTGACGACGTACGATCTGGGACGAAAAAACAACACAAAAGAAGAAAAGTGTCCCGAAACTGATGAAAACGTTTGATTTTGGGCTCCGAAAGTAGTCGTAGCCGAGCAGGCTTGCTGCCCTCGTTGTAGAGCTCTTGGAGAGCTTTCCAACGATATGCTGTGCGCCGCATAACTCCTTAAGGATCAAAAGGTATGGGCACCGGAGCGACGAAAACATGGTCCCAAGCCCCACGCCCCCGGTTTACGGGCCCAGCCTCTACATGAAGCGAAGTTGTCTTGCACAAGCTGCCGTAGGATTCGATAATATAAATGTGATGGATTAGGTTGTCGTCCTTTTTGCTGCTCAAGGCGTACGATCCGGGACGAAAAAATAGCGCAAAAGAAGAAAAGTGTCCCAAAATTGATGAAACGTTCGATTTTGGGCTCTGAATACTGGCGCAGCCTAGCAGGCATACTACCCTCGTCGTAGAGCTCTCAGAGAGCTTTCCAACGGTATGTTGTGCGCCACGTAACTCCTTACAGATCAAAAGTTATGGGCACCAAAGCGACAGAGACATGGCCTAAAGCCCCACGCCCTCGGTTTGCGGGCTCAGCCTCTTCGTGAAGCAAAGTTGTCTTACCCAAGGTGCCATGGGATTTGATAATAGAAATGTGATGGATTAGGTTGTCGTCCTTTTTGCGGCTCACGACGTACGATCCGGGACAGAAAAACAGCGCAAAAGGAGAAAATTTTCCCAAAATTGATGAAAACGTTAGATTTTGGGCTTCAAAAATAGGCACAGCTGAGCAGGCTTGCTGCCCACGTAGTAGAAATCTCGAAGACCTTTCCAACGGTATGCTGTGCGCCGCGTAACTCCTTACGGATCAAAAGTTATGGGCACCGAAGCGACGGAGACCTGGTCCCGAGCCCCACGCCCTCGGTTTGTGGTCCCAGCCTCTACGTGAAGCGAAGTTGTCTTGCCCAAGGTACCGTGGGATTCAATAATAGAAATGTGATGGATTAGGTTGTCGTCCATTTCTAGGCTCACGACGTACGATCCGGGAAGGAAAAACAGCGCAAAAGAAGAAAAGTGTCCCAAAATTGATGAAAGTGTTCAATTTTGGGCTCTGAAAACAAGCACAGCCGAGCAAGCTTGCTACCCCCATCGTAGTGCTTTCGGAGAGCTTTCCAACGGTATGTTGTGCGCCGCGTAAATCCTTGCGGATCAAAAGTTATGGGCACCGGAGCGACGGAGACCTGGTGCCAAGCCCCACGCTCTCGGTTTGTGGGCCCAACCTCTACGTGAAGCGAAGTTGTCTTGCCCAAGGTGCCGTGGGATTTGATAATAGAAATGTGATGGATTAGGTTGTCCTCCTTTTCGCGGCTCCCGACGTACGATATGGGACAAAAAAACTACGCAAAAGAAAAAAAGTATCCCAAAACTGATGATAACGTTCGATTTTGGGCTTAAAAAACAGGCGCAGCCGAGCAGGCTTGCTGCCCCCGTCGTAAAGCTCTTGGAGAGCTTTCCAACAGTATGTTGTGTGCCGCATAATTCCTTTCGGAACAAAAGTTATGGGCAGCGGAGCGACGGGGACCTGGTCCCAAGCCCCATGCCCTCAGTTTGCGGGCCCAGCCTCTACGTTAAGCGAAGTTTTCTTGCCCAAGGTGCCGTGGGATTTGATAAAAGAAATGTTATGGATTAGGTTGTCGTCCTTTTCGCGGCTCACGACGTACGATCCGGGACGAAAAAACAGCGCAAAAGCAAAAAAGTGTCCTGAAACTGAGGAAAACGTTCGATTTTGGGCTCTGAAAATGGGCGCAACCGAGTAGGATTGCTGTCCTCGTCGTAGAGGTCACGGAGAGCTTTCGAACGTTATTCTGTGCGCCGCATAACTCCTTATAGATAAAAAGTTATGGGCACCGGAGCGACAGATACATGGTCACAAGCCCTACGCCTTTGGTTTGTGGGCCCAGCCTCTACGTGAAGTGAAGTTGTCATGCCCAAGGTGTCGTGGGATTCGGTAATAGAAATGTGATTGATTCGGTTGTCGTCCTTTTCGCGGCTGATGACGTACGATCCGGGATGAAACAGCAGCACAAAAGAAGAAAAGTGTCCCGAATCTGATGAAAACGTTCGATTTTGGGCTCCGAAAACAAGTAATAGAAATGTTATGTATTAGGTTGTCGTCCTTTTCGCAGCTCACTATGTACGATCCGGGATGGAAAAACAGTGCAAAAGTATAAAAGTGTCCCGAAACTGATGAAAACATTCAATTTTGGGCTCTGAAAACAGTCGCAGCCGATCAGAACTGCTACCCCCGTCGTAGAGCTCTCGGAGAGCTTTCCAACGGTATTCTATGCACAGCATAACACCTTACGGATCAAAAGTTAGGGGCACCGGAGCGACAGATACCTGGTCACAAGTCCCACGCCCTCGGTTTACGGGCCCAGCCTCTACGTGAAGTGAAGTTGTCATGCCTAAGGTGTCATGGGATTCGGTAATAAAAATGTGATTGATTAGGTTGTCGTCTTTTTCACGGCTGACGACGTACGATCTGGGATGAAAAAACAACACAAAAGAAGAAAAGTGTCCCGAAACTGATGAAAAAGTTCGATTTTGGGCTCTAAAAACAAGTGCAGCCGAGCAGGCTTGCTGTCCGTGTCGTAGAGCTTTTGGAGAGTATTCCAACGGAATGCTGTGCGCCACGTAACTCCTTATAGATCAAAAGTTATGGGCAACGGAGCGACGGAGACCGGGTTCTAAGCCCCACGCCCTCGGTTTGCAGGCCCAGCCTCTACGTGAAGCGAAGTTGTCTTGCCCAAGGTGCCATGGGATTCGATAATAGAAATATGATGGATTGGGTTGTCATCCTTTTTGCGGCTCACGACGTACAATCCAGGACGGAAAAACAGCGCAAAAGGATAAAATTATCCCGAAATTGATGAAAACGTTCGATTTTGGGCTTCGAAAATAGGCACAGCTGAGCAGGCTTGCTGCCCACGTAGTAGAAATCTCGAAGACCTTTTCAACGGTATGCTTTGCGCCGAGTAACTCCTTATGGATCAAAAGTTATGGGCACCGAAGCGACGGAGACCAGGTCCCAAGCCCCATGCCCTCGGTTTGCGGGCCCAGCCTCTACGTGAAGCGAAGTTGTCTTGCCCAAGGTGCCGTGGGATTTGATAATAGAAATGTTATGGATTAGGTTGTCGTCCTTTTCGCGGCTCACGACGTACGATCCGGGACGAAAAAACAGCGCAAAAGCATAAAAGTGTCCCGAAACTGATGAAAACGTTCGATTTTGGGCTCTGAAAATAGGCGCAACCAAGTAGGATTGTTGTCCTCGTCGTAGAGGTCTCGGAGAGCTTTCGAACGTTATTCTGTGCGCCGCATAACTCCTTATAGATAAAAAGTTATGGGCACCGGAGCGACAGATACCTGGTCACAAGCCCCACGCCTTTGGTTTGCGGGCCCAGCCTCTACGTGAAGTGAAGTTGTCATGCCCAAGGTGTCGTGGGATTCGGTAATAGAAATGTGATTGATTCGGTTGTCGTCCTTTTCGCGGTTGATGACGTACGATTCGGGACGAAACAGCAGCACAAAAGAAGAAAAGTGTCCCTAATTTGATGAAAACGTTCAATTTTGGGCTCCGAAAACAGGTAATAGAAATGTTATGTATTAGGTTGTCGTCCTTTTCGCAGCTCACGATGTACGATCCGGGACGGAAAAATAGTGCAAAAGTAGAAAAGTGTCCCGAAATTGATGAAAACAAGCGCAACTGAGCAGGCTTGCTACCCCCATCGTAAAGCACTTGGAGTGCTTTCCAACGGTATGCTGTGCGCCGCGTAACTCCTTACGGATCAAAAGTTATGGGCAAATGAGCGACAGAGACCTGGTCCCAAGCCCTACGCCCTCGGTTTGCGGGCCCAGCCTCTACGTGAAGCGAAGTTGTCTTGCCCAAGGTACCGTGGGATTCGATAATAGAAATGTGATGGATTAGGTTGTCGTCCTTTTTTAGGTTCACGACATACGATCCGGGAAGGAAAAACAGCGCAAAAGAAGAAAAGTGTCACAAAACTGATGAAAACGTTCAATTTTGGGATCTGAAAACAAGCGTAGCTGAGTAGGCTTGGTGCCCCGTCGTAGAGCTCTCGGAGAGCTTTCCAACGGTATGCTGTGTGCCGCGTAAATCCTTACGGATCAAAAGTTATGGGCACCGGAGCGACGGAGACCTGGTCCTAAGCCCCACACCCTCGGTTTGCGGGCCCAGCCTCTACGTGAAGCGAAGTTGTCTTGCCCAAGGTGCCGTGGGATTTGATAATAGAAATGTGATGGATTAGGTTGTTGTCCTTTTCGCGGCTCACGACGTACGATCCGGGACGGAAAAACAGCGCAAAAGAAGAAAAGTATCCCGAAACTGATGAAAATGTTCGATTTTGGGCTTCGAAAATAGGCACATTCGAGCAAGCTTGCTGTCCCCGTCGTAGAGCACTCGGAGGGCTTTCCAACGGTATGTTGTGCGCCGCGTAACTCCTTACGGATCAAAAGTTATGGGCAGCGGAGCGATGGAGACCTCGTCCCAAGCCCCACGCCCTCGATTTGTGGGCCTAGCCTCTACGTGAAGCAAAGTTGTCTTGCCCAAGGTGCCATGGATTTGATAATAGAAATGTGATGGATTAGGTTGTCGTCCTTTTCGCAGCTCACGACGTACGATTCGGGACGGAAAAATAGCGCAAAAGTAGAAAAGTATCCCGAAACTGATGAAAATGTTCAATTTTGGGCTTCAAAAATAGGCGTAGCCGAGCAGGATTGCTGCCCCTGTCGTAGAGCTCTCGGAGAGCTTTCCAGCGGTATTCTGTGCGCCGTGTAACTTCTTACGGATCAAAAGTTTTAGGCAACGGAGCGACAGATACCTGGTCATAAGCCCCACGCCCTCGGTTTACGGGCCTAGCCTCTACGTGAAGTGAAGTTGTCATTGTCACGCCCCAACCCGACCTATAGAGGTTAGACTAAGGTGTGAACTAATCATTCACATTCTTTTACGACTATAACCGATTGACGAAGGTTAAGCATATCCGTTAGACTAGAACTCCAAAAAAAATTTCGGAAAACCGGCAGCATAACAACTGTAATTGGGCACTTTAGTTTGACCTAATTTTCTGAACGCCTCAATACCTTCAATCTCAAATTCGATTCCAACTCAGGTTACTATTTATCACCAATTTATATGCCTATTATTTATCTCAAAGTCTTGTTTGATTAACACCTAGTATGGTAACTATGTCCCGTTTATTTGTTAATTCCCGTTACACAAGTGTCTGTTATCCCTAAGCCTACAAGTGAGTACCTGCTTAAGATTGGATAGATTCATTTTACTTGGCTCTTTGCCTAATACTTCATAAGCCTGTAGTAGCTACTAATCAAAGTGGTGATAGCAAAATGACCAAAATAGTGTTTGTCTAGTTATAATCAGTACAAACCAAAATTAGACCCAAAATTACAACGGGGGTTATTTACAATCGACAACAAGCAACATAAGAAATAGTCTTCAAAATAAACATAAAGTTCGCAAAATAGCCATAGTCAAGCAAGGCACGTAAGACAAGCAATCACTCCAAAGAGTCATCAACAGGCACGTTCTCCTCGGGTACCTGTTCTTGATCTTCTTCACCTGTGATGATAGCTTGTGGTTCTTTAATTCCTAGCTTAGTTATCATGTTCTTAGTATGTGCATGTGGTTAGAGCAAAAGGAAATGAAAGAAGAGCTATCAAAACATACCTAGGGCCGAAATGAAGAGTTCTATGAGCTTGCATGTGTTTTTTCTTGCTTCTTGCTTGCTTGGGTTGCTATGGTTGAATTTCTTAGCGTCCTTGAGTGCCTAGGGGAACCTTAGAATGAGAGCTTGAGCTATGGAGGTTCTTGAAGCAGCCTTGGCCGAGAGAGAGAGCGAGAAAATGAGAGCTTGAGAGTTTGAGAGAAAGAAATGATATGTTTGTCATTGTGGTCGGCTATAGGCTTGCAAAAAATCTGAATTTGTGTCATATTTTGGAGCATGTTTGAATTATTTGGCATGCTTGGTGATGTGGCTGAGAATGTGGAGCATGGTGGTTAATAAAATAATTCTTTGGTGTATGTAAAAGATATGACAATGTGTAAGATTGTGTCTTAGCATGCATGAATAAGTTATGTTGTTCAAATTTTTGCTCAAGGACATGGTATGACCGGCCATCATAGCTCACAAATCTGAATTTTTGTTTTGTCTTAAGGTTTATTTTATTGTAGATTGGTTGTGGTATTTTAGGTGCATGGGTTTTGCAAAAAGAATAAAGAATAAAGAATAAGAATATTTAGTGTTTAGTGAAATTTTGTCTTCTAGTGCTTTGACTTGGGATTAAAATATAGTTAGTGGAGTTTGTAGGATTATTCTATAGTCTAGTGCTTAATGTAGGATGCTATCTTGATTAGCGTGTAGGCACGCTTTTCTAGGTCAAGGGCATGCAATACGAGATAAGGCACAAACTACAAGACAAATGCATGTATTCCAAGTAAATGCACGCTACTCTAAATGAATGCACGTAAATCAAGACACGACTCTTAAACCTAGGTCAAGGCATGCAATTCAAGGTTAGGGCACACGAAATGAGGTATCGCACGCAAATCGAGGTCGGGCCACACATCCTCCCCTCCTTAAAGGAATTTCGTCCCGAAATTCAATATTACCTTTGGAATAATGCCGGATACTATTCTTCCATCTGGTCTCGCCTTTCCCACGTTGCTTCTTCGACTCGATGGTGGTCCCACAACACTTTCACCATCGGTATCGACTTGTTGTGCAATTCCCGATCTTGTTCGTCTAGAATTCGAATAGGCTTTTCTTTATAAGACAAGTTCTCCCGAAGCTGCAACGGCTCTGGCTCCAAGATGTGTGATGGGTTAGGTGATACTTTCGTAACATTGAGACATGGAAGACATCATGAATATTGGAGAGGTTTTGAGGTAGTTCCAGACGATACACCAATTTGCCAACCTTCTCAATTATCCCAAATGGTCCTACAAACCTCGGGCTCAACTTTCCACCCTTGCCATGTTTAATCAGTCCCCTCCGAGGTGATAATTTCAGAACACCTTGTCGCCGATCTCAAACTCCAAATTCCGTCTCTGTCGGTCTGCATAACTTTTCTGCCTGCTTTGGGCAGTAAGCATCCATTTCCGGATGAGGTGGACATTATCAACAGTCTTCATAAGTTCTGGTAGCAGGGTCGGGTCAAAAGTCTTCGTCTCACCTACTTCATCCCAGTAAATTGGGGATCGACACTTACGTCCATACAATGCCTCAAATGGGGCCATCCCGATAGTGGCCTGATAGATGTTATTATAAGCGAACTCCGCTAGAGGCAGATACTTCTCCCAACCTTTTTCGAAGTCTAGAACACACGCCCTCAGCATATCCTCCAGAATCTGAATAGTTCTCTTAGATTGTCCATCAGTCTAAGGGTGATAAGCTGTACTAAAACTCAACTTCGTTCCCAAAGCTTCTTGTAATCTCTTCCAAAATCGGGAAGTAAAATGAGGATCCCTATCCGATACAATACTCACAGGCATCCCATGTAGCCTTATGATATCCGCCACATACATATCTCCCAGTTTCTCAGGACTATCCTCCTTGTTCATCGGTAAGAAGTGTGCTGACTTAGTCAATCTATCCACTATGACCCAAACGGCGTCATGACCCTTTTGTGACCTGGGCAGGTCCATGACAAAGTCCATAGTTATATGTTCCCATTTCCATCGGGGAATTTCCAACGGTTGTAGTAAACCTGCCGGTTGTTGATGTTCTGCTTTGATTCTTTGACAAGTTAAACACCATGCCACAAACTCCGCAATCTCTCTCTTCATGTTATTCCACCAATAGTATTGCTTCAAATCCCGGTACATCTTTGTTCCGCCGGGGTGAATAGTGTATCTCGAGTTATGGGCTTCTTCAAGAATCTTCTTTTTCAACTCTGGGTTATTAGAAACACAAATTCGACTCCTGAACCTCCAAATACCATCATCATGAAACTTGAAATCTGTGTTGCTTTCCTTAATCTTCTGAAACTGTTGGTCTTTCTGTTGAGCCTCTCATAATTCAGACAACAAGGTCGATTGAACTTGTGTAGTGGCAAATAGTAATCCTTTTTGAGTCAATTGTGGTTTCCACAAAAATGCTTCCTCTAACAACTCCTGCACCTTAACTTCCAGTTTTGCCATGTTCGCCTTCCGGCTTAAGGCATCTGCAACAACATTTGCTTTACCGGGCACATAATTGATTGTGCAGTTATAATCATCCAAGAGCTCCATCCACCGTCTTTGCCTCATGTTCAACTCTTTTTGTGAGAACAAGTACTTCAAGCTCTTGTGATCAGTAAACACCTCAAACTTGTTACCCCACAGATAGTGCCTCCATTTCTTGAGTGCAAACACAATAGCTGCTAACTCCAAATCATGCGTCAGGTAATTCAATTCATACGGCTTGGGCTTCCTAGAGGCATACGCAATCACTCTACAATTCTGCATTAACACACAACCCAGTCTTTGCTTAGAAGCATCGCTATAGATTACAAAGCCTTGACTCCCTTCAGGCAATGCAAGAACAGGTGCGGTTGTCAATCTCTTCTTCAATTCTTGAAAGCTGTTCTCGCACTTGTCATCCCACACGAACTTTGTTTTCTTCTGAGTGAGCTTTGTAAGCGGTCCTACAATCTTTGAGAAATCCTTCACGAACCTCCGTTAATAGCCGGCTAAACCAAGAAAACTCCGAACCTCCGTAACATTTTTCGGCTTCTTCCAAGACATCACCGCTTCTATCTTTGCTGGGTCCACCGCTATTCCCTATTGGGATATGATGTGCCCCAAGAATGCAATTTGCCGCAACCAAAATTCGCATTTGCTAAACTTTGCATACAATTGATGCTCTCGAAGTTTCTGCAATACCAATCGCAGATGTTGTTCATGCTCAGCCTCGAATTTCGAGTATACCAAAATATCATCAATAAAGATGACCACAAATTGGTCCAAGTAGGGTTGAAACACCCTGTGCATTAAGTCCATAAAAGCTGCAGGGGCATTAGTTAGCCCAAATGGCATCACCACAAATTCATAATGCCCATATCTCGTCCTGAAAGCCGATTTAGGTATATCCTCCTTTTTGATCCGCAACTGATAGTACCCTTGTCTCAAGTCAAGTTTTGAATACACTTCAGCTCCTTGAAGTTTATCAAACAACTCGTCGATAAGTGGAAGTAGGTATTTATTCTTGACGGTTACTTGGTTCAATCCTCGGTAATCGATGCATAGCCTCAACGTTCCGTCTTTCTTCTTTACAAATAGGACTGGTGCACCCCATGGAGAAGAACTTGGTTGAACAAACCCCTTCTTCAACAATCCTTGCAATTGGTCCTTCAATTCTTGTAGTTCGGCTGGTGCCATACGATAGGGAGCTTTAGATATTGGCTGGGTGCCAGGCAGTACTTCTATTACAAACTCGATTTCCCGATCCGGGGGTAAACCGGGCAATTCTTCTGGAAACACGTTAGCATAATGTTTAATCACTGGCATCTCCTCCAACTTAGCTTTGTCCGATGGCTTGTTGATGAGGTAAGCTAAGTATCCACTACCCCCTTTTTTCAAGGACTTCACTGCTTTCGTAGATAAAATGATGGAACTCCCGGTGAAGTCTCTTCGACCCATTACCTCTAATGTTGGTTGTCCAGGTATCTGGAATGTTACAATCTTCGTTCGACAATCTAGTTGGGTATGATGCTTTGCCAACCAGTCTATCCCTAAGATGACTTCGTAGTCTCGAAAGGGTAACACTATAAGATTGGCTGAGAATTCCTATCCTTAATTTGGATTTTACATGCTTTACAAGCTGAGCTAGTAACGAGTTTAGAACCCTATTGGAGTACCGACTTCTACTTCGTAAGGCAAACATTCAACTCGTAATTTCACACGTTGCATACATAAGGGAATAATAAATGAATGAGTAGCACCTGGATCAATTAGCACCCTAACAGGTTGATTCAGTATCAAGAATGTACCTTCAACAACAGCAGTCTCCTCAGGAAGCTCTTCACATTCAATAGCATAAGCTCGGGCCTGAACTCTAGGAACTGGAGTCTTGCCTCTACCAGCTGGTTTATTCTGATTTTGTCTTCCTTGCCATTTAGGGCAGTCTTTAACCTGGTGTTGATCACTGCCACACCCCATGCATCATCCTGATTTCCTCCAACACTGAGCCTCGGTGTGACCCTTCTTGTCACAGTAAGAACAGTTGATAGACTGAGTAGCAGGTGAACTACTTGTGGACCCACGGGTGGAATAGGCTGATGGTGCTTTAGACGGGCCACAATTGTTAACGGGTCTGTTCTGGCTTTGGCCCTGACTGCGACTCTGAGTCTGGAATTTTCTCTGTTGACCTTGAGGCTGGTAAGGTTTCTTGTTCGGTTGACTTGAACCGGCTCTATCAAGTTTTCTTTTCTCAACTCGGGAAGCAGCAGCAAGAAGAGCAGGATATGTAGTAAAGTCATGTGAAGCCAACTGATCCTGAATTTCTAGCCTCAATCCATTCATAAATTTCCACATCTTCGCCTCAGGGGTACTGACCATGTATTGTGCATAACAGGATAGTCTGTCAAAGCGAGCCTCATATTGAGCCACCGTCATGTTACCCTGGTTCAAGTGCATGAACTTTTCAATTCGCCTTTGCTTGGAAACTGCAGGTACGTATTTCTCCTTGAATGCCTTAACGAAATTACTCTACAAGCGGGGTGTATGATCAGTTTCCCAAAGTGCCTCCACAGTGTGCCACCAATGCTCAGCATCCCCGTGCAATAGAAACACAGCAAACTCGATCTTTTCTTCATCAGTATAGTCAAGTGGCCTGAAAATCCTTTCAATCTCAGACAGCCAAGCCTTTGCCTTTTCATCATTAGCTTCCCCGAAGAATTTGGACGAGTGAAATTCAAGGAACTCCCGCATTCTGCTATTTCTCCCATTATTACCACCATTCCTGTTGTTGTTGTTATGGGTTGTTTCACGTGCATCTAGATGTTACATTACTCACGACACGTGATCCATAGCATTTGCCATCATGTTAAACATGGCCATGCCGGGATTAGTTTGATGAGCATCTCCGGCTTCTTGAGGCTCATCGCTCATATTGGTATTGCGGGTACTAGGGCTAGCTATCTATAGGCACAAATTATTATGCACAATTTATTGGAATACGATAAGACAAGAATTTAATGTATATGGTATGCAACATACAATTTCACATAGACATACAATTCTCAAAACAGTTAAGACATGTTAATCACATAAGCATGTAGAAACAAAGAAGGCACATTTAACATTGGCACATACTAACACATATAAACAAGTCATCATAATTATCTTAGGGCTTCTACCCAAGGTCCGAGAGTCAAACCCGGCTTAAGCAATCTAAGCTCTGATACCATTAACATAAGGTGTCATGCCCCAACCCGACCTATAGAGGTTAGACTAGGGTATGATCTAATCATTCACATTCTTTTACGGCTATAACCGATTGACGAAGTTTAAGCTTATCCGTTAGACTAGAACTCCAAAAAAAATTTTAGAAAACCGGCAGCATAACAGCTGTAATTGGGCTCTTTAAACCTAATTTTCTGAACTCCTCAAAACCTTCAATCTCAAATTCGATTCCAACTCAGGTTACTATTTATCACCAATTGATATGCCTATTATTTATCTCAAAGTCTCGTTTGATTAACACCTAGCATGGTAACTATGTCCCGTTTATTTGTTAATTCCTGTTACACAAGTGTCTGTTATCCCTAAGCCTACAAGTGAGTACTTGCTTAAGATTGGATAGATTCATTTTACTTGGCTCTTTGCCTAATACTTCATAAGCCTATAGTAGTTACTAATCAAAGTGGTGATAGCAAAATGACCAAAAGAATGCCTGTCTAGTTATAATCAGTTCAAACCAAAATTAGACCCAAAATTACAACAGGGGTCATTTACAATCGACAACAAGCAACATAAGAAATAGTCTTCAAAATAAACATAAAGTTCGCAAAATAGCAATAGTCAAGCAAGGCACGTAAGACAAGCAATCACTCCAAAGAGTCATCAACAGGCACGTTCTCCTCGGGTACCTGTTCCTAATCTTCTTCACATGTGATGATAAAAGAGGGTGAGTCCTTATGAACTCAGCGAGGGGGAACGAGAAATATGTTTTGAACCTCTTTTCCGGTTAAACTTATAAAAATCCCTTTTTGAAAGCATGACGTATAACACAAGTAAATTTATAACATAATATGAATGTAAAAGAACACATTTACCCGTCTTTCCTCCCCGAGGTCCTCTAGGAACCAAGCGAGAGTACTTAAACACATAGTGAAAAGGATACGGTGAGCTTTTGCTCTCAATTCATTTTCGATAGCAATTGTGCGGCCGACTTAAATAAACCACTTATCGCTCCCAATTGGGTGTACTCTGGATGTACCCAAAAATCCTACGACCCAACTCTCCGATGGTGGAATGCCAAGCGAGAGAGGGAATTGGACCATGGTAGTCACGGGAGTACCGGCAAGCCCTATGCCGCCCGGCGTTCGTGAAGCGCTACCATGCCACAATGAAAGGTTGCAACCTTGTATACAATGAACATTTATACCATTTAACGATTCACATTAGGAGGACAACAAAGTAGGTTGCCTCCGAGCAATTTCAAGATCACATATTGCCAAGTAAACGAATAAGGCATGCTTAACATGAATTTTCACTTTGTAAAACATATAGTCATATGAACATTAAAAGCGCAGCCGAGTGACACATATAAATCAAGTCATATAACTCATTTCGGGGTTCACGTATCAAGTATTAACATCATACAAGCATGCAACGACATTTATACGAGACCGGATGCAAGAATAGCTCACTTAGCAACATGCAATCATCGGAAATCATATTTAGAGCTATAAGGACAACTACGGGCAGCCTATTAACCACACAATTTGACACATTTAACCAATAGGCCATCTCTTAACAAAAGTCATAAGCGTTAGGGTCTCAATTCCGTGCTTAAACGTGTGATTAAGCATACCATTCATCGATTAATGATCCCAAACCATACATCAATCACATTAACCAACTTCAACCAATCACAACAGTCCACACAACATCCAAGTACCACAATTTCAAGCATTCAATACCCCAAGCAAGGTCTCAACATGATTCTAAGCACATCACTAAACAAAACCCTCACTGCAATGGTCTGTTTTCCCACATTCGACTAGACAAGAAAAAAATTTCCAATTCCAGTGAACCAAGTGTCAATTTGAAGCTTAATGAGTAATTTAAATCTAGGAACAAACCTCGCATCATTTGGAGTTCGGGCTTAGGACTTATGGCCAAAACCGTGAGACTACGCAAAACTGTCCAGTTTTAGACACATTACGATATTTGCCAATTTTGAGGGTCTTAGAGTCATAATTGGCTTTGGTCTATTTCTTACGAAAATGTCCAGAACTGCAAAATATAGCAACCTACCAATTTTCATGCATTTTAGACATCATTTTCTAGGCTAAAACAGTTTCGTTCTACAAGGTCAGAAGGCTGCCAGATTCTACTTCAGCTTTCCAATTTTTCCAGATTTAGATACCTTTCGATGTTTTGCCATTTTGGATGACTTAGAGTCAGAATTGGCCTTGGCCTATTTCTACGAAAAATGCTCAGAACTGGAAAAACTAGTCAAGTACCGATTTTCACGCATTTTCAACATCATTTACAAGGCCAACTGCACTTCGCTCTACCAAGTCAGAAATCTGCCAGCTACTCGATTATTACCTATCTTCAAGTTCTAGCCAAAATCTAGCCATGCATGGTCATATAAGCTCATATACACACATATACAACAACTACAGAGGTAAATATTGTCATATGAAGGCATGCATGTGATTTTTGAAAGCTTTTAAAAGAGTTTAACCCTCACCTTAGCAAGATAATAGATGAAGATGCACAATGCTCTTGAAGATGCACAAAAAGGTCCTCTCTCCTTGCTTGGCCGAGAGATAGCTTGTGGTTCTTTAATTCCTAGCTTAGTTATCATGTTCTTAGTATGTGCATGTGGTTAGAGCAAAAGGAAATGAAATAAAAGCTATCAAACATACCTAGGGCCGAAATGAAGAGTTCTATGAGCTTGCATGTGTTTTTTTTCTTGCTTCTTGCTTGCTTGGGCTGCTATGGTCGAATTTCTTAGAGTCCTTGAGTGCCTAGGAGAACCTTAGAATGAGAGCTTGAGCTATGGAGGTGCTTGAAGCAGCCTAGGCCAAGAGAGAGAGAAAATAAGAGCTTGAGAGTTTGAGAGAAAGAAATGATATATTTGTGCATGTGGTCGGCTATAGGCTTGCAAAAAAACTGAATTTGTGTAATCTTTTGGAGCATGTTTGAATTGTTTGGCATGCTTGGTGATGTGGCCGAGAATGTGGAGCATGGTGGTTAATAAAATAATGCTTTGGTGTATGGAAAAGATATGACAATGTGTAAGATTGTGTCTTAGCATGCATGAATAAGTTATGTTGTTCAAATTTTTGCTCACAAATCTGAATTTTTGTTTTGTCTTAAGGTTTATTTTATTGTAGATTGGTTGTGGTATTTTAGGTGCATGGGTTTTGCAAAAGGAGTAAAGAATAAAGAATAAGAATGTTTAGTGCTTAGTGAAATTTTGTCTTCTAGTGCATTGACTTGGGATTAAAATATAGTTAGTGGAGTTTGTAGGATTATTCTATAGTCTAGTACTTTGTGTAGGATGCTTTCTTGATTAGCGTGTAGGCACGCTTTCCTAGGTCTAGGGCACGCAGTACGAGGTAAGACACAACTACAAGACAAATGCACGTATTCCAAGTAAATGCACGCAACTCTAAATGAATGCATGTAAATTAAGACACGACTCTTAAACCTAGGTCAAGGCACACAATTCAACGTTAGGGCACACGAAATGAGGTATCGACGGAAATTGAGGTCGGGCCTCACAGTCATGCCCAAGGTGTCGTGGGATTCGGTAATAGAAATGCGATTGATTAGGTTGTTGTCCTTTTCGTGGCTGACGGCGTATGATCCAGGACGGAAAAACAACACAAAAGAAGAAAAGTGTCCCAAAACTGACGAAAACGTTCAATTTTGTGCTTCGAAAATAGGCTAAGCCGAGCAAGCTTGCTGCCCCCGTCTTAGAGAACTCGGAGAGCTTTCCAACGGTATACTGTGCACCGCGTAACTGCTTACGGATCAAAAGTTATGGGAAAAATAAGCGACGGAGACCTGGTCCCAAGCCCCACGCACTCGGTTTGCAGGCCCAGTGTTTACGTGAAGCGAAGTTGTCTTGCCCAAGGTGCCGTGGGATTCGATAATAGAAATGTGATGGATTAGGTTGTCGTCCTTTTCTAGGCTCACGACATACGATCCGAGAAGGAAAAATAGCGCAAAAGAATAAAAGTGTCCCAAACCTGATGAAAACATTCAATTTTGGGCTCTGAAAACAAGCGCATTTGAGTAGGTTTGCTACCCCTGTCGTAGAGCACTCGGAGAGCTTTCCAACGGTATGCTGTGTGCTGCGAAAATCCTTACGGATCGAAAGTTATGGGCACCGAAGCGACGGAGACCTAGTCACAAGCCCCACGCCCTCGGTTTGCGGGCCCAGCTTCAACGTGAAGCGAAGTTGTCTTGCCCAAGGTGCCGTAGGATTTGATAATAGAAATGTGATGGATTAGGTTGTCGTCCTTTTCACTGCTCACGACGTACGATTCGGGACGGAAAAATAGCGAAAAAGAAGAAAAGTATCCCAAAACTGATGAAAATATTCGATTTTGGGTTTCAAAAATGGGCGCAGCCGAGTAGGCTTGCTGCCCCCATCGTAGAGCTCTCGGAGAGCTTTCCAACGGTATGTTGTGCACCGCGTAACTCCTTATAGATCAAAAGTTATGGGCAGCGGAACGACGGAGACCTGGTCCCAAGCCCCACGCCCTCAGTTTGCGGGCCCAACCTGTACGTGAAGCAAAGTTGTCTTGCCCAAGGTGCCGTTGGATTCGATAATAGAAATGTGATGGATTAGGTTGTCGTCCTTTTCGCGGCTCACGACGTACGATCCGGGACTGAAAAACAGCGTAAAAGTAGAAAAGTGTCCCGAAACTGATGAAAATTTTCAATTTTCGGCTCCGAAAACAGGCACAGGTGACCAGGATTGCTGCCCCTGTCGTAGAGCTCTCGGAGAGCTTTCCAACGGTATTTTGTGCACCGCATAAATCCTTACGGATCAAAAGATATGGGCACCGGCACGACAAAGACCTGGACCCAAGCCCTACGCCCTCGGTTTGTGGGCCCAGCCTCTGTGTGAAGCGAAGTTGTCTTGCCCAAGGTGCCATGAGATTCGATAATAGAAATGTGATGGATTAGGATGTCGTCCTTTTCGCGGCTCACGACGTACGATTCGGGACGGAGAAACAGCGCAAAAGAAGAAAAATATCCCGAAATTGATGAAAATGTTCGATTTTGGGCTTTGAAAACAAGCACAGCCGAGCATGCTTGTTGCCCCCATCGTAGAGCTCTCAGAGTGCTTTCCATCTGTATATTGTGCACCGTGTAACTCCTTACGGATAAAAAGTTATGGGCAGCGGAACGACGAAGACCTGGTCCCAAGCCCCACGCCCTCAATTTGAGGGGTCAGCCTCTACGTGAAGCGAAGTTGTGTTGCCCAAGGTGTAGTGGGATTCGATAATAGAAATGTTATGGATTAGGTTGTCCTCCTTTTCGCGGCTCACGACGTACGATCCGGGACAGAAAAACAGCGCAAAAGTAAAAAAGTGTCCCGAAACTGATGAAAACATTCAATTTTGGGCTCTGAAAACAGGCGCAGCTGACCAAGATTGCTACCACCGTCGTAGAGCTCTTGGAGAGCTTTCCAACGGTATTCTGTGCGTCACGTAACTCCTTACGGATCAAAAGTTATGGGCACCGGAGCGATAAATACTTGGTCACAAGCCCCATGCCCTCGGTTTTCGGGCTCAGCCTCTACGTGAAGTGAAGTTGTCATGCCCAAGGTGTCGTGGGATTCGGTAATAGAAATGTGATTTATTAGGTTGTCATCCTTTTCATGGCTGACGACGTACGATCCGGGACGAAAAAACAGCGCAAAATAAGAACAGTGTCCCGAAACTAATGAAAATGTTCAATTTTTGGCTCCAAAAACAGGCGCAGCCAATTAAGCTTGCTGCCCCCGTTGTAGAGCTCTCGGAGAGCTTTCCAACGGTATGTTGTGCGTCACGTAACTCCTGACGGATCAAAAGTTATGAGAAAAGGAGTGACGGAGACCTGGTCCCAAGCCCCACGCCCTCAGTTTGCCAGCCCAGCCTCTACGTGAAGCGAATTTGTCCTGCCCAAGGTGTCGTGGGATTCGATAATATAAATGTGATGGATTAGGTTGTCGTCCTTTTCTATGCTCACGACGTACGATCCGGGAAAGAAAAATAGCGCAAAAAAAGAAAAGTGTCCCAAAACAGATGAAAACATTCGATTTTGGGCTCTGAAAACAAGCCCAGCCGAGCAGGATTGATGCCTCCATCGTAGAGCTTTCTAACAGTATGCTGTGCGCCGCGTAAATCCTTACGGATCAAAAGTTATGGGCACCGGTGCGACGGAGACCAGGTCCCAAGCCCCACGCCCTCAGTTTGTGGGCCCAGCCTCTGTGTGAGGTGAAGTTGTCTTGCCCAAGGTACCATGGGATTCGATAATATAAATGCGATGGATTAGGTTGTTGTCCTTTTCGCGGCTCACAACGTACGACCCGGGATGAAAAAACAGCGCAAAAGAAGAAAAGTCTCCCGAAACTGAAGAAAACGTTCGATTTTGGTCTAAGAAAATAGGCGCAGCCAAGCAAACTTGCTGCCCTTATCGTAGAGCTCTCGGAGAGCTTTCCAACGGTATACTGTGCGCCACGTAATTCCTTACGGATCAAAAGTTATGGGCAGCGATGTGAGGCCCGACCTCGATTTGCGTACGATATCCCGTTTTGTGTGTCCTAATCTAGATTTACGTGCCTTGACCTAGGTTTAAGAATTGTGTTCGTTTTGTGTGCCATGCATTGAATTACGTGCATTCATTTAGGGTTGCGTGCATTTACTTGGAAAATGTGCGTTCGTCTCGTAGTTCGTGCCCTATCTTGTAGTGCGTGCCCTAGACCTAGGAAAGCGTGCCCTCACGCTAGTCAAGAAAGCATCTTACACGAAGCACTAGGTCATTAATTAATCTTACAAATTCTACTAACTATTATTAAATTACTAATTTAACCCACTAGAAGACAAAATCTCACAAAAAGCTAGACATTCCTTATTCTTTATTCCTTATTCTTTTTGCACTTTCAACACACAATTAAATAATGCTCAAAAATGACAAAAAATCAGATTTTTGATGCCTTGGCCAACCACCACATAGGCTTTTATGCTTGCTTGCTCAATTCAAAATTAATTCTAGACAACTTATGACAAGTTATGACACAAGTGCATAAAAAAATAAGCTCAAAAACCTCCCAAAAGCTTCCAAATCTCGACAAGGCTCATTGCCCATGCTAGGTGATTCAAAATTCAAGCTTCTTGAAGACACAAATCTGATTTTTGCTATGCCCAAGGCCGAACATGCTTCATCTTTTGCAAAGCCATCATTTTTCTTTCATTTCTCCCATTTCTCCTTACATTTTTCTCTCTCCCTCTCATTCTTCTCTCTCTCTCTCGGCCTTGGCTGAGTTTCATCTCACCATTGCTCATCTTCATCATTCCATGGTGCACCAAGACAAGCAACAAGCAAAGAGACTCGACCAAGCTAGCTAAGTTGCAAGAATCACACATGCATGCTCATTGAGTCACCATTTCGGCCTTGGTGAGTTTGCTAGCTTCCATTTCTTTTCTTCTTGTTCTAACCACATGCATCTACTAAGAACTTGGTCACTAAGCTAGGAAAAATAGAGAAAATCGAGTTGGAGTCTCGGCTAAGCAAGGAAGAAGAAGAAATTTGTGCTTCATCAAGTTTTGTGCATCTTCTTGTTGATTTGCTAAGGTGAGGGCTAAAACTTCTTGAAAATCTTTCAAAAATCCACATGCATGCTCTTAAATGTATGTCTTTGCTTCTGTACTTGAGTTATATGTGTGTTCATAAGCTTTTACAACCATGCATGGCAAGATTTTGGCTTGAAGGTGATGATAGATGAAATCGGGTTTGGTGACAGCTCTCTGTCTTGTTGTTGCGAGGTGAGTTTGGCTAAGCAAATGATGTTGAAAATGCATGAAAATTGGTAGGTAACTAGATTTTCCAGTTTTAAACATTTTTCGCAGAAATAGGAAAAATCTAATTTTGACCCTAAGGTCCTCAAAATGGAAAATAATTAAAATGTGTCCAAATCTGGAAGTCTGGGAAAAATGAAGCAGGTTTTGGCAGATGCACTGACCTTGTATAACGAACCAGTTTTGACTTAGTAAATGATGTCCAAAATTCATTAAATTTGGTGTGCTTCTAGGTTTTTCAGTTATGGACATTTTTGTCAGAAATGGACTAAGGCTAAATCGGACCCTAAGGACCTCAAAAACGACAAGTATTGAAATGTGTGCAAATCTGGACAGTTTTGTGCAATCCCACTGTTTTGGCTATAACTATTGGACCCGAACTCCAAATGATGCAAGGTTTGTTTCTGATTTTAGTTCACTTCTTAAGATTTAATTTGAAATTTTATTCACTGGAATTTGAGATTGTTTTCTTATCTTAATGATTGTGAGAAAACAGCCTATTGCAGTGAGGGTTTCACTTAGTTATATGCTTGGAAAAATTGTTGTAACTTTTCTTGTGGTATTAATTGCTTGGGATTGTGGCATTGGGATGTTGTGTGGACTGTTTTGAGTACTTGGGGATGTTTGAATTAATTGATGCATGGCTTGAGATTGATTTTGAGTTGACTTGGGGCTTAATTGCACGGGTTAGCACGAAATGGAAACCCTAGTGACTAGGTAAACTTGCTAAGTGTTGATCCTTTGGATTTTGGGTGTAATTATATGTTTAGTAGGCTTCCCGTAGTTGCCCTTATAGCCCCAATGTGATTTTGATCGTTGCATGTTGACAAATAGGCCTTTCTTGCATCCGAGCCCACGTAGATGTTGTTGCATGTTGAATAATCTTATCATTTGATTACGTGGACTTTGAATTGAGTTATATGACTTGATTTACGTGCGTTACATGGCTGCCCGTTTAATGTTCATATAACTCCATATGCCTTTCAAGTGAAATTACTTGTCTTATCGTGCCTCGCTTGTTTACTTGTCAATGTGCAATCTTATGACTGTCCGGAGGCAACCTACTTTGTTGTCCTCCTAATGTGATATATTAAATGTCATAAATGTGCATTGCATACAAGGTTGCAACCTTTCATTCTGGCGTAGTAGCGTTCACGCACACCGGGCGGCATCTGTCACGCCCCAACCCGGCCTATAAGGTTAGACTATGGTGTGATCTAAATGTTCAGGACATGTCACATGCTTAACCATTTATGAAGATTTAACACTTATCATTTTAGTCTAAACTCCAAGTTTTTCTGAAAAACCGGCAGCATAACGGCTGTAATTGGACTCTTTGGTTTGGCCTAATTCTCTAAACGCCTCAAATTTTTCTATTCTCAAGTTTCATTTCCAACTAGGATTACTATTAACATCAATTGAATTGCCTATTGGTTATTTCGACGTCTCGTTTGATTTATAACCTAGCATGATGCTATGTCTCGTTTGTTTGTTTATTCTCGTTACAAAAGTACCTGTTGATCTTAGCTTAATAGCGAGTACCTGTTTAAGGTTTGGTTGGTTCATTTTACTTAGCCCTTGCCTAATATTTCATAATCCTATTATAGCTACTAGCGATAATGAAAGCAAAACGACCATAGCAGTATCTAGTGACTGTCTAGAAATATTAGTACAAGCCAAAATTAGGCCCCAAATTACAACGGGGGTCTTTACATTACAACATCGAGCAACATAAAAGGAAATAGTCTTCAAGTAGCATAAAGTTCACAAGTAGCCATAATCACGCAAAGCACACAAACAGGCAATCACTCCAAGGATTCATCGTTAGGCACACCGTCCTCGGGTACCTGTTCTAGATCTTCTTCACCTGAGATGATAAAAGAGGGTGAGTCCTTATGAACTCAGCGAGGGGGAACGAGAAATAGGTTTTGAAACTCATTTTCCGGTTCAACTTATGAAATCCTTTTGCAAGCATGAATATAACAATAATACAAGTACAGGAACAGAAATACCAGTCTTTCCTCCCCGAGGTTCTCTAGGAACCAAGCGAGAGTACTCCGGAAAAGGATACAGTGAGCTTTTGCTCTCATATCAGTTTCAGAATTAGAAGTTGCGGCCGACTTCAAATCATCCCCCAAACACGCCAGGTGGGTGTACTCCGGATGTACCCCGAAATCCTACGACCCAACTCTCCGAGGAAGTCTAGCCCCCAAGCGAGAGAGGGAATGGGACCATGGTAGTCACGGGTGCATCGGCAAGCCCGATGCCGCCTGGTGTGCATGATCGCTACCATGCCGACAGGAAAGGTTGCAACCTTGTATGCAATGCACATTCATGACAGGTAATATATCACAGGAGGAGGACAACAACGTAGGTTGCCTCCGGACAGTCATAAGATTGCACATTGACCAAGTAAACAGGTAAACAAGCAGGGCACGATGAGATAGGAAATTTCGCTTGAAAGACATATAGAGTTATATGAAAATTAAACGGGCAGCCATGTAACACATGTAAAACAGGCCATATAACTCATTACGAATCCCACGTGATCAAGTGACAAGATTATTCAACATGCAATGACATCAACATGGGTTCGGGTGCAAGAAAAGCTTATTTGTCAACAAGCAATGGTCAAAATCACCTTTGAAGTTATAAGACATTTACGGGCAGCCCACTAAGCATATAATTTCCACACAATATCCAAATGATCAACACTTAGCAAGACTACCTAGTCAATAGGGTTTCCGTTTCATGCTTAACCGTGAGATTAAACCCTAAGTCAACTCAAGATCATTCTCAAGTCATGCATCATTCGATTCAAACATCCTCAAGTACTCAAAACAGTCCACACAACATCCCAACACCACAATTCCAAGCAATTAGCACCACAAGAGAGGTTACCACAATTTTCCAAGCATATAGCTAAATGAAACCTTTACTGCAATAGGCTGTTTTCTCACAATCAATAGGATAATCAAACAATCTCCAAATCCAGTGAATAAGATGTAAAATTAAAGCTTAAGAAGTTAACTAAAATCAGAAACAAACCTTGCATCAATTGGAGTTCGGGATCATTAGATATAGCCGAAACAGTGAAATAGCACAAAACTGTCCAGATTTGCACACATTTCGATAATTGACGTTTTTGAGGTCCTTAGGGTCAGATTCAGCCTTAGTCCATTTCTGACAAAAATGTCCAGAACTGAAAAATCCAGCAGAACACCAATTTTCATGCATTTTGGACATCATTAACTAAGTCAAATCTGGTTCGTTCTACAAGGTCAGTGCATCTGCCAAAACCTGCTTCATTTTTCCAGATTTTCAGATTTGGACACATTTTAAAGATTTTCCATTTTGAGGACCTTAGAGTCAAAATTAGCTTCGGCATATTTCTGTGAAAAATGTTCAAAACTGTCCAATCTAGTCACCTACCAATTTTCAAGAATTTTAAACATCATTTTCCTAGCTAAACTTACCTCGAAACAGACTGGTCAGAGAGTTGTCAACAATCCGACTTCACCTATCACCACTTTCAAGCCAAGATCTTGCCATGCATGGTTGTTTAAGCTCATGAACGAACACATAAATCAAGTACAGAAGCAAAGACATACATCTATGAGCATGCATGTGAATTTTTGAAGGAATTTCAAAAGGTTTTAGCCCTCACCTTAGCAATCAACCACAAAGATGCACAAAAGCTTGTTGAATCACAATTTTCTTCCTCTCCTTTGCCTAGCCGAAATCCCAACTAGCTTTTCTCTATTTTTCCTAACTTAGTGATCAATCTCTTAGCACATGCATGAGGTTAGAACAAGAAGAAAAGAAATGGAAGCCAAGAAACTTACCTAGGCCGAATAGAAGTCTTCAATGTACATGCATGTATGATTTTCACTTCCTAGCTAGCTCGGTTGAGGTCCTTTGCTTGTGGCTTGCTTTGTTTAGCTATGGTGTGAAGAAGATCGGCTATGGAGGTAGGGAACTCAGCCAAGGCCGAGAATGAGAGAGGAGAATGAGAGAGAGAAGTGAGAGAAGTTGAAAGGAAATGAGAGAATATGACAAAAGTGATGGCTTTGCAATTTTTTGAGCATGTGGTCGGCCTTGGGCATAAAAATTCAGACTTTTTGTGTCTTCAAGATGGAATTTTGAAATGTTAGCATGGGCATGAAGTTTTTGGTCGAGCAAGAGAGAAATTTGAGGTGGTTTTGATCAGTTTTTATGCATTTTGTGTCATAGTTTGTCTAAGCTTGCATAGTTAATTGTATAATTGTTCAAACCTTGTGCAAAACCCATGGTATGGTCGGCCAAGCTAACTCCAAATCTGAATTTTTTTGTCATCTTTGAGCATTATTTTAATTGTGTCTTGAAAGTGCAAAAAGAATAAGGAATAAAGAATGAGAATGTCTAGCTTTTGGTGCTATTTCATCTTCTAGCGAGTTGACTTAGCATTTTAATATTAATAGTGGATTTTGTAGGATTGTTTAATAGTCTAGTGCTTTGTGTAAGATGCTTTCTTGATTAACGTGGTGGCACGAATTCCTAGGTCTAGGGCACGAATTACGAGGTAGACACAAACTTCAAGGCTAAGGCACGTACTTCAAGACTAATGCACGCAATCCTAGATGAATGCACGTAACCCAATACGAGGTACGTAATTTAATGCAATGCATGCAAATCAAGGCACGATTCCATATCTAGATTAAGGTACGCAGTTCAAGGTTAGGGCACGCGAACGAGGTAATGCACGCCAGTCGGGGATTAGGACACACTATTCTAGGTCAAGGCACGTATGACAATGTATGCAAAAAAATCAAGACAGGACACGTAATCCAAGGTCGGTCATATAATTAGGGATCTATGGCACGCAAATCGAGGTATGACACATTATTCGAGGTCGGGCCTTACAGCATCGGGCTTGCTGGTGCAACCGTGACTACTATTTTCCAATTCCCTCTCTCGCTTGGGGGCTAGACTTCCTCGGAGAGTTGGGTCGTAGGATTTCGGGGTACATCCAGAGTACACCCACTTGGCGTGATAAGGGGATGATTTGAAGTCGGCCGCAACAATTGACACTGAAAATGAATTGAGAGCAAAAGCTCACCGTATCCTTTTACTATGTGTATAAGTACTCTCGCTTGGTTCCTTGAGGACCTCGGGGAGGAAAGACTAGTAATTGTATTCCTTTACTTTATATTATTGTTATGTACTTAATTGGGTTATATTCATGCTTGCAAAAAGGATTTTCATAAGTTGAACCGAAAAATGAGTTTCAAAACCTATTTTTCGTTCCCCCTCGCTGAGTTCATAAGGACTCACCCTCTTTTATCATCTCAGGTGAAGAAGATCAAGAACAGGTACCCGAGGACGGCGTGCCTAACGATGATTCCTTGGAGTGATTGCCTGTCCTACGTGCTTTGCGTGATTATGGCTATTTGTGAACACTATGCTACTTGAAGACTATTTCTTTTATGCTGCTTGTTGTTTGTAATGTAAAAGACCCCCATTGTAATTTGGGGTCTAATTTTGGTTTGTACTGATATTCCCTAGACAGACACTAGACACTACTATGATCGCTTTGCTATTATTACTGCTAGTATCTATCATAGGATTATGACGTATCAGGTAAGGACTAAGTAAATGAACCTATCCAATCTTAAGCAGGTACTCGCTATTAAGCTATGATCAACAGGTACTTTTGTAACGAGGATAAACTAACAAACAAGACATAGTATCATGTTAGGTTATTAATCAACGAGACATCGAGATAACCAGTAGGCATTTCAATTGATGGTAAATAGTAATCCTAGTTGGAAATGAAATTGAGATTGAAAAATTTGAGGCGTTTAGAGAATTAGGTCAAACCAAGAGCCCAATTACAGCCGTTATGCTGCCGGTTTTTCAAAAAATTTTGGAGTTTAGGCTAAATCATTAAGTGTTAAATTTTCATGAACGATTAAGTACGAGACGTGACTTGAATGTTTCGATCACACCCTAGTCTAACCTTATAGGCCGGGTTGGGGCGTGACACCTTATAAGAAAAAGAATGGTATCAGAGCTTAGATTGCTTAAGACGGGTTTAACTCTCGGACCATGGGTAGAGCCCTAAGATAATTAGGATGACTTGTCTATATGTTATTTTGTGATAATGTTAAATGTGCCTTCTATGTTTTATGTGCTTAAGTGATTAACATGTCTTAAGTGTTTCTAGAATTATGTTGCATTAAATTCCTGTTTATCGTATTCCAATAAATTGTGCATCGTAATCTGTGACTATAGATGGCTGGCCCTAGTACCCGCACTACTAATAGGAGCGGTGAACCCCAAGAGACCGGAGATGCTTATCAAACTAATCCCGGCATGGTTATGTTTAACATGATGGCAAACGCCATGGATCACGTATCACGAGTGATGGAGCGCCAAGATGCACGTGAGGCCAACAACAACAACAGGAATGATGGCAACCATGGGAGACATAGCAGAATGAGGGAGTTTCTTGACTTTCGCCCGTCCAAATTCCACGGAGAAGCTGATGATGAGAAAGCAGAGGCTTGGCTGTCCGAGATCGAGAGAATTTTCAGGCCACTTGATTATACTGATGAAGAAAAGGTGGAGTTTGCAGTGTTTTTGTTGCACGGGGATGTTGAACATTGGTGGCACACTGTGGAGGCACTGTGGGAAACTGATCAGACACCTCGCTTGTGGGGTAATTTCGTTAAGGAATTCAAGGAGAAATATGTACCTGCAGTTTCTAGGCAGAGGCGGATCGAGGAGTTCATGCACTTGACCCAGGGTAACATGACGGTGGCCTAGTACGAGGCTCGTTTTGACCGACTGTCTCGTTATGCTCAATATATGGTCAGTACTCCGGAGGCGAAGATGTAGAAATTTACAACTGGATTGAGGCCAGAGATTCAGGACCAGTTGGCTTCTCATGACTTCGATACCTATTCTGCTCTTTTTGCTGCTGCTTCTTGAGTGGAGAAAATGAAACTTGATAAAGCCGGTTTGAGTCAGCCGAACAAGAAACCATACCAGCCTCCAGGTCAGTAGAGGAAATTCCAGAGTCAGAGTCGTAATCAGGGCCAGAGCCAGAACAAACCAGTGAATAACCGTGGCTCGACGAAAGTGCCATCAGCCTCTTCCACCCAAGGATCCACAGGTAGTTCAACCGCTACTCAATCTGTCAACTGTTCTTACTGTGACAAGAAGGGGCATACTGAGGCCCAGTACTGGAAGAAGTCAGGACGATGTGTGGGATGTGGCAGTGATCAGCATCAGATCAAGGATTTCCCTAAATGGCAAGTAGGACAGAATCAGGTTAAACCAGCTGGTAGAGGCAAGACTCCAGTTCTTAGAGTTCAGGCTAGAGCTTATGCTATTGAGTGTGAGGAGATTCCAGAGGAGACCGCTGTTGTTGAAGGTACATTCTTCATACTGAATCAACTTGTTAGGGTGCTAATTGACCCGGGTGCTACTCATTAATTTATTACTCCCTTATGTGTGGAACGTGTGAAACTGAAAGTTGTATATTTGCCATACGAAGTAGAAGTTGGTACTCCGATGGGTTCTAAACTTGTTACTAGCTCAGCTTGTAAAGCATGTAAAATCCAAATTAAGGATAGGAAATTCTCAGCCAATCTTATTGTATTACCTTTTCAAGACTATGAGGTCATTTTAGGGATGGACTGGTTGGCAAAACATCATGTCCAACTAGATTGCCGGACGAAGATTATAACATTCTGGGTACCTGGTCAACCAATACTGGAGGTAATAGGTCGAAGAGATTTCACCGGGAGTTCCATCATTTCATCTACGAAAGCAATGAAGTCCTTGAGAAAAGGGTGTAGCGGATACTTAGCTTACCTCATCAACAAGTCGTCGGACAAAGCTAAGTTGGAGGAGATGCCTGTGATCAAAGACTATGCGGATGTATTTCCAGAAGAATTGCCCGATTTACCCCCGAGTCGGGAGATCGAGTTCATTATAGAGTTACTGCCTGGCACCCAGCCGATATCTAAAGGCCCCTATCGTATGGCACCAGCCGAGCTACAAAAATTGAAGGACCAATCGCAAGGATTGTTGAAGAAAGGGTTTGTTCAACCGAGTTCTTCACCGTGGGGTGCACCAGTTCTATTTGTAAAGAAGAAAGACGGAACGTTGAGGCTATGCATCGATTACCGAGGATTGAACCAAGTGACTGTCAAGAATAAATACCCACTTCCACTGATCAACAAGTTGTTTGATCAACTTCAAGGAGCCAAAGTGTATTCGAAGCTCGATTTGAGGCAAGGGTACTATCAGTTACGGATCAAAAAGGAAGATTTGCCTAAAACAGCTTTTAGGAAAAGATATGGGCATTATGAATATGTGGTGATGCCATTTGGACTAACCAATGCCCCTGCAGCTTTTATGGATTTGATGCACAGGGTGTTTCAACCCTACTTGGACCATTTGTGGTGATCTTCATTGATGATATTTTGGTATACTCGAAATCCGAGTCGGAGCATGAACAACATCTGCGGTTGGTACTGCAGAAACTTCGAGAGCATCAATTGTATGCAAAGTTTAGCAAATGTGAATTTTGGTTGCAACAGATTGCATTTTTGGGGCATATCATATCCCAAGAGGGAATAGCAGTGGATCCAGCAAAGATAGAAGCAGTGATGTCTTGGAAGAAGCCGGAGAATGTTACGGAGATTCGGAGTTTTCTTGGTCTAGCCGGCTATTATCGGAGGTTCGTTAAGGATTTCTCTAAGATTGCAGGACCGCTTATAAAACTCACTCAAAAGAAAACAAAGTTCGTGTGGGATGATAAGTGTGAGAACAGCTTCCAAGAGTTGAAGAAAAGATTGACTACCGCACCTGTTCTTGCATTGCCTGAAGGAAGTCAAGATTTTGTAATCTATAGCGATGCTTCGAAAGAAGGATTGGGTTGTGTACTGATGCAAAATGGAAGAGTGATTGCGTATGCCTCTAGGAAACCGAAGCCGTATGAATTGAACTACTCGACGCATGATTTGGAATTAGCGGCTATTGTGTTTGCAATCAAGAAATGGAGGCATTATCTGTGGGGTAACAAGTTTGAGGTATTTACTGATCACAAGAGCTTGAAATACTTGTTCACTCAAAAGGAGTTGAATATGAGGCAAAGGCGGTGGATGGAGCTTTGGGATGATTATAAGTACACAATCAATTATGTGCTCGGTAAAACAAATGTAGTTGCAGATGCCTTAAGTAGGAAAAGGAGCATGGCAAAACTGGAAGTCAAGGTGCAGGAGTTGTTGGAGGAAGCATTTTTGTGGAAACCACAATTGACTCGGAAATGGTTACTTTTTGCCACTACACAAGTTCAATCGACCTTGTTGTCCGAGTTACGAGGGGCTCAACAGAAGGACCAACAGTTTCAAAAGATTAAAGAAAGCAACGTAGATTTCAAGTTCCATGATGATGGTGTTTGGAGGGTTAGGAGGCGGATTTGTGTGTCCAATGAACCAGAGCTGAAAAAGAAGATTCTTGAAGAAGCCCATAATTCAAGATACACTATTCACCGCGGCGGAACAAAGATGTACTGAGATTTGAAGCAACACTATTGGTGGAATAACATGAAGAGAGAAATTGCGGAGTTTGTGGCACGGTGTTTGACTTGCCAGAGAGTCAAAGCGGAACATCAACGACCCACAGGTTTACTTCAGCCGTTGGAGATTCCTCAATGGAAATGGGAACATATAACCATGGACTTTGTTATGGACCTGCCCAGGTCACAAAAGGGTCATGACGCCGTTTGGGTCATAGTGGATAGATTGACTAAGTCGGCACACTTTTTACCGATGAACAAGGAGGATAGTCCTGAGAAATTGGGAGATATGTATGTGGCGGAGATTGTAAGATTGCACGGGATGCCTGTGAGTATTGTATCGGATAGGGATCCTCGTTTTACTTCCCGATTTTGGAAGAGATTGCAAGAAGCTTTGGGAACGAAGTTGAGTTTCAGCACGGCTTATCACCCTCAGACTGATGGACAATCGGAGAGAACTATTCAGATTTTGGAGGATATGCTGAGGGCGTGTATTTTAGACTTCGGGAAAGGTTGGGAAAAATATCTATCTCTAGTGGAGTTCGCTTATAATAATAGTTATCAGGCCACTATCGGGATGGCCCCATTTGAGGCATTGTATGGACGTAAGTGTCGATCCCCAATTTACTGGGATGAAATAGGTGAGACGAAGACTTTTGACCCGACCCTTCTACCTGAACTTATGAAGACTGTTGATAATATCCACCTCATCCGGAAACGGATGCTTACCACCCAAAGTAGGCAGAAGAGTTATGCAGACCGACGGAGACGGAGTCTAGAGTTTGAGGTCGGCGACAAGGTGTTCTTGAAGATATCACCTCGGAAGGGACTGATTAAACACGGCAAGGGTGGAAAGTTAAGCCCGAGGTTTGTAGGACCATTTGAGATAATTGAGAAGGTTGGCAAATTGGCGTATCGCTTGGCACTACCCCAAAACCTTTCCAATATTCACGACGTCTTTCATGTTTCGATGTTGTGGAAGTATCATCCTGATCCATCGCATATCTTGGAGCCAGAGCCGTTGCAGCTTCGGGAGAACTTGTCTTATGAGGAGAAGCCTATTTGGATCCTAGACCAGCAAGATCGGGAGTTGTGCAACAAAACTATACTGATGGTGAAAGTGCTGTGGGATCATCATGGAGTTGAAGAGGCAACGTGGGAAAGGCGAGACTAGATGAAGCAGCAATATCCAGCTTTATTTCAAAGGTAATATTGAATTTCAGGATGAAATTCTTTTAAGGAGGGGAGGATGTGAGGCCCGACCTCGATTTGTGTGCGATATCCCATTTTGTGTGTCATATTCTAGATTTGCGTGCCTTGACCTAGGTTTAAGAATTGTGTTCATTTTGTGTGCCATGCATTGAATTACGTGCATTCATTTAGGATTGCGTGCATTTACTTGGAAAACGTGCTTTTATCTCGTAGTTCGCGTCCTACCTCGTAGTGCGTTCCCTAAGACCTAGGAAAGCGTGCCCTCATGCTAGTCAAGAAAGCATCTTACACGAAGCACTATGTCATTAATTAATCCTACAAATTCCACTAACTATTATTAAATTACTAATTCAACCCACTAGAAGACAAAATCTCACAAAAAACTAGACATTCCTTATTCTTTATTCTTTATTCTTTTTGCACTTTCAACACACAATTAAATAATGCTCAAAGATGACAAAAAATCAGATTTTTGATGCCTTGGCCGACCACCACATAGGCTTTTATGCTTGCTTGCTCAATTCAAAATTAATTCTAGACAACTTATGACAAGTTATGACACAAGTGCACAAAAAAATAAGCTCAAAAACCTCCCAAAAGCTTCCAAATCTCGACAAGGCTCATTGCCCATGCTAGGTGATTCAAAATTCAAGCTTCTTGAAGACACTAATCTGATTTTTGCTATGCCCAAGGCCGAACATGCTTTATCTTTTGCAAAGCCATCATTTTTCTTTCATTTCTCCCATTTCTCCTTACATTTTTCTCTCTCCCTCTCATTCTTCTCTCTCTCCCTCGGCCTTGGCTGAGTTTCATCTCACTATTGCTCATCTTCATCATTCCATGGTGCACCAAGACAAGCAACAAGCAAAGAGACTCGACCAAGCTAGCTAAGTTGCAAGAATCACACATGCATGCTCATTGAGTCACCATTTCGGCCTTGGTGAGTTTGCTAGCTTCCATTTCTTTTCTTCTTGTTCTAACCACATGCATCTACTAAGAACTTGGTCACTAAACTAGGGAAAATAGAAAAAATTGAGTTGGAGTCTCGGCTAAGCAAGGAAGAAGAAGAAATTTGTGCTTCATCAAGTTTTGTGCATCTTCTTGTTGATTTGCTAAGGTGAGGGCTAAAACTTCTTGAAAATCTTTCAAAAATCCACATGCATGCTCTTAAATTTATTTCTTTGCTTCTGTACTTGAATTATATGTGTGTTCATAAGCTTTTACAACCATGCATGGCAAGATTTTGGCTTGAAGGTGATGATAGATGAAATCGGGTTTGGTGACAACTCTCTGTCTTGTTGTTGCGAGGTGAGTTTGGCTAGGCAAATGATGTTGAAAATGCATGAAAATTGGTAGGTAACTATTTTTTTCAGTTTTGAACATGTTTCGAAGAAATAGGCCAAAGCTAATTTTGAATCTAAGGTCCTCAAAATAGAAAATCATTAAAATGTGTCCAAATCTGGAAGTCTGGAAAAAATGAAGCAGGTTTTGGCAGATTCACGGACCTTGTAGAACGAACCAGTTTTTACTTAGTAAATGATATCCAAAATGCATGAAATTTGGTGTGCTGCTAAATGTTTCAGTTATGGACATTTTTGTCAGAAATGGACTAAGGCTTAAATCTAACCCTAAGGACCTAAAAAACTACAAGTATTGAAATGTGTGCAAATCTGGACAGTTTTGTGCAATCCCACTGTTTTGGCTATAACTATTGGACCCGAACTCCAAATGATGCAAGGTTTGTTTCTGAATTTAGTTCACTTATTAAGATTTAATTTGACATCTTATTCACTGGAATTGGAGATTGTTTGCTTGTCTTAATGATTGTGAGAAAACAGCCTATTGCAGTGAGGGTTTCACTTAGTTATATGCTTGGAAAAATTGTTGTAACTTCTCTTGTGGTATTAATTGCTTGGGATTGTGGCATTGGGATGTTGTGTGGACTGTTTTGAGTACTTGGGGACATTTGAATTAATTGATGCATGGCTTGAGATTGATTTTGAGTTGACTTGGGGCTTAATTGCACGGGTAAGCACGAAATGAAAACCCTAGTGACTAGGTAAACATGCTAAGTGTTGATCCTTTGGATTTTGGGTGTAATTCAATAAAGGAAATGTGATGGATTAGGTTGTCGTCCTTTTCTATGCTTACGACGTACGATCCGGGAATGAAAAATAGCGCAAAAGAAGAAAAGTGTCCTAAAACTAATGAAAAAGTTAGATTTTGAGCTCGAAAAACAGGCACAGCCGAGTAGGCTTGCTGCTCTCGTCGTAGAGCTCTCGGAGAGCTTTCAAACGATATGTTGTGCGCCGCGTAACTCTTTACAGATCAAAAGTTATGGGCACCGGTGCGACGGAGACATGGTCCAAAGCCCTACGCCCTCGATTTGCAGGCCCAGCCTCTACGTGAAGTGAAGTTGTCTTGCCCATGGTGCCGTGGGATTCGATAATAGAGATGTGATGGATTAGGTTGTCGTCTTTTTCTAGGCTCACGACGTACGATCCGGGAAGGAAAAATGGCACAAGAGAAGAATAGTATCCCAAAACTGATGAAAACGTTCGATTTTGGGCTCCGAAAATAGGCTCAGCCGAGCAGCCTTGCTCCTCCCGTCGTAGAGCTCTCGGAGAGCTTTCCAACGGTATGCTGTGCGCCGCGTAACTCCTTACGGATCAAAACTTATTGGCACCGGAGTGACAGAGTCATGGTCCCAAGGCCCACGCCCTCGGTTTGTGGGCCCAGCCTCTACGTGAAGCGAAGTTGTCTTGCCCAAGGTGCCGTGGGATTCGATAATAGAAATGTGATGGATTAGGTTGTCGTCCTTTTCTTGGCTCAAGACATACGATCCAGGAAGGAAAAACAGCGCAAGAGAAAAAAGGTGTACCAAAACTGATGAAAACGTTCAATTTTGGACTCCGAAAATAGGTGCAGCTGAGCAAGCTTGCAGTCCCCGTCGTAGAGCTCTCGGAGAGCTTTCCAACGGTATGCTGTGCTGCGCATAACTCCTTATGGATCAAAAGTTATGGGCAAATGAGCGACGGAGAGTTGGTCCCAAGCCCCATGCCCTCGTTTTGCTGGCCCAACCTCTACGTGAAGCGCAATTGTCTTGCCCAAGATGCCATGGGATTCGATAATTGAAATGTGATGGATTAGGTTGTCGTCCTTTTCTAGGCTCACGACGTACAATCCGCGAAGGAAAAATAGCGCAAGAGAATAAAAGTGTTCAAAAACTTATGAAAACGTTTGATTTTGTGACTCCAAAAATAGGCGCAGCCGAGTAGGCTTGGTGCCCCCATCGTAGAGCTCTCAGAGAGCTTTCCAACGGTATGTTGTGCGACGCGTAAGTCCTTACAGATCAAAAGTTATGGGCAAATGAGCAACGGAGACCTGGCCCCATGCCCTCAGTTTGCGGGCCCAGCCTCTACGTGAAGTGCAGTTGTCTTGCCCAAGGTGTTGTGGGATTTGGTAATGGAAATGTGATTGATTAGGTTGTCGTCCTTTTCTATGCTCACGACGTACAATCCGGGAATGAAAAACAGCGCAAGAGAAGAAAAGTGTCCCAAAACTGATGAAAACGTTAGATTTTGGGCTCAAAACAAGACAAAAAATTCAGATTTGATCAAGCCTTGGCCGACCACATGATGCATTTGACAATGCTTTGCAATTTCAAAAATCATGCCTAGACAACCTATGACACAAAGCATAAAAAAATGACTCAAAACCCTACCCAATGCACCAAAATCTCGACCCACTCAATTGCCCATGCTAGACAATTCAAAAATATGCTCTTGAAGACACAAAATCAGAATTTTGTGAAGCTCAAGGCCGACCAAAATGCTTAAGCTTTTCATTTCTTTCTCACATTCTCTCTTTCTCTCATTCACTCTCTCATTTCCTCTCTCTCTCTCTAGGCCTTGGCTGCAATCTCACTCTCCATAGCTTAAGCTCATCATCCTAAGGTTCATCAAGACCTTCAAGCCACTAAGGAACTCGACCAAGCAAGCTAGAAGCAAAGAAACATGCATGGAAGCTCATAGAACACTCATTTCGGCTTAGGTATGTTGATAGCTTCTATTTCGTTTCCTTTTTGTTCTAACCACATGCACATACTAAGGGCATGGTAACTTAGCTAGGAATTAAGGAAACAAGCAATACCCCTCGGCCAAACAAGGAAAGGAGACCATTTGTACATCTCCAAGAGCTTTGTGCATCTTCATTATTGTCTTGCTAAGGTGAGGGCTAAAACTCTTTTGAAAGCTTTCCAAAACCACATGCATGCCTTTAAATGTCTATTTTTACCTCTGTACTTGTGATATATGTGTGTACATGAGCTTTTGTAAACATGCATGGCAAGATATTTGGCTAGAATTTGAAGATAGGTGAAATCACGAAAATGGCAGTTTTCTGACTTGTTGGAGCGAAGTGAATTTTACCAGGTAAATGGTGTTCAAAATGTGTGAAAATTGGTGGGTGACTAGTTTTGCCAGTTCTGAGAATTTTTCGTAGAAATAGGACAAGGCAAATTTTCACTCTAAGGACCCCAAAATGGCAAAACATCGAAAGGTGTCCAAATCTGGAAAATCTGGGAAAATGAAGCAGGTTTTTGGCAGTTCACTGTCCTTGTAGAATGAACCAGTTTGGACTTAGTAAATGATATCCAAAATGCATGAAATTTGGTAGACTACTATATTTTTCGGTTTTTGACATTTTTTTAAGAAATAGACTAAGGCTAAATCTGACCCTAAGGTCCTCAAAAATGACAAGTATTGAAATGTGTACAAATCTGGACAGTTTTGCGTAGTCTCACGGTTCCGGCTATAACTTTTGAATCCGAACTCCAAATGATGCGAGGTTTGTTTCTGGATTTAGTTCACTCCTTAAGCTTGAATTGGACATTTTGTTCACTGGAATTGGAGATTGGTTGCTTGTCTAAATGATTGTGGGAAAACAGACCATTGCAGTGAGGTTTTCATCTAGTGATATGCTTTGAAAATTATTGTAACTTCTCTTGTTGTATTAAATGCTTGGGATTGTGGCACTTGGATGTTGTGTGGACTTTTTTGAATGCTTGAGGATGTTTAATTAATCGATGCATGGCTTTGGTTTAATTACTTGTCAACTCGTGGCTTAATCGTACGTGTAAGCATGAATTGAAACCCTAGTGACTATGAAAAAACTCGATAAGTATCGATCCTATGGTTATCGTGTCTAATTGTGTGATTAGTGGGCTGCCCGTAGTTGTCTTTATAGACCTAAATGTGATTCCGACAATTACATGTTGATAAGTAGACCTTTCTTGCACCCGGTCCCACGTAAATATCGTTGCATGTTGTATAACCTTATTATTTGATTGCGTGAACCCCAAAATGAGTTATATGACTTGATTCACATGTGTTACATGGCTGTCCGTTTAATATTCATATAACTCCATGCATTTTACAAGTAAAATTACATGTCAAACATGCCTCGTGTGTTTACTTGTCAACATGCGATCTTATAATTGCTCGGAGGCAACCTACTTTGTTGTCCTCCTAATGTGATATGTTAAATGTTATAAATGTGCATTGCATACAAGGTTGCAACCTTTCATTGTGGCATGGTAGCGTTTCACGCACGCCGGGCGGCATCGGGCTTGCCGGTGCTATCGTGACTACCATGGTCCAATTCCCTCTCTCGCTTGGCATTCCACCCTCAGATAGTTGGGTCGTAGGTTTTCGGGGTACATCTGGAGTACACCCAAATGGGAGCGATAAGTGGATTATTGAAGTCGGCCGCAACAATCGTATCGAAATCGATATTGAGAGCAAATGCTCACCGTATCCTTGAAATGATTGGTAATTGTATCTGTTGCTCAATTTGATTCTTATACTTTGTGCACCTTATTACTTGTAATACGTGACATGTTTTCAAAAAGGGGCTTTTCAAGAGTTAATCAGAAAAAGAGTTTCAAAACGTATTTCTCGTTTCCCCTCGCTGAGTTCATAAGAACTCACCCTCTTTTATCATCTCAGGTGAAGAAGATCAGGAACAGGTACCCGAGGACAACGTGCCTATTGATGACTCCTTGGAATGATTGCTTGCCCTATGTGCCTTACTTGACTATAGCCATTTTGTGAACGATATGTTGCTTGAAGACTATTTCTTATGTTGCTTGTTGTTGTATTGTAAATGACCACCGTTGTAATTTGGGGTCTAATTTTGGCTTGTACTGATCATAACTAGGTACACACTCTTCTGGTCGTTTTGCTATCGCTACTTTGGTTTAGTATCTATCACAGGCTTATGAAGTATTAGGCAAAGGGTTTAGTAAAATGAATCTATCCAATCTTAAGCAGGTACTCATTTGTAAGCTAAGATCAATAGGTACTTTTAACAAGGATTGACACATAAAAGAGACATAGTTGCTACGCTAGGTTGTTAATCAAACGAGACTTCGAAATAATTAGTAGGCATTTCAATTGGCGATAAACAGTAATTTTAGTTGGAATCGAATTTGAGATCGAAAGTTTTGAGGCGTTTAGAGAATTAGATCAAACTAAAGAGCCAATTACAGCCGTTATGCTGCCGATTTTTTGAATAATCTTTTGGAATTCTAGGCTAACGTTAAGCGTTAAACCATAATGAACGACTAAGTACGTGAAATGATATGAATGTTTAGATCACACCCTAGTTTAACCTCTATAGGTCGGGTTGGGGTGTGACAACGGTGCCATGGGATTCAATAAAAGAAATGTGATGGATTAGGTTGTCGTCCTTTTCGTGGCACACGAAGTACGATATGGGAAGGAAAAACATAGCAAAAGAAGAAAAGAGTCCCAAAACTGATGAAAATGTTCAATTTTGGGCTTCGAAAATAGGCACATCCGAGCAGCCTTGCTGCCCTCGTTGTAGAGCTCTCGGAGAGCTTTCCAACGGTATGCTGTGCACCGCGTAACTCCTTACGAATCAAAAGTTATGGGCACCGGAGTGACAGAGACCTGGTCCCATGCCCCACGCCCTTAGTTTGCGGGCCCAGCCTCTACGTGAAGCGAAGTTGTCTTGCCCAAGGTGCCGTGGGATTCGATAATAGAAATGTGATAGATTAGGTGGTCCTCCTTTTCGCGGCTCACGACGTACAATTCGGGACGAAAAAATAGTGCAAAAGAAGAAAAGTGACCCAAAACTGATAAAAATGTTCAATTTTGGGGTTCGAAAATAGGAGTATCCAAGCAGGCTTGCTGCCCACGTCGTAGAGCACTTGGAGAGGTTTCCAATGATATGTTGTGCGCCGCGTAAATCCTTACGGATCAAAAGTTATGGGCATCGGAGCGACGGAGACCAGGTCCCAAGCCCCACGCCCTCAGTTTGCGGGCCCAGCCTCTACATAAAGCGAAGCTGTTTTGCCCACGGTGCCGTGGGATTCGATAATAGAAATGTGATGCATTAAGTTGTCGTCATTTTTGCTGCTCACAACGTACGATCTGGGATGAAAAAATAGCGCAAAAGTAGAAAAGTTTCCCAAAACTGATGAAAACGCTCAATTTTGGGTCCGAAAATAGGCGCAGCCAAGCAGGCTCGCTGCCCCCGTCGTAGAGCTCTCGGAGAGCTTTCCAACGGTATGCTGTGCGTCGCGTAACTCCTTAAGGATCAAAAGTTATAGGCACTGGAGCGATAGATACCTGGTCACAAGCCCCACGCCCTCGGTTTGTGGGACCAGCCTCTACGTGAAGTGAAGTTGTCATGCCTAAGGTATCATGGCATTCGGTAATAGAAATGTGATTGATTAGGTTGTCATCCTTTTCACAGCTGACGACGTACGATCCGGGACGAAAAAACAGCGCAAAAGAAGAAAAGTGTCCCGAAATTGATGAAAACATTTGATTTTGGGCTCCAAAAATAGGTGCAGCCGAGCAGGCTTGCTGCCTCCCGTCGTAGAGCTCTCGGAGAGATTTTCAACGGTATGTTGTGCGCCGCGAAACTCCTTACGTATCAAAAGTTATGCGCACAGGAGCGACGGAGACTTGGCCCCAAGCCCCACGCCCTCGGGTTGCGGGCCCATCCTCTTCGTGAAGCGAAGTTGTCTTGCCCAAGGCGCTGTGGAATTCGATAATAGAAATGTTATGGATTAGGTTGTCATCCTTTTCTAGGCTCAAGACGTATGATCCGGGTAGGAAAAACTGCGCAAGAGAAGAAAAGTGCACCAACATTGTTGAAAACGTTCGATTTTGGGCGCCGAAATAGGTGCAGCTGAGCAAGCTTGCAGCCCCTGTCGTAAAGCTCTCGAAGTGCTTTCCAACGGTATGCTGTGCGACGCGTAACTCCTTATGGATCAAAAGTTATGGACAAAGGAGCGATAGAGACCTGGTGCCAAGCCCCATGCCCTCGGTTTACGGGCCCAGCCTCTACATGAAGCACAGTTGTCTTGCCCAAGGTGCCGTAGGATTCGATAATAGAAATGTGGTGGATTAGGTTGTCGTCCTTTTCTAGGCTCACGACGTACGATCTGGGAAGAAAAAACAGCGCAAGAGAATAAAAGTGTCCCAAAACTGATGAAAACATTTGATTTTGGGCTCTGAAAACAGGCCCAGCCGAGCAAGCTTCCTACCCCTATCGTAAAGCTCTTGGAGAACTTTCCAACGGTATGCTGTACGCCGCGTAACTTCTTACGGATCAAAAGTTATGGGCACCGGAGCGACGGAGACATGGCCCAGCCTCTACGTGAAGCGAAGTTGTCTTCCCCAAGGTGCTGTGGGATTCGATAATAGAAATGTGATGGATTAGGTTGTCGTCCTTTTCTAGGCTCACGACGTAGATCCGAGTGGGAAAAATAGTACAAAAGAAGAAAAGTGACCCGAAACTGATGAAAAATGTTCGATTTTGGGGTTCAAAAACAGGAGCAGCCGAGCAGGCTTGCTGCCCACATCGTAGAGCACTAAGAGAGATTTCCAACGGTATGCTGTGCGCCGAGTAAATCCTTACGGATCAAAAGTTATGGGCACCGGAGCGACGGAGACTTGGTTCTAAGCCCCACGCCCTCAGTTTGCGGGCCCAGCCTCTATGTGAAGAGAAGTTATCTTGCCCACGGTGCCGTGGGATTCGATAATAGAAATGTGATGGATTGGGTTGTCATCCTTTTCGATGCTCACGACGTACGATCCGAGACGAAAAAATAGTGCAAAAGTAGAAAAGTTTCCCAAAACTGATGAAAACGTTCGATTTTGGGCTCCGAAAATAGGCGCAGCATAGCAAGCTGGCTGCCCCTACCATAGAGCTCTCGGAGAGCTTTCCAACGGTATACTATGCGCTGCGTAAATCCTTACGTATCAAAAGTTATGGGCACCGGAGCGACGGAAACCTGGTCCTAAGCCCCACGTCCTCGGTTTGCGGGCCTAGCCTCTACGTGAAGCAAAGTTGGCTTGCCCAAGGTACCATGGGATTGGATAATAGAAATATGATGGATTAGGTTGTCGTCCCTTTCGCTGTTCACGACTTACGTGCGGGACTAAAAGACAGCGCAAAAGTAGAAAAGTTTACCGAAATAGATGAATACGTCTGATTTTGGGCTCCCAAAATAGGCGCAGTCGAGCAGGCTTGCTCCCCCTATTGTAGAGCTCTCGGAGAGCTTTCCAACGGTATGTTGTGCGCCGCGTAACTCATTACGGATTAAAAGTTATGTGCATCGGAGCGACGGAGACATTGTCCCAAGCCCTACGCCCTCGGTTTGCGGGCCCAGCCTCTACGTGAAGCGAATTTGTCTTGTCCAAGATGCTGTGGGATTCGATAATAGAAATGTGATGGATTAGGATATCGTCCTTTTCGCTGCTCACGACATAGGATCCGGGACGAAAAAATAGCGCAAAAGTAGAAAAGTTTCCTAAAACTGATGAAAACGTTAGATTTGGGGCTCCGAAAATAGGCGCAGCCAAGCAGGCTCGCTGCCCCCGTCGTAGAGCTCTCGGAGAGCTTTCCAATGGTATGCTGTGCGCCGCGTAACTCTATATGGATCAAAAGTTACGGGCACCGGAGCGACTAAGACCTGGTCCCAAGCCCCACACCCTCGATTTGCGGGCCCAGCCTCTACGTGAAGCGAAGTTGTCTTGCCCAAGGTGCCATGGGATTTGGTAATAGAAATGAGATGGATTAGGTTGTCTTCCTTTTTGCGGCTCATGACGTACGATCCGGGACGAAAAAACAGTGCAAAAGAAGAAAAGTTACCCGAAACTGATAAAAATGTTATATTTTGGGGTTCGAAAACAGGCGCAACCGAGCAGGCTTGCTGCCCCTGTCGTAAAGCTCTCGGAGAGATTTCCGATGGTATGCTTTGCGCCGCGTAAATTCTTACGCATCAAAAGTTATGGGCACCGGAGCGACGGAAACCTGGTCCCAAGCCCCACGCCCTCTGTTTCCGGGATCAGCCTTTATGTGAAGTGAAGTTGTCTTGGCCAAGTTGCCATGGGATTCGATAATAGAAATGTGATGGATTAGGTTGTCGTCCTTTTCACAGCTCACGACGTACGATCCAGTACGAAAAAATAGCGCAAAAATAGAATAGTGTCCCAAAATTGATGAAAATATTCGATTTTGGGCTCCAAAAATAGGCGCAGTCGAGCAGCCTTGCTGCCCCCGTTGTAGAGCTCTCGGAGAGCTTTTCAACGGTATCTTGTGTGCCGCGTAACTCCTTACGGATCAAAAGTTATGGGCACTAGAGCGATAGATACCTGGTCACAAGCCCCATGCCCTCGGTTTGCGGGCCCAGCTGTTACGTGAAGCGAAGTTGTCATGCCCAAGGTGTCGTTGAATTCGGTAATAGAAATGTGATTGATTAGGTTGTCGTCTGTTTCGCAGTTGACGACGTACGATGCGGGACGAAAAAACAGCGCAAAAGAAGAAAAATGTCCCGAAACTGATGAAATAGTTTGATTTTGGGCTCCGAAAATAGGCGTAGGTGAGCAAGCTTGCTGCCCCCGTCGTAGAGCTCTCGGAGAGCTTTCCAATGGTTTGTTGTGCGCCGTGAAACTCCTTACGTATCAAGAGTTATGGGCACCGGAGCAATGGAGACCTGGTCCCAAGCCCCACGCCCTCGGTTTTCGGGCCCAGCCTCTACGTGAAGCGAAGTTGTCTTGCCCAAGGTGCCGTGAGATTCGATAATAGAAATGTGATGGATTAGGTTGCCGTTCTTTTCGCGGCTCACGACGTACGATCCAGGCCGAAAAAACAGCGCAAAAGAAGAAAAGTGCCCGAAACGGATGAAAACGTTCGATTTTGGGCATTGAAAATAGACGCAGCCTAGAAAGCTGGCTGCCCCCGTCGTAGAGCTCTCGGAGAGCTTTCCAACTGTATATTGTGCGCCGCAAAAATCCTTACGTATTAAAAGTTATGGGCACCGGAGCGACGGAGACCTGGTCCCAAGCCCCATGCCCTCGGTTTGCGGGCCCAGTCTGTGAAACCCCATTTTTTCTGCTTTAACTTGATTTACGTGCTTTACCTCGTTTTGCGTGCATATGATCTGTTTATGTGCTATAGGACCTAGAAAGTTATAATTTTGATTTCAATACTCCTAATACGTGCTAAATGTGCATTCATGAAATTTTCATCAAAAATGGAGTCAGAAATTTTATCGTCGATTTTCAGTGAATAGTGTTTTCGAAACACGTCCGCTATAATTTTGAAACTGGTCTTTTTAACCCTTCTAGACCTAGTCCACGGACTTTAATAGACCTGTGTTTGATGAAAACGATTTTAAAATCGGCTTAAGAATTTATTAGGGTTTTTACACCGACTTTTGCGAAAATCGAGTTTTAAGCCGACTCGGGTGGAATTCTTTGAATGTAAAACTTCTTGTCACCTAAAAATAATCCACTTGTGATATTTTGGGGGTTGCATAATTATTTTTAACTTGGTGAGCACTAAAATGCAATTAAAGTCATTAAAAACACAAAAATACCTATTAAAACTAACTTTGACTTTGCATTTTTTTAATTGACCAAGCTTTTTATTATATAATGTCATCAACACACACTCACACAACACAAAACACACTCCAAAAACACACACAAAACCGTGGCTCCTTGGAGGAGAAAGATAAAGGCATTTTCAAAGCATTTTTCTCACAGATTTTGCGTTTCAAAGCCGAATTGAGTGATTCAAAGCTTGAAATTGATTGTTTGGCATCCATTCTACACATTTCTTGCATCAAAACACATCAAAGGTGAGAGAAAAATTCTAGATCTCAAAATGTCATTTTTGTGTTTTTGCGTATAAATGAAGATTGAACCGTTAGAATTGAAATCTGATGTTAGATTATTGCTCCTTGCATGCTAGGGATCATTATATACTAATACTACGAGTTTCTGTCGGATATAGCATAATTTTTATTTTCCGGGTATTTAATTTTGATTAAAATGTTCAAAGTTGATTTAATTGAGTTGCGTTGCTCGAAATCGATTGCCGTCGATTTCTAAATACTTGATAATTACGTGTTAGCGCTGTTGTAATGCCGAATTTTCGATTACATTGTTTGTGTGAAAATCCGGAAAATCCAGCCATGACGTCATAGGGTTTTAGGGTTATCGGGCATGGTATGGAGGTGTTATGGTGGATTTCCGAGAGGGCTAATGTAGTAGGTTGAATGGGTGAGTGATAGGAACTGATTTGGCAATGTTTGGATTAGTAGATTGTAAGTTATGAATTTTAGAAGTTTAGGTTGTCATTCTTTAATTTCTTGAACGATGCCTTAGATGGTTGGGTAGTGTTCGAGTGATGAATGGTGAGTTGTTGTTGAGTAATTTAGAGTTTAATTATGTATATTATGCATGTTCGGTTAGATGGCCTACTTTGTCATCTAACTTAGTTATTTGTTGTTTAATTGATTATTGATGTTATTGATGATGATGATATGATTATTGATGATGATAAAATGATATTGATTGATTATTATTGAATGCGGGAATCGGGCACTCTTGTTGCTGATCTCCCAATTGATTGATTGATTTATGCTTGCATGATGATTGATGAATATGGAGTCTTGGTATGTGTGTGCCACCTCTCGGGCAGCGTCGGGCTGTCGGGTTGATAACGGCATGACTGCCATAGGCTACCCCCAGCTCGCATGACGGAGATGTCATGGAGGGAAGGGGCTAGTGAGGTACCTCGGGTGCGTGAGTAATGGGGAGTTATAAGAAGAACGGTTGAGATCGTGATGGCGTTTGGAGCTACACCAAATAGAGTATCCTTATTGATTGGTTATATAGTTATGTGATGATAGCATTATTTATGTTGTTATGTGATGATAGCATTATTATTGTTGTTGTGTGTTTACTTGCTCAAAGGACTAAATCCAAGGAGCGTAGTGAATACTGTCGAGATCTATCGGATCCTCACTGGGCTTATGTATATAAGCTCACTCTCTATTAATGCATGCTTACAGGTGTTGCAGAGCCGGATTACGGGTATGTGCCTCCTGAAGAGGAGAATGTGGAAAATGTGCTTTACGTGGACGAGTCATATGTTCCCGAGTCTTATCCATGATTATATGTTGTTTAATGTCATGTATATTAGTTTAATAGACTTTTATATGCTTTGTGGTTCTTATTGTAATAGATGTTGGAAGATGATGATCCAAATGGTGTTAACTTAGTGGCTTTCTTTTGTCTATGGTTAAGTTGTAAATATGTCTCAACTTATTTTTGAAATGTATGATAAGGTCGAGGTATTGTATGTTATGTTGGAACGGAGGCGCATAACTATGAATGAGTTGATGAAAGAATATTTAATGTATGAAATAGTTGCGTTGTATGTTGTTGATTTAATTGTGGAGTTGGTTGGTGATTTGTGGAGTTTGATGTATGTTGTTTTTAAGGGTTGGTTTAGAGCCCTGATGTTCATGTTACTGTCGTTATGCTGCCGAAATTCCGTTGCGTCCTGACTGATTGTAAGAGGGGTCGAGTTGGGGCATGACAGTTTAAGTGGTATCAGAGCGCATGTTAGCTGTCAGCCAGGGTATCCTCGGAATGTGGGTAGTGGTCTAAGCATGCAAGTATGTATTAAGTGAAAGAAAAGTGAAACATATGTTAATATCTTTATGTGATTAATTTACTTATGTGTCTAACTTTCTATGTGACAAATATGCCTTGTGTGTTAAGTGAACTAATGTGGTCAATATGTTTTATGTGATAACGTGTTATACGTACTCAATGTGTTGTAATTAATGTGCATTATGTGATTAATGTGTATTATGTGACAATTGTGTTTTATGTGATTTTGTGCCTTGTGTGAAGTTAGTTGTTTATGTGCTTTTAATTGTTTATAACTAGCTTATGTGAAACAACGTGCTTTAGGTGCTCAATGTACTTTAAGTGACCAATGTGAGTTACGTGATCAACTTGTCTTATGTGAAGTTTGTTGCTTATGTGACTTTAATTGTTTATTACTTACTTCTGTGATATAACCTGTTTATGTGATGTTGGCTTCTTATATGTTGAATTGTGTGTTATGTGATAATGTTGCATTGTATGATAATTGCGCATTACATTATACTTGTCTTTCATATGATATAGTTGCATACATGTTTTAACTCGTGAGTGACCTTTTAATGTCTAGGGTGACTGTAAGAGTTTTCGGAAATAGTGGTAGGCCATGATTTTGAATTATTATTATTCTAGAAGTTTATCAGTTAGATTTTAATTGTTATGTTTATGGATTTTAGTTTCGGCTTAGTGGATTGATCTTGATGTTCCTTTAGCGAGAATGAAGTTGTTCGAGGAAAATAGCAATGTATCTTGATGATTATAATTACTTTTGTTGCCATGTTTAACTTGTTATTACTTGGAGATGGATCATAAGTTGAGGTTTCTGTGAGGTTGTGATTAGACATTTTTGGAGTCTCAACTCAGATTATACTTTCTTGAGGTTATTTTAGAATGAATTTATTTGAGGAACTAGCGATGTATATTTGTGAATGGAATGAACTGTGGTATAACATGTGAATATGTCTACTATTTGGGATTGCTATATTATTAATGGGTATTTTGGAGTTTTGATCTTTAAACCTTGGAGACAATTGGAGTGATTCCTGACTAAAGTTACTTTATTCGAAGATGTAATTGTTGGGAGATAGAATTATTTGAGGAAATAAGAATGCATTTCGATGGCTGAATATTTACTTTCCTATATCGAGCTTTAGACTTCTAGGTGATATGACTGTCTAAATTATTGATTGAGGATTTGTTTGTGTTATAATGGGTTAATATGAATATGTATTGTGTTATAAGATTTTAGAGTCTTCATTAGTTAATCTTGTTGGGTAATCAGTGATTTGTCTTGTTTAGTGATTGGTCTGGTACGGAATGTAAAATTTTGGAGTGATTTATCTTGTTTGGTGATTGTTATGACTCCTTAGGTTCTCTAGGTCTCCTTAGTGTCTTGATTTGGAGGAAGGTAGATTATAGGATTTGACTTGTTAGTGTTCAAATGTGTAGGTGGGACACCCTTCCTGTGCTTCATAATTCTATCGGTCTTATTATTCTTTTCTACTCTATTCTCACTTATTTGAGAGAGAGTTACATTTTTCTACCATATCAATTGTTTCTTGAAAGTTTTGCTTATTGGATTAATGGACCCTATACTCATTTGCCATTGCTTCTATTCTTAACATTCATATTTGTTTCTTATAGCAATGTCGCTTATTGGAGTTAAGGTTTGAGACTTCTACATTTCATTCTATATCTCTAGCCATTCGTTTCAATATTTCATTTCATCCTATTACTATTCATTTGGAAGTGATTTCTCCTTTTGTATACCATTTTACTTTATCGATTTCACTTGTTTGATGTACTCCTTACCTAAGTACATCATTGTCATTCTTGTTGATCTTTGTTAATCCTATTGTTTTATTATTAAATCCAGAGTCATTACTTTGCTTGTAATTGCTCACTCAAAGTACTCGGCACTGTCCTATTGTTATCATTTCTTATTCGTACTTCTTTGGTATTGCGTGCTGAGATACTCTTGCCACTCATGTTTCTATTGAATTAATCATCTCTTATTTCTTAATTTCATTTCGCCTCAAGTACAACTTACTTGTTGGTTCCTTGAACAATCATCGAGAATTGAAATATCTACTTGTTCAGGAATTTTTGTTCAACATACTCAGCACTGTGTTGACTCGTCATCATCCTTTGTTCGTACTTATTTAACTGAAAGGTGTTGAGACATTTCTTATCTTAGTTATCATGCTTCCTTATTAAACTTTTAACCTCTTGATTCTCTAACTTGTTTGACCTCTTGCTCCCTTGATTGTTGGCTCAAATATGACTTTCCATATTCTTAATTCCTCGTAAATGTCATAAGAGCCATATTCTGACAAATGTCACTTTGAGATATTCCCTTGATCAGTAATCATTCATGTTATCGTAAATGAGTTTTTAAACTTTCGGGGTGTTCATAGAGCTCTTTTGTGTAGTAGGGGATGATTGATAAGTAGTGGTGTCATGCTAGGACTTTGGAGTTGTGATTTCTTTCATATGCAATAAGATATTAGGTAGGAGAGAATTATGAATTGGAGATTGTCTTGGAACTATGATCATCAACTTGCAGTCAACAGAGGTTGTTCTTTTGAGGTCTTTGGTTAGGTGTCATCCTAAGAGATAAATGGGAACTAAGAGAAGTATTATTAAGTGTAACGATTGAGGATTTAATTGTCTATCAATTCGAGAATTGCGCGGACGCAATTGTTTTAAGGAGGGGAGAATGTGAAACCCCATTTTTCTGCTTTAACTTGATTTACGTGCTTTACCTCGTTTTGCGTGCATATGATCTGTTTATGTGCTATAGGACCTAGAAAGTTATAATTTTGATTTCAATACTCCTAATACGTGCTAAATGTGCATTCATGAAATTTTCATCAAAAACGGAGTCAGAAATTTTATCGTCGATTTTCAGTGAATAGTGTTTTCGAAACACGTCCGCTATAATTTTGAAACTGGTCTTTTTAACCCTTCTAGACCTAGTCCACGGACTTTAATAGACCTGTGTTTGATGAAAACGATTTTAAAATCGGCTTAAGAATTTATTAGGGTTTTTACACCGACTTTTGCGAAAATCGAGTTTTAAGCCGACTCGGGTGGAATTCTTTGAATGTAAAACTTCTTGTCACCTAAAAATAATCCACTTGTGATATTTTGGGGGTTGCATAATTATTTTTAACTTGGTGAGCACTAAAATGCAATTAAAGTCATTAAAAACACAAAAATACCTATTAAAACTAACTTTGACTTTGCATTTTTTTAATTGACCAAGCTTTTTATTATATAATGTCATCAACACACACTCACACAACACAAAACACACTCCAAAAACACACACAAAACCGTGGCTCCTTGGAGGAGAAAGATAAAGGCATTTTCAAAGCATTTTTCTCACAGATTTTGCGTTTCAAAGCCGAATTGAGTGATTCAAAGCTTGAAATTGATTGTTTGGCATCCATTCTACACATTTCTTGCATCAAAACACATCAAAGGTGAGAGAAAAATTCTAGATCTCAAAATGTCATTTTTGTGTTTTTGCGTATAAATGAAGATTGAACCGTTAGAATTGAAATCTGATGTTAGATTATTGCTCCTTGCATGCTAGGGATCATTATATACTAATACTACGAGTTTCTGTCGGATATAGCATAATTTTTATTTTCCGGGTATTTAATTTTGATTAAAATGTTCAAAGTTGATTTAATTGAGTTGCGTTGCTCGAAATCGATTGCCGTCGATTTCTAAATACTTGATAATTACGTGTTAGCGCTGTTGTAATGCCGAATTTTCGATTACATTGTTTGTGTGAAAATCCGGAAAATCCAGCCATGACGTCATAGGGTTTTAGGGTTATCGGGCATGGTATGGAGGTGTTATGGTGGATTTCCGAGAGGGCTAATGTAGTAGGTTGAATGGGTGAGTGATAGGAACTGATTTGGCAATGTTTGGATTAGTAGATTGTAAGTTATGAATTTTAGAAGTTTAGGTTGTCATTCTTTAATTTCTTGAACGATGCCTTAGATGGTTGGGTAGTGTTCGAGTGATGAATGGTGAGTTGTTGTTGAGTAATTTAGAGTTTAATTATGTATATTATGCATGTTCGGTTAGATGGCCTACTTTGTCATCTAACTTAGTTATTTGTTGTTTAATTGATTATTGATGTTATTGATGATGATGATATGATTATTGATGATGATAAAATGATATTGATTGATTATTATTGAATGCGGGAATCGGGCACTCTTGTTGCTGATCTCCCAATTGATTGATTGATTTATGCTTGCATGATGATTGATGAATATGGAGTCTTGGTATGTGTGTGCCACCTCTCGGGCAGCGTCGGGCTGTCGGGTTGATAACGGCATGACTGCCATAGGCTACCCCCAGCTCGCATGACGGAGATGTCATGGAGGGAAGGGGCTAGTGAGGTACCTCGGGTGCGTGAGTAATGGGGAGTTATAAGAAGAACGGTTGAGATCGTGATGGCGTTTGGAGCTACACCAAATAGAGTATCCTTATTGATTGGTTATATAGTTATGTGATGATAGCATTATTTATGTTGTTATGTGATGATAGCATTATTATTGTTGTTGTGTGTTTACTTGCTCAAAGGACTAAATCCAAGGAGCGTAGTGAATACTGTCGAGATCTATCGGATCCTCACTGGGCTTATGTATATAAGCTCACTCTCTATTAATGCATGCTTACAGGTGTTGCAGAGCCGGATTACGGGTATGTGCCTCCTGAAGAGGAGAATGTGGAAAATGTGCTTTACGTGGACGAGTCATATGTTCCCGAGTCTTATCCATGATTATATGTTGTTTAATGTCATGTATATTAGTTTAATAGACTTTTATATGCTTTGTGGTTCTTATTGTAATAGATGTTGGAAGATGATGATCCAAATGGTGTTAACTTAGTGGCTTTCTTTTGTCTATGGTTAAGTTGTAAATATGTCTCAACTTATTTTTGAAATGTATGATAAGGTCGAGGTATTGTATGTTATGTTGGAACGGAGGCGCATAACTATGAATGAGTTGATGAAAGAATATTTAATGTATGAAATAGTTGCGTTGTATGTTGTTGATTTAATTGTGGAGTTGGTTGGTGATTTGTGGAGTTTGATGTATGTTGTTTTTAAGGGTTGGTTTAGAGCCCTGATGTTCATGTTACTGTCGTTATGCTGCCGAAATTCCGTTGCGTCCTGACTGATTGTAAGAGGGGTCGAGTTGGGGCGTGACACAGTCTCTACGTGAAACGAAGTTGTCTTGCCCAAGGTGCATGGGGATTCGATTATAGAAATATGATGGATTAGGTTGTCGTTCTTTTCGCTACTCACGACATACAATCCGGGATGAAAAAACAGTGCAAAAGTAGAAATGTTTCACAAAATAGATGAAAACGTTCGATTTTGGGCTCCGAAAATAGGCGTAGTCGAGCAGCCTCGCTACCCCCGTCGTAGAGCTCTCGGAGAGCTTTCCAACGGTATTTTGTACGCTGTGTAACTCCTTAAGGATCAAAAGTTATGAGCACTAGAGCAACAGATACCTGGCACAAGCCCCAAGCCCTCGGTTTGCGGGACAGCCGTTACGGGAAGTGAAGTTGTCATGCCCAAGGTGTCGTGGCATTCGGTAATAGAAATGTGATTGATTAGGTTGTCGTCCTTTTCGCAGCTGACGACGTACGATCCGGGATGAAAAAACAGCGCAAAAGAATAAAGTGTCCCGAAACTGATGAAAACATTTAATTTTGGGCTCCGAAAACAAGTGTAGCCGAGCAAGCTTGCTGCCCCCGTCGTAGAGCTCTCGGAGAGCATTCCAACGGTATGCTGTGCGACGCGTAACTCCTTACGGATCAAAAGTTATTGGCAAAGGAGCGACGGAGACCTGGTCCCAAGCCCCACGCCCTCGGTTTGTGGGCCCAGCCTCTACGTGAAACGAAGTTGTCTTGCCCAAGGTACCGTGGGATTCGATAATAGAAATATGATGGATTAGGTTGTCGTCCTTTTCGCGGCTCACGGCGTACGATCCAGGACGGAAAAACAGCGCAAAAGAAGAAAAGTGTCCCAAAACTAATGAAAATGTTCGATTTTGGGATCCAAAAATAGGCGCAGCCGAGCAGGCTTGCTACCCCCGTCGTAGAGCTCTGGGAGAGCTTTCCAACGGTATGCTGTGCGCCACGTAACTTCTTAAGGATCAAAAGTAATGGGCACTGGAGCGACAGATACCCGGTCACAAGCCCCACGCCCTCGGTTTGCGAGCCCAGCCTCTACGTGAAGTGAAGTTGTCATGCCCAAGGTGTCATGGCATTCGGTAATAGAAATGTGATTGATTAGGTTGTCATCCTTTTCGCAGTTGACAATGTACGATCCGGGATGAAAAAACAGCGCAAAAGAAGAAAAGTGTCCCGAAACTGATTAAAACGTTTGATTTTGGGATTTGAAAACAGGCGCAGTCGAGCAGGCTTGCTGCCCTCGTCGTAGAGCACTCAAAGAGCTTTACAACGGTATGCTGTGTGCAGCGTAACTCCTTACGGATCAAAAGTTATGGGCCCCGGAGCGACAAATACCTGGTCACAAGCCCCATGCCCTCAGTTTGCGGGCCCAGCCTCTACGTGAAGCGAAGTTGTTATGACCAAGGTGTCATGGGATTCGGTAATAGAAATGTGATTGATTAGGTTGTCGTCCTTTTCGCGTCTAACGACGTACGATCCGGGACGGAAAAACAGCACAAAAGAAGAAAAGTGTCCCGAAACTGATTAAAACGTTCGATTTTGGGCTCCGAAAACAGGCGCAGCCTAGCAAATATGCTGACCTCATCGTAGAGCTCTCGAAGAGCTTTCCAAAGGTATGCTTTGTGACGCGTAACGCCTTACGGATCAAAAGTTATGGGCAAAGGAGCGACGGAGACCTGGTCCCAAGCCCCACGCCCTCGGTTTATTAGTCTCGAAGTACGTGCCTTAGTCTTGAAGTTCGTGTCTACCTCGTAATTCGTGCCCTAGACCTAGGAATCCGTGTCACCACGTTAATCAAGAAAGAATCCTACACAAAGCACTAGACAATAAAATAATCCTACACAATCCACTAACCAATATTATATTCCTAATTCAAATTCTCTACAAACTCCACTAACAATAAAATAATACTAAACTATTTCTATATTTCCCACTAACTATTATTCTATTCATAATTCAACTCATCAACAAACATTCCTATATTTTATTCTACCTAGATTCCCTAATTTCCCAACATTCCTATGACAATTCTAATGACACAAATGCATAAAAAATTAGTTCTAGACAAACTATGGCAAACACTTAGCACAATACATAAAAAATGCTCAAAACCACCTAAATCCTCTACCTTGCTCAACCAAACCACCTTTTCCCATGCTAAACATTTTAAAATCACACATTGAAGACACAAAATCAGATTTTAATGCCCCAAGGCCGACCACATGCTTGAAGATTGCAAAGGCTTTCATTTTTTTGTCATTTCTTCTTTCCTCTCACATTTTCTCTCTCTCCCTCTCATCCTTCTCTCTCCATCTCGGTTTTGGGCTGAGTTTCTTCATCCCTAAGCTCATCTTCATCATCCTATGGTGTATCAAGACAAACAACAAGCAAAGAAACTCACCCAAGCAAGCTAGGATGCAAGAATCACACATGCATGCCCTTTGAAGCCTTCATTTCGGCCCTAGGTGAGTTTTAAGCTTCCATTTCTTTTCTTCTTGTTCTAACCTCATGCATGTACTAAGAGATTGATCACTAGGCTAGGAAAAAATAGAGAAAACCAAGTTGGAATCTCGGCTAAGCAAGAAGAAGAGATTTGAGCTTCAACAAGTTTTTGTGCATCTTTTTGGTTGATTGCTAAGGTGAGGGCTAAAACCTTTTGAAATTCCTTCAAAAATTCACATGCATGCTCATAAATGTTTGTCTTTGCTTCTGTACTTGAGTTATATGGTCGTTCATAAGCTTAAACAACCATGCATGGCAAGATCATGGCTTGAAAGTGATGCTAGGTGAAGTCGGATTGTTGACAGCTCTCTGACCAGCTTGTTTCGAGGTACATTTAGCTAGGGATATGATGTTGAAAATGCATGAAAAATGGTAGATGACCCTTTTGGACAGTTTTGAACATTTTTCGCAGAAATAGGCCAAAGCTAATTTTGACTCTAAGGTCCTCAAAATGGCAAATATTTAAAATGTGTCCAAATCTGGAAATCTGGGAAAAATGAAGCAGGTTTTGGTAGATGCACTGACCTTGTAGAACGAACCACATTTGACTTAGTTAATGATGCCTAAAATGTATACAAATTGGTGTTCTACTAGATTTTTCAGTTCTGGACATTTTTGTCAGAAATGGACTAAGGCTAAATCTGACCCTAAGGAACTCGAAAACGTCAATTATCTAAATGTGTGCAAATCTGGACAGTTTTGTGCTACCTAACTGTTTCGGCTATATCTAATGATCCCGAACTCCAATTGATGCAAGGTTTGTTTCTGATTTTAGTTAACTTCTTAAGCTTTAATTTGACATCTTATTCACTGGATTTTGAGATTTTTTGATTGTCCTATTTATTGTGAGAAAACAGCCTATTGCAGTAAGGGTTTCACTTAGTTATATGCTTGAAAAATTGTTGTAACCTCTCTTGTGGTACTAATTGCTTGGAATTGTGGTGTTGGGATGTTGTGTGGACCGTTTTGAGTACTTGAAGATGTTTGAATTGAATGATGCATGACTTGAGAATGATTTTGAGTTGACTTAGGGTTTAATCACACGGTTAAGCATGAAATGGAAACCCTAATGACTAGGTAGTCTTGTTAAGTGTTGATCATTTGGATATTTTGTGAAAATTATATGCTTAGTGGGCTTCCCGTAAATGCCTTATAACCTCAAATGTGAATTTGATCATCGCATGTTGACAAATGAGCTTTTCTTGCACCCGAACCCACGTAAATGATATTGCATGTTGAATAATCTTATCACTTGATCATGTGGACTTCGTAATGAGTTATATGGCTTGATTTACATGTGTTACATGGCTGCCCGTTTAATATTCATATAACTCTATATGTCTTTCAAGTGAAATTACCTGTTTTATCGTGTCCTACATGTTTACCTGTCAATGTGCAATCTTATGACTGTCCGGAGGCAACCTACTTTGTTGTCCTCCTAATGTGATATGTTAAATGTTATAAATGTGCATTGCATACGAGGTTGCAACCTTTCAGTGTGGCATGGTAGTGTTTCACGCACGCCGGGCGGCATCGGGCTTGCCGGTTTTACCGTGACTACCATGGTCCAATTCCCTCTCTTGCTTGGCATTTCACCCTCGGAGAGTTGGGTCGTAGGTTTCGGGGTACATCCGGAGTACACCCAATTGGGAGCGATAAGTGGATTATTGAAGTCGGCCGCACCAAATGAATCGAAATTATTATTGAGAGCAAATGCTCACCGTATCCTTGAAATGATTGTTAAATGTATCTGTTACTCGATTTGTTTCATATATTTGCGTACCTTATTATTTGTAATACGTGACATGTTTCCAAAAGAAAAAGAGTTTTCATAATTGAACCAGAAAATGAGTTTCAAAATGTATTTCTCGTTTTCCCCTCGCTGAGTTCATAAGGACTCACCCTTTTTTTTATCACAGGTGAAGAAGAACAGGTACAGGTACCCGAGGACAATGTGCCTAACGATGAATCCCTGGAGTGATTGCCTGTCATTGTTTGCTTTGCTTGAATGTGGCTACTTGTGAACTTTGTGCTACTTGAAGACTATTTATTTTATGCTGCTTGTTATTTTTAATGTAAAAGACCCCCGTTGTAATTTGGGGTCTAATTTTGGTTTGTACTAATATTGCTAGATAGATACTAGACACTACTATGATCGTATTGCTATTTATCATTGCTAGTATCTATCATAGGTCATGACTATTAGCTAAGGACTAAGTAAATGAACTTATCCAATCTTAAACAGGTACTCGCTATTAAGCTAAGATCAACAGGAACTTTTGTAACGAGGATAAACAAACAAACGAGACATAGTATCATGCTAGGTTATAAATCAAACGAGACATCAAGATAACCAATAGGTGTTTCAATTGATGATAAATAGCAATCTTAGTTAGAAATGAAATTGAGGTAGTAAACTTTGAGGCGTTTAGAGAATTAGGCCAAACCAAGGAGCCCAATTACAGTCGTTATGCTGTCGGTTTTTCGGAAAAAACTTGGAGTTTAGACCAAAACGATAAGTGTTGAATCTTCATAAACAGTTAAGCATGTGTCATGTCCTGAACGTTTAGGTCACACCCTAGTCTAACCTTATAGGCCGGGTTGGGGAGTGACAAAACTCCTTACGTATCAAAAGTTATGCGCACATGAGCGACGGAGACTTAGCCCCAAGCCCCACGCCCCACCCTCGGGTTGCAGGCCTAGCCTCTTTGTGAAGCGAAGTTGTCTTGCCCAAGGTGCCGTGGGATTCGATAATAATAATGTTATGGATTAGGTTGTCATCCTTTTCTAGGCTCAAGACGTACCATCTGGGAAGGAAAAACTGCGCAAGAGAAGAAAAATACACCAAAACTGTTTAAAACGTTCGATTTTGGGCTCCGAAAATAGGCGCAACTGAGAAAGCTTGCAACCCCCGTCGTAGAGCTCTTGGAGTGCTTTCTAACGGTATGCTGTGTGATGCGTAACTCCTTATGGATAAAAAGTTATGGGCAAAGGAGCAACGGAGACCTGGTCCCAAAGCCCCATGTTGTCGGTTTACCGGCCCAGCCTCTACGTGAAGCACAGTTGTCTTGCCCAAGGTGCCATGGGATTCGATAATAGAAATGTGGTGGATTAGGTTGTCGTCCTTTTCTAGGCTCACGACGTACGATCTGGGAAGGAAAAATAGCGCAAGAGAAGAAAAGTGTCCTAAAATTGATGAAAACATTCGATTTTGGGCTCTAAAAACAGGCACAACTGAGCAAGCTTGCTGCCCCTATTGTAGAGCACTCAGATAGATTTCCAACGGTATGCTGTGCACCGCGTAAATCCTTACGGATCAAAAGTTATGGGCACCGGAGCGACGGACACTTGGTCCCAAGCCCACGCCCTCGGTTTGCGGGCCCAGCCTCTCCATGAAGCGAAGTTGTCTTGCCTACGGTGCCGTGGGATTCGATAATAGAAATGTGATGGATTGGGTAGTCGTCCTTTTCGCTGCTCACGACGTACGATCCGGGACGAAAAAATAGCGCAAAAGCATAAGAGTTTCCCAAAACTAATGAAAACGTTCAATTTTGGGCTCCGAAAATAGGCGCAGCCTATCAAGCTGCCTGCCTCCGTCGTAGAGCTCTCGGAGGGCTTTCCAACGGTATACTGTGCACCGCGTAAATCTTTACGTATCAAAAGTTATGGGCACCAGAGCGACGGAGACCTGGTCCCAAGCCCCACGTCCTCGGTTTGCAGGCCTAGCCTCTACATAAAGAGAAGTTGTCTTGCACAAGGTACCGTGGGATTCAATAATAGAAATATGATGGATTAGGTTGTCATCCTTTTTGCTGCTCACGACATACGATCAGGGACGAAAAAATAGCGCAAAAGTAGAAAAGTTTCCCGAAATAGATGAAAACGTCTCATTTTGGGATCCAAAAATAGGCGCAGTCGAGCAGGCTTGCTACCCCCGTCGTAGAGCTCTCGGAGAGCTTTCCAACGGTATGATGTGCGCCGCGTAACTCATTACAGATCAAAAGTTATAGGCATCGGAGCGACGGAGACATTGTCCCAAGCCCCACGCCCTCGGTTTGCGGGCCCAGGCTTGACGTGAAGCGAAGATGTTTGCCCAAGGTACCGTGGGATTCGGTAATAGAAATATGATGAATTCGGTTGTCGTCCTTTTCGTCGCTCACGACGTATGATCCGGGATGAAAAAATAGCACAAAAGAAGAAAAGTTTCCTAAAACTGATGAAAACGTTCGATTTAGAGCTCCAAAAATAGGCGCAGCCAAGCAGGCTCGCTGCCCTCGTCGTTGAGCTCTCGGAGAGCATTCCAACGGTATGTTGTGCTCCGCGTAACTCCTTACGGATCAAAAGTTATGGGCACCGGAGCGACGGAGACCTGGTCCCAAGCCCCACGCCCTCGATTTGCGGGCCCAGCCTCTACGTGAAGCGAAGTTGTCTTGCCCAAGGTGCCATGGGATTTGATAATAGAAATGTGATGGATTAGGTTGTCCTCCTTTTTGCGGCTCACGACGTACGATCCGAGATGAAAAAACAGTGCAAAAGAAGAAAAGTGACCCAGAACTGATGAAAATGTTTGATTTTGGGGTTCGAAAATAGGCGCAACTGTGAGGCCCGACCCTGAATAACGTGTGTTACCTTGATTTACGTGCCATAGACCAAGAATGATATGACTGACCTTGGATTACGTGCCCTGTCTTGGTTTTCGTGCATGCCTCGTCATTCGTGCCTTGAGCTAGAATTATGTGCCGTAATCCTCGACTTACGTGCCCCGACTTCGAATTGTGTGCGTTATCTCGTTTTGTGTGCCCTGACCTTGAATTGCGTGTCCTAACCTAAGTTTAAGAGTCATACCTCGATTTGCATGCATTGCATTGAATTACGTGCCTTGCATTGGTTTACGTGCATTCACCTAGGATTACGTGCCTTAGTCATGAAGTACGTGGCTATCTCGTAGTTCGTGTCTACCTCGTGATTCGTGCCTCGTATCGATTTCTGTGCGTGTCTCGTAGTACGTGCCCTAGACCTAGGAAAGCGTGCCCACACGCTAATTAATAAAGAATCCTACACAAAGCACTTGACTATAAAATAATCCTACAAACACCACTAACTATTATTATAATCCTAATTCAAATCTCTACAAAATCCACTAACACCTAAATATTATATTTTAAACTCACTACAAGACAAAATCTCACAAACCTCTAAACATATCCTATATTCTATTCTACCTAAAATCCCTAAATACCCAACATTCTCTTACACACATGCTAAAACAATTCAAAAGATGCTCAAAAGATGACACAAAATCTGATTTTTGCATGCCCAAGGCCAACATTTGCATCAACAATTGTAAAAGCTTCTATTTTCTCTCATTTCTCTCACTCTCCTCACATTTCTCTCTCTCCTTCTCATTCTTCTCTCACAATCTCGGTTTTGGCTGAGTTTTATCTTGCCTTTGCTCATCTTCATCAATCCATGGTGCATCAAGACAAACAACAAGCAAAGAAACTCAACCAAGCTAGCTAGGATTCAAGAATCACACATGCATGCTCTTTGAGTCACCATTTTTGGCCTTGGTGAGTTTACTAGGTTCCATTTATTTTCTTCTTGTTCTAACCACATGCATGTACTAAGAGCTTGGTCACTAAGCTAGGAAAAATAGAGAAAACCAAGTTGGAACCTCGGCTAGGCAAAGAAGAAGAAGAAATTTGTGCTTCAACAAGTTTTGTGCATCTTCTTGGTTGATTGCTAAGGTGAGGGCTAAAACCTTTTGAAAATCCTTCAAAAATCCACATGCATGCTCATAAATGTATGTCTTTGCTTCTGTTCTTGAGTTATATGTTCGTTCATAAGCTTTTACAACCATGCATGGCAAGATTTTGGCTTGGAGATGATGATAGGTGAAATCGGATTATGTGACAGCTCTCTGGCCTGTTTTTTCGAGGTGATTTTGGCTAAGCAAATGATTTTGGAAATGCACTAAAATTGGTAGGTTACTATTTTGGCCAGTTTTGAACATTTTTCGCAGAAATAGGCCGAAGCTAATTTTGACTCTAAGGTCCTCAAAATGGAAAATAATTAAAATGTGTCCAAATCTGGAAGTCTGGAAAAATGAAGCAGGTTTTGGCAGATGCACTAACCTTGTGGAACGAACCAGTTTTGACTTAGTAAATAATATCAAAAATGCATGAAAATTTTTGTGCTGCTAGATTTTTCAGTTCTGGACATTTTTGTCAGAAATGGACAAAGGCTAAATCTGAACCTAAGGACCTCAAAAACGTCAATTATTAAAATGTGTGCAAATCTGGACAGTTTTGTGATATCCCACTGTTTCGGCTATAACTAATGATCCCGAACTCCAAATGATGCAAGGTTTGTTTCTGATTTTAGTTCACTTCTTAAGATTTAATTTGATATCTTATTCACTGGAATTGGATATTGTTTCCTTATCTTAATGATTGTGAGAAAACAGCCTATTGCAGTGAGGGTTTCACTTGGTTATATGCTTAGAAAAATTGTTGGAACTTCTCTTGTGGTATTGATTGCTTGGGATTGTGACATTGGGATGTTGTGTGGACTGTTTTGAGTACTTGGGGATGTTTGAATTAATTGATGCATGGCTTGAGATTGATTTTGAATTGACTTAGGATTTAATCACACGGGTAAGCACAAAATGGAAACCCTAATGACTAGGTAGTCTTGCTAAGTGTTGATCATTTGGATATTGTGTGGAATTATATGCTTAGTAGGCTGCCCGTAGATGCCCTTATAGTCCTAAATGTGATTTTGATCATTGCATCTTGACAAATAGGCTTGTCTTGCATCCGAGCCCATGTAGATGTTGTTGCATGTTTTATAATCTTATTATTTGATTACGTGGACTTTGAATTGAGTTATATGACTTGATTTATGTGCGTTACATGGCTTTCCGTTTAATGTTCATATAACTCCATGAGCTTTTCAAGTGAAATTACTTGTCTATCCCTGCCTCGCTTGTTTACTTGTCAATGTGCAATCTTATGACTGTCCGGAGGCAACCTACTTTGTTATCCTCCTAATGTGATATTTTAAATGTCATAAATGTGCATTTCATACAAGGTTGTAACCTTTTATGTCGGCATGGTAGCGATCACACACACCGGGCGACATCGGGCTTGCCGGTGCACCCGTGACTACCATGATCCCATTCTCTCTCTCGCTTGGGGGCTAGACTTCCTCGGAGAGTTGGGTCGTAGGATTTCGGGGTACATCCGGAGTACACCCACTTGGCGTGATATGGGGATGAATTGAGGCCGGCCGCAACAACTGATATTAGAATTGATCTGAGAGCAAAAGCTCACCGTATCATTTTTACTATGTGTATAGTACTCTCGCTTGGTCCCTAGAGGACCTCGGGGAGGAAAGACTAGTAATTGCGTTCTTTACTATTATATTACGTTATGTACTTGATTGTGATACACATCATGCTTGTAAAAGGGTTTTCATAAGATTGAACCGGAAAATGAGTTTCAAAACCTATTTCTCATTCCCCCTCGCTGAGTTCGTAAGGACTCACCCTCTTTTATCATCTTAGGTGAAGAAGATCAAGAACATGTACCCGAGGACGATGTGCCTAACGACGATTCCTTGGAGTGATTGCCTGTCCTGTGTGTTTTGCTTGATTTATGGCCATTTGTGAAAACTATGCTACTTGAAGACTGTTTCTTTCATGTTGCTTAATGTTGTAATGTAAAAGACCCCCGTTGTAATTTGGGGTCTAATTTTGGTTTGTACTGATATTTCTAGACCGACACTAGACACTACTATGATCGTTTTGCTATTATTACTGCTAGTACCTATAATAGGATTATGAAGTATTATGTAAAGGCTAAGTAAAATGAAGCAACCAAATCTTAAGCAGGTACACATTATTAAGCTAAGATCAACAGGTACTTTTGTAACGAGGATTAACAAACGAACAAGACATAGTATCATGTTAGGTTATTAATCAAACGAAACATCAAGACAACCAATAGGCATTTCAATTGATGATAAATAGTAATCTTAGTTGGAAATGGATTGGAGATGCTAAATTTTGAGGCGTTTAGAGAATTAGGTCAAACCAAAGAGCCCAATTACAACCGTTATGCTGCTGATTTTCCGGAAAATTTTGGAGTTTAGGCCAAAATGTTAAGTGTTAAATCTTCATGAACGGTTAAGTACGAGACGTGACTTGAATGTTTAGATCATACCCTAGTCTAACCTTTATAGGCCGGGTTGGGGCGTGACAGCAACCGAGCAGGCTTGTTGTCCCTGTCGTAGAGCTCTCGGAGAGATTTTCGATGGTATGCTGTGCACAGTGTAAATCCTTACGGATCAAAAGTTATGGGCAACGGAGCGACATAAACCAGGTCCCAAGCCCCAAGCCCTCAGTTTGCGGGCCCAGCCTCTACGTGAGGCGAAGTTGTCTTGCCCAAAGTGCCATGGGATTCGATAATAGAAATGTGATGGATTAGGTTGTTGTCCTTTTCGCGGCTCACGACGTACGATCCGGGAAGGAAAAACCTCGCAAAAGAATAAAAGTGTCCTGAAATTGAAGAAAACATTCGATTTTAGGCTTCAAAAACAGGCGCAGCCAAGTAGACTTGTTGCCCCCGTCGTAGAGCTCCTGGAGAGCTTTCCAACGGTATGTTGTGCGCCACGTAACTCCTTACGAATCAAAAGTTATGGGCACTGTAGCGATGGAGACTTGGTCCCAAGCCCCACGCCCTCGGTATGTGGGCCCAGCCTCTACATGAAGCGAAGTTGTCTTGCCCAAGGTGCCGTGGGATTCGATAATAGAAATGTGATGGATTAGGTTGACGTCCTTTTCGCGGATCACGACGTACGATCCGGGACGAAAAAATAGCGCAAAAGAAGAAAAGTGTCCCGAAACTGATGAAAACGTTCGATTTTAGGTTTCGAAAATAGGCAAAGCCTAGCAAGCTTGCGGCCCCCGTCGTAGATCTCTCGGAGAGCTTTCCAACGATATGTTGTGCGCCGCGTATGTGAGGCCCGACCCCGAATAACGTGTGTTACCCCGATTTACGTGCCCTATCTTGGTTCTCGTGCATGCTTCGTCATTCGTGCCTTGACCTAGAATTATGTGCCCTAATTCTCGACTTACGTGCCCTGACTTCGAATTGCGTGTGTTACCTCGTTTCGTGTGCCCTGACCTTGAATTACGTGTCTTAATCTAGGTTTAAGAGTCGTACCTTGATTTACGTGCATTGCATTGAATTATGTGCCTTGCATCGGTTTGCGTGCATTCATTTAGGATTGCGTGCATTAGTCTTGAAGTACTTGCCTTAGTCATGAAGTACGTGTCTACCTCGTGATTCGTGCCTCGTATCGATTTCTATGCGTGTCTCATAGTGCGTGCCCTACACCTAGGAAAGAGTGCATGCATGCTAATTAATAAAGAATCCTACACAAAGCACTAGACTATAAAATAATCCTACAAACACCACTAACTATTATTATAATCCTAATTCAAATCTCTACAAAATCCACTAACACTAAAATAATAATAAACTATCTCAACTTTCATATAATTTATTCTACCTAGGTTCCCTAGATTCCCAACATTCTCTTACATTCTAACTACTAGGCAATTAAAATATATCAACCTACAATAAAATAAGGCTTTAACACATGACAAAATTTAGAATTTGAGCTCACTTGGCCGACCATGTGTAGGAATGTGACAAGCTTTGCAATTTAAAATTAGTCCTAGACAAACTATGACACACACACAAGACACTAGGCATAAAATAAACCCATACACCCTACCCCAAGCACCCTTTCTCGACCAACACACCCAAGGCATGCTAAAACATTTCAAAAATGCTCAAAGATGACAAAAATTCAGACTTGTAGAAGCTCAAGGCCGACTATATGCTCAAGCACATCATTTCTCCCTCTCAAGCTCTCATTCTCTCATTCTCTCTCTCCTTTTCTCTCCATTTTTGACCAAGGCTGACCTTTGAGCTCCCAAGACTCCTAACAACTCTCAAGGACACTCTAAGACCCTCCCAAGCTCGGCCATGGCAGCCCAAGCAAGCTAGAAGCAAAGAGACATGCATGCAAGCTCATAGAACACTCATTCGGCCCTTTGGTATGTTGATAGCTTCCATTTCATTTCCTTTTGTTCTAACCACATGCACCTACTAAGAACTTGGTCACTAAGCTAGGAAAAATAGAGAAAATCGAGTTGGTGTCTCGGCTAAGCAAGGAAGAAGATCAACTTTGTGCTTCATCCAAGTCTTGTGCATCTTCTTGTTGTTTTGCTAAGGTGAGGGCTAAAACTTCTTGAAAATCTTTCAAAAATCCACATGCATGCTCTTAAATGTTTGTCTTTCCTTCTGTACTTGAGATATATGTGTGTTTATAATCTTTTACAACCATGCATGGCAAGATTTTGGCTTGAAGGTAATGATAGATGAAATCGGGTTTGTGACAGCTCTCTGTCTTGTTGTTGCGAGGTGCGTTTGGCTTGGCAAATGATGTTGAAAATGCATGAAAATTGGTAGGTAACTCGTTTTGCCAGTTTTGAAAAAATTTCGCAGAAATAGGCAAAAGCTAATTTTGACTCTAAGGTCCTAAAAATGGCAAATCATTAAAATGTGTCAAAATCTGGAAGTCTGGAAAAAAATGAAGCAGGTTTTGGCAGATGCACTGACCTTGTAGAACGAACCAGTTTTGACTTAGTAAATGATATCCAAAATGCATGAAATTTGGTGTGATGCTATATTTTTCAGTTCTGGACATTTTTGTCAGAAATGGACTAAGGCTCAATCTGACCCTAAGGACCTCAAAAATGAAAAGTATTGAAATGTGTGCAAATCTGGACAGTTTTGTGCAATCCCACTGTTTTGGCTATAAATATTGATCCCGAACTCCAAATGATGCAAGGTTCGTTTCTGAATTTAGTTCACTTCTTAAGCTTTAATTTGACACCTTATTCACTGGAATTGGAGATTTTTGCTTGTCTTAATGATTGTGAGAAAACAGCCTATTGCAGTGAGGGTTTCACTTAGTTATATGCTTAGAAAATTGTTGTAACTTCTCTTGTGGTATTAAATGCTTGGGATTGTGGCATTGGAATGTTGTGTGGACTGTTTTGAATACTTGGGGATGTTTGAATTAATTGATGCATGGCTTGAGATTGATTTTGAGTTGACTTGGGGCTTAATCGCACGGGTAAGCACGGAATGGAAACCCTAGTGACTAGGTAAACTTGCTAAGTATTGATCCTTTGGATATTGTGTGTAATTATATGTTTAGTAGGCTGCCCGTAGTTGCCCTTATAGCCCTAAATGTGATTTTGATCATTGCATGTTGACAAATAGGCCTTTCTTGCATCCAAACCCACGTAGATATTGTTGCACGTTGAATAATCTTATTATTTGATTACGTGGACTTTGAATTGAGTTATATGATTTGATTTACGTGCATTACATGGCTGCCTGTTTAATGTTCATATAACTCCATATGCCTTTCAAGTGAAATTATTTGTCTTATCGTGCCTCGCTTGTTTACTTGTCAATGTGCAATCTTATGACTGTCCGGAGGCAATCTACTTTGTTGTCCTCCTAATGTGATATATTAAAAATGTCATAAATGTGCATTGCATATAAGGTTGCAACCTTTCATTCTGGCGTGGTAGCGTTCACACACACCGGGCGGCATCGGGCTTGCCGGTGCAACCGTGACTACCATTGTCCAATTCCCTCTCTCGCTTGGGGGCTAGACTTCCTCGGAGAGTTGGGTCGTAGGATTTCGGGGTACATCCGGAGTACACCCATTTGGCGTGAAAAGTGGATGATTGAAGCCGGCCGCAGCAACTGTTACTGAAAATGAACTTGAACGGTAGGAAGTAAGTGCTATGCGAGGGAAAGTGCTACACCTAAATGTGGTGGGAGCTACCTCTTGAGCCCGTATAAGCTACCTCTAGAGTCCTGTACATATCAAACCGTATCCTTTTCACTATGTGTATAAGTACTCTCGCTTGGTTCCTAGAGGACCTCGCGGAAGAAAGACCGGTAATTGTGTTCCTTTACCTTTATATTATGTTATGTACTTACTTGTGATATAATGTCATGCCTTCAAACAGGGTTTTTCATAAGTTTAACCGGAAAAGGATTTTAAAACGTTATCTCTCGTTCCCCCTCGCTGAGTTCATAAGGACTCACCCTCTTTTTTGTCACAGGTACAACATATTTGGAACAGATACCCGAAGTAAATGTACTTGTTGACGATTCCTTAGAGTGACTACATGCTTTTGTGCTTTGCCTGAAAGTGGTTGCTATATGGATGTTGTGTTTGATTGCAAACTATTCATTTTATTGATGTAAATGACCCCGTTGTAATTTGGGTCTAATTTTGGGATTGTACTATCTATAACTGGACAAACTTCTTATTTGGTTATTTTCTTTCATTATCTTGAATAGTAGCTATCATAGGCAATTAAACCACTAGGTGACAAATCAACTAAGTCAATTCTATCTAATTCCACTTAGGTGCTTATTTGTAAACTAAAGAATAATAGGTACTTGCATGATAGGAAATTGATAAATAAACGGGACATAGTTATCATGCTAGGCTTATTAACCAAACGAGACCTTCAAGATAGACTACTAGGCATATCGGTTGATGAGACAAAATAGGAGTCCTTAATGGAATTGGATTAATGATTAGAATAATTGAGGCGTTTAGAAATTAGGTCAAACTAAAAGGTCCTAACTACAGCCGTTATGCTACCGGTTTTCCAGAGAATTTGTGGAGTTTAGGCTAAAACGTTAAGTGTTAAACCCTCTTGAACGATTAAGTATGTGATATGACTTGAATGTTTAGATCACACCCTAGTCTAACCTTCATAGGTCGGGTTGGGGCGTGACAGCGTAACTCCTTACGGATCAAAAGTTATGGGCACCGGAGCGACGGAGACCTAGTCCCAAGCCCCACGCCCTCGGTTTACGGGCCCAACCTCTACGTGAAGTGAAGTTTTCTTGTCCAAGGTGCCATGAGATTCGATAATAGAAATGTGATGGATTGGGTTGTTGTCCTTTTCGTGGCTCACGACGTACGATCTAGGACGGAAAAACACCGCAAAAGCATAAAAGTATCCCGAAACTAATGAAAATGTTTGATTTTAGGCTCCGAAAACTGGCGCAGTCGAGCAGGCTTGCTGCCCCCGTCGTAGACCTCTTAGAGAGCTTTCCAACGGTATGATGTGGGCCGCGTAACTCCTTACGGATCAAAAGTTATGGGCACCGAAGCGACAAATACCTAGTCACAAGCCCCACGCCATCGGTTTGCGGGCCCAGCCTCTACGTGAAGTGAAGTTGTCATGCCCAAGGTATCATGGCATTCGGTAATAGAAATGTGATTGATTAGGTTGTCGTCCTTTTCGCAGCTGACGACGTACGATCCGGGAAGAAAAAACAGCGCAAAAGAAGAAAAGTGTGCCAAAACTGATGAAAACGTTTGATTTTGGGCTTTGAAAAACGTCACAGTTGAACAGTCTTACTACCCCCATCATAGAGCTCTCAAAGAGCTTCCCAACGGTATGTTGTGCGCCGCGTAACTCCTTACGAATCAAAAGTTATGGGCCCCGGAGCGACAAATACCTGGTCACAAGCCCCATGGCCTCGGTTTGCAGACCCAGCCTCTACGTGAAGCGAAGTTGTCATGACCAAGGTGTTGTGAGATTCGGTAATAGAAATGTGATTGATTAGGTTGTCGTCCTTTTTGCGGCTGACGACGTAAGATACGGGACGAAAAAATAGCACAAAAGAAGAAATTTTTTTCCGAAACTGATGAAAATGTTCAATTTTGGGCACCGAAAACAGGCGCAGCTAGGCAGACTAGCTGCCCTTATCGTAAAGCTCTCGGAGAGATTTCCGAAGGTATGTTGTGAGACGCGTAACGCCTTACGGATCAAAAGTTATGGGCAAAGGAGCGACGGAGACCTGGTCCCAAGCTCCACGCCCTCGGTTTGCGGGCCCAGCCTCTACGTTAAGCGAAGTTGTCTTGCCCAAAGTGCCATGGGATTCGATAATAGAAATGTGATGGATTAGGTTATCGTCCTTTTCACGGTTCACGATGTACGATCCGTGACGAAAAAACAGCGCAAAAGTAGAAAAGTGTCCCAAAACTGATGAAATCGTTCAATTTTGTGCTTCGAAAATAGGCGCAGTCAAGCAGGCTTGTTGGCCCTGTCGTAGAGCTCTAGGAGAGCTTTCCAACGGTATGTTGTGCGCCATATAACTCCTTACGGATCAAAAGGTTTGGGCACTAGAGCGACGGAGACCAAGTCATAGGCCCCACGCCATCGTTTTACGGGCCCGGCCTTTGCGTTAAGCGAAGTTGTCTTGCCCAAGGTGCCATGGGATTCGTTAATAGAAATGTGATGGATTAGGTTGTCGTCCTTTTCGCGGCTCAAGACGTACGATCCAGGACAGAAAAACATCGCAAAAGTAGAAAAGTATCCCGAAACTGATGAAAATGTTTGATTTTATGCTCCAAAAACAGGCGCAGCCGAGCAGACTTGCTACCCCCATCGTAAAGCTCTCAGAGAGCTTTCCAAAGGTATTTTGTGCGACGCGTAACGCCTTACGGATCAAAAGTTATTGGCAAATGAGCGACGGAGACCTGGTCCTAAGCCCCATGCCCTCGGTTTACGGGCCCAACCTCTACGTGAAGCACAGTTGTCTTGCCCAAGGTGCCATGGGATTCGATAAGAGAAATGTGGTGGATTAGGTTGTCTTCCTTTACTAGGCTCACGATGTACGATCTGGGAAGGAAAAACAGTGCAAGAGAAGAAAAGTGTTCCAAAACTGATGAAAACATTCGATTTTGGGCTCTGAAAATAGACACAACCGAGCAAGCTTGCTGCCCCCATCGTAAAGCTCTCGGAGAGCTTTCCAACGGTATGTTGTGCGCTGCGTAACTCCTTACGGATCAAAAGTTATGGGCACCGGAGTAACGGAGACATGGTCCAAAGCCCCATGCCCTCAGTTTGCGGGCCCAGCCTCTATGTGAAGCGAAGTTGTCTTTCCTAAGGTGCCGTGGGATTCGATAATAGAAATGTGATGGATTAGGTTGTCGTCCTTTTCTAGGCTCACGATGTATGATCCGGGAAGGAAAAATAGTGTAAAAGAAGAAAAGTGACACGAAACTGATGAAAATGTTTGATTTTGGGGTTCAAAAATTGGAGTAGCTGAGCAGGCTTGTTGCCCACGTCGTAGAGCACTCAGAGAGATTTCTAACGGTATGCTTTGCGCCGCGTAAATCCTTACGGATCAAAAGTTATGGGCACCAGAGTGACGGAGACCTGGGGCCAAGCCCCCCGCCCTCGGTTTACGGGCCTAGCCTCTACGTGAAGCGAAGTTGTCTTTCCCACGGTGCCGTGGGATTCGATAATAGAAATGTGATGGATTGGGTTGTCGTCCTTTTCGCTACTCACGACCTACGATCCGGGATGAAAAAATAGCGCAAAAGTAGAAAAGTTTCCCAAAACTGATGAAAACGTTCGATTTTGGGCTCCGAAAATAGGTGCAGCCAAGCAAGGTGGCTGCCCCCGTCGTAGAGCTCTCGGAGAGCTTTCCAACGGTATACAGAGCGCTGCGTAAATCCTTACATATCAAAAGTTATCAGCACCGGAGCGATGGAGACCCGGTCCCAAGCCCCACGTCCTCGGTGTGCGGGCCCAGCCTCTACGTGAAGTGAAGTTGTCTTGCCCAAGGTACCATGGGATTCGATAATAGAAATATGATGGATTAGGTTGTCGTCCTTTCCGCTGCTCACGACATACGATCCGGGATGAAAAAACAGCGCAAAAATAGAAAAGTTTCACAAAATAGATGAAAACGTCTGATTTTGGCCTCCGAAAGTAAGCGCAGTTGAGCAGGCTTGCTGCCCCCATTGTAGAGCTCTCGGAGAGCTTTCCGACGGTATGCTGTGCGCCGCGTAACTCATTACGGATCAAAAGTTATGGGCACTAGAGCGACAGATACTTGGTCATAAGCCCCACCCCCTCGGTTTGCTGGCCCAGCCGTTACGTGAAGTGAAGTTGTTATGCCAAAGGTGTCTTGGCATTTGGTAATAGAAATGTGATTGATTAGGTTGTCTTCCTTTTTGCTGCTGACGACGTACGATCCGTGACGAAAAAATAGCGCAAAAGAAGAAAAATGTCCAAAAATTGATGAAAACGTTTGATTTGGGGCTCCGAAAACAGGCGTAGCCGAGTAGGCTTGCTACCCCGGTCTTAGAGCTCTCGGAGAAATTTCCAACGGTATGCTGTACATCGCGAAACTCCTTATGTATCAATAGTTATGGGCACCGAAGAGACGGAGACCTTGTCCCAAGCCCCACGCCCTCGGTTTGCGAGCCCAGCCTCTACGTGAAGCGAAGTTGTCTTGCCCAATGTGCCATGGGATTCGATAATAGAAATGTGATGGATTAGGTTGTCGTCCTTTTCGCAGCTCACGACGTACGATCTGGGCCGAAAAAATAGCTCAAAAGAAGAAAAGTGCCCCGAAACGGATGAAAACGTTCAATTTTGGGCATTGAAAATAGGCGTAGCCTAGCAAGCTGCCTGCCCCCGTCGAAGAGCTCTCGGCGACTTTTCCACCCGAATGCTGTGCGCCGCATAAATCCTTCCGTATTAAAAGTTATGGGCACCGGAGCGACGGAGACCTGGTCCTAAGCCCCATGCCCTCGGTTTGCGGGCCCAGCCTCCACGTGAAGCACAGTTGTGTTGCCCAAGGTGCCGGGGGATTCGATAATAGAAATGTGGTGGATTAGGATGTCTTCATTTACTAGGCTCACGACGTACGATCTGGGAAGGAAAAACAGCGCAAGAGAAGAAAAGTGTTCCAAAACTGATGAAAACATTCAATTTTGGGCACTGAAAATAGGCACAACCGAGCAAGCTTGCTGTCCCCATCGTAAAGCCCTCGGAGAGATTTCTAACGGTATGCTGTGCGCCGCGTAACTCCTTACGGATCAAAAGTTATGGGCACCGGAGTGACGGAGACATGGTCCAAAGCCCCACGCCCTCGGTTACGGGCCCAGCCTCTACGTGAAACAAAGTTGTCTTCCCCAAGGTGCCGTGGGATTCGATAATAGAAATGTGATGGATTAGGTTGTCGTCCTTTTCTAGGCTCACGACGTACGATCCGGGAAGGAAACATAGTGTAAAAGAAGAAAAGTAACCCGAAACTGATGAAAATGTTCGATTTTGGGGTTCGAAAACTGGAGCACCTAAGCAGGCTTGTTGCCCACATCGTAGATCACTCAGAGAGATTTCTAACGGTATGCTGTGCGCCGCGTAAATCCTTACGGATCAAAAGTTATGGGCACTGGAGTGACGGAGACTTGGTCCCAAGCCCCACGCCCTCGGTTTGCGGGCCCAGCCTCTACGTGAAGCGAAGTTGTCTTTCCTACGGTGCTGTGGGATTCGATAATAGAAATGTGTTGGATTGGGTTGTCGTCCTTTTCGCTGCTCACGACCTACGATCCGGGACGAAAAAATAGCGCAAAACTAGAAAAATTTCCCATAACTGATGATAACGTTCGATTTTGGGCTCCGAAAATAGGCGCAGCCTAGCAGGCTGGCTGCCCCCGTCGTAGAGCTCTCGGAGAGCTTTCCAACGGTATACAGAGCGCCGCGTAAATCCTTATGTATCAAAAGTTATGGGCACCGAAGCGACGGAGACCCAGTCCCAAGCCCCACGTCCTTGGTTTGCGGGCCCGGCCTCTACATGAAGTGAAGTTGTCTTGCCCAAGGTACCATGGGATTCGATAATAGAAATATGATGGATTAGGTTGTCTTCCTTTCCGCTGGTCACGACATACGATCCGGGATGAAAAAACAGCGCAAAAATAGAAAAGTTTCCCGAAATAGATGAAAACGTCTGATTCTGGGCTCCGAAAATAAGCACAGTCGAGCAGGCTTGTTGCCCCTGTCGTAGAGCTCTTGGAGAGCTTTCCAACGGTATGCTGTGCGCCGCGTAACTCATTACGGATCAAAAGTTATGGGCACCGGAGCAACGGAGACATTGTCCCAAGCCCCACGCCCTCGGTTTGCGGGCCCAGCCTCGACGTGAAACGAAGTTGTTTTGCCCAAGGTGCTGTGGGATTCGATAATAGAAATGTGATGGATTAGGTTGTCGTCATTTTTTCTGCTCACGGCGTACAATCCGGGACGAAAAAACAGTGCAAAAGAAAAAAAGTGACCCGAAACCGATGAAAATGTTCGATTTTGGGGTTCGAAAACAGGCGCAACCGAGCAGGCTTGCTGCCCCTGTCGTAGAGCTCTCGGAGAGATTTTCGACAATATGCTGTGCGTAGCGTAAATCCTTACGGATCAAAAGTTATGGGCACCGGAGCGACGGAAACCTGGTCCCAAGCCCCACGCCCTCGGTTTGTGGGCCCAGCTTCTACGTGAAGTGAAGTTGTCTTGCCCAAGGTGCCGTGGGATTCGATAATAGAAATGTGATGGATTAGGTTGTCGTCCTTTTCGCTGCTCATGACGTACGATCCGGGACGAAAAAATAGGGCAAAAGTTGAAAAGTTTCCCGAAATAGATGAAAACGTTCGATTTTGGGCTCCGAAAATAGGCGCAGTCAAGCAGCCTTGCTGCCCCATGTCGTAGAGCTCTTGGAGTGCTTTCCAATGGTACGCTGTGCGCCATGTAACTCCTTAAGGATCAAAAGTTATGGGCACTAGAGCGACAGATACCTGGTCATAAGCCCCACGCCCTCGGTTTGGGGGCCCAGCCGTTACGAGAATCGAAGTTGTCATGCCCAAGGTGTCATGGCATTCGGTAATAGAAATGTGATTGATTAGGTTGTCGTCCTTTTCGCGGCTGACGACGTACGATCCGGGATGAAAAAACAGCGCAAAAGAAGAAAAGTTTTACGAAATAGATGAAACGTTCGATTTTGGGCTCTGGAAATAGGTGTAGTCGAGCAGCCTTGCTACCCCCGTTGTACAGCTCTCGGAGAGCTTTCCAACGGTATGCTGTACGCCGTGTAACTCCTTAAGGATCAAAAGTTATGGGCACTAGAGCGACAGATACCTGGTCACAAGCCCCATGCCCTCGGTTTGCGGGCCCTGCCGTTACGTGAAGTGAAGTTGTCATGCCCAAGGTGTCGTGACATTCGGTAATAGAAATGTGATCGATTAGGTTGTTGTCCTTTTTGCAGCTGACGACGTACGACCCGGGATAAAAAAACAGCGCAAAAGAATAAAGTGTCCCGAAACTGATGAAAACATTTAATTTTGGGCTCCGAAAACAGTCATAGCCGAGCAAGCTTGCTGCCCCCGTCGTAGAGCTCTCGGAGAGCTTTCCAACGGTATACTGTGCGCCGCGTAACTCTTTATGGATCAAAAGTTTTGGGCTAAGAAGCGACGGAGACCTGGTCCCAAGCCCCACGCCCTCGGTTTGCGAGCCCAGCCTCTACGTGAAGCGAAGTTGTCTTGCCCAAGGTACCGTGGGATTCGATAATAGAAATGTGATGGATTAGGTTATCGTCCTTTTCGCGGCTCACGACGTACGATCCAGGATGGAAAAACAGCGCAAAAGAAGAAAAGTGTCCTGAAACTGATGAAAATGTTGGATTTCGGGATCCAAAAATAGGCACAACAGAGCAGGCTTGTTGCCCCCGTCGTAGAGCTCTTGGAGAGCTTTCCAACAGTATGCTGTGCGCCGCGTAACTTCTTAATGATCATAAGTAATGGGCACTGGAGCAACAGATACCTGGTCACAAGCCCCACGCCCTCGGTTTGCGGGCCCAGCCTCAACGTGAAGTGAAGTTGTCATACCCAAGGTGTAATGGCATTCGATAATAGAAATGTGATTGATTAGGTTGTCGTGCTTTTCGAAGCTGACGACGTACGATCCGGGATGAAAAAACAGCGCAAAAGAAGAAAAGTGTCCTGAAACTGATGAAAACATTTGATTTTGGGATTCAAAAACAGGCGCAGCCGAGGCTTGCTGCCCCCGTCGTAGAGCTCTCAAAGAGCTTTCCAGCGGTATGTTGTGCGCAACGTAACTCCTTACAGATCAAAAGTTATGGGCACCGGAGCGATGGATACATGGTCCCAAACCCCACGCCCTCGGTTTGTGGGCCCAGCCTCTACGTGAAGCAAAGTTGTCTTACCTAAGGTGCTGTGGGATTCGATAATAGAAATGTGATGGATTAGGTTGTCGTCCTTTTCGCGGCTCATGACGTAGGATCCAGGATGGAAAAATAGCGCAAAAGAAGAAAAGTGTCCCGAAACTGATGAAAACGTTTGATTTTGGGCTCCAAAAATTGGCACATCCGAGCAGGCTTGCTGGAACATCGTAGAGCTCTTATAGAGCTTTCCAACGGTATGCTGTGCACCGCGTAACTCCTTATGGATCAAAAGTTATGGGCACTGGAGCGACAAATACCTGGTCACAAGCCCCATGCCCTCGGTTTGCCGGCCCAGCCTCTACATGAAGTGAAGTTGTCATGCCCAAGGTGTCGTGGGATTCGGTAATAGAAATGTGATTGATTAGGTTGTAGTCCTTTTCGCGTCTGACGGCGTACGATCCGAGACGAAAAAATAGCACAAAACAAGAAAAGTGTCCAAAAACTGAAGAAAACGTTCAATTTTTGTCTCCGAACATAGGCGCACCCCACGAGACTTCCTGCCCCCGTCGTAGAGCCCTTGGAGCGCCTTTCAAAGGTATGCTATGTGACGCGTAACGCCTTACGGATCAAAAGGTATGGGCAAAGGAGCAACGGAGACTTGGTCCCAACCCCCACGCCCTCGGTTTGCTGGCCCAACCTCTACGTGAGTGAAGTTGTCTTGCCCAAGGTGCCGTGGGATTCGATAATAGAAATGTGATGGATTAGGTTGTCGTCCTTTTCACGGCTCACGACGTACGATCCGGGACGAAAAGACAGCGCAAAAGAGGAAAGTGTCCCGAAACTGATGAAAATGTTTGATTTTGGGCTTCGAAAACAGGCGCAGCCGAGCAAACTGGATGCCCCCGTCGTAGAGCACTCGGAGAACTTTCCATTGGTATGCTGTGCGCCGCGTAACTCATTACTGATCAAAAGTTATGAGCACCGGAGCGATGGAGACATTGTCCCAAGCCCCACGCCCTCGATTTGCGGGCCCAGTCTCGACGTGAAGCGAAGTTGTCTTGCCCAAGGTGCTGTTGGATTCGATAATAGAAATGTGATGGATTAGGTTGTCATCCTTTTAGCTGCTCACGAAGTACGATACGGGACGAAAAAATAGCGCAAAAGTAGAAAAGTTACCTAAAACTGATGAAAACGTTCAATTTGGGGCTCCGAAAATAGGCGCAGCCAAGCAGGCTCGCTGCCCGCGTCGTAGAGCTCTCGGAGAGCATTCCAACGATATGTTGTGCTCCGCGTAACTCCTTACGGATCAAAAGTTATGGGCACCGGAACGACGAAAACCTGTTCCCAAACCCCAAGCCCTAGGTTTGCGGGCCCAGCCTCTACGTGAAGCGAAGTTGTCTTGCCCAAGGTGCCATGGGATTTAATAATAGAATTGTGATAGATTAGGTTGTCCTCCTTTTTGCGGCTCACGACGTACGATCCGGGACAAAAAAATAGTGCAAAAGAAGAAAAGTGACCCGAAACTGATGAAAATGTTCAATTTAGGGGTTCGAAAATAGTCGTAACCTACCAGGCTTGTTGCCCCTGTCGTAGAGCTCTCGAAGAGATTTTTGACGGTATGTTGTGCGCTGCGTAAATCCTTACGGATAAAAAGTTATGGGCACCGGAGTGACGGAAACCTGGTCCCAAACCCCATGCCCTCGGTTTGCGGACCCAGCCTCTACGTGAAGCGAAGTTGTCTTGCCGAAGGTGCCGTGGGATTCGATAATAGAATTGTGATGGATTAGGTTGTCGTTCTTTTTGCTGCTCACGACGTACGATCCGGGACGAAATAATAGCGCAAAAGTAGAAAACTTTCCCGAAATAGATGAAAACGTTCGATTTTGGGCTCCGAAATTAGGCGCAGTCGAGCAACCTTGCTGCCCCCGTTGTAGAGCTCTCGGAGAGCTTTCCAACGGTATGCTGTGCGCCGTGTAACTCCTTAAGGATCAAAAGTTATGGGCACTAGAGCGAAAGATACCTGGTCACAAGCCTCACGCCCTCGGTTTGCGGGCCCAGCCGTTACGTGAAGCGAAGTTGTCATGCCCAAGGTGTCGTGGCATTCAGTAATCGAAATGTGATTGATTAGGTTGTCGTCCTTTTCGCGGCTGACGACGTACGATTCGGGACGAAAAAACAGTGCAAAAGAAGAAAAGTGTCCCAAAACTGATGAAAACGTTTGATTTTGGGCCCCGAAAATAGGCGTCGCGGAGCAGGCTTGCTGCCCCTGTCGTAGAGCTCTACGAGTGCTTTCCAACGGTATGCTGTACGCCGCAAAACTCCTTACGTATCAATAGTTATGGGCACCGGAGCGACGGAGACCTGGTCCCAAGCCCCACGCCCTCAGTTTGCAGGCCCAGCCTCTACGTGAAGTGAAGTTGTGTCTTGCCCAAGGTTGTCACGCCCCAACCTGGCCTATAAGGTTAGACTAGGGTGTGAACTAACATTCAAGTAATATCACGTACTTAGCTGTTTATGAAGATTAACACTTAATGATTTAATCTAAACTCCAAAGTTTTTCCGGAAAACCGGCAGCATAATGGCTGTAATTGGCCCTTTGGTTTAACCTAATTCTCTAAACGCCTCAAAATTTACCATCTCAAATTTATTTCCAACTAAGATTACTAGTTTACCATCAATTGAATTGTCTATTGGTTATTTTGACGTGCCGTTTGATTTATAACCTAGCATGATACTATGTCTCGTTTGTTTATTTGTCCTCATTACAATTATACCTGTTGATCTTAGGTCAATAGCAAGTACCTGTTAAGATTGGATAAGTTCATTTACTTAGTTCTTAACTAAAGCGTCATAACCTAAGATAGATACTAGCGGTAATAAAAGCAAAACGATCATAGTAGTGTCATGTCTAGCATCAGTCTACTTAATATAAGTACAAACCAAAATTAGACCCCAAATTATAACGGGGGTCTTTTACATTAGCAACAACAAGCAACATAAAATAAATAGTCTTCAAGTAGCACAAAGTACACAAGTAGTCACATTCAAGCAAAACAACAATGACAGGCAATCACTCCAGGGGTTCATCATTAGGCACATTGTCCTCGGGTACTTGTACCTGTTCTTCTTCACCTGTGATGAAAAAGAGGGTGAGTCCTTATGAACTCAGCGAGGGGGAACGAGAAATAAGTTTTGAAACTCATTTTCCAGTTCAACTTATGAAAATCCTTTTAGCAAGCATGAACACAACATAAATATAAGTACAGAAACATGAATACCGGTCTTTTCTCCCCGAGGTTCTCTAGGAACCAAGCGAGAATACTTATACACATAGTAAAAAGGATACAGTGAGCTTTTGCTCTCAGATCAGTTCCAGGATCAGTTGTTGCGGCCGACTTCAAATCATTCCCCAAACACGCCAGGTGGGTGTACTCCGGATGTACCCCGAAATCCTACGACCCAACTCTCCGAGGAAGTCTAGCCCCCAAGCGAGAGAGGGAATGGGACCATGGCAGTCACGGGTGCACCGACAAGCCCGATGTCGCCCGGTGTGCGTGATCGCTACCATGCCAACAGGAAAGGTTGCAACCTTGTATGCAATGCACATTCATGACAGGTAATATATCACAGTAGGAGGACAACAAAGTAGGTTGCCTCCGGACAGTCATAAGATTGCACATTGACAGGTAAACAAGCAGTGCACGATAAGACAGGAAATTTCACTTGAAAGGCATATAGAGTTATATGAAAATTAAACGGGCAGCCATGTAACACATGTAAAACAGGCCATATACCTCATTAAGAAGCCCACGTGATCAAGTGATAAGATTATTCAACATGCAATGACATCAATCATGGGTTCGGGTGCAAGAAACGCTTATTTGTCAACATGCAATGGTCAAAATCACATTTGAAGTTATAAGACATTTACGGGTAGCCCACTAAGCATAAAATTCCTACACAATATCCAACTGATCAATACTTAGCAAAACTACCTAGTCATTAGGGTTTCCATTTCATGTATGTTCATGCAATTTGAGCCTCAACCCAACTCAAAGTCAATCTCAAACCATGCATCATTTAATTCAACATCCTCAAAAATTCAAAAAATTCCACACAATATCCCGTAGCTACAATCCCAAGCATTTAATTCAGTAAGAGGAGTCACAACAATTTTTCTAAGCACAACATTAAGTGAAACCCTTACTGCAATAGGCTGTCTTCTCACAATCAATAGGACAAGAAAACAATCTCCAATTTCAGTGAAAAAGATGTCAAATTAAAGCTTAAGAAGTTAACTAAAATCAGAAACAAACCTTGCATCAATTGGAGTTCGGGATCATTAGATATAGCCGAAACAGTGGAATAGCACAAAACTGTCCAGATTTGTACACTTTTCAGAAATTGACGTTTTTGAGGTCCTTAGGGTCAGTTTTAGCCTTGGTCCATTTCTGACAAAATTGTCCAGAACGGACAAATCTAGCAGCACACCAAATTTCATGCATTTTGGACATAATTTATAAGTCAAATATGGTTCGTTCCACAAGGTCAGTGCATCTGCCAAAACCTTCTTCATTTTTCCAGATTTCCAGATTTGGTCACATTTTAAAGATTTTCCATTTTGAGGACCTTAGAGTCAAAATTAGCTTCGGCCTATTTCTGAGACAAATGTTCAAAACTGTCCAAACTAGTCACCTACCAATTTTCATGAATTTTCAACATCATTTTCCTTATAAACTTACCTCGAACAGACTGGTCAGAGAGCTGTCAACAATTTCGACTTCACCTACCATCATTTTCAAGCCAAGATCTTGCCACGCATGGTTGTTTAAGCTTATGAACGACCATATAGCTCAAGTACAGGAGCAAAAACACACATTTATGAGCATGCATGTGAATTTTTGAAGAGTTTTCAAAAGGTTTTAACCCTCACCTTAGCAATCAACCACAAAGATGTTCAAAAACCTTGTTGAAGCTCAACTTTCTTCCTCTCCTTGCTTAGCCGAAATCCCAACTAGCTTTTCTCTATTTTTCCTAGCTTAGTGATCAATCTCTTAGTACATGCATGTAGTTAGGGCTTGAAGAAAATAAATGGATGCCAAGAAGCTTACCTAGGCCGAATGGAGTCTTCAATGCACATGCAAGTGTGATTTTCACTTCTTAGTTAGCTCGGTTGAAGTATTTTGCTTGTGGCTTGCTTGGTTTAGCTATGGTGTGAAGAAGAGAAGCTAAGGAGATGAAGAACTTAGCCAAGGCCGAGAATGAGAGAGGAAAATTGAGAGAGAAGTGAGAGAAATTGAAGGAAAAGAGAGAATATGACAAAGTGATGGCTTTGCAAGTTCTTTGAGGTTGTGGTCGGCCTTGGGCAGTCCAAATTCAGCATTTGTGTCTTCAATGTGCTATTTTGAAATTCCTAGGATGGGCAAGGATGATGTGGCCGAAAATAGTGTGCAAATGGTAGGGTTTTTGAGCAATTTTTTAAGCATTTGTATCATAGAATGTCTAAATGTCTCTAGGAATTAAATTATATTGAATAAGCATGCACAAATGCCACCTAGTGGTCGGCCAAGCATGTGGGAAATTCTGAAATTTTGTCTTGGTTGAGCTTATTTTATTGCATGTGTTTGGAAGTGCAAAAGAAAAGGAATAAAGAATGAAGAATGTTTAGTGTTTGGTGCATTTTTGTCTTCTAGTGAGTTGAATTAGGATTATTATATTGATAGTGGATTTTGTAGGATTGTTTAATAGTCTAGTACTCCGTGAAAGATGCTTTCTTAATTAGCGTGAAGGCACGCTTTCCTAGGTCTAGGGCATGCACTACGAGGTAGGTCACGAACTACGAGATAAATGTACATTTTTTTAAGTAAATGCACGCAACCCTAAATGAATGCACGTAATTCAATGCATGGCACATAAAATGAATACAATTCTTAAACCTAGGTCATGGCACGCAAATCTAGGTTAGGGCACACGAAGCGAGATTTTGCACGCAAATCGGTCACATCCTCCCCTCCTTAAAAGAATTTCGTCCCGAAATTCAATATTACCTTGAAATAATGCTGGATATTGTTGCTCCATCTGGTCTCGCCTTTCCCACGTTGCTTCTTCGACTCCATGATGATCCCATAGCACTTTCACCATAGGTATAGTTCTGTTGCGCAACTCCCGATCCTGTTGGTCTAGGATCCGAATGGGCTTCTCCTCGTATGACAAGTTCTCCCGAAGCTGCAACGGCTCTGGCTCCAAGATATGCGACGGATCAGGATGATCCTTCCGCAGCATCGAAACATGAAAGACGTCGTGAACATTGGAGAGGTTCTGGGGTAGTGCTAGGCGATACGCCAACTTGCCAACCTTCTCGACTATCTCGAATGGTCCTACAAATCTCGGGCTCAACTTTCCACCCTTGCCATGCTTAATCAGTCCATTCCGGGGTGATATCTTCAAGAATACCTTGTCGCCAACCTCAAACTCGAGACTCCGTCTCCGTCGGTCTGCATAACTCTTCTGGCTGCTCTGGGCGGTAAGCATCCGTTTCTGAATGAGGTGGATATTATCAACAGTCTTCATCAGTTCAGGTAAAAGGGTCGGGTCAAAAGTCTTCGTCTCACCCACTTCATCCCAGTAAATTAGGGATCGACACTTCCGTCCATACAACGCCTCAAATGGGGCCATCCCGATAGTGGCCTGATAACTATTGTTGTAGGCGAACTCCGCTAGAGATAGATATTTCTCCCAACCTTTTCCGAAATCCAAAACACACGCCCTCAGCATATCCTCCAAAATCTGAATAGTCCTCTCTGATTGTCCATCAGTCTGAGGGTGATAAGCCGTGCTAAAACTCAACTTCGTTCCCAAAGCTTCTTGCAATCTCTTCCAAAACCGGGAAGTAAAACAAGGATCCCTATCCAATACAATACTCACAGGCATCCCGTGCAATCTTACAATCTCCACCACATACATATCTCCCAATTCCTCAGGGCTATCCTCCTTGTTCATCGGTAAAAAGTGTGCCGACTTAGTCAATCTATCCACTATAACCCAAACGGCGTCACGACCCTTTCGTGATCTAGGCAGGTCCATAACAAAATCCATAGTTATATGTTCCCATTTCCATTGAGGAATCTCCAACGGCTGAAGTAAACTTGCGGGTCGTTGATGTTCTGCTTTGACTCTCTGGCAAGTCAAACACCGTGCTACAAACTCCGCAATTTCTCTTTTCATGTTATTCTACCAATAATGTTGCTTCAAATCCCGATACATCTTTGTTCCGCCGGGGTGAATAGTATATCTTGAATTATGGGCTTCCTCAAGAATCTTCTTTTTTAGCTTCGGCTCGTTCGGAACACAAATCCGGTTCCTAAACCTCCAAACACTATCATCATGAAACTTGAAATCTGCGTTGCCTTCCTTAATCTTCTGAAATTGTTGGTCCTTCTGTTGAGCCTCTCGTAACTCAGACAACAAAGTCGATTGAACTTGGGTAGTGGCAAAAAGTAACCCTTCCTGAGTCAATTGTGGTTTCCACAGAAATGCTTCCTCCAACAACTCCTGCACCTTGACCTCCAGTTTTTCCATGCTTGCCTTTCTGCTTAAGGCATCTGCAACTACGTTCGCCTTACCGGGCACATAATTAATTGAGCAGTTATAATCATCCAAAAGCTCCATCTACCGCCTTTGCCTCATGTTCAACTCCTTTTGAGAGAACAAGTATTTCAAGCTCTTATGATTAGTAAATACCTCAAACTTGTTACCCTACAGATAATGCCTCCACTTCTTGAGTGCAAACACAATGGCCGCTAACTCCAAATCATGCGTCGGGTAATTCATCTCATACGGCTTTGGTTTCCTAGAAGCATATGCAATCACTCTTCCATTTTGCATCAATACACATCCCAGTCCTTCTTTCGAAGCATCGCTATAGATTACAAAACCTTGACTCCCTTCAGGCAATGCAAGAACTGGTGCGGTAGTCAATCTTTTCTTCAACTCTTGGAAGCTGCTCTCACACTTATCATCCCATACGAACTTGGTTTTCTTTTGAGTGAGCTTTGTAAGCGGTCCTGCAATCTTAGAGAAATCCTTCACGAACCTCCGATAATAGCCGGCTAGACCAAGAAAACTCCGAACCTCTGTAACATTTTCCGGCTTCTTCCAAGACATCATTGCATCAATCTTTGCTGGATCCACCGCTATTCCCTCTTGGGATATGATATGCCCCAAAAATGCAATCTGCTGCAACCAAAATTCACACTTGCTAAACTTTGCATACAATTGATGCTCTCGAAGCTTCTGCAGTACCAACCGTAGATGTTGCTCATGCTCCGCCTCCGATTTCGAGTATACCAAAATATCATCAATGAAGATCACCACAAATTGGTCCAAGTAGGGTCGAAACACCCTATGCATCAAATCCATAAAAGCTGCAGGGGCATTAGTTAGTCCAAAAGGCATCACCACATATTCATAATGCCCATACCTCGTCCTGAAAGCCGTTTTAGGCACATTCTCCTTCTTGATCCGCAATTGATAATACCCTTGCCTCAAGTCGAGTTTCGAATACACTTTGGCTTCTTGCAGTTGATCAAATAACTCGTCGATCAGGGAAAGTGGGTATTTATTCTTGACAGTCACTTGGTTCAAACCTCAGTAGTCAATGCATAGCCTCAACGTTCCGTCTTTCTTCTTCACAAATAGAACTGGCACACCCCACGGTGAAGAACTTGGTTGTACAAACCCCTTCTTCAGCAATCCTTGCAATTGGTCCTTCAATTCTTGTAGCTCGGCCGGTGCCATACGATAGGGAGCTTTAGATATCGGCTGGGCTCCAGGCAGCAACTCTATAACAAACTCGATCTCCCGATTTGGGGGTAAACCGGGTAATTCTTCTGGGAACACATCTGCATAGTCTTTGATCACAGGCATCTCCTCCAATTTAGATTTGTCTGACAGCTTGTTGATAAGGTAAGCCAAATATCCGCTGTACCCTTTCCTCAAGGACTTCACTGCTTTTGTAGATGAAATGATGGAACTCCCGGTGAAATCTCTTCGGCCCATAATCTCCAGTATCGGTTGATCAGGTACCCAGAACGTTATAATCTTCGCCCGGCAATCCAGTTGGACATGATGATTTGCCAGCCAATCCATCCCTAAAATGACCTCATAATCTCGAAAAGGTAATACAATAAGATTGGCTGAGAATTCCCTATCCTTAATTTGGATTTTACATGCTTTACAAGCTGAACTAGTTACAAGTTTAGAACCCATTGGAGTACCAACTTCTACTTCATATGGCAAACATACAACTTTCAATTTCACACGTTCCACACATAAGGGAGTAATAAATGAATGAGTAGCACATGGATCAATTAACACCTTAGTAGGTTGATTCAGTATGAAGAATGTACCTTCAACAACAGCGGTCTTATCCGGAATCTCCTCGCACTCAATAGCATAGGCTCAAGCCTGGACCCTAGGAACTGGAGTCTTGCCTCTACCGGCTGGTTTACCCTGATTCTGCCCTGCCTGACGTTTAGGGCAATCCTTGATCTGATGCTGACCACTGCCGTACCTCATACACCGTCCCGACTTCCTCCAACACTGGGCCTCGGTATGCCCCTTCCTGTCACAATATGAACAGCTGACGGACTGAGTAGCATGTGAACTACCTGTGGATCCGCGGGCGGAAGAGGCTGATGGTGCTTTCGTCGGGCCGTGATTATTCCCTGGTCTGTTCTGGCTCTGGCCCTGACCGCGACTCTGACTCTGAAATTTCCTCTGTTGACCCGGAGGCTAGTATGGTTTCTTGTTTGGCTGACTCGAACCGGCTCCATCTAGTTTCCTCTTCTCAACTCTAGGGGCAGTAGCAAAAAGAGCAGAGTAAGTATCGAAGTCATGAGAAGCTAACTGGTCCTGAATCTCGGGCCTCAATCCAACAGTAAATTTCTACATTTTTGCCTCCGGAGTACAAACCATATATTGAGCATAACGGGACAGTCGGTCAAAACGTGCCTCGTACTGGGCCACCATCATATTACCCTGGGTCAAGTGCATGAACTCCTCGATCCACCTCTGCCTGGAAACTGCATGTACATATTTCTCCTTAAATGCCTTAACGAAATTACCCCACAAGTGAGGTGTTCGATCAGACTCCCACAGTGCCTCTACAGTGTGCCACCAATGCTCGGCATCTTCGTGCAATAGAAATACAGCAAACTCCACTTTCTCTTCATCTGTATAATCAAGTGGCCTGAAAATCTTCTCGATCTCGGACAACCAAGCCTCTACTTTCTCGTCATCAGCTTCCCCGTAGAATTTAGACGGGTGAAAGTCAAGGAATTCCCTCATTCTGCTATGTCTCCCATGGTTACCCTCATTCCTGTTGTTGATGTTGTTGTTGTTGGCTTCACGAGCATCCTACCGCTCCATCACACGTGATACACGATCCATGGAATTTGCCATCATATTAAACATAGCTATACCGGGATTAGTTTGATAGGCATCCCCGGTCTCTTGAGGTTCACCGCTCCTATTAGTAGTACGGGTACTAGGGCCAGCCATCTATAGACACAAATTACAATGCACAATTTATTGAAATATGACAATTAAGAATCTAACGCATATGATATGCAACATAATATAGGTACAATTCTAAAAACATTTAAGGCATGTAAGTCACTTAAGCACATAGAACATAGAAGGCACATTTATCACACAATAACACATAAACAAGTCATCCTAATTATCTTAGGGCTCTACCCACGGTCCGAGAGTTAAACCCGGCTTAAGCAATCTAAGCTCTGATACCATTCTTTTCTTAGGTGTCACGCCCCAACCCGGCCTATAAGGTTAGACTAGAGTGTGAACTAACATTCAAGTAATATAACGTACTTAGCTGTTTATGAAGATTAACACCTAATGATTTAATCTAAACTCCAAAGTTTTTCCGGAAAACCGGCAGCATAACGGCTGTAATTGGCCCTTTGGTTTAACCTAATTCTCTAAACGCCTTAAAATTTACCATCTCAAATTTATTTCCAACTAAGATTACTAGTTTACCATCAATTGAATTGCCTATTGGTTATTTCGACGTCCCGTTTGATTTATAACCTAGTATGATACTATGTCTCGTTTGTTTATTTGTCCCCGTTACAATTATACCTGTTGATCTTAGCTCAATAGCAAGTACATGTTAAGATTGGATAAGTTCATTTACTTAGTTCTTAACTAAAGCGTCATAACCTAAGATAGATACTAGCGGTAATAAAAGCAAAACGATCATAGTAGTGTCATGTTTACCATCAGTCTACTTAATATAAGTACAAACCAAAATTAGACCCCAAATTACAATGGGGGTCTTTTACATTAGCAACAACAAGAAACATAAAATAAATAGTCTTCAAGTAGCACAAAGTACACAAGTAGTCACGTTCAAGCAAAACAACAATGACAGACAATCACTCCAGGGGTTCATCATTAGGCACATTGTCCTCGGGTACTTGTACCTGTTCTTCTTCACCTGTGATGAAAAAGAGGGTGAGTCCTTATGAACTCAGCGAGGGGGAACGAGAAATAAGTTTTGAAACTCATTTTCCAGTTCAACTTATGAAAATCCTTTTAGCAAGCATGAACACAACAAAAATATAAGTACAGAAATAGGAATACCGGTCTTTCCTCCCCGAGGTCCTCTAGGAACCAAGCAAGAGTACTTATACACATAGTAAAAAGGATACAGTGAGCTTTTGCTCTCAGATTAGTTCCAGGATCAGTTGTTGCGGCCGACTTCAAATCATTCCCCAAACACACCAGGTGGGTGTACTCCGGATGTACCCCGAAATCCTACGACCCAACTCTCGGAGGAAGTCTAGCCCCCAAGCGAGAGAGGGAATGGGACCATGGTAGTCACGGGTGCACCGGCAAGCCTGATGCCGCCCGGTGTGCGTGATCGCTACCATGCCAACAGGAAAGGTTGCAACCTTGTATGCAATGCACATTCATGACAGGTAATATATCACAGTAGGAGGACAACAAAGTAGGTTGCCTCCGGACAGTCATAAGATTGCACATTGACAGGTAAACAAGCAGTGCACGATAAGACAGGAAATTTCACTTGAAAGGCATATAGAGTTATATGAAAATTAAACGGGAAGCCATGTAACACATGCAAAACAGGCCATATAACTCATTAAGAAGCCCACGTGATCAAGTGATAAGATTATTCAACATGCAATGGCATCAATCATGGGTTCGGGTGCAAGAAACGCTAATTTGTCAACATGCAATGGTCAAAATCACATTTGAAGTTATAAGACATTTACGGGTAGCCCACTAAGCATAAAATTCCTACACAATATCCAACTGATCAATACTTAGCAAAACTACCTAGTCATTAGGGTTTCAATTTCATGTATGTTCATGCAATTTGAGCCTCAACCCAACTCAAAGTCAATCTCAAACCATGCATCATTTAATTCAACATCCTCAAACATTCAAAACAGTCCACACAACATCCCGTAGCTACAATCCCAAGCATTTAATTCAACAAGAGGAGTCACAACAATTTTTCTAAGCACAACATTAAGTGAAACCCTTACTGCAATAGGCTGTCTTCTCACAATCAATCGGACAAGCAAAAAATCTCCAATTTCAGTGAATAAGATGTCAAATTAAAGCTTAAGAAGTTAACTAAAATCAGAAACAAACCTTGCATCAATTGGAGTTCGGGATCATTAGATATAGCCGAAACAGTGGAATAGCACAAAACTGTCCAGATTTGTACACTTTTCAGAAATTGACGTTTTTGAGGTCCTTAGGGTCAGTTTTAGCCTTGGTCCATTTCTGACAAAATTGTCCAGAACGGACAAATCTAGCAGCACACCAAATTTCATGCATTTTGGACCTAATTTATAAGTCAAATATGGTTCGTTCCACAAGGTCAGTGCATCTGCCAAAACCTGCTTCATTTTTCCAGATTTCCAGATTTGGTCACATTTTAAAGATTTGCCATTTTGAGGACCTTAGAGTCAAAATTTGCTTCGGCCTATTTCTGGGACAAATGTTCAAAACTGTCCAAACTAGTCACTTACCAATTTTCATGAATTTTCAACATCATTTGCCTTATAAACTTACCTCGAACAGACTGGTCAGAGAGCTGTCAACAATTTCGACTTCACCTACCATCATTTTCAAGCCAAGATCTTGCCATGCATGGTTGTTTAAGCTTATGAACGACCATATAGCTCAAGTACGGGAGCAAAAACACACATTTATGAGCATGCATGTGAATTTTTGAAGAGTTTTCAAAAGGTTTTAACCCTCACCTTAGCAATCAACCACAAAGATGTTCAAAAACCTTGTTGAAGTTCAACTTTCTTCCTCTCCTTGCTTAGCCGAAATCCCAACTAGATTTTCTCTATTTTTCCTAGCTTAGTGATCAATCTCTTAGTACATGCATGTAGTTAGGGCTTGAAGAAAAGAAATGGATGCCAAGAAGCTTACCTAGGCCGAATGGAGTCTTCAATGCACATGCAAGTGTGATTTTCACTTCTTAGCTAGCTCGGTTGAAGTCTTTTGCTTGTGGCTTGCTTGGTTTAGCTATTGTGTGAAGAAGAGAAGCTAAGGAGATGAAGAACTCAGCCAAGGCCGAGAATGAGAGAGGAAAATTGAGAGAGAAGTGAGAGAAATTGAAGGAAAAGAGAGAATATGACAAAGTGATGGCTTTGCAAGTTCTTTGAGGTTGTGGTCGGCCTTGGGCAGTCCAAATTCAGCATTTGTTTCTTCAATGTGAAATTTTGAAATTCCTAGGAAGGGCAACGATGATATGGCCGAAAATAGTGTGCAAATGGTAGGGTTTTTGAGCAATTTTTTAAGCATTTGTGTCATAGAATGTTTAAATGTGTCTAGGAATTAAATTATATTGAATAAGCATGCACAAATGCCACCTAGTGGTCGGCCAAGCATGTGGGAAATTCTGAAATTTTGTCTTGGTTGAGCTTATTTTATTGCATGTGTTTGGAAGTGCAAAAGAAAAGGAATAAAGAATGAAGAATGTTTAGTGTTTGGTGCATTTTTTGTCTTCTAGTGAGTTGAATTAGGATTATTATATTGATAGTGGATTTTGTAGGATTGTTTAATAGTCTAGTGCTCTGTGAAAGATGCTTTCTTGATTAGCGTGAAGGCACGCTTTCCTTGGTCTAGGGCACGCACTACGAGGTAGGACACGAACTACGAGATAAACGCACATTTTTCAAGTAAATGCACGTAACCCTAAATGAATGCACGTAATTCAATGCATGGCACATAAAATGAATACAATTCTTAAACCTAGGTCATGGCACGCAAATCTAGGTTAGGGCACACGAAGCGAGGTTTTGCACGCAAATTGGGGTCGGGCCTCACAAAGGTACCGTGGGATTCAATAATAGAAATGTGATGGATTCGGTTGTCGTCCTTTTCGCGGCTCACGACGTACGATCCGAGCCAAAAAAATAGCGCAAAAGAAAAAAAGTGTCCCGAAACGGATGAAAACGTTCGATTTTGGGCATTGCAAATAGGTGCAGCCTAGCAAGCTGGCTGCCCCCGTCGTAGAGCTCTCAGAGAGCTTTCCAACGGTATATTGTGCGCCGCATAAATCCTTACGTATTAAAAGTTATGGGCACCGGAGCGACGGAGACCTGGTCCTAATCCCCATGCCCTCAGTTTGCGAGCCCAGCATCTACGTGAAGCGAAGTTGTCTTGCCCTAGGTGCCGGGGGATTTGATTATAGAAATATGATGGATTAGGTTGTCGTCCTTTTCACTGCTCACGACATACGATCCGGGACGAAAAAACAGTGCAAAAGTAGAAAAGTTTCACGAAATAGATGAAAACGTTTCATTTTGGGCTCCGAAAAAAGGCACAGTGGAGCAGCCTTCTGACCCCTGTCGTAGAGCTCTCGGAGAGCTTTCTAACGGTATGTTGTACGCCGTGTAACTCCTTAAGGATCAAAAGTTATGGGCACTAGATCAACAGATAACTGGTCACAAACCCCACGCCCTCTGTTTGCGGGCCCTGCCGTTACGTTAAGTGAAGTTGTCATGCCCAAGGTGTCGTGGCATTCGGTAATAGAAATGTGATCGATTAAGTTGTCGTCCTTTTCGCAGCTGACGACGTACGATCCGGGATAAAAAAAACAGCACAAAAGAATAAAATGTCCCGAAACTGATGAAAACATTTAATTTTGGGCTCCAAAAACAGGCGTAGCTGAGGAAGCTTGCTGCCCCCAACGTAGAGCTCTCGGAGAGCATTCCAACGGTAAGCTGTGCGATGCGTAACTCCTTACGGATCAAAATTTATGGGCAAATGAGCGACGGAGACTTGGTCCCAAGCCCCACGCCCTCGGTTTGTGGGCCCAGCCTCTACGTGAAGCGAAGTTGTCTTGCCCAAGGAACTGTGGAATTCGATAATAGAAATGTGATGGATTAGGTTTTTGTCCTTTTCGCAACTCACGACGTACGATCCAGGACGAAAAAAAAGCGCAAAAGAAGAAAAGTATCCTGAAACTGATGAAAACGTTCGATTTTTGGATCCAAAAATAGGCGCAGCCGAGTAGGCTTGCTGCCCTCATCGTAGAGCTGTTGGAGAGCTTTCCAACGGTATGCTGTGCGCCGCGTAACTTCTTAAGGATCAAAAGTAATAGGCAATGGAGTGACATATACCTGGTCACAAGCCCCACGCCCTCGGTTTACGGGCCCAACCTCTAAGTGAGGTGAAGTTGTCATGCCCAAAGTGTCTTGGCATTCGGAAGTAGAAATGTGATTGATTAGGTTGTCATCCTTTTCGCAGTTGACGACGTACGATCCGGGATAAAAAAACAGTGCAAAAGAAGAAAAGTATCCCGAAACTGATGAAAACGTTTGATTTTGGTCTTCGGAAATAGGCATAGCCGAGCAGGCTTGCTGCCCCCATCGTAGAGCTCTCAAAGAGCTTTCCAACGGTATGCTGTGCATAGCGTAACTCCTTACGGATCAAAAGTTATGGCCCCCGGAGCGACAAATACCTGGTCATAAGCCCCATGCCCTCGGTTTGCGAGCCCAGCCTCTACGTGAAGCGAAGTTGTTATGACCAAGGTATCGTGGGATTCGGTAATAGAAATGTGATTGATTAGGTTGTCATCCTTTTCACGTCTGACGACGTACGATCCGAAATGGAAAAACAGCCCAAAAGAAGAAAAGTGTCCCGAAACTGATGAAAATGTTTGATTTTGGTCTTCAAAAATAGGCGCAGCCGAGCAGGCTTGCTGCCCCCGTCGTAGAGCTCTCAAACAGCTTTTCAACGGTATGTTGTGCGCAGCGTAACTCCTTACAGATTAAAAGTTATGGGCATCGGAGCGACGGAAACCTGGTCCCAAGCCCCACGCCCTCGGTTTGCGGGCCCAGCCTCTACGTGAAGTGAAGTTGTCTTGCCCAAGGTGCCGTGGGATTCGATAATAGAAATGTGATGGATTAGGTTGTCGTCCTTTTCGCTGCTCACGACGTATGATCCGGGACGAAAAAATAGCGCAAAAGTTGAAAAGTTTCCCGAAATAGATGAAAACGTTTGATTTTGGGCTCAGAAAATAGGCGCAGTCAAGCAGCATTGCTGCCCCCGTCCCAGAGCTCTCGGAGTGCTTTCCAACGGTACGCTGTGCGCCGTGTAACTCCTTAAGGATCAAAAGTTATGGGCACTAGAGCGACAGATACCTGGTCATAAGCCCCACGCCCTCGATTTGCGGGCCCAACCGTTACATGAAGCGAAGTTGTCATGCCCAAGGTGTCGTGGCATGCAGTAATAGAAATGTGATTGATTAGGTTGTCATCCTTTTCGCGGCTGACGACGTACGATCCTGGATGAAAAAACAGCGCAAAAGTAGAAAAGTTTCACTAAATAGATGATAACGTTCGATTTTGGGCTCTGGAAATAGGCGTAGTCGAGCAGCCTTGCTGCCCCCGTCGTACAGCTCTCGGAGAGCTTTCTAACGGTATGCTGTACGCTGTATAACTCCTTAAGGGTCAAAAGTTATGGGCACTAGAGCGACAGATACCTAGTCACAAGCCCCACGCCCTCGGTTTGCGGGCCCTGGCGTTACGTGAAGTGAAGTTGTCATGCCCAAGGTGTCGTGGCATTCGGTAACAGAAATGTGATCGATTAGGTTGTTGTCCTTTTTGCAGCTGACGACGTACGATCCGGGATAAAAAAACAGAGCAAAAGAATAAAGTGTCTCGAAACTGATGAAAATATTTAATTTTTGGCTCCGAAAATAGTCGTAGCCGAGCAAGCTTGCTGCCCCAGTCGTAGAGCTCTCGGAGAGCATTCCAACGGTATGCTGTGCGACGTGTAACTCCTTACGGACTGAAAGTTATGGGCAAAGGAGTGACGGAGACCTGGTCCCAAGCTCCACGCCCTCGATTTGCCGACCCAACCTCTACGTGAAGTCAACTTGTCTTGCCCAAGGTACCAGGGGATTCGATAATAGAAATGTGGTGGATTAGGTTGTCGTCCATTTTGCGGCTCACGACGTGCGATCCAGGACAGAAAAATAGCGCAAAAGAAGAAAAGTGTCTTGAAACTGATGAAAACGTTCGATTTCAAGATCCAAAAATAGGCGCAGCCGAGCAGGCTTGTTGCCCCCGTCGTAGAGCTCTTGGAGAGCTTTCCAACTGTACGATGTGCGCTGCGTAACTTCTTAAGATCAAAAGTAATGGGAACTGGAGCGACAGATACCTGGTCACAAGCCCTACGACCTCGGTTTGCGGGCCCAGCCTCAACGTGAAGTGAAGTTGTCATGCCCAAGGTGTAATGGCATTCGATAATAGAAATGTGATTGATTAGGTTGTCGTGCTTTCCGTAGCTGACGACGTACGATCCGGGACGAAAAAACAGTGCAAAAGAAGAAAAGTATCCCGAAACTGATGAAAATGTTTTATTTTGGGATTCAAAAATAGGCGCAGCCGAGCAGGCTTGCTGCCCCCGTCGTAGAGCTCTCAAAGAGCTTTCCAGCGGTATGCTATGCGCAGCGTAACTCCTTACGGATCAAAAGTTATGGGCCCCGGAGCGACAAATACCTGGTCACAAGCCCCATGCCCTCGGTTTACCGGCCCAGCATCTACATGAAGTGAAGTTGTCATGCCCAAGGTGTCGTGGGATTCGGTAATAGAAATGTGATTGATTAGGTTGTAGTCCTTTTCGCGTCTGACGACGTACAATCCGGGACGAAAAAACAGCACAAAACAAGAAAAGTTTCCCGAAACTGATGAAAACATTAAATTTTTGTCTCCGAAAACAGGCGCAGCTGAGGAGACTTACTGCCCTCGTCATAGAGCTCTTGGAAAGCTGTCCAAAGGTATGCTATGCGACGCGTAACGCCTTACGGATCAAAAGTAATGGCCAAAGGAGCGACGGAGACCTGGTCCCAACCCCCACGCCCTCGGTTTGCTGGCCCAACCTCTACGTGAAGTGAAGTTGTCTTGCCTAAGGTACCGTGGGATTCGATAATAGAAATGTGATGGATTAGGTTGTCGTCCTTTTCACAGCTCACGACGTACGATCCGGGACGGAAAAACAGCGCAAAAGAGGAAAGTGTCCCGAAACTGATGAAAAAGTTTGATTTTGGGCTTCGAAAATAGGCGCAGCCGAGCAAGCTGGCTGCCCCCGTCGTAGAGCTCTTAAAGAGCTTTCCAACGGTATGTTGTGCGCCGCATAACTCATTCCTGATCAAAAGTTATGAGCACCGGAGCAATGGAGACATTGTCCAAAGCCCCACGCCCTCGATTTGCGGGCCCAGTCTCGACGTGAGGTGAAGTTGTCTTGCCCAAGGTGCTATGGGATTCGATAATAGAAATGTGATGGATTAGGTTGTCGTCCTTTTCGCTGCTCACGAAGTACGATCCGGGACGAAAAAATAGCGCAAAAGTAGAAAAGTTACATAAAACTGATGAAAACGTTCGATTTGGGGCTCCAAAAATTGGCGCAACCAAGCAAGCTCGCTGCTCCCGTCGTAGAGCTCTCGGAGAGCATTCCAATGGTATGTTGTGCTCCGCGTAACTCCTTACGGATCAAAAGTTATAGGCACCGGAGAGACGGAAACCTGGTCCCAAACCCCACGCCCTGGGTTTGTGGGCCCAGCCTCTACGTGAAGCGAAGTTGTCTTGCCCAAGGTGCCGTGGGATTTGATAATAGAAATGTGATGGATTAGGTTGTCCTCCTTTTTGCGGCTCACGACGTACGATCCAGGACGAAAAAATAGTACAAAAGAAGAAAAGTGACCCGAAACTGATGAAAATGTTAGATTTAGGGGTTCGAAAATAGTCGCAACCAAGCAGGTTTACTGCCACTGTCGTAGAGCTCTCGGAGAGATTTTCGATGGTATGCTGTGCGTCGCGTAAATCTTTACGGATCAAAGGTTATGGGCACCGGAGTGACGGAAACCTGGTCCAAAACCCCACGCCCTCGGTTTGCGGACCCAGCCTCTACGTGAAGCGAAGTTGTCTTGCCCAAGGTGCCATGGGATTCGATAATAGAAATGTGATGCATTAGGTTGTCGTCCTTTTTGCTGCTCACGACGTACGATCCGGGACGAAATATTAGCACAAAAGTAGAAAACTTTCCCGAAATAGATGAAAACATTCAATTTTGGGCTCCGAAATTAGGCGCAGTAGAGCAGCCTTGCTGCCCCCGTTGTAGAGCTCTCGGAGAGCTTTCCAACGGTATGCTGTGCGCCGTGTAACTCCTTAAGGATCAAAAGTTATGGGCACTAGAGCAACAGATAACTGGTCATAAGCCCCACGCCCTCTGTTTGCGGGCCCTGCCGTTACGTGAAGTGAAGTTGTCATGCCCAAGATGTCGTGGCATTCGGTAATAGAAATGTGATCGATTAGGTTGTCGTCCTTTTCGCAGCTGATGACGTACGATCCCGGATAAAAAAACAGCGCAAAAGAATAAAGTGTCCCGAAACTGATGAAAACATTTAATTTTGGGCTCCGAAAATAGGCGTAGCCGAGCATGCTTGCTGCCCCCGTCGTAGAGCACTCGGAGAGCATTCGAATGGTAAGCTGTGCGACGCATAATTCCTTACGGATCAAAATTTATGGGCAAATGAGTGACGGAGACCTGGTCCCAAGTCCCACACCCTCGGTTTGTGGGCCCAGCCTCTACGTGAAGCGAAGTTGTCTTGCCCAAGGTACTGTGGGATTCAATAATAGAAATGTGATGGATTAGGTTTTCATCCTTTTCGCGGCTCACGACGTACGATCCAGGACGGAAAAATAGCGCAAAAGAAGAAAAGTGTCCTGAAACTGATGAAAATGTTTGATTTCGGGATCCAAAAATAGGCACAGCTGAGCAGGATTGCTGCCCCCGTCGTAGAACTGTTGGAGAGCTTTCCAACGGTATGCTGTGCGCCGCGTAACTTCTTAAGGATCAAAAGTAATGGGCAATGGAGCGACAGATACCTGGTCACAAGCCCCACGCCCTAGGTTTGCGGGCCCAGCCTCTAAGTGAAGTGAAATTGTCATGCCCAAGGTCTTATGGCATTCGGAAATAGAAATGTGATTGATTAGGTTGTCATCCTTTTCACAGTTGATGACGTACGATCCGGGATAAAAAAAACAGTGCAAAAGAAGAAAAGTGTCCCAAAACTGATGAAAACGTTTGATTTTGGGCTTCGAAAATAGACACAGCCGAGCAGGCTTGTTGCCCCCATCATAGAGCTCTCAAAGAGCTTTCCAACGGTATGCTGTGCACAGCGTAACTCCTTACGGATCAAAAGTTATGGCCCCCGGAGCGACAAATACCTGGTCACAAGCTCCATGCCCTCGGTTTGCGAGCCCAGCCTCTACGTGAAGCGAAGTTGTTATGACCAAGGTATCGTGGGATTCGGTAATAGAAATGTGATTGATTAGGTTGTCATCCTTTTCACGTTTGAAGACGTACGATCCGAAATGGAAAAACAGCACAAAAGAAGAAAAGTGTCCCGAACCTGATGAAAACGTTCGATTTTGGGCTCCGAAAACAAACGCAGCCGAGCAAACTTACTGTCCTCGTCATAGAACTCTCGGAGAGCTTTCCAAAGGTATGTTGTCCGACGCATAACGCCTTACGGATCAAAAGTCATGGGCAAATGAGCGACGGAGACCTGGTCCCAAGCCCTACGCCCTCGGTTTGTGGGCCCAGCCTCTACGTGAAGTGAAGTTGGTTTGCCCAAGGTACAGTGGGATTCGATAATAGAAATATGATGGATTAGGTTGTCGTCCTTTTCACGGCTCACGACGTACGAACCGAGACGGAAAAACAACGCAAAAGTTGAAAAGTATCCCGAAACTGATGAAAACGTTTTATTTTGGGCTTCGAAAACAGGCACAACCTTGCAAGTTGGCTGCCCCCGTCGTAGAACTCTTAGAGATCTTTCCAACGGTATGTTGTGCGACGCGTAACTCCTTACGGATCAAAAGTTATGGGCACCGGAGCGACGAAGACTTGGTCCCAAACCCCATGCCCTCGGTTTACGAGCCCATCCTCTACGTGAAGTGAAGTTGTCTTGCCCAAGATTCCATGAGATTCGATAATAGAAATGTGATAGATTAGGTTGTCGTCCTTTTCTAGGCTCACAACGTACGATCCGGGAAGGAAAAACAGCGCAAGAGAAGAAAAGTGTCCAAAAATTGATGAAAACGTTCGATTTTGGGCTCCGAAAATGAGCGCAGCAGAGTAGGCTTGCTGCGCCCGTCGTAGAGCTCTCAAAGAGCTTTCCGACGGTATGTTGTGCGATGCGTAACTCTTTACAGATCCAAAGTTATGGGCAAACGAGCGATGGAGAACTGGCCCCAAGCCCCATGCCCTCAGTTTGCGGGCCCAGCCTCTACGTGAAGTACAGTTGTCTTGCCCAAGGTGTGGTGGGATTTGATAATGGAAATGTGATGGATTAGGCTATCGTACTTTTGTAGGCTCACGACGTACGATCCGGGAATGAAAAACAGCGCAAGAGAAGAAAAGTGTCACAAAACTGACGAAAACGTTAGATTTTGGGCATGGAAAATAGGCGCAGCTGAGCAACCTTGCTGCCCCCGTCGTAGAGCTCTCGTAGAGCATTCCAACGGTATGCTGTGAGCCACGTAACTCCTTACGGATCAAAAGTTATGGGCACTAGAGCGACGGAGACCTGGTCCCAAGTCCCACGCCCTCGGTTTGCGGGACCAGCCTCTACGTGAAGCGAAGTTGTCTTGCCTAAGGTGCCGTGGGATTCGATAATAGAAATGTGATGGATTAGGTTGTCGTTCTTTTCGCGGCTCACGACGTACGATCCGGGATGAAAAAATAGCACAAAATAAGAAAAGTGTCCCGATAGTGATGAAAACGTTCAGTTTTGGGCTTTAAAAATAGGCACAGCCGAGCAGGATTGCTGCCCCGTCGTAGAGCTCTCGGAGAGCTTTCCAACGATATGTTGTGCTACGCGTAACTCCTTATGGATCAAAAGTTATGGGCATCAGAGCGACGGAGACATGGTCTTAAGCCCTACGCCCTCGGTTTGCGGGCCTAGCCTCTACGTGAAGCGAAGTTGTCTTGCCCAAGGTGCCGTGGGATTCAATAATAGAAATGTGATGGATTAGGATGTTGTCCTTTTCTAGGCTCACGACGTACGATCCGCGAAGGAAAAACAGCGCAATAGATGAAAAGTGTCCCAAAACTGATGAAAATGTTCGATTTTGGGCTCCGAAAAAAGGTGTAGCCAAGCAATCTTGTTGCCCCCGTCGTAGAGTTCTCAGAGAGCTTTCTAACAGTATGATGTGCGCCGCGTAACTCCTTACAGATCAAAAGTAATGGGCACCAGAGCGAAGGAGACATGGTCTCAAGCCCCACGCCCTCGGTTTGCGGGCCCAGCCTCTACGTGAAGCGAAGTTGTCTTGCCCAAGGTGCCATGGGATTCGATAATAGAAATGTGATGGATTAGGATGTCGTCCTTTACTAGGCTCACGACGTACGATCCGGGAAGAAAAAACAGTGCAAGAGAAGAAAAGTGTCCCAAAATTGATGAAAACATTCGATTTTAGGCTTCGAAAATAGGCACTGCTTTGCAGGCTTGCTACCCCCGTCGTAGAGCTCTCGGAGAGCTTTCTAACGGTATGTTGTGCGCCGCGTAACTCCTTACAGATCAAAAGTTATGGGCACCGGAGCGACGGAGACATGGTCTCAAGCCCTACGCCCTTGGTTTGCGGGCCTAGCCTCTAGGTGAAGCGAAGTTGTCTTGCCCAAGGTGCCGTGGGATTCGATAATAGAAATGTGATGGATTAGGTTATCATCCTTTTCGCGGCTCACGACCTACAATCAATGACAGAAAAAATAGCGCAAAAGTAGAAAAGTGTCCCGAAACTAATGAAAATGTTAGATTTTGGGCTCCGAAAATAGGCGTAGCCGAGTAGGCTTGCTGCCCCCATCGTAGAGCTCTCGGAGAGCTTTCCAATGGTATGATGAATGATGCGTAACTCCTTATGGATCAAAAGTTATGGGCAAAGGAGCGGCGGAGACCTGGTTCAAAGCCCCATGCCCTCGGTTTGCGGGCCCAGCCTCTACATGAAGCGAAGTTGTTTTGCCCAAGGTGCCGTGGGATTTGATAATAGAAACGTGATGGATTAGGTTGTCATCCTTTTCGAGGCACACGACGTATGATCCGGGAAGAAAAAACAGCGCACGAGAAGAAAAGTGTCCCAAGCCCCAAACCCTCGGTTTGCGGGACCAGCCTCTACAGGAAGCGAAGTTGTCTTGCCCAAGGTGCCATGGGATTCGATAATAGAAATGTGATGGATTAGATTGTCATCCTTTTCGAGGCTCACGACGTACAATCCGAGATGAAAAAATTACACAAAAGAAGAAAAGTGTCCAGATACTGATGAAAACGTTCGATTTTGGGCTTTAAAAATAGGTGTAGTTTAGCAGACTTGCTGCCCCCATCGTAGAGCTCTCGGAGAGCTTTCCAACGGTATGTTGTGCGACGCGTAACTCCTGACGGATCAAAAGTTAAGGGCAAAGGAACGACGGAGACCTAGTCCCAAGCCCCACGCCCTCGATTTGCGGGCCCAGCCTCTACGTGTAGCGAAGTTTTCTTGCCCAAGGTGCCGTGGGATTCGATAATAGAAATGTGAAGGATTAGGTTGTTGTCCTTTTCTGGGCTCACGACGTACAATCCGGGAATGAAAAACAGCGCAAGAGAAGAAAAATGTCCCAAAACTGATGAAAACGTTCGATTTTGGACTCCGAAAATAGGCCGAGCCAAGTAGGCTTGCTGCAACTATCATAAAGCACATGGAGAGCTTTCCAACGGTATGCTGTGCGCCGCGTAACTCCTTACGGATCAAAAGTTATGGGCACCGGAGCAATGGAGACATGGTCCCAAGCCCCATGCTCTCGGTTTGCAAGCCTAGCCTCTACGTGAAGCGAAGTTGTCTTGCCCAAGGTGCCGTGGGACTCGATAATAGAAATGTCATGGATTAGGTTGTCGGCCTTTTCGCGGCTTACGACGTACGATCCGGGATATATAAAAACAGCGCAAAAGAAGAAAAGTGTCCCGAAACTGATAAAAATATTTGATTTTGGACCCCGAAAATAGGCACAGCTGAGCAGGATTACTGCCCCCGTCGTAGAGCTCTCAGAGAGCTTTCCAACTGTATGCTGTACGACGCGTAACTCCTTACAGATAAAAAGTTATGGGCAAAGGAGCGACGGAGACCTGGTCCCAAGCCCCATGCCCTCGATTTACGGGCCCAGCCTCTACGTGAAGCGATGTTGTCTTGTCCAAGTTGCCATGGGATTCGATAATAGAAATGTGATGGATTAGGTTGTCGTCCTTTTCTAGGCTCACGATGTACGATCCGAGAAGAAAAAATAGCGCAAGAGAGGAAAACTGTCCCAAAACTAATGAAAACGTTCAATTTTGGGCTCCTTATACAGACGAAGCCGAGCAGTCTTGCAGCGCTAGTCGTAGAGCTCTTGGAGAGCTTTCCAACGGTATGCTGTACGACGTGTAACTCCTTACGGATCAAAAGTTATAGGCACCGGAGCGACGGAGACCTGGTCTCAAGCCCCACGCCCTCGGTTTGCGGGCCCAGCTACTACATGAAGCGAAGTTGTCTTGCCCAAGGTGCCTTGGGATTCGGTAATAGAAATGTGATGGATTAGATTGTCGTCCTTTTCAAGGCTCACGAGGTACGATCCGGGACAGAAAAAACAGCGCAAAAGAAGAAAAGTGTCTTGAAACTAATGAAAACGTTCGATTTTGGGCTTTAAAAATAGGCGCAGCCGAGCAGGCTTGCTGCCCCAGTCGTAGAGCTCTCGGAGAGCTTTCCAACGGTATGCTGTGTGACACGTAACTCCTTACGGATCAAAAGTTATAGGCAAAGGAGTGACAGAGACATGGTCCCAAGCCTTACGCCCTCGGTTTGCGGGCCTAGCCTCTACGTGAAGCGAAGTTTTCTTGCCCAAGGTGCCGTGGGATTCGATAATAGAAATGTAATGGATTAGGTTGTCATCCTTTTCGCGACTCACGACGTACGATCCATGACAGAAAAAATAGTGCAAAATTAGAAAAGTGTCCCGAAACTGATGAAAATGTTTGATTTTGGGCTCCGAAAATAGGCACAGCCGAGCAGGCTTGCTGCCCCCGTCGTAGAGCTCTCGGAGTGCTTTCCAATGGTATGCTGTCCGCTGCGTAACTCCTTATGGATCAAAAGTTATGGGCAAAAGAGCGGCGGAGACCTGGTTCAGAGCCCCATGCCCTCGGTTTGTGGGCCCAGCCTCTACATGAAGCGAAGTTGTCTTGCCCAAGGTGCCGTGGGATTCAATAATAGAAACGTGATGGATTAGGTTGTCGTCCTTTTCCAGGAACACGACGTATGATCCGGGAAGAAAAAACAGCGCAAGAGAAGAAAAATGTCCCAAAATTGATTAAAACGTTCAATTTTGGGCTCCGAATACAGGCGCAGCCGATTAGGCTTGCAGCCCCAATCATAGAGCTCTCAGAGAGCTTTCCAACGGTATGCTGTGTGACGCGTAACTCCTTACGGATCAAAAGTTATGGGCAAAGGAGCGATAGAGACCTGGTCTCAAGCCCAATGCCCTCGGTTTGCGGGCCCAGCTTCTACATGAAGCGAAGTTGTCTTGCCCAAGGTGCCATGGAATTCGATAATAGAAATGTGATGGATTAGGCTGTCGTCCTTATCTAGGCTCACGACGTATGATCCGGGAAGTAAAAACAACGCAAAAGAAGAAAAATGTCCCAAAACTGATGAAAACGTTCGATTTTGGGCTTTAAAAATAGGCGTAGTTGAACAGACTTGCTGCCCTCATCGTAGAGCTCTCGGAGAGCTTTTCAACAGTATGTTGTGTGACACGTAACTCCTGACGGATCAAAAGTTAAGGGCAAAGGAACGACAAAGACCTGGTCCCAAGCGCTACGCCCTCGGTTCGCCGGCCCAGCCTCTACGTGAAGCGAAGTTGTCTTGCCCAAGGTGCTGTGGGATTTGATAATAGAAATGTGATGGATTAGGTTGTTGTCCTTTTCTAGGCTCATGACGCACGATCCGGGAAGGAAAAATAGCGCAAAAGAAGAAAAGTATCCTATAATTGGTGAAAACTTTTGATTTTGGGCTCCGAAAATAGGCCCAACCAAGTAGGCTTGCTGTAACTATCATAGAGCTCTTGGAGAGCTTTCCAACGGTATGCTATGCGCCGCGTAACTCCTTACGGATCAAAAGTTATGGGCACCGGAGCGATAGAAACATGGTCCCAAGCCCCATGCTCTCGGTTTGCAAGCCTAGCCGCTACGTGAAGCGAAGTTGTCTTGCCCAAGGTGTCGTGGGACTCGATAATAGAAATGTGATGGATTAGGTTATCGGCCTTTTCGCGGCTTACGACGTATGATCCGGGATAGAAAAACAGCGCAAAAGAAGAAAAGTGTCCCAAAACTGATGAAAATGTTTGATTTTGGACCCTGAAAATAGGCACAGCCGAGCAGGATTGCTGCCCCCGTCGTAGAGCTCTCAGAGAGCTTTCCAATTGTTTGAAGTACGACGCGTAACTCCTTACGGATCAAAAGTTATAGGCAAAGGAGCGACGGAGACCTGGTCCCAAGCCCCATGCCCTCGGTTTACGGGCCCAGCTTCTACGTGAAGTGAATTTTTCTTGCCCAAGGTGCCGTGGGATTCAATAATAGAAATGTGATGGATTAGGTAGTCGTCCTTTTCTAGGCTCACGATGTACGATCCGCGAAGAAAAAATAGCGCAAGAGAAGAAAACTGTCCCAAAACTAATGAAAGCTTTCAATTTTGGGCTCCGAATACAGATGCAGCCGAGCAATCTTGCAGCGCCAATCGTAGAGCTCTTGGAAAGCTTTCCAACGGTATGCTGTGTGACGCGTAACTCCTTACGGATCAAAAGTTATAGGCACCGGAGCGACGGAGACCTGGTCCCAAGCCCCACGCCCTCGGTTTGCGGGCCTAGCCACTACTTGAAGCGAAGTTGTCTTGCCTAAGGTGCCTTGGGATTCCATAATAGAAATGTGATGGATTAGATTGTCGTCCTTTTCGAGGCTCACGAGGTACGATCCGGGATAGAAAAAACAGCGCAAAGGAAGAAAAGTGTCTTGAAACTAATGAAAATGTTCGATTTCGGGCTTTAAAAATAGGCGCAGCTGAGCAGGCTTGCTGCCCCAGTCGTAGAGCTCTCGGAGAGCTTTCCGATGGTATGCTGTGTGACACGTAACTCCTTACGGATCAAAAGTTATGGGCAAAGGAGCGACATAAACATGGTCCGAAGCCCTACGTCCTCGGTTTGCGGGCTTAGCCTCTACGTGAAGCGAAGTTGTCTTGCCCAAAGTGCCGTGGGATTCGATAATAGAAATGTGATGGATTAGGTTGTCGTCCTTTTCGCGGCTCACGACGTACGATCCATGACAGAAAAAATAGCGCAAAAGCAGAAAAGTGTACCAAAACTGATGAAAATGTTTGATTTTGGGCTCTGAAAACAGGCGCAGCCGAGCAGGCTTGCTGCCCCCGTCGTAGAGCTCTTGGAAAGCTTTCCAACGGTATGTTGTGTGACGCGTAACTCCTTACAGATCAAAAGTTATAGGCACCGGAGCGACGGAGACCTGGTCCGAAGCCCTACGTCCTCGGTTTGTGGGCCTAGCCTCTACGTGAAGCGAAGTTGTCTTGCCCAAAGTGCCGTGGGATTCGATAATAGAAATGTGATGGATTAGGTTGTCGTCCTTTTCGCGGCTCACGACGTACGATCCGGAACAGAAAAAACAGCGCAAAAGAAGAAAAGTGTCTTGAAACTAATGAAAATGTTCGATTTTGGGCTTTAAAAATAGGCGCAGCTGAGCAGCCTGGCTGCCCCAGTCGTAGAGCTCTCGGAGAGCTTTCCGACGGTATGTTGTGTGACGCGTAACTCCTTACAGATCAAAAGTTATAGGCACCGGAGCGACGGAGACCTGGTCCGAAGCCCTACGTCCTCGGTTTGTGGGCCTAGCCTCTACGTGAAGCGAAGTTGTCTTGCCCAAAGTGCCGGGGGATGCGATAATAGAAATGTGATGGATTAGGTTGTCGTCCTTTTCGCGGCTCATAACGTACGATCCATGACAGAAAAAACAGCGCAAAAGAAGAAATGTGTATCAAAACTGATGAAAACGTTTGATTTTGGGCTCTAAAAACAAGCGCAGCTGAGTAAACTTGCTGCCCCCGTCGTAGAACTCTCGAAGAGCTTTCCAACGGTATGCTGTACGATGCATAACTCTTTACGGGTCAAAAGTTATGGGCAAGACGGAGAACTTGTCCCAAGCCCCATGCCCTTGGTTTTCGTGCCCAGCCTCTACGTGAAGCGAAGTTGTCTTGCCGAAGGTACCGTGGGATTCGATAATAGAAACGTGATGGATTAGGTTGTCGTCCTTTTCCAGGCTCACGACGTACGATCCGGGAAGAAAAAACAGCGCAAGAGAAGAAAAGTGTCCCAAAACTTATGAAAACATTCAAATTTGGGCTCTGAATACAGGCGTAGCCGAGCAGGCTTGCAGCCCCAGTCGTAGAACTCTCGGAGAGCTTTCAAACGGTATGCTGTGCGACACGTAACTCCTTATGGATCAAAAGTTATGGGCACCGCCGCGACGGAGACATGGTCCCAAGCCCCAGGCCCTTGGTTTACGGGCCCAGCCTCTACATGAAGCGAAGTTGTCTTGCCCAAGGTGCCGTGGGTTTCGATAATAGAAATGTGATGGATTAGATTGTCGTCCTTTTCGAGGCTCACGACGTACGATCTGAAATGAAAAAATAGCGCAAAAAAAGAAATGTATCCCGATACTGATGAAAACGCTCGATTTTGGGCTTCAAAAATAGGCGGGGTTGAGCAGACTTGCTGCCCCCGTCGTAGAGCTCTCGGAGAGCTTTCCAACGGTAAGGTGTGCGACGCATAACTCCTTACGGATCAAAAGTTAAGGGCAAAGGAGCGACGGAGACCTGGTCCCAAACCTCATGCCCTCGGTTTGCGGGCCCAGCCTCAACTTGTCGCGAAGTTGTCTTGCCCAAAGTGTCGTGGGATTCGGTAATAGAAATGTGATGGATTAGGTTGTCGTCCTTCTCTAGGCTCACGACGTACGATCCAAGAAGGAAAAACAGTGCAAGAGAAGAAAAGTGTCCCAAAACTAATGAAAATGTTCGATTTTGGGCACCGAAAACAGGTGCAGCCAAGTAGGCTTGCTACCTCTATCATAGAACTCTCAGAGAGCTTTCCGAAGGTATGTTGTGTGCCACGTAACTCGTTACGGATCAAAACTAATGGGCACCGGAGCGACGGAGACATGGTCCCCAGCCCCATGACCCTGGTCCGCGGGCCTAGCCTCTACGTGAAGCGAAGTTGTCTTGCCCAAGGTGATGTGGGATTCGATAATAGAAATGTGATGGATTAGGTTTTCGTCCTTTTCGCGGCTCACGACGTACAATCCGAAATAGAAAAACAGCGCAAAAGAAGAAAAGTGTCCTGAAAATGATGAAAACAGGCGCTGCTAAGCAGGGTTGCTACTCCCGTCGCAGAGCTCTTAGAGAGATTTCCAACGGTATGATGTACGATGCGTAACTCCTTACGGATCAAAAGTTATGGGCAAAGGAGCGACGGAGACCTAGTCCCAAGCCCAAGGCCCTTGGTTTGCGGGCCCAGCCTCTACGTGAAGTGAAGTTGTCTTACCCAAGGTGCCGTGCTATTCGACAATAGAAATGTGATGGATTAGGTTGTCGTCCTTTTCTAGGCTCACGATGTACGATCCGGGAAGAAAAAATAGCGCAAGAGAAGAAAAGTGTCCCAAAACAGATGAAAACGTTCAATTTGGGGCTCCGAATACAGGCGCAGCCAACCAGTCTTGCAGCCCCAGTCGTAGAGCTCTCGAAGAGCTTTCCAACGGTATGCTGTGCGGCGCGAAACTCCTTACGGATCAAAAGTTTTGGGCACCAGAGCGAAGGATACATGGTCCCAAGCCCCACATCCTCGGTTTGCAGGCCCAGCCTCTACGTGAAGCGAAGTTGTCTTTCCCAAGATGCCGTGGGATCGATATTAGAAATGTGATGGATTAGGTTGCCATCCTATTCTAGGCTCACGACGTACGATCCGGGAAGGAAAAACAGTGCAAGAGAAGAAAAGTGTCCAAAAACTGATGAAAAGGTTTGATTTTGGACTCCAAAAATTGGCGCAGCCGAGTAGGCTTACTGCCCCCGTCGTAGAACTCTCAGAGAGCTTTCCAACGGTATGTTGTGCGACGTGTAACTCCTTACGGATCAAAAGTTATGGGCAAAGAAGTGATGAAGACCTGGCCCCAAGCCCCATGCCCTCAATTTGCGGGCCCATCCTCTACGTGAAGTGCAGCTGTCTTGCCCAAGGTGCCATGGGATTCGATAATGGAAATGTGATGGATTAGGTTGTCGTCCTTTTCAAGGCTCACGACGTACGATCCGGGAATGAAAAATAGCGCAAGAGAAGTAAAGTGTCCCAAAACTGATAAAAATGATAGATTTTGGGCTAGGAATATAGGCGCAGCCGAGCAGGCTTGCTACCCCCGTCGTAGAGCTCTCGGAGTACTTTCCAACGATATGTTGTGCGCCACAGAACTCTTTACGAATCAAAAGTTATGGGCACCGGAGCGACGGAGACCTGGTCCCAAGCCCCACGCCCTCGGTTTGCGGGCCCAGCCTCTACATGAAGCGAAGTTGTCTTGCCCAAGGTGCCATGGGATTCGATAATAGAAATGTGCTGGATTAGATTGTCATCCTTTCCACGGCCCACGACGTATGATCCGGGATGAAAAAATAGCGCAAAAGAAGAAAAGTGTCCCGAAACTGATGAAAACGTTCGATTTTGGGCTTTAAAAATAGGAACAGCCGAGCATTCTTGCTGCCCCCGTCATAGAACTCTCGGAGAGCTTTCCAACGGTATGCTGTGCTACGCTTAACTCCTTACAGATCAAAAGTTATGGGCACCGGAGCGACGGAGACATGGTCCCAAGCCCTACGCCCTCGGTTTGTGGGCCCAGCCTCTACGTGAAGTGAAGTTGTCTTGCCCAAGGTACTGTGGGATTCGATAATAGAAATGTGATGGATTAGGATGTCGTCCTTTTCCAGGCTCATGACGTACGATCCGGGAAGGAAAAACAGCACAAGAAAAGAAAAGTGTCCCAAAACTGATGAAAATGTTCGATTTTGGGCTCTGAAAATAGGCGCAGCAAAGCAGGCTTGTTGCCCCCGTTGTAGAGCTCTCGGAGAGCTTTTCAACGGTATGCTGTGCACCGCGTACTCCTTATGGATCAAAAGTAATGGGCACCGGAGCGACAGAGACATAGTTCCAAGCCTCACGCCCTCGGTTAGCGGGCCCAGCCTCTACGTGAAGCGAAGTTTTCTTGCCCAAGGTGCCGTGGGAGTCGATAATAGAAATGTGATGGATTAGGATGTGGTTCTTTTCTAGGCTCACAAAATACGATCCGGGAAGGAAAAACAGCGCAAGAGAAGAAAAGTGTCCCAAAATTGAATAAAACATTCGATTTTGGGCTTCGAAAATAGGCGCAGGCAAGCAGGCTTGATACCCCCATCGTAGAGCTCTCGGAGAGCTTTCCAACGGTATGTTGTGCGCCGCGTAACTCTTTACGGATCAAAATTATGGGCACCGGAGCGACGGAGACCTAGTCCCAAGCCCCACGCCCTCGGTTTGTGGGCCCAGCCTCTACGTGATGCGAAGTTGTCTTGCCCAAGGTGCCGTGGGATTCGATAACCGAAATGTGATGGATTAGGTTGTCGTGTTTTTTGCGGCTCACGACCTACGATCCGCGACAGAAAAATACCGCAATAGAAGAAAAGTGTCCTGACACTGATGAAAATGTTTGATTTTGGGCTCTGAAAATAGGCACAGTCGAGCAAGCTTGCTGCCCCCGTCGTAGAGCTCTCGGAGAGCATTACAACGGTATGTTGTACGACGCGTAACTCCTTACGGATCAAAAGTTTTGGGGCAAATGAGCAACGGAGACCTGGTCCCAAGCCCCATGCCCTCGGTTTGCGGGCCTAGCCTCTACATGAAGCGAATTTGTCTTGCCCAAGGTACCGTGGTATTCAATAATAGAAACGGGATGGATTACGTTGTCGTCCTTTTCCAGGCTCACGACGTACGATCCGGGAAGAAAATACAGTGCAAGAGAAGAAAAGTGTAGCAAAATTGATGAAAACGTTCAATTTTGGGCTCCGAATAATGGCACAACCGAGTAGGCTTGCAACCTCAGTCGTAGAGCTCTCGGAGAGCTTTCCAACGGTATGTTGTGCGACGCGTAACTCCTTACAGATCAAAACTTATAGGCACCGGAGCGACGAAGACATGGTCCCAAGCCCCACGCCCTCAGTTTGCGGGCCCAGCCTCTACATGAAGTGAAGTTTTCTTGCCTAGGTGCCATGGGATTCGATAATAGAAATGTGATGTATTAGATTGTCGTCCTTTTCGAGGATCACGACATACGATCCGAGATGAAAAAATTGCGCAAAAGAAGAAAAGTATCCCGATACTGATGAAAACGTTCGATTTTGGGCTTTAAAAATAGGCGCAGTTGAGCAGACTTGCTGCCCCCGTCGTAGAGCTCTAGGAGAGCTTTCCAACGGTATGCTGTGCGACGCATAACTCTTTACGGATCAAAAGTTAAGGGCAAAGGGGCGACGGAGACATGGTCCCAAGCCCCACGTCCTCGGTTTGCGGGCCCAGCCTCTACGTGAAGCGAAGTTGTCTTGCCCAAGGTGTCATGGGATTCGATAATAGAAATGTGATGGATTAGGATGTCGTCCTTTTCTAGGCTCACGACGTGCGATCCGAGAAGGAAAAACAGCGCAAGAGAATAAAAGTGTCCCAAAATTGATGAAAACGTTTGATTTTGGGCTTCGAAAATAGGTACAGCAAAGCAGGCTTGCTGCCCCCGTCGTAGAGCTCTCGGAGAGCTTTCCAACTTTATTTTGTGCGCCATGTAACTCCTTACGGATCATAAGTTATGGGCACCGGAGCGACGGAGACATGTTCCCAAGCCCCACGGCCTCGGTTTGCGGGCTAAGCCTCTACGTGAAGCGAAGTTGTCTTGCCCAAGGTGCCGTGGGATTCGATAATAGAAATGTGATGGATTAGTTTGTTGTGCTTTTCGCAGCTCACGACGTACGATCCGGGATAGAAAAACAGCGCAAAAGAAGAAAAGTGTCCCGAAACTGATGAAAATGTTTGATTTTGGCCCCCGAAAATAGGCACAAATGACCAGGCTTGCTGCCCCCATCGTAGAACTCATAGAGAGTTTTCCAAAGGTATGCTGTACGACGCGCAACTCCTTACGGGTCAAAAGTTATGGGCAAAGGAGCGACAGAGACTTGGTCCCAAGCCCCATGCCCTCGGTTTGCGGGCCCAGCCTCTACGTGAAGCGATGTTGTGTTGCCCAAGGTGCTATGGGATTTGATAATAGAAATGTGATGGATTAGGTTGTCGTCCTTTTCTAGGCTCACGATGCACGATCCGGAAAGAAAAAACAGTGCAAGAGAAGAAAACTGTCCCAAAACTGATAAAAACGTTCAATTTTAGGCTCCGAATATAGGCGCAGCCTAGCAGTCTTGCTGCCCCAGTCGTAGAGCTCTCGGAGAGCTTTCCAACGGTATGATGTGCGACGCGTAACTCCTTACGGATCAAAAGTTATGGGCACCAGAGCGACGGAGACATGGTCTCAAGCCCCACGCCCTCGATTTGCGAGCCCAGCCTCTACTTGAAGCGAAGTTGTCTTAACCAAGATGCCGTGGGATTCGATAATAGAAATGTGATGGATTAGGTTGTCGTCCTTTTCTAGGTTCACGACGTACGATCCGCGAAGGAAAAACAGCGCAAAAGAAGAAAAGTGTCCAAAAACTGATGAAAATGTTCGATTTTGTGCCTCCGAAAACAGGCGCAGCCGAGTAGGCTTGTTGCCCCCGTCATTGAGCTCTCAGAGAGCTTTCCAACGGTATGTTGTGCGACACGTAACTCCTTACGGATCAAAAGTTATGGGCAAATGAGCGACGGAGACCTGGCCCCAAGCTCCATGCCCTCAATTTGTGGGCCCAACCTCTACGTGAAGTGCAGTTGTCTTGCCCAAGGTGCCGTGGGATTTGATAGTCGAAATGTGATGGATTAGGTTGTCGTCCTTTTCTATGCTCACGACGTACGATCCGGGAATGAAAAACAGCGCAAGAGAAGAAAAGTGTCCCAAAACTGATGAAAACGTTAGATTTTGGGCTCGAAAAACAGGCATAGTCGAGTAGGCTTGCTGCCCTCGTCGTTCGGAGAGCTTTCAAACGATATGATGTGCGCCGCATAACTCCTTACGGATCAAAAGTTATGGGCACCGGAGCAACGGAGACATGGTTCAAAGCCCTACGCCCTCGATTTGCGGGCCCAACCTCTACATGTAGTGAAGTTGTCTTGCCCAAGGTGCCTTGGGATTCGATAATAGAGATGTGATGGATTAGGTTGTCGTCCTTTTCTAGGCTCACGACGTACGATCCGGGAAGGAAAAACGGCGCAAGAGAAGAATAGTATCCCAAAACTGATAAAAACATTCGATTTTGGGTTCCCAAAACAGGCTCAGCCGAGCAGGCTTGCTCCCCCCGTCGTAGAGCTCTCGGAGAGCTTTCCAACGGTATGTTGTGCGCCGCGTAACTCCTTACGGATCAAAAGTTATTGGCACTGGAGCGACAGAGACATGGTCCCAAGGCCCACGCCCTCGGTTTGCGGGCCCATCCTCTACGTGAAGCGAAGTTGTCTTGCCCAAGGTGTCGTGAGATTTGATAATAGAAATGTGATGGATTAGGTTGTCGTCCTTTTCTAGGCTCAAGACATACGATCCGGGAAGGAAAAACAATGCAAGAGAAGAAAGGTGTACCAAAATTGATGAAAATGCTCGATTTTGGGCTTCGAAAACAGGTGCAGCCGAGCAAGCTTGTAGCCCCCGTCATAGAGCTCTTGGAGAGCTTTCCAACGGTATGCTGTGCTGCACGTAACTCCTTATGGATCAAAAGTTATGGGCAAATGAGCGACGGAGACCTGGTCCCAAGCCCCATGCCCTCGGTTTGCGGGCCCAGCCTCTACGTGAAGCACAATTGTCTTGCCCAAGATGCCGTGGGATTTGATAATAGAAATGTGATGGATTAGGTTGTCGTCCTTTTCTAGGCTCACGACGTACGATCCGTGAAGGAAAAATAGCGCAAGAGAAGAAAAGTGTCCAAAAACTTATGAAAACGTTCAATTTTGTGGCTCCAAAAATAGGCGCAGCCGAGTAGGCTTGCTATCCCTGCCGTAGAGCTCTCAGAGAGCTTTCCAACGGTATGTTGTGCGACGTGTAACTCTTTACGGATCAAAAGTTATGGGCAAATAAGTGACGGAGACCTAGCCCTAAGCCCCATGCCCTCAGTTTGCGGGCCCAGCCTCTACGTGAAGTGCAGTTGTCTTGCCCAAGGTGCCGTGGGATTCGATAATGGAAATGTGATGGATTAGGTTGTCGTCCTTTTCTATGCTCACGATGTATGATCCGAGAATGAAAAACAGCGCAAGAGAAGAAAAGTGTCCCAAAACTGATGAAAACGTTAGATTTTGGGCTCAAAACAAAACAAAAAATTCAGATTTGATCAAGCCTTGGCCGACCACATGATGCATTTGACAATGTTTTGCAATTTCAAAAATCATGCCTAGACAACCTATGACACAAAGCATAAAAAAATGACTCAAAACCCTACCCAATGCACCAAAATCTCGACCCACTCAATTGCCTATGCTAGACAATTCAAAAATATGCTCTTGAAGACACAAAATCAGAATTTTGTGAAGCTCAAGGCCGACCAAAATGCTTAAGCTTTTCATTTATTTCTCACATTCTCTCTTTCTCTCATTCACTCTCTCATTTCCTCTCTCTCTCTCTCGGCCTTGGCTGCAATCTCACTCTCCATAGCTTAAGCTCATCATCCTAAGGTTCATCAAGACCTTCAAGCCACTAAGGAACTCGACCAAGCAAGCTAGAAGCAAAGAAACATGCATGCAAGCTCATAGAACACTCATTTCGGCTTAGGTATGTTGATAGCTTCTATTTCATTTCCTTTTTGTTCTAACCACATGCACATACTAAGGGCATGGTAACTTAGCTAGGAATTAAGGAAACAAGCAATACCCCTCGGCCAAACAAGGAAAGGAGACCATTTGTACATCTCCAAGAGCTTTGTGCATCTTCATTATTGTCTTGCTAAGGTGAGGGCTAAAACTCTTTTGAAAGCTTTCCAAAACCACATACATGCCTTTAAATGTCTATTTTTACCTCTGTACTTGTGATATATGTGTGTACATGAGCTTTTGTAAACATGCATGGCAAGATATTTGGCTAGAATTTGAAGATAGGTGAAATCGCGTAAATGGCAGTTTTCTGACTTATTGGAGCGAAGTGAATTTGACCAGGTAAATGGTGTTGAAAATGCGTGAAAATTGGTGGGTGACTAGTGTTTCCAGTTCTGAGCATTTGTCGTAGAAATAGACCAAGGCAAATTTTGACTCTAAAGACCCCAAAATGGCAAAACATAGAAAGGTGTCAAAATCTGGAAAATCTGGGAAAATGAAGCAGGTTTTTGGCAGTTCACTGTCCTTGTAGAACGAACCAGTTTTGACTTAGTAAATGATATCAAAAATTCATGAAATTGGGTAGAATGCTAGATTTATCAGTTCTGGACATTTTGGTCAGAAATAGACTAAGGCTAAATCTGACCCTAAGGTCCTCAAAAACGACAAGTATTGAAATGTGTATAAATCTGGACAGTTTTGCGTAGCCTCACGGTTTCGGCTATAACTTTTGAATCCGAACTCCAAATGATGCGAGGTTTGTTTCTGGATTTAGTTCACTCCTTAAGCTTTCATTTGAATCTTGTTCACTAGAATTGGAGATTGGTTGCTTGTCTAAATTATTGTGGGAAAACAGACCATTGCAGTGAGGTTTTCATCTAGTGATATGCTTTGAAAATTATTGTAACTTCTCTTGTTGTATTAAATGCTTGGGATTGTGGCACTTGGATGTTGTGTGTACTGTTTTGAGTGCTTGAGGATGTTTAATTAATCAATGCATGGCTTTGGTTTAATTACTTGTCAACTTGTGGCTTAATCGTACGTGTAAGCATGAATTGAAACCCTAGTGACTATTAAAAAACTCGCTAAGTATCGATCCTATGGTTATCGTGTCTAATTGTGTGATTAATGGGCTGCCCGTAGTTGTCTTTATAGCCCTAAATGTGATTCCGACAATTACATGTTGATAAGTAGACATTTCTTGCACCCGGTCCCACGTAGATGTCATTGCATGTTGTATAACCTTATTATTTGATTGTGTGAACCCTGAAATGAGTTATATGACTTAATTCACATGTGTTACATGGCTGTCCATTTAATATTCATATAACTCCATGCGTTTTACAAGTAAAATTACATGTCAAACATGCCTCGTGTGTTTATTTGTCAACATGCGATCTTATAATTGCTCGGAGGCAACCTACTTTGTTGTCATCCTAATGTGATATGTTAAATTTTAAAAATGTGCATTGCATACAAGGTTGCAACCTTTCATTGTGGCATGGTAGCGTTTCACGCACGCCGGGCGGCATCGGGCTTGCCGGTGCTACCGTGACTACCATGGTCCGATTCCCTCTCTCACTTGGCATTCCACCCTCGGAGAGTTGGGGCGTAGGTTTTCAGGGGACATCCGGAGTACACCCAAATGGGAGCGATAAGTGGATTATTGAAGTCGGCCGCAACAATCGTATCGAAATCGATATTGAGAGCAAATGCTCACCGTATCCTTGAAATGATTGGTAATTGTATATGTTGCTCAATTTGATTGTTATACTTTGCGTACTTTATTACTTGTAATACGTGACATGTTTTCAAAAAGGGGCTTTTCATGAGTTAACCAGAAAAAGAGTTTCAAAATGTATTTATCGTTCCCCCTCGCTGAGTTCATAAGGACTCACCCTCTTTTATCATCTCAAGTGAAGAAGATCAGGAATAGGTACCCGAGGACAACGTGCCTATTGATGACTCCTTGGAATGATTGCTTGCCCTACGTGCCTTACTTGACTATGGCCATTTTGTGAACGATATATTGCTTGAAGACTATTTCTTATGTTGCTTGTTGTTGTATTGTAAATGACCCCCGTTGTAATTTGGGGTCTAATTTTGGCTTATACTGATCATAACTAGGTGCACACTCTTCTGGTCATTTTGCTATCGCTACTTTGGTTTAGTATCTATCACAGACTTATGAAGTATTAGGCAAAGGGTTAAGTAAAATGAATCTATCCAATCTTAAGCAGGTACTCATTGGTAAGCTAAGATCAACAGATACTTTTAACAAGGATTGACACATAAACGAGACATAGTTGCTACGCTAGGTTGTTAATCAAACGAGACTTTGAAATAATTAGTAGGCATTTCAATTGGCGATAAATAGTAATTTTAGTTGGAATCGAATTTGAGATCGAAAGTTTTGAGACGTTTAGAGAATTAGGTCAAACTAAAGAGCCAATTACAGCCGTTATGCTGCCGATTTTTCGGAGAATCTTTTGGAGTTCTAGGCTAACATTAAGTGTTAAACCATAATGAACGACTAAGTACGTGAAATGATATGAATGTTTAGATCACACCCTCTATAGGTCGGGTTGGGGCGTGACAAAGGTGCCATGGGATTTGATAAAAGAAATGTGATGGATTAGGTTGTCATCTTTTTTGCGGCACACGAAGTACGATCCGGGAAGGAAAAACATAGCAAAAGAAGAAAAGAGTCCCAAAACTGATGAAAATGTTCGATTTTGGGCTTCGAAAATAGGTACAGCCGAGCAGTCTTGCTGCCCCCGTCGTAGAGCTCTCGGAGAGCTTTCCAACGGTATGTTGTGCACCGCGTAACTCCTTATGGATCAAAAGTTATGGGCACCGGAGTGACAGAGGCCTGGTCCCATGCCCCACGCCCTCAGTTTGTGGGCTCAGCCTCTACGTGAAGCGAAGTTGTCTTGCCCAAGGTGTCGTGGGATTCAATAATAGAAATGTGATGGATTAGGTGGTCTTCCTTTTCGCGGCTCACGACATACGATCCGGGACGAAAAAATAGTGCAAAAGAAGAAAAGTGACCCAAAACTGATAAAAATGTTCGATTTTGGGGTTCAAAAATAGGAGCAACCAAGCAACCTTGCTGCCCACGTCGTAGAGCACTAGGAGAGGTTTCCAACGATATGTTGTGCACCGCGTAAATCCTTATGGATCAAAAGTTATGGGCATCGGAGCGACAGAAACCTGGTCCCAAGCCCCACGCCCTCGGTTTGCGGGCCCAGCCTCTACGTGAAGCGAAGTTGTTTTGCCCACGGTGCCGTGGGATTTGATAATAGAAATGTGATGGATTAGGTTGTCGTCATTTTCGCTGCTCACGACGTACGATCCGGGACGAAAAATTAGCGAAAAAGTAGAAAAGTTTCCCAAAACTGATGAAAACACTTGATTTTGGGCTCCGAAAATAGGCGCAGCCAAGCAAGCTCGTTGCCGCCGTCGTAGAGCTCTCGGAAAGCTTTCCAATGGTATGCTGTGCGCCGCGTAACTCCTTAAGGATCAAAAGTTATAGGCACTGGTGCGATAGATACCTGGGCCCTTGTTATGCTGGGCCCTCGGTTTGTGGGCCCAGCCTCTACGTGAAGTGAAGTTGTCATGCCCAAGGTATCGTGGCATTCGGTAATAGAAATATGATTGATTAGGTTGTCGTCCTTTTCGCGGCTAACGACGTACGATCCGGGACGAAAAAATAGCGCAAAAGAAGAAAAGTGTCACGAAACTGATGAAAACATTTGATTTTGGGCTCCGAAAACAGGCGCAGCCGAGCAGGCTTGTTGCCTCTCGTCGTAGAGCTCTCGGAGAGCTTTCCAACGGTATGTTGTGCGCCGCGAAACTCCTTACGTATCAAAAGTTATACGCACAGGAGTGACGGACACTTGTCCCCAAGCCCCATGCCCTCGGGTTACGGGCCCAGCCTCTTCGTGAAGCGAAGTTGTCTTGCCTAAGGCGCCGTGGGATTCGATAATAGAAATGTTATGGATTAGGTTGTCATTCTTTTCTAGGCTCAAGACGTACGATCCGGGAAGGAAAAACTACGCAAGAGAAGAAAAGTGCACCGAAACTGTTGAAAACGTTCGATTTTGGGCTCCAAAACAGGTGCAGCTGAGCAAGCTTGTAGCTCCTGTTGTAGAGCTCTCGGAGTGCTTTCCAACGGTATGCTGTGCGATGCGTAACTCCTTATGGATAAAAAGTTATGGGCAAAGGAGCGACGGAGACCTGGTCCCAAGCCCCATGCCCTCGGTTTACAGGCCCAGCCTCGACATGAAGCACAGTAGTCTTGCCCAAGGTACCGTAGGATTCGATAATAAAATGTGGTGGATTAGGTTGTCGTCCTTTTTTAGGCTCACGACGTACGATCTGGGAAAGAAAAACAGCGCAAGAGAAGAAAAGTGTCCCAAAACTGATGAAAATATTCGATTTTGGGCTCTGAAAACAGGCACAGCAGAGCAAGCTTGCTGCCCCCATTGTGAAGCTCTTGGAGAGCATTCCAACGGTATGCTGTGCGCCGCGTAACTCCTTACGGATCAAAAGTTATGGGCACCGGAGCGACGGAGACATGGTCCTAAGCCCCACACCCTCGATTTGCGGGCCCAGCCTCTACGTGAAGTGAAGTTGTCTTCCCCAAGGTGTCATCGGATTCGATAATAGAAATGTGATGGATTAGGTTGTCGTCCTTTTCTAGGCTAACGACGTACGATCCGAGAAGGAAAAATAGTGCAAAAGAAGAAAAGTGACCTGAAACTGATGAAAATGTTCGATTTTGGGGTTCAAAAACAGTAGCAGCCGAGCAAGCTTGCTGCCCAGGTCGTAGAGCACTCAGAAATATTTCCAACGGTATGCTGTGCGCCGCGTAAATCCTTACGGATCAAAATTTATGGGCACCGGAGCGACGGAGACTTGGTCCCAAGCCACACGCCCTCAGTTTGCGGGCCCAGCCTCTACGTGAAGCGAAGTTGTCTTGCCCACGGCGCCGTGGGATTTGATAACAGAAATGTGATGGATCGGGTTGTCGTCCTTTTCGCTGCTCACGACGTACGATCCGAGATGAAAAAATAGAGCAAAAGTAGAAAAGTTTCCCAAAACTGATGAAAACGTTTGATTTTGGGCTCCGAAAATAGGCGCAGCCTAGCAAGTTGGCTGCCCCCGTCGTAGAGCTTTCCAACGGTATACTGTGCGCCGCGTAAATCTTTACGTATCAAAAGTTATGGGCACCGAAGCGATGGAAACCTGGTCCCAAGCCCCACGTCGTCGGTTTACGGGCCTAGCCTCTACGTGAAGCGAAGTTATCTTGCCCAAGGTACTGTGGGATTCGATAATGGAAATATGATGGATTAAGTTGTCGTCCTTTTCGCTGCTCAAAACATACGATCCGGGACGAAAAAACAGCGCAAAAGTAAAAAAGTTTCCTGAAATATATGAAAATGTCTGATTTTGGGCTCCGAAAATAGGCGCAGTCGACAGGCTTCCTACCCCCGTTGTAGAGCTCTCGGAGAGCTTTCCAACGGTATGCTGTGCGCCGCGTAACTCATTACGGATCAATAGTTATGGGCACCGGAGCGACGGAGACATTGTCCCAAGCCCTACACCCTCGGTTTGCGGGCCCAGCCTCTACGTGAAGTGAAGTTGTCTTGCCCAAGGTGCCATGGGATTCGTTAAAAGAAATGTGATGGATCAGGATGTCGTCCTTTTCGCTGCTCACGACGTACGATACAGGACAAAAAAACAGTGCAAAAGAAGAAAAGTGTTTCGAAACTGATAAAAACGTTCGATTTGGGGCTCCGACGATAGGAGCAGCCAAGCAGGCTCGCTACCAACATCATAGAGCTCTCGGAGAGCATTCCAACGGTATGTTGTGCTCCGCGTAACTCCTTACGGATCAAAAGTTATGGGCACCAGAGTGACGGATGTGAGGCCCAACCCCGAATAACGTATCCTACCTCGATTTGCGCGCCTTAGACCTAAAATTAAATGACCGACCTTGGATGATGTGTCATGTCTTGGTTTTCGTGCATACCTCGTCATATGTGCCTTGACCTAGAATAGTGTGCCCTAATCCCCGACTCACGTGCGGTACCTAGAAATACGTGCCCTGACCTCGATGTACGTACGTTACCTCGTTTCGTGTGCCCTAACCCTGAACTGCGTACCTTAACCTAGATATAGAGTCATGCCTTGATTTGCGTGCATTTGCATTAGAATCCGTGCATTTATCTTGAAGTACGTGCATTAGTCTTGAAGTTCGTGTCTTACCTCGTAGTTCGTGTCTACCTCGTAATTCGTGCCCTAGACCAAGGAATCCGTGCCACCACGTTGATCAAGAAAGAATCCTACACAAAGCACTAGACACTAAAATAATCCTACACAATCCACTAACCAATATTATATTCCTAATTCAAATTCTCTACAAACTCCACTAACAATAAAATAATACTAAACTATTCCTACATTTCCCACTAACTATTATTCTATTCATAATTCAACTCATCAACAAACATTCCTATATTTTATTCTACTTAGATTCCCTCATTCCCCAACATTCCTATGACAATTCTAATCACACAAATGCATAAAGAATTATTCCTAGACAAACTATGACAAACACTTAGCACAATGCATAAAAAAAATGCTCAAAACCACCTAAATCCTCTACCTTGCTCAACCAAACCACCCTTGCCCATGCTAAACATTTTAAAATCACACATTGAAGACACAAAAATCAGAATTTAATGGCCCAAGGCCGACCACATGCTTAAAGGATGCAAAGGCTTTCATTTTTTTGTCATTTCTTCTTTCCTCTCACATTTTCTCTCTCTCCCTCTCACTCTTCTCTCTCCATTTCGGTTTTGGATGAGTTCTCTCCACCTCTTAGCTCATCTTCATCATTCTAAGGTGCATCAAGACAAACCACAAGCAAAGAAACTCACCCAAGCAAGCTAGGATGCAAGAAACACACATGCAAGCATTTTGAGTCACCATTTTCGGCCTAGGTAAGTTTTCTTGGCTTCCATTTCTTTTCTTCTTGTTCTAACCTCATGCATGTGCTAAGAGATTGATCACTAGGCTAGGAAAAATAGAGAAACCAAGTTGGAATCTCGGCTAAGCAAGAAGAAGAAGAGATTTGAAGCTTCAACAAGTTTTTGTGCATCTTTGTGGTTGATTGCTACGGTGAGGGTTAAAACCTTTTGAAAACTCTTCAAAAATTCACATGCATGCTCATAAATGTGTGTATTTGCTTCTGTACTTTAGCTATATGGTCGTTCATAAGCTTAAACAACCATGCATGGCAAGATCTTGGCTTGAAAATGATGCTAGGTGAAGTCGAAATTGTTGACAGCTCTCTGACCAGTCTGTTCGAGGTAAGTTTAGCTAGGCAAATGATATTGAAAATGCTTGAAAATTGGTAGGTGACTATTTTGGACCGTTTTGAACATTTTTTCCAGAAATAGGCAGAAGCTAATTTTGACTCTAAGGTCCTCAAAATGGCAAATCTTTAAAATGTGACCAAATCTGGAAATCTGGAAAACTGAAGTAGGTTTTGGCAGATGCACTGACCTTGTGGAACGAACCATATTTGACTTTGTAAATGATGTTCAAAATGCATGAAATTTGATGTTCTGCTATATTTTTCAGTTCTGGACAATTTTGTCAGAAATGGACCAAGGCTAAAACTGACCCTAAGGACCTCAAAAACGTCAATTTCTGAAAAGTGTGCAAATGTGGACAGTTTTGTGCTATTCCACTGTTTCGGCTATATCTAATGATCCTGAACTCCAATTGATTCAAGGTTTGTTTCTGATTTTAGTTAACTTCTTAAGATTTAATTTGAAATCTTATTCACTGAATTTGGAGTTTGTTTGCTTATCCGATTGATTGTGAGAAGACAGCCTATTGCAGTAAGGGTTTCACTTAATGTTGTGCTTAGAAAATTGTTGTGACTCCTCTTGTTGAATTAAATGCTTGGGATTATAGCTACGGGATGTTGTGTGGACTGTTTTGAATGTTTGAGGATGTTGAATTAAATGATGCATGGTTTGAGATTGACTTTGAGTTGGGTTGAGGCTCAAATTGCACGAATATACATGACATGGAAACCCTAATGACTAGATAGTTTTGCTAAGTATTGATCAATTGGAAATTGTGTGGGAATTATATGCTTAGTGGCCTGCCTGTAAATGTCTTATAACTTCAAATGTGATTTTGACCATTGCATGTTGACAAATAAGCTTTTCTTGCACCCGAACCCATGATTGATGTCATTGCATGTTGAATAATCGTATCACTTGATTACGTGGACTTCGAAATGAGTTATATGGCTTGACTTGCATGTGTTACATGGCTGCCCGTTTAATGTTCATATGACTCTATGTGTTCTACAAGTGAAATTTCATGTCAAGCATGCCTCGTTCGTTTACTTGGCAATATGTGATCTTGAAATTGCTCGGAGGCAACCTACTTTGTTGTCCTCTTAATGTGAATTGTTAAAAGATATTCAATGGTTTATTTGAACATGATTACTTGGCTGCCCGTTAAAGTTTAATTTCTTTCAAATGGATATATGAAATGATTATATGTTCTTACAATGCCTTATATGCCAATATGTCAAAATGTGATCATATACTTGCTCGGAGGCAACCTACTTTGTTGACCTCCTAATGTGAAATGTTAAATGACATAAATGGGCATTTTATACAAGGTTGCAACCTTTCATTGTGGCATGGTAGCGTTTCACGAACGCCGGGCGGCATAGGGCTTGCCGGTGCTCCCGTGACTACCATGGTCCAATTCCCTCTCTCGCTTGGCATTCCACCCTTGGAGAGTTGGGTCGTAGGTTTCGGGGTACATCCAGAGTACACCCAATTGGGAGTGATAAGGGGATTATTGAAGTCGGCCGCAACAATTGTATCGAAATTGAAATTGAGAGCAACTGCTCACCGTATCCTTTTACTGTGTGTATAAGTACTCTCGCTTGGTTCCTAGAGAACCTCGGGGAGGAAAGACTGGTATTTCTGTTCCTTTACTTGATTTTACTGTTATATTCATGTTTGAAAAAGGGATTTTCATAAATTGAACCGGAAAATGAGTTTCAAAACGTATTTCTCGTTCCCCCTCGCTGAGTTCATAAGGACTCACCCTCTTTTTATCACAGGTGAAGAAGAACAGGTACAGGTACCCGAGGACAACGTGCCTATCGATGATTCCTTGGAGTGATTGTCTGTCCCTACGTGCTTTTGTGCTTTGCCTGAAAGTGGTTGCTATATGGATGTTGTGTTAGATTGCAAACTATTCATTTTATTGATGTAAATGACCCTGTTGTAATTTGGGTCTAATTCTGGGATTGTACTACCTATAGCCGGACGAACTTTTATTTGGTTGTTTGCTTTCGTTTTCTTAATTAGTAGTTATCGTAGGCATTCAAACCACTAGACGAACAATCAACTAAGTTAATTCTATCTAATTTCACTTAGGTGCTCATTTGCAAACTAAAGGATAATAGGTACTTGCATGATAGGAAATTGACAAATAAACAGGACATAGTTATCATGTTAGGCTTATTAACCAAACGAGACTTTCAAGATAAACTAGCAGGCAAATCGGTTGGTGACAAATAGGAGTCCTTAATGGAATTGGATTAATGATTGGAATAATTGAGGCATTTATAGAATTAGGTCAAACCAAATAGCCCAATTACAGCCGTTATGCTGCCGGTTTTCCGGAAAATTTTGGAGTCTAGGATTAAATATTAAGTGGTAAACCTCCTTGAACGATTAAGTACGTGAAAGGACTTGAATGTTTAGATCACACCCTAGTCTAACCTTTATAGGCCGGGTTGGGGTGTGACACCTTATAATAGAATGGTATCAGAGCTTAGTTTAGTAACTAGGCATTAGTCGGGTTCAACTCTCGGACCATGGGTAGAAGCCCTAAGGTAATTATGATGTCTTGTTTATATGTGTTAATATGTGCTTTAATTGCTTTAAGTATTGAGTATTATGTACCTTTGTGGACCATATGTATTATGTGTCATGCACACCGACACGTTAGTGACCTCAATAATGCATGCATACTTTTATACTCCTTCCTTGATACATGTGCAAGTTATATAACCGTGAATGACTGTTTATGCACATAGAAAGTTAGGATTAGGACTTTCAGGGAAGTGAATTTGTGCAGGACGAACGAAAAGGCTCAGTTAGAGATTTCCCACATCTTCACAGGTACTCGATGGATTATATATATTATTGGATATGTATATATATAAAATGCGTAGCACAGGTATAATTGTTGAGGTAAAGTTATCTCCTTATCTTTGGAATACACATGCCTGTGATTAAGTTATCAATTTTATAGCTATAACGTTATTGGTTCTGTTAAACCGTTCTTCTAATTGTGGTTCAAGAATAAATGTTAAGGACATACAACTTTCCATAGATATAAGAATATACTATTGGATATGTAGAGTAGTATATATTCTCATGTGCTGATAGTAGAAGTTGACTTGGAGGTTTCTTGGAATCCATTTCTCACATCTTAAAATCGGCTTGATAGACTATCTAAGAAGTTAGCAATATACTCGTACGATTGAATCCTTACTTGATTGGAATTAAGCATCGTTGAACCTAATAAGGTGTATATTAACGAGTTTCAAGTTCACTCAATAGTAAGATTGTGACCTAGAAATTAAGAGATGAACTCGTGGATATTGACGATAGGGGTTAGATTATTAAGGCATGAATAATATGTTTAAGTAACTTAACAATGGATAACCCCAAGACATGTAGGCAACTCTGGAGACTAAGTTTAACAAGGTTGATGAATCTTTAGTATAACAAGATATGGGGATGTTGGAATCGAGGAATTCGCGTAACTAGAACTCGTGTTCGGAAGACTACACCTAAATGTTAGGTTGAATGGAAGTGTAAGGTACTGAATTTTGTATTAGAAGACTAACGCTGCTAAGGTCCTAAGTTGGATATTTGTGATATTAAGAAACACGGTATTAGTTAGGTGTCCCTCGAACTTAGCTGTAAATATGCAAGTAAGTCAATCTATGCACTCGTTGTTTGGATACCCTAGAGGATGTTAGATAGCATATATCCCTAAGTAAGACCGATGGGCCCGGTATATAAACCATGGAAATGATATTAAGCATCTGGTTGCAAAGTGGAGTCGTTAGGGTATGATTAGTAATCCTAAATAGCTGATAGTGAGTATGCATGATGATTTGTGGTGAACCCTAGGACCTAAGGTCGATGAGTCTTGATGCTCTTAGCTAGTTGAACATGTAAATGAAGAGAGTAAGATAGAGATGAATCAGAGTCATGATGACCCAAAAGACTATTGTTAGACCACCGTATCTATGTGCATCGTTTCACTTCTAGAAACTAACGGTTGGTAGACTTCGAATCGTGGTTTTTGAATAGAGGGTGAATCTTATAGTAATAATTAAATGAGTGGTTGATTACTTTTGAAATTCTATTAGATTATATTGTAGGATGACTTGGGGTTATAATTCTTATGATGACATATCCTTGAAGTTATTTCATGTAATAAGCTACTTAGATGAGTATGTTAAGTATCTTATGAGGTAGATCATTTCGTTACCCATTTATAGTGCGAAGACCGTTGTCGAACGGTTGGTAACCTAGTAGAGCATTGATATCACTTATATGGCGATGAACCCAGCTTAGTGACATTAATGTTGAAGATATATTGGCGGCCATTAAGTGTTCGAAGGAATGACTAGGTCGCTAAGTGAGTAGGACCATTATCTTCTTAAGTATGACGTAACCTTGGATTGAGGTGGGTGAAATTTATTTGAGATTGAAACTATTCGCCTTAGGAGTCTTGGTTAAGGTTAAAGAAATTCTGAAGCCTCATGACTTGAAGATAGGGATTTGAATAAGGAAGTAAATTGTGGATTACGAGTTGATGAGCTTACTTGTAAGAGTTGAACTAGTGCAACATGATCGGTTTGCCCATGCAATTTCAATGGCAATTTGTTGGTGGTACCTAACAAACCTTAGAGTTTGGGTTTAACGAATCTCAATGGTCTTTCTTCTTGATTACGAGCTTGAAGGTTAACGAAGCTGAGGAAGAATGTTAATGAATAGGAGCCTGTAACTGGGAGACTAGTCGTTAGAAGATTTGCTAATCTAATGCACCTACAAGATAAGGACTATGATACTATCGATAGATGATGATTAGAGATGGATTAGTTTGTTTGGTGAGTTCTTCCTGAAAATAGAGTCGTATTGTGGAAATGACCCATAACATGTGTATGTCCTACGTGATAACAATTTTGTAGCTAGTAGATAGGATATGTAAATCGGATATAGACCTATCATCTTGAAATTAGCGTATGTCACCCTAGGATCATGGAATTATTGTGATATTCCTTTTGAGGTATGAATGCGAGATTGATACAACATGAGTCATGATTTTGGAGTTATAGTTATATAGTCTGAATACCGATGCAGCCTTGATGACTATGTATGGAGATTCTAACCTTAGTTAATAAACTTGACCTTAAGATCAAATGGAGAATAGAGTCGTTCAAAGGAGAGAACTGTAAATGTAGAGGTCACACCGAACTAAATGATTGGAGAAACATAGGAAGTAAATTGGTTGTGGTAAGAGATCGCCAAAAATGGGACGAATCGGAGTAGGAAGAATAACAAGGGTCAGAATCCGTCTAAATGACCTTAACAAGAATGAATTTCGGGACGAAATTCTTTTAAGGAGGGGAGGATGTGAGGCCCGACCCTGAATAACGTGTCCTACCTCGATTTGCGCGCCTTAGACCTAAAATTAAATGACCGACCTTGGATGACGTGTCCTGTCTTGGTTTTCGTGCATACCTCATCATATGTGCCTTGACCTAGAATAGTGTGCCCTAATCCCCGACTCACGTGCGGTACCTAGAAATACGTGCCCTGACCTCGATGTACGTACGTTACCTCGTTTCGTGTGCCCTAACCTTGAACTGCGTACCTTAACCTAGATATAGAGTCATGCCTTGATTTGCGTGCATTTGCATTAGAATCTGTGCATTTATCTTGAAGTACGTGCATTAGTCTTGAAGTTCGTGTCTTACCTTGTAGTTCGTGTCTACCTCGTAATTCGTGCCCTAGACCTAGGAATCCGTGCCACCACGTTGATCAAGAAAGAATCTTACACAAAGCACTAGACACTAAAATAATCCTACACAATCCACTAACCAATATTATATTCCTAATTCAAATTCTCTACAAACTCCACTAACAATAAAATAATACTAAACTATTCCTACATTTCCCACTAACTATTATTCTATTCATAATTCAACTCATCAACAAACATTCCTATATTTTATTCTACCTAGATTCCCTCATTCCCCAACATTCCTATGACAATTCTAATCACACAAATGCATAAAGAATTATTCCTAGACAAACTATGACAAACACTTAGCACAATGCATAAAAAAATGCTCAAAACCACCTAAATCCTCTACCTTGCTTAACCAAACCACCCTTGCCCATGCTAAACATTTTAAAATCACACATTGAAGACACAAAAATCAGAATTTAATGGCCCAAGGCCGACCACATGCTTAAAGGATGCAAAGGCTTTCATTTTTTTGTCATTTCTTCTTTCCTCTCACATTTTCTCTCTCTCCCTCTCATTCTTCTCTCTCCATTTCGGTTTTGGCTGAGTTCTCTCCACCTCTTAGCTCATCTTCATCATCCTAAGGTGCATCAAGAAAAACCACAAGCAAAGAAACTCACCCAAGCAAGCTAGGATGCAAGAAACACACATGCAAGCATTTTGAGTCACCATTTTCGGCCTAGGTGAGTTTTCTTGGCTTCCATTTCTTTTCTTCTTGTTCTAACCTCATGCATGTGCTAAGAGATTGATCACTAGGCTAGGAAAAATAGAGAAACCAAGTTGGAATCTCGGCTAAGCAAGAAGAATAAGAGATTTGAAGCTTCAACAAGTTTTTGTGCATCTTTGTGGTTGATTGCTAAGGTGAGGGTTAAAACCTTTTGAAAACTCTTCAAAAATTCACATGCATGCTCATAAATGTGTGTATTTTCTTCTGTACTTTATCTATATGGTCGTTCATAAGCTTAAACAACCATGCATGGCAAGATCTTGGCTTGAAAATGATGCTAGGTGAAGTCGAAATTGTTGACAGCTCTCTGACCAGTCTGTTCGAGGTAGGTTTAGCTAGGCAAATGATATTGAAAATCCTTGGAAATTGGTAGGTGACTAGTTTGGACCGTTTTGAACATTTTTTCCAGAAATAGGACGAAGCTAATTTTGACTCTAAGGTCCTCAAAATGGCAAATCATTAAAATGTGACCAAATCTGGAAATCTGGAAAACTGAAGTAGGTTTTGGCAGATGCACTGACCTTGTGGAACGAATCATATTTGACTTTGTAAATGATGTCCAAAATCCATGAAATTTGGTGTGCTTCTAGATTTTTCAGTTCTGGACAATTTTGTCAGAAATGGACTAAGGCCAAAACTGATCCTAAGGACCTCAAAAACGTCAATTTCTGAAAAGTGTGCAAATGTGGACAGTTTTGTGCTATTCCACTGTTTCGGCTATATCTAATGATCCCGAACTCCAATTGATGCAAGGTTTGTTTCTGATTTTAGTTAACTTCTTAAGATTTAATTTGAAATCTTATTCACTAAATTTGGAGATTTTTTGCTTATCCGATTGATTGTGAGAAGACAGCCTATTGCAGTAAGGGTTTCACTTAATGTTGTGCTTAGAAAATTGTTGTGACTCCTCTTGTTGAATTAAATGCTTGGGATTATAGCTACGGGATGTTGTGTGGACTGTTTTTAATGTTTGAGGATGTTGAATTAAATGATGCATGGTTTGAGATTGACTTTGAGTTGGGTTGAGGCTCAAATTGCACGAATATACATGACATGGAAACCCTAATGACTAGGTAGTTTTGCTAAGTATTGATCAATTGGACATTGTGTGGGAATTATATGCTTAGTGGGCTGCCCGTAAATGTCTTATAACTTCAAATGTGATTTTGACCATTGCATGTTGAAAAATAAGCTTTTCTTGCACCCGAACCCATGATTGATGTCATTGCATGTTGAATAATCGTATCACTTGATTACGTGGACTTCGAAATGAGTTATATGGCTTGACTTGCATGTGTTACATGGCTGCCCGTTTAATGTTCATATGACTCTATGTGTTCTACAAGTGAAATTTCATGTCAAGCATGCCTCGTTCGTTTACTTGGCAATATGTGATCTTGAAATTGCTCGGAGGCAACCTACTTTGTTGTCCTCTTAATGTGAATTGTTAAAAGATATTCAATGGTTTATTTGAACATGATTACTTGGCTGCCCGTTAAAGTTTAATTGCTTTCAAATGGATATATGAAATGATTATATGTTCTTACAATGCCTTATATGCCAATATGTCAAAATGTGATCATATACTTGCTCGGAGGCAACCTACTTTGTTGACCTCCTACTGTGAAATGTTAAATGACATAAATGGGCATTTTATACAAGGTTGCAACCTTTCATTGTGGCATGGTAGCGTTTCACGAACGCCGGGCGGCATAGGGCTTGCCGGTGCTCCCGTGACTACCATGGTCCAATTCCCTCTCTCGCTTGGCATTCCACCCTCGGAGAGTTGGGTCGTAGGTTTCGGGGTACATCCGGAGTACACCCAATTGGGAGTGATAAGGGGATTATTGAAGTCGGCCGCAACAATTGTATCGAAATTGAAATTGAGAGCAACCGCTCACCGTATCCTTTTACTGTGTGTATAAGTACTCTCGCTTGGTTCCTAGAGAACCTCGGAGATGAAAGACTGGTATTTCTGTTCCTTTACTTGATTTTACTGTTATATTTATGTTTGAAAAAGGGATTTTCATAAATTGAACCGGAAAATGAGTTTCAAAACGTATTTCTCGTTCCCCCTCGCTGAGTTCATAAGGACTCACCCTCTTTTTATCACAGGTGAAGAAGAACAGGTACAGGTACCCGAGGACAACGTGCCTATCGATGATTCCTTGGAGTGATTGTCTGTCCCTACGTGCTTTTGTGCTTTGCCTGAAAGTGGTTGCTATATGGATGTTGTGTTAGATTGCAAACTATTCATTTTATTGATGTAAATGACCCCGTTGTATTTTGGGTCTAATTCTGGGATTGTACTATCTATAGCCGGACGAACTTTTATTTGGTTGTTTGCTTTCGTTTTCTTAATTAGTAGTTATCGTAGGCATTCAAACCACTAGACGAACAATCAACTAGGTTAATTCTATCTAATTTCACTTAGGTGCTCATTTGCAAACTAAAGGATAATAGGTACTTGCATGATAGGAAATTGACAAATAAACGGGACATAGTTATCATTTTAGGCTTATTAACCAAACGAGACTTTCAAGATAAACTAGCAGGCAAATCGGTTGGTGACAAATAGGAGTCCTTAATGGAATTGGATTAATGATTGGAATAATTGAGGCATTTAGAAAATTAGGTCAAACCAAATAGCCCAATTACAGCCGTTATGCTGCCGGTTTTCTAAAAAATTTTGGAGTCTAGGATTAAATATTAAGTGCTAAACCTCCTTGAACGATTAAGTACGTGAAAGGACTTGAATGTTTAGATCACACCCTAGTCTAACCTTTATAGGCCGGGTTGGGGTGTGACACCCTATAATAGAATGGTATCAGAGCTTAGTTTAGTAACTAGGCATTAGTCGGGTTCAACTCTCGGACCATGGGTAGAAGCCCTAAGGTAATTATGATGTGTTGTTTTTATGTGTTAATATGTGCTTTAATTGCTTTAAGTATTGAGTATTATGTGCCTTTATGGACCATATGTATTATGTGTCATGCACACCGACACGTTAGTGACCTCAATAATGCATGCATGCTTTTATACTCCTTCCTTGATACATGTGCAAGTTATATAACCGTGAATGACTGTTTATGCACATAGAAAGTTAGGATTAGGTCCTTCAGGGAAGTTAATTTGTGCAGGACGAACCAAAAGGCTCAGTTATATATTATTGGATATGTATATATATAAAATGCGTAGCACAGGTATAATTGTTGAGGTAAAGTTATCTCCTTATCTTTGGAATACACATGCATGTGATTAAGTTATCAGTTTTATAGCTATAAAGTTATTGATTTTGTTAAACCGTTCTTCTAATTGTGGTTCAAGAATAAATGTTAAGGACATACAACTTTCCTTACATATAAGAATATATTATTGGATATGTAGAGTAGTATATATTCTCATGTGCTGATAGTAGAAGTTGACTTGGAGGTTTCTTGGAATCCATTTCTCACATCTTAAAATCGGCTTGATAGACTATCTAAGAAGTTAGCAATATACTCGTACGATTGAATCCTTACTTGATTGGAACTAAGCATTGTGGAACCTAATAAGGTGTATATTAACGAGTTTGAAGTTCACTCAATAGTAAGATTGTGACCTAGAAATTAAGAGATGAACTCGTGGATATTGACGATAGGGGTTAGATTATTAAGGCATGAATAGTATGTTTAAGTAACTTAACAATGGATAACCCCAAGACATGTAGGCAACTCTAGAGACTAAGTTTAACAAGGTTGATGAATCTTTAGTATAACAAGATATAGGGATGTTGGAATCGAGGAATTCGCGTAACTAGAACTCGTGTTCGGAAGACTACACCTAAATGTTAGGTTGAATAGAAGTGTAAGGTACTGAATTTTGTATTAGAAGACTAACGCTGCTAAGGTCCTAAGTTGGATATTTGTGATATTAAGAAACACGGTATTAGTTAGGTTTCCCTCGAACTTAGCTATAAATGTGCAAGTAAGTCAATCTATGCACTTGTTGTTTGGATACCCTAAAGGATGTTAGATAGCATATATCCCTAAGTAAGACCGATGGGCCCGGTATATAAACCATGGAAATGATATTAAGCATCTGGTTGCAAAGTGGAGTCGTTAGGGTATGATTAGTAATCCTAAATAGCTGATAGTGAGTATGCATGATGATTTGTGGTGAACCCTAGGACCTAAGGTCGATGAGTCTTGATGCTCTTAGCTAGTTGAACATGTAAATGAAGAGAGTAAGATAGAGATGAATCAGAGTCATGATGACCCAAAAGACTATTGTTAGACCACCGTATCTATGTGCATCGTTTCACTTCTAGAAACTAGCGGATGGTATACTTCGAATCGTGGTTGTTGAATAGAGGGTGAATCTTATAGTAATAATTAAATGAGTGGTTGATTACTTTTGAAATTCTATTAGATTATATTGTAGGATGACTTGTGGTTATTATTCTTATGATGACATATCCTTGAAGTTATTTCATGTAATAAGCTACTTAGATTAGTATGGTAAGTATCTTATGAGCTAGATCATTTCGGTACCCATTTATAGTCCTAAGACTGTTGTCGAACGGTTGGTAACCTAGTGGAGCATTGATATCACTTATATGGCGATGAACCCAGCTTAGTGACATTAATGTTGAAGATATATTGGCGGGCATTAAGTGTTCGAAGGAATGACTAGGTCGCTAAGTGAGTAGGACCATTATCTTCTTAAGTATGACGTAACCTTGGATTGAGGTGGGTGAAATTTATTTGAGATTGAAACTATTCGCCTTAGGAGTCTTGGTTAAGGTTAAAGAAATTCTGAAGCCTCATGACTTGAAGATAGAGATTTGAATAAGGAAGTAAATTGTGGATTACGAGTTGATGAGTTTACTTGTAAGAGTTGAACTAGTGCAACATGATCGGTTTGCCCATGCAATTTCAATGGTAATTTGTTGGTGGTACCTAACAAACCTTAGAGTTTGGGTTTAACGAATCTCAACGGTCTTTCTTCTTGATTACGAGCTTGAAGGTTAACGAAGCTGGGGAAGAATGTTAATGAATTGGAGCCTGTAACTGGGAGACTAGTCGTTAGGAGATTTGCACAAAAGTAGAAAAGTTTCCCAAAACTGATGAAAACGCTCAATTTTGGGCTCTGAAAATTGGCGCGGCCAAGCAGGCTTGCTGCCCCCGTCGTAGAGCTCTCGGAGAGCTTTCCAACGGTATGCTGTGCGCCGCGTAACTCCTTAAGGATCAAAAGTTATAGGCACTGGAGCGATAGATACCTGGTCACAAGCCCCATGCCCTCAGTTTGTGGGCCCAGCCTCTACGTGAAGTGAAGTTGTCATGCCCAAGGTATCGTGGCATTCGGTAATAGAAATGTGATTGATTAGGTTGTCGTCCTTTTCGCGGCTGACGACGTACGATCCGGGACGAAAAAATAGTGCAAAAGAATAAAAGTGTCCTGAAACTGATGAAAACATTTGATTTTGGGCTCCGAAAACAGGGGCAGCTGAGCAGGCTTGCTGCTTCTCGTCGTAGAGCTCTCGGAGAGCTTTCCAACGGAATGCTGTGCGCCGCGAAAGTCCTTACGTATCAAAAGTTATACACACATGAGCAACGGAGACTTGGCCCCAAGCCCGACGCCCTCGGGTTGCGGGCCCAGCCTCTTCGTGGAGCGAAGTTGTCTTGCCCAAGGCGACGTGGGATTCGATAATAGAAATGTTATGGATTAGGTTGTCATTCTTTTCTAGGCTCAAGACGTACGATCCAGGAAGGAAAAATTGCGTAAGAGAAGAAAAGTGCACCAAAACTGTTGAAAACATTCGATTTTGGGCTCCGAAACAGGTGCAGCTGAGCAAGCTTGCAGCCTCTGCCATAGAGCTCTCGGAGTGCTTTCCAACGGTATGCTGTACGACACGTAACTCCTTATGGATCAAAAGTTATAGGCAAAGGAGCGACGGACACCTGGTCCCAAGCCCCATGCCCTCGGTTTACAGGCCCCGCCTCTACATGAAGCACAGTTGTCTTGCCCAAGGTGCCGTAGGATTCGATAATAAAATGTGGTGGATTAGGTTGTCGTCCTTTTCTAAGCTCACGACGTACGATCTGGGAAGGAAAAACAGCGCAAGAGAAGAAAAGTGTCCCAAAACTGATGAAAACATTTGATTTTGGGCTCTGAAAACAGGCACAGTAGAGCAAGCTTGCTGCCCCCATCGTAAAGCTCTTGGAGAGCATTCCAACGGTATGCGGTGCGCCGCGTAACTCCTTACGGATCAAAAGTTATGGGCACCAGAGTGACGGAGACATGGTCCTAAGCCCCACGCCCTCGATTTGCGGGCCCAACCTCTACGTGAAGTGAAGTTGTCTTCCCCAAGGTGTTGTCGGATTCGATAATAGAAATATGATCGATTAGGTTGTCGTCCTTTTCTAGGCTCACGACGCACGATCCGGGAAGGAAAAATAGTGCAAAAGAAGAAAAGTGACCCGAAACTGATGAAAATGTTCGATTTTGGGGTTCAAAAATAGTAGCAGTCCAGTAGGCTTGCTGCCCAAGTCGTAGAGCACTCAGAGAGATTTCCAACGGTATGTTGTGCGCTGTGTAAATCCTTACGGATCAAAAGTTATGGGCACCGGAGCTACGGAGACTTGGTCCCAAGCCACACGCCCTCGGTTTGCGGGCCCAGCCTCTACGTGAAGCGAAGTTGTCTTGCCCACGTTGCCGAGGGATTCGATAATAGAAATGTGATGGATTGGGTTGTCGTCCTTTTCGCGGCTCACGACGTACGATCCGAGACGAAAAAATAGAGCAAAAGTAGAAAAGTTTCCCAAAACTGATGAAAACGTTCGATTTTGGGCTTCGAAAATAGGCGCAGCATAGCAAGCTGGCTGCCCCCGTCGTAGAGCTCTTGGAGAGCATTCCAACGGTATAATGTGCGCCGCGTAAATCCTTACGTATCAAAAGTTATGGGCATCGGAGCGACGGAAACCTGGTCCCAAGCCCCACATCCTCGGTTTGCAGGCCTAGCCTCTACATGAAGAGAAGTTGTCTTGCCCAAGGTACCGTGGGATACGATAATAGAAATATGATGGATTAGGTTGTTGTCCTTTTCGCTGCTCACGACATACGATCCGGGTTGAAAAAACAGCGCAAAAGTAGAAAATTTTCCCAAAATAGATGAAAACGTCTGATTTTGGGCTCTGAAAATAGGCACAGCCGATCAAGATTGATGTCCCCATTGTAGAGCTCTAGGAGAGCTTTCCAACGGTATGCTGTGCGCCACGTAACTCATTACGGATCAAAAGTTATGGGCACCAGCGCGACAAAGACCTGGTCCCAAGTCCTACACCCTCGGTTTGCCGGCCCAACCTCTACGTGAAGCGAAGTTGTCTTGCCCAAGGTGTTGTGGGATTCGATAACAGAAATGTGATGGATTAGGTTGTCGTCCTTTTCGCTGCTCACGACGTACGATCCAGGACGGAAAAATAGCGCAAAAGTAGAAAAGTTTCTTAAAACTGATGAAAACGTTCGATTTGGGGCTCCGAAAATAGGCCCAGCCAAGCAGGCTTGCTGCCCCCGTCGTAGAGCTCTCGGAGAGCATTCCAACGGTATGTTGTGCGCCACGTAACTCCTTACGGATCAAAAGTTATGGGCACCGGAGCGACGGAGACCTGGTCCCAAGCCCTACGCCCTCGGTTTGCGGGCCCAGCCTCTACGTAAAGCCAAGTTGTCTTGCCCAAGGTGCCATGGGATTACATAATAGAAATGTGATGGATTAGGTTGTCCTCCTTTTTGCGGCTCACGACGTACGATCCGCGACGAAAAAATAGTGCAAAAGAAGAAAAGTGACCCGAAACTCATAAAAATGTTCGATTTTGGGGTTCGAAAACAGGCACAACCGAGCAGGCTTACTGCCCCTATCGTAGAAGTCTCGGAGAGATTTCTGACGGTATGCTGTACGCCGCGTAAATTCTTACGCATCAAAAGTTATGGACACCGGAGCGACGGAAACCTAGTCCCAAGCCCCACGCCCTCAGTTTGCGGGCCCGGCCTCTATGTGAAGCGAAGTTGTCTTGCCCAAGTTTTCGTGGGATTCAATAATAGAAATGTGATGGATTAGGTTGTCGTCCTTTTCGTGGCTGACGACGTACGATCCGGGATGAAAAATAGCGCAAAAGTATAAAAGTTTTCTGAAATAGATGAAAACGTTTGATTTTGGGCTCCAAAAACAGGCGTAGGGGAGTAAGCTTGCTGCCCCCGTCCTAGAGCTCTCGGAGAGCTTTCCAACAGTATGCTGTGAGCCGCGAAACTCCTTACGTATCAAGAGTTATGGGCACCGGAGCGACGGAGACCTGGTCCCAAGCCCCACGCTCTCGATTTGCGGGCCCAGCCTATAAGTGAAGTAAAGTTGTCTTGCCCAAGGTGCCGTGGGATTCGATAATAGAAATGTGATGGATTAGGTTGTCGTTATTTTCGCAGCTCACGACGTACGATCTGGGATGGAAAAATAACGCAAAAGAAGAAAAGTGTCCCGAAACGGATTTAAACGTTTGATTTTGGGCATTGATAATAGGCGCAGCCTAGCAAGATGGTTGCCCCCGTCGTAGAGCTCTCAGAGAGCTTTCCAACGATATACTGTGCGCCACATAAATCCTTACGTATTAAAAGTTATGGGCACCGGATCGACGGAGACCTGGTCCCATGCCCCATGCCCTCGGGTTGCGGGCCCAGCCTCTACGTGAAGCGAAGTTGCCTTGCCAAAGGTGCCAGAGGTTTTGATTATAGAAATATGATGGATTAGGTTGTCGTTCTTTTTGCTGCTCACGACATACGATCCGGGCCGAAAAAACAGCGCAAAAGTAGAAAAGTTTCACGAAATAGATGAAAACGTTCAATTTTGGGCTACGAAAAAAGGCGCAGTCGAGCAGCCTCGCTGCCCCCGTCGTAGAGCTCTCAGAGAGCTTTCCAACGGTATGTTGTACGCCGTGTAACTCCTTAAGGATCAAAAGTTATGGGCACTAGAGCAACAGATACCTGGTCACAAGCCCCACGCCCTCGGTTTGCAGGCCCAGCCGTTACGTGAGTTGAAGTTGTCATGCCCAAGGTGTCGTGGCATTCGGTAATAGAAATATGATTGATTAGGTTGTCGTCCTTTTCGCAGCTGACGACGTACGATCCGGGATGAAAAAAACAGTGCAAAAGAATAAAGTGTCCCGAAACTGATGAAAACATTTAATTTTGTGCTCCGAAAATAGGCGTAGCCTAGCAAGCTTGCTGTCCCCGTTGTAGAACTCCTGGATAGCATTCCAACGGTATGCTGTGTGACGCGTAACTCCTTACGGATCAAAAGTTATGGGCAAAGGAGCGACGGAGACCTGGTCCCTAGCCCCACGCCCTCGGTTTGTGGGCCCAGCCTCTACGTGAAGTGAAGTTGTCTTGCCCAAGGTACAGTGGGATTCGATAATAGAAATGTGATGGATTAGGTTGTCGTCCTTTTCGCGACTCACGACGTACGATCCAAGATGGAAAAACAGCGCAAAAGAAGAAAAGTGTCCCGAAACTGATGAAAACGTTCTATTTCGAGATCCAAAAATAGGCGCAGCCGAGCAGACTTGCAGCCCCCGTCGTAGAGCTCTTGGAGACCTTTCCAATGGTATGATGTGAGCCACATAACTTCTTAAGGATCAAAAGTAATGGGCACTGGAGCGACAGATACCTGGTCATAAGCCCCATGCCCTAGGTTTGCGGGCCCAGCCTCTACGTGAAGTGAAGTTGTCATGCCCAAGGTGTCATGGCATTCGGTAATAGAAATGTGATTGATTAGGTTGTAGTCCTTTTCGCAGCATATGACGTACGATCCGGGACGAAAAAACAGCGCAAAAGAAGAAAAGTGTCCCGAAACTGATGAAAATGTTTGATTTTGGGCTTCGAAAATAGGCGCAACTAAGCAGGCTTGCTGGCCCCGTCGTAGAGCTCTCAAAGAGCTTTCCAACGGTATGCTATGTGCAGCGTAACTCCTTACGGATCAAAAGTTATGGGCCTCGGAGCAACAAATACCTGGTCACAAGCCCCATGCCCTCGGTTTACGGACCCAGCCTCTACGTGAAGCGAAGTTTTCATGACCAAGGTGTCATGGAATTCGGTAATAGAAATATGATTGATTAGGTTGCCGTCTTTTTCGCGTATGACGACATACGATCTGGGACAGAAAAACAGCACAAAAGAAGAAAAGTATCCCGAAACTGATGAAAACGTTCGATTTTGGGCTCAGAAAATAGGCGCAACCGAGCAGACTTGATACCCTCATCGTAGACCTCTCGAAGTGCTTTCCAAAGGTATGCTGTACAACGCGTAACGCCTTACGGATCAAAAGTTATGGTCAAATAGGCGACGCAGACTTGGTCCTAAGCCCCACGCCCTCGGCTTGCGGGCCCAGCATCTACGTGAAGCGAAGTTGTCTTTCCCAAGGTGTCGTGGGATTCCATAATAGAAATGTGATGGATTAGGTTGTCATCCTTTTAACAGCTCACGACGTACGATCCGGGACGGAAAAACAGAGCAAAAGAAGAAAAGTGGCCCAAAACTGATGAAAATGTTGGATTTTGGGCTCCGAAAACAGGCGCAGCCTAGCAATCTTGCTGCCACTGACGTAGAGCTCTCGGAGAGCTTTCCAACGGTATGCTGTGCCCCGCGTAACTCCTTACAAATCAAAAGTTATGGGCACCGGAACGACGAAGACCTGGTCCAAAGCCCCATGCCCTCGGTTTGCGAGCCCAGCCTCTACGTGAAGCGAAGTTGTCTTCCCTAACGTGCCGTAGGATTCGATAATAGAAATGTGATGGATTAGGTTGTCGTCCTTTTCACGGCTCACGACGTACGATCCGGGAAGGAAAAACCTCGTAAAAGAAGAAAAGTGTCCCGATACTGAAGAAAATGTTCAATTTTGGGCTTTGAAAATAGGCGCAACCGAGTAGAATTGCTGCCCCCGCCGTAGAGCTCCCGGAGAGCTTTCCAACGGTATGTTGTGCACTACGTAACTCCTCACGGATCAAAAGTTATGGGCGCCGTAGTGACGGAGACTTGGTCCCAAGCCCCATGCCCTCGGTTTGTGGGCCCAGCCTCTGCGTGAAATGAAGTTGTCATGCCCAAGGTGCAGTGGGATTAGATAATAGAAATGTGATGGATTAGGTTGTCGTCCTTTTTGCGGCTCACGACGCACGATCCTAGATGAAAAAACAGTGCAAAAGAAGAAAAGTGAGCCGAAACTGATGAAAATGTTCGATTTTGGGCTTCAAAAATAGGCGCAGTCGAGCAGGCTTGCTGCCCACGTCGTAGAGCTCTCGAAGAGCGTTCCAACTGTATGCTATGCACCGCGTAACTCCTTACGGATCAAAAGTTATGGGCAACAGAGCGACGGAGACCTGGTCCCAAGCCCCACGACCTCGGTTTGTGGGCCCAGCCTTTACTTGAGGCGAAGTTGTCTTGCCCAAGATGCCGTGGGATTCGATAATATAAATGTTATGGATTAGGTAGTCCTCCTTTTCGCGGCTCACGACGTACGATCCGGGACGAAAAAACAGGGCAAAAGAAGAAAACTGACCCGAAACTGATGAAAATGGTCAATTTTGGGGTTCGAAAACAGTAGCAGCCAAGCAGGCTCGCTACCCACGTCGTAGAGCACTCGGAGAGGTTTCCAACGGTATGTTGTGTGTCGCGTAAATCCTTACGGATCAAATGTTATGGGCATTGGAGCGACGGAGACCTGGTCCCAAGTCCCATGCCCTCGGTTTGCGGGCCCAGCCTCTAAGTGAAGCGAAGTTGTCTTGCCCACAGTACCATGGGACTCGATAATAGAAATGTGATGGATTAGGTTGTCACCCTTTTCGCTTCTCACGACGTACGATCCGGGACGAAAAAATAGCGCAAAAGTAGAAAAGTTTCCCAAAACTGATGAAAACGCTTGATTTTAGGCTCTGAAAATTGGCACAGCCAAGCAGGCTCACTGCCACCGTTGTAGAGCTCTCGGAGAGCTTTCCAACGATATGCTGTGCGCCGCGTAACTCCTTAAGGATCAAAAGTTATAGGCATTGGAGCGATAGATACCTGGTCACATGCCCTCACGCCCTCGGTTTGCAGGCCCAACCTCTACGTGAAGTTAAGTTGTCATGCCCAAGGTGTTGTGGCATTCAGCAATAGAAATGTGATTGATTAGGTTGTCGTCCTTTTTTCGGCGGATGACGTACGATCCGGGACGAAAAAATAGCACAAAAGAAGAAAAGTGTCACAAAACAGATGAAAACATTTGATTTTGGGCTCCGAAAACAGGCGCAGCAAAGTAGGCTTGCTGCCTCTCTTCATAGAGCTCTCGGAGAGCTTTCCAACAGTATGCTGTGCGCCGCGAAACTCCTTACGTATCAAAAGTTATGCACACAGGAGCGACGGAGACTTGGCCCCAAGCCCCACGCCCCACGCCCTCGGGTTGAAGGCCCAACCTCTTCGTGAAGCGAAGTTGTCTTGCCCAAGGTGCCTTGGGATTCGATGATAGAAATGTTATGGATTAGGTTGTCATCCTTTTCTAGGCTCAAGACGTGCGATCCGGGAAGGAAAAACTGCGCAAGAGAAGAAAAGTGCACCAAAACTATTTAAAACGTTCGATTTTGGGCTCTGAAAATAGGTGCAACTGAGCAAGCTTGCAACCCCCGTCGTAGAGCTCTTGGAGTGCTTTCCAACGGTATGCTGTGCGACGCGTAACTCCTTATGGATCAAAAGTTATGGGCAAAGGAGCGATGGAGACCTGGTCCCAAGCCCCATGCCCTCGATTTACGGGCCCAGCCTCTACGTGAAGTAGAGTTGTCTTGCCCAAGGTGCGGTGGGATTTGATAATAGAAATGTGGTGGATTAGGTTGTCGTCATTTTATAGGCTCACGACGTACGATCTGGGAAGGAAAAACAGCGCAAGAGAATAAAAGTGTCCCAAAATTGATGAAACATTCGATTTTGGGCTCTGAAAATAGGCACAGCCGAGCAAGCTTCCTGCCCCCATCGAAAAGCTCTCGGAGAGCTTTCCAACGGTATGATGTGCGCTGCGTAACTCCTTACGGATCAAAAGTTATGGGCACCGTAGCGACGAAGACTTGGTCCTAAGCCCCACGCCCTCGGTATGTGGGACCAGCCTCTACGTGAACCGAAGTTGTCTTGCCCAAGGTGACGTGGGATTCGATAATAGAAATGTGATGGATTAGGTGGGCCTCCTTTTCGCGGTTCACGACGTACGATCCAGGACAAAAAAACAGTGCAAAAGAAGAAAAGTGACCCGAAACTGATAAAAATGTTCGATTTTGGGGTTCAAAAACAGGCGCAGCCGAGCAAGCTTGCTGCCACCGTCGTAGAGCTCTCGGAGAGCTTTCCAACGGTATGCTGTGCTCTGCGTAACTCCTTACGGATCAAAAGTTATGGGCAACGGAGCGACGGAGACCTAGTCCCAAACCCCACGCCCTCGGTTTGCAGGCCCAGCCTCTATGTGAAACAAAGTTGTCTTGCCAAAGATGCCATGGGATTCGTTAATAGAAATGTTATGGATTAGGTTGTCCGCCTTTTCGCGGCTCATGACGTACGATCTGGGATGGAAAAACAGTGCAAAAGAAGAAAACTGACCCGAAACTAATGAAAATGTTCGATTTTGGGGTTCGAAAACAGGAGCAACCAAGTAGGCTTGTTGCCCAAGTCGTAGAGCACTCAGAGAGGTTACCAACGGTATGTTATGCGTCGCGTAAATCCTTACGGATCAAAAGTTATGGGCACCAGAGCGACGGAGACCTGGTCCCAAGCCCCATGCCCTCGGTTTGAGGGCCCAGCCTCTACGTGAAGCGAAGTTGTCTTGTCCACGGTGACGTGGGATTCGATAATAGAAATGTGATGGATTAGGTTGTCGTCCTTTTCGCTACTCACGACGTACGATCCCGGACGAAAAAATAGCGCAAAAGTAGAAAAGTTTCCCAAAACTGATGAAAACGCTTGATTTTAGGCTCCGAAAATTGGCACAGCCAAGCAGGCTCACTGCCACCGTCGTAGAGCTCTCGGAGAGCTTTCCAATGGTATGTTGTGCACCGCGTAACTCCTTAAGGATCAAAAGTTATAGGCACTGGAGCGATAGATACCTGGTCACAAGCCCCACGCCCTCGGTTTGCGGGGCCAGCCTCTACGTGAAGTGAAGTTGTCATGCCCAAGGTGTCGTGGCATTCGGTAATAGAAACGTGATTGATTAGGTTGTCGTCCTTTTTGCGACTGACGACGTACAATCCGGGATGAAAAAATAGCGCAAAAGAAGAAAAGTGTCCTGAAACTGATGAAAACATTTGATTTTGGGCTCCGAAAACAGGCGCAGCCAAGTAGGCTTGCTGCCTCCCGTCGTAGAGCACTCGGAGAGCTTTCCAACTGTATGCTGTGCACCGCGAAACTCCTTACGTATCAAAAGTTATGCTTATAGGAGCAACGGAGACTTGGCCCCAAGCCCCACGCCCCACGCCCTCGGGTTGCAGGCCCAACCTCTTCGTGAAGCGAAGTTGTCTTGCCCAAGGTGCCGTGGGATTCGATAATAGAAATGTTATGGATTAGGTTGTCATCCTTTTCTAGGCTCAAGACGTATGATCCGGGAAGGAAAAACTGCGCAAGAGAAGAAAAGTGCACCAAAACTGTTTAAAACGTTCAATTTTGGGATCCGAAAATAGGCACTGCTAAGCAAGCTTGCAACCCCCGTCGTAGAGCTCTCGGAGTGCTTTCCAACGGTATGTTGTGCGACGCGTAACTCCTTATGGATCAAAATTTATGGGCAAAGGAGCGACGGAGACCAGGTCCCAAGCCCTATGCCCTTGGTTTACGGGCCCAGCCTCTACGTGAAGCATAGTTGTCTTGCCCAAGGTGCCGTGGGATTCGATAATAGAAATGTGGTGGATTAGGTTGTCGTCCTTTTCTAGGCTCACGACGTACGATCTGGGAAGGAAAAACATTGCAAGAGAAGAAAAGTGTCCCAAAACTGATGAAAATATTCAATTTTGGGCTATGAAAACAGGCGCAGCCGAGCAAGCTTGATGCCCCCATAGTAAAGCTCTTGGAGAGCTTTCCAACGGTATGTTGTGCACCGCGTAACTCCTTACGGATCAAAAGTTATGGGCACCGGAGTGACGGAGACATGGTCCTAAGCCCCATGATCTCAGTTTGCGGGCCCAGCCTCTACGTGAAGCGAAGTTGTCTTCCCCAAGGTGCTGTGGGATTTGATAAAAGAAATGTGATGGATTAGGTTGTCGTTCTTTTCTAAGCTCAAGACATACGATCCGGGAAGGAAAATAGCAGAAGAGAAGAAAGGTGTACCAAAACTGATGAAAACATTCAATTTTGGGCTTCGAAAACAGGAGCAGCTGAGCAGGCTTGCTGCCCACATCGTAGAGCACACAGAGAGATTTCCAACGATATGCTGTGCGCCGCGTAAATCCTTACGGATCAAAAGTTATGGGCACCGGAACGACGGACACCTGGTCCAATGCCCCACTCCCTTGGTTTGCGGGCCCAGCCTCTACGTGAAGCGAAGTTGTCTTGCCCACGGTGCCGTGGGATTCGATAATAGAAATATGATGGATTAGGTTGTCGTCCTTTTTCACTGCTCACGACGTACGATCCGGGACGAAAAAATAGTGCAAAAGCAGAAAAGTTTTCCAAAACTGATGAAAACGTTCGATTTTGGGCTATGAAAATAAATGCAGCCTAGCAAGCTGGCTACACCCGTCGTAGAGATCTCGGAGAGCTTTCCAACGGTATACTGTGCGCCGTGTAAATCCTTACGTATCAAAAGTTATGGGCACGGGAACGACGGAGACCTGGTCCCAAGCCCTACGTCCTCGGTTTGCAGGCCCAACCTCTACGTGAAGCGAAGTTGTCTTGCCCAAGGTACCATGGGATTCGATAATAGAAATATGATGGATTAGGTTGTCGTCCTTTTCGCTGCTCAAGACACACGATCTGGGACGAAAAAATAGCGCAAAAGTAGAAATATTTCCGGAAATAGATGAAAACGTCTGATTTTGGGCTCCGAAAACAGGCGCAGTCGAGCAAGCTTGCTGCCCCCGTCCAACGGTATGTTGTGCGCCGCATAACTCATTACGGATCCAAAGTTATGGGCACCCGGGCGATGGAGACATTGTCCTAAGCCCCACGCCCTCAGTTTACGGGACCAGCCTCGACGTGAAGCGAAGTTGTCTTGCCCAAGGTGCTGTGGGATTTGATAATAGAAATGTGATGGATTAGGTTGTCGTCCTTTTCGCTGCTCACGACGTACGATCCGGGACAAAAAACTAATGCAAAAGCAGAAAAGTTTCCTAAAACTGATAAAAACGTTCAATTTGGGGCTCTGAAAATAGGCGCAGACAAGCAGGCTCGCTGCCCCCGTCATTGAGCTCTCGGAGAGCATTCCAACGATATGTTGTGCTCCGCGTAGCTCCTTACGGATCAAAAGTTATGGGCACCGGAGTGACGGAGACTTGGTCCCAAGCCCCACGACCTCGGTTTGCGGGCCCAACCTCTACGTGAAGCGAAGTCATCTTGCCCAAGGTGCCGTGGGATTTGATAATGGAAATGTGATGGATTAGGTTGTCCTCCTTTTTGCGGCTAACGACGTACGATCCGGGACGAAAAAATAGTGCAAAAGAAGAAAAGTTACCCGAAACTGATGAAAATGTACGATTTTGGGGTTTGAAAAAAGGCACAACCGAGCAGCCTTGCTGCCCTTGTCGTAGAGCTCTCGGATAGATTTCCGACGGTATGCTGTGCGCCGCGTAAATCCTTACGGATCAGAAGCTATGGGCACCGGAGCGACGGAAACCTGGTTCCAAGCCCCACGCCCTCAGTTTGCGAGCCCAGGATCTACGTGAAGCGAAGTTGTCTTGCCCAAGGTGCCGTGGAATTTGATAATAGAAATGTGATGGATTAGGTTGTTGTCCTTTTTGCGGCTCACGACGTACGATCCGGGAAGGAAAAACCTTGTAAAAGAAGAAAAATGTCCCGAAACTGATGAAAATGTATGATTTTGGTCTTCGAAAATAGGCGCAGCCTAGTAGACTTGCTACCTCCGTCGTAGAGCTCCCGGAGAGCTTTTCAACGATATGCTGTGCGCCACGTAACTCCTTACGGATAAAAACTTATGGGCACTGTAGCGACGGAGACTTGGTCCCAAGCCCCACGCCCTCGGTATATGGGCCCAGCCTCTACGTGAAGCGAAGTTGTCTTGCCCAATGTGTCGTGGGATTCGATAATAGAAATGTGATGGATTAGGTTGTTGTCCTTTTCGCGGCTCACGACGTACGATCCGGGATGAAAAAACAGCGCAAAAGAAGAAAGTGTCATGAAACTGATGAAAACGTTTGATTTTGGGCTTAAAAAACAGGCGCATTTGAGAAGGCTTGTTGCCCACGCCGTTGAGCTCTCGGAGAACTTTCCAACGTATGTTGTGCGCTGTGTAACTCCTTACGGATCAAAACTTATGGGTACCGGAGCGACGGAGACCTGGTCCCAAGCCCCACGCCCTCGGTTTGCGGGCCCAGCCTCTACGTGAAGTGAAGTTGTCTTATCCAAGGTGCCATGGGATTCGATAATAGAAATATGATGGATTGGGTTGTCGTCCTTTTCGTGGCTCACAACGTACGATCCAGGACGGAAAAACACCGCAAAAGTAGAAAAGTGTCGTAAAACCGATAAAAATGTTCGATTTTAGGCTTCGAACACTAGTGCATCCGAGCCGGCTTGCGGCCACCGTCGTAGACCTCTTAGAGAGCTTTCCAACGGTATGATATGGGCCCCGTAACTCCTTACGGATCAAAAGTTATGGGCACTATAGCGACGGATACTTGGTCCCAAGCCCCACGCCCTCGGTATGTGGGCCCAGCCTCTACGTGAAGCGAAGTTGTCTTGCCCAAGGTACCGTGGGATTCGATAATAGAAATGTGATGGATTAGGTTTTCGTCCTTTTCGCGGCTCACGACGTACGATCCGGGACGAAAAAATAGCGCAAAAGAAGAAAAGGGTCCTAAAACTGATGAAAGAGTTTGATTTTGGGCTTCGAAAATAGGCACAGCCGAATAGGCTTGCTGCCTCCATCGTAGAGCTCTCAGAGAGCTTTCCAACGGTATGCTGTGCGGCGCGTAACTCCTTACGAATCAAAAGTTATAGGCACCGGAGCGACGTAGACATTGTCCCAAGCCCCACGCCCTCGGTTTGCTGGCCCAGCCTCGACGTGAAGCAAAGTTGTCTTGCCCAAGGTGTTGTGGGATTCGATAATAGAAATGTGATGGATTAGGTTGTCGTCCTTTTCGCTGCTCACGAAGTACGATCCGAGATGAAAAAATAGCACATAAGGAGAAAAGTTTCCAAAAACTGATGAAAACGTTCGATTTGGGGCTCCAAAAATAAGCGCAGGCAACCAGGCTCGCTTCCCCCGTCCTAGAGCTCTCGGAGAGCATTCCAACGGTGTGTTGTGCTCCGCGTAACTCCTTACGGATCAAAAGTTATGGGCACCGGAGCGACAAGACCTGGTCCCAAGCCCCACCCCCTTGGTTTGCATACCCAGCCTCTACGTGAAGCGAAGTTGTCTTGCCCAAGGTATCGTGAGATTCGGTAATAGAAATGTGATTGATTAGGTTGTCGTCCTTTTAGCGGCTGACGACGTACGATCCAGGATGGAAAAATAGCACCAAAGGAGAAAAGTTTCCCGAAACTGATGAAAATGTTCAATTTTGGGCACCGAAAATAGGCGCAGCCAAGCAGGCTTGCTGCCCCCGTCGTAGACCTCTCAGAGAGCTTTCCAACGGTATGATGTGGGCCGCGTAACTCCTTACGGATCAAAAGTTATGGGCACTGTAGCGACGGAGACTTGGTCCCAAGCCCCACGCCCCCGGTATGTGGGCCCAGCCTCTACGTGAAGCGAAGTTGTCTTGCCCAAGGTGCCGTGGGATTCGATAATAGAAATGTGATGGATTAGGTTGTCGTCCTTTTCGCGGCTCACGAATTACGATCCGGGACGAAAAAACAGCGCAAAAGAAGAAAAGTGTCCCGAAACTGATGAAAATGTTTGATTTAGGGCTTCTAAAACAGGCGCAGCCAAGCAGGCTTGCTGGCCCCCTCGTTGAGCTCTCAGAGAGCTTTCCAACGGTATGCTGTGCGCCGCGTAACTCCTTACGAATCAAAAGTTATAGGCACCAGAGCGACGTAGACATTGTCCCAAGCCCCACGCCCTCGGTTTGCTGGCCCAGCCTCGACGTGAAGCGAAGTTGTCTTGCCCAAGGTGCTGTGGGATTCGATAATAGAAATGTGATGGATTAGGTTGTCATCCTTTTCGCTGCTCACGAAGTACGATCCGGGACGAAAAAATAGCGCATAAGGAGAAAAGTTTCCTAAAACTGATGAAAATGTTCGATTTGGGGCTCCGAAAATAGGCGCAGCCAACCAGGCTCGCTACCCCTGTCATAGAGCTCTCGGAGAGCATTCCAATGGTTTGTTGTGCTCCGCGTAACTCCTTACGGATCAAAAGTTATGGGCACCGGAGCGACGGAGACCTGGTCCCAAGCCCCACGCCCTTGGTTTGCGGGCCCAGCCTCTACGTGAAACGTAGTTGTCTTGCCCAAGGGGTCGTGAGATTCGGTAATAGAAATGTGATTGATTAGGTTGTCGGCCTTTTTGCGGTTGACGACATACGATCCGGGATGAAAAAATAGCACCAAAGGAGAAAAGTTTTCCGAAACTAATGAAAATGTTCAATTTTGGGCACTGAAAACAGGCGCAGCGGAGTAGACTTGCTGCCCTTATCGTAAAGCTCTCGGAGAGGTTTCCGAAGGTATGTTGTGCGACGCGTCACGCCTTACGGATCAAAAGTTATGGGCAAAGGAGCGACGGAGACCTAGTCCCAAGCCCCACGCCCTAGGTTTGCGGGCCCAGCCTCTACGTTAAGCGAAGTTGTCTTGCCCAATGTGCTATGGGATTCGATAATAGAAATGTGATGGATTTGGTTACCGTCCTTTTCACGGCTCACGACGTACGATCCGGGACGGAAAAACATCGCAAAAGCAGAAAAGTGTCTCGAAACTGATGAAAACGTTTGATTTTGGGCTTCGAAAATAGGTGCAACTGAGTAGGCTTGTTTCCCATGTCATAGAGGTCTCGGAGAGCTTTCCAATGGTATGTTGTACGCCGTGTAACTCCTTACAGATCAAAAGTTATGGGCACCGTAGCAACGGAGACCTGGTCCCAAGCCCCACGCCCTCAGTTTGCGGGCCCAGCCTCTACGTGAAGCGAAGTGGTCTTGCCCAAGGTGCCGTGGGATTTGATAATAGAAATGTGATGGATTAGGTTGTCCTCTTTTTTGCTGCTCACGACGTACGATCCGGGACGAAAAAACAGTGCAAAAGAAGAAAAGTGACCTAAAACTGATTAAAATGTTCGATTTTGGGGTTCAAAAATAGGCACAGCCTAGCAGGTTTGCTGCCGCCGTCGTAGAGCTCTCGGAGAGCTTTCCAACGGTTTGCTGTGCCCCGCGTAACTCCTTACGGATCAAAAGTTATGGGCAACGAAGCGACGGAGACCTGGTCCCAAACAGCACGCCGTCGATTTTCAGGACCAGCCTCTATGTGAAGCAAAGTTGTCTTGCCCAAGATGCCATGAGATTCGATAATAGAAATGTTATGGATTAGGTTGTCCGCCTTTTCGCGGCTCACGACGTACGATTCGGGACGAAAAAACAGTGCAAAAGAAGAAAATTGACCCGAAACTGATGAAAATGTTCGATTTTGGGGTTCGAAAACAGGAGCAGCCAAGTAGGCTTGCTGCCCACGTCGTAGAGCACTCGGAGAGGTTTCCAACGGTATGTTGTGCACCGCGTAAATCCTTACAGATCAAAAGTTATGGGCACCGGAGCAACAGAGACCTGGTCCCAAGCCCCATGCCCTCGGTTTACGGGCCCAGCCTCTACGTGAAGCGAAGTTGTCTTGCCCACGGTGCCATGGGATTCGATAATAGAAATGTGATGGATTAAGTTGTCGTCCTTTTCGCTGCTCACGACGTACGATCCCGGACGAAAAAATCACTCAAAAGTAGAAAAGTTTCCCAAAACTGATGAAAACGCTTGATTTTAGGCTCTGAAAATTGGCACAGCCAAGCAGGCTCACTGCCACCGTCGTAGAGCTCTCGGAGAGCTTTCCAACGGTATGTTGTGCGCCGCGTAACTCCTTAAGGATCAAAAGTTATAGGCCTTGGAGCGATAGATACCTGGTCACAAGCCCCACACCCTCGGTTTGCGGGGCCAGCCTCTACGTGAAGTGAAGTTGTCATGCCCAAGGTGTCGTGGCATTCGGTATTAGAAATGTTATTGATTAGGTTGTCGTCCTTTTTGTGGCTGACGACGTACGATCCGGGATGAAAAAATAGCGCAAAAGAGGAAAAATGTCTCGAAACTGATGAAAACATTTGATTTTGGGCTCCGAAAACAGGTGCAGCCAAGTAGGCTTGCTGCCTCCCATCGTAGAGCACTCGGAGAGCTTTCCAACGGTATGCTGTGCGCCGCGAGACTCCTTACGTATCAAAAGTTATACTCACAAGAGCGACGGAGACTTGGCCCCAAGCCCCACGCCCCACGCCCTCGGGTTGCTGGCCCAACCTCTTCGTGAAGCGAAGTTGTCTTGCCCAAAGTGCCGTGGGATTCGATAATAGAAACGTTATGGATTAGGTTGTCATCATTTTCTAGTCTCAAGACGTACGATCCAGGAAGGAAAAACTGCGCAAGAGAAGAAAAGTGCACCAAAACTGTTTAAAACGTTCAATTTTGGGCTCCGAAAATAGGCGCAGCTGAGCAAGCTTGCAACCCACATCGTAGAGCTCTCGGAGTGCTTTCCAACGGTATGCTTTGCGACGCGTAACTCCTTATGGATCAAAATTTATGGGCAAAGGAGCACCGGAGACCTGGTCCCAAGCCCGATGCCCTCGGTTTACGGGCCCAACCTCTACGTGAAGCACAGTTGTCTTGCCCAAGGTGCCGCGGGATTCGATAATAGAAATGTGGTGGATTAGGTTGTCGTCCTTTTCTAGGCTCACGACGTACAATCTGGGAAGGAAAAACAGCGCAAGAGAAGAAAAGTGTCCCAAAACTGATAAAAACATTCAATTTTGGGCTATGAAAACAGGCACAGCTGAGCAAGCTTGCTGCCCCCATCGTAAAGCTCTTGGAGAGCTTTACAACGGTATGCTGTGTGCCGCGTAACTCCTTACAGATCAAAAGTTATGGGCACCGGAATGACGGATACATGGTCCCAAGCCCCACGCCCTCGGTTTGCGGGCCCAGCCTCTACGTGAAGCGAAGTTGTCTTCCCCATGGTGCCGTGGGATTCGATAATAGAAATGTGATGGATTAGGTTGTCGTCCTTTTCTAGGCTCAAGACATACGATCAGGGTAGGAAAAACAGCGCAAGAGAAAAAAGGTGTACCAAAACTGATGAAAACGTTATATTTTGGGCTCAGAAATTAGGAGCAGCTGAGCAGGCTTGCTGCCCACGTCGTAGAGCACACAGAGAGATTTCCAACGGTATGCTGTGCGCCGCGTAAATCCTTACGGATCAAAAGTTATGGGCACCGAAACGACGGACACCTGGTCCAATGCCCACGCCCTTGGTTTGTGGGCCCAGCCTCTACGTGAAGCGAAGTTGTCTTGCCCACGGTGCCGTGAGATTCGATAATAGAAATGTGATGGATTGCGTTGTCGTCCTTTTCGCTGCTCACGACGTACGATATGGGACGAAAAAATAGCGCAAAAGCAAAAAAGTTTTCCAAAACTGATGAAAACATTCGATTTTGGGTTACGAAAATAGGCGCAGCCTAGCAAGCTGGCTGCCCCCGTCGTAGAGCTCTCGGAGAGCTTTCCAATGGTATACTATGCGCCGCGTAAATCCTTACGTATCAAAAGTTATGGGCACCGGAGCGACGGAGACCTGGTCCCAAGCCCCACGTCCTCGGTTTGCAGGCCCAACCTCTATGTGAAGCGAAGTTGTCTTGCCCATGGTACCATGGGTTTCGATAATAGAAATATGATGGATTAGGTTGTCGTCCTTTTCGTTGCACACGACATACGATCCGGGACGAAAAAACAGCGCAAAAGTAGAAATATTTTCTGAAATAGATGAAAACGTCTGATTTTGGGCTCTGAAAATAGGCACAGTCGAGCAGGATTGCTGCCCCCGTCGTAGAGCTCTTGGAGAGCTTTCAAACGGTATGCTGTGCGCCGCGTAACTCATTACGGATCCAAAGTTATAGGCACCGGAACAACGAAGACATTGTCCCAAGCCCCACGCCCTCAGTTTGCGGGTCCAGCCTTGACGTGAAGCGAAGTTGTCTTGCCCAAGGTGCTGTGGGATTCGATAATAGAAATGTGATAGATTAGGTTGTCGTCCTTTTCGCTGCTCACGACGTACGATCCGTGACGAAAAAATAGTGCAAAAGCAAAAAAGTTTCCTAAAACTATTGAAAACGTTCGATTTGGGGCTCCGAAAATAGGCACAGCCAAATAGGCTTGCTGCCCCCGTCGTTGAACTCTCGGAGGGCATTCCAACGGTATGTTGTGCTCCGCGTAACTCCTTCCGGATGAAAAGTAATGGGTACCGGAGCGACGGAGACTTGGTCCCAAGCCCCATGCCCTCGGTTTGCGGTCACAGCCTCTACATGAAGTGAAGTTGTCTTGCCTAAGGTGCCGTGGGATTTGATAATAGAAATGTGATGGATTAGGTTGTCCTCCTTTTTGCGGCTAACGACGTACGATCCAGGACGAAAATACAGTACAAAAGAAGAAAAGTTACCCAAAACTGATGAAAATGTACGATTTTGGGGTTCGAAAATAGACGCAACTGAGCAGGCTTGCTGCCCCTGTCGTAGAGCTCTTGGAGAGATTTCCAACGGTATGCTGTGCGCCGCGTAAATCCTTATGGATCAAAAGTTATGGGCACCGGAGCAACGGAAACCTGGTCCCAAGCCCCACGCCCTTAGTTTGCTGGCCCAGGCTCTACATGAAGCGAAGTTGTCTTGCTGAAGGTGCCGTGGGATTCGATAATAGAAATGTGATGGATTAGGTTGTTGTCTTTTTTGCGGCTCACGACGTACGGTACGGGAAGGAAAAACCTCGCAAAAGAATAATATTGTACCGAACCTAATGACAACGTTCCACTTTGCACTTCGAAAACACGCACAACTCAGTAGACTTGCTACCCACGTTGTACAGCGCCCGGAGAGCTTTCCAACGATATGTTGTGTGCCACGTAACCCCTTACGGATCAAAAGTTAGGGGCACTGTAGCGACGGAGACTTGGTCCCAAGCCCCACGCCCTCGGTATGTGGGCCCAGCCTCTACGTGAAGGGAAGTTGTCTTGCCCAAGGTGCCGTGGGATTCGATAATAGAAATGTGATGGATTAGGTTGTCGTCCTTTTCGCGGCTCACGACGTACGATCCGGGACGAAAAAATAGCGTAAAAGTAGAAAAATGTCCCGAAACTTATGAAAACGTTCGATTTTGGGCTTCGAAAACAGACGCATCTGAGTAGGCTTGTTACCCACGTCGTAGAGCTCTCGAAGAGCTTTCCAACGGTATGTTGTGCGCCACGTAACTCCTTACGGATCAAAAGTTATGGGCACCGGAGCGACGTTGACCTGGTCCCAAGCCCCACGCACCCGGTTTACGGGCCCAGCCTCTACGTGAAGCGAAGTTGTCTTGTCCAAGGCGCCATGGGATTCGATAATAGAAATGTGATGGATTGGGTTGTCGTCCTTTTCGTGGCTCACAACGTATGATCCAGGACAGAAAAAGACCGCAAAAGTAGAAAAGTGTCGTGAAACTGATGAAAATGTTCAATTTTAGGTTCTGAACACTGGCGCAGCTGAGCAGGCTTGCTTCCCCCGTCGTAGACCTCTCAGAGAGCTTTCCAACGGTATGATGTGGGCCACGTAATTCCTTACGGATCAAAAGTTATGGGCACTGTAGCGACGGAGACTTGGTCCCAAGCCCCACGCCCTCGGTATGTGGGCCCAGCCTCTACTTGAAGCGAAGTTGTCTTGCCCAAGGTGCCGTGGGATTCGATAATAGAAATGTGATGGATTAGGTTGTCGTCCTTTTCGCGGCTCACGACGTATGATCTGGGATGAAAAAACAGCGCAAAAGAAGAAAAGTGTCCCGAAACTGATGAAAATGTTTGATTTTGGGACGCGAAAATAGGCATAGCCGAACAGGCTTGTTGGCCCCATCGTTGAGCTCTCAGGGAGCTTTCCAACGGTATGCTGTGCACCACGTAACTCCTTACGAATCAAAAGTTATGGGCACCGGAGCGACATAGACATTGTCCCAAGCCCCACGCCCTCGGTTTGCTGGCCCAGCCTCGACTTGAAGCGAAGTTGTCTTGCCCAAGGTGCTGTGGGATTCAATAATAGAAATGTGATGGATTAGGTTGTCGTCCTTTTCGCTGCACACGAAGTACGATCCGGGACGAAAAAATAGCGCATAAGGAGAAAAGTTTCCTAAAACTGATGAAAACGTTCGATTTGGGGCTCCGAAAATAGGCGCAGCCAACCAGGCTCACTGCCCCCGTCGTAGAGCTCTCAGAGAGCATTCCAACGGTGTGTTGTGCTCCGCGTAACTCCTTATGGATCAAAAGTTATGGGCACCGGAGCGACGGAGACCTGGTCCCAAGCCCCACGCCCTCGATTTGCAGGCCCAGCCTCTGCGTGAATCGAAGTTGTCTTGCCCAAGGTGTCTTGAGATTCGGTAATAGAAATGTGATTGATTAGGTTGTCGTCCTTTTTGCGACTGAGGACATACGATTCGGGACGGAAAAATAGCACAAAAGGAGAAAAGTTTCCCAAAACTGATGAAAATGTTCAATTTTGGGCACCAAAAACAGGCGCAGCTGAGCAGACTTGTTGCCCTTATCGTAAAGCTCTCGGAGAGGTTTCCAAAGGTATGTTGTGCGACGCGTAACGCCTTACGGATCAAAAGTTATGGGCAAAGGAGCGACGGAGACCTTGTCGCAAGCCCCACGCTCTTGGTTTGTGGGCCCAACTCCACGTGAAGAGAAGTTGACTTGCCCAAGGTGCCATGGGATTCAATAATAGAAATGTGATGGATTAGGTTATCGTCCTTTTCACGGCTCACGACGTACAATCTGGGATGGAAAAACAGCGCAAAAGGAGAAAAGTGCCCCGAAACTGATGAAAACGTTCGATTTTGGGTTCAAAAATAGGCGCAGCTGAGTATGCTTGTTGCCCACGTCATAGACCTCCCGGAGAGCTTTCCAACGGTATGTTGTGCTCCGCGTAACTCCTTACGGATCAAAAGTTATGGGCACTGGAGCGACAGATACCTGGACCCAAGCCCCACGCCCTCGGTTTGCGGGCCCAGCCTCTACGTGAAGCGAAGTTGTCTTGCCCAAGGTGCCGTGGGATTTGATAATAGAAATGTGATGGATTAGGTTGTCCTCCTTTTTGCGGCTCACGACGTACGATCCGAGATGAAAAAACAGTGTAAAAGAAGAAAATTGACCCGAAACTGATGAAAATGTTCAATTTTGGGGTTCGAAAAAAGGCAGAGCTGAGCAGGCTTGCTACCGCCGTCGTAGGGCACTCGGAGAGTTTTCCAACGGTTTGCTGTGCCCCACGTAACTCCTTACGGATCAAAAGTTGTGGGCAACGGAGCGACGGAGACCTGGTCCCAAACCCCACGCCCTCGGTTTGCGGGCCCAGCTTCTATGTGAAGCGAAGTTGCCTTGCCCAAGATGCCATGGGATTCGATAATAGAAATGTTATGGATTAGGTTGTCCTCCTTTTTGCGGCTCACGACGTACGATCCGGGACGGAAAAACAGTGCAAAAGAAGAAAACTGACCTGAAATTGATGAAAATGTTCGATTTTAGGGTTCGAAAACAGGAGCAGCCAAGTAGGCTTGCTACCCACGTCATAGAGCACTCGGAGAGGTTTCCAACGGTATGTTGTGCGCCGCGTAAATCCTTACGGATCAAAAGTTATGGGCACCGGAGCTACGAAGACTGGTCCCAAGCCCCATGCCCTCGGTTTGCGGGCCCCGCCTCTACGTGAACCGAAGTTGTCTTGCCTACGGTGTCGTGGGATTCAATAATAGAAATGTGATGGATTAGGTTGTCGTCCTTTTCGCTGCTCACGACGTACGATCCGGGACGAAAAAATAGCGCAAAAGTAGAAAAGTTTGCCAGAACTGATGAAAACGCTTGATTTTGGGCTCCGAAAATTGGCACAGCCAAGCAGGCTCACTGCCACCGTCGTAGAGCTCTCGGAGAGCTTTCCAACGGTATGCTGTGCGCCGCGTAACTCCTTAAGGATCAAAACTTATAGGAACTGGAGCGATAGATACCTGGTCACAAGCCCCACGCCCACCGTTTGCCGGCCCAGCCTCTACGTGAGGTGAAGTTTTCATGCCCAAGGTGTCGTGGCATTCGGTATTTGAAATGTGATAGATTAGGTTGTCGTCCTTTTTGCGGCTCACGAGGTACGATCCGTGATGAAAAAATAGCGCAAAAGAAGAAAAGTGTCCCGAAACTGATAAAAACATTAGATTTAGGGTTCCGAAAACAGGCGTAGCCAAGTAGTCTTGCTGCCTCCCGTCGTAGAGCTCTCGGAGAGCTTTCCAACGGTATGCTATGTGTCGCAAAACTCCTTACGTATCAAAAGTTATGCGCACAGGAGCAACGGAGACTTGGCCCCAAGCCCCAAGCCCCATGCCCTCGGCTTGCAGGCCCAACCTTTTCGTGAAGCGAAGTTGTCTTGCCCAAGGTGCCGTGAGATTCGATAATAGAAATGTTATGGATTAGGTTGTCATCCTTTTCTAGGCTCAAGACGTATGATCCGCGAAGGAAATACTGCGCAAGAGAAGAAAAGTGCACCAAAACTGTTTAAAACGTCCGATTTTGGGCTCCGAAAATAGGCGCAGCTGAGCAAGCTTGCAACCCCCATCGTAGAGCTCTCGGAGTGCTTTCCAACGGTATGTTGTACGACGCGTAACTCCTTATGGATCAAAAGTTATGGGCAAAGGAGCGACGGAGATCTGGTCCCAAGCCCCATGCCCTCGGTTTACGGGCCCAGCCTCTACGTGAAGCATAGTTGTCTTGCCCAAGGTACCGTGGGATTCGATAATAGAAATGTGGTGGATTAGGTTGTCGTCATTTTCTAGGATCACGACGTACGATCTGCGAAGGAAAAACAGCGAAAGAGAAGAAAAGTGTCCCAAAACTGATGAAAATGTTCGATTTTGGGGTGGAAATACAGGCACAGCCAAGAAAGCTTGTTGCCCCCATCGTAGAGCTCTCGGAGAGCTTTCCAACGGTATGTTGTGCGCAGCGTAACTCTTTACGGATCAAAAGTTATGGGCACCGGAGGGACGGAGACTTGGTCCGAAGGCCCACGCCCTCGATTTTCGGGCCCAGCCTCTACCTGAAGCGAGGTTGTCTTGCCTAAGGTGCCGTGGGATTCAATAATAGAAATGTGATGGATTAGGTTGTCGTCCTTTTCTAAGCTCAAGACGAGCGATCCGAAAGGAAAAATAGCGCAAAAGAAGAAAAGTATCACAAAACTGATGAAAATATACGATTTTGGGGTTCCAAAACAGGAGCAGCCGAGCAGGCTTGCTGCCCACATCGTAGAGCACTCAGAGAGATTTTCAACGGTATGCTGTGCGCCGCGTAAATCCTTACGGATTAAAAGTTATTGGCACCGGAGCGACGGACACCTGGTCCTACGCCCTACGACTTCGGTTTGCGGGCCCAGCCTCTACGTGAAGCGAAGTTGTCTTGACCACGATGCCGTGGGATTCAATAATAGAAATGTGATGGATTGGGTTGTCGTCCTTTTCGCTGCTCACGACGCACGATCCGGGACGAAAAAATAGCACAAAAGCAAAAAAGTTTCCCAAAATTGATGAAAACGTTCAATTTTGGGCTCTGAAAATAGGCGCAGCCTAGCAAGCTCGCTACCCACGTCGTAGAGCTCTCGGAGAGCTTTCCAACGGTATAATGTGCGCCGCGTAAATCCTTACGTATCAAAAGTTATGGGCATTGGAGCGACGGAGACCTGGTCCCAAGCCCCACGTTCTCGGTTTGCAGGCCCAGCCTCTACGTGAAGCAAAGTTGTCTTGCCCAAGGTACCGTGGGATTTGAGAATAGAAATATGATGGATTAGGTTGTCGTCCTTTTCGCTGCTCACGACATACGATCCGGGATGAAAAAACAGCGCAAAAGTAGAAAAGTCTCCCGAAATAGATGAAAACGTCTGATTTTGGTCTCCGAAAATAGGCGCAGTCGAGCAGGCTTGCTACCCCCGTCGTAGAGCTCTCGGAGAGCTTTCCAACAGTATGCTGTGCGCCACATAACTCATTACGGATCCAAAGTTATGGGCACCGGAGCAACAGAGACATTGTCCCAAGCGCCACGCTCTCGGTTTGCAGGCCCAGCCTCGACGTGAATCGAAGTTGTCTTGCCCAAGGTGCTGTGGGATTCGATAATAGAAATGTGATGGATTAGGTTGTCGTCCTTTTCGCTGCTCACGACGTACGATCCGGGATGAAAAAATAGCGCAAAAGTAGAAAAGTTTCCTAAAATGGATGAAAACGTTCGATTTGGGGCTCCGAAAATAGGCACAGCCAAGTAGGCTCGCTGCCCCGTCGTTGAGCTCTCGGAGAGCATTCCAACGGTATGTTGTGCTTCGCGTAACTCCTTACGGAACAAAAGTTATGGGCATCGGAGCGACGGAGACCTGGTCCCAAGCCCCACGCCCTTGGTTTGCGGGCCCAGCCTCTACGTTAAGTGAAGTTGTCTTGCCCAAGCTGTCGTGGGATTTGATAATCGAAATGTGATGGATTAGGTTGTCCTCCTTTTTGCGGCTCACGACGTACGATCCGGGACGAAAAAATAGTGCAAAAAAAGAAAAGTGACCCGAAACTGATGAAAATGTTTGATTTTGGAGTTCGAAAATAGGCGCAACCGAGCAGGCTTGCTGCCCCTGTCATAGAGCTCTAGGATAGATTTCCGACGGTATGCTGGGTGTGAGGCCCGACCCCGAATAACGTGTCATACCTCGATTTGCGTGTCATAGACCCCTAATTATATGACCGACCTTGGATTACGTGTCCTGTCTTGGTTTTCGTGCATACCTTGTCATACGTGCCTTGACCTAGAATCGGGTGCTCTAATCCCCGACTGACGTGCGATACCTAGATATACGTGCCCGGCCTCGATTTGCGTGCGTTGTCTCGTTTTGTGTGCTCTAACCTTGAATTGCGTGTCCTAACCTAGGGTTAAGAGTTGTACCTCGATTTACGTGCATTGCATTGAATTACGTGCATTCATTTAGGATTGCGTGCATTTACTAGAAAAATGTGCGTCCGTCTCGTAGTTCGTGCCCTACCTCGTAGTGCATGCCCTAGACCTAGGAAAGCGTGCCCTCACGCTAATCAAGAAAGCATCTTACACGGAGCACTAGGCTATTAAACAATCCTACAAAATCCACTATCAATATTATAATCCTAATTCAACTCACTAGAAGACAAAAATTCACTAAACACTAGACAATCCTTATTCTTTATTCCTTATTCTTTTTGCACTTTCAAGACACAATTAAAATAATGCTCAAAGATGACAAAAATTCAGAATTTGTGTAGCCTTGGCCGACCACTAGGAGGTCTCTTTGCATGCATGCTAAATTCACTTGATTCTAGACAAGTTATGACCCAAAAACACTTATCAATGCTTAAAAAATTTTCTCAATACCACCTCAAATTCCTACCTTGCTCGACCAAAAGATTCATTCCTATGCTAGCATTTTTAAATCCCACCTTGAAGACACAAAAATCTGATTCATCAAGCTCAAGGCCGAACATGCTCATCAAAAATTGCAAAGGCCTTCATTTTTTTGTTATTTCTTCTTTCCTCTCACATTTCTCTCTCTCTCCCTCTCATTTTCCCTCTCTCTCTCTTGGCCTTGGCTGAGTTCTCACCATCCCTTGCTCATCTTCATCAATTCTTGGTGCATCAGGACAAGCAACCATCGAAGAAGCTCAACCAAACTAGCTAGAGTTCGAAAATCACACATGCATGCCCTTTGAAGCCTTCATTTCGGCCCTAAGTAAGTTTCTTATCTTCCATTTATTTTCTTCTTGTTCTAACCTCATGCATGTACTAAGAGATTGATCACTAGGCTCGGAAAAATAGAGAAAACCAAGTTGGAATCTCAGCTAAGCAAGAAGAAGAAGAGATTTTAGCTTCAACAAGTTTTTGTGCATCTTCTTGGTTGTTTGCTAAGGTGAGGGCTAAAACCTTTTGAAAATCCTTCAAAAATCCACATGCATGCTCATTAAAGTATGTATTTGATTCTGTACTTGAGTTATATGTTCGTTCATAAGCTTTTGCAACCATGCATGGCAAGATCTTGGCTTGAAAGTGATGATAGGTGAAGTCGGATTGTTGACAGCTCTCTGACCAGTTTGTTTCGAGGTAAGTTTAGCTAGGAAAATGATGTTGAAAATGCATGAAAATTGGTAGGGGACTAGTTTGGACAGTTTTGAACACTTTTTTCAGAAATAGGACAAAGCTAATTTTGACTCTAAGGTCCTCAAAATGGAAAATCTTAAAAATGTGTCCAAATCTGGAAATCTGGAAAAAATGAAGCAGGTTTTGGCAGATGCACTGACCTTGTAGAACGAACCTGATCTAACTTAGTAAATTATGTCCAAAATGCATGAAATTGGGTGTGCTGCTATAATTTTCAGTTCTGGACATTTTTGTCAGACATGGACTAAGGCTAAATCTGACCCTAAGGACCTCAAAAACGTCAATTATCGAAATGTGTGCAAATCTGGACAGTTTTGTGCTATCCCACTGTTTCGGCTATATCTAATGATCCTGAACTCCAATTGATGCAAGGTTTGTTCCTGATTTTAGTTCACTTCTTAAGCTTTAATTTGACATCTTATTCACTGGAATTGGAGATTGTTTGCTTATCTTAATGATTGTGAGAAAACAGCCTATTGCAGTAAGGGTTTCACTTAGTGTTATGCTTTGATAAATTGTTGTGACTCCTCTTGTTGAATTAAATGCTTGGGATTGTAGCTTCGGAATGTTGTGTGGACTGTTTTGAATGTTTGAGGATGTTGAATTAAATGATGCATGGCTTGAGATTGACTTTGAGTTGGTTTGAGGCTCAAATTGCACGAATATGCACGAAATGGAAACCCTAATGACTAGGTAGTTTTGCTAAGTGTTGATCATTTGGATATTGTGTGGAATTATATGTTTAGTAGGCTGCCCGTAGCTGCCTTATAACCTCAAATGTGATTTTGATCATTGCATGTTGACAAATAGGCTTTTCTTGCACCCGAACCCACGTAGATGTTGTTGCATGTTGAATAATCCTATCACTTGATTACGTGGACTTTGAATTGAGTTATATGGAATGATTTACATGTGTTACATGGCTGCCCGTTTAATGTTCATATAACTCTATATGCCTTCAAGTGAAATTATTTGTCTTATCGTGCCCTGCCTGTTTACTTGTCAATGTGCAATCTTATGACTGTCCGGAGGCAACCTATTTTGTTGTCCTCCTAACGTGATATGTTAATGTCATAAATGTGCACTGCATACAAGGTTGCAACCTTTCCTATCGGCGTGGTAGCGATCACGCACACCGAGCGGCATCGGGCTTGCCGGTGCACCCGTGACTACCACTATTCCATTCCCTCTCTCGCTTGGGGGCTAGACTTCCTCGGAGAGTTGGGTCATAGGATTTTGGGGTACATCCGGAGTACACCCACCTGGCATGTTAAGGGGATGATTTAAAGTCGGCCGCAACAACTGATTCTGAAACTGATCTGAGAGCAAAAGCTCACTGTATCCTTTTTTACTATGTGTATAAGTACTATCGCTTAGTTCCTAGAGAACCTTGGGGATGAAAGACCGGTATTCCTGTTCCTGTACTTATATTATTGTTATAGTCATGCTTGCAAAGTATTTTCATAAGTTGAACCAAAAAATGAGTTTCAAAACCTATTTCTTGTTCCCCCTCACTGAGTTCATAAGGACTCACCCTCTTTTATCATCTCAGGTGAAGAAGATCCCGAACAGGTACCCGAGGACGGTGTGCCTAACGATGAATCCTTCGAGTGATTGCCTGTTTGTGTGCTTTGCGTGATTATGGCTACTTGTGAACTTTATGCTACTTGAAGATTGTTTCTTTCATGTTGCTAATGTTGTAATGTAAAAGACCCTCGTTGTAATTTGGGGTCTAATTTTGGTTTGTACTGATATTTCTAGACAGACACTAGATACTGCTATGGTCATTTTGCTTTTATTACCGCTAGTAGCTATAATAGGATTATGAAGTATTAGGTAAGGGCGAAGTAAGATGAACCATCCAAACCTTAAAGAGGTTCTCACTATTAAGCTAAGATTAACAGGTACTTTTGTAACGAGGATAAACAAACAAATGAGACATAGCATCATGCTAGGTTATAAATCTAACGAGACGTCGAAATAACCAATAGGCAATTCAATTGATGTTAAATGGTAATCCTATTTGGAAACGAAATCAAGATTGGAAAAATTTGAGGCGTTTAGAGAATTAGGCCAAACCAAAGAGTCCAATTACAGCCGTTATGCTACCGGTTTTCTGAAAAACTTGGGAGTTTAGACTAAAACGATAAGTGTTAAATTTTCATAAACGGTTAAGTATGTGACGTAACCTGAACGTTTAGTTCACACCCTAGTCTAACTTTTATAGGCTGGGTTGGGGCGTGACACTGTGCGCCGTATAAATCCTTACAGATCAAAAGTTATAGGCACCGGAGCGACGGAAACCTGGTCCCAAGCCCCACGCCCTCGGTTTGCGGGCCCAGCCTCTACGTGAAGTAAAGGTGTCTTGCCCAAGGTGCCGTGGGATTCGATAATAGAAATGTGATGGATTAGGTTGTTGTCCTTTTTGCGGCTCACTACGTACGATCTGGGAAGGAAAAACCTCGCAAAAGAAGAAAAGTGTCCTGAAACTGAAGAAAATGTTCAATTTTGGGCTTCGAAAATAGGCCCAGCCGAGTAGACTTGCTGCCCCCATCGTCGAGCTTCTGGAGAGCTTTCCAACAGTATGCTGTATGCCACGTGACTCCTTACGGATCAAAAGTTATGGGCACTGTAGCGACGGAGACTTGGTCCCAAGCCCCACGCCCTCGGTATGTGGGCCCAGCCTCTACGTGAAGCGAAGTTGTCTTGCCCAAGGTGCCGTGGGATTCAATAATAGAAATGTGATGGATTAGGTTGTCGTCTTTTTCGTGGCTCACGACGTACGATCTGGGACGAAAAAACAGCACAAAAGAAGAAAAGTATCACAAAATTGATGAAAACGTTCGATTTTGGGCTTCAAAAACAGGCACAGCTAAGTAGGCTTGTTGCCCACGTCGTAGAACTCTCGGAGAACTTTCCAACGGTATGTTGTGCGCCGCGTAACTCCTTACGGATCAAAAGTTATGGGCACCGGAGTGACGGAGACCTGGTCCCAAGCCCCATGCCCTCGGTTTGTGGGCCCAGCCTCTACGTGAAGCGAAGTTGTCTTGTCCAAGGTGCCGTGGGATTCGATAATATAAATATGATGGATTGGGTTGTCGTCCTTTTCGCGGCTCACGACGTACGATCCAGGACAAAAAAACACAGCAAAAATAGAAAAGTGTCCCGAAACTGATGAAAATGTTCAATTTTAGGCTCCGAAAACAGGCGCAGCCGAGTAGACTTGCTACACTCATCGTAAAGCTCTCGGAGAGCTTTCCAAAGGAATGTTGTGCGACGCGTAACGCCTTACGGATCAAAAGTTATAGGCAAATGAGCGACAGAGACCTGGTCCCAAGCCCCATGCCCTCGGTTTACGCGCCCAACCTCTATGTGAAGCTAGTTGTCTTGCCCAAGGTGCCTTGGGATTCGATAATAGTAATGTGGTGGATTAGGTTATCCTCCTTTTCGTGGCTCACGACGTACGATCCGGGACGGAAAAATAGCGCAAGAGAAGAAAAGTATCCCAAAACTGATGAAAATGTTCGATTTTGGGGTTCAAAAATCGGCACAACCGATCAAGCTTGCTGCCCCCTTCGTAAAGCTCTCGGAGATCTTTCCAACAGTATGCTATGCGCCGCGTAACTCCTTACATATCAAAAGTTATGGACACCGGAGTGACGGAGACATGGTCCTAAGCCCCACACCCTCGGTTTACGGGTCCAGCCTCTACGTGAAGCAAAGTTGTCTTCCCCAAGGTGCCGTGGGATTCGATAATAGAAATGTGATGGATTAGGTTGTCGTCCTTTTCTAGGCTCACGACGTACGATCCGGGAAGGAAAAATAGTGCAAAAGAAGAAAAGTGACCCGAAACTGATGAAAATGTTCGATTTTGGGGTTCAAAAATTGGAGCAGCCAAGCAGGCTTGCTGCCCACGTCGTAGAGCACTCAGAGAGATTTCTAACGGTATGTTGTGCGCCGTATAAATCCTTACGAATCAAAAGTTATGGGCACCGAAGCGATAGAGACCTGGTCCCAAGCCCCACGCCCTCGGTTTACGAGCCCAGCCTCTACGTGAAGCGAAGGTGTCTTGCCCAAGGTGCCGTGGGGTTCGATAATAGAAAGGTGATGGATTGTGTTGTCGTCCTTTTTGCTGTTCACGACCTACGATCCGGGACGAAAAAATAACACAAAAGTAGAAAAGTTTCCCAAAACTGATGAAAACGTTCGATTTTGAGCTCAAAAAATAGGCGCAGTCGAGCAGGCTAGCTGCCCCCGTCGTAGAGCTGTCAGAGAGCTTTCCAACGGTATACTGCACGCCGCGTGAATCCTTACGTATCAAAAGTTATAGGCATCGGAGCGACGGAGACCTGGTCTAAAGCCCCACGTCCACGGTTTGCAGGCCCAGCCTCTACGTGAAACGAAGTTGTCTTGCCCAAGGTACCGTGGGATTCGATAAAAGAAATATGATGGATTAGGTTGTCGTTCTTTTCGCTGCTCACAACATACGATCCGAGTTAAAAAAACAAAGAAAAAATAGAATTTTTTTCCGAAATAGATGAAAACGTCTGATTTTGGGCTCCAAAAATAGGCGCAGCCGAGCAGGCTTGCTACCCTAGTCGTAGAGCTCGCGGAGAGCTTTCCAACGGTATGCTGTGCTCTACGTAACTCCTTACGGAGCAAAAGTTATAGACACCGGAGCGACACAGACCTGGTCCCAAGCCCCACGCCCTTGGTTTGCGGGCCCAGTCTTTATGTGAAGCGAAGTTGTCTTGCCCAAGGTGCTGTGGGATTCGATAATAGAAATGTGATGGATTAGGTTGTCGTCCTTTTCGCTGCTCACGACGTACGATCCGCGACAAAAAAATAGCGCAAAAGTAGAAAAGTTTCCTAAAACTGATGTAAACGTTCGATTTGGGGCTCCGAAAATAGGCGCAGCCAAGTAGGCTCGCTGCCGCCGTCATTGAGCTCTCGGAGAGCATTCCAACGGTATGTTGTGCTCCGCGTAACTCCTTACGGATCAAAAGTTATGGGCACCGGAGCGACGGAGACCTGGTCTCAAGCCCCACGCCCTCGGTTTGCGGGCCCAGCCTCTACGTGAAGCGAAGTTGTCTTGCCCAAGGAGCCGTGATATTTGATAATAGAAATGTGATGGATTAGGTTTTCCTCGTTTTTGCGGCTCACGACGTACGATCCGGGATAAAAAAAATAGTGCAAAAGATTAAAAAGTGACCCGAAACTAATGAAAATATTCGATTTTGGGGTTCGAAAATAGGCGCAACCGAGCAGGCTTGCTGCCCCTGTCGTAGAGCCCTCGGAGAGATTTCCGACGGTATGCTGTGCGCCGCATAAATCCTTACGGATCAAAAGTTATGGGCACCGGAGCGACGGAAACCTGGTCCCAAGCCCCACTCCCTCAGTTTGCGGGCCCAGCCTCTACGTGAAGCGAATTTGTCTTGCCCAAGGTGCCGTGGGATTCGATAATAGAAATGTGAAGGATTAGGTTGTTGTCCTTTTCGTGGCTCACGACGTACGATCCGGGAAGGAAAAACCTCACAAAAGAAGAAAAGTGTCCCGAAACTAAAGAAAACGTTCGATTTTGGGCTTCGAAAATAGGCACAGCTGAGTAGACTTGCTGCCCCCGTTGTAGAGCTCCCGGAGAGCTTTCCAATGGTATGTTGTGCGCCACGTAACTCCTTACGGATCAAACGTTATGGGCACTGTAGTGACGTAGACTTGGTCCCAAGCCCCACGCCCTCGGTATGTGGGTCCAGCCTCTACATGAAGTGAAGTTGTCTTGCCCAAGGTGCCGTGGGATTCGATAATAGAAATGTGTTGGATTAGGTTGTCGTCCTTTTCGCAGCTCACGACGTACGATCCGGGATGAAAAAACAGCGCAAAAGAAGAAAAGTGTCCCAAAACTGATGAAAACGTTCGATTTTGGGCTTCAAAAATAGGCGCAGTTGAGTAGGCTTGTTGCCCACGTCGTAGAGCTCTTGGAGAACTTTCCAACGGTATGTTGTGCGGCGCGTAACTCCTTACGGATCAAAAGTTATGGGCACCAGAGCGACGGAGACCTGGTCCCAAGCCCCACGCCCTCTGTTTGCGGGCCCAGCCTCTACGTGAAGCGAAGTTGTCTTGTCCAAGGTGCCATGGGATTCGATAATAGAAATGTAATGGATTGGGTTGTCGTCCTTTTTGCGACACACGACGTACGATTCAGGACAGAAAAACACCGCAAAAGCAGAAAAGTGTCCCGAAACTAATGAATATGTTCGATTTTAGGCTCTGAAAATTGGCGCAGCTGAGCAGGCTTGCTTCCCCCGTCGTAGAGCTTTCCAACAGTATGATGTGGGCCGCATAACTCCTTAGGGATCAAAAGTTGTGGGCACCGGAGCGACAAATACCTGGTCACAAGCCCCATGCTCTCGGTTTGCGAGCCCAGCCTCTACGTGAAGTAAAGTTTTCATGCCCAAGGTATCATGGCATTTGGTAATAGAAATATGATTGATTTGGTTGTCGTCCTTTTCGCAGCTGACGACGTACGATGCGGGACGAAAAAATAGCGCAAAAGAAGAAAAATGTCTTGAAACCGATGAAAACATTTGATTTTGGGCTTCGAAAACAGGCACAGCCGAACAGGCTTCCTGCCCCCATTGTAAAGCTCTGAGAGAGCTTTCCAACGGTATGTTGTGCACCGCGTAACTCCTTACGGATCAAAAGTTATGGGCACCGGAGCGACGGAGACATTGTCCCAAGCCCCACGCCTTGGGTTTGCGGGCTCAGCCTTTACGTGAAGTATAGTTGTCATGCCCAAGGTGTCCTAGCATTCGCTAATAGAAATGTGATTGATTAGGTTGTCGTCCTTTTCGTTGCTCACGAAGTACGATCCGGGATGAAAAAATAGCGCAAAAGTAGAAAAGTTTCCTAAAACTGATGAAAACGTTCGATTTGGGGCTCCGAAAATAGGCGTAACCAAGCAGGCTCACTACCCACGTCGTAGAGCTCTCGGAGAGCATTCAAACTGTATGTTGTGCTCCGTGTAACTCCTTACGGATCAAAAGTTATGGGCACCGGAGCGACGGAGACTTGGTCCCAAGCCCCACGCCCTCGGTTTGCGGGCCCAACCTCTACGTGAAACGAAGTTGTCTTGCCCAAGGTGTCGTGAGATTCGGTAATAGAAATGTGATTGATTAGGTTGCCGTCCTTTTTGCGGCTGACGACGTACGATCCGGGACAAAAAAATAGCACAAAAGAAGAAAAGTTTACCGAAACTAATAAAAATGTTCAATTTTGGGTACCGAAAACAGGCGCAGTTGAGCAGACTTGCTGCCCTCAACGTAAAGCTCTCGGAGAGCTTTCCGAAGGTATGTTGTGTGATGCGTAACGCCTTACGGATCAAAAGTTATGGGCAAAGGAGCAACGGAGACTTGGTCCCAAGCCCCACGCCCTCGGTTTGCGGGCCCAGCCTCTACGTTAAGCGAAGTTGTCTTGCCCAAGGTGTCGTGGGATTCGATAATAGAAATGTGACGGATTAGGTTATCGTCCTTTTCACGGTTCACGACGTACGATCCGTGACGGAAAAATAGCGCAAAAGTAGAAAAGTATCTCGAAACTGATGAAACCGTTCGGTTTTGGGCTTCAAAACCAAGCGCAGCTGAGTAGGCTTGTTTCCCAAGTCATAGAGCTCTCAGGGAGCTTTCTAACGGTATGTTGTGCGCCGTGTAACTCTTTACGGATCAAAAGTTATGGGCACCGGAGCGACGGAGACCTGGTCCCAAGCCCCACGCCTCAGTTTGCCGGCCCAGCCACTGCGTGAAGTGAAGTTGTCTTGAAGAAGGTGCCGTGAGCTTCGATAATAGAAATGTGATGGATTAGGTTGTCGTCTTTTTCGCGGCTCACGACGTACGATCCAGGACGGAAAAACATCGCAAAACAAGAAAAGTGTCCCGAAACTGATGAAAATGTTCGATTTTATGCTCCGAAAATAGCGCAGCCGAGCAGACTTGCTACCCTCATCGTAAAGCTCTCTGAAACTTTCCAAAGGTATGTTGTGCGACGCGTAACACATTACAGATCAAAAGTTAAGGGCAAATGAGCGACGGAGACCTGGTCCCAAGCCCCATGCCCTCGGTTTACGGGCCCAGCCTCTACATGAAGCACAGTTGTCTTGCCCAAGGTGCCGTGGGATTCGATAATAGTAATGTGGTGGATTAGGTTGTCTTCCTTTACTAGGCTCACGACATACGATCTGGGAATGAAAAACAGCGCAAGAGAAGAAAAGTGTCCCAAAACTGATGAAAACATTCGATTTTGGGCTCTAAAAATTGGCACAATCGAGCAAGCTTGCTACCCCCATCGTAAAGCTCTCGGAGAGCTTTCCAACGGTATGCTGTGCGCTGCGTAACTCCTTACGGATCAAAAGTTATGGGCACCATAGTGACGGAGACGTGGTCCTAAGCCCCACGCCCTCGGTTTGCGGGCCCAGCCTCTATGTGAAGCGAAGTTGTCTTCCCCAATGTGCCGTGGGATTTGATAATAGAAATGTGATTGATTAGGTTGTCGTCCTTTTCTAGGTTCACGACGTACGATCCGGGAAGGAAAAATAGTGCAAAAGAAGATAAGTGACCTGAAACTAATGAAAATGTTCGATTTTGGGGTTCAAAAACTAGAGCAGCTGAGCAAGCTTGCTGCCCACGTCGTAGAACACTCAGAGAGATTTCTAACGGTATGTTGTGCGTCGCGTAACTTCTTATGGATCAAAAGTTATGGGCACCGGAGCGACAGAGACCTGGTCCCAAGCCCCATGCCCTCAGTTTGCGGGCCCAGCCTCTACGTGAAGCGAAGTTGTCTTGCCCAAGGTGCTGTGGGTTTCGATAATAGAAATGTGACGGATTAGGTTGTCGTCCTTTTCGCTGCTCACGACCTACGATCTGGGACGAGAAAACAGAGCAAAAGTAGAAAAGTTTCCTAAAACTGATGAAAACGTTCGATTTGGGGCTCCAAAAATAGGTGCAGGCAAGCAAGCTTGCTTCCCCCGTCGTAAAGCTCTCGGAGAGCATTCCAACGGTATGTTGTGCTCCGCGTAACTCCTTACGGATCAAAAGTTATGGGCACCGGAGCGACGGAGACCTTGTCCCAAGCCCCACGCCCTCGATTTGCGAGCCCAGCCTCTACGTGAAGCGAAGTTGTCTTGCCCAAGGTGCCGTGGGATTTGATAATAGAAATGTGATGGATTATGTTGTCCTCCTTTTTGCGGCTCACGACGTACAATTCGGGACAAAAAAATAGTGCAAAAGAAGAAAAGTGATCCGAAACTGATGAAAATGTTCGATTTTGGGGTTCGAAAACAGGCGCAGCTGAGCAGGCATGCTGCCCCTGTCGTAGAGCTCTCTGAGAGATTTCCGACGGTATGCTGTGCGCCACGTAAATCCTTACAGATCAAAAGTTATGGGCACCGGAGCGACGAAAACCTGGTCCCAAGCCCCACGCCCTCGGTTTGCGGGCCCATCCTCTACGTGAAGTGAAGTTGTCTTGCCCAAGGTGCCGTGGGATTCGATAATAGAAATGTGATGGATTAGGCTGTCGTCCTTTTTGCCGCTCATGGCGTACGATTCGGGATGAAAAAATAGCGTAAAAGTAGAAAAGTTTTCCGAAATAGATGAAAACGTTCGATTTTGGTCTCTGAAAATAGGCACAGTCGAGCAGCCTTGCTGCCCCCGTCGTAAAGCTCTCGGAGAACTTTCCGACTGTATGCTGTGCGCCGCGTAAATCCTTACGGATCAAAAGTTATGGGCACTAGAGCGACATATACCTGGTCACAAGGCCCACGCCCTCGGTTTACGGGCCCAGCCGTTACGTGAAGCGAAGTTGTCATGCCCAAGGTGTCATGGCATTCGGTAATAGAAATGTGATTGATTAGGTTGTCATCCTTTTCGCGGCTGACGACGTACGATTCGGGACGAAAAAACAGCGCAAAAGAAGAAAAGTGTCCCAAAATTGATGAAAACGTTTGATTTTGGGCTCCGAAAATAGGTGTAGCCGAGCAGGCTTGTTGCCCCCGTCGTAGAACTCTCGGAGAGCTTTGTAACGATATGATGTGCACCGCGAAATTCCTTACGTATCAATAGTTATGGGCACCGTAGCGTCGGAGACCTGGTCATAAGCCCCACGCCCTCGGTTTGCGAGCCTAACCTCTACGTGAAGTGAAGTTGTCTTGCCCAAGGTGCCGTGGGATTCGATAATAGAAATGTGATGGATTAGGTTGTCATCCTTTTCGCGGCTCACAACGTATGATCCGGGCCAAAAAAACAGCGCAAAAGAAGAAAAGTGTCCCGAAATAGATAAAAACGTTCTATTTTGGGCATCGAAAATAGGCGCAGCATAGAAAGCTGGCTGCCCCTATTGTAGAGCTCTCGGAGAGCTTTCTAACGGTATACTGTGCGCCGTATAACTCCATACAGATCAAAAGTAATGGGTACCGGAGCGACGGAGACATGGTCCCAAGCCCCATGCCCTCGGTTAGCGGGCCCAACCTCTACGTGAAGCGAAGTTGTCTTGCCCAAGGTGCCGTGGGATTCGATAATAGAAATGAGATGGATTAGGATGTCGTTCTTTTCTAGGCTCACAACGTACGATCAGGGAAGGAAAAACAGCGCAAGAGAAGAAAAGTGTCCCAAAACTGATAAAAACATTCGATTTTGGGCTTCGAAAATAGTCGCAGCCAAGCAGGCTTGCTACCCTCGTCGTAGAGCTCTCGGAGAGCTTTCCAACAGTATGTTGTGCGCCGCGTAACTCTTTACGGATCAAAAGTTATCGGCACCGGAGTGACGGAGACATGTTCCTAAGCCCCACGCCCTTGGTTTGCGGGCCGAGCCTCTACGTGAAGCGAAGTTGTCTTGCACAAGGTGTCATGGGATTCGATAATAGAAATGTGATGGATTAGGTTGTCGTCCTTTTCGCGGCTCACGACGTACGATCCGGGACATAAAAATAGTGCAAAAGAAGAAAAGTGTCCCGACGCTGATGAAATTGTTTGATTTTGGGCTCCGAAAATAGGCGCAGTCGAGCAAGCTTGCTGCCCCCGTCGTAGAGCTCTCGGAGAGCTTTCCAACGATATGCTGTGCGACGCGTAACTCCTTACGGATCAAAAGTTATGGGCAAAGGAGCGACGGAGACCTGGTCCTAAGCCCCATGCCCTCAGTTTGGGGCACAGCCTCTACGTGAAGCGAAGTTGTCTTGCCCAAGGTGCCATGGGATTCGATAATAAAAACGTGATGGATTAGGTTGTCGTCATTTTCCAGGCTCACGACGTACGATCCGGGAAGAAAAAACTGCGCAAGAGAAAAAAAGTGTACCAAAACTGATGAAAACGTTCAATTTTGGGCTCCGAAAACAGGCGCAGTCGAGTAGGATTGCAGCCCCAGTCGTAGAGCTCTCGGAGATCTTTCCAACGGTATGCTGTGCGACGCGTAACTCCTTACGGATCAAAAGTTATGGACACCGGAGCGACAAAGACATGGTCCCAAGCCCCATGCCCTCGGTTTGCGGGCCCAGCCTCTACATGAAGCGAAGTTGTCTTGCCCAGGTGCCATGGGATTCGATAATAGAAATGTGATGGATTAGATTGTCGTCCTTTTCGAGGCTCACGACATACGATCCGAGATGAAAAAATTGCGCAAAAGAAGAAAAGTGTCCCGATACTGATGAAAATGTTCGATTTTGGGCTTTAAAAATAGGCGCAGTTGAGCAGACTTGCTGCTCCTGTCATAGAGCTCTAGGAGAGCTTTCCAACGGTATGCTGTGCCACGCATAACTCCTTACGGATCAAAAGTTAAAGGCAAATGGGCGACAAAGACCTGGTCCCAAGCCCCACGCCCTCGGTTTGCAGGCCCAGCCTCTACGTGTAGCGAATTTTTCTTGCCCAAGGTGTCGTGGGATTCGATTATAGAAATGTGATGGATTAGGTTGTTGTCCTTTTCTAGGCTCACGACGTACGATCCGGGAATGAAAAACAGCGCAAGAGAAGAAAAGTGTCCCAAAACTGATGAAAACGTTAGATTTTGGGCTCAAAACAAGACAAAAAATTCCGATTTGATCAAGCCTTGGCCGACCACATGATGCATTTGACAATGCTTTGCAATTTCAAAAATCATGCCTAGACAACCTATGACACAAAGCATAAAAAAATGACTCAAAACCCTACCCAATGTACCAAAATCTCGACCCACTCAATTGCCCATGCTAGACAAGTCAAAAATATGCTCTTGAAGACACAAAATCAGAATTTTGTGAAGCTCAAGGCCGACCAAAATGCTTAAGCTTTTCATTTCTTTCTCACATTCTCTCTTTCTCTCATTCACTCTCTCATTTCCTCTCTCTCTCTCTCGTCCTTGGCTGCAATCTCACTCTCCATAGCTTAAGCTCATCATCTTAAGGTTCATCAAGACCTTCAAGCCACTAAGGAACTCGACCAAGCAAGCTAGAAGCAAAGAAACATGCATGCAAGCTCATAGAACACTCATTTCGGCTTAGGTATGTTGATAGCTTCTATTTCGTTTCCTTTTTGTTCTAACCACATGCACATACTAAGGGCATGGTAACTTAGCTAGGAATTAAGGAAACAAGCAATATCCCTTGGCCAAACAAGGAAATGAGACCATTTGTACATCTCCAAGAGCTTTGTGCATCTTCATTATTGTCTTGCTAAGGTGAGGGCTAAAACTCTTTTGAAAGCTTTCCAAAACCACATGCATGCCTTTAAATGTCTATTTTTACCTCTGTACTTGTGATATATGTGTGTACATGAGCTTTTGTAAACATGCATGGCAAGATATTTGGCTAGAATTTGAAGATAGGTGAAATCGCGTAAATGGCAGTTTTCTGACTTGTTGGAGCAAAGTGAATTTGATCAGGTAAATGGTGTTGAAAATGCGTGAAAATTGGTGGGTGACTAATTTTGCCAGTTCTGAGTATTTGTCGTAGAAATAGGCCAAGGACAATTTTGAGTCTAAGGTCCCCAAAATGGCAAAAAATCGAAAGGTGTCCAAATCTGGAAAATCTGGAAAAATGAAGCAGGTTTTTGGCAGTTCACTGTCCTTGTAGAACGAACCAGTTTTGACTTAGTAAATGATATCCAAAATGCATGAAATTTGGTAGGCTGCTATATTTTCTAGTTCTGGACAGTTTTTTCAGAAATAGACTAAGGATAAATCTGACCCTAAGGTCCTCAAAAACGACAAGTATTGAAATGTGTACAAATCTGGACAGTTTTGCGTAGTCTCACGGTTTCGGCTATAACTTTTGAATCCGAACTCCAAATGATGCGAGGTTTGTTTCTGGATTTAGTTCACTCCTTAAGCTTTAATTTGAAATTTTGTTCACTGGAATTGGAGATTGTTTGCTTGTCTAAATGATTGTGGGAAAACAGACCATTGCAGTGAGGTTTTCATCTAGTGATATGCTTTGAAAACTATTGTAACTTCTCTTGTTGTATTAAATGTTTGGGATTGTGCCACTTGGATGTTGTGTGGACTGTTTTGAATGCTTGAGGATGTTTAATTAATCGATGCATGGCTTTGGCTTAATTACTTGTCAACTCGTGGCTTAATCGTACGTGTAAGCATGAATTGAAACCCTGGTGACTATGAAAAAACTCGCTAAGTATCGATCCTATGGTTATCGTGTCTAATTGTGTGATTAGTGGGCTGCCCGTAGTTGTCTTTATAGCCCTAAATGTGATTCTGACAGTTACATGTTGATAAGTAGACCTTTCTTACACCCGGTCCCACGTAGATGTCGTTGCATGTTGTATAACCTTATTATTTGATTGCGTGAACCCCGAAATGAGTTATATAACTTGATTCACATGTGTTACATGGCTGTCCGTTTATATTCATATAACTCCATGCGTTTTACAAGTAAAATTATATGTCAAACATGCCTCGTGTGTTTACTTGTCAACATGCGATCTTATAATTGCTCGGAGGCAACCTACTTTGTTGTCCTCCTAATGTGATATGTTAAATGTTATAAATGTGCATTGCATACAAGGTTGCAACCTTTCATTGTGGCATGGTAGCGTTTCACGCAAGCCGGGCGGCATCGGGCTTGCCGATGCTACCGTGACTACCATGGTCCAATTCCCTCTCTCGCTTGGCATTCCACCCCCGGAGAGTTGGGTCGTAGGTTTTCGGGGTACATCCAGAATAAACCCAAATGGGAGCGATAAGTGGATTATTGAAGTCGGCCGCAACAATCGTATCGAAATCGATATTGAGAGCAAATGCTCACCGTATCCCTGAAATGATTGGTAATTGTATATGTTGCTCAATTTGATTATTATACTTTGCGTACCTTATTACTTGTACCAGAAAAAGAGTTTCAAAATGTATTTATCGCTCCCCCTCGCTGAGTTCATAAGGACTCACCCTCTTTTATCATCTCAAGTGAAGAAGATCAGGAACAGGTACCCAAAGACAACGTGCCTATTGATGACTCCTTGGAATGATTGCTTGCCCTACGTGCCTTACTTGACTATGGCCATTTTGTGAACGATATGTTGATTGAAGACTATTTCTTATGTTGCTTGTTGTTGTATTGTAAATGACCTCCGTTGTAATTTGGGGTCTAATTTTGGCTTGTACTGATCATAACTAGGTACACACTCTTCTGGTCATTTTGCTATCGCTACTTTGGTTTAGTATCTATCACAGACTTATGAAGTATTAGGCAAAGGGTTAAGTAAAATGAATCTATCCAATCTTAAGCAGGTACTCATTGGTAAGCTAAGATCAACATGTACTTTTAACAAGGATTGACACATAAATGAGACATAGTTGCTACGCTAGGTTGTTAATCAAACGAGACTTCCAACGGTATGTTGTGCGCCGTGAAACTCCTTACGTATCAAAAGTTATACGCACAGGAGCGACGGAGACTTGGCACCAAGCCCCACGCCCTTGGGTTGCGGGCCCAGCCTCTTCGTGAAGCGAAGTTGTCTTGCCCAAGGCACCGTGGGATTCGATAATAGAAATGTTATGGATTAGGTTGTCATCCTTTTCTAGGCTCAAGACGTACGATCCGGGAAGGAAAAACTGCGCAAGAGAAGAAAAGTGCACCAAAACTGTTGAAAACGTTCGATTTTAGGCTCCGAAACAGGTGCAGCTGAGCAAGCTTGCAGCCCCAGTCGTAGAGCTCTCGGAATGCTTTCCAACGGTATGCTGTGCGACGTGTAGCTCCTTATGGATCAAAAGTTATGGGCAAATGAGCGACGGAGACCGGGTCCCAAGCCCCATGCCCTCGGTTTACGGGCCCAGTCTCTACATGAAGCGAAGTTGTCTTAGCCAAGGTGCTGTAGGATTCGATAATAAAATGTGGTGGATTAGGTTCTCGTCCTTTTCTAGGCTCACGACGTACGATTTGGGAAGAAAAAACAGCGCAATAGAAGAAAATTGTCCCAAAACTGATGAAAACATTCGATTTTAGGCTCTGAAAATAGGCACAGCCGAGCAAGCTTGTTGCCCCCATCGTAAAGCTCTCGAAGAGCTTTCCAACGGTATGCTGGGCACCACGTAACTCTTTACGGATCAAAAGTTATGGGCACCGGAGCGACGGAGACATGGTCCTAAGCCCCACTCCCTCGGTTTGCGGGCCCAGCCTCTACGTGAAGTGAAGTTGTCTTCCCCAAGGTGCTGTGGGATTTGATAATAGAAATGTGATGGATTAGTTTGTCGTCCTTTTCTAGGCTCACGACGTACGATCCGGGAAGGAAAAATAGTGCAAAAGAAGAAAAGTGACCCGAAACTGATGAAAATGTTCAATTTTCGGGTTCAAAAATAGGAGCAGCCAAGCAAGCTTGCTGCCCACGTCATAGAGCACTCAGAGAGATTTCCAACAGTATGCTGTGCGCCGCGTAAATCCTTACGGATCAAAAGTTATGGGTACCGAAGCGACGGAGACCTGGTCCCAAGCCCCGTGCCCTCGGTTTGCGGGCCCAGCCTCTACGTGAAGCAAAGTTGTCTTGCCCACGGTGCCGGGGGATTCGATAATAGAAATGTGATGGATTGGGTTGTCATCCTTTTCGCTGCTCACGACGTACGATCCGAGACGAAAAAATAGAGCAAAAGTAGAAAAGTTTCCAAAAACTGATGAAAATGTTTGATTTTGGGCTCCGAAAATAGGTGCAGCCTAGCAAGCTTGCTGCCCATGTTGTAGAGTTTTCGGAGAGCTTTCCAACGGTATACTGTGCGCCGCGTAAATCTTTACGTATCAAAAGTTATGGGCACTAGAATGACTGAAACCTGGTCCCAAGCCCAACGTCCTTGGTTTGCGGGCCTAGCCTCTACGTGAAGCGAAGTTGTCTTACCCAAGTTACCGTGGGATTCGATAATAGAAATATGATGGATTAGGTTGTCGCACTTTTCGCTCCTCACGACATACGATTCGGGATGAAAAAACAGCGCAAAAGTAGAAAAGTTTCCTGAAATAGATGAACACGTCTGATTTTGGGCTCTAAAAATAGGCGCAGTCGAGCAAGCTCAGTGCCCCCGTTGTATAGATCTCGGAGAGCTTTCCAACGGTATGCTGTGCGACGTGTAACTCATTACGGATAAAAGGTTATGGGCACCGGAGCGACGGAGACATTGTCCCAAGCCCGACGCCCTTGGATTGCGGGCCCAGCCTCTACGTGAAGCGAAGTTGTCTTGCCCAAGGTGCTGTGGGATTCGATAATAGAAATGTGATGGATTAGGTTGTCGTCCTTTTCGCAGCTCACGACATACGATCCGCGACGAAAAAATAGCGCAAAAGAAGAAAAGGGTCCCGAAACTGATGAAAACGTTCGATTTGGGGCTCTGAAAATAGGCGAAGCCAAGCAGGCTCGCTGCCCCCGTTGTAGAGCTCTCGGAGAGCATTCCAAAGGTATGCTGTGCTCCGCGTAACTCCTTACGGATCAAAAGTTATGGGCACCGGAGCTACGAAGACCTTGTCCCAAGCCCCACGCCCTCGGTTTGCGGGCCCAGCCTCTACGTGAAGCGAAGTTGTCTTGCCCAAGGTGCCATGGGATTTGATAATAGAAATGTGATGGATTAGGTTGTCCTCCTTTTTGCGGCTCACGACGTACGATCCGGGATAAAAAAATAGTGCAAAAGAAGAAAAGTGACCCGAAACTGATAAAAATGTTCAATTTTGGGGTTCGAAAATAGTCGCAACCGAGCAGGCTTGCTGCCCCTATCGTAGAGCTCTCGGAGAGATTTCCGACGGTATGCTGTGCGCCGCGTAAATCCTTACGCATCAAAAGTTATGGGTACCGGAGCGACAGAAACTTGGTCCCAAGCCCCACGCCCTCAGTTTGCAGGCCCAGCCTCTATGTGAAGCGAAGTTGTCTTGCCCAAGTTGTTGTGGGATTCGATAATAGAAATGCGATGGATTAGGTTGTCGTCCTTTTCGCTGCTCATGACGTACGATCCGGGACGAAAAAATAGCACAAAAGTAGAAAAGTTTCCCGAAATAGATGAAAACGTTCGATATTGGTCTCCAAAAATAGGCGCAGTTGAGCAGCCTTGTTGCCCTCGTCGTAGAGCTCTCGGAGAGCTTTCCAACGGTATTCTGTGCGTCGTGTAACTCCTTATGGATCAAAAGTTATGGGCACTAGAGCGATAGATACCTGGTCACAAGCCCCACGCCCTCGGTTTGCGCCGTTACATGAAGCGAAGTTGTCATGCCCAAGGTGTCGTGGCATTCGGTAATAGAAATGTGATTGATTAGGTTGTCGTCCTTTTCGCGGCTGACGATGTACGATCTGGGACGAAAAAATAGCGCAAAAGAAGAAAAGTATCCTGAAACTGATGAAAACGTTGGATTTTGGGTTCCAAAAATAGGCTTAGGTGAGCAAGCTTGCTGCCTCGTCGTAGAGCTCTCGGAGAGCTTTCCAACAGTATGCTGTGCATCGCGAAACTCCTTACGTATCAAGAGTTATGGGCACCGGAGCGACGGAGACCTGGTCCCAAGCCCCACGCCCTCGGTTTGCGGGCCTAGCCTCTACGTGAAGCGAAGTTGTCTTGCCCAAGGTGCCATGGGATTCGATAACAAAAATATGATGGATTAGGTTGTCGTTCTTTTCGCAGCTCACGACGTACGATTCGCGCTGAAAAAATAGCGCAAAAGAAGGAAAGTGTCCCGAAACGGATGAAAACGTTCAATTTTGGGCACTGAAAATAGGCACATCCTAGCAAGCTGGCTGCCCCCGTCGTAGAGCTCTCGGAGAGCTTTCCAACGGTATACTGTGCGCCGCATAAATTCTTATGTATTAAAAGTTATGGGCACTGGAGTGACGGAGACCTGGTCCCAAGCCCCATGCCCTCGGTTTGCGGGCGTAGCCTCTACGTGAAGCGAAGTTGTCTTGCCCAAGGTGCCGGGGGATTCGATTATAGAAATATGATGGATTAGGTTGTCGTTCTTTTCACTGCTCACGACATACGATCTGGGACGAAAAAACAGCGCAGAAGTAGAAAAGTTTCACGAAATAGATGAAAACGTTCGATTTTGGGATCCGGAAATAGGCGTAGTCGAGCAGCCTCGCTACCCCCGTCGTAGAGCTCTCGGAGAGCTTTCCAACGGTATGTTGTACGCTGTGTAACTCTTTAAGGATCAAAAGTTATGGGCACTAGAGCGACAGATACCTGGTCACAAGCCCCACGCCCTCGGTTTGCGGGCCCAGTCGTTACATTAAGTGAAGTTGTCATGTCCAAGGTGTCATGGCATTCGGTAATAGAAATGTGATTGATTAGGTTATCGTCCTTTTCACAGCTAACGACATACGATCCAGGATGAAAAAACAGCTCAAAAGAATAAAGTGTCCCAAAACTGATGAAAACATTTAATTTTGGGCTCTGAAAACAGTCGTAGCCGAGTAAGCTTGCTACCCCTGTCGTAGAGCTCTTGGAGAGCATTCCAACGGTATGCTGTGTGACGCGTAACTCGTTACGGATCAAAAGTTATGGGCAAATGAGCGACGGAGACCTGGTCCCAAGCCCTACGCCCTCGGTTTGTGGGCCCAGCCTCTACGTGAAGCGAAGTTGTCTTGTCCAAGGTACCGTGGGATTCGAGAATAGAAATGTGATGGATTAGGTTGTCGTCCTTTTCACAGCTCACAACGTACGATCCAAGACGAAAAAACAGCGCAAAAGAAGAAAAGTATCCCAAAACTGATGAAAACATTCGATTTCGGGATTCAAAAATAGGCGCAGCCGAGCAGGCTTGCTACCCCCATCGTAGAGCTCTTGGTGAGCTTTCCAACGGTATGCTGTGCGCCACGTAACTTCTTAAGGATCAAAAGTAATGGGCACTGGAGTGACAGATACCTGGTCACAAGCCCTACTCCCTCGGTTTACGGGCCCAGCCTCTACGTGAAGTGAAGTTGTCATGCCCAAGGTGTCATGGCATTCGGTAATAGAAATGTGATGGATAAGGTTGTCTTCCTTTTCGCGGCTCACAACGTACGTTCCGGGACAAAAAAACAGCGCAATCGAAGAAAAGTGTCCCGAAACTGATGAAAGAGTTCAATTTTTGGCTTCGAAAATTGGCACAGCCGAGAAGGCTTGCTGCCCCCATCATAGAGCTCTCAAAGAGCTTTCCAATGGTATGTTGTGCGCCGCAAAACTCCATACGGATCAAAAGTTATGGGCTCCAGAGTGATAAATACCTGGTCACAAGCCCCATGCCTTCGGTTTGCGGACCAGCCTCTACGTGAAGCGAAATTGTCATGACCAAGGTGTAATGGGATTCAGTAATAGAAATGTGATTGATTAGGTTGTTGTCCTTTTCGCGTCTGACGACGTAGGATCCGGGACGGAAAAACAGCACAAAAGAAGAAAAGTGTCCCAAAACTGATGAAAACGTTTGATTTTGGGCTCCGAAAACAGGCGCAGCGGGGCAGACTTGCTGTCCTCATTGTAGAGCTCTCGAAGAGCTTTCCAAAGGTATGCTATACGACGCATAACGCCTTACGGATCAAAAGTTATGGGCAAATGAGCTACAGAGACCTGGTCCCAAGCCCACGCCCTCGGTTTGCGGGCCTAGCCTCTACATGAAGCAAAGTTGTCTTGCCCAAGGTGCCATGGGATTCGATAATAGAAATGTGATGGATTAGGTTATTTTCATTTTCGCGGCTTACGACGTACGATCCGTGACGGAAAAACAGCGCAAAAGAAGAAAAGTGTCCCGAAACTGATGAAAATATTTGATTTTGGGCTTCGAAGACAGGTGCAGCCTAGCAAGCTGGCTGCCCCCGTCGTAGAGCTCTCGGAGAGCTTTCCTACGGTATGCTGTGCGACGCGTAACTCCTTACGGATCAAAAGTTATGGGCACCGGAGCGACGGAGACCTGGTCTAAAGCCCCATGCCCTCGGTTTGCGAGCCCAGCCTCTACGTGAAGCGAAGTTGTCTTGCCCAAGGTGCCGTGGGATTCGATAATAGAAATGTGATGGATTAGGTTGTCATCCTTTTCGCGGCTCACGACGTTCGATCCGGGAAGGAAAAGCCAAGCAAAATAAGAAAAATGTCCCGATACTGAAGAAAACGTTCGATTTTGGGTTTCGAAAATAGGCGCAGCCGAGTAGAATTGCTACCCCCGTCGTAGAGCTCCTGGAGAGCTTTCCCACTGTATGCTGTGCGCCACGTAACTCCTCACGGATCAAAAGTTATAGGCACTGTAGCGACAGAGACTTGGTCCCAAGCCCCACGCCCTCGGTATGTGGGCCCAACCTCTACGTGAAGCGAAGTTGTCTTGCCCAAGGTTGTGAGGCCCGACCTCGATTTGCGTGCGATACCTCATTTCGTGTGCCTAACCTAGATTTGCATGCCTTGACCTAGGTTTAAGAATTGTGTTTCGTTTTGTGTGCCTTGCATTGATTTTCGTGCATTCATTTAGGGTTGCGTGCATTTACTTGGAAAACGTGCGTTCATCTCGTAGTTTGTGCCCTACCTCGTAGTACGTGCCCTAGACCTAGGAAAGCGTGCCCTCACGCTAATCAAGAAAGCATCTTACACGAAGCACTAGGTCATTAATTAATCCTACAAATTCCACTAAGTAATATTAAATTACTAATTCAACCCACTAGAAGACAAAATCTCACAAAAAGCTAGACATTCCTTATTCTTTTTGCACTTTCAACACACAATTAAATAATGCTCAAAAGATGACAAAAATTCAGATTTCTTAAGCCTTGGCCGACCACCTTGTGGCATTTATGCTTGCTTGCTCAATTCAAAATTTATTCTAGACAATGCTATGACAAGTTATGACACAAATGCATAAAAAATTAGCTCAAAGACCTCCCAAAAGCTTCCAAATCTCGACAATGCTCCTTGCCCATGCTAGGTGATTCAAAATTCAAGCTTCTTGAAGACACAAATCTGATTTTTTGGTATGCCCAAGGCCGAACATGCTTCATCAATTGCAAGGCCTTCATTCTTTGTCATTTTCTCTCATTCTCCTCACATTTCTCTCTCTCCCTCTCATTCTTCTCTCTCTCTCTCTCGGCCTTGGCTGAGTTTCATCTTACCATTGCTCATCTTCATCATTCCATGGTGCATCAAGACAAGCAACAAGCAAAGAGACTCGACCAAGCTAGCTAAGTTGCAAGAATCACACATGCAAGCTCTTTGAGTCACCATTTCGGCCTTGGTGAGTTTGCTAGCTTCCATTTCTTTTCTTCTTGTTCTAACCACATGCATCTACTAAGAACTTGGCCACTAAGCTAGGAAAAATAGAGAAAATCGAGTTGGAGTCTCGGCTAAGCAAGGAAGAAGAAGAAATTTGTGCTTCATCAAAGTTTTGTGCATCTTCTTGTTGATTTGCAAAGGTGAGGGCTAAAACTTCTCGAAAATCTTTCAAAAATCCACATGAATGCTCTTAAATGTATGTCCTTGCTTCTGTACTTGAGTTATATGTGTGTTCATAAGCTTTTACAACCATGCATGGCAAGATTTTGGCTTGAAGATGATGATAGATGAAATCGGGTTTGGTGACAGCTCTCTGTCTTGTTGTTGTGAGGTGAGTTTGGCTAGGCAAATGATATTGAAAATGCATAAAAATTGGTAGGTAACTATTTTTTCCAGTTTTGAACATTTTTCGCAGAAATAGGCCAAAGCTAATTTTGACTCTAAGGTCCTAAAAATGGCAAATCATTAAAATGTGTCTAAATCTTGAAGTCTGGAAAAAATGAAGCAGGTTTTGGCAGATGCACTGACCTTGTAGAACGAACCAGTTTGAACTTAGTAAATGATGTCCAAAATTCATTAAAGTTGGTGTTCTGATGTCCAAAATTCATTAAAGTTGGTGTTCTGATAGGTTTTTCAGTGCTGGACGTTTTTGACAGAAATGTACCAAGGCTAAATCTGACCTTAAGGACCTCAAAAACGACAAGTATTGAAATGTGTGCAAATATGGACAGTTTTGTGCAATCCCACTGTTTTGGCTATAACTATTGGACCCGAACTCCAAATGCTGCAAAGTTTATTCCTGATTTTAGTTCACTTCTTAAGCTTTAATTTGACATCTTATTCACTGGAATTGGAGATTGTTTGCTTGTCTTAATGATTGTGAGAAAACAGCCTATTGCAGTAAGGGTTTCGCTTAGTTATATGCTTAGAAAATTTGTTGTAACTTCTCTTGTGGTATTAAATGCGTGGGATTGTGGCATTGGGATGTTGTGTGGACTGTTTTGAGTACTTGCGGATGTTTGAATTAATTGATGCATGGCTTGAGTTTGATTGCGAGATGACTTGGGGCTTAATCGCCCGGGTAAGCACGAAATGGAAACCCTAGTGACTAGGTAAACTTGCTAAGTGTTGATCCTTTGGATATTGTGTGTAATTATATGTTTATTAGGCTGCCCGTAGTTGCCCTTATAGCCTAAATGTGATTTTGATCATTGCATGTTGACAAATAGGTCTTTCTTGCATTCGAACCCACGTAGATGTTGTTGCATGTTGAATAATCTTATCACTTGATTACGTGGACTTCGAAATGAGTTTTATGGCTTGATTTACATGTGTTACATGGCTGCCCGTTTAATGTTCATATAACTCCATGTGCCTTTCAAGTGAAATTACTTGCCTATTCGTGCCTCGCTTGTTTACTTGTCAATGTGCAATCTTATGACTGTCCGGAGGAAACCTACTTTGTTGTCCTCCTAATGTGATATATTAAATGTCATAAATGTGCATTGCATATAACGTTGCAACCTTTCATTCTGGCGTGGTAGCGTTCACACACACCGGGCGGCATCGGGCTTGCCGGTGCAACCGTGACTACCATTGTCCAATTCCCTCTCTCGCTTGGGGCCTAGACTTCCTCAGAGAGTTGGGTCGTAGGATTTCGGGGTACATCCGGAGTACACCCACTTGGCGTGATAAGGGGATGATTTGAAGTCGGCTGCAACAACTGATACTAGAAATGAACTGAGACCAAAAGCTCGCCGTATCCTTTTTACTATGTGTATAAGTACTCTCGCTTGGTTCCTAGAGGACCTCGGGGAGGAAAGACGAGTAATTGTGTTCCTTTACTTTTACATTATTGTTATGTACTTAATTGTGTTATATTCATGCTTGCAAAAGGATTTTCATAAGTTGAACCGGAAAATGAGTTTCAAAACCTATTTCTCGTTCTCCCTCGCTGAGTTCATAAGGACTCACCCTCTTTTATCATCTCAGGTGAAGAAGATCAAGAACAGGTACCCGAGGACGACGTGCCTAATGATGATTCCTTGGAGTGATTGCCTGTCTTATGTGCTTTGCGTGATTATGGTTGTTTGTGATCACTATGCTACTTGAAGACTATTTCTTTTATGTTGCTTGTTGTTTGTAGTATAAAAGACCCTCGTTGTAATTTGGGGTCTAATTTTGGGTTGTACTGATATTAACTAGACAGACACTAGACACTACTATGGTCATTTTGCTATTATTACTGCTAGTATCTATAATAGGATTATGGAGTATTAGGTAAGGGCTAAGTAAAATGAACCAACCAAATCTTAAGCAGGTACTCGTTGTTAAGCTAAGATCAATAGGTACTTTTGTAACGTGGATAAACAAACAAACGAGACATAGTATCATTACTAGGTTATTAATCAAACGAGACTTCGGGACAACCAGTAGGCATTTCAATTGATGGTATATAGTAATCTTAATTGGAAAAAAAATTGAGATTGGAAAATTTGAGGCGTTTAGGGAATTAGGTCAAACCAAAGAGCCCAAGTACAGCCGTTATTCTACCAGTTTTCCAGAAAATTTTGGAGTTTAGGCAAAAGCGTTAAGTGTTAAACTTTCTTGAACGATTAAGTACGAGACATGACTTGTATGTTTAGATCACACCCTAGTCTAACCTTTATAGGTTGGGTTGGGGCGTGATAAAGGTGACGTGGGATTCGATAATAGAAATGTGATGGATTAGGTGGACCTCCTTTTCGCGGCTCAAGACGTACGATCCGGGACGAAAAAACAGTGCAAAAGAAGAAAAGCGACCCGAAACTGATAAAAATGTTCAATTTTGGGGTTCGAAAACAGGTGCAGCCGAGCAGGCTTGCTACCCCCGTCGAAGAGCTCTCGAAGAGCTTTCCAACGGTATGTTGTGCACTACGTAACTCCTTACGAATCAAAAGTTATGGGCAACGGAGCGACGGAGACCTGGTCCCAAACCCCACGCCCTAGGTTTGCGGGCCCAGTCTCTATGTGAAGCGAAGTTGTCTTGCCCAAGATACCGTGGGATTTGATAATAGAAATGTTATGGATTAGGTTGTCCTCCTTTTCGCGGCTCACGACGTACGATCCGGGATGGAAAAACAGTGCAAAAGAAGAAAATTGACCCAAAACTGATGAAAATGTTCGATTTTAGGGTTCGAAAACAGGAACAGCCAAGTAGGCCTACTGCCCACGTCGTAGAGCACTCGAAGAGCATTCTAACGGCATGTTGTGCTTCGCAAAACTCCTTATGGATCAAAAGTTATGGGCATTGGTGCGATGGAGACCTGGTCACAGGCCCCATGCCCTCGGTTTACGTGCCCAGTCTCTACACGAAGTGAAGTTGTCTTGCCCAAGATGCCGTGGGATTCGATAATAGAAATGTGATGGATTAGGTTGTCGTCCTTTTCGCTGCTCACGACGTATGATCCGGGACGAAAAAATAGCGCAAAAGTAGAAAAGTTTCCCAAAACTGATGAAAACACTTGATTTTGGGCTCCGAAAATTGGCATAGCCAAGCAGGCTCATTGCCACCGTCGTAGAGCTCTCGGAGAGCTTTCCAACGGTATGTTGTGTGCCGCGTAACTCCTTAAGGATAAAAAATTATAGGCACTGGAGCGATAGATACCTGGTCACAAGCCCCACGCCGTCGGTTTGCGGGCCCAGCCTCTACGTGAAGTGAAGTTGTCATGCCCAAGGTGTCGTGGCATTCGGTAATAGAAATGTGATTGATTAGGTTGTCGTCCTTTTTGCGGCTGATGACGTACGATCCGAGACGAAAAAATAGCGCAAAAGAAGAAAAGTGTCCCAAAACTGATGAAAACATTTGATTTTGGACTCTGAAAACAGGCGTAGCCAAGTAGGCTTGCTGCCTCCTGTCATAGAGCTCTCGGAGAGCTTTCCAACGGTATATTGTGCGCCGCGAAACTCCTTACGTATCAAAAGTTATGCGCATAGGAGCAACGGAGACTTGGCCCCAAGCCCCACGCCCTACGCCCTTGGGTTGCAGGCCCAACCTCTTCGTGAAGCAAAGTTGCCTTACCCAAGGTGCCGTGGGATTCGATAATAGAAATGTTATTGATTAGGTTGTCATCCTTTTCTAGGATCAAGACGTACGATCCGGGAAGGAAAAACTACGCAAGAGAAGAAAAGTGCACCAAAACTTTTTAAAATGTTCGATTTTGGGCTCCGAAAATAGGTGCAGCTGAGCAAGCTTGCAACCCCCATCGTAGAGCTCTCGAAGTACTTTCCAACGGTATGCTGTGCGACGCGTAACTCCTTATGAATCAAAAGTTATGGGCAAAGGAGCGACAGAGACCGGGTCCCAAGCCCCATGCCCTCGGTTTATGGGCCCAACCTCTACGTGAAGCGAAGTTGTCTTTCCCAAGGTGCCGTGGAATTCGATAATAGAAATGTGTTGGATTAGGTTGTCGTTCTTTTCTAGGCTCACGACGTACGATCTGGGAAGGAAAAACAGCGCAAGAGAAGAAAAGTGTCCCAAAACTGATGAGAACATTCGATTTTGGGCTCTGAAAACAGGCACAGCCGAGCAAGCTTGTTGCCTCCATCGTAAAGTTCTCGGAGAGCTTTCCAACGGTATGCTGTGCACCGCGTAACTCCTTACGGATCAAAAGTTATGGGCACCGTAGCGACGGAGACTTGGTCCAAAGCCCCACGCCCTCGGTTTGTGGGCCCAGTCTCTATGTGAAGCGAAGTTGTCTTGCCCAAGGTGACGTGGGATTCGATAATATAAATGTGATGGATTAGGTGGGCCTCCTTTTCGCGGCTCACGACGTACGATCCGGGATGAAAAAATAGTGCAAAAGAAGAAAAGTGACCCGAAACTAATAAAAATGTTCGATTTTGGGGTTCAAAAACAGGCACAGCCGAACAGGCTTGCTGCCCCCGTCGTAGAGCTCTCAGAGAGCTTTCCAACGGTATGCTGTGCTCCGCGTAACTCCTTACGGATCAAAAGTTCTGGGCAACTGAGCGACGGAGACCTGGTCCCAAAATCCACGCCCTTAGTTTGCGGGCCCAGCCTCTATGTGAAGCGAAATTGTCTTGCCCAAGATGCCGTGGGATTCGATAATAGAAATGTTATGGATTAGGTTGTCCTCCTTTTCACAGATCACGACGTACGATCCGGGATGAAAAAATAGTGCAAAAGAAAAAAATTGACCCGAAATTGATGAAAATGTTCGATTTTGGGGTTCGAAAACAGGAGGAGCCAAGTAGGCTTGCTGCCCATGTCGTAGAGCACTCGAATAGGTTTCCAACAGTATGTTCTGCGCCGCGTAAATCCTTACGGATCAAAAGTTATGGGCACCAGAGCGACGGAGACCTAGTCTCAAGCCCATGCCCTCGGTTTGCGGGCCCAACCTCTACGCGAAGTGAAGTTGTCTTGCCCACGGTGCCGTGGGATTCGATAATAGAAATGTGATGGATTATGTTGTCGTCCTTTTCGCTGCTCACGACGTACGATCCGGGATTAAAAAATAGCACAAAAGTAGAAAAGTTTCCCAAAACTTATGAAAACACTTGATTTTGGTCTCCGAAAATTGGCACAGTCAAGCAGGCTCACTGCCACCGTCGTAGAGCTCTCGGAGAGCTTTTTAACGTTATGTTGTGCGCCGCGTAACTCCTTAAGGATCAAAAGTTATAGGCACTGGAGCGATAGATACCTGGTCACAAGCCCCACGCCCTCGGTTTGCGGGCCTAGCCTCTATGTGAAGCGAAGTTGTCCTGCCCAAGGTGCCGTGGGATTCGATAATAAAAATGTGATGCATTAGGTTGTCGTCCTTTTCGCGGCTCACGACGTACGATCCGGGATAGAAAAACAGCGCGAAAGAAGAAAAGTGTCCCAAAATTAATGAAAACGTTCGATTTTGTGTTCCGAAAATAGGCGCAGCCGAGCAGACTTACTGCCCCGTCGAAGAGCTCTCGTAGAGCTTTCCAACGGTATTATGTGCGCCGCGTTACTCCTTACAGATCAAAAGTTATGGGCACCGGAGCGACGGAGACCTGGTCCCAAGCCCTACACCCTCGGTTTGCGGGCCCAGCCTTTACGTGAAGCGCAGTTGTCTTGCCCAAGGTGTAGTGGGATTCGATAATAGAAATGTGATCGATTAGGTTGTAGTCCTTTTCGCGGTTCACGACATACGATCCGGGATGGAAAAACAGCGCAAAAGAAGAAAAATATCCCGAAACTGATGAAAATGTACCATTTTGGGCTCTGAAAACAAGCGCAGCTGAGCAAGCTTGCTGCCCCGTCGTAGAGCTCTCGGAGAGCTTTCCAACTGTATGCTATGTGCCGCGTAAATCCTTACGGATCAAAAGTTATAGGCACCGGAGCGACGGAGACATGGTCCCAAGCCCCACGTCCTCGGTTTGGGGGCCCAGCGTCTACGTGAAGCGAAGTTGTCTTGCCCAAGGTGCCTTGGGATTCGATAATAGAAATGTGATGGATTAGGTTCTCGCCCTTTTCTAGGCTCACGACGTACGATCCGGGAAGGAAAAACAGCGCAAGAGAAGAAAAGTGTACCAAAACTGATGAAATTTTTTGATTTTGGGCTCCAAAAACTGGTACAGCCGAGCAGGCTTGCATCCCCCGTCGTAGAGCTCTCTAGGAGCTTTCCAACGGTATGTTGTGCGACACGTAGCTCCTTACGGATCAAAAGATATGGGCAAAGGAGCGACGGGGACCTAGTCCCAAGCCCAATGCCCTCGGTTTGCGGGCCCAGCCTCTACGTGAAGCGAAGTTGCCTTGCCCTAGGTGTCGTGGGATTCGATAATAGAAATGTGATGGATTAGGTTGTCGTCCTTTTCTAGGCTCACGGCGTATGATCCGGGAAAGAAAAACAGCGCAAGAGAAGAAAAGTTTCCCAAAATTGATGAAAATGTTCAATTTTGGGCTTCGAAAAAAGACGCAGCCCAGCAGGCTTGCTACCTCCGTCGTAGAGCTCTCGGAGAGCTTTCCAACGGTATGCTGTGCGCCGCGTAACTTACTACGGATCAAAAGTTATAGGCATCGGAGCGACGGAGACATGATCCTAAGCCCCACGCCCTCGGTTTGCGGGCCCAGCCTTTATGTGAAGCGTAGTTGTCTTGCCCAAGGTGCCGTGGGATTCGATAATAGAAATGTGATGGATTAGGTAGTCGTCCTTTTCTAGGCTCACGAGTACGATCCAGGAAGGAAAAACAGCGCAAGAGAAGAAAAGTGTCCCAAAACTAATGAAAACATTTGATTTTGGGCCATGAAAATAGGCGTAGCCGAGTAGGCTTTTTGCTCTCGTCGTATAGCTGTCGGAGAGCTTTCCAACGGTATGCTGTGCGCCACGTAACTACTTACGAATTAAAAGTTATGGGCACCGGAGCGATAGATACCTGGTCACAAGCCCCACGCCCTCGGTTTACGGGCTCAACCTCTACATGAAGTGAAGTTGTCATACCCAAGGTGTCATGGGATTCGGTAATAGAAATGTGATTGATTAGGTTATCATCCTTTTTGCGGCTTATGACGTACGATCCGGGACGGAAAAACAGCGCAAAAGAAGAAATGTGTCCCGAAACTGATGAAAATGTTCGATTTTGGGCTCCGAAAATAGGTGCAGTGAAGCAGGCTTGCTACCCCTATCGTAGAGCTCTCGGAGAGTTTTCCAATGGTATGCTGTGTGCCGCGTAACTCCTTACGGATCTAAAGTTATGGCAAAGGAGCGACAGAGACCTGGTCCCAAGCCCCACGCCCTCGGTTTGCGGGCCTAGCCTCTACGTGAAGCGAAGTTGTCTTGCCAAAGGAGCCGTGGGATTCAATAATAGAAATGTGATGGATTAGGTTGTCATCCTTTTCGAGGCTCACGACGTACGATCCGAGACGGAAAAAAAGTGCAAAAAAAGAAAAGTGTCCTAAAACTTATGAAAGCGTTCGATTTTGGAATCTGAAAATAAGCGCAGCCAAGCAGGCTTGCTACCCAAGTCGTAGGGCTCTCATAGAACTTTCCAACGTTATGTTGTGCGCCGCGTAATTCCTTACGGACCAAAAGTTATGGGCACCGGAGCGATAGATTCCTGGTCACAAACCCTACGCCCTCGGTTTGCGGGCCCAGCCTCTACGTGAAGTGAAGTTGTCATACCCAAGGTGTCATGGGATTCAGTAATTGAAATGTGATTGATTAGGTTGTCGTCCTTTTCGCGATTCAAGACGTACGATCCGGGAAGGAAAAATAACGCAAAAGAAGAAAAATATCCTAAAACTTATGAAAACGTTCGATTTTGGGCTCCAAAAACAGGTGCAGCCCGATAGGCTTATGGCCCCTGTCGTAGAGCTCACGGAGAGCTTTCCAACGATATGTTGTGCGTCGCGTAACTCCTTACGGATCAAAAGTTTTGGGCACCGGAACGACGGAGACATGGTCCCAAGCCCCACGACCCGGTTTGTGGGCCCAGCCTCTACGTGAAGCGAAGTTGTCTTGCCTAAGGTACCATGGGATTCGATAATAGAAATATGATGGATTAGTTTGTCGTCCTTTTCGCGGCTCACGACGTACGATTCGGGACGGAAAAATAGCGCAAACGAAGAAAAGTGTACCAAAATTGATGAAAACATTTGATTTTGGGCTCTGAAAAAGGGCAGAGCCGAGCAGTCTTACTGCCCCCATCATAGATCTCTTGGAGAGCTTTCCAACTGTATGCTGTGCGCCGCGCAACTCCTTATGGATCAAAAGTTATGGGCAACAGAGCGACGGAGACCTGGTCCCAAGCCCCACGCCCTCGGTTTGTTGATCAGCCTCTACGTGAAGCGAAGTTGTCTTACCCAAGGTGCCATGGGATTCGATAATAGAAATGTGATGGATTAGGTTGTCGTCCTTTTTGCGGCTCACGACTTACGATCCGGGATGAAAAAATAGCGCAAAATTAGAAAAGTGTCCCGAAACTGATCAAAACGTTCGATTTTGGGCTCCGAAAACAGGCGGAGCGAAGCAGGCTTGCTGCCCCCGTCGTAGAGCTCTTGGAGAGCCTTCCAACGGTATGATGTGCACTGCTTAACTCCTTACGAATCAAAAGTTATAGGCACCGGAGCGATAGAGACTTGGTCCCAAGCCCCACGCCCTCGGTTTATGGGCCCAGCCTCTACTTCAAGCGAAGTTGTCTTGCGCAAGGTGCTGTAGGATTCGATAATAGAAATGTGATGGATTAGGTTGTCGTCCTTCTCGCGGCTCACGACGTACGATCCGGGATGAAAAAATAGCACAAAAGCATAAAAACGTCCCAAAACTGATGAAAATGTTCAATTTTGGGCTCCGAAAACAGGCGCAGGAAAGCAGGCTTGCTGCCTCCATCGTAGAGCTCTCGGAGAGCCTTCTAACCGTATGCTGTGCGCCACGTAACTCCTTACGCATCAAAAGTTATGGGCACCGGATCGACAGATGCCTAGTCACAAGCCCCACGCCCTCGGTTTGCGGGCCCAACCTCTACGTGAATTGAAGTTGTCATGCCCAAGGTGTGGTGGGATTCGGTAATAAAAATGTGATTGATTAGGTTGTCGTCCTTTTCGCGGCTCACGACGTACGATCCTGGATGGAAAAACAGCGCAAAAGAAGAAAAGTATCCCGAAACTGATCAAAACGTTCGATTTTGGGCTCCGAAAACAGGCGCAGCCCAGCAGCCTCGCTGCCCTTATCGTAGAGCTCTCGGAGAGCTTTCCAACTGTATGCTGTGAGACGCGTAACTCCTTACGGATTAAAAGTTATGGGCAAAGGAGCGAATGAGACCTGGTCCAAAGCCCCACGCCCTCGGTTTTTTGGCCTAGCCTCTACTTGAAGCGAAGTTGTCTTGACCAATGTGCCGTGTGATTCGATAATATAAATGTGATGGATTAGGTTGTCATCCTTTTCTAGGCTCACGACGTATGATCCGGGAAGGAAAAATAGCGCAAGAGAAGAAAATTGCCCCAAAACTGATGAAAACGTTCTATTTTGGGCTATGAAAATAGGTGCAGCAGAGCAAGCTTGGTGCCCCCGTCGTAGTGCTCTCGGAGAGCTTTCCAACGATATACTATGTGCCACGTAACTCCTTACGGATCAAAAGTTATGTTCACCGGAGCAACGAAGACATGGTCCCAAGCCCCATGCCCTTGGTTTGCGTGCCAAGCCTCGACGTCAAGCAAACTTGTCTTGCCCATGTTTTTGTAGGATTCGATAATAGAAATGTGATGTATTAGGTTGTCGTCCTTTTCGCGGCTCACGGTGTACGATCCGGGATGGAAAAACAACGAAAGGAAGAAAAGTGTACTAAAACTGATGAAAACGTTCAATTTTGGTCTCTTAAAACAGGCTCAGCCGAGCAGGCTTGCTGCCCCTGTCATAGAGCTCTCGGAGCGCTTTCCAATTGTATGCTGTGCGACGCGTAATTCCTTACGGATCAAAAGTTATGGGCAAAGGAGCGAAAGAGACCTGGTCCAAAGCCCCACGCCCTCGGCTTGCTGGCCCAGCCTCTATCTGCAGCGAAGTTGTCTTGCCCAAGGTGCCATGTGATTCGATAATAGAAATGTGATGGATTAGGTTGTCGTCCTTTTCTAGGCTCACGGCGTATGATCCGGGAAGTAAAAACAGCGCAAAAGAAGAAAAGTGCCCCAAAACTGATGAAAACGTTCGATTTTGGGCTATGAAAATAGGTGCAGCTGAGCAAGCTTGGTGCCCCCATCGTAGTGCTCTTGAAGAGCTTTCCAACGATATACTGTGCGCCATGTAACTCCTTACGGATCAAAAGTTATGTTCACCGGAGCGACGAAGACATGGTCCCAAGCCCCACGTCCCCGGTTTGCGGGCCCAGCCTCTACTTGAAGCGAAGTTGTCTTGCCCAAGGTGTCGTGGGATTCAATAATAGAAATGTGATGGATTAGATTGTTGTCCTTTTCGCGGCTCACGGCGTACGATCCGTGATGGAAAAATAGCGTAAAAGAAGAAAAGTGTCCCAAAATTGATAAAAACGTTCGATTTTGGGCTCCTAAAACAGGCGCAGCCGAGCAGGCTTGTTGCCCCTGTCGTAGAGCTCTCGGAGAGCTTTCCAACGGTATGCTATGCGCCACGTAACTCCTTACACATCATAAGTTATGGGCACCGGAGCGACGGAGACTTGGTCCCAAGCCCCAAGCCCTCGGTTGCAGGCCCAGCCTCTACTTGTAGCGAAGTTGTCTTGCCCAAGGTGTAGTGGGATTCGATAATAGAAATGTGATGGATTAGGTTGTCGTCCTTTTTGCGGCTGACGATGTACGATCCGGGACGGAAACAACAGTGCAAAAGAAAAGAAGTGTCCCGAAACTGATGAAAACGTTCAATTTTGGGCTCCGAAAATAGGCACAGCTGAGCAGCCTTGCTACCCTCGTCGTAGAGCTCTCAGAGAGCTTTCCAACGGTTTGCTGTGCAACTCGTAACTCCTTACGGATCAAAAGTTATAGGCAAACGAGCGACGGAGACCTGGTCCCAAGCCCTACGCCCTCGGTTTGGGGGCTTGCTCTACTTGAAGCGAAGTTGTCTTGCCCGAGGTGCCGTGGGATTCGATAATAGAAATGTGATGGATTAGGTTGCCGTCCTTTTCAAGGCTCACGAATTACGATCTGGGAAGCAAAAACAGTAAAAGAGAATAAAAGTGTCCCAATACTGATTAAAACGTTCGATTTTGGGCTCTGAAAACAGGCGCAGCCGAGCAGGATTGCTGCACCTGTCGTAGAGCTCTTGTAGAGCTTTCTAATGATATACTGTGCGCAGCGTAACTCCTTACGGATCAAAATTTATGGGCACCGGAGCGACAGAGACATGGTCGCAATCCCCACGCCCTCGGTTTGCGAGCCCAGCCTCTACTTGAAGCGAAGTTGTCTTGCCCAAGGTGCCGTGGGATTCGATAATAGAAATGTGATGGATTAGGTTGTCGTCCTTTTCTAGGCTCACGACGTACGACTCGGGAATGAAAAACAACGCAAGAGAAGAAAAGTGCCCCAAAACTGATGAAAACTTTCGATTTTGGGCTCTGAAGACAGTTGCAGTTGTGAGGCCCGCACTCAATTTGCGTCCGATACGTCGTTTCGTGTGGCCTAACCTAGATTTGCGTGCCTTGACCTAGGTTTAAGAATCGTGTTTCGTTTTGTGTGCCTTGCATTGAATTACGTGCATACATTTAGGGTTGCCTGCATTTACTTGGGAAAGGTGCAATCGTCTCATAGTTCGTGCCTTACCTCTTAGTGCGTGCCCAAAACCTAGGAAAGCGTGCCCTCACGCTAATCAAGGAAGCATCTTACACGAAGCACTAGATCATTAATTAATCCTACAAATTCCACTAACTAATATTAAATTGCTAATTCAACCCATTAGAAGACGAAATTGCACCAAAAGCTAGACATTCTTTATTCTTTATTCCTTATTCTTTTGCACATCCCAAACACACAATATTAAATTGCTCAACCAAGACAAAAATTCAGATTCCTGCACAAGCTTGGCCGACCACTATTGCATATTGAACTAGCTTTGCATTTCAAAATTTGTACCTAAACATTCTATGACAAGTTATGACACAAAGCATTAAAAAAAATGACTCAAACTCTACCCAAAGCTCCATATTCTCGACATACTCCAATTGCCCATGCTAGACACTTCAAATTATGCTCCTTGAAGACACGAAAATCTGAATTTGCAAGCCCTAGGCCGACATATGCATCAATTCCTTCAAGCCTTTCATTTTTCTTTCATTCATTCTTTCTTTCTCACATTTTCTCTCACTTTCTCATTCCTTCTCTCTCTCTCTCGGCCCTCGCTGAAATTATAGACTCCATAGCTAAGTTCTTCATCCTAAGGCTCTTCAAGACCTCCAAGCTACTTAGGAGCTCGACCAAGCAAAGCTAGAATGCAAAAGACACACATGCAAGCTCATTGAACCTTCATTTCGGCTTAGGTGAGTTTGTTAGCTTCCAATTCATTTTATTTTTGTTCTAGCCACATGCACCTACTAAGAACATGGTAACTTAGATAGGAAATTAGAGAAATCTCAAGTTGTCTCTCGGCTAAGCAAGGAGAAGAGTCGACATTGTGCTTCATCAAGAGTTTGTGCATCTTCTTTGTTGTCTTGTTAAGGTGAGGGCTAAAACTTCTTGAAAAGCTTTCAAAAACCACATGCATGCCTTTAAATGTCTATTTTTACTTCTGTACTTGTGATATATGTGTGCTCATGAGCTTTTGTAAACATGCATGGCAAGATAATTGGCTAGAATGTGATGATAGATGAAATCGCGTATGGGACAGTCTTCTATCTTGTTGGTACGAGGTGATTTTTACCAGGTAAATGATGTTGAAAATGCGTGAAAATTGGTAGGTTACTAGTTTTTCCAGTTCTGAGAATTTTTTGTAGAAATAGGCCAAAGCTAATTTTGATTCTAAGGTTCTAAAAATGGCAAAATATCAAAATCTGTCCAAATCTGGAAAATCTGGAAAAATAAAGCAGGTTTTGGCAGATTCACTGTCCTTGTAGAACGAACCAGTTTTGACTTAGTTAATGATATCCAAAATACATGAAATTTGGTGTGCTACTATATTTCTCAGTTCTGGACATTTTTGTTAGAAATGGACTAAGGCTAAATCTGACCCTAAGACCTTTCTTGCACTCGGTCCCACGTAAACGTCGTTGCATGTGGTGTGACTTTATTATTTGATTATGTGAACTTCGAAATGAGTTATATGATTTGATTTACATGCGTTACATGGCTACCCATTTAATATTCATATAACTCCATGTGCTTTACAAGTGAAATTACTTGTCATATCGTGCCCCGCGTGTTTACTTGTCAATGTGCAATCTATGACTGCTCGGAGGCAACCTACTTTGTTGTCCTCCTAATGTGATATATTAAATGTCATAAATGTGCATTGCATACAAGGTTACAACCTTTCATTATGGCGTGGTAGCGTTCACGCACATTGGGCGGCATCGGGCTTGCCGGTGCAACCGTGACTACCGTTGTCCACTTCCCTCTCTCGCTTGGGGGCTAGACTTTCTCGGAGAGTTGGGTCGTAGCATTTTGGGGTACATCCGGAGTACACCCATTTGGCGTGATAAGGGGATGATTTGAAGTCGGCCGCAACAACTGATACTGGAAATGAACTGAGAGCAAAGGCTCACCATATCCTTTTTACTATGTGTATAAGTACTCTCGCTTGGTTCCTATAGGACCTCGAGGAGGAAAGACGGGTAATTGAGTTCTTTTACTGTTATATTGCATTATGTACTTACTTGTGATACATGTCATGCATGCAAAGGGTTTTCATAAGTTGAACCGAAAAATAAGTTTCAAAACTTATTTCTCGTTCCCCCTCACTGAGTTCATAAGGACTCACCCTTTTTTATCATCTCAGGTGAAGAATACCAGGAACAGGTACCCGAGGATAACGTGCCTAATGATGATTCCTTGGAATGATTGCTTGCCCTACGTGCCTTACTTGACTATGGCCATTTTGTGAATGATGTGTTGCTTGAAGACTATTTCTTATGTTGTTTGTTATTGTATTGTAAATGACCCCTGTTGTAATTTGGGGTCTAATTTTGGCTTGTACTAATCATAACTAGATAGGCACTACTATGGTCGGGTTTGCTATCGTTATTGGCTATTATCTATCATAGGATTATGAAGTATCAGGTAAGGATTAAGTAAAATGAATCTATCCAATCTTAAGCAGGTACTCATTGTAAAGCTAAGATCAACTGGTCCTTTTGTACAAAGGAATAACAACCACACGAGACGTAGTACCATGCAAGGTTATCAATCAAACGACACTTCGAGATAACTAGTAGGCGTTTCAATTGATGATAAATAGTAATCTTAGTTGGAAGTGAATTTGAGATTGGAAGTTTTGAGGCCTTTAGAAAATTAGGTCAAACTGAAGAGCTAATTACAGCCGTTATGCTGCCGATTTTCCAGAGAATTTGTGGAGTTTAGGCTAAAACGTTAAGTGTTAAACCTTCATGAACAATTAGGTACGTGAAATGATTTGAATGTTTAGATCACACCCTAGTCTAACCCCTATAGGTCGGGTTGGGGCGTGACACCCTAGAAGAATGGTATCAGAGCTTAGATTGCTTAAGCTGGGTTTAACTCTCGGACCGTGGGTAGAAGCCCTAAGGTTATTAGGATGACTTGTTTATGTGTTATTGTGTGACAATATCAAGTGTGCCTTCTCCGTTTCTATGTGCTTTTGTGATTAACATGTCTTAACTGTTTCTAAAATTGTGTATCTATATAAAATTATATGTGGCATACCTGATACATTAAATTCTTGTCTTGTTGTATTCCAATAAATTGTGTATCGTAATATGTGCCTATAGATGGCTGGCCCTAGTACCCGCACTACTAATAGAAGCGGTGATCCTCGAGAGACCGAAGATGCTCATCAAACTAATCCCGGCATGGCTATGTTTAATATGATGGCGAATGCCATGGATTGCGTGTCACGAGTGATAGAACGTCAAGATGCACGTGAAGCAAACAACAACAACAACAACAGGAATGATGGTAACCATGGAAACATAGCAGAATGCGGGAGTTCGTTGACTTTCGCCCGTCCAAATTCTACGGGGAAGCTGATGATGAAAAGGCAGAGGCTTGGTTGTCTGAGATCGAGAGGATTTTCAGGCCACTTGACTATACTGATGAAGAAAATGTGGAGTTCGCTGTGTTTCTGTTGCACGGGGATGCTGAGCATTGGTGGCACACTGTGGAGGTACTTTGGGAAACTGATCAGACACCTCGCCTGTGGGGTAATTTCGTTAAGGCATTCAAGGAGAAATACATACCTGCAGTTTCCAGGCAGAGGCGGATTGAGGAATTCATGCACTTGAACCAGGGTAACATGACGGTGGCCCAGTACGAGGCTCGTTTTGATCGATTGTCCCGTTATGCTCAATACATGGTCAGTACCCCTGAGGTGAAGATGTGGAAATTTACGAATGGGTTGAGGCCAGAAATTCAGGACCAGTTGGCTTCGCATGACTTCGATACCTATTCTGCTCTCCTTGTTGCTGCTTCCCGAGTTGAGAAGAGGAAACTTGATAGAGCCGGTTCAAGTCAGCCGAACAAGAAACCATATCAGCCTCCAAGACAATAGAGGAAATTCTAGAGCCAGAGTCATAGTCAGGGCCAGATCCAGAATAGACCAGTTAATAACCGTGGCTCGATTAAAGCACTATCACCCTCTTCCACTCGCAGATCCATAGGTAGTTCACCTGCTACTCAGTCTATCAACTGTTCTTACTGTGACAAGAAGGGTTATACCGAGGCCCAGTGCTGGAAGAAGTCAGGACGATGTGTGCGGTGTGGCAGTGATCAGCATCAGATCAAGGATTGCCCTAAATGGCAAGGAGGAAAAAATCAAGTTAAACAAGCTGGTAGAGGCAAGACTCCAGTTCCTAGAGTTCAGGCCCGAGCTTATGCTATTGAGTGCGAGGAGCGTCTAGAGGAGACTGCTGTTGTTGAAGGTACATTCTTGATACTGAATCAACCTGTTAGGGTGCTAATTGATCCAGGTGCAACTCATTCATTTATTACCCCCTTATGTGTGCAACGTGTGAAACTAAAAGTTGTATGTTTGCCTTACGAAGTAGAAGTTGGTACTCCGATGGGTTCTAAACTTGTTACTAGCTCAGCTTGTAAAGCATGTAAAATCCAAATTAAAGATAGGGAATTCTCAGCCAATCTTATTGTATTACCTTTTCGAGACTATGAAGTCATATTAGGGATGGACTGGTTGGCAAAGCATCATGCCCAACTAGATTGCCGGACGAAGATTGTAACATTCCGGATACTTGGTCAACCAATATTGGAGGTCATGGGTCGAAGAGACTTCACCGGGAGTTCCATCATTTCATCTACGAAAGTAGTGAAGTCCTTGAGAAAAGGATGTAGTGGATACTTACCTTACCTCGTAGTGCGTGCCTAAAACCTAGGAAAGCGTGCCCTCACACTAATCAAGGAAACATCTTACACGAAGCACTAGATCATTAATTAATCCTACAAATTCACTAACTAATATTAAATTGCTAATTCAACCCATTAGAAGACGAAATTGCACCAAAAGCTAGACATTCTTTATTCTGTATTCCTTATTCTTTTGCACATCCCAAACACACAATATTAAATTGCTCAACTAAGACAAAAATTCAGATTCTTGCACAAGCTTGGCCGACCACTATTGCATATTGAACTAGCTTTGCATTTCAAAATTTGTACCTAAACATTCTATGACAAGTTATGACACAAAGCATTAAAAAATGATTCAAACTCTACCCAAAGCTCCATATTCTCGACATACTTCAATTTCCCATGCTAGACACTTCAAATTATGCTCCTTGAAGACACAAAAATCTGAATTTGCAAGCCCTAGGCCGACATATGCATCAATTCCTTCAAGCCTTTCATTTTTCTTTCATTCATTCTTTCTTTCTCACATTTTCTCTCACTTTCTCATTCTTTCTCTCTCTCTCTCGGCCCTAGCTGAAATTATAGACTCCATAGCTAAGTTCTTCATCCTAAGGCTCTTCAAGACCTCCAAGCTACTTAGGAGCTTGACCAAGCAAAGCTAGAATGCAAAAGACACACATGCAAGCTCATTGAACCTTCATTTCGGCTTAGGTGAGTTTGTTAGCTTCCAATTCATTTTCTTTTTGTTCTAGCCACATGCACCTACTAAGAACATGGTAACTTTGCTAGGAAATTAGAGAAATCTCAAGTTGTCTCTCGGCTAAGCAAGGAGAAGAGTCGACATTGTGCTTCATCAAGAGTTTGTGCATCTTCTTTGTTGTCTTGTTAAGGTGAGGGCTAAAACTTCTTGAAAAGCTTTCAAAAACCACATGCATTCCTTTAAATGTCTATTTATACTTTTGTACTTGTGATATATGTGTGTTCATGAGCTTTTGTAAACATGCATGGCAAGATATTTGGCTAGAATGTGATGATAGATGAAATCGCGTATGGGACAGTCTTCTGTCTTGTTGGTGTGAGGTGATTTTTACCAGGTAAATGATGTTAAAATGCGTGAAAATTGGTAGGTGACTATTTTTTCAAGTTCTGAGAATTTTTCGTAGAAATAGGCCAAAGCTAATTTTTACTCTAAGGTCCTCAAAATGGCAAAATATCAAAATGTGTCCAAATTTGAAAATTCTGGAAAAATGAAGCAGGTTTTGGCAGATTCACTTTCCTTGTAGAACGAACCAGTTTTGACTTAGTTAATGATATCCAAAATACATGAAATTTGATGTGCTGCTATATTTCTCAGTTCTGGACATTTTTGTCAGAAATGGACTAAGGCTAAATCTGACCCTAAGACCTTTCTTGCACCCGGTCCCACATAAACGTCGTTGCATGTGGTGTGACTTTATTATTTGATTATGTGAACTTTGAATTGAGTAATATGATTTGATTTACATACGTTACATGGCTGCCCGTTTAATATTCATATAACTCCATGTGCTTTACAAGTGAAATTACTTGTCATATCGTGCCCCGCGTGTTTGCTTGTCAATGTGCAATCTATGACTGCTCGGAGGCAACCTACTTTGTTGTCCTCCTAATGTGATATATTAAATGTTATAAATGTGCATTGCATACACGGTTGCAACCTTTCATTCTGGCGTGGTAGTGTTCACGCACACCGGGCAGCATCGGACTTGCCGGTGCAACCGTGACTACCATTGTCCAATTCCCTCTCTCGCTAGGGGCTAGACTTCCTCGGAGAGTTGGGTCGTAGGATTTCGGGGTACATCCGAAGTACACCCATTTGGCTTGATAAGGAGTTGATTTGAAGTTGGCCGCAACAATTGATACTGGAAATAAACTGAGAGCAAAGGCTCACCATATCATTTTTACTATGTGTATAAGTACTCTCGCTTGGTTCCTATAGGACCTCGAGGAGGAAAGACGGGTAATTGAGTTCTTTTACTGTTATATTGCATTATGTACTTACTTGTGATACATGGCATGCTTGCAAAGGGTTTTCATAAGTTGAACCGGAAAATGAGTTTCAAAACTTATTTCTCATTCCCCCTCGCAGAGTTCATAAGGACTCACCCTCTTTTATCATCTCAGGTGAAGAAGACCAGGAACAGGTACCCGAGGACAACATGCCTAATGATGATTCCTTGGAATGATTGCTTGCCCTACGTGCCTTACTTGACTATGGCTATTTTGTGAACGATATGTTGCTTGAAGACTATTTCTTATGTTGTTTGTTATTGTATTGTAAATGACCCCCGTTGTAATTTGGGGTCTAATTTTGGCTTGTACTGATCATAACTAGATAGACACTACTATGGTCATTTTTGCTATCGTTATTGGCTAGTATCTATCATAGGATTATGAAGTATCAGGTAAGGATTAAGTAAAATGAATCTATCCAATCTTAAGCAGGTACTCATTGTTAAGCTAAGATCAACAGGTACTTTTGTAACGAGGATTAACAAATAAACGAGACATAGTATAATGCTAGGTTATTAATCAAACGAGACTTCGAGATAACTAGTAGGCGTTTCAATTGATGACAAATAGTAATCTTAGTTGGAAGTGAATTTGAGATTGGAAGTTTTGAGGCCTTTAGAAAATTAGGTCAAACTAAAGAGCCTAATTACAGTCGTTATGCTGTCGGTTTTCCGGAGAATTTGTGGAGTTTAGGCTAAAACGTTAAGTGTTAAACCTTCATGAACGATTAGGTATGTGAAATGACTTGAATATTTAGATCACACCCTAGTCTAACCCCTATAGGTCGGGTTGGGGCGTGATACCCTAAAAGAATGGTATCCGAGCTTAGATTGCTTAAGCTGGGTTTAACTCTCGGACCGTGGGTAGAAGCCCTAAGGTTATTAGGATTACTTGTTTATGTGTTATTGTGTGACAATATCAAGTGTGCCTTCTCCATTTCTCTGTACTTTTGTGATTAACATGTCTTAACTGTTTCTAGAATTGTGTATCTATATAAAATTATATGTGGCATACCTGATACATAAATTCTTGTCTTGTTGTATTCCAATAAATTGTGTATCGTAATCTGTGCCTATAGATGGCTAGCCCTAGTACCCGCACTACTAATAGGAGCGGTGAGCCCCGAGAGACCCAAGATGCTCATCAAACTAATCCCGGCATGGCTATATTTAATATGATGGCGAATGCCATGGATCGCGTGTCACGAGTAATGGAACGTCAAGATGCACGTGAAGCAAACAACAACAACAACAACAGGAATGATGGTAACCATGGGAGACATAGCAGAATGCGGGAGTTCCAGAGGAGATCGCTGTTGTTGAAGGTACATTCTTGATACTGAATCAACCTGTTAGGGTGCTAATTGATCCAGGTGCTACTCATTCATTTATTACCCCCTTATGTGTGCAACGTGTGAAACTAAAAGTTGTATGTTTGCCTTACGAAGTAGATGTTGGTACTCGGATGGGTTCTAAACTTGTTACTAGCTCAGCTTGTAAAGCATGTAAAATCCAAATTAAAGATAGGGAATCTCAGCTAATCTTATTGTATTACCTTTTCGAGACTATGAAGTCATATTAGGGATGGACTGGTTGGCAAAGTATCATGCCCAACTAGATTGTCGGACGAAGATTGTAACATTCCGGATACCTGGTCAACCAATATTGGAGGTCATGGGTCGAAGAGACTTCACCGGGAGTTCCATCATTTCATCTACGAAAGCAGTGAAGTCCTTGAGAAAAGGATGTAGTGGATACTTAGCTTACCTCATCAACAAGCCGTCGGACAAAGCTAAGTTGGAGGAGATGCCAGTGATTAAAGATTATGCGGATGTGTTTCCAAAAGAATTGCCCGGTTTACCCCCAAATCGGGAGATCGAGTTCATTATAGAATTACTGCCTGGCACCCAGCCGATATCGAAAGCTCCCTATCGTATGGCACCAGCCGAGCTACAAGAACTAAAGGACCAATTGCAAGGATTGTTGAAGAAGGGGTTCGTTCAACCAAGTTCTTCACCGTGGGGTGCGCCAGTCCTATTTGTAAAGTAGAAAGACGGAATGTTGAGGCTATGCATCGATTACCGAGGATTGAACCAAGTTTCCGTCAAGAATAAATACCCACTTCCACTGATCGACGAGTTGTTTGATCAACTTCAGGGAGCCAAAGTGTATTCGAAGCTCGACTTGAGACAAGGGTACTATCAGTTGCAGATCAAAAAGGAGGATGTGCCTAAAACGGCTTTCAGGACGAGATATGGGCCATATGAATATGTGGTGATGCCATTTGGACTAACTAATACCCCTGCAGCTTTTATGGACTTGTTGCATAGGGTGTTTCAACCCTACTTGGACCAATTTGTGGTGATCTTCATTGATGATATTTTGGTATACTCGAAATCCGAGGCTGAGCATGAACAACATCTGCGATTGGTACTGCAGAAACTTCAAGAGCATCAATTGTATGCAAAGTTTTACAAATGCGAATTTTGGTTGCAGCAGATTGCATTTCTGGGGCACATCATATTCCAAGATGGAGTAGCAGTAGATCCAGCAAAGATAGAAGCGGTGATGTCTTGGAAGAAGCCGAAAAACGTTACGGAGGTTCGGAGTTTTCTTGGTCTAGCCGGCTATTATCGGAGGTTCGTGCAGGATTTTTCTAAGATTGCAGGACCGCTTACAAAGCTCACTCAAAAGAAAATGAAGTTTGTATGGGATGACAAGTGTGAGAACAGTTTCCAAGAATTGAAGAGAAGATTGACTACCGCACCCGTTCTTGCATTGCCCGAAGGGAGTCAAGGTTTTGTAATCTATAGCGATGCTTCGAAGGAAGGACTGGGTTGTGTGTTGATGCAAAATGGTAGAGTGATTGCGTATGCTTCTAGGAAACCGAAGCCGTTTGAATTGAACTACCCGACGCATGATTTGGAGTTAGCGGCTATTGTGTTTGCACTCAAGAAATGGAGGCACTATCTGTGGGGTAACAAATTCGAGGTGTTTACTGATCACAAGAGCTTGAAATATTTGTTCTCACAAAAAGAGTTGAATATGAGGCAAAGACGGTGGATGGAGCTTTTGGATGATTATAATTGCACAATCAATTATGTACCCGGTAAAGCAAATGTAGTTGCAGATGCCTTAAGTCGGAAGGCAAGCATGGCAAAACTGGAAGTTAAGGTGCAGGAAATGTTGGAGGAAGCATTCTTGTGGAAACCACAATTGACTCAAAAAGGGTTACTTTTTGCCACTACACAAGTTCAATCGACCTTGTTGTCTGAATTACGAGAGGCTCAACAGAAGGACTAACAGTTTCAGAAGATTAGAGAAAGCAACACATATTTCAAGTTTCATGATGATGGTATTTGGAGATTTAGGAATCGGATCTGTGTTCCTAATGAGCCAGAATTGAAACAGAAGATTCTTGAAGAAGCCCATAATTCAAGATATACTATTCACCTCGGCGGAACAAAGATGTACCGGGATTTGAAGCAACACCATTGGTGGAATAACATGAAGAGAAAGATTGCAGAGTTTGTGGCACGTTGTTTGACTTGCCAGAGAGTCAAAGCGGAACATCAATGACCAGCAGGTTTACTTCTGTCGTTGGAAATTCCTCAATGGAAATGGGAACATATAACTATGGACTTTGTCATGGACCTGCCCAGGTCACAAAAGGGTCATGACGCCGTTTGGGTCATAGTGGATAGATTGACTAAGTTAACGCACTTCTTACCGATGAACAAGGAAGATAGTCTTGAGAAGTTAGGAGATATGTATGTGGCGGATATTGTAAGGTTGCGCGGGATGCCTGTGAGTATTGTATTGGATAGGAATCCTCGTTTTACTTCCCGATTTTGGAAGAGATTGCAAGAAGCTTTGGGAACGAAGTTGAGTTTCAGCATGGCTTATCACCCTCAAACTGATGGACAATCTGAGAGAACTATTCAGATTCTGGAGGATATGCTGAGGGCGTGTGTTTTAGACTTCGGGAAAAGTTGGGAGAAATATCTGTCTCTAGCGGAGTTCGCTTACAATAACAGTTATCAGGCCACTATCGGGATGGCCCCATTTGAGGCATTGTATGGACGTAAGTGTCGATCCCCAATTTACTGGGATGAAGTAGGTGAGACGAAGACTTTTGACCCGACCCTTCTACCTGAACTTATGAAGACTGTTGATAATGTCCACCTCATCCGGAAACGGATGCTTACCGCCCAAAGCAGGCAGAAAAGTTATGCAGACCGACGGAGACGGAGTCTAGAGTTTGAGGTCGGCGACAAGGTGTTCTTGAAGATATCACCTCGGAGGGGACTGATTAAACACGGCAAGGGTGGAAAGTTGAGCCCGAGGTTTGTAGGACCATTTGAGATAGTTGAGAAGGTTGGCAAATTGGCGTATCGCCTGGAACTACCCCAAAACCTTTCCAATATCCACGATGTTTTTCATGTTCCAATGCTACGGAAGTATCACCCTGATCCATCTCATATCTTGGAGCCAGAGCCGTTGCAGCTTCGAGAGAACTTGTCTTATGAAGAGAAGCCCATTCGGATTCTAGATCAGCAAGATCGGGAGTTGCGCAACAAATCTATACCGATGGTGAAAGAGTTGTGGGATCACCATGGAGTCGAAGAAGCAATGTGGGAAATGCGAGACCAGATGGAACAACAGTATCCAGCTTTATTTCAAAGGTAATATTGAATTTCGGGACGAAATTCTTTTAAGGAGGGGAGGATGTGAGGCCTGACCTCAATTTGCGTGCGATACCTCGTTTCGTGTGCCCTAACCTAGATTTGTGTGCCTTGACCTAGGTTTAAGAATCGTGTTTCGTTTTGTGTGCCTTGCATTGAATTACGTGCATACATTTAGGGTTGTGTGCATTTACTTGGGAAACGTGCATTCGTCTCGTAGTTCGTGCCTTACCTCGTAGTGCGTGCCCAAAACCTAGGAAAGCATGCCGTCACACTAATCAAGGAAGCATCTTACACGAAGCACTAGATCATTAATTAATCCTACAAATTCCACTAACTAATATTAAATTGCTAATTCAACCCACTAGAAGACGAAATTTCACCAAAAGCTAGACATTCTTTATTCTTTATTCCTTATTCTTTTGCACATCCCAGACACACAATATTAAATTGCTCAACCAAGACAAAAATTCAGATTCTTGCACAAGCTTGGCCGTCCACTATTGCATATTGAACTAGCTTTGCATTTCAAAATTTGTACCTAAACATTCTATGACAAGTTATGACACAAAGCATTAAAAAAATGACTCAAACTCTACCCAAAGCTCCATATTCTCGACATACTCCAATTGCCCATGCTAGACACTTCAAATTATGCTCCTTGAAGACACGAAAATCTGAATTTGCAAGCCCTAGGCCGACATATGCATCAATTCCTTCAAGCTTTTCATTTTTCTTTCATTCTTCTTTCTTTCCCTCATTCTTCTCTCACTCTCTCATTCCTCTCTCTCTCTCTCTCGGCCCTAGCTGAAATTATAGACTCCATAGCTAAGTTCTTCATCCTAAGGCTCTTCAAGACCTCCAAGCTACTTAGGAGCTCGACCAAGCAAAGCTAGAATGCAAAAGACACACATGCAAGCTCATTGAACCTTCATTTCGGCTTAGGTGAGTTTGTTAGCTTCCATTTCATTTTCTTTTTGTTCTAGCCACATGCACCTACTAAGAACATGGTAACTTAGCTAGGAAATTAGAGAAATCTCAAGTTGTGTCTCAGCTAAGCAAGGAGAAGAGTCAACATTGGGCTTCATCTAGAGTTTGTGCATCTTCTTTGTTGTCTTGTTAAGGTGAGGGCTAAAACTTCTTGAAAAGCTTTCAAAAACCACATGCATGCCTTTAAATGTCTATTTTTACTTCTGTACTTGTGATATATGTGTGTTCATGACCTTTTATAAACATGCATGGCAAGATATTTGGCTAGAATGTGATGATAGATGAAATCGCGTTTGGGACAGTCTTTTGTCTTGTTGGTGCGAGGTGATTTTTACCAGGTAAATGATGTTAAAATGCGTGAAAATTGGTAGGTGACTATTTTTGCCAGTTCTGAGAATTTTTCGTAGAAATAGGCCAAAGCTAATTTTTACTCTAAGGTCCTCAAAATGGCAAAATATCAAAATGTGTCCAAATTTGGAAAATCTGGAAAAATGAAGCAAGTTTTGGCAGATTCACTGTCCTTGTAGAACGAACCAGTTTTGACTTAGTTAATGATATCCAAAATACATGAAATTTGGTGTGCTGCTATATTTCTCAATTCTGGACATTTTAGTCAGAAATGGACTAAGGCTAATTTAGTTCACTCCTTAAGCTTTAATTTGACATTTTGTTCACTGGAATTGGAGTTTGTTTGCTTGTCTCAATGATTGTGAGAAAACAGACCATTGCAGTGAGGTTTTCATCTAGTGATTTGCCTTGAAAATTATTGTAACTTCTCTTGTTGTATTAAATGCTTGGGATTGTGGCATTGCGATGTTGTGTAGACTGTTTTGAATGCTTGAGGGTGTTTGAATTAATCATTGCATGGCTTGAGTTTAATTACGTGACAACTTAGGGCTTAATCGCACGGGTGAGCATGAATTGGAACCCCAATGACTAGGAAAACTCGCTAAGTGTTGATTCTATAAATATCGTGTTTAATTATGTAATTAGTAGGCTGCCCGTAGTTGCCCTTATAGCCCTAAACATGATTTCGATGATTACATGTTGACAAGTAGACCTTTCTTGCACCCAGTCCCACGTAAACGTCGTTGCATGTGGTGTGACTTTATTATTTGATTATGTGAACTTCGAAATGAGTTATATGATTTGATTTACATGCGTTACATGGCTGCCCGTTTAATATTCATATAACTCCATGTGCTTTACAAGTGAAATTACTTGCCATATCGTGCCACGCGTGTTTACTTGTCAATGTGCAATCTATGACTTCTCGTAGGCAACCTACTTTGTTGTTCTCCTAATGTGATATATTAAATGTCATAAATGTGCATTGCATACAAGGTTGCAACCTTGCATTCTGGCGTGGTAGCGTTCACGCACATAGGGCGGCATCGGGCTTGCCGGTGCAACCGTGACTACCATTGTCCAATTCTCTCTCTCGCTTGGGGGCTAGGCTTCCTCGGAGAGTTGGGTCGTAGGATTTCGGGGTACATCTGGAGTACACCCATTTGGCGTGATAAGGGGATGATTTGAAGTCGGCCGCAACAACTGATACTGGAAATAAACTGAGAGCAAAGGCTCACCATATCCTTTTCACTATGTGTATAAGTACTCTCGCTTGGTTCCTAGAGGACCTCGGGGAGGAAAGACAGGTAATTGAGTTCTTTTACTGTTATATTGCATTATGTACTTACTTGTGATACATGTCATACTTGCAAAGGGTTTTCATAAGTTGAACCAAAAAATGAGTTTCAAAACTTATTTCTCGTTCTCCCTCGCTGAGTTCATAAGGACTCACCCTCTTTTATCATCTCAGGTGAAGAAGACCAGGAACAGGTACCCGATGACAACGTGCCTAATGATGATTCCTTGGAATGATTGCTTGCCCTACGTGCCTTACTTGACTATGGCCATTTTGTGAACAATATGTTGCTTGAAGACTATTTCTTATGTTGTTTGTTATTGTATTGTAAATGACCCCCGTTGTAATTTGGGGTCTAATTTTGGCTTGTACTGATCATAACTAGATAGACACTACTATGGTCATTTTTGCTATCGTTATTGGCTAGTATCTATCATAGGATTATTAAGTATCAGGTAAGGATTAAGTAAAATGAATCTATCCAATCTTAAGCAGGTACTCATTGTTAAGCTAAGATCAACAGGTACTTTTGTAACGAGGATTAAAAAACAAACGAGACAAAGTATCATGCTAGGTTATTAATCAAACGAGACTTCGAGATAACTAGTAGGCGTTTCAATTGATGACAAATAATAATCTTAGTTGGAAGCAAATTTGAGATTGGAAGTTTTGAGGCCTTTAGAAAATTAGGTCAAACTAAAGAGCCTAATTATAGCCGTTATGCTGCCGATTTTCCAAAGAATTTGTGGAGTTTAGGCTAAAACGTTAAGTGTTAAACCTTCATGAACGATTAGGTATGTGAAATGACTTGAATGTTTAGATCATACCCTAGTCTAACCCCTATAGGTCAGGTTGGGGCGTGACAGCAGCAGACTAGGCTTGCTGCCCCCGTCGTAGAGCTCTCGGAGAGCTATCCAACAATATGATGTGTGCTGCATAACTCCTTAATGATCAAAAGTTATGGGCACCGGACTGACGGAGACATAGTCCCAAGCCCTACGCCCCTGGTTTGCTGGGCCAGTCTCTACAAGAAGCGAAGTTGTCTTGTCTAAGGTACCGTGGGATTCAGTAATAGAAATGTGATGGATTAGGTTGTCGTCCTTTTCGCGGCTCACGACATACGATTTTGGACAGAAAAATAGCGCAAAAGAAAAAAAGTGCCCCATAACTGATGAAAAAGTTCAATTTTGGGCTACGAAAATAGGCGCAGCTGAGCAGGCTTGCTGCCAAGTCTCGGAGAGCTTTCCAACGATATGCTGGGCACCGCGTTACTTCTTACGAAAAAAAAGTTATAGTCACCGGAGCGACGGAAACCTGGTCCCAAGCCCTACGCCCTCGGTTTGCGGGCCCAGCCTCTACGTGAAGCGAAGTTGTCTTGCCTAAGGTGCCATGGGATTCGATAACATAAATTAGATGGATTAGGTTGTCGTACTTTTCGCGACTCACGATGTACGATCCGGGACAGAAAAATAGCGCAAAAGAAGTAAAGTATCCCGAATCTCATGAAAAAGTTCAATTTTGGGCTTCAAAAACAAGCACAACCGAGCAGGCTAGCTATTCCTATAGTAGAGCTCTCGGAGAGCTTTCCAACGGTATGCTGTGCACCACGTAACTCCTTACGGATCAAAAGGTACGGGCATCGGAGCGACGGAGACCTGGTCCCAAGCCCCACTCCCTCGGTTTGCGGGCCCAGCTTCTACTCGAATCGAAGTTGTCTTGCCCAAGGTGCCATGGAATTCGATAATAGAAATGTGATGGATTAGGTTGCCATCCTTTCCGCGGCTGGCGACGTACGATTCGGGATGAAAAAACAGTGCAAAAGAAGAAAAGTGTCCCAAAACTGATGAAAACGTTCGATTTTGGGCTCTGAAAATAGGCACAGCTGAGCAGCATTACTGCTCTCGTCGTAGAGCTCTCGGAGTGCTTTCCAATGGTATGCGGTACGATGCGTAACTCCTTACGGAGCAAAAGTTATGGGCAAAGGCGCGACGGGGGCTTGGTGCCCAGCCCCACACCCTAGGTATGTGGGCCCAACTTCTACTTGAAGCAAAGTTGTCTTGTCCAAGGTGCAGTGGGATTCGATAATAGAAATGTGATGGATTAGGTTGTCGTCCTTCTCTAGGCTCACGACGTACGATCCGGGAAGGAAAAACAGCGCAAGAGAAGAAAAGTGTCCCAAAATTGAAGAAAACATTCGATTTTGGGCTCCGAAAATAGGCACAGCCGAGCAGGCTTGCTGCCCCCGTCGTAGAGCTCTCAGAGAGCTTTCCAACGATATGTTGTGCAGCGCGTAACTCCTTACGCATCAAAAGTTATGGGCACCGGAGCGACGGAGAAATGGTCCCAAGCCCCACGCCCCCGGTTTACGGGCCTAGCCTCTACCTGAAGCAAAGTTGTCTTGCCTAAGGTGCCATGGGATTCGATAATAAAAATGTGATGGATTAGGTTGTCGTCCTTTTCGCTGCTCACGACGTACGATCCGGGACAGAAAAACAGCGCAAAAGAAGAAAAGTGTCCCAAAATTGATGAAAACGTTCGATTTTGGGCTCTAATAACAGATGCAACTGAGAAGGCTTGATACCCCCGTCGTAGAGCTGTCGGAGAACTTTCCAATAGTATGTTGTGCGCCGCATAACTCCTTACGAATCAAAAGTTATGGGCACCGGAGCGACGGAGGCCAGGTCCCAAGCCCCACGCCCTCGATTTATGGGCCCAGCCTCTTTGTGAAGTGAAGTTGTCTTACCCAATGTGCCATGGGATTAGATAATAAAATGTGATGGATTAGGTTGTCGCCCTGTTCGCGGCTCACGACGTACGATCTGGGAGGGAAAAACAGCGCAAAAGAAGAAAAGTATCCCAAAACTGAAGAAAACGTTTAATTTTGGGCGTCAAAAACAGGTACAGCCGAGCAGACTTGCTGCCCCCATAGTAGAGCTCTCGGAGAGATTTCCAACGGTATGTTGTGTGCTGCGTAACTCCTTACGGATCAAAAGTTATGCGCACCGGAGCGACGAAAACCTGGTCCCAAGCCCCACGCCCTCGGTTTGCGGGCTCGGCCTCTACATGAAGCGAAGTTGTCTAGCCCAAGGTGCCATGGGTTTTTATAATAGAAATGTGATGGATTAGGTTGTCGTCCTTTTCGCGGCTGACGACGTACGATCCGGGAAGAAAAAACAGTGCAAAAGAAGAAAAGTGTCTCGAAACTGAAGAAAACGTTCGATTTTGGGCTCGAAAATAGGCGCAACCAAGCAGCCTTGCTTCCCTCATCGTAGAGCTCTCGGAGAGCTTTCCAATGGTATGTTATGCGAAGCGTAACTCCTTACGGATCAAAGGTTATGGGCAAAGGAGCGACGGAGACTTGGTCCCAAGCCCCTCGCCCTAGGTTTACGGGCCCAGCCTCTACTTGATGCGAAGTTGTCTTCCCCAAGGTGCCGTTGGATTCAATAATAGAAATGTGATGGATTAGGTTGTCGTCCTTTTCTAGGCTCACGACGTACGATCCGAGAAGGAAAAACAGCGCAAGAGAATAAAAGTGCCCCAAAATTGATGAAAACGTTCGATTTTGGGCTCTGAAAATAGGCGCAACCGAGCAGGCTTCTTTCCCTTGTCGTAGAGCTCTCGGAGAGCTTACCAACGATATGCTGTGCACCGCGTAACTCCTTACGGATCAAAAGTTATGGGCACTGGAGCGACGGAGACATGGTTCCAAGCCCCACGCCCTCGGTTTGCAGGCCCACCCACTATGTCAAGTGAAATTGTCTTGCCCAAGGTGCCGTGGGATTCGATAATAGAAATGTGATGGATTAGGTTGTCGTTCTTTTCGCGGCTCACGACGTACGATCCGGGACAGAAAAATAGCGCAAAAGAAGAAACGTGTCCCAAAATTGATGAAAACGTTCAATTGTGGGCTCTGAAAACAGGCGCAGCCAAGAAGGAGTATTGCCCCAGTCGTAGAGCTCTCGAAGAACTTTCCAACGGTATACTGTGCACCGCGTAACTCCTTACGGATCAAAAGTTATGGGCACCGGAGCGACGGAGACCTGGTCCTAAGCCCCACGCCCTCGGTTTGAGGCCCTGCCTCTACGTGAAGCGAAGTTGTTTTGACCAAGGTGCCATGGGATTTGATAATATAAATGTGATGGATTAGGTTGTCATCCTTTTTGCGGCTCACGATGTACGATCCAGGACGAAAAAATAGCGCAAAAGAAGAAAAGTATCCCGAAACTGATGAAAACGTTCAATTTTGGATTTCGAAAATAGGCATAGCCTAGCAAGCTTGCTGCCCCCATAGTAGAGCTCTCAGAGAGCTTTTCAACGGTATGCTGTGCACCGCGTAACTCCTTACGGATCAAAAGTTATGGGCACCGGACCGACGGAGACCTGGTCCCATGCCCCACGCCCTCGGTTTGCTAGCCCATCCTCTACTTGAAGCGAAGTTTTCTTGCCCAAGGTTCCATGGCATTCGTTAATAGAAATTTGATGGATTAGGTTGTCGTCCTTTTTGCGGCTGACGACGTACGATCCGGGACGAAAAAATAGTGCAAAAGAAGAAAAGTGCCCCGAAACTGATGAAAATGTTCAATTTTTGGCTCCGAAAATAGGTGCAGCCGAGCAGCCTTGCTGCCCTCGTCGTAGAGCTCTCGGAGAGCTTTCCAATGGCATGTTGTGCGACGCGTAACTCTTTACGGATCAAATGTTATGGGCAAAGGAGCGACGAAGACTTGGTCTCAAGCCCCTCACCCTAGGTTTGCGGGCCCAGCCTCTACTTGAAGCGAAGTTGTCTTGCTAAAGGTGCCGTGGGATTCGATAATAGAAATGTGATGGATTAGGTTGTCATCCTTTTCTAGGCTCACGACGTACGTTCCGAGAAGGAAAAACAGCGCAAGAGAAGAAAAGTGTCCCAAAATTGAGGAAAACATTTGATTTTGGGCTTCGAAAAGAGGCGCAACATAGCGGGCTAGTTGCCTACGTCGTAGAGCTCTCGGAGAGCTTTCCAACGTTATATTGTACGCCACGTAACTCCTTACGGATCAAAAGTTATGGGCACCGGAGTGACGGAGACATGGTCCCAAGCCCCACGCCCCTGGTTTGCGGGCCCAGCCTCTATGTGAACTGAAGTTGTCTTGCTCAAGGTGCCGTGGGATTCGATAATAGAAATGTGATCGATTAGGTTGTCATCCTTTTCGCGGCTCACGACGTACGATCCGGGACGGAAAAACAGCGCAAAAGAAGAAAAGTATCCCGAAACTGATGAAAACGTTCAATTTTGGACTTCAAAAATAGGCACAGCCAAGCCGGCTTGCTGCCCTCATAGTAGAGCTCTCGGAGAGCTTTCCAACGGTATGCTGTGCGCCGCGTAACTTCTTACGGATCAAAAGTTATGGGCACGGGAGCGACGGAGACCTGGTCCCACGCCCCCGGTTTGCGGGCCCAGTCTCTACGTGAAGCGAAGTTGTCCTGACAAGGTGTCGTGGGATTCAATAATATAAATGTGATAGATAAGGTTGTCGCCCTTTTCGTGGCTCACGACGTACGATTCGGGACAGAAATGTAGCGCAAAAGAAGAAAAGTGTCCCAAAATTGATAAAAACGTTCAATTTTGGGCTTTGGAAATAGGCATCGTAGAGAAGCCATGCTGCCCGCGTCATAGAGCTCTCGAGGAGCTTTCCAACGATATGCTGTGTACCGCGTAACGCCTTATGGATCAAAAGTTATGGGCACCGGAGCGACGGAGACATGGTCCCAAGCCCCACGCCCCCGGTTTGCGGGCCCAGCCTCTACCTGAAGCGAAGTTGTCTTGCCCAAGGTGCCGTGGGATTCGATAATAAAAATGTTATGGATTAGGTTGTCGTCCTTTTTGCGGCTCACGACGTACGATCCTGGACAGAAAAACAGCACAAAAGAAGAAAAATGTCCCAAAATTGATGAAAACGTTCGATTTTGGGTTCCGAAAACATGCGCAGCCGAGGAGCCTTGCTACCCCAGTCGTAAAGCTCTCGGAGAACTTTCCAACGATATGCTGTGCGCTGCATAACTCCTTACGGATCAAAAGGTATGGGCACCGGAGCAAAGGAGACTTGGTCCCAAGCCCCACGCACTCGGTTTACGGTCCCAGCCTCTACGTGAAGCGAAGTTGTCTTGCCCAATGTGCCATGGGATTAGATAATGAAATGTGATGGATTAGGTTGTCGTCCGTTTCGCGACTCACAACGTACGATCCGGGACGGAAAAACAGCACAAAAGAAGCAAAGTATCCTGAAACTGATGAAAACGTTCAATTTTGGGATTCGAAAACAGGCACAGCCGAGCAGGCTTGATGCCCCCATAGTAGAGCTCTCGGAGAGCTTTCCAACGGTATGTTGTGCGCCGCGTAACTCCTCACGGATCAAAAGTTATATGCACCAGAGCGACGGAGACCTGGTCCCAAGCCCCACGCCTTAAGTTTGCGGGCCCAGCCTCTACTTGATGCGAAGTTGTCTGGCCCAAGGTGTGGTGGGATTCGATAATAGAAATGTGATGGATTAGGTTGTCGTCCTTTTCGCGGCTGACGACGTACGATCCGGGATGAAAAAACAGTGCAAAAGAAGAAAAGTGTCCCGAAACTGATGAAAACATTCAATTTTGGGCTCCGAAAATAGGCATAGCCGAGCAGCCCTACTTCTCTCGTCGTAGAGCTTTCGGAGAGCTTTCCAACGGTATGCTGTGCGATGCGTACCTCCTAACGGATCAAAAGTTATGGGCAAAGGAGCGACGAAGACTTGGTCCCAAGCCCCACGCCCTAGGTTTGCGTGCCCAGCCTCTACTTGAAGCGAAGTTGTTTTGCTCAAGGTGCCATGGGATTCGATAATAGAAATGTGATGGATTAGGTTGTCGTCCTTTTCTAGGCTCACGACGTACGTTCTGAGAAGGAAAAACAGCGCAAGAGAAGAAAAGTATCCCAAAATTGATGAAAACATTTGATTTTGGGCGCAACCGAGCGGGCTTGTTGCCCACGTCGTAGAGCTCTCGGAGAGCTTTCCAACGTTATGTTGTGCGCCGCGTAACTCCTTACGGATCAAAAGTTATGGGCACCGGAGCGACGGAGACATGGTCCCAATCCCCACGCCCCCGGTTTGCAGGCCCAGCCTCTATGTGAAGTGAAGTTGTCTTGCTCAAGGTGCCGTAGGATTCGATAATAGAAATGTGATCGATTAGGTTGTCATCCTTTTTGCAGCTCACGACGTACGATCCGGGACGGAAAAATAGCGCAAAAGAAGAAAAGTATCCCGAAATTGATGAAAACGTTCAATTTTGGGCTTCAAAAACAGGCACAGCCGAGCAGGCTTGCTGTCCCCATAGTAGAGCTCTCAGAGAGCTTTCCAACGGTATGTTATGCACCGCGTAACTCCTTACGGATCCAAAGTTATGGGCACCGGAGCGACGGAGACCTGGTCCCACGCCCCACACCCCCGGTTTGCGGGCCCAGCCTCTACGTGAAGCGAAGTTGTTTTGACAAGGTGGTGTGGGATTCGATAATATAAATGTGATAGATAAGGTTGTCGCCCATTTCATGGCTCACGACGTACGATCCGAGACAAAAAAACAGCGCAAAAGAAGAAAAGTGTCCCAAAATTGATGAAAACGTTCGATTTTGGGCTTTGAAAATAGGTGCAGCAGAGAAGCCTTGTTGCCCGCATCGTTGAGCTCTCGAGGAGCTTTCTAACGATATGATGTGTACTGCGTAACTCCTTATGGATCAAAAGTTATGGGCACTAGAGCGACGGAGACATGGTCCCAAGCCCCACGCCCCCGGTTTGCGGGCCCAGCCTCTACCTGAAGCGAAGTTGTCTTGCCCAAGGTGCCGTAGGATTCGATAATAAAAACATGATGGATTAAGTAGTCGTCCTTTTCGTGGCTCACGACGTACGATCCGGGACAGAAAAACAGCACAAAAGAAGAAAAGTGTCCCAAAATTGATGAAAAGATTCGATTTTAGGCCCTGAAAACAGGCGCAGCCGAGGAACCTTGCTACCCCAGTCGTAGAGCTCACGGAGAACTTTCCAAGGATATGCTGTGCGCCGCATAACTCCTTACGGATCAAAAGTTATGGGCACCGGAGCGAAGGAGACTTGGTCCCAAGCCCCACGCACTCGGTTTACGGTCCCAGCCTCTACGTGAAGCGAAGTTGTCTTGCCCAATGTGCCATGGGATTAGATAATGAAATGTGATGGATTAGGTTGTCGTCCTTTTCGCGGCTCACGACGTACGATCCGGGACGGAAAAACAGCGCAAAAGAAGCAAAGTATCCCGAAACTGATGAAAATGTTCAATTTTGGGCTTCAAAAACAGGCGCAGCCGAGCAGGCTTGATGCCCCCATAGTAGAGCTCTCGGAGAGCTTTCCAACGGTATGTTGTGCGCCGCGTAACTCCTCACGGATCAAAAGTTATGCGCAACGGAGCGACGGAGACCTGGTCCCAAGCCCCTCGCCCTCAATTTGCGGGCCCAGCCTCTACTTGATGCGAAGTTGTCTGGCCCAAGGTACAGTAGGATTCAATAATAGAAATGTGATGGATTAGGTTGTCATCCTTTTCGCGGCTCACGGCGTACGATCTGGGGTGAAAAAACAGTGCAAAGGAAGAAAAATATCCCGAAATTGATGACAACGTTCAACTTTGGGCTCTGAAAATAGGCGCAGCCGAGCAGCCCTGCTTCCCTCATCGTAGAGCTCTCGGAGAGCTTCCCAACGGTATGCTGTGCGACGCGTACCTCCTAACGGATCAAAAGTTATGGGCAAAGGAGCGACGGAGACTTGGTCCCAAGGCCCACGCCCTAGGTTTGCGGGCCCAGCCTCTACTTGAAGTGAAGTTGTCTTACTCAAGGTGCCGTGGGATTCGATAATAGAAATGTGATGGATTAGGTTGTCGTCCTTTTCTAGGCTCACGACGTACGTTCCGAGAAGGAAAAATAGCGGAAGAGAAGAAAAGTGTCCCAAAATTAATGAAAACATTTGATTTTGGGCTTCGAAAAGAGGCGCAACCTAGCGGGCTTGTTGCCCACGTCGTAGAGCTCTCGAAGAGCTTTCCAACGATATGTTGTGCGCCGCGTAACTCCTTACGGATCAAAAGTTATGGGCACCGGAGCGACGGAGACATGGTCCCAAGCCCCACGCCCCCGGTTTGCGGGCCCAGCCTCTATGTGAAGTGAAGTTTTCTTGCTCAAGGTGCCGTGGGATTCAATAATAGAAATGTGATGGATTAGGTTGTCATCCTTTTCGCGGCTCACGACGTACGATCCGGGACGAAAAAACAGCGCAAAAGAAGAAAAGTATCCCGAAACTGATAAAAACGTTCAATTTTGGGCTTCGAAAACAGGCACAGCCCAGCAAGCTGGCTGCCCCCATAGTAGAGCTCTCGGAGAGCTTTCCAACGGTATGCTGTGCACCGCGTAACCCCTTACGGATCAAAAGTTATGGGCACCGAAGCGACGGAGACCTGGTCCCACACCCCACGCCCTCGTTTTACGGGCCCAGCCTCTACTTGAAGCGAAGTTGTCTTGCCTAAGGTGCCATGGGATTCGATAATAGAAATGTGATTGATTAGGTTGTTGTCCTTTTCTCGGCTCACGACGTACGATCAAGGACGAAAAAACATCGCAAAAGAAGAAAAGTATCCCAAAACTGATGAAAACTTTCAATTTTGGGCTTCGAAAAAAAGCACAGCCGAGTAGGCTTGCTGCCCCCATAGTAGAGCTCTCAGAGAGCTTTCCAACGGTATGTTATGCGCAGCGTAACTCTTTACGGATCAAAAGTTATGGGCACTAGAGCGACGGAGACCTAGTCCCAAGCCCCACGCCCTCAGTTTGCGGACCCAGCCTCTACTTGAAGTGAAATTTTTTTGCCCAAGGTGCCGTGGGATTCGATAATTGAAATGTGATGGATTAGGTTGTCGTCGTTTTCGCGGCTGACGACGTACGATCCGGGATGTAAAAACAGTGCAAAAGAAGAAAAGTATACCGAAACTGATAAAAATATTCAATTTTGGACTCCAAAAATAGGCGCAGCTGAGCAGGCTTGCTTCCCCCATCGTAGAGCTCTCGGAGAGGTTTCCAACGGTATGCTGTGCGACGCGTACCTCCTAACGGATCAAAAGTTATGGGCAAAGGAGCGACGGAGACTTGGTCCCAAGGCCCACGCCCTAGGTTTGCAGGCCCAGCCTCTACTTGAAGTGAAGTTGTCTTACTCAAGGTGCCGTGGGATTCGATAATAGAAATGTGATGGATTAGGTTGTCGTCCTTTTCTAGGCTCACGACGTACGTTCCGAGAAGGAAAAATAGCGGAAGAGAAGAAAAGTGTCCCAAAATTAATGAAAACATTTGATTTTGGGCTTCGAAAAGAGGCGTAACCTAGCGGGCTTGTTGCCCACGTCGTAGAGCTCTCGAAGAGCTTTCCAACGGTATGCTGTGCGCCGCGTAACTACTTACGGATCAAAATTTATGGGTACCAGAGAGACGGAGACATGGTCCCAAGCCCCACGCCCCCGGTTTGCTGGCCCAGCCTCTATGTGAAGTGAAGTTGTCTTGCCCAAGGTGTCGTGGCATTCGATAATAGAAATGTGATGGATTAGGTTTTCGTCCTTTTCGCGGCTCACGACATACGATCCGGGATGAAAAAACAGCGCAAAAGAAGAAAAGTATCCCGAAACTGATAAAAACGTTCAATTTTGGGCTCTGAAAATAGGCACAACCGAGCATGCTTGCTGCCCACGGCGTAGAGCTCTCGTAGAGCTTTCCAATAGTATGCTGTGCGCGCCCCGTAACTCCTTACGGATCAAAAGTTATGGACACTAGAGCGACGGATACCTGGTCCCACACCTCACGCCCTCGTTTTACGGGCCCAGCCTCTACTTGAAGCGAAGTTGTCTTGCCTAAGGTGCCATGGGATTCGATAATAGAAATGTGATTGATTAGGTTGTTGTCCTTTTCGCGGCTCACGACGTATGACCCGGGACAGAAAAACAACGCCAAAGAAGAAAAGTGTCCCAAAACTGATGAAAACGTTCGATTTTGGGCTTCAAAAATAGGCACAGCCGAGTAGACTTGCTACCCTCATCGTAGAGCTCTCGGAGAGCTTTCCAACGGTATGCTGTGCACCGCGTAACTCGTTACGGATCAAAAGTTATGGGCACTAGAGCGACGGAGACCTGGTCCCAAGCCCCACGCCCTCAGTTTGCGAGCCCAGCCTCTTCATGAAGCGAAGTTGTCTTGCCAAAGGTGCCGTGGGATTCGATAATTGAAATGTGATGGATTAGGTTGCCGTCCTTTTCGCAGCTGACGACGTACGATCAGGGATGAAAAAACAATGCAAAAGAAGAAAAGCATCACAAAACTGATGAAAACGTTCGATTTTGGGCTTCGAAAATAGGTGAAGTCAAGCAGCCTTGCTGCCCTCGTCGTAGAGCTATCGGGGAGCTTTCCAATGGTATGCTGTGCGCCGCATAACTCCTTACGGATCAGAAGTTATGGGCACCGGAGCGACGGAGACCCGGTCCTAAGCCCCACACCCTCGGTTTACGGGCCCAGCCTCTACGTGAAATAAAGTTGTCTGGCCTAAGGTGCCGTGGGATTCGATAATAGAAATGTGATGGATTAGGTTGTCGTCCTTTTTCACGGCTCACGACGTACGATCCGAGAAGGAAAAAAAGCACAAAATAAGAAAAGTGTCCCAAAACTGATGAAAATGTACGATTTTTGGCTCTGAAAACAAGCGTAGCCGAGCAGGCTAGCTGCCCCCGCTGTAGAGCTCTCGGAGAGCTTTGCAACGGAATGTTTTAAGCCGCGTAAATCCTTAAGGATCAAAAGTTATAGGCGCCGGAGCGACAGAGACCTGGTCCCAAGCCCCACGCCCTCGGTTTGCGGGCCCAGCCTCTATGTGAAGCGAAGTTGTCTTGCTGAGGGTGCAGTGGGATTCGATAATAGAAATTTGATGGATTAGGTTGTCGTCCTTTTCTAGGGTCACGACGTACGATCGGAGAAGAAAAAACAGCTCAAAAGAAGAAAAGTGTCCTAAAACTGATGAAAGCATTCGAGCTCTGAATGCAGGCGCAGCCGAGCAGGCTTACCACCCCCGTCATAGAGCTCTCGGGGAGCTTTCCAACGGTATGTTGTGCGCCACGTAACTCTTTACTGATCAAAAGTTGTGGGCACCGGAGCGACGGAGATATGGTACAAAGCTCCACGCCCTCGGTTTACGGTCCCAGCTTCTATGTGCAGCGAATTTGTCTTGGGCAAGGTGCCGTGGGATTCAATAACATAAATGTGATGGATTTGGTTGTCGTCCTTTTCTAGGTTCACGACGTACGATACGGGAAGGAAAAACAGCGCAAGAGAAGAAAAGTGTCCCAAAACAGATGAAACCATTTGATTTTGGGCTCCCAAAATAGGCGCAGCCAAGCAGGCTTGCTGCCGCCGTCATAGATCTCTCGGAGAGCTTTCCAACGGTATGCTATGTGCCGCGTAACTCGTTACGAATCAAAAGATATGGGCACTTTAGCGACAGAGACATGGTCCCAAGCACTACGCCCTCGGTTTGCGGGCCCAGCCTCTACGTGAAGCGAAGTTGTCTTGCCCAAGGTACCATGGGATTCGTTAAAAGAAATGTGATGGATTACGTTGTCGTCCTTTTCTAGGGTCACGACGTACAATCCAGAAAGGAAAAACAGCGCAAAAGGATAAAAGTGTCCCAAAACTGATGAAAACGTTCGATTTTGGGCTCTGAAAATAGGCGCAACCGAGCAGGCTTGTTGCCCCCGTCGTAGAGCTCTCGGAGAGCTTTCCAACGGTATGCTGTGCGCCGCGTAACTACTTACGGATCAAAATTTATGGGTACCGGAGCGACAGATACCTGGTTACAAGCCCTACGCCCTCGGTTTACGGGCCCAGCCTCTATGTGAAGTGAAGTTTTGATGCCCAAGGTGTCATGGGATTCGGTAATAGAAAAGTGATTGATAAGGTTGTCATCCTTTTCGCGGCTGACGACGTACGATCCGGGATGAAAAAACAGCGCAAAAGAAGAAAAGTGTCCAAAAATTGATGAAAACATTCAATTTTGGGCTACGAAAATAGGCACAGCTGAGCAGACTTGTTGCCCTCATCGTAGAGCTCTCGGAGAGCTTTCCAACGGTATTCTGTGCGCCACGTAATTACTTGCGGATCAAAATTTATGGGTACCGGAGCGACAAATACCTGGTCACAAGCTCCACGCCCACAGTTTACGGGCCCAGCCTCTACGTGAAGTGAAGTTGTCATGCCCAAGGTGTCGTGGCATTCGGTAATAGAAATGTGATTGATAAGGTTGTCGTCCTTTTCGCGGCTGATGACGTACGATCCGGGATGAAAAAACAGCGCAAAAGAAGAAAAGTGTCCAAAAATTGATGAAAACATCTGATTTTGGGCTCCGAAAATAGGCGCAGAGGAGCAGGCTTGCTGCCCCAGTCGTAGAGCTCTCGGAGAGCTTTCCAACGGTACGCTGTGTATCGTGTAACTCCTTACTGATCAAAAGTTATGGGCAAAGAAGCGACGGAGACCTGGTCCCAAGCCCCACACCCCCGGTTTGTGGGCCCAACCTCAACGTGAAGGGAAGTTGTCTTGCCCAAGGTGCCGTGGGATTCGATAATAGAAATGTGATGGATTAGGTTGTCGTCCTTTTCTAGGCTCACGACGTACGATCCGAGATGGAAAAACAGCGCAAAAGAAGAAAAGTGTCCTAAAGCTAATGAAAACGTTCAATTTTGGGCTCCAAAAATAGGCGCAGTCGAGCAGCCTTGCTGCCCTCATCGTAGAGCTCTCGGAGAGCTTTCCAACGGCATGCTGTGCGACGCGTAACTCCTTACGGATCAAAAGTTATGGGCAGGGGGGCAACGTAGACTTGGTCCCAAGCCCCACGCCCTAGGTTTGTGGGCCCAGCCTCTACTTGAAGCGAAATTGACTTGCCCAAGGTGTCGTGGGATTCAATAATAGAAATGTGATGGACTAGGTTGTCGTTCTTTTCTAGGCTCATGACGTACAATCCGGGAAGGAAAAACAGCGCAAGAGAAGAAAAGAGGCGCAGCCGAGCGGTCATGTTGCTCCCATCGTAGAGCTCTCGGAGAGCTTTCCAACGATATTTTGTGCGCCGCGTAACTCCTTACGAATCAAAAGTTATGGGTACCGGAGCGACGAAGACATGGTCCCAAGCCCCACGCCCCCGGTTTGCGGGCCCAGCTTCTACGTGAAGCAAAGTTTTCTTGCCCAAGGTGACGTGGGATTCAATAATAGAAATGTGATGGATTAGGTTGTAGGCCTTTTTGCAGCTCACGACGTACGATCCGGGACAAAAAAATAGCGCAAAAGAAGAAAAGTGTCCCAAAATTGATGAAAACAGGCACATTAGAGAGGGCTTGCTGCCCCCATCATAGAGCTCTCGGAGAGCTTTCCAACGGTATGTTATGCGCCTCATAACTCCTTACGGATCAAAAGTTATGGGCACCGAAGCGACGGAGACTTGGTCCCAAGCCCCACGCCCTCAGTTTGCGAGCCCAGCCTCTACTTGAAGCGAGGTTTTTTTGCCCAAGGTGCCATGGGATTCGATAATAGAAATGTGATGGATTAGGTTATTGTCCTTTTCGCGGCTGACGACATATGATCAGGGATGAAAAAACAGTGTAAAAGAAGAAAAGTATCCCGAAACTGATGAAAACGTTCGAGTTTTGGCCCTAAAAACAGGCGCAGCCGAGCAGCCTTGCTGCCCTTGTCGTAGAACTGTCGGAGAGCTTTCCAACGGTATGCTGTGCGCCGCCTAACTCCTTACGGATCAAAAGTTATGGGCACCAGAGCGACAGAAACCTAGTCCAAAGCCCCACGCCCTCGGTTTGCGGGCCCAGCCTCTACAGGAAGCGAAGTTGTCTGGCTCAAGGTGTAATACCCGAGCCCGGAATGTGAATTTTCGTTGTTTATTATTTTGAAAATTTTATTTCCTTAAATTCTTTGTGAATTAACTGTTAATTTCTCGCCGTCGCAACGTGCATTGCATTTAAGGAGCGATAGCTAGATAACGATTTTCAGTCCTCAACAAATAGTGAAACTAGTAATTAGATGACTTAAATTTTATATTTTAAATATTGCTAGCTTTAATTGAACTTACCATAGCTGAAACGGCTTTAAAATGCGCGAAATAGGGGCCTTTGACCAAGTTTTTAAGTAGTTTGACTTAGCCTTGACCAACTTTGACCATTTGACCCTTATATAAGCTAAAAACTAAGCAAAATAAAAAAAAAGATCAGCAGCAAAACAGAACCATAGCTGGCCGAAACAAGAGAGAAAGAAAAAAAAAATATTCAACCTTCCAATCGATCAATCTTCGCGTGAGCTCGTGCGGGGTGATTTCCAAGGCAACCAACGTTGTTTTCCTAGCGACTAGGAGTACCTAAGGTGAGGGAAGCATGTTATTTGCGCATTTATACGTTGTGTTAGTTAACTTTGTCAAATTTTAGATTTATCCGTAGATCGTTATTTAAAGCGATTTGATGCTTCTAGAATGTTCCTTAGCATTTGTAGAACATGTATTTATGGCTTTGTAACATTTTCTGTGGTTAAATGTTGTGATTTCAACTTGAATTGTGGAATGAATAGTGTTTTGTGAATAGTAAAACCTTGAAATGTTGAAGTTGCGCTGTTATGCTTTCCGTTGATGTAGAAATGTGCTAGGTATGCTAGAATGCTAAAATGTGTGGTTTGTTTGGGTTGCGTAGAGGAAAAAATGAGAATTAAGCCTTTGGGAAAGTCGGGGTCGTTTCGGTCGACTTTTGCATTTCTTCGTTTTGCGTGTTGGCATTGCTTCGGGAAGCCATGGAAGCACTTTTGGTGCGATTATGGCGTTGGTTGGGTGTTTGGTTGTTGTAGTTGTAGTTCAAACGAGAAAGGGGAAAATCGGGGCTTTGCGCGAGTTCTAGGGTAAAGTAAGGTTTTGGGGTCTTTAGACGTGCCTTATGGTGACCTAGGAGGGTTGGCGAAGTCGGTTTCCAGAACTCGTGGCTCGTTTGGAAATGGTAGCATTTTGATAGTTGGGGCCGATTTGTGTTTTGTGTGTTTACTTGTCTTTATGCTTATAGAATGCTTAGAATTACTTGAATTACTTGTTTGAGTTGTTTTGGATTGAATTGCTTATCAAATTGCTGCTATTGCGTGCGAGAGTAACCTACTTTGTTATTCTCCCACGTGTGGCTTTATCGCTTGTTTATCGCTTGTTTATCGCTTGTTTATTGTCTTGTATCGAGTCTTGCATTGCATAGTGTCTCGCGCGTGAGTGATGGGCCTCTCTGGGTAGCCTTGGGTTGCCAGTGTTGGTTGCTCTAGCTCCGCTGCTATTCCCTTTCTCGCTTGGGTTGCCTCCCAGGGAGATTTGGGTCGTAGGATTGATGGATACTTCCGGAGTATTCCAAACTGGTGTTATAAGGTGGTTTTGGGCCGGCGCGTCGTCATCGAATTTGTGTTTGAAAGTTGCTCGTGAAAAGAGTATCGTATCCTTTGATTGAGTGTTTGCAGCTTTAGATACTTGCCTTGCTTTATTATTGGCTTTGGTTGTATCTTTATATGATTTGTATGTATTGCTTGGCTAATTGCATTGCATACTCCTCTCATCTCCGTCCTTGAGACCAATTGCCCTCGCTGAGCAATAGTTTTTGCTCATTCCTCTCTATACTATGTTTTTACAGGAGTAGTTGAGGCAGACCCTCTCGAGGTAATTGAGGATGAGGAGCAGGTGGAGGTGTTTCCGTGATAGCACTTACCTGCTTTGCTGGTGGTTGGTTACCAGTTTTGTGCAAACCTTGTTGTTATGTATATTGCGTGAAGGACGCTTAATTTTGAGGCTTGTAGCTTTGTATGTATTTTCCTATTTTGAGACCTTTAATGGTCTTATGTTGTAATGGATTAAAGTTGTAATGTTGTAACTTGTACCCTGATGACTAGTGAAGAAATGCATGCTAATGGCTAATGGTTTAGTGGCATAAGTACTTGTGTAGTATGCATATCATTTTTGGTTTGGAAAGTTGGATAATAAGGAATGTATGTTTTATAGAAAGTTGGCTTGTTTTGATTATGTTATAGCTTTCGCAAGTATTATATTGTTTTTAGGGTTTTCGGATCGTCCGCGGTACAGAGGAGACTCCGTCCGTGTGTCGGGTCCGGGCTTGGCCTTTTGCGGGGTCGGGTCGGGGCGTGACACAAGGTGCCGTGGGATTCGACAATATAAATATGATGGATTAGGTTGTCGTCCTTTTCGTGACTCACGACGTACGGTCCGGGATGGAAAAACAGCGCAAAAGAAGAAAAGTATCCTAAAACTGATGAAAACGTTTGATTTTGGCCTTTGAAAACAGGCGCAGCCGAGCAGGCTTGCTGCCCCCGTAGTAGAGCTCTCGAAGAACTTTCCAACGGTATGCTGTGCGCCGCGTAACTCCTTACAGATCAAAAGTTACGGGCACCGGAGAGATGAAAACCTGGTCCTAAGCCCCACGCCCTCAGTTTTCGGGCCCAGCCTATAGTGAAGTGAATTTGTCTTGCCCAGGGTGACGTGGAATTCGATAATAGAAATGTGATGGATTAGGTTGTCGTCCTTTTCTAGGCTCACGACGTACGATCTGGGAAGGAAAAATAGGGCAAAAGAAGAAAAGTCTCCCAAAGCTGATGAAAATGTACGATTTTGGGCTCTGAAAACAAGTACAGCCGAGCAGGCTCGCTGTCCCCTCTGTAGAGCCCTCGGAGAGCTTTCCAACCGTATGTTGTGAGCAGCGTAAATCCTTACGGATCAAAAGTTATGGGCACCGGAGCGACGGAGACTTGGTTCTAAGCCCCACGCCCTCGGTTTATGGGCCCAGCCTCTAGTGAAGCGAAGTTGTCTTGCCTAGGGTGCCGTGGGATTCGATAATAGAAATGTGATGGATTAGGTTGTCGTCCTTTTCTTGGCTCACGACGTACGATCCGGGAAGAAAAAACAGCGCAAGAGAAGAAAAGTGTCCCAAAATTGATGAAAACATTCAATTTTGGGCTCCCAATACAGGCGCGATCGAGCAGGCTTGCCGCCCCCGTCGTAGAGCTCTCGAGAGCTTTCCAACTGTATGTTGTGCGCCACGTAAATCTTTACGGATCAAAAGTTGTGGGCACCGGAGCGACGGAGACATGGTACGAAGCTCCACGCCCTAGGTTTACGGGCCCAGCTTCTATGTGCAGCGAATTTGTCTTGGCCTAGGTGCCGTGGGATTCGATAATAGAAATTTGTAGGATTTGGTTGTCTTCCTTTTCTAGGCTCACGACGTACGGTCCGGGAAGGAAAAACAGCGCAAGAGAATAAAGGTGTCCCAAAACTGATGAAAACATTTGATTTTCGGCCCCCAAAATTGGCGCAGCCGAGCAGGCGTGCTGCCTCCGTCGTAGAGCTCTCGGTGAGCTTTCCAACGGTATGATGTGCGCAATGTAACTACTTACGTATAAAAAGTTATGGGCACCGGAGCGACAGAGACCTGGTCCCAAGCCCTACGCCCTCGGTTTGTGGGCCCATCCTCCACGTGAAGCGAAGTTGTCTTGCCAACGGTGCCTTGGGATTCGATAATAGAAATGTGATGGATTAGGTATTCGTCCTTTTCGTGGCTCACGACGTACGGTCCGGGATGGAAAAACTGTGCAAAATAAGAAAAGTATCCTGAAACTGATGAAAACGTTCAATTTTGGGCTTTGAAAATAGGAGCAGCCTAGCAGGCTTGTTACCCCCGTAGTAGAGCTCTCGAAGAGCTTTCCAACAGTATGCTGTGCGCCACGTAACTCCTTACAAATCAAAAGTTATGGGCACCGGAGAGACGGAGACCTGGTCCCAAGCCCCACGCCCTCAGTTTTCGGGCCCAGCCTCTAGTGAAGTGAAGTTGTCTTGCCCAAGGTGTCGTGGGATTCGATAATAGAAATGTGATGGATAAGGTTGTCGTCCTTTTCTAGGCTTACAACGTACGATCTGGGAAGGAAAAACAGGGTAAAAGAAGAAAAATGTCCCAAATTTGTTGAAAACGTTCGATTTTGGGCTCCGAAAACAAGCACAGCCGAGCAAGCTCGCTGCCCCTTCTGTAGAGCTCTCGGAGAGCTTTCCAACGGTATGTTGTGAGCAGCGTAAATCCTTACGGATCAAAAGTTATGGGCATCGGAGCGACGGAGACCTGGTCCCAAGCCCCCACGCCCTTGGTTTGCGGGCCCTGCCTCTAGTGAAGCGAAGTTATCTTGCCCAGGGTACCATGGGATTCGATAATAGAAATGTGATGGATTAGGTGGTCGTCCTTTTCTAGGCTCACGACGTACGATCTGGGAAGAAAAAACAACGCAAGAGAAGAAAAGTATCCCAAAATTGATGAAAACATTCAATTTTGGGCTTCCAATACAGGCACAGCCGAGCAGGCTTGTTGCCCCCATCGTAGAGCTCTCGAGAGCTTTCCAACGGTATGTTGTGCGCCACGTAACTCTTTACGGATCAAAAGATGTGGGCACCGAAGCGACGGAGACATGGTACGAAGCTCCACGCCCTCGGTTTACGGGCCCAGCTTGTACGTGCAGCGAATTTGTCTTGGCAAAAGGTGCCGTGGAATTCGATAATAGAAATGTGAAGGTTTTGGTTGTCGTCCTTTTCTAGACTCACGACGTACAATCCGGGAAGGAAAAACAGCGCAAGAGAAAAAAAGTGTCCCAAAATTGATGAAAACATTCAATTTTCGGCTCCCAAAATAGGCACAGCCGAGTAGACGTGCTACCGCCGTCGTAGAGCTCTCGGTGTGCTTTCCAACGGTATGCTGTGCGCAATGTAACTACTTACAGATCAAAAGTTATGGGCACCGGAGCGACAGAAACTTGGTCCCAAGCCCCACACCCTCGGTTTGCGGGCCCAGCCTCTACGTGAAGCGAAGTTGTCTTGCCCAAGATGCCCTGGGATTCGATAATAGAAATGTGATGGATTAGGTATTCGTTCTTTTCGCGGCTCACGACGTACGATCCGGGATGGAAAAACAGTGCAAAAGAAGAAAAGTATCCTGAAACTAATGAAAACGTTCGATTTTGGGCTTTGAAAACAGGCGCAGCTGAGCAGGCTTGCTGCCCCCGTAGTAAAGCTCTCGAAGAGCTTTCCAACGGTATGCTGTGCGCCACGTAACTCCTTACATATCAAAAGTTATGGGCACCGGAGAGACGGGGACCTGGTCCCAAGCCCCACGCCCTCAGTTTCCGGGCCCAGCCTCTACTGAAGTGAAGTTGTCTTGCCCAGGGTGCCGTGGGATTCGATACTAGAAATGTGTTGGATTAGGTTGTCGTCCTTTTCTAGGCTCACGACGTACGATCCGGGAAGGAAAAACAGCGAAAAGGAAGAAAAGTCTCCCAAAACTGATGAAAACGTAAGATTTTGGGCTCTGAAAACAAGCGCAGCCGAGCAGGCTCACTGCCCCCACTGTAGAGCACTCGGAGAGCTTTGCAACGGTATGTTGTGAGCCGCGTAAATCCTTACCGATCAAAAGTTATGGGCACCGGAGCGACGGAGACTTGGTCCCAAGCCCCACGCCCTTGTTTGCGGGCCCAGCCTCTATGTGAAGCGAAGTTGTCTTACCCAGGGTGCCGTGGGATTCAATAATAGAAATGTGATGGACTATGTTGTCGTCCTTTCCAACGGTATGTTGTGCGCCACGTAACTCTTTACGGATCAAAAGTTGTGGGCGCCGGAGCGACGGAGACATGGTACTAAGCTCCACGCCCTCGGTTTACGGGCCCAGCTTCTACATGCAACGAATTTGTCTTGGGCAAGGTGCTGTGGGATTCGATAATAGAAATGTGATGGATTTGGTTGTCGTCCTTTTCTAGGCTCACAACGTACGATCCGGGAAGGAAAAACAGCTCATGAGAAGAAAAGTGTCCCAAAAATGATGAAAACATTCAATTTTGGGCTCCAAAAATAGGCACAGTTGAGCAGGTTTGCTGCCGCCGTCGTACAGCTCTCGGAGAGCTTTCCCACGGTATGCTGTGCACCGCGTAACTCCTTACGAATGAAAAGTTAATGGGCATCTGAGCGATGGAGACATAGTCCCAAGCCCCACGCCCTCGGTTTGCGGGTCCAGCCTCTACGTGAAGCGAAGTTGTCTTGCCCAAGGTGCCATGGCATTTGATAATAGAAATGTGATGGATTACGTTGTCGTCCTTTTCTAGGCTCACGACATACGATCTAGGAAGGAAAAACAGCGCAAGAGAAGAAAAGTGTCCCAAAACTGATGAAAATGTTTGATTTTGGGCTCCGAAAATAGGCACCCGAGCAAGCTTGTTGCCCCCGTCGTAGAGCTCTCGGTGAGCTTTCCAACGGTATGCTGTGCGCAACATAACTACTTACGGATCAAAAGTTATGGGCACCGGAGCGACAGAGACCTGGTCCCAAGCCCCACGCCCTCGGTTTGCGGGCCCAGCCTCTATGTGAAGCGAAATTGTTTTGCCCAAGGTGCCATGGGATTCGATAATAAAAATGTGATGGATTAGGTTGTCGTCCTTTTCGCGGCTCATGACGTACGTTCCGGGAAGGAAAAACAGCGCAAGAGAAGAGTGTCCCAAAACTAATGAAAACATTTGATTTTGGGCTCTGAAAACAGGCGCAGCCGAGTAGGCTTCTTGCCCCTGTCATAGAGCTCTCGGAGAGCTTTCCAATGGTATGCTGTGCGCCACGTAACTACTTACGGATAAAAATTTATGGGTACCAGAGCGACAGATACCTGGTCACAAGCCCCACGCCCTCGATTTATAGGCCCAGCCTCTACGTGAAGTGAAGTTGTCATGCCCAAGGTGTCATGGGATTTAGTAATAGAAATGTGATTGATAAGGTTGTCGTCCTTTTCGCGGCTGATGACGTACGATCCGGGATAAAAAAAAACAGCGCAAAAGAAGAAAAGTGTCCAAAAATTGATGAAAACATCCGATTTTGGGCTCCGAAAACATGGGCAAAGGAGCAGGCTCACTACCCCTATTGTAGAGCTCTCGGAGAGCTTTTCAACGGTATGTTGTGCGTCGTGTAAGTCCTTAAGGATCAAAAGTTATGGGCAAATGAGCGACGGAGACTTGGTCCCAAGTCCCATGCCCTAGGTTTGTGGGCCCAGCCTCTACTTGAAGCGAAGTTGTCTTGCCCAAGGTGCCGTGAGATTCGATAATAGAAATGTAATGGATTTGGTTGTCGTCCTTTTCTAGGCTCATGACATACGATCCGGGAAGGAAAAACAGCGCAAGAGAAGAAAAGTGTTCCAAAACTGATGAAAATGTTCAATTTTGGGCTCCGAAAATAGGCGCAGCTGAGCGGGCTTGTTGCCCCCATTGTAGAGCTCCCGGGGTACTTTCCAACGATATGTTGTGCGCCGCGTAACTCCTTACGGATCAAAAGTTATGGGCACCGGAGCGACGGAGACATGGTGCAAAGCCCCACGCTCCCGGTTTGCCGGCCCAGCCTCTACGTGAAGCGAAGTTGTCTTGCCCAAGGTGCCGTGGGATTCGATAATAGAAATGTGATGGATTAGGTTGTCGTCCTTTTCGCAGCTCACGACGTACGATCTGGGATAGAAAAATAGCACAAAAGTAGATAAGTGTCCCAAAATTGATGAAAACGTTCGATTTTGGGCTCTGAAAACAGGCACACCAGAGAAGGCTTGCTGCCCCCGTCATAGAGCTCTCGGAGAAATTTCCAACAGTATGCTGTGCACCGCGTAACTCCTCACGGATCAAAACTTATGGGTACCGGAGCGACGGAGACCTGGTCCCAAGCCACACGCCCTCGGTTTACGGGTCCAACCTCTACATGAAGCGAAGTTGTCTTGACCAAGGTGCCATGGGATTCGATAATAGAAATGTGATTGATTAGGTTGTCGTCCTTTTCTTGGCTCACGACGTACGATCCGGGACGAAAAAACAACGCAAAAGAAGAAAAATATCCCGAAACTGATGAAAACGTTCAATTTTGGGCTTCCAAAACAAGCACAGCCGAGCAGGCTTATAGCCCCCGTAGTAGAGCTCTCGGAGAGCTTTCCAACGGTATGTTGTGCACCACGTAACTCCTTATGGATCAAGAGTTATGGGCACCAGAACGACGGAGACCTGGTCCTAAGCCCCACACCCTCAGTTTGTAGGCCCAGCTTCTACTTGAAGCTAAGTTTTTTTGCACAAGGTGCCGTGGGATTCGATAATAGAAATGTGATGGATTAGGTTGTCGTACTTTTCGCAGCTGACGACGTACGATCCGGGATGAAAAAATAGTGCAAAAGAAGAAAAGTGTCCCGAAACTGATGAAAACGTTCGATTTTGGGCTGCAAATGTCACGCCCCAACCCGGCCTATAAAGGTTAGACTAGGGTGTGAACTAAACGTTCAGGTCGCGTCACATACTTAACCGTTTATGAAGATTTAACACTTATCGTTTTAGTCTAAACTCCAAAGTTTTCCGAAAAATCGGCAGCATAACGGCTGTAATTGGACTCTTTGGTTTGGCCTAATTCTCTAAACGCCTCAACTTTTTCCAATCTTGATTTCGTTTCCAACTAGGATTACCATTTAACATCAATTGAATTGCCTATTGGTTATTTCAACGTCTCGTTAGATTTATAACCTAGGATGATGCTATGTCTCGTTTGTTTGTTTATCCTCGTTACAAAAGTACCTGTTGATCTTAGCTTAATAGCGAGAACCTGTTTAAGGTTTGGATGGTTCATCTTACTTCGCCCTTACCTAATACTTTATAATCCTATTATAGCTACTAGCGGTAATAAAAGCAAAACGACCATAGTAGTATCTAGTGTTTGTCTAGAAATATCAGTACAAACCAAAATTAGATCCCAAATTACAACGGGGGTCTTTTACATTACAACATTAGCAACATGAAAGAAACAGTCTTCAAGTAGCATAAAGTTCACAAGTAGCCATAATCACGAAAAGCACACAAACAGGCAATCATTCCAAGGATTCATCGTTAGGCACACCGTCCTCGGGTACCTGTTCGGGATCTTCTTCACCTGAGATGATAAAAGAGGGTGAGTCCTTATGAACTCAGCGAGGGGGAACGAGAAATAGGTTTTGAAACTCATTTTCCGGTTCAACTTATGAAAATCCTTTGTAAGCATGAATATAACAATAATATAAGTACAGGAACTGGAATACCGGTCTTTCCTCCCCGAGATTCTCTAGGAACCAAGCGAGAGTACTTATACACATAGTAAAAAAAGGATACAGTGAACTTTTGCTCTCAGATCAGTTGTTGCGGCCGACTTTAAATCATCCCCTTAACACGCCAGGTGGGTGTACTCTGGATGTACCCCGAAATCCTACGACCCAACTCTCCGAGGAAGTCTAGCCCCCAAGCGAGAGAGGGAATGGAACAGTGGTAGTCACAGGTGCACCGACAAGCCCGATGCCGGCCGGGGTGCGTGATAGCTACCACGCCGACAGGAAAGGTTGCAACCTTGTATGCAGTGCACATTTATGACATTAACATATCACGTTAGGAGGACAACAAAGTAGGTTGCCTTCGGACAGTCATAAGATTGCACATTCACAAGTAAACAAGCAGGGCACGATAAGACAAATAATTTCACTTGAAGGCATATAGAGTTATATGAACATTAAACGGGCAGCCATGTAACACATGTAAATCATGCCATATAACTCAATTCAAAGTCCACGTAATCAAGTGATAGGATTATTCAACATGCAACAACATCTACGTGGGTTCGGGTGCAAGAAAAGCCTATTTGTCAACATGCAATTATCAAAATCACATTTGAGGTTATAAGGCAGCTACGGGCAGCCTACTAAACATATAATTCCACACAATATCCAAATGATCAACACTTAGCTAAACTACCTAGTCATTAGGGTTTCCATTTCGTGCATATTCGTGCAATTTGAGCCTCAAACCAACTCAAAGTCAATCTCAAGCCATGCATCATTTAATTCAAAATCCTCAAACATTCAAAACAGTCCACACAACATTCCAAAGCTACAATCCCAAGCATTTAATTCAACAAGAGGAGTCACAACAATTTATCAAAGCATAACACTAAGTGAAACCCTTACTGCAATAGGCTGTTTTCTCACAATCATTAAGATAAGCAAAAAATCTCCTATTCCAGTGAATAAGATGTCAAATTAAAGCTTAAGAAGTGAAATAAAATCAGGAACAAACCTTGCATCAGTTCAGGATTATTAGATATAACCGAAACAGTGGGATAGCACAAAACTGTCCAGATTTGCACACATTTCGATAATTGACGTTTTTGAGGTCCTTAGGGTCAGATTTAGCCTTAGTCCATTTCTGAAAAAAATGTCTAGAACTGAAAAATCTAGCAGCACACCCAATTGCATGCATTTTGGACATCATTTACTAAGTCAAATCAGGTTCGTTCTACAAGGTCAGTGCATCTGTCAAAACCTGTTTCATTTTTCCAGATTTCCAGATTTCCAGATTTGGACACATTTTAAAGATTTGCTATTTTGAGGACCTTAGAGTCAAAATTAGCTTTGGCCTATTTCTGAAAAAAAATGTTCAAAACTAACCAAACTAGTCACCTACCAATTTTCATGCATTTTCAACATCATTTTCCTAGCTAAACTTACCTCGAAACAAACTGGTCAGAGAGTTGTCAACAATCCGACTTCACCTATCATCACTTTCAAGCCAAGATCTTGCCATGCATGGTTGCAAAAGCTTATGAACGAACATATAACTCAAGTACAGAAGAAAAGACATACTTTAATGAGCATGCATGTGGATTTTTGAAGGATTTTCAAAAAAATTTAGCCCTCACCTTAGCAAACAACCAAGAAGATGCACAAAAACTTGTTGAAGCTCAAATCTCTAGCCTAGTGATCAATCTCTTAGTACATGCATGAGGTTAGAACAAGAAGAAAAGAAATGGAAGCTAAGAAACTTACTTAGGGCCGAAATGAAGGCTTCAAAGGGCATGCATGTGTGATTTTCGAACTCTAGCTAGTTTGGTTGAGCTTCTTCGATGGTTGCTTGTCTTGATGCACCAAGAATTGATGAAGATGAGCAAGGGATGGTGAGAACTCAGCCAAGGCCGAGAGAGAGAGAGGGAAAATGAGAGGGAGAGAGAGAGAAATGTGAGAGGAAAGAAGAAATGACAAAAAAATGAAGGCCTTTGCAATTTTTGATGAGCATGTTCGGCCTTGAGCTTGATGAATCAGATTTTTGTGTCTTCAAGGTGGGATTTAAAAATGCTAGCATGGGCATGAAGCTTTTGGTCGAGCAAGGTAGGAATTTGAGGTGGTATTGAGCAAATTTTTTAAGCATTGATAAGTGTTTTTGTGTCATAACTTGTCTAGAATCAATTGAATTTAGCATGCATGCAAAGAGACCTCCTAGTGGTCGGCCAAGGCTACACAAATTCTGAATTTTTGTCATCTTTGAGCATTATTTTAATTGTGTCTTGAAAGTGCAAAAAGAATAAGGAATAAAGAATAAGGATTGTCTAGAGTTTAGTGAATTTTTGTCTTCTAGTGAGTTGAATTAGGATTATAATATTGATAGTGGATTTTGTAGGATTGTTTAATAGCCTAAATGAATGCACGTAATTCAATGCAATGCACGTAAATTGAGGTACGACTCTTAAACCTAGGTTAGGACATGCAATTCAAGGTTAGGGCACACAAAATGAGATAACGCACACAAATCGAGGTCGGGCACGTATATCTGGGTATCGCACGTCAGTCGGGGATTAGGGCACCCTATTATAGGTCAAGGCACGTATGACGAGGTATGCACAAAAACCAAGACATGACACGTAATCCAAGGTCAGTCATATAATTAGGGGTCTATGACACGCAAATCGAGATATGACACGTTATTCAGGGTCGGGCCTCACAGCAAAAATAGGCGCAGCCGAGCAACCTTGCTGCCCTCGTCGTAGAGCTATCGGAGAGCTTTCCAACGGTATGCTGTGCGCCGAGTAACTCCTTACAGATCAAAAGTTATGGGCACCGAAGCGACGGAGACCCGGTCCCAAGCCCCACGCCCTCGGTTTGGAGGCCCAGCCTCTACGTGAAGCGAAGTTGTCTGGCCCAAGGTGCCGTGGGATTCAATAATAGAAATGTGATGGATTAGGTATTCGTCCTTTTCGCGGCTCACGACGTACGGTCCGAGATGGAAAAATAGTGCAAAAGAAGAAAAGTATCCCGAAACTGATGAAAACGTTCGATTTTGGGCTTTGAAAACAGGCGCAGCCGAGCAGGCTTGCTGCCCCCGGAGTAGAGCACTCGAAGAGCTTTCCAACGGTATGCTGTGCGCCGCGTAACTCCTTACAGATTAAAAGTTATGGGCACCGGAGAGACGGAGACCTGGTCCCAAGCCCCACGCCTTCAGTTTCCGGGCCCTGCCTCTAGTGAAGTGAAGTTGTCTTGCCTAGGGTGCCGTGGGATTCGATAATAGAAATATGATGGATTAGGTTGTCGTCATTTTCTAAGCTCACGAAGTACGATCCGGGAAGGAAAAACAGGGCAAAAGAAGAAAAGTCTCCCAAAACTGATGAAAACGTATGATTTTGGGCTCTGAAAACAAGCGCAGCCGAGCAGGCTTGCTACCCCCACTGTAGAGCTCTCGGAGATCTTTCCAACAGTATGTTGTGAGCAGCGTAAATCCTTACGAATCAAAGGTTATGGGCACCGGAGCTATGGAGACCTGGTCCCAAGCCCCACGCCCTCGGTTTGCGGGCCCAGCCTCTAGTGAAGCGAAGTTGTCTTGCCCAGGGTGTCGTGGGATTCGATAATAGAAATGTGATGGATTAGGTTGTCGTCCTTTTCTAGGCTCACGACGTACGATCCGGGAAGAAAAAACAGCGCAAAACAAGAAAAGTGTCCCAAAATTGATGAAAACATTCAATTTTGGGTTCCCAATACAAGTGCGGCCGAGCAGGCTTGTCGCCCCCGTCGTAGAGCTCTTGAGAGCTTTCCAACGGTATCTTGTGCGCCACGTAACTCTTTACGGATCAAAAGTTATGGGCACCAGAGCGACGGAGACATGGTACGAAGCTCCACGCCCTCGGTTTACGGGCCCAGTTTCTACGGGCAACGAATTTGTCTTGGCCAAGGTGCCGTACGAAGCTCCTCACCCTCGGAGACATGGTACAAAATTGATTTGGTTGTCGTCGTTTTCTAGGCTCACGACGTACGATCCGGGAAGGAAAAATAGCGCAAGAGAAGAAAAGTATCCCAAAACTGATGAAAACATTCGATTTTCGGCTCCCAAAATAGGCGTAGCCGAGCACGTGTGCTTCCGCCGGCGTAGAGCTCTCGGTGAGCTTTCTAACGGTATGCTGTGCGCAACGTAACTACTTACGGATCAAAAGTTATGGGCACCGGAGCGATAGAGACCTGGTCCCAAGCCCCATGCCCTTGGTTTGCGGGCCCATCCTCTACGTGAAGCGAAGTTGTCTTGCCCAAGGTGCCATGGGATTCGATAATAGAAATATGATGGATTAGGTTGTCGTTCTTTTCACGGCTCACGACGTACGATCCGGGAAGCAAAAATAGCGCAAGAGAAGAAAAGTGTCCCAAAACTAATAAAAACGTTCGATTTTGGGCTCCAAAAACAGGCACAGCTGAGCAGGCTTGTTAACTTCGTCGTAGAGCTCTCGAAGAACTTTCCAACGGTATGTTGTGCGCCATGTAACTACTTACGGATCCAAATTTATGGGTACAGGAGCGACAGATACCTGGTCACATGCCCCATGCCCTCGGTTTACCGGCCAAGCCTCTACGTGAAGTGACGTTTTCATGCCCAAGGTATCGTGGGATTCGGTAATAGAAATGTGATTGATAAGGTTGTCGTCCTTTTCGTGGCTGACGATGTACGATCCGGGATGAAAAAATAGCGCAAAAGAAGAAAAGTGTCCAAAAATTGATGAAAACATTCGATTTTAGGCTCCGAAAACACACGCAGGGGATGAAGTTTGCTGCCCCCGTCGTAGAGCTCTCGGAGAGCTTTCCAACGGTATGCTGTGCGTCGTGTAACTCCTTACGAATCAAAAGTTATGGGCAAATGAGCGACGGAGACCTGGTCCCAGGCCCCACGCCCCCGGTTTGCGGGCCCAGCCTCTACGTGAAGGGAAGTTGTCTTGCCCAAGGTGTCGTATGATTCGATAATATAAAAATAATGGAGTAGGTTGTGGGTCTTTTCTAGGCTGACGACGTACGATCCGGGATGAAAAAACAGTGTAAAAGAAGAAAAGTGTCCCAAAACTAATGAAAACGTTCGATTTTGGGCTCCGAAAACAGGCGTAGACAAGCAAGCTTGCTACCCCCATCGTAGAGCTCTCGAAGAAATTTCCAACGGTGTGCTATGCGATGCATAACTCCTTACGGATCAAAAGTTATGGGCACTGGATCGACGGAGACCTGGTCCCAAGCCCCACGCCCCCGGTTTGCGGGCCCAGCCTCTACTTGATGCGAAGTTGTCTTGCCCAAGGTGCCATGGGATTCGATAATAGAAATGTGATAGATTAGGTTGTCATCCTTTTCTAGGCTCACAATGTACGATCCGGGACGTAAAAAGAACGCAAAAGAAGAAAAGTGGCCCGAAACTAATGAAAACGTTCGATTTTGGGCTTCGAAAACAAGTTCAGCCAAGCATTCTTGCTTCCCCGTTGTAGAACTCTAGGAGAGCTTTCCAACGGTAAGCTGTGAGCCACGTAAATCCTTTCGGATCAAAAGTTATGGGCACCAGAGCGACGGAGACCTAGTCCCAAGCCCTACGCCCTCGGTTTGCGGGCCCATCCTCTACGTGAAGCGAAGTTGTCTTGCCCAAGGTACCGTGGGATTCGATAATAGAAATGTGATGGATTAGGTTGTCGTCCTCTTCACTGCTCACGACATATGATCTAGGATGAAAAAATAGAGCAAAAGTAGAAAAGTTTCCCTAAACAGATGAAAACATTTGATTTTAGGCTCCGAAAATAGGTGCAGCCGAGAAGGCTTGCTACCCCTGTCGTAGAGCTCTCGAAGAGCTTTCCAATGGTATGCTGTGCGCCGCATAACTCCTTGAGGATCAAAAGTTATGGGCACCGGAGCGACAGATACCTGGTCACAAGCCCCACGGCCTAGGTTTGTGGGCCCAACCTCTACGTGAAGTGAAGTTGTCATGCCCAAGGTGTCATGGGATTCGTTAATTGAAATGTGATTGATTAGGTTGTCGTCCTTTTCGCGGCTGACAACGTACGATCCGAGACGAAAAAATAGCGCAAAAGAAGAAAAGTGTCCCAAAACTGATGAAAACGTTCAATTTTGGTCTTCGAAAACAGGCGCAGCCGAGTAGGCTTGCTGCCCCCGTCGTAGAGCTCTCGGAGAGATTTCCAACGGTATGCTGTGCGTCGCGTAACTCCTTACGGATCAAAATTTAGGGCAAATGAGCGACAGAGACCTGGTCCCAAGCCCCACGCCCTCTGTTTGCGGGCCCAGCCTCTACGTGAACCGAAGTTGTCTTGCCCAAGGAGCCATGGGATTCGATAATAGAAATGTGAAGGATTAGGTTGTCATCCTTTTCTAGGCTCACGACGTACGATCCGTGAAGGAAAAACAGCGCAAGAGAAGAAAAGTGTCCCAAAACAGATGAAAACGTTCAATTTTGGGCTTCGAAGATAGGCACAGCCGAGCAGGGTTGCTAACCCCCATCGTAGAGCTCTCGAAAAGCCTTCCAACGGTATGCTGTGCACCGCGTAACTCTTTTTGGATCAAAAGTTATGGGCATCGGAGCGACGGAGACATGGTCCCAAGCCTCACGCCCTCGGTTTGCTAGCCCAGCCTCTACGTGAAGCGAAGTTGTGTTGCCCAAGGTGCCATGGGATTCAGTAATAGAAATGTGATGGATTAGGTTGTCGTCTTTTTCGCAGCTCACGACGTACTATCCGGGACGAAAAAACATCACAAAAGAAGAAAAGTGTCCCAAAACTGATGAAAACGTTTCATTTTGGGCTCCGAAAATAGGCGCAGCCGAGCAGGCTTGCTGCCCCCGTCGTAGAGCTCTTGGAGAGCTTTCCAACTGTATGTTGTACGCCGCGTAACTCCTTACTGATCAAAAGTTATTGGCACCGGAGCGACGGAGACCTGGTCCCAAGGCCCACGCCCTCGGTTTGCAGGCCCAGCCTCTACATGAAGCGAAGTTGTCTTCCAAAGGTGCCATGGGATTCGATAATAGAAATGTGATGGATTTGGTTGTCATCCTTTCTACTGCCAACGACGTACGATCCGAGACGGAAAAATATCGCAACAGTAGAAAAGTGTCCCAAAATTGAAGAAAACGTTCAATTTTGGGATCCAAAAATAGGCACAGCCGAGTAGGATTTCTTCCCCCGTCATAGAGCTCTCGGAGAGCTTTCCAACGGTTTCCTATGCGCCATGTAACTCCTTACAGATAAAAAGTTATGGGCATTGGAGCGACAGATACCTGGTCACAAGCCCCACGCCCTCGGTTTATAGGCCCAACCTCTACATGAAGTGAAGTTGTCATGCCCAAGGTGTCGTGGGATTTGATAATAGAAATGTGATTGATTGGTTGTTGTCCTTTTGGCGGCTAACGACGTACGATCCGGGATGGAAAAACAGAGCAAAAGAAGAAAAGTGTCATGAAACAGATGAAAACGTTTGATTTTGGGCTCCGAAAACATGCACAGCCGAACAAGTTTGCTGCCCCCGTCGTAGAGCTCTCAGAGAGCTTTCCAATGGTATGCTGTGCGCCGCGTAACTCCTTACGGATCAAAAGTTAAGGGCAAAGGAGTGACGGAGACCTGGTCCCAAGCCCCACGCCGTCGGTTTGTGGGCCTAGCCTCTACGTAAAGCGAAGTTGTCTTGCCCAAGGAGTCTTGGGATTCGATAATAGAAATGTGATGGATTAGGTTGTCGTCTTTTTCGCGGCTAACAACGTACGATCCGGGACGGATAAATAGCGCAAAAGAATAAAAGTATCCCAAAACAGAAGAAAACGTTCGATTTTGGGCTTCGAAAACAGGCGAAGCCGAACAGGCTTGTTGTCCCCGTTGTAGAGCTCTCGGAGAGCTTTCCAATGGTATGTTGTGCGCCACGTAACTCCTTACGAATCAAAAGTTATGGGCAGCAGAGCGACAGAGACCCGGTCCCAAGCCCCACGCCCTCGATTTGCGGGCCCAGCCTCTACGTGGAGTAAAGTTTTCTTGCCCAAGGTGCCATGGGATTCGATAATAGAATGTGATGGATTAGGTTGTCGTCCTTTTCTAGACTCACGACGTACGATCCGGGAAGGAAAAATAGCGCAAGAGAAGAAAAGTATCCAAAAATTGATGAAAACGTTCGATTTTGGGCCCCAAAAACAGGCGCAGCCGAGTAGGCTTGATGCCCCCATCGTAGAGCTCCCGGAGAGCTTTCCAACGATATGCTATGCACTGCGTAACTCCTTACGGATCAAAAGTTATGGGCACTGGAGCGACGGAGACATGGTCCCAAGCCCCACGGCCCCAGTTTGCGGGCCCAGCCTCTACGTGAAGCGAAGTTGTCTTCCCCAAGGTGCCATGGGATTCGATAATAGCAATGTGATGGATTAGGTTGTCGTCCTTTTCGCTGCCAACGACGTACGATCCGGGACGGAAAAACATCACAACAGTAGAAAAGTGTCCCGAAACTGAAGAAAATGTTCAATTATGGGATCCAAAAATAGGCACAGCCGAGTAGGATTGGTTGTCATCCTTTTCGCGGCTCACGACGTACGATCTGGGATGGAAAGATAGCGCAAAATAAGAAAAGCATCTTGAAACTGATGAAAAGTTAAACTTTTGGGCTTCGAAAAAAGGCACAGCTGAGCAGGCTTGCTGCCTCCATAGTAGAGCTCTCGGAGAGCTTCTCAACGGTATGTTGTGCGCCGTGTAACTCCTTACGGATTAAAAGTTATGGGCAGCGGAGAGACAGAGACCTGGTCTCAAGCCCCACACCCTCGGTTTGCAGGCCCTGCCTCTAATTCAAGTGAAGTTATCTTGCCCAAGGTGCCATGAGATTCAATAATAGAAATGTGATGGATTAGGTTGTCGTCCTTTTCTAGATTCACGACGTACGATCCGGGAAGGAAAAACAGCGCAAAAGAAGAAAAGTGTCCCAAAAGTGATGAAAACGTTCGATTTTGGACTCCAAAAATAGGCGCAGCCGAGTGGGCTTGCTTCCCCCGTCGTATAGCTCCCGGAGAGCTTTCCAACGATATGCTATGCGCCGCGTAACTCCTTACGGATCAAAAGTTATGGGCACCGGAGCGACGGAGACATAGTCCCAAGCCCCACGCCCCCGTTTGCGGGCCAGCCTCGACGTGAAGCGAAGTTGTCTTGCCTATCGTGCCATGGGATTCAATAATAGAAATGTGATGGATTAGGTTGTCGTCCTTTTTGCGGCTCACGACGTACGATCCGGGATGGAAAAATAGCGCAAAAGAAGAAAAGTATCCTGAAACTGATGAAAACTTTCAATTTTGGGCTTCGAAAACAAACACAACTGAGCAGGCTTGTTACCCCAGTAGTAGAGCTCTTGAAGAGCTTTCCAACGGTATGCTGTGCGCCGCGTAAGTCCTTACGGATCAAAAGTTATGGGCACCGGAGTGACGGAGACCTGGTCCCAAGCCCCACGCCCTCGGTTTGCAGGCCCAGCCTCTACGTGAAGTGAAGTTGTCATGCACAAGGTGTCATGGGATTCTGTAATAGAAATGTGATTGATTAGGTTGTCGTCCGTTTCGCGGCTGACGACGGACGATACGGGACAGAAAAATAGAGCAAAAGAAGAAAAGTGGCCTGAAACTGATGAAAAAGTTCGATTTTGGGCTCCGAAAATAGGCACAACTGAGCAGGCTTGCTACCCAAGTCGTAGATCTCTCGGAGAGCTTTCCAACGATATACTGTGCACCGCGTAATTCCTTACGGATCAAAAGTTATGGGCACCGGAGCGACGGAGACATGGTCCCAAGCCCCAGGCCCCCGGTTTGCGGGCCCAGCCTCTACGTTAAGCGAAGTTGTTTTGCACAAGGTGCCGTGGGATTCGATAATAGAAATTGATGGATTAGGTTGTTGTTCTTTTCGCTGCTCACGACGTACGATACGGGACGAAAAAATAAAGCAAAAGAAGAAAAGTATCCTAAAATTGATAAAAACGTTCGATTTTGGGCTCCAAAAACAGGCGCCGCATAGCAGGCTTGCTACCCCCGTCATAGAGCTCTTGGAGAGTTTCCCAACAGTATGCTGTGCGCCGCGTAACTCCTAACGGATAAAAAGTTAAGGGCAGCGGAGCGACGGAGACCTAGTCCTAAGCCCCACGCCCTCGGTTTGCAGGCTCACCCTCTACGTGAAGCGATGTTGTCTTGCCCAAGTTGCCGTTGGAATCGATAATAGAAATGTGATGGATTAGGATGTCGTCCTTTTCTTGGCTCACAACGTACGATCCGGGATGGAAAAACTGCGCAAAAGTAGAAAAGTGTCCCGAATCTGATGAAAAAGTTCGATTTTAGGCTCTGAAAATAGGCGCAGTCGAGCAGGATTGCTGCCACCGTCGTAGAGCTCTCGGAGAACTTTCCAACGGTATGTTGTGCGTCGCGTAACTCCTTACGGATCAAACGTTATGGGCACCTGAGCGATAGATACTTGGTCACAAGCCCCACGCCGTCGGTTTGCGGGCCCAGCCTCTACGTGCAGTGAAGTTGTCTTGCCCAAGGTGTCGTGGGATTCGGTAATAGAAATATGATGGATTATGTTGTCGTACTTTTTGCGGCTGATGACGTACGAACCGAGATGGAAAAACAGCGCAAAAGAAGAAAAGTGTCCTGAAAAAGATGAAAACGTTCGATTTTAGGTTCCGAAAACAGGAACAGCTGAGCAAGCTTGCTGCCCCAATCCTAGAGCTCTCGGAGAGCTTTCCAAAGTATGCTGTGCACCGCGTAACTCCTTACGGATCAAAAGTTATGGGCAAACCAGCGACAAACACCTAGTCCCAAGCCCCCCGCCCTCGGTTTGCCGGCCCAGCCTTTACGTGAAGCGAAGTTGTCTTGCCCACAGTGTCGTGGGATTCTATAATAGAAATGTAATGGATTAGGTTGTCGTCCTTTTTGCGGCTCACGACGTATGATCCGAGACGGAAAAACTACGCAAAAGAAGAAAAGTATCCCGAAACTGATGCAAACGTTCGATTTTGAGCTTCGAAAACAGGCGTAGCCGAGTAGGCTTGTTGTCCCCGTCGTAGGGCTCTCGGAGAGCTTTCCAACGGTATGCTGTGCGCCGCGTAACTCCTTACGGATCAAAAGTTATGGGCAGCGGAGCGACGTAGACCTGGTCTTCAGCCCCACACCCTCGATTTGTGAGCCCAGCCTCTACGTGAAGCAAAGTTGTCTTGCCCAATGTACCGTGGGATTCAATAATAGAAATGTGATGGATTAGGTTGTCGTCCTTTTCGTGGCTCACGACGTACAATACGGGATGAAAAAACCGCGCAAAAGAAGTAAAGTATCCCGAAACTGATGAAATCGTTCGATTTTGGGATTCGAAAACATGCACTGTTGAGCAGGCTTGCTGCCCCCGTCGTAGGGCTCTCGGAGAGTTTCCCAACAGTATGATGTGCGCCGCGTAACTCCTTACGCATCAAAAGTTATAGCCAGCGAAGTGACGGAGACCTGGTCCCAAGCCCCACACCTTCGGTTTGCGGGCCCATCCTCTATGTGAAGTGAAGTTGTCTTGCCGAAGGTGCCATGGGATTCGATATTAGAAATGTGATGGATTAGATTGTCGTACTTTTTGCAGCTCACGACGTACAATCCGGGATGAAAAAACTTCGCAAAATTAGAAAGTGTCCCGAAACTGATGAAAACGTTCAATTTTGGGCTCTAAAAATAGGCGCAGTCGAGCAGGATTGTTGCCCTTGTCGTAGAGCTCTCGAAGAGCTTTCCAACGGTATTTTGTGCGCCATGTAACTCCTTACGGATCAAAAGTTATGGGCACCGGAACGACAGATACCTGGTCACAAGCCCCACGCCCTCGGTTTACGGGCCCAGCCTCTATGTGAAGTGAAGTTGTCATGCCCAAGGTACTGTGGGATTCAGTAATAGAAATGTGATTGATTAGGTCGTCGTCCTTTTCGCGGCTTGTGAGGCCCGACCCCGAATAACGTGTCATACATCGATTTACGTGCCATAGACCCCTAATTATATGACCGACCTTGGATTACGTGTCCTATCTTGGTTTTCGTGCATACCTTGTCATACGTGCCTTGACCTAGAATAGTGTGCCCTAATCCCCGACTGACGTGCGATACCTAGATATATGTGCCCTGACCTCGATGTACGTGCATTACCTCGTTTCGTGTGCCCTAACCTTGAGCTACGTACCTTAACCTAGATATAGAGTCGTGCCTTGATTTGCTTCCGTTGCATTGAATTATGTGCCTTGCATTGGTTTAAGTGCATTCACCTAGGATTGCGTGCATTAGTCTTGAAGTACGTGCCTTAGTCTTGAAGTTCGTGTCTATCTCGTAATTCGTGCCCTAGACCTAGGAATCCGTGCCACCATGTTAATTAAGAAAGAATCCTACACAAAGCACTAGACACTAAAATAATCCTACACAATCCACTAACCAATATTATATTTCTAATTCAAATTCTCTACAAACTCCACTAACAATAAAATAATACTAAACTATTTCTACAATTCCCACTATCTATTATTCTATTCATAATTCAACTCATCAACAAACATTTCTATATTTTATTCTACCTAGATTCCCTAATTTCCCAACATTCCTATGACAATTCAATGACACAAATGCATAAAAAAATTAGCTCAACACTCCTCAAAACTCCACTAATCTCGACAAAGACTCCTTGCCCATGCTAGGTGATTCAAAATTCAGCTTCTTGGAGACACAAATCTGAATTTCTGTATGCCCAAGGCCAACCCATGCTTCATCTTTTGCAAAGCCATCATTTTTCTTTCATTTCTCTCACTCTCCTCACATTTCTCTCTCTCCCTCTCATTCTTCTCTCTCAATCTCTGTTTTGGGCTGAGTTTTTTCATCCCTTAGCTCATCTTCATCATCCTATGGTGCATCAAGACAAACAACAAGCAAAGGAACTCAACCAAGCTAGCTAGGATGCAAGAATCACACATGCATGCTCTTTGAGTCACCATTTTCGGCCTAGGTAAGTTTCCTAGCTTCCATTTCTTTTCTTCTTGTTCTAACCACATGCATGTACTAAGAGCTTGGTCACTAAGCTAGGAAAAATAGAGAAAATCTAGTTGGAATCTCGGCTAGGCAAAGGAGAAGAAGAAAATTGTGCTTCAACAAGTTTTGTGCATCTTCTTGGTTGATTGCTAAGGTGAGGGCTAAAACCTTTTGAAAATCCTTCAAAAATCCACATGCATGCTCATAAATGTATGCCTTTGCTTCTTTTCTTGAGTTATATGTTCGTTCATAAGCTTTTACAACCATGCATGGCAAGATTTTGGCTTGAAGATGATGATAGGTGAAATCGGATTATGTGACAGCTCTCTGACCTGTTGTTTCGAGGTGAGTTTGGCTAGGAAAATGATGTTGAAAATGCACGAAAATTGGTAGGTGACTAGTTTTTCCAGTTTTGAACATTTTTCACAGAAATAGTCCAAAGCTAATTTTGAATCTAAAGTTCTCAAAATGGCAAATCTTTAAAATGTATCAAAATCTGGAAATCTGGAAAAAATGAAGCAGGTTTTGGCAGATGCACTGACCTTGTAGAACGGACCGGATTTGACTTAGTAAATGATATCCAAAATGCATGAAATTGGGTGTACTGCTAGAGTTTTCAGTTCTGGACATTTTTGTCAGAAATGGACCAAGGCTAAATCTGACCCTAAGGACCTCAAAAACGTCAATTATTGAAATGTGTGCAAATCTGGACAGTTTTGTGCTATCCCACTATTTCGGATATAACTAACTCCAAATGATGCAAGGTTTGTTTTTAATTTTATTTCACTTCTTAAGCTTTAATTTGACATCTTATTCACTGGAATTGGAGATTGTTTGCTTATCTTAATGATTGTGAGAAAATAGCCTATTGCAGTGAGGGTTTCACTTGGTTATATGCTTAGAAAAATTGTTGCAACTTCTCTTGTGGTATTGATTGCTTGGGATTGTGACATTGGGATGTTTTGTGGACTGTTTTGAGTACTTGGGGATGTTTGAATTAATTGATGCATGACTTGAGATGGATTTGAGTTGACTTAGGATTTAATCGCACGGGTAAGCACGAAATGGAAACCCTAATGACTAGGTAAACTTGCTAAGTGTTGATCCTTTGGATATTGCGTGTAATTATATGTTTAGTAGGCTGCCCGTAGTTTCCCTTATAGTCCTAAATGTGATTTTGATCATTGCATGTTGACAAATAGGCTTTTCTTGCATCCGAGCCCACGTAGATGTTGTTGCATGTTAAATAATCTTATTATTTGATTACATGGACTTTGAATTGAGTTATATGACTTGATTTACGTGCGTCACATGGCTGTCCGTTTAATGTTCATATAACTCCATATACTTTTCAAGTGAAATTACTTGTCTATTCGTGCCTCGCTTGTTTACTTGTCAATGTGCAATCTTATGACTGTTCGTAGGCAACCTACTTTGTTGTCCTCCTAATATGATATATTAAATGTCATAAATGTGCATTGCATACAAGGTTGCAACCTTTCATTCTGGCATGGTAGCGATCACGCACACCGGGCGGCATCGGGCTTGCCGGTGCACCCGTGACTACCATGGTACCTATTCCCTCTCTCGCTTGGGAGCTAGACTTCCTCGGAGAGTTGGGTCGTAGGATTTCGGGGTACATCCGGAGTACACCCACTTGGCATGTTATAGGGATGATTTGAAGTCGGCTGCAACAACTGATTCTGGAAATGAACTGAGAGCAAAAGCTCACCGTATCCTTTTTACTATGTGTATAAGTACTCTCGCTTGATTCCTAGAGAACCTCGGGGAGGAAAGACGGGTAATTGTGTTCCTTTACTTTTGTATTATTATTTTGTACTTAATTGTGTTATATTCATGCTTGCAAAAGGATTTTCATAAGTTGAACCGGAAAATGAGTTTCAAAACCTATTTCTCGTTCCCCCTCGCTGAGTTCATAAGGACTCACCCTCTTTTATCATCTCAAGTGAAGAAGACCAAGAACAGGTACCTGAGGACGATGTGCCTAACGATGATTCCTTGGAGTGATTGCCTGTCCTATGTGCTTTGCGTGATTATGGCTATTTGTGAACTATGCTACTTGAAGACTATTTCTTTTCATGGTGCACAATGTTTGTAATGTAAAAGACCCCCGTTGTAATTTGGGATCTAATTTTGGGTTGTACTGATATTAACTAGACAGACACTAGACACTACTATGATCGTTTTGCTATTATTACTGCTAGTACCTATAATAGGATTATGAAGTATTAGGTAAAGGCTAAGTAAAATGAAGCAACCAAATCTTAAGCAGGTACTCGCTATTAAGCTAAGATCAACAGGTATTTTTATAACGAGGATTGACAAATGAACGAGACATAGTATCATGCTAGGTTATTAATCAAATGAGACATCAAGACAACCAGTAAGCATTTCAATTGATGATAAATAGTAATCTTAGTTGAAAATGGATTGGAGATGGTAAATTTTGAGGCGTTTAGAGAATTAGGTCAAACCAAATAGCCCAATTACAGCCATTATGTTGCCGGTTTTCCAGAAAATTTTGGAGTTTAGGCCAAAACGTTAAGTGTTAAATCTTCATGAACGGTTAACTTTGAGACGTGACTTGAATGTTTAGATCACACCCTAGTCTAACCTTTATAGGCCGGGTTAGGGCATGACACCTTATGTTAGAATGGTATCAAAGCTTAGTTTACTAACTAGGCGTTAGTCGGGTTCAACTCTCGGACCATGGGTAGAAGCCCTAAGGTAATTATGATGTCTTGTTTATATGTGTGAATGTGTGCTAATGTGCTTTAATTGCTTTGAATATTATGTGCCTTTGTGGACCATATGTATTATGTGTCATGCACACCGACATGTTAGTGACCTCGATAATGCATGCATGCTTTTATACTCCTTCCTTGATACATGTGCATGTTATATAACCGTGAATGACTGTTTATACACATAGATAGTTAGGATTAGGACTTTCAGGGAAGTGAATTTGTGTATGACGAATGAAAAGGCTCGGTTAGAGATTTCTTGCATCTTCACAAGTACTTGATGGATCGTATGTATTATTGGATATGCATATATAAAATGCGTAGCACATGTATAAATGTTGAGGTAAAGTTATCCCCTTATCTTTGGAATACTCATACCTATGATTAAGTTATCGATTTTATGGCTATGAAGTTTTGATTCCGTTAAACCGTTCTTCTCATTGTGGTTCAAGTATAAAGGTTAAAGACATGCTACTTCCTTAGATATAAGGGTATACTATTAAATATGTAGAATAGTATATATTCTCATGTGCTGATAGTGGAAGTTGACTTGGAGGTTTCTTTGAATCCATTTCTCACATCTTAAAATTGGCTTGATAGACTATCTAAGAAGTTAGCAAAATACTCGTACGATTGAATCCTTACTTGATTGGAATTAAGCATTGATGAATTTGATATGGTGTATACTAGTGAGTTTCAAGTTCACTAAATGTTGAGATCATGACCTAGAAATTAAAAGATGAATTCGTGGAAGTTGACGATAGTTACTTTTAGGGGTTAGATTATTGAGACATGGATAGTATATTTGAGTGACTTAACAATGGATAACCTCAAGTCATGTAGGCAACTCTAGAGACCGAATTTAACAAGGTTGATGATTCTTTAATATAACAAGATATAAGGATGCTGGAATCAAGGAATTCACGTAGCTAGAACTCGTGTTCGAAAGACTACACCTAAATGTTAGGTCGAATAGAAGTGTAAGGTATTGAATTATGCATTAGATGACTAACGTTGCTAAAGGTCCTAAGTTGGATATGGGTGATATTTAGAATCATGGTATTAATTTGGTGCCTCTCGGATTTAGTTGTAATTATGCAAGTAAGTCAATCTGTACACTCGTTGTTTGGATACCCTAGAGAATGCTAGGAAGCATATATCCCTAAGTAATACCGATGGGCCCGGTATATAAACCATGGAAATGATATTAAGCATCTGGTTGCAAAGTGGAGTCGTTAGGGTATGATTAGTAATCCTAAATAGCTAATAGTGAGCATGCATGATGATTTATAGTAAACCCTTGGACGTAAGGTCAATGAGTCTTGATGCTCATAGCTAATTGAACATGTAAATGAGAAGAGTAAGATTTCATATAGTTAAGATAGAGATGAATTAGAGTCATAATGACCCAAGAGACTGCTATTAGACAACCGTATTTATGTGCACCGTTTCACTTCTAGAAACTAGCGGTTAGTAGACTTCGAATCGTGGTCGTTGAATAGAGGGTGAATATTGTAGTGATAGTTAAATAAGTGGTTGATTACTTTTGAAGTTCTATTAGGTTATGTTGAAGGATGCCTCGTGATCATAATTCTTATGTTGATACAACCTTGAAGTTATCTCGTGTAAGTATCTTATGAGCTCGATCATTTCGGTACCCATTTATAGTCCTAAGTCTGTTGTTGAACGGTTGGTAACCTAGTGGAGCATTGATATCACTTACATGGCGATGAACGCAGCTTAGTAACATTAATGTTGAAGATATATTGGCGGGCATTAAGTGTTCGAAGGAATGACTAGGTCGCTAAGTGAGTAGGACCATTGTCTTCTTAAGTATGACGTAACCTTGGATTGAGGTGAGTAGAATTTATTTGAGGTTGAAACTATTCGCCTTAGGAGTTTTGGATAAGATTAAAAGAAAATTCTGAAGCCTTGTGACTTGAAAATTAGAGATTTGAATAAGGAATAAATTGTGGATCACAAGCTGATGAAGCTTACTTGAAAAGTTGAACTAGTGCCACATGATTAGTTTACCCATGCAATTTCAATGGCAATTTGTTGGTGGTACTTAATAAACCTTAGATTTTGAGTTTCATGAATCTCAACGGTCTTTCTCCTTGATTACGAGCGTGAAGGTTAACGAAGTTGGGAAAGAATGTTAGTGAATAGGAGCCTGTAGCCGAGAGACTTGTCATTAGAAGATTTGTTAATCCAATGTTCCTATGAGATAAGGACTATGATACTATCGATAGATGACGATTTGAGATGGATTAGTTTGTTTGGTGAGTTCTTCTTGAAAATAGGGTCGTATCGTAGAAATAATCCATAACATGTGTATGTCTTACGTGCTAACAATTTGAAGCTAGTAGATAGGATATGTAAATCGGATATAGACCTATCATCTTGAAAATTAGCGTATATCACCCTAGGATCATGTAATTATTGTGATATTCCTTTTGAGGTATGAATGCGAGATTGATACAACATGAGTCATGATTTTGGAGTTATAGTTATATAGTCTGAATACCGATGCAGCCTTGATGACTATGTATGGAGATTCTAACCTTAGTTAATAAACTTGACCTTAAGATCAAATGGAGAATAGAGTCGTTCAAAGGAAAGAACTGTAAATGTAGAGGTCACACCAAACTAAATGATTGGAGAAACATAGGAAGTGAATTGTTTGTGGTGAGAGATCACCAAACACGGGACGAACAGGAGTAGGAAGAATAACAAGGGTTAGAATCCGTCTAAATGACCTCAATAGGCAAGAATGAATTTCGGGACGAAATTCTTTTAAGGAGGGGAGGATGTGAGGTCCGATCCCAAATAACGTGTCATACCTCAATTTGCGTGCCATAGACCCCTAATTATATGACCGACCTTGGATTACGTGTCCTGTCTTGGTTTTCGTGCATACCTTGTCATACGTGCCTTGACCTAGAATAGTGTGCCCTAATCCCCGACTGACGTGCGATACCTAGATATACATGCCCTAACCTCGATGTACGTGTGTTATCTCGTTTCGTGTGCCCTAACCTTGAACTACGTATCTTAACCTAGATATAGAGTCGTGCCTTGATTTTCTTCTGTTGCATTGAATTACGTGCCTTGCATTGGTTTATGTGCATTCACCTAGGATTGCGTGCATTAGTCTTGAAGTACGTGCCTTAGTCTTGAAGTTCGTGTCTACCTCGTAATTCGTGCCCTAGACCTAGGAATCCGTGCCACCACGTTAATCAAGAAAGAATCCTACACAAAGCACTAGACACTAAAATAATCCTACACAATCCACTAACCAATATTATATTTCTAATCCAATTTGTCTACAATCTGCACTAACAATTAAATAATACTAAACTATTCCTACAATTCCCACTATCTATTATTCTATTCATAATTCAACTCATCAACAAACATTCCTATATTTAATTCTACCTAGATTCCCTAATTTTCCAACATTCCTATGACAATTCAATGACACAAATGCATAAAAAAATTAGTTCAAAACTCCACCAATCTCGACAAAGACTCCTTGCCCATGCTAGGTGATTCAAAATTCAGCTTCTTGGAGACACAAATCTGAATTTTTGTATGCCCAAGGGCAACCCATGCTTCATCTTTTGCAAAGCGATCATTTTTCTTTTATTTCTCTCACTCTCCTCACATTTCTCTCTCTCCCTCTCATTCTTCTCTCTCAATCTCGGTTTTGGGCTGAGTTTCTTCATCCCTTAGCTCATCTTCATCATCCTATGGTGCATCAAGACAAACAACAAGCAAAGGAACTCAACCAAGCTAGCTAGGATGCAAGAATCACACATGCATGCTCTTTGAGTCACCATTTTCGGCCTAGGTAAGTTTCCTAGCTTCCATTTCTTTTCTTCTTGTTCTAACCACATGCATGTACTAAGAGCTTGGTCACTAAGCTAGGAAAAATAGAGAAAATCTAGTTGGAATCTCGGCTAGGCAAAGGAGAAGAAGAAAATTGTGCTTCAACAAGTTTTGTGCATCTTCTTGGTTGATTGCTAAGGTGAGGGCTAAAACCTTTTGAAAATCCTTCAAAAATCCACATGCATGCTCATAAATGTATGTCTTTGCTTCTGTTCTTGAGTTATATATTCGTTCATAAGCTTTTACAACCATGCATGGCAAGATTTTGGCTTGAAGATGATGATAGGTGAAATCGGATTATGTGACAGCTCTCTGACCTGTTGTTTCGAGGTGAGTTTGGCTAGGAAAATGATGTTGAAAATGACGAAAATTGGTGGGTGACTAGTTTGGCCAGTTTTGAACATTTTTCGCAGAAATAGGCCAAAGCTAATTTTGACTCTAAAGTTCTCAAAATGGCAAATCATTAAAATGTGTCCAAATCTGGAAAATCTGGAAAAATGAAGCAGGTTTTGGCATATTCACTGACTTTGTGGAACGAACCAGTTTTGACTTAGTAAATGATATCCAAAATGCGTTAAATTAGGTGTGCTGCTAGATTTTTCAGTTCTGGACATTTTTGTCAGAAATGGACCAAGGCTAAATCTGAACCTAAGGATCTCAAAAACGTCAAGTATTGAAATGTGTACAAATCTGGACAGTTTTGTGCTATCCCACTGTTTCGGCTATAACTAATGATCCCGAACTCCAAATGATGCATGGTTTATTTCTGATTTTATTTCACTTCTTAAGCTTTAATTTGAAATCTTATTCACTGAAATTAGAGATTGTTTGCTTATCTTAATGATTGTGAGAAAACAGCCTATTGCAGTGAGGGTTTCACTTGGTTATATGCTTAGAAAAATTGTTGCAACTTCTCTTGTGGTATTGATTCCATGGCATTGTGACATTGGGATGTTGTGTGGACTGTTTTGAGTACTTGGGGATGTTTGAATTAATTGATGCATGACTTGAGATTGATTTGAGTTGACTTAGGATTTAATCGCACGGGTAAGCACGAAATGGAAACCCTAATGACTAGGTAAACTTGCTAAGTGTTGATCCTTTGGATATTGCGTGTAAGTATATGTTTAGTAGGCTGCCCGTAGTTTCCCTTATAGTCCTAAATGTGATTTTGATCATTGCATGTTGACAAATAGACTTTTCTTGCATCCGAGCCCACGTAGATGTTGTTGCATGTTAAATAATCTTATTATTTGATTACATGGACTTTGAATTGATTTATATGACTTGATTTACGTGCGTCACATGGCTGTCCGTTTAATGTTCATATAACTCCATATGCTTTTCAAGTGAAATTACTTGTCTATTCGTGCCTCGCTTGTTTACTTGTCAATGTGCAATCTTATGACTGTTCGGAGGCATCCTACTTTGTTGTCCTCCTAATATGATATATTAAATGTCATAAATGTGCATTGCATACAAGGTTGCAACCTTTCATTCTGGCATGGTAGCGATCACGCACACCGGGCGGCATCGGGCTTGCCGGTGCACCCGTGACTACCATGGTACCTATTCCCTCTCTCGCTTGGGGGCTAGACTTCCTCATAAAGTTGGGTCGTAGGATTTCGGGATACATCCGGAGTACACCCACTTGGCGTGTTATGGGGATGATTTGAAGTCGGCCGCAACAACTGATTCTGGAAATGAACTGAGAGCAAAAGCTCACCGTATCCTTTTTACTATGTGTATAAGTACTCTCGCTTGGTTCCTAGAGAACCTCGGGGAGGAAAGACGGATAATTGTGTTCCTTTACTTTTGTATTATTATTTTGTACTTAATTGTGTTATATTCATGCTTGCAAAAGGATTTTCATAAGTTGAACCGGAAAATGAGTTTCAAAACCTATTTCTCATTCCCCCTCGCTGAGTTCATAAGGACTCACCGTCTTTTATCATCTCAGGTGAAGAAGACCAAGAGCAGGTACCTGAGGACGATGTGCCTAACGATGATTCCTTGGAGTGATTGCCTGTCCTATGTGCTTTGCGTGATTATGGCTATTTGTGAACTATGCTACCTGAAGACTATTTCTTTTCATGGTGCACAATGTTTGTAATGTAAAAGACCCCCGTTGTAATTTGGGGTCTAATTTTGGGTTGTACTGATATTAACTAGACAGACACTAGACACTACTATGATCGTTTTGCTATTATTACTGCTAGTACCTATAATAGGATTATGAAGTATTAGGTAAAGGCTAAGTAAAATGAAGCAACCAAATCTTAAGCAGGTACTCACTATTAATCTAAGATCAACATGTATTTTTGTAACGAGGATTAACAAACGAACGAGACATAGTATTATGCTAGGTTATTAATCAAACAAGACATCTAGACAACCAGTAGACATTTCAATTGATGATAAATAGTAATCTTAGTTGGAAATGGATTGGAGATGGTAAATTTTGTGGCGTTTAGAGAATTAGGTCAAACCAAAGAGCCCAATTACAGCCGTTATGATGCCGGTTTTTTGAAAAATTTTAGAGTTTAGGCCAAAACGTTAAGTGTTAAATCTTCATGAACGGTTAAGTACGAGACGTTACTTGAATGTTTAGATCACAACCTAGTTTAACCTTTATAGGCCGGGTTGGGGCGTGACACGGCTGACGATGTACGATTCGGGACCGAAAAACAACACAAAAGAAGAAAAGTGTCCTCAAACTGAAAACGTTCGATTTTAGGCTCCGAAAACAGGCGCAGCCGAGCAAGCTTACTGCCCCCATCGTAGAGCTCTTGGAGAGCTTTCCAACGGTATGCTATGCGCCGTGTAACTCCTTACGAATCAAACGTTATGGGCAAAGGAGCGACGGAGATCAGGTCCCAAACCCCACGCCCTCGGTTTGTAGGTCCAGCCTCTACGTGAAGCGAAGTTGTCTTGCCCAAGGTGCCGTTGGATTCGATAACATAAATGTGATGGATTAGGTTGTCATCCTTTTCTAGGCTCACGACGTACGATCCAGGATGGAAAAACACCGCTAAAGAAGAAAAGTATCCCGAAAATGATAACGTTCGATTTTGGGGTTTATAAACAGGCGCAGGGGAGTTGTCTTGCTGCCCCCGTCGTAGAGGTCTCAGAGAGCTTTCCAACGCTATGCTGTGCGCCGCATAACTCCTTACGGATCAAAAGTTATGGGCAGTGGAGCGACAGATACCTGGTCACAAGCCCCACGCCCTCAGTTTTTGGGCCTAGCCTCTACGTGAAGTGAAGTTGTCATGCAAAAGGTGTCATGGGATTCGGTAATAGAAATGTGATTGATTAGGATATCATCCTTTTCGCGGCTGACGACGTACGATACGGGACGAAAAAATAACTGAAAAGAAGAAAAGTGTCCCGAAACTGGTGAAAATATTTAATTTTGGTTTCCGAAAATAGGCGCAGCGGAGCAAGCTTGCTTCCCCCGTCGTAGAGCTCTTGGAGAACTTTCCAACGGTATGTTGTGGGCCGCGTAACTCATTACGGATCAAAAGTTATGGGCAAGGGAGCGAGGAGACCTCGTCCCAAGCCCCACGCCCTCGGTTTTTTGGCCCAGCCTCTAGGTGAAGCAGAGTTGTCTAGCCCAAAGTGCCGTGGGATTCGATAATAGAAATATGATGGATTAGGTTATCCTCCTTTTCAAGGCTCACGACGTACGATCCGGGAAGGAAAAACAGCGCAAGAGAATAAAAGTGTCCCAAAACTGATGAAAACATTCGATTTTGGGCTCTGAAAATAGGCACAGCAGAGCAGGCTTGCTGCCCCCGTCGTAGAGCTCTCAGAGAGCTTTCCAACGGTATGCTGTGCACCGCGTAACTCCTTACAGATCAAAAGTTATGGGCACCGGAGCGACGGAGACATGGTCCCAAGCCCCACGCCTTCGGTTTGAGGGCCCAGCCTCTACGTGAAGCGAAGTTGTCTTCCCCAAGGTGCCGTGGGATTCGATAATAGAAATGTGATGAATTAGGTTGTTGTCCTTTTCGCGGCTCATGACATACGATCCGGGACTAAAATACAACGCAAAAGTAGAAAAGTATCTCGAAACTGAAAAATATGTTTGATTTTGGGCTTCGAAAATAGGTGCAGCCGAGCGGGCTTGCTACCCTTGTCGTAGAGCTCTAGGAGAGTTTCCCAACAGTATGTTGTGCGCCGCGTAACTCCTTACGGATCAAAAGTTATGGGCAGCGGAGCGACGGAGACTGTCACGCCCCAACCCGGCCTATAAAGGTTAGACTAGGGTGTGATCTAAACATTCCAGTCTATCTCGTACTTAACAGTTCATGAAAATTTAATACTTAATGTTTTAGCCTAAACTCCAAAATTTTTCGGAAAACCGGCAGCATAACGGCTGTATTAGGGCTCTTGATTTGACCTAATTCTCTAAACGCCTCAAATTTTTCAATCTCAATTTCATTTCCAACTAAGATTACTATTTACCATCAATTGAAATGCCTACGGGTTATCTCGAAGTCTTGTTTAATTAATAACCTAGTATGATACTATGTCTCGTCTGTTTGTTAATCCTCGTTACAAAAGTACATGTTGATCTTAGCTTAATGGTGAGTACTTGCTTAAGATTGGATAGGTTCATTTTACTTAGTCCTTACCTGATACTTCATAATCCTATGATAGATACTAGCCAATGACAATAGCAAAACGATCATAGTAGTGTCTGTCTAGTTATTATCAGTACAAACCAAAATTAGACCCCAAATTACAACAGGGGTCTTTTACATTACAAACATTAAGCAACATGAAAAGAAATAGTCTTCAAGTAGCATAGTGTTCACAAATGTCCATAATCAAGCAAAGCACATAGGACAGGCAATCATTCTAATGAATCATCGTTAGGCATGTCGTCCTCGGGTACCTGTTCTTGATCTTCTTCACCTGAGATGATAAAAGAGGGTGAGTCCTTATGAACTCAGCGAAGGGGAACGAGAAATAGGTTTTGAAACTCATTTTCCGGTTCAACTTATGAAAACCCTTTTTGCAAGCATAAATGTATCACAATTAAGTACATAATAATAATATAAAAGTAAAGGAACACAATTACCCGTCTTTCCTCCCCGAGGTCCTCTAGGAACCAAGCGAGAGTACTTATACACATAGTGAAAAGGATACTGTGAGCTTTTGCTCTCAGTTCATTTTCAGTATCAGTTGTTGCGGCCGACTTCAAATCATCCCCTTATCACACCAAATGGGTGTACTCCGGATATACCCCGAAATCCTACGACCCAACTCTCCGAGGAAGTCTAACCCCCAAGCGAGAGAGGGAATTGGACAATGGTAGTCACGGTTGCACCGGCAAGCCCGATGCCGCCCGGTGTGCGTGAACGCTACCACGCCAGAATGAAAGGTTGCAACCTTATATGCAATGCACATTTATGACATTTAATATATCACATTAGGAGGACAACAAAGTAGGTTGCCTCCGGACAGTCATAAGATTGCACATTGACAAGTAAACAAGCGAGGCACAATAAGACAAGTAATTTCACTTGAAAGGCATATGGAGTTATATGAACATTAAACGGGCAGCCATGTAATGCACGTAAATCAAGTCATATAACTCATTTCAACGTTCACGTAATCAAATAATAAGATTATTCAACCTGCAACGACAATCTACGTGGGTTCGGGTGCAAGAAAACCTACTTGTCAACATGTAATCATCAAGATCGCATTTAGGGCTACAATGGAAACTACGGGCAGCCTACTAAACATATAATTAAGCATGATATTCATAGGATCAACACTTAGTGAATTTACCTAGTCACTAGGGTTTCCATTTCGTGCTTACCCGTGCGATTAAGCCCCAAGTCAACTCAAAATCAATCTCAAGCCATGCATCGATTAGTTCAATCATCCTCAAGTATTCAAAACAGTCCACACAACATCCCAATGCCACAATCCCAAGCATTTAATTCAACAAGAGAAGTTACAACAATTTTTCTAAGCACATCACTAAGTGAAACCCTCACTGCAATGGGCTGTTTTCTCACAATCATTAAGACAAGCAAACAATCTCCAATTCTAGTGAATAAGATGTCAAATTAAATCTTAAGAAGTGAACTAAATTCAGAAACAAACCTCGCATCATTTGGAGTTCGGGTTCAATAATTATAGCCAAAACAGTGAGATTGCACAAAACTGTCCAGATTTGCACACATTTCAATACTTGTCGTTTTTGAGGTCCTTAGGGTCAGATTTAGCCTTAGTCCATTTCTGACAAAAATGTCCAGAACTGAAAAATATAGCATCACACCAAATTTCATGCATTGTGGATATCATTTACTAAGTCAAAACTGGTTCGTTCCACAAAGTCAGTGAATCTGCCAAAACCTGCTTCATTTTTCCAGATTTTCCAGATTTTGACACATTTTAATGATTTGCCATTTTGAGGACCTTAGAATCAAAATTATCTTTGGCTTATTTCTGGGAAAAATGTTCATAACTGGCAAAACTAGTTACCTACCAATTTTCACGCATTTTCAACATCATTTTCCTAGCCAAAAGCATCTCGCACCAACATGACAGAAAGCTGTCACAAACCCGAATTCATCTATCATCACCTTCTAGCCCAAATCTTGCCATGCATGGTTATAAAAGCTTATAAACACACATATATCTCAAGTACAGAAGCAAAGACAAACATTTAAGAGCATGCATGCGGTTTTTTGAAAGATTTTCAAGAAGTTTTAGCCCTCACCTTAGCAAAACAACAAGAAGATGCACAAGATTTTGATGAAGCACAAGGTTGACTCTTTTCCTTGCTTAGCCGAGACACCACTCGATTTCTCTCTAGTTTCCTAGCTTAGTAACCAAGTTCTTAGTAGGTACATGTGGTTAGAACAAGAAGAAAAGAAATGGAAGCTAGCAAACTCACCTAAACCGAAATGGAAGTTCAATAAGCTTGCATGTGAGCTTTCTTGCAACTTTGCTTGCTTAGTCGAGCTTCTTAGCTTCTAGCTTGCCTTGATGAACCATGGAATGATGAAGATGAGCTATGGAGTGTATGAACTCAGCCAAGGCCGAGAGAGAGAGAGAAGAATGAGAGGGAGAGAGAGAAATGTGAGGAAATGAGAGAAATGAAGAAAAATGAAGGCTTTTGCAAATGTTGATGCATATGTCAGCCTTGAGCTTTGCAATTCAGATTTTTGTGTCTTCAAGAAGCATTTTAAATTTCCTAGCATGGGCAAGGAGCTTGTGTCGAGATTGGTGGAGCTTTGGGGAGGGTTTTGAGCTAGTTTTTTATGCATTTGTGTCAAAGAATTGTCATAGATTGTCTAGGAATTAAATTGAATTAAGCAAAGCAATCACAAAGCCCACCAAGTGGTTGGCCAAGGCATGTAGAAATCTGATTTTTTATCATCTTTTGGGCATTAATTAATTGTGTGTTGAAAGTGCAAAAGAATAAGGAATAAAGAATAAGGAATGTCTAGCTTTTTGTGAGATTTTGTCTTCTAGTGAGTTGAATTAGTAATTTAATATTAGTTAGTGGGATTTGTAGGATTAATTATTGATCTAGTGCTTCGTGTAAGATGCTTTCTTGATTAACGTGTGGGCACGCTTTCCTAGGTTTAGGGCACGCATTACGAGGTAAGGCACGAACTATGAGACGAATGCACGTTTTCTAAGTAAATGCACGCAACCTTAAGTGAATGCACGTAATTCAATGCAAGGCACATAAAATGAAACACGATTCTTAAACCTAGGTCAAGGCTCGCAAATCTAGGTTAGGGCACACGAAATGAGGTATCGCACGTAAATCGAGGTCGGGTCTGACAGAGACCTAGTACCAAGCCTCACGCCCTCGGTTTGCGAGCCCAGCCTCTACGTGAATTGAAGTTGTCTTGCCCAAGGTGCCATGGGATTCGATAATAGAAATGTGATGGATTAGGTTGTCGTCCTTTTCGCGGCTCACGACGTATGATACGGGACGGATAAACAGCGCATAAGAAGAAAAATATCCCGAAACTGATAAAAAGGTTCGATTTTGGGCTTCGAAAACAGGCGCGGCCAAGCAGGCTTGCTGCCCCCGTCATAGAGCTCTTGGAGAGCGTCCCAACAGTATGTTGTGCGCCGCGTAACTCCTTACGGATCAAAAGTTATGGGTACCGGAACGACGAAGACCTGGTCCCAAACCCCACGCCCTCGGTTTGCGAGCCCAGCCTCTACGTGAAGCGAAGTTATCTTGCCCAAGGTGTCATGGGATTCGATAATAGAAATGTGATGGATTAGGATGTCATCCTTTTCGTAGCTCATGACGTACGATCCGAGACGGAAAAACAGCGCAAAAGTAGAAAAGTGTCCGAAAACTGATGAAAACGTTCGATTTTGGGCTCTGAAAATAGGTGCAGTCGAGCAGGATTGCTACCCCCATCGTAGAGCTCTCAGAGAGCATTCCAACGGTATTCTGTGCACCGCGTAACTCAATACAGATCAAAAGTTATGGGCACCGGAGCGACAGATACCTGGTCACAAACCCCACGCGCTCGGTTTGCGGGCCTAGCCTCTACGTGAAGTGAAGTTGTCATGCCCAAGGTTTAATGGGATTCGGTAATAAAAATGTGATTGATTAGGTTATCGTCCTTTTTGCGACTGACGACGTACGATCTGGGATGAAAAAACAGTGCAAAAGAAGAAAAGTGTACTGAAACTGATGAAAACGTTCAATTTTAGGCTCCCAAAATAGGCGCAGCTGAGCAAGTTTGATGCCCCCAACGTAGAGCTTTTGGAGAGCTTTCCAACGGTATGCTATGCGCCGTGTAACTCCTTACGGATCAAAAGTTATAGCCAAAGGAACGACGGAGACCTGGTCTCAAGCCCCATGCCCTCGGTTTGCGGGCCTAGCCACTATGTGAAGCGAAGTTGTCTTGCCCAAGGTGTCGTGGGATTCGATACTAGAAATGTGATGGATTAGGTTGTCGTCCTTTTCGCGGCTCACGACATACGATCCGGGACGAAAAAATAGCTCAAAAGAATATAAGGATCCCAAAACTGATGAAACGTTCAATTTTGGCCTTCAAAAACAGTCGCAGCTGAGCAGGCTTGCTGCCCCCGTCGTAGAGCTCTCAGAGAGCTTTCCAATGGTATGCTGTGCGTCGCGTAACTCTTTACGGATCAAAAATTATGTGCAGCGGAGCGATGGACACCTGGTCCCAAGCCCCATGCCCTCGATTTGCGGGCCCAGCCTCTACATGGAGTAAAGTTGTCTTGCCTAATGTGCCGTGGGATTCGATAATAGAAATGTGATGGATTAGGCTGTCGTCCTTTTCGCGGCTCACGACGTACGATCCAGGACAAAAAAACAACACAAAAGAAGAAAAGTGTCCTGAAACTGATGAAAACATTAGATTTTGGGCTCCGAAAATAGGTACAGCCGAGCAGGAGTGCAGCGCCCATCGTAGAGCTCTTAGAGAGCTTTCCAACGGTATGCTGTACGCAGTGTAACTCCTTACGGATCAAAAGTTATAGGCACCGGAGCGACAGATACCTGGTCACAAGCCCCATGCCCTTGGTTTACGGGCCCAGCCTCTACGTGAAGTGAAGTTGTCATGCCCAAGGTGTTGTGGGATTCAGTAATAGAAATGTGATTGATTAGGTTGCCATCCTTTTCGCGGCTGACGACGTACGATCCGAGAAGGAAAAACTACGCAAAAGAAGAAAAGTATCCCGAAACAGATGAAAATGTTCAATTTTGGTCTCTGAAAACAGGCACAGCCGGGCAAGCTTACTACCCCTGTCGTAGAGCTCTCGGAGAGCTTTCCAACGGTATGCTGTGCGCCGTGTAACTCATTACGGATCAAAAGTTATGGGCAAAGGAGCGACGGAGACCTATTCCCAAGCCCCACAACCTCGGTTTACGGGCCCAGCCTCTACGTGAAGCAAAGTTATCTAGCCCAAAGTGCCATGGGATTTGATAATAGAAATGTGATGGATTAGGTTGTCCTCCTTTTCTAGGCTCATGACGTACGATCAGGGAAGGAAAAACAGCGCAAGAGAAGAAAAGTGACCCAAAACTGATGAAAATATTCAATTTTGGGTTCCAAAAATAGGCATAGCCGAGCAGGCTTGCTGCCCCCATCATAGACCTCTATGAGAGCTGTCCAACGGTATGTTGTGCGCCGCGTAACTCCTTACGGATCAAAAGTTATGGGCATCGAAGCGACAGAGACATGGTCCGAAGCCTCACGCTCTCAGTTTACGGGCCCAGCCTCTAAGTGAAGCGAAGTTGTCTTGCCCAAGTTACTGTGGGAATCGATAATAGAAATGTGATCGATTAGGTTGTCGTCCTTTTCGCGTCTCACGACGTACGATCCGGGACGAAAAAACAGTACAAAAGTATAAAAGTGTCCTGAAACTGATGAAAACATTCGATTTTGGGCTCCGAAAATAGGTGCAGCCGAGTAGGCTTGTTGCACTCGTAGTAGAGCTCTTAGAGAGCTTTCCAACGGTATGCAGTGCACCGCGTAACTCCTTACAAATCAAAAGTTATGGGCACCGGAGCGACGGAGACCTGGTCCTAAGCGCCACGCCCTCGGTTTACGGGCCCAGCCTCTACGTGAAGTGAAGTTGTCTTGCCCAAGGTGCCATGAGATTCGATAATAGAAATGTGATGGATTTGGTTGTCGTCCTTTTCGAGGCTCACGACGTACGATTCGGGACGGAAAAGGAGCTCAAAAGAAGAAAAGTATTCTGAAACTGACGAAAATTTTTAATTTTGGGCTTCGAAAACAGGCGCAGCCAAGAAGGCTTGCTGCCCCCATCGTAGAGCTCTCGGAGAGCTTTCCAACGGTATGCTGTACGCCGCGTAACGCCTTACAGATCAAAAGTTATGGGCATCGAAGCGACGGAGACATGGTCCCAAGCCCCACGCCCTCGGTTTGCGGGCCTAGCCTCTACGTGAAGCGAAGTTGTCTTGCCCAAGGTGCCGTGGGAATCAATAATAGAAATGTGTTTGATTAGGTTGTCGTCCTTTTTGCGTCTCACGACGTACGATCCGGGACGTAAAAACAGCGCAAAAGTAGAAAAGTGTCCTGAAACTGAAGAAAACATTCGATTTTGGGCTCCGAAAATAGGTGCAGCTGAGCAGGCTTTCTGCGCCCGTCGTAGAGCTCTTAGAGAGCTATCCAACGGTATGTTGTGCGCCACGTAACTCCTTACAAATCAAAAGTTATAGGCACCGGAGCGACGGAGACTTGGTCCCAAGCCCCATGTCCTCGGTTTGTGGGCCCAGCCTCTACGTGAAGTGAAGTTGTCTTGCCCAAGGTGCCGTGGGATTCGATAATAGAAATGTGATAGATTTGGTTGTCGTCCTTTTCGAGGCTCAAGACGTACGATTCGGGACGGAAAAGGAGCGCAAAAGAAGAAAAGTATTCTAAAACTGATGAAAATTTTCGATTTTGGACTTCGAAAACAGGCGCAACTAAGCAGGCTTGTTGCCCCCATCGTAGAGCTCTCAGAGAGCTTTCCAACAGTATGCTGTGCGCTGTGTAACGCCTTACGGATCAAAAGTTAGGGGCACCAGAGCGACGAAGACCTGGTCCCAAGCCCCACGCCCTCGGTTTGCGGGCTCAGCCACTACGTGAAGCGAAGTTGTCTTGCCCAAGGTGCCGTGGGATTCAATACTAGAAATGTGATGGATTAGGTTGTCGTCCTTTTTGCGGCTCACGACGTACGATCCTGGACGGAAAAAGAGTGCAAAAGAAGAAAAGTATACGAAAACTGATGAAAATATTTGATTTTGGGCATCGAAAACAGGCGCAGCCGAGTAGGTTTGCTGCCCCCGTCGTAGAGCTCTCAGAGAGCTTTCCAACGGTATTCTGTGCGCTGCGTAACTCTTTACGGATCAAAAGTTATGGGCACCGGAGCGACAGATACCTGGTCATAAGCCCCACGTCCTCGGTTTACGGGCCCAGCCTCTACGTGAAGTGAAGTTGTCATGCCCAAGGTGTCGTGGGATTCGGAAATAGAAATGTAATTGATTAGGTAGTCGTCCTTTTCACAGCTGATGACGTACGATCCGGGATGGAAAAAGAGCGCAAAAAAAGAAAAGTATCCCAAAATTAATGAAAACATTCAATTTAGGGCTCTGAAAACAAGTGCAGCCGAGCAGGCTTGGTGCCACTGTGGTAGAGCTCTCAGAGAGCTTTCCAACGGTATGCTATGCGCCGCGTAACTCCTTACAGATCAAAAGTTATGGGCAGCGGAGTGACGGAGTCCTGGTCCCAAGCCCCACGCCCTCTGTTTGCGGGCCCAGCCTCTTTGTTAAGCGAAGTTGTCTTGCCCAAGGTGCCGTGGGATTCAATAATAGAAATCTGATGGATTAGGTTGTTGTCCTTTTCGCGGCTCATGACGTACGATACGGGACGGAAAAACAGCGCAAAAGATGAAAAGTATCCCGAAACTGATGAAAACGTTCAATTTCTGGCTATGAAAACTGGCGCGGCTGTCACGCCCTAACCCGGCCTATAAGGTTAGACTAGGGTGTGATCTAAACATTCAAGTCTCGTCTCGTACTTAACCATTCATGAAGATTTAACACTTAACGTTTTGGCCTAAACTCCAAAATTTTTCAGAAAATCGGCAGCACAACGACTGTAATTGGGCTCATTGGTTTGACCTAATTCTCTAAATGCCTCAAATTTTTCAATCTCAATTTCATTTCCAACTATGATTACTATTTATCATCAATTGAAACGCTTACTAACTATCTCGATGTTACGTTTGATTATTAACCATGCATGATACTATGTCTCGTTTATTGTTAAACGTCGTTACAAAAACACCTGTTGATTTTAGCTTAATAACGAGTACCTGCTTAAGAATTGGTTTGTTCATTTTACTTAGCCCTTACCTAATGCTTCATAATCCTATTATAGGTACTAGTAGCAATAATAGCAAAATGACCATAGTAGCGTCTAGTGTCTGTCTAGTTAACATCAGTACAAACCAAAATTAGATCCTAAATTACAACGGGGGTCTTTTACATTACACATCAAGCAACATAAATAAATAAAAAAAAGAAATAGTCTTCAAGTAGCATAGTTCACAAATAGCCATAATCACGCAAGGCACATAGGACAGGCAATCACTCCAAGGAATCATCATTAGGCACATCGTCCTCAGGTACCTGTTCTTGATCTTCTTCACCTGAGATGATAAAAGAGGGTGAGTCCTTATGAACTCAGCGAGGGGGAACGAGAAATAGGTTTTGAAACTCATTTTCCGGTTCAACTTATGAAAATCCTTTTGAAAGCATGAATATAATACAATTAAGTACATAACAATAATATAAAGTAAAGGAACACAATTACCAGTCTTTCCTTCCCGAGGTTCTCCAGGAACCAAGCGAGAGTACTTATACATATAGAAAAAGGATACGGTGAGCTTTTGCTCTCAGTGGTTGTGGCCGACTTCAAATCATCCCCTTAACACGCCAAGTGGGTGTACTCCGGATGTACCCCGAAATCCTACGACCCAACTCTCCAAGGAAGTCTAGCCCCCAAGCGAGATAGGGAATTGGACCATGGTAGTCATTGGTGCACCGGCAAGCCCAATGCCGCCCAGAATGAAAGGTTGCAACCTTGTATGCAATGCACATTTATGACATTTAATATATCACATTAGGAGGACAACAAAGTAGGTTGCCTCCGGACAGTCATAAAATTGCACATTGACAAGTAAACAAGCGAGACACGAATAGACAAGTAATTTCACTTGAAAAGCATATGGAGTTATATGAACATTAAACGGGAAGCCTTGTAACGCACGTAAATCAAGTCATATAACTCATTTCAACGTCCACGTAATCAAATAATAAGGTTATTCAACATGCAACAACAATCTACGTGGTTCAGATGCAAGAAAGGCCTATTTGTCAACATGCAACAAATCAATATCACATTTAGGGATATAAGGCAACTACGGGCAGCCTACTAAACATATAATTATACTCAATATTCAAAGGTTCAACACTTAGCAAGTTCGCCTAGTCACTAGGGTTTCCATTTCGTGCTTACCCGTGCAATTAAGCCCCAAGTCAACTCAAAATCAATCTCAAGCCAAGCATCAATTAATCCAAACATACCCAAGTACTCAAAACAGTCCACACAACATCCCAATGCCACAATCCAAAGCAATTAAAACCACAAGAGAAGTTACAACAAATTTCTAAGCATATAACTAAGTGAAACCCTCACTGCAATAGGCTGTTTTCTCACAATCATTGAGTCAATCAAACAATCTCCAATTCCAGTAAATAAGATATCAAATTAAATCTTAAGAAGTGAACTAAAATCAGAAACAAACCTTGCATCATTTGGAGTTCGAGATCAATAGTTATGGCCAAAACAGTGGGATTGCACAAAACTTTCCAGATTTGCACACATTTCAATAATTGTCGTTTTTGAGGTCCTTAGGGTCAGATTTAGCCTTATTCAATTTCTGACGAAAATGTCCAGAACTGAAAAATATAGTACCAGACCAAATTTCACACATTTTGGACATCATTTACTAAGTCAAAACTGGTTCCTTCCACATGGTCAGTGCATCTGCCATAACCTGCTTCATTTTTCCAGACTTCCAGATTTGGACACATTTTAATGCTTTGCCATTTTGAAGACTTTAGAGTCAAAATTAGCTTCGGCCTATTTCTGCAAAAAATGTTCAAAACTGGCAAAAATAGTCACCTACCAATGTTCATGCATTTTAAACTTCATTTGCCTAGCCAAACTCACCTCGCAACAACAAGTCAGAGAGCTGTCAACAAACCCGATTTCATCTTTCATCAACTTCAAGCCAAAATCTTGCCATGCATGGTTGTAAAAGCTTATGAACACACATATAACTCAAGTACAGAAGCAAATACATACATTTAAGAGCATGCATGTGGATTTTTGAAGGATTTTCAAAAGGTTTTAGCCCTCACCTTAGCAAATCAACAAGAAGATGCACAAAACTTGATGAAGCACAATTTTCTTCTTCTTCCTTGCTTAGCCAAGACACCACCCGATTTCTCTCTATTTTTCCTAGCTTAGTGGCCAAGTTCTAAGTACATGCATGTGGTTAGAACAAGAAGAAAAGAAATGGAAGCTAGTAGACTCACCAAGGCCGAAATGGTGACTCAAGGAGCATGCATGTGTGATTCTTGCATCCTAGCTAGCTTGGGCAAGTTTCTTTGCTTGTTGCTTGTCTTGATGCACCATGGATTAATGAAGATGAGAAAAGGCAAGATAAAACTCAGCCAAGGCCGAGAGAGAGAGAGAAGAATGAGAGGGAGAGAGAGAAATGTGAGGAGAATGAGAGGAAATGACAAAGAATGAAGGCTTTTTCAATTGTTGATGCAAGTGGTCGGCCTTGAGCTTTGTAATTGAGATTTTTGTGTCTTCAAGAAGTATTTTGAAATTCCTAGCATGGGCAAGGAGTAGTTGGTCGAGAATTGGAAGCTTTTGCAAAGGTTTTTGAGCTAATTTTTATGCATTTGTGTCATTAGTTGTCATAAAATGTCTAGGATTATTAATAAATTATGCAATGCTAGTTTAAATGCACATAGTAGTCGGCCAAGGCTAGCTTAAATTCTGAATTTTTGTCATCTTTGAGCATTATTTTAATTGTATGTTGAAAGTGCAAAAAGAATAAGGAATAAAGAATAAGGAATATCAAGCTTTTTGTGAGATTTTGTCTTCTAGTGGGTTGAATTAGTAATTTAATAATAGTTAGTGGATTTTGTAGGATTAATTAATGATCTAGTGCTTCGTGTAAGATGCTTTCTTGATTAGCGTGAGGGCACGCTTTCTTAGGTCTAGGGCACGCACTACGAGGTAGGGCACGCACTACGAGGTAGGACACGAACTACGAGACAAATGCACGTTTTCCAAGTAAATGCACGCAACCCTAAATGAATGCACGTAATTCAATGCATGGCACACAAAACGAACACAATTCTTAAACCTAGGTCAAGCCACGCAAATCTAGGTCAAGCCACGCAAATCTAGGTCAAGGAATACGAAACGAGGTATCGCACGTAATTCAAGGTCAGGACACGTATATCTAGGTATGCAGTACATCAAGGATTAGGGCACACAATTCTAAGTCAAGGCACGTATGACGAAACATGCACGAAAACCAAGACATGGCAGGCAATCCAAGATCAGTCATATAATTCTAGGTCTAAGGCACGTAAATCGAGGTAACACACGTTATTCGGGGTCAGGCCTCACATCCTCCCCTCCTTAAAAGAATTTCGTCCCGAAATTCATTCTTGCCTATTGAGGTCATTTAGACGGATTCTGACCCTTGTTATTCTTCCTACTCCGGTTCGTCCCGTGTTTGGTGACCTCTTACCACAACCAATTTACTTCCTATGTTTCTCCAATCATTTAGTTCGGTGTGACCTCTACATTTACAGTTCTTTCCTTTGAACGACTCTATTCTCCATTTGATCTTAAGGTCAAGTTCATTAACTAAGGTTAGAGTCTTCAAACATAGTCATCAAAGTTGCATCGGTATTTTAACAATAGAACTATAACTCCAAAATCATGACTCATGTTGTATTAATCTCGCATTCATACCTCAAAAGGAATATCACAATAATTCCATGATCCTAGGGTGACATACGCTAATTTCAAGATGATAGGTCTAAATCTGATTTACATATTCTATCTACTAGCTTCAAAATTGTTAGCACGTAGGACATACACATGTTATGGAATATTTCCACAATATGACCCTATCTTCAAGAAGAACTCACCAAACAAACTAATCCATCTCAAATCGTAGTCTATCGATAGTATCATAGTCCTTATCTCGTAGGTACATTAGATTAGCAAATCTTCTAATGACTAGTCTCCTGGTTATGGGCTCCTATTCACTAACATCCTTTCCCAGCTTCGTTAACCTCCACGCTCATAATCAAGGAGAAAGACCGTTGAGATTCATTAAACTCGAATTCTAAAGTTTATTAGGTACCACCGACAAATTGCCATTGAAATTGCATGGGTAAACTAATCATGTTGCACTAGTTCAACTCTTACAAGTAAATTCATCAACTCGTAATCCACTGTTTATTTCCTTATTCAAATCCCTATCTTCAAGTCACGAAGCTTCAGAATTTCTTTAATCTTATCCAAAACTCCTAAGGCGAATAGTTTCAACCTCAAATAAATTCCACTCACCTCAATCCAAGGTTACGTCATACTTAAGAAGACAATGGTCCTACTCACTTAGCGACCTAGTCATTCCTTCGAACACTTAATGCCCGCCAATATATCTTGGACATTAATGTTACTAAGCTGGGTTCATCACCATGTAAGTGATATCAATGCTCTACTAGGTTACCGGTCGTACAAAAACAATCCTAGGACTATAAATGGGTATCGAAATGACCGAGCTCATAAAATACTTACACGAGATAACTTCAAGATTGTATCAATATAAGAATTATGACCACGAGGCGTCCTTCAACATAACCTAATAGAATTTCAAAAGTAATAAACCACTTATTTAACTATCACTACAAGATTCACCCCTCTTATTCAACGACCACAATTTGAAGTCTACCAATCGCTAGTTTCTAGATGTGAAACGATGCACATAGATACGGTGATCTAACACTAGTCTCATGACTCTGATTCATCTCTATCTTACTCTCTTCGTTTACATGTTCAACTAACTAAGAGCATTTAGTCTGATCGACCTTAGGTCCTAGGGTTTACCATGAATCATCATGCATACTCACTATTAGCTATTTCGAATTACTAATCATACCCTAACGATTCCACTTTGTAACCGAATACTTTAATCTCATTTCCATGGTTTATATACTAGGTCCATCGGTCTTGCTTAGGGATATATGCTTTCTAGCATCTTTTACAATATCCAAACAACGAGTGTATAGAATGACTTACTTTGCATAATCACAACTAAATTCGAGAGGCACCAAATTAATACCATGATTCTAAATATCACTGATATCCAACTTAGGACCTTTAGCAACGTTAGTCATCTAATGCATAATTCAATTCCTTAAGCGAAATTGTCTTGCCCAAGGTGTCGTGGGATTCAATAATAGAAATCTGATGGATTAGGTTGTTGTCCTTTTTGCGGCTCACGACGTACGATACGGGACGGAAAAACAGCGCTAAAGAAGAAAAGTATCCCGAAACTGATGAAAACGTTCGATTTTCGCCTATGAAAACAGGTGCGACTGAGTAGGCTTGCTGCCCCCGTCGTAGAGCTCTCGGAGAGCTTTCTAACAGTATGTTGTGCGCCGCGTAACTCCTTACGGATAAAAAATTATGGGCAGCGGTACGACGGAGACCTAGTCCCAAGCCCCACACCCTCGATTTGCGGGCCCAGCCTCTACGTGGAATAAAGTTGTCTTGCCCAAGGTGCCATTGGATTCGATAATAGAAATATGATGGATTAGGTTGTCATCCTTTTCCCGGCTCACGACGTACGATCCGGGACAGAAAAATAGCGAAAATGCAGAAAAGTGTCCTGAAACTGATGAAAATGTTCGATTTTGGGCTCTGAAAATAGTGCAGCTGAGCAAGATTGCTGCGCCTGTCGAAGAGCTCCCAGAGAGCTTTGCAACGGTATTCTGGGCGCCGCGTAACACCTTACGGATCAAAAGTTATGGGTACCGAAGCGACAGATACCTGATCACAAGCCCCACTCCCTCAGTTTACGGGCCCAGCCTCTACGTTAAGTGAAGTTGTCATGCCCAAGGTGTCGTGGGATTCAGTAATAGAAATATGATTGATTAGGTTGTCGTCCTTTTTGCGGCAGACGAACTACGATCCGGGATGAAAAAACAGCGCAAAAGAAGAAAAGTATCCCGAAAATGAAGAAAATGTTCAATTTTGGTCTCTGGAAATAGGTGCAGCAGAGCAAGCTTGCTGTCCACGTCGTAGAGCTCTTGGAGAGCTTCCCAACGGTATACTTTGTGCTGCGAAACTCATTACAGATCAAAAGTTTTAGGCAAATGAGCGACGGAGACCTGGTCCCAAGCCCCACGACCTCGGTTTGCGGGCCCAGCCTCTTCATGAAGCGAAGTTGTCTACCCCAAAGTGCCATGGCATTCGATAATAGAAATGTGATGGATTAGGTTGTCCTCCTTTTCTAGGCTCACGACGTACGATCCGGGAAGGAAAAACAGCGTAAAAGAAGAAAAGTGTCCCAAAACTGATGAAAACGTTCAATTTTGGTATGCAAAAATAGCACAGCCGCGCAGGCTTGCTACCCCTATGGTAGAGCTCTTGGGGAGCTTTCTAATGGTATGCTGTACGCCGCGTAACTCCTTACGGATCAAAAGTTATGGGCATCGGAGCGACGAAGACCTGGTCCCAAGCCCCACACCCTCGGTTTGCGGGCCCAGCCTCCACGTGAATTGAAGTTTTCTTGCCCAAGGTGCCGTGGAAATCGATAATAGAAATGTGATGGATTAGGTTTTCGTCCTTTTCGCAACTCACGACGTACGATTCAGGATGAAAAAACAGTGCAAAAGAAGAAAAGTGTCCTAAAACTGATGAAAACGTTCGATTTTGGGCTCCAAAAATAGGTGCAGCCGAGCAGGCTTGCTGTGCCCCTCGTAGAGCTCTTAGAAAGCTTTCCAACGGTATGCTGTGCTCCGCGTAACTACTTTCGGAGCAAAAGTTATAGGCACCGGAGCGACGGAGACCTGGTTCTAAGCCCCACGCTCTCGGTTTGCGGGCCCAGCCTCTACGTGAAGCTGTCACGCCCCAACCTGGCCTATAAAGGTTAGACTAGGGTGTGAACTAACATTCAAGTCACGTCTCGTACTTAACTGTTCATTAAGATTTAACACTTAACGTTTTGGCCTAAACTCCAAAGTTTTCCGGAAAACCGGCAGCATAACGGCTGTAAGTGGACTCTTTGGTTTGACCTAATTCTCTAAATGCCTCAATTATTCCAATCATTAATAAAATCCCATTAAGGACTCCTATTTGTCACCAACCGATTTGCCTGCTAGTTTATCTTGAAAGTCTCGTTTGGTTAATAAGCCGAACATGATAACTATGCCCCGTTTATTTGTCAATTTCCTATCATGCAAGTACCTATTATCATTTAGTTTGCATATGAGCACCTAAGTGAAATTAGATAGAATTAACTTAGTTGATTGTTCATCTAGTGGTTTGAATGCCTACGATAACTACTAATTAAGAAAACGAAAGCAAACAACCAAATAAAAGTTCGTCCAGTTATAGATAGTACAATCCCAGAATTAGACCTAAATTACAACGGGGTCATTTACATCAATAAAATGAATAGTTTGCAATCAAACACAACATCCATATAGCAACCACTTTTTGCCAAAGCACAAAAGCACGTAGGGACAGACAATCACTCCAAGGAATCATCGATAGGCACGTTGTCCTCGGGTACCTGTACCTGTTCTTCTTCACCTGTGATAAAAAAGAGGGTGAGTCCTTATGAACTCAGCGAGGGGGAACGAGAAATACGTTTTGAAACTCATTTTCCGGTTCAATTTATGAAAATCCCTTTTCAAACATGAATATAACAGTAAAATCAAGTAAAGGAACAGAAATACCAGTCTTTCCTCCCCGAGGTTCTCTAGGAACCAAGCGAGAGTACTTATACACATAGTAAAAGGATACGGTGAGCTTTAACTCTCAGATTAGTTCCAGAATTAGTTGTTGCGGCCGACTTCAAATAACCCCAAAACACGCCAGGTGGGTGTACTCCGGATGTACCCCGAAATCCTACGACCCAACTCTCCGAGGAAGTCTAGCCCCCAAGCGAGAGAGGGAATGGGACCATGGTAGTCACGGGTGCACCGGCAAGCCCGATGCCGCCCGGTGTGCGTGATCGCTACCATGCCAACAGGAAAGGTTGCAACCTTGTATGCAATGCACATTTATGACAGGTAATATATCACAGTAGGAGGACAACAAAGTAGGTTGCCTCCGAACAGTCATAAGATTGCACATTGACCAAGTAAACAGGCAGGGCATGATAAAACAGGTAATATATCACAGTAGGAGGACAACAAAGTAGGTTGCCTCCGGACAGTCATAAGATTGCACATTGACAGGTAAACAAGCAGGGCACGATAAGACATGAAATTTCACTTGAAAGGCATATAGAGTTATATGAAAATTAAACGGGCAGCCATGTAACACATGTAAAACAGGCCATATAACTCATTAAGAAGCCCACGTGATCAAGTGATAAGATTATTCAACATGCAATGACGTCAATCATGGGTTCGCGTGCAAGAAAAGCTTATTTGTCAACATGTAATGGTCAAAATCACATTTGAAGTTATACGACATTTACGGGCAGCCCACTAAGCATAAAATTTCCACACAACATCCAAATGATCAACACTTAGCAAAACCACCTAGTCATTAGGGTTTCCATTTCGTGTATATTCATGCAATTTGAGCCTCAAACCAATTCAAAGTCAATCTCAAAATCATTCTCAGGTCATGCATCATTCAATTCAAACATCTTCAAGTACTCAAAACAGTCCACACAATATCCCAACACCACAATTCCAAGCAATTAGCACCACAAGAGAGGTTACAACAATTTTCCAAGCATATAGCTAAGTGAAACCTTTACTGCAATATGATGTTTTCTCACATTCAATAGGATAATCAAACAATCTCCAAATCCAGTGAATAAGATGTCAAATTAAATCTTAATAAGTTAGCTAAAATGATAAATAAACCTTGCATCAATTGGAGTTCGGGATCATTAGATATAGCCGAAACAGTGGAATAGCACAAAACTGTCCAGCACACTTTTCGATAATTGACGTTTTTGAGGTCCTTAGGGTCAGATTTAGGCTTAGTCCATTTCTGACAAAATTGTCCAGAACTGAAAAATATAGCAGCACACCAAATTCCATGCATTTTGGACATCATTTACTAAGTCAAATATGGTTCGTTCCACAAGGTCAGTGCATCTGCCAAAACCTGCTTCATTTTTCCAGATTTCCAGATTTGGTCACATTTTAAAGATTTGCCATTTTGAGGACCTTAGAGTCAAAATTAGCCTCAGCCTATTTCTGGAAAAAATGTTCAAAACTGTCCAAACTAGTCACCTACCAATTTTCAAGCATTTTCAACATCTTTTGCCTAGCTAAACTTACCTCGAACAGACTGGTCAGAGAGCTGTCAACAATTTCGACTTCACCTAGCATCATTTTCAAGCCAAGATCTTGCCATGCATGGTTGTTTAAGCTTATGAACGACCATATAGCTCAAGTACAGAAGCAAATACACACATTTATGAGCATGCATGTGAATTTTTGAAGAGTTTTCGAAAGGTTTTAACCCTCACCTTAGCAATCAACCACAAAGATGCACAAAACTTGTTGAAGCTTCAAATCTCTTCTTCTTCTTGCTTAGCCGAGATTCCAACTTGGTTTCTCTATTTTTCCTAGCCTAGTGATCAATCTCTTAGCACATGCATGAGGTTAGAACAAGAAGAAAAGAAATGGAAGCCAAGAAAACTTACCTAGGCCAAAAATGGTGACTCAAAATGCTTGCATGTGTGTTTCTTGCATCCTAGCTTGCTTGGGTGAGTTTCTTTGCTTGTGGTTTGTCTTGATGCACCTTAGGATGATGAAGATGAGCTAAGAGGTGGATAGAACTCAGCCAAAACCGAAATGGAGAGAGAAAATGAGAGGGAAGTGAGAGAAATTGAGAGGAAATGAGAGAATATGACAAAAGTGATGGCTTTGCAATTTTTTTGAGCATATGGTCAGCCTTGGGCATACAAATTCAGACTTTTTGTGTCTTTGAGATGGAATTTTGAAATGTTAGCATGGGCATGAAGCACTTGGTCGAAAATGGTGGAGATTTGAGGAGAATTTGAGCAATTTTTTATGCATTGTGTTAAGTGTTTTGTCATAGTTTGTCTAGGAATAATTCTTTATGCATTTGTGTCATTAGAATTGTCATAGGAATGTTGGGAAATTAGGGAATCTAGGTAGAATAAAATATAGGAATGTTTGTTGATGAGTTGAATTATGAATAGAATAATAGATAGTGGAAAATGTAGGAATAGTTTAGTATTATTTTATTGTTAGTGGAGTTTGTAGAGAATTTGAATTAGGAATATAATATTGGTTAGTGGATTGTGTAGGATTATTTTAGTGTCTAGTGCTTTGTGTAGGATTCTTTCTTGATTAATGTGGTGGCACGGATTCTTAGATCTAGGGCACAAATTACGAGGTAGACACGAACTATGAGGTAAGACACGAACTACGAGGTACAGCACGTATTTCAAGACTAAGGCACATACTTCAAGATAAGTGCACGGATTCTAATGCTAACACACGCAACCCTAGGTGAAGGAACATAGATCAAAATAAGGCACGTAATTCAATGCAATGCACGTAATTCAAGACACGACTCTTAAACCTAGGTTAAAGCAAGCGGTTCAAGGTTAATGCACACGAAACAAAGAGACACACGTAAATCGAGGTCTCGCACGTAAATTAAGGTCATGGCACGTTTATCTAGGTATTGCACGTATCTCGAGGATTAGGGCACACAATTTTAGGTTAAGGCACGTATAACGAGGCATGCACAAAAACCAAGACATGATACATAATCCAAGGTCGGTCATTTAATTAGGGGTCTATGGCACGCAAATTGAGGTATGACATGTTATTCGGGGTCGGGCCTCACAGAAGCGAAGTTGTCTAGCCCAAGGTCTTGTGGGATTCAAAAATAGAAATGTGATGGATTTGGTTGTCGTCCTTTTTGCGGCTCACGACATACGATCCGGGATGAAAAAAGAGCACAAAAGAAGAAAAGTATCCTGAAACTGATGAAAATTTTCAATTTTGGGCTTTGAAAACAGGCGCAGCCAAGCAAGCTTGTTGCCCCCGTCGTAGAGCTCTCGGAGAGCTTTCCAACGGTATGCTGTGCGCCGTGTAACGCCTTGCGGATTAAAAGTTATGGGTACCGGAGTGACGGAGACCTGGTCCCAAGCCCCATGCCCTCGGTTTGCAGGCTCAGCCTCTACGTGAAGCGAAGTTTTCTTGCCCAAGGTGCCGTGAGATTCAATAATAGAAATATGATGGATTAGGTTGTCGTCCTTTACTAGGCTCATGACGTACGATACGGGAAGGAAAAACAGCGCAAAAGAAGAAAAGTGTCCTAAAACTGAAGAAAACGTTTGATTTTGGGCTCTGAAACAAGCGTAGCCAAGCAGGCTTGCTGCACCCGTCGTAGAGCTCTTGGAGAACTTTCCAACCATATGTTTTACGCTGCGTAAATCCTTACGCATAAAAAATTATGGGCACCAGAGCGACGGAGACTTGGTCCCACACCCCACGCCCTCAGTTTGTGGGCCCAGCCTCTACGTTCAGCGAAGTTCTCTTGCCTAAGGTGCCATGGGATTTGATAATAGAAATGTGATGGACTACGTTGTCGTCCTTTTAGCGGCTCACAACGTACGATTCGAGACGAAAAAATAGCGTAAAAGAAGAAAAGTATCCTGAAACTGATAAAAATGTTCAATTTTGGGCTTCGAAAATAGGTACAACTTAGCAGGCTTGCTGCCCCCATCGTAGAGCTCTCGGAGTGCTTTCCAACGGTATGTTGTGCGATGTGTAACTCCTTACGGATCAAAAGTTATGGGCACCGGAGCGACGGAGACCTGGTCCCACGCCCCACGCCCTTGGTTGGCGGGCCAAGCCTCTACATTAAGTGAAGTTGTCTTGCCCAAGGTGCCATGGGATTTAATAATAGAAATGTGATGGATTAGGTTGTCGTCCTTTACGCGGCTCACGACGTATGATTCGGGACGGAAAAACAGTGCAAAAGTAGAAAAGTATACCAAAACTGATGAAAACATTCGATTTTGGGCTCTGAAAATAGGTGCGGTCGAGCAAGATTGCTGCCCCCATTGTAGAGCTCTCGGAGAGCTTTCTAACGGTATTCTATGCGCAGCGTAACTACTTACGGATCAAAAGTTATGGGCAGCGGAGCGACGAAGACTTGGTCCCAAGCCCCACGCCCTCGGTTTGCAGGCCCAGCCTCTACGTTAAGCGAAGTTGTCTTGCCCAAGGTGCCATGGGATTCGATAATAGAAATCTGATGGATTAGATTGTCGTCCTTTTTGCGGCTCACGACGTACGATACGGGACGGAAAAACAGCGCTAAAGAAGAAAAGTATCCCAAAACTGATGAAAATGTTCGATTTTCACCTATGAAAACAGGCGCGGCCAAGCAGGCTTGCTGCCCCCGTCGTAGAGCTCTTGAAGAGCTTTCTAACGGTATGTTGTGCGCCGCGTAACTCCTTACGAATAAAAAATTATGGGCAGCGGTGCGACGGAGACCTGGTCCCAAGCCCCATACCCTCGATTTACGGGCCCAGCCTCTACGTGGAGTAAAGTTGTCTTGCCCAAGGTGCCATGGGATTCGATAATCGAAATGTGATAGATTAGGTTGTCATCCTTTTCGTGGCTCACGACGTACGATCCGGGACGGAAAAATAGCGAAAATGCATAAAAGTGTCCCGAAACTGATGAAAATGTTCGATTTTGGGCTCTAAAAACACGTGCAGCTGAGCAGGATTGCTGCCCCTGTCGAAGAGCTCCTGAAGAGCTTTCCAACGGTATTCTGGGCGCTGCGTAACACCTTACGGATCAAAAGTTATGGGCACCGGAGCGATAGATACCTGGTCACAAGCTTCACGCCCTCAGTTTACGGGCCCAGCCTCTACGTTAAGTGAAGTTGTCATGCCAAAGGTGTCGTGGGATTCAGTAATAGAAATATGATTGATTAGGTTGTCGTCCTTTTTGCTGCAGACGAACTACGATCCGGGATGAAAAAACAGCGCAAAAGAAGAAAAGTATCCCGAAAATGAAGAAAATGTTCAATTTTGGTCTCTGGAAATAGGTGCAGCCGAGCAAGCTTGCTGCCCACGTCGTAGAGCTCTCGGAGAGCTTCCCAACGGTATGTTGTGTGCTGTGTAACTCATTACGGATCAAAAGTTTTGGGCAAATGAGCGACGGAGACCTGGTCCAAAGCCCCACGACCTCAGTTTGCGGGCCCAGCCTCTACGTGAAGCGAAGTTGTCTACCCCAAAGTGTCGTGGGATTCGATAATAGAAATGTGATGGATTAGGTTGTCCTCCTTTTCTAGGCTCACGACGTACGATCCGGGAAGGAAAAACAGCGCAAGAGAAGAAAAGTGTCTCAAAATTGATGAAAATGTTCAATTTTGGGCTCCGAAAATAGGTACAGCCTCGTAGGCTTGCTTCCCACGTCGTAGAACTCTCTGAGAGCTTTGCAACGGTATGCTGTGCCCCGCATAACTCCTTACGGATCAAAAGTTATTGGCATTGGAGCGACAGAGACATGGTCCCAAGTCCCATGCCCTCGGTTTGCGGGCCCAGCCTCCACATGAAGCGAAGTTTTCTTGCCCAAGGTGCCGTGGAGATCGATCATAGAAATGTGATGGATTAGGTTGTCGTCCTTTTTGCAACTCACGAAGTACGATTCGGGACAAAAGAATAGCTAAAAAGAAGAAAAGTGTCCTAAAACTGATGAAAATGTTCGATTTTGGGCTCCGAAAATAGGTGCAGCCGAGCAAGCTTGCTGCGCCCCTTGTAGAGCTCTTAGAAAGCTTTCCAACGGTATGCTGTGCTCTGCGTAACTACTTACGGATCAAAAGTTATGGGTACCAGAGCGACGGTGACCTGGTCCCAAGCCCCACGCCCTCGGTTTGCGGGCCCAGCCTCTACGTGAAGCGAAGTTGTCTTGCCCAAGATGCCATGGGATTCAAAAATAGAAATGTGATGGATTTGGTTGTTGTCCTTTTCGCGGCTTACGACGTATGATCCAGGATGAAAAAAGAGCGCAAAAGAAGAAATGTATCTTGAAATTGATGAAAATTTTTGATTTTTGGCTTTGAAAACAGGCGCAGCCAAGCAAGCTTGCTGCTCCCGTCGTAGAGCTCTCGGAGAACTTTCCAACGGTATGCTGTGCGCCGTGTAACGCCTTACGGATTAAAAGTTATGGGCACCGGAGCGACGGAGACCTGGTCCCAAGCCCCATGCCCTCGGTTTGCAGGCCCAGCCTCTACGTGAAGCGAAGTTGTCTTGCCCAAGGTGCCGTGGGATTCGATAATAGAAATGTGATGGATTAGGTTGTCTTCCTTTACTAGGCTCACGACATACGATACGGGAAGGAAAAACAACGCAAAAGAAGAAAAGTGTCCTAAAACTGAAGAAAACGTTCGATTTTGGGCTTTGAAAACAAGCGTAGCCGAGCAGGCTTGCTACACCCGTCGTAGAGCTCTCGGAGAGCTTTCTAACCATAAGTTTTGCGCTGCGTAAATCCTTACGCATCAAAAATTATGGGGCACCAAAGCGACGGAGACCTGGTCCCAAGCCCCATGCCCTTGGTTTGCGGGCCCAGCCTCTATGTGAAGTGAAGTTGTCTTACCCAAGGTGCCATGGGATTCGATAATAGAAATGTGATGGATTAGGTTGTCGTCCTTTTCGCGGCTCACGACATACGATCCGGGACGGAAAAACAGCGCAAAACTAGAAAAGTGTCCCGAAACTGATGAAAACGTTCGATTTTGGGCTCCAAAAACAGGCACAGTCGATCAGGATTGCTGCCCACATCGTAGAGCTCTTGGAGAGGTTTCCAACGGTATTCTGTGCGCCGCGTAACTCATTACAGATCAAAAGTTATAGGCATCGAAGCGACAGATACCTGGTCACATGGCCTACGCCCTCGGTTTGCGGGCCCATCCTCTGCGTGAAGTGAAGTTTTCATGCCCAAGGTGTCATGGGATTCGGTTATAGAAATGTGATTGATCAGGTTGTCGTCCTTTTCTTGGCTGACGACGTACGATCCGGGACGGAAAAACAGCGCAAAAGAAGAAAAGTGTCCTGAAATGGTTGAAAATGTTAGATTTTAGGCTCCGAAAAAAGGCGCAGCTGAGCAAGCTTGCTGCCCCCGTCGTAGAGCTCTTGGAGAGCTTTCCAACGGTATGTTGTGCACCGTGTAACTCTTTACGGATCAAAAGTTATGGGCAAAGAAGCGATGGAGACCTGGTCCCAAGCCCCACGCCCTCAGTTTGCCGGCCCAGCCTCTATGTGAAGCAAAGTTGTCTTGCCTAAGGTGCCATGGGATTCGATAATAGAAATATGATGGATTAGTTTGTCGTTCTTTTCGTGGCTCGCGACGTACGATCCGGGACGGAAAAACAGCGCAAAAGTAGAAAAGTATCCCGAAACTGATGAAAATGTTCAATTTTGGGCTTCGAAAATAGACACAGCTACGCAGGCTTGCTGCCTCCGTTGTAGAGCTCTCAAAGAGCTTTCCAACGGTATGATGTGCGCCGCGTAACTCCTTACGGATCAAAAGTTATGGGCAAAGGAGCAACGGAGACATGGTCCTAAGCCGCTTGCCCCCGGTTTGCGGGCCCAGCCTCTACGTGAAGCGAAGTTGTCTTACCCAAGGTGCCTCGGGATTCGATAATATAAATGTCATGGATAAATTTATCGTCCTTTTCGCGGCTCACGACGTACGATCCGGGACGGGAAAATAGCATAAAAGTAGAAAAGTGTCCCAAAATTGATGAAAACGTTCGATTTTGGGCTCCAAATACTGGCGCAGCTAAGCAGGCTTGCTGCCCCCGTCGTAGAGCTCTCGGAGAGCTTTCCAACGGTATGTTGTGCGCCGCGTAACTCGTTACGGATCCAAAGTTATGGTCACTAGAGCGACGGAGACCTGGCCCAAGCCCCACACCCTCGGTTTACGGGCCCAGCCTCTACGTGAAGTGAAGTTGTCATACCCAAGGTGCCATGGGATTCGATAATAGAAATGTAATGAATTAGGTTGTCATCCTTTTCGCGGCTCATGACGTACGATCCGGGACGGAAAAACAACGCAAAAGAAGAAAAGTATCTCAAAACTTATGATAACGCTCGATTATGGTCTTCGAAAATAGGCACAGCCGAGCAGGCTTGCTGCCCCCGTAGTAGAGCTCTAGGAGAGCTTTCCAACGGTATGCTGTGCGCCGCGTAACTCCTTACAGATCAAAAGTTATGGGCACCGGAGCGACAGAGACCTGATCCCAAGCCCCACGCCCTCGATTTGCGGGCCCAACCTCTATGTGAAGTGAAGTTGTCTTGCCCAAGGTATCGTGGGATTCGATAATAGAAATGTGATTGATTAGGTTGTCGTCCGTTTTGAGGCTCACGACGTACGATTCGGGACGGAAAAATAGCACAAAAGTAGAAAAGTGTCCTGAAACTGATGAAAACGTTCAATTTTGGGCTCTGAAAATAGACGCAGCCGAGCAGGATTGCTACCCACGTCGTAGAGCTCTCGGAGAGCTTTCCAATGGTATTCTATGCGCCGCGTAACTCTTTACGGATTAAAAGTTATAGGCACCGGAGTGACAAATACCTGGTCACAAGCCCCACGCCCTCGGTTTACGGGCCCAGCCTCTACGTGAAGTGAAGTTGTCAATGCCAAAGGTGTCGTGGGATTTAGTAATAGAAATGTGATTGATTAGGTTGTCGTCCTTTTCACGGTTGACGATGTACGATCCGGGACGGAAAAACAGCGCAAAAGAAGAAAAATGTCATGAAATTGATGAAAACATTCAATTTTAGGCTCCAAAAATAGGTACAGTCGAGCAAGCTTGCTGCCCCCATCTTAGAGCTCTTGGAGAGCATTCCAATGGTATGATGTGTGCCGTGTAACTTCTTACGGATCAAAAGTTATAGGCAAATGAGCGACGAAGGCCTGGTCCCAAACCCCACACTCTCGGTTTGCGACCCTAGCCTCTACGTGAAGCGAAGTTTTCTTGCCCAAGGTGCAGTTGGATTCAATAATAGAAATGTGATGGATTAAGTTGTCGCCCTTTTTGCGGCTCAGGACATACGATCCGGGACGAAAAAATTGCGCAAAAGAAGAAAAGTATCCCGAAACTGATGAAAATGTTCGATTTTGGGCTTCGAAAACAGGCGCAGTAGATCAAGCTTGATGCTCTTGTCGTAGAGCTCTCGGAGAGCTTTCCAACGGTATGCTGTGCGCCGCGTAACTCCTTACGGATCAAAAGTTATGGGCAGCGGAGCGACAGATACCTAGTCACAAGCCCTACGCCCTCGGTTTACGGGCCCAGCCTCTACGTGAAGTGAAGTTGTCATGCCCAAGGTGTCATGGGATTCTGTAATAGAAATGTGATTGATTAGGTTGTCGTCCTTTTCGCGGCTGACGACGTACGATCTGGGACGAAAAAATAGCGAAAACGAGGAAAAGTATGCCAAAACTGATGAAAATGTTCGATTTTGGTCTCCAAAAACAGGCGCAGCCGAGCAAGCTTGCTGCCACCGTCGTAGAGCTCTCGGAGAGCTTTCCAATGGTATGTTGTGCGCTGCGTAACTCATTACGGATCAAAAGTTATGGCCAAAGGAGCGACGGAGACCTGGTCCCAAGCCCCACGCCCTCGGTTTGTTGGCCCAGCCTCTACGTGAACCGAAGTTGTCTAGCCCAAAGTGTCGTGCGACTCGATAATAGAAATGTGATGGATTAGGTTGTCCTCTTTTTCTAGGCTCACGACGTACAATCCAGGAAGGAAAAACAACGCAAGAGAAGAAAATTCTCCCAAAACTAATGAAAACATTCAATTTTTGGCTCCGAAAATAGGCACAGCAAAGAAGGCTTGCTGCCCCCGTCGTAGAACTCTCGGAGAGCTTTCCAACAGAATTCTGTGCGCCGCGTAACTCCTTACGGATCAAAAGTTTTGGGCAGCGGAGCGACGGAGACATGGTCCCAAGCCCTACGCCGTCGGTTTGCGGGCCCAACCTCTACGTGAAGTGAAGTTGTCTTGCCCAAGGTGCCCTGGGATCAGTAATAGAAATGTGATGGATTAGGTGGTCGTCCTTTTCGCGGCTCATGACGTACGATCTGGGATGAAAAAACAATGCAAAAGAAGAAAAGTGTCCTAAAATTGATGAAAATGTTCCATTTTGGGCTCCAAAAACAAGTGCAGCCTAGCAGGCATCTTGCCCCTGTCGTAGAGCTCTTGGAGAGCTTTCCATCGGTATGCTGTGCGTCGCTTAACTCCTTACGGATCAAAAGTTATGGGCACCGGAGCGACGGAGACCTTGTCCCAAGCCCAACACCCTCGATTTGCGGGACCAGCCTCTACGTGAAGCAAAGATGTCTTGCCCAAGGTGCCGTGGGATTCGATAATAGAAATATGATGGATTAGGTTGTTGTCCTTTTTACAGCTCACGACATACGATCCGGGACGGAAAAACAGCGCAAAAGAAGAAAAGTGTCCTGAAATTGATGAAAACGTTCGATTTTGGGATCCAAAAAGAGGCGCAGCCGAGCAGGCTTGCTGCCCCCATCGTAGAGCTCTTGGAGAGCTTTCCAACGGTATACTGTGCGCCGCGTAACTCTCCTTACGGATCAAAAGTTATGGGCAAAGGAGCGACGGAGACATGGTCCCAAGCCGCACGCCCCCGATTTGCGGGCCCAGCCTCTACATGAAACGAAGTTGTCTTGCCCAAGGTGCCATGGGACCCGATAATATAAATGTGATGGATTAGGTTGTCATATTTTCGCAGCTCATGATGTACGATTCGGGACGGATAAATAGAGCAAAATATGAAAAGTGTCCCAAAATTGATGAAAACGTTCGATTTTGGGCACCGAATACTAGGCCAACCGAGCAGGCTTGCTGCCCCCGTCGTAGAGCTTTCGGAGAGCTTTCCAATGGTATGTTGCGCCGCGTAACTCCTTAAGGATAAAAATTATGGGCACCAGAGCGACCGAGACTTTGCCCCAAGCCCCAAGCCCCAAGCCCCAAGCCCCACGACCTCGGTTTGTGGGCCCAGCCTCTACAAGAAGCGAAGTTGTCTTGCCCAAAGGTGCCATGGGATTCGATAATAGAAATGTGATAGATTAAGTTGTCGTCCTTTTCGCGGCTCACGACGTACAATCCGAGATGGAAAAACAGCACAACAGAAGAAAAGTATCCTGAAATTGATGAAAATGTTCAATTTTGTGCTCCGTAAATAGGCGCAGCCGAGCAGGCTTGTGCCCCTGCCGTAGAGCTTTTGGAGAGCTTTCCAACGGTATGTTGTGCACCGCGTAACTCCTTACGGATCAAAAGTTATGGGCAAATGGGCGACGGAGACATGGTCCCAAGCCGCACGCTCTTGATTTGCGACGTGAAGTGAAGTTGTCATGCCCAAGGTGTTGGGGGATTCGGTAATAGAAATGTGATTGATTAGGTTGTCGTCCTTTTTGCGGCTGACGACGTACGATCCGGGACGAAAAAATAGCTTAATAGAAGAAAAGTGTCCGGAAACTGATGAAAACGTTCGATTTTGAGCTTCGAAAATAGGCGCAGCTGAGCCAGGTTGCTGCCCCCGTCGTAGTGCTCTCGGAGAGCTTTCCAACGGTAGGCTGTGCACCGTGTAACTCCTTATGGATCAAAAGTTATAGGCAAAGGAGCGACAGAGACCTTGTCCCAAGCCCCAAGACCACGGTTTGTAGGCCCAACCTCTACGTGAAGCGAAGTTGTCTTGCCCAAGGTGCCATGGGATTTGATAATACAAATGTGATGGATTAGGTTGTTGTCCTTTTCTAGGCTCACGATGTACGATCCGAGAAGGAAAAACAGTGCAAAAGAATAAAACTGTCCCAAAACTAATAAAAATATTCGATATTGGGCTCTGAAAATAAGCGCAGCCGAGCAGGCTGGCTGCCCCCGTCGTAGAGCTCACAGAGAGCATTCCAACGGTATGCTGTGCGCCGCGTAAATCCTTACGAATTAAAAGTTATGGGCACCGGAGCGACGGAGACCTGGTCCTAAGCCCCACGACCTCAGTTTACGGGCCCAGCCTCTACGTGAAGCGAAGTTGTCTTGTCCAAGGTGCCGTGGGATTCGACAATAGAAATGTGATGGATTAGGTTGTCGTCCTTTTCGCGTCTCACGACGTACGATCTAGGGCCAAAAAATAGCACAAAAGTAGAAAAGTGTCCCGAAACTGATGAAAACGTTCGATTTTGGGCTACGAAAATAGGCGCGGCCAAGCAGGATTGCTACCACTGTCGTAGAGCTCTCGGAGCGCTTTCCAGCGGTATTTTGTGCGCCGCATAACTCCTAACGGATCAAAAGTTATGGGCACCGGAGCGACAAATACCTGGTCACAAGCCACACGCCCTCGGTTTACGGGCCCAGCCTCTACGTGAAGTGAAGTTGTCATGCCCAAGGTGTCGTGGGATTCGGTAATAGAAATGTGATTGATTAGGTTGTCGTCCTTTTCGCGTCTGACGATGTATGATTCGGGATGGAAAAACCGCGCAAAAGAATAAAAGTATCCCGAAATTGATGAAAACATTCGATTTTGGGCTTCGAAAATAGGTGTAGCCGAGCAAACTTGCTGCCCCTGTCTTAGAGCTCTCGGAGAGCTTTCCAATGGTATGCTGTGCGCCACGTAACTCATTACGCATCAAAAGTTATGGGCAAAGGAGCGACGGAGACCTGGTCCCAAGCCCCACGCCCTCGGTTTGCAAGCCCAGCCTCTACGTGAAGCGAAGTTGTCTTGCCCAAGGTGCCATGGGATTCGATAATAGAAATGTGATGGATTAGGTTGTCGTCCTTTTCTACGCTGATGACGTACGATACAAGAAGAAAAATAGCGCAAAAGAAGAAAAGTGTCCCGAAATTGATGAAAACATTCGATTTTGGGCCCCAAAAATAGGCGCAACCGAGCAGGATTGCAGCCCCCATCGTAGAGCTCTCGGAGAGCTTTCCAACGGTATTCTGTGCGCCGCGTAAATCCTTAACTATCAAAAGTTATGGGCACCGGAGCGACAAAGACCTGGTCCCAAGCCCCACGCCCTCGGTTTGTTGGCCTAGCCTCTACATGAAGTAAAGTTGTCTTGCCCAAGGTGCTGTGGGATTCGATAATAGAAATGTGATGGATTTGGTTGTCATCCTTTTTGCGGCTCACGACGTACGATCCGGGACAGAAAAAGAGCCCAAAAGTAGAAAAGAATCCCAAAACTGATGAAAATGTTCAATTTTGGGATTCGAGAACAAGCGCAGCCAAGCAGGCTTGGTGCCCCCGTCGTAGAGCTCTCGGGGAGCTTTCCAACAGTTTGTCGTGCGACGCGTAACTCCTTATGGATCAAAAGTTATAGGCACCGGAGCGACGGAGACTTGGTTCCAAGACCCACACCCTCGGTTTGCAGGCCCAGCCTCTACGTCAAGCGAAGTTGTCTTGCCCAAGGTGCCGTGGGATTCGATAATAGAAATGTGATGGATTAGGTTGTCGTCCTTTTCGTGGCTTACGACGTACGATCCGGGACGGAAAAATAGGGAAAAAGTAGAAGAGTGTCCCAAAATTAATGAAAATGTTCAATTTTGGGCTCTGAATACTAGGCCAGCCGAGCAAGCTTGCTGCCCCCGTCGTAGAACTCTCGGAGAGCTTTTCAACGGTATGCTGTGCGCCGCATAACTCCTTATGGATCAAAAGTTATGGGCAGCGGAGCGACGGAGACCTCGTCCCAAGCCCCACATCCTTGGTTTGCGGGCCCAGCCTCTACTTGAAGCGAAGTTGTCTTTCCCAAGGTGCCATGGGATTCGATAATAGAAATGTGATGTTTTAGGTTGTCGTCCTTTTCTAGGCTCCCGATGTACGATCCGGGAAGGAAAAACATCGCAAGAGAAGAAATATGTCCCAAAACTGATGAAAACATTCGATTTTGGGCTTCGAAAATAGGCGCTGATGAGCGGGCTTGCTGCCCTCGTCGTAGAGCTCTCGGAGAGCTTTCCAACGATATGCTGTGCACCGCGTAACTACTTACGGATCAAAAGTTATGGACACCGGAGCGACGGAGACATGGTCCTGAACCCCACGCCCCCGGTTTCGGGGCCCAGCCTCTACGTGAAGCGAAGATGTCTTGCCCAAGGTGCTGTGCGATTCGATAATATAAATGTGTTTGACTCGGTTGTCGCCTTTTTCGCGGCACACGACGTACGATCCTGGATGAAAAAATAGCGCAAAAGAAGAAAAGTGTCCCAAAATTGATGAAAATGTTCGATTTTGGGATTCGAATACTAGCCCAGCCGAGCAGGCTTGCTATCCCCGTCGTAGAGCTCTCGGAGAGCTTTCCAACGGTATGCTGTGCGCCGCGTAATTCCTTCCAAATCAAAAGTTATGTTCACCGGAGCGACGGAGACCTGGTCTTAAGCCCCACGCCCTCGGTTTGCGGGACCATCATTTACAATAAGCGAAGTTGTCTTGACCAAGGTCTCGTACGATTCGATAATATAAATGTGATGGATTAGGTTGTCGTCCTTTTCGCGGCTCACGACGTACGATCCGGGATGGAAAAATAGCGACAAAGAAAAAAATGTCCCAAAATTGATAAAAATGTTCAATTTTGGGCTCCGAATACTAGCCCGGCCTAGTAGGCTTGCTGCTCCCATCGTAGAGCTCTCGGAGAGCTTTTCTATGGTATGTTGTGCGTCGCGTAACTCCTTCCGTATCAAAAGTTATGTTCACCGGAGCGACGGAGACCTGGTCCTAGGCCCCACGCCCTCGGTTTGCGGGCCCAGCCTCTACGTGAAGCAAAGTTGTCTTGCCCAAGGTGCCGTGCGATTCGATAATAGAAATGTGATGTACTAGGTTGTCGTCCTTTTATAGTCTCACGACGTACGATCCGGGAAGGAAAAACAGCGCAAAAGTAGAAAAGTGTCCCAAAATTGATGGAAACGTTCGATTTTGGGCTCTCAAAACAAGCGCAGGTAAGTAGGCTTGCTGCCCCCGTCGTAGAGCTCTCAGAGAGCTTTCCAACGGTATGTTGTGCGCTGCGTAAATCCTTACGGATCAAAACTTATGGGCACCGAAGCGACGGAGATCTGGTCCCAAGCCCCACACCCTTGGTTTGCGGGCCCAGCCTCTACGTGAAGCGAAGTTGTCTTGCCCAAGGTGCAGTGGGATTCGATAATAGAAATGTGATGGATTAGGATGTAATCCTTTTCGAGGCTCACGACGTACAATCCGGGATGAAAAAACAGTGCAAAAAAAGAAAAGTATCCCGAAACTGATGAAAACGTTCGATTTTAGGCTTCAAAAACCGGCGCAGCATAGCAGGTTTGCTACCCCCGTCGTAGAGCTCTCGGAGAGCTTTCTAACAGTATGTTGTGCGCCGCATAACTCCTTGCAGATCAAAAGTTATGGGCAGCGGAGCGACGGAGACCTGGTCCTAAGCCCCACGCCCTCAGTTTGCGGGCCCAGCTTCTACATGAAGTAAAGTTGTCTTGCCCAAGGTGTTGTGGGATTCGATAATAGAAATGTGATGGACTAGGTTGTCGCCCTTTTCCCGGCTCAGGACGTACGATTCGGGACGGAAAAACACCGCAAAAGAAGAAAAGTATCCCAAAACTGTTGAAAACATTCGATTTTGGGCTTCGAAAACAGGCATAGGAGATCAAGCTTTATGCGCCCGTCGTAGAGCTCTCGGAGAGCTATCCAACGGTATGTTGTGCGCCGCATAACTCCTTACGGATCAAAAGTTATGGGCAGCGGAACGACATATACCTGGTCACAAGCCCCATGCTCTCGGTTTACTATCCCAGCCTCTACGTGAAGTGAAGTTGTCATGCCCAAGGTGTCGTGGGATTCAGTAATAGAAATGTGATTGATTATGTTATCGTCCTTTTCGCGGCTGACGACGTACGATCTGGGACGGAAAAATATCAAAAATGAGGAAAAGTATGCCAAAACTGATGAAAATGTTTGATTTTGGTCTCCGAAAACAGGCGCAGCCGAGCAAGCTTGCTGCCCCCGTCGTCGAGCTCTCAGAGAGCTTTCCAATGGTATGCTATGCGCCGCGTAACTCATTACGGATCAAAAGTTATGGGCAAAGCAGCGACGGAGACCTGGTCCCAAGCCCCACGCCCTCGGTTTGTTGGCCTAGCCTCTACGTGAAGCGAAGTTGTCTAGCCCAAAGTGCCATGCGACTCGATAATAGAAATGTGATAGATTAGGTTGTCCTCATTTTCTTGGCTCACGACGTACGATCCAGGAAGGAAAAACAGCGCAAGAGAAGAAAAGTGTCCCAAAACTAATGAAAACGTTCGATTTTGGGCTCCAAAAATAGGCACAGCAGAGCAAGCTTGCTGCCCCCGTCGTAGAACTCTCGGAGAGCTTTCCAATGGTATTCTGTGTGCCACGTAACTCCTTACGGATCAAAAGTTTTGGGCACCGGAGCGACGGAGACATGGTCCCAAGCCCTACGCCCTCGATTTGCGGGCCCAGCCTCTACGTGAAGCGAAGTTGTCTTGCCCAAGGTGCCGTTGGAATCGATAATAGAAATGTGATAGATTAGGTTGTCATCCTTTTCGCAGCTCACGACGTACGATCCGGGATGGAAAAACAGCGCAAAAGAAGAAAAATGTCCTAAAACTGATGAAAATGTTCGATTTTGGGCTCCAAAAACAAGTGCAGCCGAGCAGGCGTGCTACGCCCGACGTAGAGCTCTTAGAGAGCTTTCCAACTGTATCTTGGGCGCCGCGTAACTCCTTACAGACCAAAAGTTATTGGCACCGGATCGACGGAGACCTGGTCCCAAGCCCTATGCCCTCGATTTGCGGGACCAGCCTCTACGTGAAGCAAAGATGTCTTACCCAAGGTGCCGTGGGATTCGATAATAGAAATGTGATGGATTAGGTTGTTGTCCATTTTGCGGCTCACGACGTACGATCCGGGAATGAAAAACAGCGCAAGAGAAGAAAAGTGTCATGAAATTGATGAAAACATTCGATTTTGGTCTCTGAAAATAGGCGCAGCCGAGCAGGCTTACTCCCCCTATCGTAGAGCTCTTGGAGAGCTTTCCAACGGTATGCTGTGCGCCGGGTAACTCCTTACGGATCAAAAATTATGGGCAAAGGGGCGACGGAGACATGGTCTCAAGCCGCACGCCCCCGATTTCCAGGCCCAGACTCTACGTGAAGTGAAGTTGTCTTGCCCAAGGTGTTGGGGGATTCGGTAATAGAAATGTGATTGATTAGGTTGTCGCCCTTTTCGCAACTGAGGACGTACGACCCGGGATGAAAAAACAGAGTAATAGAAGAAAAGTGTCCCGAAACTTATAAAAACGTTTGATTTTGAGCTTCGAAAGTAGGCGCAGCAGAGCCATGTAGCTGCCCCCGTCGTAGGGCTCTCGGAGAGCTTTGCAACCGTAGGCTGTGCGTCGCGTAACTACTTACGGATCAAAAGTTATGGGCAAAGGAGCGACGGAGACCTTGTCCCAAGCCCCACGACCTCGGTTTATGGGCCCAACCTCTACGTGAAGCGAAGTTGTCTTGCCCAAGGTGCCATGGGATTCGATAATACAAATGTGATGGATTAGGTTGTCATCCGTTTCTAGGCTCACGACGTACGATCCGGGAAGGAAAAACAGTGCAAAAGGAGAAAAGTGTCCCTAAACTGATGAAAATGTTCGATATTGGGCCCTGAAAACAAGCGCAGCCGAGCAGGCCGGCTGCCCCCATCGTAGTGCTCTAGAAGAGCTTTCCAACGGTATGCTGTGCGCCATGTAAATCCTTACGGATCAAAAGTTATGGGCACCGGAGCGATAGAGACATGGTCCTAAGCCCCACGCCCTCGGTTTACGGGCCCAGCCTCTACGTGAAGCGAAGTTATCTTGCCCAAGGTACCGTGGGATTCGATAATAGAAATGTGATGGATTAGGTTGTCGTCCTTTTTGCGGCTCACGTCGTACAATCCGGGACGGAAAAATAGTGCAAAAGTAGATAAGTGTCCCGAAACTGATGAAAACTATTGATTTTGGGCTCCGAAAATAGGTGCAGTTGAGCAGGATTGCTGCCACTATCGTAGAGCTCTCGGAGCGCTTTCTAGCGGTATTTTGTGCGCCGCGTAACTCCTAACGGATCCAAAGTTATGGGCACCGGAGCGACATATACCTGGTCACAAGCCCCACGTCCTCGGTTTAAGGGCCCAGCCTTTACGTGAAGTGAAGTTGTCATGCCCAAGGTGTCGTGGGATTTGGTAATAGAAATGTGATTGATTAGGTTGTCGTCCTTTTCGCGTCTGATGACGTTCGATCCGAGACGGAAAAATAGCGCAAAAGAAGAAAAGTGTCCCGAAATTGATGAAAACATTCGATTTTGGGATTCGAAAATAGGTGCAGCCGAGCAAGCTTGCTGCCCCCGTCTTCGAGCTCTTGGAGATCTTTCCAACGTTATGTTGTACGCTGCGTAACTCATTACGGATCAAAAGTTATGGACAAAGGAGCGACGGAGACCTGGTCCTAAGCCCCACGCCCTCGATTTGCAGTCCCAACCTCTACGTGAAGCGAAGTTGTCTTCCCAAGGTGCCGAGGGATTCAATAATAGAAATGTGATGGATTAAGTTGTCGTCCTTTTCTAGGCTCACGACGTACGATACGGGAATGAAAAACAACGCAAAAGAAGAAAAGTGTCCTAAAACTGATGAAAACATTTGATTTTGGGCTCTGAAAACAAGCACAGCCAAGCAGGCTTGCTGCACCCGTCGTTGAGCTCTCAGAGAGCTTTCTAACGGTATGTTTTGCGCTGCGTAAATCCTTACGCATCAAACGTTATGGGCACCAGAGCTACGGAGACCTGGTCCCAAGCCCCACGCCCTCGGTTTGCGTGCCCAGCCTCTACCTGAAGCGAAGTTGTCTTGCCTAAGGTGCCGTGGGATTCGATAATAGAAATGTGATGGATTAGATTGTCGTCCTTTTCGCGGCTCACGGCGTACGATCCGGGATGGAAAAAGAGCGCAGAAGAAGAAAAGTAACCCAAAATTGATGAAAACTTTCGATTTTGGGTTTCGAAAACAGGCGCAGTCTAGCAGGCTTACTGCCCCCGTCGTAGAGCTCTCGAAGAGCTTTCCAACGGTATGCTATGAACCATATAACTCCTTACGGATCAAAACTTATGGGTAGCGGAGTGACGGAGACCTGGTCCCAAGCCCTACGCCCTCAGTTTGCGGGCCCAGCCTCTACGAGAAGCAAAGTTCTCTTGCCCAAGGTGCAGTGAGAATCAATAATAGAATTGTGATGGATTTGGTTGTCGTCCTTTTCGCGGCTCACGACGTACGATCCGGGACAGAAAAATACCGTTGGATTTGATGAAAACGTTTGATTTTGGGCTCCGAAAATAGGCGCAGCCGAGCAGGATTGCAGCCCCCGTCGTAGAGCTCTCGGAGAGCTTTCCAACGGTATTCTGTGCACCGCGTAAATCCTTACGGATCAAAAGTAATGGGCATCGGAGCGACGGAGACCTGGTCCCAAGCCCCACGCCCTCGGTTTGCTGGCCCATCCTCTACATGAAGCGAAGTTGTCTTGCCTAAGGTGTCGTGGGATTCAATAATAGAAATATGATGGATTTGGTTGTCGTCCTTTTCGCGGCTCACGATGTACGATCCGTGATAGAAAAAGAGCGCAAAAGTAGAAAAGTATCCCAAAACTGATGAATATGTTCAATTTTGGGATTCGAGAAGAAGCGCAGCCGAGTAGGCTTGCTTCCCCCGTCGTTGAGCTCTTGGAGTGTTTTCCAACGGTATGCTGTGCGTCGCGTAACTCCTCACGGATCAAAAGTTATGGGCACCGGAGCGACAGAGACTTGGTCCCAAGCCCCATGCCCTCGGTTTACGAGCCCAGCCTCTACGTGAGGCGAAGTTGTCTTGTCCAAGGTGTCGTGGGATTCGATAATAGAAATATGATGGATTAGGTTGTCGTCCTTTTCGCGGCTCACGACGTACGATCTTGGACGGAAAAATAGGGCTAAAGTTGAAAAGTGTCCTAAAATTAATAAAAACGTTCGATTTTGGGCTCCGAATACCAGCCCAGTTTTGCAGGCTTGCTTCCCCAGTCGTAGAGCCCTTGGAGAGCTTTCCAACGGTATGTTGTGCGCTCGTAACTCCATACGGATCAAAGGTTATGGGCACTAGAGCAACGGAGACCTGGTCCTAAGCCCTACGCCCTCGGTTTGCGGGCCCAGCCTCTACGTGAAGCGAAGTTATCTTGCCCAAGGTGCCGTGGGATTTGATAATAAAAATGTGATGGTTTAGGTTGTCGTCCTTTTTGCGGCTCACGACGTATGATTCGGGACAGAAAAAGAGTGCAAAAGTAGAAAAGTGTATCGAAAGTGATGAAATCGTTCAATCTTGGGCTTTGAAACCAGGCGCTGCTGAGCAGGATTGTGGCCCCCGCCGTAGAGTTCTCAGAGAGCTTCCCAACGGTATTCTGTGTGCCGCGTAACTTCTTACGGATCAAAAGTTATGGGTACCGGAGCGACAGATACCTGGCCACAAGCCCCACACCCTCGGTTTACGGGCCCAGCCTCTACGTGAAGTAAAGTTGTCATGCCCAAGGTGTCTTGGGATTCGGTAATAGAAATGTGATTGATTAGGTTGTCATCCTTTTCGCGGCTGACCACGTACAATCCGGGATGAAAAAACAGCGCAAAAGAAGATAAGTATGTTGAAACAGATGAAAACGTTCAATTTTGGGCTCTGAAAACAAGTGCAGCCGAGCACACTTGCTATCCCCGATGTAGAACTCCCGGAGAGCTTTCCAACGGTATGCTGTGCGCCGCATAACTCCTTATGGATCAAAAGTTATGGGAAGCGGAGCGACGGAGACCTGGCCCCAAGCCCCATGCCCTTGGTTTGCGGGCCCATCCTCTACTTGAAGCGAAGTTGTCTTGCCCAAGGTGCCGTGGGATTCGATAATAGAAATGTGATGGTTTAGGTTGTCGACCTTTTCTAGGCTCATGACGTACGATCCGGGAAAGAAAAACAACGCATGAGAAGAAATGTGTCCCAAAACTGATGAAAACGTTCGATTTTGGGCTCCGAAAATAGGCGCGGATGAGCAGGCTTGTTGCCACTATTGTAGAGCTCTCGAAGAGCTTTCCAACGATATGCTGTGCGCCGCGTAACTACTTACCGATCAAAAGTTATGGGCACCGGAGTGACGGAGACATGGTCCTAAACCCCACGCCCCCGGTATGCGGGCCCAGCCTCTACGTCAAGCGAAGATGTCTTGCCCAAGGTGCCGTGCGATTCGATAATATAAATGTGATTGATTAGGTTGTCGCCTTTTTTGCGGCTCACGACGTACGATCCTGGACGAAAAAATAGCGCAAAAGAAGAAAAGTGTCCCAAAATTGATGAAAACGTTTGATTTTGGGATCCGAATACTAGCCCAGCCGAGCAGGCTTGCTGTCCCTGTCATAGAGCTCTCGGAGAGCTTTCCAACAGTATGTTGTGCGCCGCGTAACTCCTTCCGGATCAAAAGTTATGTTCACCAGAGCGACGGAGACCTGGTCCTAAGCCCCACGCCCTCGGTTTGCGGGCCCATCCTTTACGTGAAGCGAAGTTGTCTTGCCCAAGGTGTCGTGCGATTTGATAACATAAATGTGATGGATTAGGTTGTCGTACTTTTCGCGGCTCACGACGTACGATCCGGGACGGAAAAACAGCGCCAAAGAAGAAAAGTATCCCAAAATTGATGAAAACGATCGATTTTGGGCTCCGAATACTAGCCCAGCCAAGCAGGCTTGCTACCCCCGTCGTAGAGCTCTCAGAGAGCTTTCCTACGGCATGCTGTGCGCTGCGTAACTCCTTCCGGATCAAAAGTTATGTTCACCGGAGCAACGGAGACCTAGTCCTATGCCCAACGCCCTCGGTTTGCGGGCCCAGTCTCTACGTGAAGCAAACTTGTCTTGCCCAAGGTGCCGTGCGATTCGATAATAGAAATGTGATGGATTAGGTTGTCGCCCTTTTCTAGTCTCACGACGCACGTTCCGGAAAGGAAAAACAACGCAAAAGTAGAAAAGTGTCCCAAAATTGATGAAAACGTTCGATTTTGGGCTCTCAAAACAAGCGCAGGCAAGCAAGCTTGCTGCCCCCGTCGTAGAGCTCTCGGAGAGCTTTCCAACGGTACGTTGTGCGCCGCGTAACTCCTGACGAATCAAATGTTATGGGCAGCGGAGCGACGGAGACCTGGTCCCAAGCCTCACGCCCTCGATTTGCGGGCCCAGCCTCTATGTGAAGTGAAGGTGTCATGCCCAAGGTGCCATGGGATTCGATAATAGATATGTAATGGATTAGGTTTTCGTCCTTTTCGCGGCTCACGGCATACGATCCGGGACAGAAAAACAACGCAAAAGAAGAAAAGTATCTCAAAACTTATGAAAACGTTTGATTATGGGCTTCGAAAATAGGCACAGCCGAGCAGGCTTGCTGCCCCCATCGTAGAGCTCTAGGAGAGCTTTCCAACGGTGTGTTGTACGCCGCGTAACTCCATACGGATCAAAAGTTATGGGCACCGGAGCGACGGAGACCTGGTCTGAAGCCCCACGCCCTCGGTTTGCTGGCCCAACGTCTATGTGAAGTGAAGTTGTCTTGCCCAAGGTGCCATGTGATTCAATAATTGAAATGTGGTGGATTAGATTGTCGTCCTTTTCTAGGCCCACGATGTACGATCCGAGAAGGAAAAACAGTGCAAAAGAAGAAAAATATCTCAAAACTAATGAAAACGTTCGATTTTGGGCTCTGAAAACAAGCGCAGCCGAGCAAACTTGCTGCCCCCGTCATAAAGCTCTTGGAGAGCTTTCCAATGGTATGTTGTGCGCCGCATAACTCCTTACAGATCAAAAGTTAAGGGTAGCGGAGCGACAGAGACCTGGTCCTAAGCCCCAAGCCCTCCGTTTGCGGGCCCAGCCTCTACGTGAAGCAAAGTTGTATTGACCAAGGTACTGTGGGATTCGATAATAGAAATGTGATGGATTAGGTTGTCGTCCTTTTTGCGGCTCATGACGTATGATCCGGGACGAAAAAACAGCTCAAATGAAGAGAAATATCCTTAAATTGATGAAAACGTTCGATTTTGGGCTCCGAAAACAAGCGCCGCTGAGCAAGGTTGCTACCCCCGTCATAGAGCTCTTGGAGAGCTTTCCAACAGTATGATGTACGCCGCGTAACTCCTTACGGATCAAAAGTTATGGGCAAAGGAGCGACGAAGACATGGTCCCAAGCCACACGCCCCCGATTTGCGGGCCAAGCCTCTACGTGAAGCGAAGTTGTCCTGCCTAAAGTGCCGTGGGATTCGATAATATAAATGTGATGGATTAGGTTGTCGTCGTTTTCGCGGCTCACGACGTACGATCCCGGACAGAAAAATAGCGTAAAAGAAGAAAAGTGTTCCAAAATTGATGAAAACGTTTGATTTTGGTCTCCAAATACTGGTGCAGCTGAGCAGGCTTGCTGCCACCGTCGTAGAGCTCTCGAAGTGCTTTCCAACAGTATGTTGTGCACCGCGTAACTCCTTACGGATTAAAAGTTATGGGCAAAGGAGCGACGGAGACCTGGTCTCAAGCCCCACGCCCTCGATTTACGAGCCCAACTACTACGTGAAGCAAAGTTGTCTTGCCTAAGGTGCCGTGGGATTCGATAATAGAAATGTGATGGATTAGGTTGTCATCCTTTTCGCGGCTCACGACGTACGATCCGGGATGAAAAATTAGCGTAAAATAAGAAAAGTGTCCCGAAACTGATAAAAGCATTCGATTTTGAGCTTCAAAAATAGGCGCAGCTGAGCCAGGTTGCTGCCCCCGACGTACGATCCAGGACGAAAAAACAGCGCAAAAGAAGAAAAGTATCCCGAAACAGATGAAAACATTCAATTTTGGGCTCCATAAATAGGCGCAGTTGAGCAGGCTTGAGGTCCACGTCGTAGAGCTCTCGGAGAGCTTTCCAACGGTATGCTGTGTGCTGTGTAACTCCTTTCAGATCAAAAGTTATGGGTAGCGTAGCGACGGAGACCTGGTCCAAGCCCCACGCCCTCAGTTTGCGGGCCCAACCTCTAAGTGAAGCGAAGTTGTCTTGCCCAAGGTGTTGTGGGATTCGATAATAGAAATGTGATGGATTAGGTTGTCGTCCTTTTCGCGGCTCACGACGTACGATCCAGGACAGAAAAATAGCGCAAAAGTAGAAAAGTGTCCCAAAATTGATTAAAACGTTTGATTTTTGGCTCCGAAAATAGGCACAGTCGAGCAAGTTTGCTGCCCCTGTCGTAGAGCTCTTGGAGAGCTTTCCAACGGTATGTTGTGCGCCGTGTAACTCCTTACGGATCAAAAGTTATAGGCAAAGGAGCGACGGAGACCTGGCCCCAAGCCCCACGCCCTCGGCTTGCGGGCCTAGCCTCTACATGAAGCGAAGTTGTGTTGCCCAAGATGCCATGGGATTCGATAATAGAAATGTGATGGATTAGTTTGTCACACTTTTTGCGACTCACGACGTACGATCCGGTACGGAAAAACAACGCAAAAGTAGAAAAGTATCCCTAAATTGATGAAAATATTCGATTTTGGGCATCGAAAACAAGCACAGCTGTGCAGGCTTGCTTCCACCGTTGTAGAGCTCTCGTAGAGCTTTCCAACGGTATGCTGTGCGCCACGTAACTCCTTACGGATCAAACGTTATGGGCAGCGGAGCAACGGAGACCTGGTCCCAAGCCTTACGCCCTCGATTTGCGGGCCCAGCCTCTACGTGAAGTGAAGGTGTCATGCCCAAGGTGCTATGGGATTCGATAATAGATATGTAATGGATTAGGTTGTCGTCCTTTTCGCGGCTCACGGCGTACGATCCGGGACGGAAAAACAGCGCGAAAGAAGAAAAGTATCTCGAAACTTATGAAAATGTTCGATTATGGGCTTCGAAAACAGGCACAACCGAGCACGCTTGATGTCCCCATCGTAAAGCTCTAGGAGAGCTTTCCAACGGTGTGCTGTGCACCGCGTAACTCCATACGGATCAAAAGTTATGGGCACCGGAGCGACGGAGACCTGGTCCGAAGCCCCACGCCCTCGGTTTGCGGGCCCAACCTCTACGTGAAGTGAAGTTGTCTTGCCCAAGGTGCCGTGTGATTCAACAATAGAAATGTAATGGATTAGATTGTCGTCCTTTTCTAGGCCTACGATGTACGATCCGGGAAGGGAAAACAGCGCAAAAGAAGAAAAATGTCGCAAAACTAATGAACACGTTTGATTTTGGGCTCTGAAAACAAGATCAGCCGACCAAGCTTGGTGCACTCGTCATAGAGCTCTTGGAGTGCTTTCGAACGGTATACTGTGCTCCATGTAACTCCTTACGGATCAAAAGTTATGGGCACCGGAGCGACGGAGACCAGGTCCCAAGCCCAACGCCCTCGGTTTGCGGGCTCAGCCTCTACGTGAAGCAAAGTTGTCTTGCCCAAGGTGCCAGGGGATTCGATAGTAGAAATGGGATGGATTAGGCTGTCGTCCTTTTCGCGTCTCACGACGTACGATCCGGGACAGAAAAACAACGCAAAAGAATAGAAGTGTCCTTAAATTGATGAAAACGTTCGATTTTGTGCTCCAAAAATAGGCGCAGTTAAGCAGGGTTGCTGCCTCCGTCGTAGAGCTCTTGGAGAGCTTTCCAACAGTATGCTGTGCGCCGCGTAACTCCTTACGGATCAAAAGTTATGGGCAAATGAGCGACGGAGACATAGTCCCAAGCCGCACGCCCCCGATTTGTGGGCCCAGCCTCTACGTGAAGTGAAGTTGTCTTGCCCAAGGTGTCGTGGGATTCGATAATAGAAATGTGATGGATTAGGTTGTCGTCCTTTTCTAGGCTCACGACGTACGATCCGGGAGGGAAAATCAGCGCAAAAGATGAAAGGTGTCCCAAAACTGATGAAAATGTTCGATTTTGGGCTCTTAAAACAAGCGCAGCCGAGCAGGCTTGCTGCCCGCGTTGTAGAGCTCTCGGAGAGCTTTCCAACGGTATGCTGTGCGCCGCGTAAATCTTTTCGGATCAAAAGTTATGGGCACCGGAGCAACCGAGACCTGGTCCAAAGCCCCACGATCTCGGTTTGCGGGCCCAGACTCTACGTGAAGCGAAGTTGTCTTGCCTGATGTGCTGTGGGATTCGATAACAGAAATGTGATGGATTTGGATGTCGTCCTTTTCGCGGCTCGCGACGTACGATCCGAGACGAAAAAATAGCGCAAAAGAAGAAAAGTGTCCCGAAACTAATGAAAACATTCGATTTTGGGCTCTGAAAACAAGCGCAGCGGAGCAAGCTTGCTACCCCCATCGTAGAGCTCTCGGTGAGCTTTCCAACGGTATGCTGTGCGCTGTGTACCTCCATATGGATCAAAAGTTATGGGCAGCGGAGCGACGGAGACCTGGTCCCAAGCCCCAAGCCCTCAGTTTGTGGGCCCAACCTCTACTTGAAGCAAAGTTGTCTACCCCAAGGTGCTGTAGGATTCGATAATATAAATGTGATGGATTTGGTTGTCGTCCTTTTCTAGGCACACGACGTACGATCCGGGAAGGAAAAACAGCGCAAGAGAAGAAAAGTGTCCCAAAACTGATGAATACGTTCGATTTGGGGCTCCGAAAACTATCGCCGCCGAGCCTTCTTGCTACCCCTGTCGTAGAGCTCTCGGAGAGCTTTCCAACGATATGTTGTGCTCCGCGTAACTCTTACGAATCAAAAGTTATGGGCACCGGAGCGACGGAGACATAGTCCCAAGCCCCACACCCTCGATTTACGGGCCCAGCCTCTACGTGAAGCGAAGTTGTCTTGCCCAAGGTGCCGCGGGATTCGATAATATAAATGTGATGGATTAGGTTGTCGTCATTTTCGCGGCTCAAGACGTACGATCCGGGACAGAAAAACAACGCAAAAGAAGAAAAGTGTCCCAAAATTGATGAAAATATTCGACTTTGGGTTCTGAATACTGGCTCAACCGAGCAGGCTTGCTGCCCACATCATAGAGCACTCGGAGAGCTTTTCAACAGTATGTTGTGCACTGCGTAACTGCTTATGGATCAAAAGTTATGGGCACCAGAGCGACAGAGACCTGGCCCCAAGCCCTACGCCCTCGGTTCGCAGGCCCAGCCTCTACGTAAAGAGAAGTTGTCTTGCCTAAGGGGCCAAGGGATTCGATAATAGAAATGTGATGGATTAGGTTGTCATCTTTTTTGCAGCTCACGACGTACGATTCGGGACGAAAATAGCGCAAAAGGAGAAAAATATCCCGAAACTGATGAAAACGTTCGATTTTGGGCTTTGAAAAAGGCACAACCGAGCAGGCTTGCTACCCTCATAGTAGAGCTCTCCGAGAGCTTTACAACGGTATGCTGTGCGCCGCGTAACTCCTTACAAATCAAAAGTTATGGGCACCGGAGCGACAGAGACCTGGTCCCAAGCCCCACGCCCTCTGTTTGTGGGCCCAGCCTCTACGTGAAACGAAGTTGTCTTGCCCAAGGTACCGTGGAATTCGATAATAGAAATGTGATGGATTAGGTTGTCGTCCTTTTCTAGGCTCACGACGTACGATCCGGGAAGGAAAAACAGCGCAAAAGAAGAAAAGTATCCGAAAATCGATGAAAGCGTTCGATTTTGGGCTCCGAAAACAAGGGCAGCCGAGCAGGCTTGCTTCCCCCGTCGTAGAGCTCTCGGACAGCTTTCCAACGATATGTTGTGCGCACCGTAAATCCTTACGGATCAAAAGTTATGGGCACCGGAGCGACGGAGACCTGGTCCCAAGCCCCACGCCCTCGGTTTGCGGGCCCATCCTCAATGTGAAGTGAAGTTGTCTTACCCAAGGTGCCATGGGATTCGATAATAGAAATGTGATGGATTAGGTTGTCGTCCTTTTCGCGGCTCATAACGTACGATCTGGGACGAAAAAACATCGTAAAAGAAAAAAAGTATCCCGAAACTGATGAAAACATTCGATTTTGGGCTTCAAAAACAAGCGCAGTGGAGTAGGCTTGTCGTCTCCGTCGTAGAGCTCTCGAAGAGCTTTCCAACAGTATGTTGTGCGCCACGTAATTCCTTTCGGATCAAAAGTTATGGGCAGCGGAGCAACGGAGACCTGGTCCCAAGCCCCACACCCTCGGTTTACGGGCCCAGCCTCGACGTGAAGCGAAGTTGTCTTGCCCAAGGTGCCGTGGGATTTGATAACAGAAATGTTATGGATTAGGTTGTCGTTCTTTTTGCGGCTCACGACGTACGATCTGGGACGAAAAAACAGCGCAAAAGCATAAAAGTGTCCTAAAAATTATGAAAATGTTTGATTTTGGGCTTCGAAAATAGGCGCAGCCGAGTAGGATTGCTGCCCCTATCGTAGAGCTCTCGGAGAGCTTTCCAACGTTATTCTGTGCGCCGCATAACTCCTTACAGATCAAAATTTATGGGCACCGGAGCGACAGATACCTAGTCACAAGCACCACGCCCTTGGTTTCTAGGCCCAGCCTCTACGTGAGGTGAAGTTGTCATTCCCATGGTGTCGTGGGATACGGTAATAGAAATGTGATTGATTAGGTTGTCGTCCTTTTTTAGGCTGACGACGTACGATTCGGGATGGAAAAATAGTGCAAAAGAAGAAAAGTGTACTGGAACTGATAAAAACGTTCGATTTTGGGCTCCGAAAATAGGCGCACCCGAGCAGGACCGCTGACCCCGTTATAGAGTTCTTGGAGAGCTTTTAACGGTATGCTGTGTGCCGCGTAACTCCTTACGGATCAAAAGTTATAGGCACCGGAGCGACGGAGACCTGGTCCCAAACCCCACGCCCTCGATTTGCGAGCCCAGCCTCTATGTGAAACGAAGTTGTCTTGCCCTAGATGTCGTGGGATTTGATAATAGAAATGTGATGGATTAGGTTGTCTTTCTTTTTTGCGGCTCACGACGTACGATCCGGGACGAAAAACCAGCGCAGAAGTTGAAAAGTGTCTCGAAACGGATGAAAACGTACGATTTTGGGCTCTGAAAATAGTCACAGCCAAGTAGGGCTGCTGCCCCTGTCGTAGAGATCTCGAAGAGCTTTCCAATAGAATGCTGTGCGCCGCGTAACTCCTTATGGATCAAAAGTTATGGGCAACGGAGCGACGGAGACCAGGTCTTAAACCCTACGCCCTCGGTTTGCGGGCCCAGCCTCTACTTGAAGAAAAGTTGTCTTGCCTAAGGTGTCGTGGAATTCGGTAATAGAAATGTGATTGATTAGGTTGTCGTCTTTTTCGCGGCTGACGACGTACGATTCGAGACGGAAAAACGGCGGAAAAGAAGAAAAGAGGCACGAAACTGATGAAAACATTCGATTTTGGGCTTTGAAAACAAGCGCAACCGAGCAGGCTTGCTACTCCCATCGTAGAGCTCTGGGAGAGCTTTCCAACGGAATGCTGTGGGCCGCGTAACTCCTTATGGATCAAAAGTTATGGGCACCGGAGCGACGGAGACCGAGTCCCAAGCCCCACGCCCTCGGTTTGCGGGCCCAGCCTCTACTTGAAGTGAAGTTGTCTAGCCCAAGGTGCCGTGGGATTGGATAATAGAAATGTGATGGATTAGGTTGTCGTCCTTTTCTAGGCACACGACGTACGATCCGGGAAGGAAAAAAAGCGCAAGAGAAGAAAAGTGTCCCAAAATTGATGAAAACGTTCGATTTTGGGCTGCAAAAATAGTCGCAGAGGAGCAGGCTTGCTGCCCCGACCGTAGAGCTCCCGGAGAGCTTTCCAACGATATGTTGTGCATCGCGTAACTCCTTACGAATCAAAAGTTATAGGCACCGGAGCGACGGAAACATGGTCCCAAGCCCCACGCCCCCGGTTTACGGGCCCAGCCTCTACATGAAGCGAAGATGTCTTGCCCAAGGTGCCGTAGGATTCGATAATATAAATGTGATGGATTAGGTTGTCGTCATTTTCGCAGCTCAAGACGTACGATACGGGACGAAAAAACAGCGCAAAGGAAGAAAAATTTCCCAAAATTGATGAAATTATTCGATTTTGGCCACTGAATACTAGCGCTGCTTAGCAGGCATGCTGCTCTCATCGTAGAGCTCTCGGAGAGCTTTCCAACGGTATGCTGTGCGTCGCGTTACTCCTCACCGATCAAAAGTTATGGGCACCAGAGCGACGGAGACCTGGCCTTAAACCCCACGCCCTCGGTTTGCGGGCCCAAACTCTACGTGCAGAGAAGTTGTCTTGCCCAAGGTGCCACGGGATTCGATAATAGAAATGTGATGGATTAGGTTGTCGTCCTTTTCTCGGCTCACGACGTACGATCCGGGACGAAAAAATAGCGCAAAATGAGAAAACTATCCCGAAACAGATGAAAACGTTCGATTTTGGTCTTCGAAAATAGGCACAGCTGAGCAGGCTTGCTGCCCACGTAGTAGAAATCTTGGATAGCTTTCGAACGGTATGCTGTGCGCCGCGTAACTCCTTACGGATCAAAAGTTATGGGCACCGGAGCGACAGAGCCCCACACCCTCGGTTTGTGGGCCCAGCCTCTACGTGAAGCGAAGTTGCCTTGCCCAAGGTGCCGTGGGATTCGATAATAGAAATGTGATGGATTAGGTTCTCGTCCTTTTTTGGGATCACGACGTACGATGCGGGAAGGAAACACAGCACAAAAGAAGAAAAGTATCACAAAAATGATGAAAACGTTCAATTTTGGGATCTGAAAATAAGCACAGCCGAGTAGGCTTGCTGCCCCCGTCGTAGAGTTCTCGGAGAGCTTTCCAACGGTATGTTGTGCGTTGCGTAAATCCTCACGGATCAAAAGTTATGGGCACCGGAGCGACGGAGACCTGGTCCTAAGCCCCACACCCTCGGTTTGTGGGCCCAGACTCTACCTGAAGCGTAATTGTCTTGCCCAAGGTGCCGTGGGATTCGATAATAGAAATGTGATGGATTAGGTTGACGTCCTTTTCTAGGCTCACGACGTACGATCCGGGAAGGAAAAATAGCGCAAAAGAAGAAAAGTGTCCCAAAACTGATGAAAGCGTTCGATTTTGGGCTCTGAAAACAAGCATAGCCGAGCACGCTTGCTGCCCCCCGTCGTAGAGCTCTTGGAGAGCTTTCCAACAGTATGTTGTGCGCCGCGTAAATCGTCACGCATCAAAAGTTATGGGCACCGGAGCGACGGAGACCTGGTCCTAAGCCCTACACCCTCGGTTTGTGGGCCCAGCCTCTACATGAAGAGAAGTTGTCTTGCCCAAGGTACCATGGGATTCGATAATAGAAATGTGATGGATTAGGTTCTCGTCCTTTTCTAGGCTCACGACGTACGATCCGGGAAGGAAAAACAGCGCAAAAGAAGAAAAGTGTCACAAAAATGATGAAAGCGTTCGATTTTGGGCTCTGAAAACAATTACAGCCGAGTAGGCTTGCTGCCCCCGTCGTAGAGCTCTTGGAGAGTTTTCCAACAGTATGTTGTACGCTGCGTAAATCGTCACAGATCAAAAGTTATGGGCACCGGAGCGACGGAGACCTGGTCCGAAGCCCCACACCCTCGGTTTGTGGGCCCAGCCTCTACGTGAAGTGTAGTTGTCTTGCCCAAGGTGCCATGGGATTCGATAACAGAAATGTGATGGATTAGGTTGTCATCCTTTTCTAGGCTCACGACGTACGATCCGGGAAAAAAAAATAGCGCAAAAGAAGAAAAGTGTCCCAAAACTGATGAAAGCGTTCGATTTTGGGCTCTGAAAACAAGCATAGCCGAGCACGCTTGCTGCCCCCATCGTAGAGCTCTCGGAGAGCTTTGCAACGGTATGTTGTGCGCCGCGTAAATCCTCACGGATCAAAAGTTATGGGCACCAGAGCGACGGAGACCTGGTCCTAAGCCCCACACCCTCGGTTTGTGGGCCCAGCCTCTACGTGAAGCGAAGTTTTCTTGCCCAAGGTGTCATGGGATTCGATAATAGAAATGTGATGGATTAGGTTCTCGTCCTTTTCTAGGCTCACGAGGTACGATCCGGGAAGGAAAAACAGCGGAAAAGAAGCAATGTGTCCCAAAACTGATGAAAGCGTTCGATTTTGGGCTCTGAAAACAAGAACAGCCGAGTAGGCTTGCTGCCCCCATCGTAGAGCTCTCGGAGAGCTTTCCAACGTTATGCTGTGCGCTGCGTAAATCCTCACGGATCAAAAGTTATGGGCACCGGAGCGACGGAGACCAGGTCCCAAGCCCCACGCCCTCTGTTTGCGGGCCCAGCATCTATGTGAAGCAAAGTTGTCTTGCCCAAGGGGCCATGGGATTCGATAACAGAAAAGTAATGGATCAGGTTGTCGTCTTTTTCGCGGCTCACGACGTACGATCTGGGATGGAAAAATAGCGCAAAAGGAGAAAAGTATCCCGAAACTGATGAAAACGTTCGATTTTGGGCTTTGAAAAGAGGCGCAGCCAAGCAGGCTTGCTGCCCCCGTAGGAGAGCTCTCGGAGAGCTTTCCAATGGTATGTTGTGCACCGCATAACTCCTTACGAATGAAAAGTTATGGGCACCAGAGCGTCGGAGACCTGGTCCCAAGCCCCACGCCCTCGGTTTGCGGGCCCAGCCTCTACGTGAAGCGAAGTTGTCTTGCCCAAGGTGCCGTGGGATTCAATAATAGAAATGTGATGGATTAGGTTGTCATCCTTTTCTATTCTCACGACGTACGATCCGGCAAGGAAAAAAACACAAAAGAATAAAAATGTCCCAAAATTGATGAAAATGTTCGATTTTGGGCTCTGATAACAAGCGCAGCTGAGCAGGCTTGCTACCCCCGTCGTAGAGCTCTCGGGGAGCTTTCCAACAGTATGCTGTGCACCACGTAAATCCTTACAGATCAAAAGTTATGGGCATCGGAGCGACGGAGACCTGGTCCTAAGTCCCACGCCCTTGGTTTTCAGGCCCAGCCTCTACGTGAAGTGAATTTGTCATGCCTAAGGTGGCATGGAATTTGATAATAAAAATGTGATGGATTAGGTTGTCGTCCTTTTCGTGGCTCACGATGTACGATCCGGGATGAAAAAATAGCGCAAAAAAGAATAGTATCCCAAAACTAATGAAAACGTTTATATTTTGGGCTCCAAAAATAGGCACAGCCGAGTAGGCTTGCTACCCCTGTCGTAGAGCTCTCGGAGAGCTTTCCAACAGTATGTTGTGCGCCGCGTAATTCCTTTCGGATCAAAAGTTATGGGCAGCAGAGCGACAGAGACCTGGTCCCAAGCCCCACACCCTCGGTTTGCGGGCCCAGCCTCTACTTGAAGCGAAGTTGTCTTGCCCAAGGTGCCGTGAGATTTGATAACATAAATGTTATGGATTTGGTTGTTGTCCTTTTCGCGGCTCACGACGTACGATATGGGATGAAAAAACAGCGCAAAAGTATAAAAGTGTCCTAAAACTGATGAAAACGTTCGATTTTGGGCTTCGAAAATAGGCGCAGCCGAGTAGGATTGCTACCCCCGTCGTAGAGCTCTCAGAGAGCTTTCCAACGTTATTCTGTGCGCCGCATAACTCCTTACAGATCAAAATTTATGGGCACCGGAGCGACAGATACTTGGTCACAAGCACCACGCCCTCGGTTTGTGGGCCCAGCCTCTACGTGAATTGAAGTTATCATACCCATGGTGTCGTGGGATTCGGTAATAAAAATGTGATTGATTAGGTTGTTATCCTTTTTGCGCCTGAAGACGTATGATCCGAGACGGAAAAACAGTACAAAAGAAGAAAAGTGTCCCGAAACTGATAAAAACGATCGATTTTGGGCTCCGAAAATAGGCGCAGCCGAGCAAGCTTACTGCCCCCATCATAGAGCTCTCAGAGAGCTTTCCAATGGTATGCTGTGTGCCGCGTAACTCCTTACGGATCAAAAGTTATGGGCAAAGGAGCGACGGAGACCTGGTCCCCAGCCCCACGCCCTCGGTTTGTGGGCCCAGCCTCTATGTGAAGCGTAGTTGTCTTGCCCAAGGTGCCGTGGGATTCGATAATAGAAATGTGATAGATTAGGTTGTCATCCTTTTCGCGGCTCACGACGTACGATCCTGGATGGAAAAAATGCGCAGAAGTTGAAAGGTGTCTCGAAACAGATGAAAACGTTCGATTTAGGGCTCTGAAAACAGTCGCAGCCGAGCCGGACTACTGCCCCGTCGAAGATCTCTCGGAGAGCTTTCCAACAGAATGTTGTGCGCCGCGTAACTCTTTATGAATCAAAAGTTATGGGTAACAGAGCGACGGAGACTTGGTCCCAAGCCCCACGCCCTCGATTTGCGGGCCCTGCCTCTACTTGAAGTGAAATTGTCATGCCTAAGGTGTCGTGGGATTCGGTAATAGAAATGTGATTGATTAGGTTGTCGTCTTTTCCGCTGCTGACGACGTACGATCCGGGACTAAAAAACAGCGCAAATGAAGAAAAGTTCCCGAAACTGATGAAAATGTTCGATTTTGGGCTCTGAAAACAAGAGCAGCCAAGCAGGCTTGCTGTCCCCATCGTAGAGCTCTCGGAGAGCTTTCCAACAGAATGCTGTGCGCCGCGTAACTCCTTATGGATCAAAAGTTATGGGTAGCGGAGCGACGGAGACCTGGTCCCAAGCCTCACGCCCTCGGTTTGCAGGTCCAGCCTCTACTTGAAGCGAAGTTGTCTTGCCCAAGGTGCCGTGGGATTCGATAATAGAAATGTGATGGATTATGTTGTCGTCCTTTTCTAGGCACACGACGTACGATCCGAGAAGGAAAAACAGCACAAGAGTAGAAAAGTGTCCCAAAACTGATGAATACGTTCGATTTTGGGCTTCGAAAACAGTCGCAGCCGAGCAGGCTTGCTGCCCCTGCCGTAGAGTTCTGGGAGAGCTTTCCAACGATATGTTGTGCGCCGCGTAACTCCTTACGGATCAAAAGTTATGGGCACCAGAGCGACGGAAACATGGTCCCAAGCCCCACGCCCCCGGTTTACGGGCCCAGCCTCTACGTGAAGCGAAGATGTCTTGCCCAAGGTGCCGTAGGATTCGATAATATAAATGTGATGGATTAGGTTGTCGTCCTTTTCGTTGCTTAAGACGTACGATACGGGACAGAAAAACAGCGCAAAAGATGAAAAGTGTCCCAAATTTGATGAAAATGTTTGATTTTGGGCTCTGAATACTGGCGTAGCCTAGCCGGTTTGCTGCTCTCATCCTAGAGCTCTTGGAGAGCTTTCCAACGGTATCCTGTGCGTCGCGTAACTCCTTACGGATCAAAAGTTATGGGCACCAGAGCGACGGAGACTTGGCCTCAAGCCCCATGCCCTCGGTTTGCGGGCCCAACCTCTACGTGAAGCGAAGTTGTCTTGCCCAAGGTGCCATGGGATTCGATAATAGAAATGTGATGGATTAGGTTGTCATCCTTTTCGCGGCTCACGACGTACGATCCGGGACGGAAAAACAGTGCAAAACGAGAAAACTATCGCGAAACTGATGAAAACGTTCTATTTGGGCATCAAAAATAGGCACAGCCGAGCAGGCTTGCTGCCCCGTAGTAGAATTCTTGGAGAGCTTTCCAACGGTATGCTGTGCGCCGCGTAACTTGTCACGCCCCAACCCGGTCTATAAAGTTAGACTAGGGTGTGATCTAAACATTCAGGTCATATCACATACTTAACCGTTTATAAAGAATTAAAACTTAATGTTTTAGCCTAAACTCCAAAGTTTTTTGGAAAACCGGCAGCATAACGGCTGTAATTGGGCTATTTGGTTTGGTCTAATTTTCTAAACGCCTCAAATTTTTCCAATCTCAATTTCATTTCCAACTAGGATTACTATTTAACATCAATTGAAATGCCTATTGGTTATCTCGATGTCTCGTTTGATTTATAACCTAGCATGATGCTATGTCTCGTTTGTTTGTTTATCCTCGTTACAAAAGTACCTGTTGATCTTAACTTAATAGCGAGTACCTGTTTAAAATTTGGACGGTTCATTTTACTTAGCCCTTACCTAATACTTCATAATCCTATTATAGCCACTAGCAATAGTAATAGTAAAACGACCATAGTAGTATCTAGCGTCTGTCTAGAAATATCAGTACAAACCAAAATTAGACCCCAAATTACAATGGGGGTCTTTTACATTACAACATTAAGCAACATGAAAGAAACAGTCTTCAAGTAGCATAGTTTTCACAAATGGCCATAAATCAAGCAAAGCACACAGGACAGGCAATCACTCCAAGGAATCGTCGTTAGGCACATCGTCCTCGGGTACCTGTTCTTGATCTTCTACGCCTGAGATGATAAAAGAGGGTGAGTTCTTATGAACTCAGCGAGAGGGAACAAGAAATAGGTTTTGAAACTCATTTTCCGGTTCAACTTATGAAAATCCTTTTGCAACCATGAAGATAACACAATTAAGTACAGAATAATAATGCAAAAGTAAAGGAACACAATTACCCGTCTTTCCTCCCCGAGGTTCTCTAGGAACCAAGCGAGAGTACTTATACACATAGTAAAAAGGATACGGTGAGCTTTTGCTCTCAGTTCATTTCCAGAATCAGTTGTTGCAGCCGACTTCAAATCATCCCCATAACATGCCAAGTGGGTGTACTCCGGATGTACCCCGAAATCCTACGACCCAACTCTCCGAGGAAGTCTAGCCCCCAAGCGAGAGAGGGAATGGGACCATGGTAGTCACGGGTGCACCGGTAAGCCCGATGCCGCCCGGTGTGCGTGATCGCTACCATTCCAGAATAAAAGGTTGCAACCTTATATGCAATGCACATTTATGACATTTAATATATCACATTAGGAGGACAACAAAGTAGGTTGCCTCCGAACAGTCATAAGATTGCACATTGACAAGCAAACAAGCGAGGCACGAATAGACAAGTAGTTTCACTTGAAAAGCATATGGAGTTATATGAACATTAAATGGACAGCCGTGTAACGCACATAAATCAAGTCATATAACTCAATTCAAAGTCCACGTAATCAAATAATAATATTATATAACATGCAACAACATCTACTTGGGCTCGGATGCAAGAAAAACCTATTTGTCAACATACGATGATCACAATCACATTTAGGACTATAAGGGCAACTACGGGCAGCCTACTAAACATATAATTCCACACAATATCCAAATGATCAACACTTAACAAGCCTACCTAGTCATTAGGGTTTCCATTTCGTGCTTACCCGTGTGATTAAATCCTAAGTCAACTCAAATCAATCTCAAGTCATGCATCAATTAATTCAAACATCCCCAAGTACTCAAAACAGTCCACACAACATCTGAATGTCACAATCCCAAGCAATCAATACCGCAAGAGAAGTTGCAACAATTTTTCTAAGCATACAACGAAGTGAAACCCTCACTGCAATAGGCTGTTCTCTCACAATCATTAAGATAAGAAAACAATCTCCAATTCCAGTGAATAATATTTCAAATTAAATCTTAAGAAGTAAACTAAAATCAGAAATAAACCTTGCATCATTTGGAGTTCGGGATCATTAGTTATAGCCGAAACAGTGGGATAGCACAAAACTGTCCAGATTTGCACACATTTCAATAATTGACGTTTTTGAGGTCCTTAGGGTCAGATTTAGCCTTGGTCCATTTCTGACAAAAATGTCCATAACTGAAAAATATAGCAGCAAACCAAATTTCATGCATTTTGGACATCTTTTACTAAGTCAAATCTGGTTCGTTCTACAAGGTCAGTGCATCTGCCAAAACCTGCTTCATTTTTCCAGATTTCCAGATTTGGACACATTTTAAATATTTTCCATTTTGAGAACTTTAGAGTCAAAATTAGCTTTGGCCTATTTCTGATAAAAATGTTCAAAACTGGCCAAAATAGTCACCTACCAATTTCAGTGCATTTTCAACATCATTTTCCTAGCCAAACTCACCTCGAAACAACAGGTCAGAGAGCTGTCACATAATCCGATTTCACCTATCATCATCTTCAAGCCAAAATCTTGCCATGCATGGTTGTAAAAGCAAATGAACAAACATATAACTCAAGAACAGAAGCAAAGACATACATTTATGAGCATGCATGTGGATTTTTGAAGGATTTTCAAAAGGTTTCAGCCCTCACCTTAGCAAATCAACAAGAAGATGCACAAAACTTGTTGAAGCACAAATTTCTTCTTCTTCTTTGCCTAGCCGAGATTCCAACTTGGTTTTCTCTATTTTTCCTAGCTTAGTGACCAAGCTCTTAGTACATGCACATGGTTAGAAAAAGAAGAAAAGAAATGGAAGCCAAGAAACTTACCTAGGGCCGAAATGAAGACTCAAAGGACATGCATGTGTGATTCTTGCATCCTAGCTAGCTTGCTTGAGTTTCTTTGATTGTTGCTTGTCTTGATGCACCATGAATTGATGAAGATGAGCAAAGGAAAGAGTAAACTCAGCCAAGGCCGAGAGAGAGAGAGAAGAATGAGAGGGAGAGAGAGAAATGTGAGAAATGAAGAAGAAAACAAAAGCCTTGCAATTGATGAGTATGCTCAGCCTTGGGCAGCAAAAATTGAGCCTTTTTCTGTCTTCAAGGAGAATTTTGAAATTCCTAGCATGGGCAAGGAATCTTTGGTCGAGTAGGGTGGGGTTTTGAGGAGGTTTTTGAGCCATTTTTTATGCATTTGTGTCACGCCGCAACCCGGCCTATAAAGGTTAGACTAGGGTGTGATCTAAACATTCAAGTCATGACTCGTACTTAACCGTTCATGAAGATTTAACACTTAACGTTTTGGCCTAAACTCCAAAATTTTCCGGAAAACCGGCAGCATAACGGTTGTAATTGGGCTCTTTGGTTTGACCTAATTCTCTAAACGCCTCAAAATTTTCCAATCTCAATTTCGTTTCCAACTAGGATTACCATTTAACATCAATTGAATTGCCTATTAGTTATTTCGATGTCTCATTTGATTTACAACCTAGCATGATGCTATGTCTCGTTTGTTTGTTTATCCTCATTACAAAAGTACTTGTTGATCTTAGTTTAATAGCGAGAACCTGTTTAAGGTTTGGATGGTTCATCGTACTTCGCCCTTACCTAATGCTTCATAATCCTATTATAGCTACTAGCGATAATAAAAGCAAAACGACCATAGCAGTATCTAGTGTCTGTCTAGAAATATCAGTACAAACCAAAATTAGACCCCAAATTACAATTGGGGTCTTTTACATTACAACATTAGCAACATGAAAGAAACAGTCTTCAAGTAGCATGGTTTTCATAAATGGTCATAAATCAAGCAAAGCACACAGGACAGGCAATCACTCCAAGGAATCGTCGTTAGGCACATCGTCCTCGGGTACCTGTTCTTGATCTTCTTCACCTGAGATGATAAAAGAGGGTGAGTCGTTATGAACTCAGCGAGGGGGAACGAGAAATAGGTTTTGAAACTCATTTTCCGGTTCAATCTTATGAAAACCCTTTTTCAAGCATGATGTGTATCACAAGCAAGTACATAACGTAATATAATAGTAAAGAACGCAATTACCAGTCTTTCCTCCCTGAGGTCCTCTAGGGACCAAGCGAGAGTACTATACACATAGTAAAAATGATACGGTGAGCTTTTGCTCTCAGATCAATTACAGTATCAGTTGTTGCGGCTGGCCTCAATTCATCCCCATATCACGCCAAGTAGGTGTACACTGGATGTACCCCGAAATCCTACGACCCAACTCTCCGAGGAAGTCTAGCCCCCAAGCGAGAGAGGGAATGGGACCATGGTAGTCACGGGTGCACCGGCAAGCCCGATGCCGCCCGGTGTACGTGATCACTACCATGCCGACATGAAAGGTTGCAACCTTGTATGCAATGCACATTTATGACATTTAAAATATCACATTAGGAGGACAACAAAGTAGGTTGCCTCCGGATAGTCATAAGATTGCACATTGACAAGTAAACAAGCGAGGCATGGATAGACAAGTAATTTCACTTGAAAAGCTCATGGAGTTATATGAACATTAAAAGGGCAGCCGTGTAACACATGTAAATCAAGTCATATAACTCATTTCAAAGTCCACGTAATCAAATATTAAGATTATTCAACATGCAACAGCATCTACGTGGGCTCGGATGCAAGAAAGGCCTATTTGTCAACATGCAATGATCAAAATCACATTTAGGGCTCTAAGGGCATCTACGGGCAGCCTACTAAGCATATAATTCTACACAATATCCAAAGGATTAACACTTAGCAAGTTTACCTAGTCATTAGGGTTTCCATTTCGTGCTTACCCGTGTGATTAAACCTCAAGTCAACCCAAAATCATCCTCAAGCCATACATCAATTAATTCAAACATCCCCAAGTATTCAAAACAGTCCACACAATAACCCAAAGCCACAATCCCAAGCATTTAATTCAACAAGAGAAGTTACAACAATTTTACCAAGCATATAACTAAGTGAAATCCTTACTGCAATAGGCTGTATTCTCACAATCATTAGGACAAGAAAAAAATATCCAATTTCAGTGAATAAGATGTCAAATTAAATCTTAAGAAGTGAACTAAAATCAGAAACAAACCTTGCATCATTTGGTGTTCGGGATCATTAGTTATAGCCGAAACAATGGGATAGCACAAAACTGTCCAGATTTGCACACATTTCAATAATTGACGTTTTTGAGGTCCTTAGGGTCAGTTTTAGCCTTAGTCCATTTCTGACAAAAATGTCCAGAACCGAACAATCTAGCAGTACACCAAATTTCATGCATTTTTTATATCATTTACTAAGTAAAATATGGTTCGTTCTACAAGGTTAGTGCATCTGCCAAAACCTGCTTCATTTTTCCAGATTTCTAGATTTGGACACATTTCAAATATTTGCCATTCTGAGGACCTTAGAGTCAAAATTAGCTTTGGCCTATTTCTGTGAAAAATGTTCACAACTGGAAAAACTAGTCACCTACCAAATTTCATGCATTTGCAACATCATTTTCCTAGCCAATCTCACCTTGAAACAACAGGTCAGAGAGCTGTCACATAATCCGATTTCACCTATCATCACTTTCAAGCCAAAATCTTGCCATGCATGGTTGAAGAAGCTTATGAACGAACATATAACTCAAGTACAGAAGCAAAGACATACATTTAAGAGCATGCATGTGGATTTTTGAAGGATTTTCAAAAGGTTTTAGCCCTCACCTTAGCAAATCAATCAAGAAGATGCTCAAAACTTGTTGAAGCACGATTTTCTTCTTCTTCTTTGCCTAGCCGAGATTCCAACTCGATTTTCTCTATTTTTCCTAGCTTAGTGACCAAGCTCTTAGTACATGCATGTGGTTAGAACAAGGAGAAAAGAGATGGAAGCTAAGAAACTCACCTAGGGCCGAAATGAAGACTCAAAGGACATGAGTGTGTGATTCTTGCATCCTAGCTAGCTTGCTTGAGTTTCTTTGATTGTTGCTTGTCTTGATGCACCATGAATTGATGAAGATGAGCAAAGGCAAGAGTAAACTCAGCCAAGGCCGAGAGAGAGAGAGAAAAATGAGAGGGAGAGAGAGAAGTTGAGAGGAAAATGAGAGAAATGAAGAAGAAAACAAAAGTCTTGCAATTGATGAGTATGCTCGGCCTTGGGCAGAAAAAATTCAGCCTTTTTGTGTCTTCAAGGAGTATTTTGAAATTCCTAGCATGGGCAAGGAATGTTTGGTCGAGTAGGGTGGGGTTTTGAGGAGATTTTTGAGCAATTTTTTATGCATTTGTGTCATAGAATGTCATAGTTTGTCTAGGAATTAAGTTGAATTTGAACAAGCAAGCACAAATGCCACATAGTGGTCGGCCAAGGTATGTGAAAATGCTGAATTTTGTCATCTTTTGTGCATTGTTTATTTGTGTGTTGAAAGTGCAAAAAGAATAAGGAATAAAGAATGAAGAATGCTTAGTGTTTAGTGAAATTTTGTTTTTTAGTGAGTTGAATTAGTAATTTAATAATAGTTAGTGGATTTTGTAGGATTAATTAATAACCTAGTGCTTCGTGTAAGATGCTTTCTTGTTTAGCGTGAGGGCACGCTTTTCTAGGTCTTAGGACACGCACTACGAGGTAGGACACAAACTGTGAGACGGACGGACGCACGTTTTCCAAGTAAATGCACGCGACCCTAAATGAATGCACGTAATTCAATGCATGGCACACAAAACGAACACAATTCTTAAACCTATGTCAAGGCACGCAAATCTAGATTAGGGCACACGAAACGAGGTATTGCACGCAAATTGAGGTCGGGCCTCACAATTTGTGTCATAGAAGTCATAGTTTGTCTATGAATTAAGTTGAATTTGAACAAGCAATCACAAATGCCACATAGTGGTCGGCCAAGGCATGTAAAAATGCTGAATTTTGTCATCTTTTGTGCATTGTTTATTTGTGTGTTGAAAGTCCAAAAAGAATAAGGAATAAAGAATGAAGAATGTTTAGTGTTTAGTGAAATTTTGTCTTCTAGTGAGTTGAATTAGTAATTTAATAATAGTTAGTGGGTTTTGTAGGATTAATTAATGACCTAGTGCTTCGTGCAAGATGCTTTCTTGATTAGTGTGAGGGCAGCTTTCCTAGGTCCAGGGCATGCACTACGAGGTAGGACATAAACTACGAGACAAACACACGTTTTTTTAGTAAATGCACGCAATCCTAAATAAATGCACGTAATTCAATACATGGCACACAAAACGAACACAAGTCTTAAACCTAGGTCAAGGCACGCAAATCTAGATTAGGGCACACGAATTTAGGTATCGCACGCAAATCGAGGTCGGGCCTCACATAACTCCTTACGGATCAAAAGTTATGGGCACCAGAACGACGGAGACCTGGTCTTAAGCCCCACACCCTCGGTTTGTGGGCCCAGCCTCTACGTGAAGCGAAGTTGTCTTGCCCAAGGTGCCATGGGATTCGATAATAGAAATGTGATGGATTAGGTTGTTGTCCTTTTCTAGGCTCATGACGTACAATCCGGGAAGGAAAAACAGCGTAAAAGAAGAAAAGTGTCCCAAAACTGATGAAAGCGTTCGATTTTGGGCTCTGAAAACAAGCACAGCCGAGCAGGCTTGCTGCCCCAGTTGTAGAGCTCTCGGAGAGCTTTCCAACGGTATGCTGTGCGCCGCGTAAATCCTCACGGATCAAAAGTTATGGTTATCGGAGCGACGGAGACCTGGTCCCAAGCTACACGCCCTCGGTTTGCAGGCCCAGCCTCTATGTGAAGCGAAGTTGTCTTGCCCAAGGTGCCTTGGGATTTGATAATAGAAATGTGATGGATTAGGTTGTCGTCCTTTTTGCGGCTCTCGACGTACGATCCGGGATGAAAAAATACCGCAAAAGTAGAATAGTGTCCCAAAATTGATGAAAACGTTCCATTTTAGGCTTAAAAAACAGGTGCAGCTGAGTAGGATTGCTTCCCCCGTCGTAGAGCTCTCGGAGAGCTTACCAACAGTATGTTGTGCGTCGCGTAATTCCTTTCGGATCAAATGTTATGGGCAGCGGAGCGACGGAGACCTGGTCCCAAGCCCCATGCCCTCGGTTTGCGGGCCCAGCCTCTACGTGAAGCGAAGTTGTCTTGCCCAAGGTGCCGTGGGATTTGATAATAGAAATGTTATGGATTAGGTTGTCGTCCTTTTCGCGGCTCACGACGTACGATCCGGGATGAAAAAACATCGCAAAAGCAGAAAAGTATCCTGAAACTGATGAAAATGTTCGATTTTGGGCTTCGAAAATAGGCGCAGCCGAGTAGGATTGCTGCCCCCATCGTAGAGCTCTCAGAGAGCTTTCCAACGTTATTCTGTGCGTCGCATAACTCCTTATAGATAAAAAGTTATGGGCACCGGAGCGACAGATACCTAGTCACTAGCCCCACGGCCTCGGTTTGCGGGCCCAGCCTCTACGTGAAGTGAAGTTGTCATGCCCAAGGTGTTGCGGTATTCGGTAATAGAAATGTGATTGATTAGGTTGTTATCCTTTTCGCTGCTGACGACGTACAATCCGGGACAGAAAAACAGCGCAAAAGAAGAAAAACGTCCCGAAACTGATGAAAACGTTCGATTTTGGGCTCCGAAAATAGGTAATAGAAATGTTATGGATTAGGATGTCGTCCTTTTCGCGGCTCACGACGTACGATTCGGGACAGAAAAATAGTGCAAAAGCAAAAAAGTGTCCCGAAACTGATGAAAACGTTCAATTTTGGGCACCGAAAATAGGCGCAGCCGAGCAGGCTTGCTGCCCCCGTCGTAGAGCTCTCGGAGAGCTTTCCGACGGTATGCTGTGTGCCACGTAACTCCTTACGGATGAAAACTTATAGGCAAATGAGCGACGGAGACCTGGTCCCAAGCCCTATACCCTCGGTTTGCGGGCCCAGCCTCTACGTGAAGTGAAGTTGTCTTGCCCAAGGTGCCATGGGATTCGATAATAGAAATGTGATGGATTAGGTTGTCGTCCTTTTCTAGGCTCACGACATACGATCCGGGAAGGAAAACCAGTGCAAAAGAAGAAAAGTGTCACAAAACTGATGAAAACATTTGATTTTGGGATCGGAAAACAAGCTCAGCCGGGTAGGCTTGTTGCCCCCGTCGTAGAGCTCTCGGAGAGCTTTCCAACGGTATGTTGTGCGCCGCATAAATCCTTACGGATCAAAAGTTATGGTCACCGGAGCGACGGAGACCTAGTCCTAAGCCCCACGCCCTTGGTTTGCGGGCCCAGCCTCTACGTGAAGCGAAGTTGTCTTGCCCAAGGTACCGTGGGATTTGATAATAGAAATGTGATGGATTAGGTTGTTGTTCTTTTCGCGGCTCACGACGTACAATACGGGACGGAAAAATAGCACAAAAGAAGAAAAGTATCCCAAAACTGATGAAAACGTTCGATTTTGGGCTTAAAAAATAGGCGCATCCGAGCAGGCTTGCTTCCCCCGTCGTAAAGCTCTCGGAGAGCTTTCCAACGGTATGCTGTGCACCGCGTAACTCCTTACGGATCAAAAGTTATGGGCAGCGGAGCGACGTAGACCTCGTCCCAAGCCCCACGCCCTCGATTTTGGGCCCAGCCTCTACGTGAAGCAAAGTTGTCTTGCCCAAGGTGCCATGGGATTCGATAATAGAAATGTGATGGATTAGGTTGTCGTCCTTTTCGCGGCTCGTGATGTACGATTTGGGACGGAAAAACAGCGCAAAAGTAGAAAAGTTTCTCGAAACTGATGAAAACATTCGATTTTGGGCTCCGAAAACAGGCGCAGCCGAGTAGGATTGTTGCCCCCGTCGTAGAGCTCTCGAAGAGCTTTCTAGCGGTATTCTGTGCGCCACGTAACTTCTTACGGATCAAAAGTTATAGGCAACGGAGCGACAGATACTTGGTCACAAGCCCCACGCCCTCGGTTTACGGGCCTAGCCTCTACATGAAGTGAAGTTGTCATTGTCACGCCCTAACCCAACCTATAAAGGTTAGACTAGGGTGTGATCTAATCATTCACGCTCTTTTACGACTATAACCGATTGACGAAGGTTAAGCTTGTCCGTTAGACTAGAACTCCAAAAAAAATTTCAGAAAACCGACAGCATAACAGCTTTAATTGGGCTCTTTAGTTCGACCTAATTTTCCGAACACCTCAAAACCTTCAATCTCAAATTCGATTCCAACTCAGGTTACTATTTATCACCAATTGATATGCCTATTATTTATCTCAAAGTCTCGTTTGATTAACACCTAGCATGGTAACTATGTCCCATTTATTTGTTAATTCTTGTTACACAAGTGTCTATTATCCCTAAGCCTACAAGTGAGTACCTGCTTAAGATTGGATAGATTCATTTTACTTGGCTCTTTGCCTAATACTTCATAAGCCTGTAGTAGCTACTAATCAAAGTGGTGATAGTAAAATGACCAAAAGAGTGTTTGTCTAGTTATAATCAGTACAAACCAAAATTAGACCCCAAATTACAACGGGGGTTATTTACAATCGACAACAAGCAACATAAGAAATAGTCTTCAAAATAAACATAAAGTTCACAAAATAGCCATAGTCAAGCAAGGCACGTAAGACAAGCAATCATTCCAAAGAGTCATCAACAGGCACGTTCTCCTCGGGTACCTGTTCCTGATCTTCTTCACCTGTGATGATAGCTTGTGGTTCTTTAATTCCAAGCTTAGTTATCATGTTCTTAGTATGTGCATGTGGTTAGAGCAAAAGGAAATGAAAGAAGAGCTATCAAAATATACCTAGGGCCGAAATGAAGAGTTCTATGAGCTTGCATGTGTTTTTTCTTGCTTCTTGCTTGCTTGGGCTGCTATGGTCGAATTTCTTAGAGTCCTTGAGTGCCTAGGAGAACCTTCGAATGAGAGCTTGAGCTATGGAGGTGCTTGAAGCAGCCTAGGCCGAGAGAGAGAGAAAATGAGAGCTTGAGAGTTTGAGAGAAAGAAATTATATGTTTGTCATTGTGGTCGGCTATAGGCTTGCAAAAAAACTGAATTTGTGTCATATTTTGGAGCATGTTTGAATTGTTTGGCATGCTTGGTGATGTGGCCGAGAATGTGGATCATGGTGGTTAATAAAATAATGTTTTGGTGTATGTAAAAGATATGACAATGTGTAAGATTGTGTCTTAGCTTGGATTAATAAGTTATGTTGTTCAAATTTTTGCTCAAGGACATGGTATGGCCGGCCATCATAGCTCACAAATCTGAATTTTTGTTTTGTCTTAAGTTTTATTTTATTGTAGATTGGTTGTGTTATTTTAGGTACATGGTTTTGCAAAAGGAACAAAGAATAAAGAATAATAATTTTTAGTGCTTAGTGAAATTTTGTCTTCTAGTGCATTGACTTGGGATTAAAATATATTTAGTGGAGTTTGTAGGATTATTCTATAGTCTAGTGCTTCGTGTAGGATGCTTTCTTGATTAGCGTGTAGGCACGCTTTCCTAGGTCTAGGGCACGTAGTACGAGGTAAGGCACAAACTACAAGACAAATGCACGTATTCCAAGTAAATGCACACAACTCTAAATGAATGCTGTAAATCAAGACACGACTCTTAAACCTAGGTCAAGGCACACAATTCAAGGTTAGGGCACACGAAATGAGGTCTTGTACGCAAATCGAGGTCGGGCCTCACATTCTCCCCTCCTTAAAGGAATTTCGTCCCAAAATTCAATATTACCATTGGAATAATGCCGGATACTGTTGTTCCATCTGGTCTCGCCTTTCCCACGTTGCTTCTTCGACTCCATGGTGGTCCCACATCACTTTTACCATCAGTATCGACTTGTTGCGCAATTCCCGATCTTGTTCGTCTAGAATTCGAATTAGATTTTCTTTACAAGACAAGTTCTCCCGAAGCTGCAACGGCTCTGGCTCCAAGATGTGTGATGGGTCAGGGTGATACTTTCGTAGCATTGAGACATGGAAGACATCATGAATATTAGAGAGGTTTTAAGGTAGTTCCAGACGATACGTCAATTTTCCAATCTTCTCAATTATCCCAAATGGTCCTACAAACCTCGGGCTCAACTTTCCACCCTTGCCATGTTTAATCAGTCCCCTCCGAAGTGATAATTTCAAGAACACCTTGTCGCCGACCTCAAACTCCAAATTCAGTCTCCGTCGGTCTGCATAACTTTTCTGCCTGCTTTGAGCGGTAAGCATCCGTTTCCGAATGAGGTGGACATTATCAATAGTCTTCATAAGTTCTGGTAGCAGGGTCAGGTCAAAAGTCTTCGTCTCACCTACTTCATCCCAGTAAATTAGGGATTGACACTTACGTCCTTAGAATGCCTCAAATCCCATCCCTATAGTGGCCTGATAGCTGTTATTATAAGCGAACTCTGCTAGAGGCAAATACTTCTCCCAACCTTTTTCGAAGTCTAGAACACACGCCCTCAGCATATCCTCCAGAATCTGAATAGTTCTCTCAGATTGTCCATCAGTCTGAGGGTGATAAGTTGTACTAGAACTCAACTTCGTCCCCAAAGGTTCTTGTAATCTCTTCCAAAATCGGGAAGTAAAACGAGGATCCCTATCCGATACAACACTCACAGGCATCCCATGTAGCCTTATGATATCTGCCACATATATATCTCCTAATTTCTCAAGACTATCCTCCTTGTTCATCGGTAAGAAGTGTGCTGACTTAGTTAATCTATCCACTATGATCCAAACGGCGTCATGACCCTTTTGTGACCTGGGCAGGTCCATGACAAAGTCCATAGTTATATGTTCCCATTTCTATCAGGGAATTTCCAACGGTTGTAGTAAACCTGCCGGTCATTGATGTTCTGCTTTGACTCTCTGACAAGTTAAACACCGTGCCACAAACTCCGCAATCTCTCTCTTCATGTTATTCCACCAATAGTGTTGCTTCAAATCCCGGTACATCTTTGTTCTGCTGGGGTGAATAGTGTATCTCGAGTTATGGGCTTCTTCAAGAATCTTCTTTTTCAACTCTGGGTCATTAGGAACACAAATTCGACTCCTGAACCTCCAAATACCATCATCATGAAACTTGAAATTTGTGTTGCTTTCCTTAATCTTCTGAAACTATTGGTCCTTCTATTAAGCCTCTCGTAATTCAGACAACAAGGTCGATTGAACTTGTGTAGTGACAAATAGTAATCCTTTTTGAGTCAATTGTGGTTTCCACAAAAATGCTTCCTCTAACAACTCCTGCACCTTAACTTCCAGTTTTGCCATGCTCGCCTTCTGGCTTAAGGCATCTACAACAACATTTGCTTTACCGGGCACATAATTGATTGTGCAGTTATAATCATCCAAGAGCTCCATCCACCGTCTTTGCCTCATGTTCAACTCTTTTTGTGAGAACAAGTACTTCAAGCTCTTGTGATCTGTAAACACCTCAAACTTGTTACCCCACAGATAGTGCCTCCATTTCTTGAGTGCAAACACAATAGCCACTAACTCCAAATCATGCGTCGGGTAATTCAATTCATACGTCTTGGGCTTCCTAGAGGCATACGCAATCACTCTACCATTCTGCATTAACACACAACCCAGTCCTTCCTTAGAAGCATCGCTATAGATTACAAAGCCTTGACTCCCTTCAGGCAATGCAAGAACAGGTGCGGTTGTCAATCTCTTCTTCAATTCTTGAAAGCTGTTCTCGCACTTGTCATCCCACACGAACTTTGTTTTCTTCTGAGTGAGCTTTGTAAGCGGTCCTGCAATCTTTGAGAAATCCTTCACGAACCTTCGATAATAGCCGGCTAAACCAAGAAAACTCCGAACCTCCGTAACATTTTTCGGCTTCTTCCAAGACATCACCGCTTCTATCTTTGCTGGGTCCACCGCTATTCCCTCTTGGGATATGATGTGCCCCAAGAATGCAATCTGTCGCAACCAAAATTCGCATTTGATAAACTTTGCATACAATTGGTGCTCTCGAAGTTTCTGCAATACCAATCGCAGATGTTGTTCATGCTCAGCCTCGAATTTCGAGTATACCAAAATATTATCAATAAAGATCACCACAAATTGGTCCAAGTAGGGTTGAAACACCCTATGCATCAAGTCCATAAAAGCTGCAGGGGCATTAGTTAGCCCAAATGGCATCACCACAAATTCATAATGTCCATATCTCGTCCTGAAAGCCGATTTAGGTACATCCTCCTTTTTGATCCGCAACTGATAGTACCCTTGTCTCAAGTCGAGTTTTGAATACACTTCAGCTCCTTGAAGTTGATCAAACAACTCGTCGATCAGTGGAAGTTGGTATTTATTCTTGACGGTTACTTGGTTCAATCCTCGGTAATCGATGTATAGCCTCAACGTTCCGTCTTTCTTCTTTACAAATAGGACTGGTGCACCCCACGGAGAAGAACTTGGTTGAATAAACCCCTTCTTCAACAATCCTTGCAATTGGTCCTTCAATTCTTGTAGCTCGGCTGGTGCCATACGATAGGGAGCTTTAGATATTGGCTGGGTGCCAGGCAGTACTTCTATTACAAACTCGATTTCCTGATCCGGGGGTAAACCAGGCAATTCTTCTGGAAACACGTTAGCATAATCTTTAATCCCTGGCATCTCCTCCAACTTAGCTTTGTCCGATGGCTTGTTGATGAGGTAAGCTAAGTATCCACTACCCCCTTTTTTCAAGGATTTCACTGCTTTCGTAGATGAAATGATGGAACTCCCGGTGAAGTCTCTTCGACCCTTTACCTCCAATGTTGGTTGTCCAGGTATCTAGAATGTTACAATCTTCGTCCGACAATCTAGTTGGGCGTGATGCTTTGCCAACCAGTCCATCCCTAAGATGAGTTCGTAGTCTCGAAAGGGTAACACTAAAAGATTAGCAGAGAATTCCCTATCCTTAATTTGGATTTTACATGCTTTACAAGCTGAGCTAGTAACGAGTTTAGAACCCATTAGAGTACCGACTTCTACTTCGTAAGGCAAACATTCAACTCGTAATTTCACACGTTGCACACATAAGGGAGTAATAAATGAATGAGTAGCACCTGGATCAATTAGCACCCTAACAGGTTGATTCAGTATCAAGAATGTACCTTCAACAACAGCAGTCTCCTCAGGAAGCTCCTCGCATTCAATAGCATAAGCTCGGGCCTGAACTCTAGGAACTGGAGTCTTGCCTCTACCAGCTAGTTTATTATGATTTTGTCTTCCTTTCCATTTAGGGCAGTCTTTAACCTGGTGTTGATCACTGCCACACCCCATGCATCGTCCTGATTTCCTCCAACACTGAGCCTCGGTGTGACCCTTCTTGTCACAGTAAAAACAGTTGATAGACTAAGTAGCAGGTGAACTACCTGTGGACCCATGGGTGGAATAGGCTGATGGTGCTTTTGACGGGCCACGGTTGTTAACGGGTCTGCTCTGGCTCTGGCCTTGACTGCGACTCTGAGTTTGGAATTTCACTCTATTGACCTTGAGGCTGGTAAGGTTTCTTGTTCGGTTGACTTGAACCGACTCTATCAAGTTTTCTTTTCTCAACTCGAGAAGCAGCAGCAAGAAGAGCAAGGTATGTAGTAAAGTCATGTGAAGCTAACTGATCCTGAATTTCTGGCCTCAATCCATTCATAAATTTCCACATCTTCGCCTTAGGGGTACTGACCATGTATTGTGCATAACGAGACAGTCTGTCAAAGCGAGCCTCATACTGAGCCACCGTCATGTTACACTGGTTCAAGTGCATGAATTCTTCAATTCGCCTTTGCCTGGAAACTACAGGTACGTATTTTGCTTGAATGCCTTAACGAAATTACTCCACAAGCGGGGTGTATGATCAGTTTCCCAAAGTGACTCCACAGTGTGCCACCAATGCTCAGCATCCCCGTGCAATAGAAACACAGCAAACTCGATCTTTTCTTCATTAGTATAGTCAAGTGGCCTGAAAATCCTTTCAATCTCAGATAGCCAAGCCTCTGCCTTTTCATCATTAGCTTCCCCGAAGAATTTGGACGGGTGAAAATCAAGGAACTCCCGCATTCTGCTGTTTCTCCCATTATTACCACCATTCATGTTGTTGTTGTTATGGGTTGCTTCAAGTGCATCTTGACGTTCCATTACTCGCGACACGCGATCCATAGCATTCGCTATCATGTTAAACATGGCCATGCCGGGATTAGTTTGATGAGCATCTCTGGCTTCTTGAGGCTCATCGCTCCTATTGTTATTGCGGGTACTAGGGCCAGCTATTTATAGGCACAGATTATTATGCACAATTTATTGGAATACGATAAGACAAGAATTTAATGTATAAGGTATGCAACAGACAATTTCACATAGACATACAATTCTCAAAACAGTTAAGACATGTTAATCACATAAGCATGTAGAAACAAAGAAGGCACATTTAACATTGGCACATACTAACACATATAAACAAGTCATCATAATTATCTTAGGGCTTCTACCCAAGGTCCGAGAGTTAAACCCAGTTTAAGCAATCTAAGCTCTGATACCATTAATATAAGGTGTCACGCCCCAACCCGACCTATAGAGGTTAGACTAGGGTGTGATCTAATCATTCACGTTCTTTTACGACTATAACCGATTGACGAAGTTTAAGCTTATCCGTTAGACTAGAACTCCAAATTTTTTTTCGAAAAACCGGCAACATAACAGCTGTAATTGGGCTCTTTAGTTTGACCTAATTTTCTGAACGCCTCAAAACCTTCAATCTCAAATTCGATTCCAACTCAGGTTACTATTTATCACCAATTGATATGCCTATTATTTAACTGATTAACACCTAGCATGGTAACTATGTCCCGTTTATTTGTTAATTCCTGTTACACAAGTGTCTGTTATCCCTAAGCCTACAAGTGAGTACCTACTTAAGATTGGATAGATTCATTTTACTTGGCTCTTTGCCTAATACTTCATAAGCTTGTAGTAGCTACTAATCAAAGTGGTGATAGCAAAATGACCAAAAGAGTGACTGTCTAGTTATAATCAGTACAAACCAAAATTAGAGCCAAAATTACAACGGGGGTCATTTACAATCGACAACAAGCAACATAAGAAATCTTCAAAATAAACATAAAGTTCACAAAATAGCCATAGTCAAGCAAGGCACGTAAGACAAGCAATCACTCCAAAGAGTCATCAACAGGCACGTTCTCCTCGGGTACCTATTCCTGATCTTCTTCACCTGTGATGATAAAAGAGGGTGAGTCTTTATGAACTCAGCGAGGGGGAACGAGAAATATGTTTTGAAACTCTTTTCCGGTTAGACTTATAAAAACCCCTTTTTGAAAGCATGACGTATAACACAAGTAAATTTATAACATAATATGAATGTAAAAGAACACATTTACCCGTCTTTCCTCCCCGAGGTCCTCTAGGAACCAAGCGAGAGTACTTAAACACATAGTGAAAAGGATACGGTGAGCTTTTGCTCTCAATTCATTTTCGATAGCAATTGTGAGGCCGACTTCAATAAACCACTTATCGCTCCCAATTGGGTGTACTCCGGATGTACCCCGAAATCCTACGACCCAATTCTCCAAGGGTGGAATGCCAAGCGAGAGAGGGAATTGGACCATGGTAGTCACGGGAGCACCAGCAAGCCCTATGCCGTCCGGCGTTCGTGAAACGCTACCATGCCACAATGAAAGTTTGCAACCTTGTATACAATGAACATTTATACCATTTAACGATTCACATTAGGAGGACAACAAGTAGGTTGCCTTCGAGCAATTTCAGGATCACATATTGCCAAGTAAACGAATGAGGCATGCTTAACATGAATTTTCACTTTGTAAAACATGTAGAGTCATATGAACATTAAACGGGCAGCCGAGTGACACATATAAATCAAGTCAAATAACTCATTTCGGGGTTCACGTATCAAGTATTAACATTATACAAGCATGCAACAACATTTATACGACACCGGATGCAAGAATAGCTCACTTAGCAACATGCAATCATCGGAAATCATATTTAGAGCTATAAGGACAACTACGGGCAGCCTATTAACCACACAATTTGACACATTTAACCAATAGGCCATCTCTTAACAAAAGTCATAAGCGTTAGGGTCTCAATTCCATGTTTAAACGTGTGATTAAGCATACCATTCATCGATTAATGATCCCAAACCATACATCAATCACATTAACCAACTTCAACCAACCACAACAGTCCACATAACATCCAAGTACCACAATTCCTAGCATTCAATACCCCAAGCAAGGTCTCAACATGATTCTAAGCAGATCACTAAACAAAACCCTCACTGCAATGGTCTGTTTTACCACAATCGACTAGACAAGCAAACAATCTCCAATTCTAGTGAACCAAGTGTCAATTTGAAGCTTAATGAGTGATTTAAATCTAGGAACAAACCTCGCATCATTTGGAGTTCGGGCTTAGGACTTATGGCCAAAACCGTGAGACTACGCAAAATTGTCCAGTTTTAGACACATTACGATATTTGCCAATTTTGAGGGTCTTAGAGTCATAATTGGCTTTGGTCTATTTCTTACAAAAATATCTAGAACTGCAAAATATAGCAACCTATCAATTTTCATGCATTTTAGACATCATTTTCTAGGCTAAAACAGTTTCGTTCTACAAGGTCAGAAGGCTGCCAGATTCTACTTCAACTTTCCAATTTTTCCAAATTTAGATACCTTTCGATGTTTTGCCATTTTGGACGCCTTAGAGTCAGAATTGTCCTTGGCCTATTTCTACGAATAATGGTCAGAACTGGAAAAACTAGTCACACACTGATTTTCACTCATTTTCAACATCATTTACAAGGCCAACTGCACGTCGCTCTACCAAGTCAGAAATCTGCCAGCTACTCGATTATTACCTATCTTCAAGTTCTAGCCAAAATTCTAGCCATGCATGGTCATATAAGCTCATATACACACATATACAACAAATACAGAGGTAAATATAGTCATATGAAGGCATGCATGTGATTTTTGAAAGCTTTTAAAAGAGTTTAACCCTCACCTTAGCAAGATAATAGATGAAGATGCACAATGCTCTTGAAGATGCACAAAAAGGTCTTCTCTCCTTGCTTGGCGGAGAGATAGTTTGTGATTCTTTAATTCCTAGCTTAGTTATCATGTTCTTAGTATGTGCATGTGGTTAGAGCAAAAGGAAATGAAAGAAAAGCTATCAAAACATATCTAGGGCCGAAATGAAGAGTTCTATGAGCTTGCATGTGTTTTTTCTTGCTTGCCTGGGCTGCTATGGTCGAATTTCTTAGAGTCTTTGAGTGCCTAGGAGAACCTTAGAATGAGAGCTTGAGCTATGGAGATGCTTGAAGCAGCCTAGGCCGAGAGAGAGAGAAAATAACAGCTTGAGAGTTTGAGAGAAAGAAATGATATGTTTGTGCATGTGATCGGCTATAGGCTTGCAAAAAAACTGAATTTGTGTCATCTTTTAGAGCATGTTTGAATTGTTTGGCATGCTTGCTGATGTGGCCAAGAATGTGGAGCATGGTGGTTAATAAAATAATGCTTTGGTGTATGGAAAAGATATGACAATGTGTAAGATTGTGTCTTAGCATGCATGAATAAGTTATGTTGTTCAAATTTTTGCTCAAGGACATGGTATGGCCGGCCATCATAGCTCACAAATCTGAATTTGTGTTTTGTCTTAAGGTTTATTCTATTGTAGATTGGTTGTGGTATTTTAGGTGCATGAGTTTTGCAAAGGAATAAAGAATAAAGAATAAGAATGTTTAGTGCTTAGTGAAATTTTGTCTTCTAGTGCATTGACTTGGGATTAAAATATATTTAGTGGAGTTTGTAGGATTATTCTATAGTCTAGTGCTTCGTGTAGGATGCTTTCTTGATTATCGTGTAGGCACGCTTTCCTAGGTCTAGGGCAAGCAGTACGAGGTAAGGCACAAACTACAAGAAAAATGCACGTATTCCAAGTAAATGCATGCAACTATAAATGAATTCATGTAAATCAAGACACAACTCTTAAACCTGGGTCAAGGCACGTAATTCAAGGTTAGGGCACACAAAATGAGGTATCGCATGAAAATAGAGGTCGGGCCTCATAGTCATGCCCAAGGTGTCGTGGGATTCGGTAATAGAATGTGATTGATTAGGTTGTTGTCCTTTTCGTGGCTGACGACGTACGATTCGGGACGGAAAAACAGCGTAAAAGAAGAAAAGTGTCCCAAAACTGATGAAAATGTTCAATTTTGGGCTCCAAAAATAGGCGCAGCAGAGCAAGCTTGCTGCCCCCGTCTTAGAGCTCTCGGAGAGCTTTCCAATGGTATGTTGTGTGCCGCGTAACTGCTTACGGATCAAAAGTTATGGGCAAATGAGCGACGGAGACCTGGTCCCAAGCCCCACGCACTCAGTTTGCAGGCCCAGCCTCTACATGAAGCGAAGTTGTCTTGCCCAAGGTGCCATGGGATTCGATAATAGAAATTTGATGGATTACATTGTCATCCTTTTCTAGGCTCACGACGTACGATCCGGGAAGGAAAAATAGCGCAAAAGAGAAAAGTGTCCCAAAACTGATGAAAACATTCGATTTTGGGCTCTAAAAACAAGCGCAGCTGAGTAGGCTTGCTTCCTCTCTCGTAGAGCTCTCGGAGAGCTTTCCAACGGTATGTTGTGCACCGCGTAACTCCTTATGGATCAAAAGTTATGGGCAGCGGAGCGACGGAGACCTGGTCCCAAGCCCTACGCCCTTAGTTTGCGGGCCCAGCCTGTACGTGAAGCAAAGTTGTCTTGCACAAGGTGCCGTGGGATTCGATAATTGAAATGTGATGGATTAGGTTTTCGTCCTTTTCGCGGCTCACAACATACGATCCGGGACGAAAAAACAGCGCAAAAGTAGAAAAGTATCCCGAAACTTATGAAAATGTTCGATTTTGGGCTCCGAAAACAGGCGCAGGTCACCAGGATTGCTACCCTCGTCGTAGAGCTCTCGGAGAACTTTCTAACGGTATTCTGTGCACCGCGTAACTCCTTACGGATCAAAAGTTATGGGCACCAGAGCGACGGAGACCTGGCCTCAAGCCCCATGCCCTCGGTTTACGGGCCCAGCCTCTACGTGAAGCGAAGTTGTCTTGCCCAAGGTGCCTTGGGATTCGATAATAGAAATTTGATAGATTACGTTGTCGTCCTTTTCTAGGCTCACGACGTACGATCAGGGAAGGAAAAACAGCGCAAAAAAAGAAAAGTGTCCTAAAACTGATGAAAACGTTCGATTTTGGGCTCTGAAAACAAGTGCAGCTGAGTAGGCTTGTTGCCCCACTTTTAGAGCTCTCGGAGAGCTTTCCAACGGTATGCTGTGCACTACGTAAATCCTTATGGATCAAAAGTTATGGGCACCGGAGCGATGGAGACATGGTCCCAAGCCCTACGCCCTAGGTTTGCGGGTCCAGCCTCTACGTGAAGCGAAGTTGTCTTGCCCAAGGTGCCGTGGGATTCGATAATAGAAATGTGATGGATTAGGTTGTTGTCCTTTTCACGGCTCACGACGTACGATCCGGGACGGAAAAATAGCGCAAAAGAAGAAAAGTATCCCAAAACTGATGAAAATGTTTGATTTTGGGTTTCAAAAATGGGCGCAGCCGAGCAGGATTGCTACGCACGTCGTAGAGCTCTCGGAGAGCTTTCCAACGGTATGCTGTGCACTGCGTAACTCCTTATGGATCAAAAGTTATGGGTAGCGGAGCGACGGAGACCTGGTCCCATGCCCTACGCCCTCAGTTTGCGAGCCCAGCCTGTACGTGAAGCAAAGTTATCTTGCACAAGGTGCCGTGGGATTCGATAATTGAAATGTGATGGGTTAGGTTGTCGTCCTTTTCGCGGCTCACGACGTACGATCCGGGACGAAAAACGGCGCAAAAGTAGAAAAGTATCCCGAAACTGATAAAAATGTTCAATTTTGGGCTCCGAAAACAGGCGCAGGTCACTAGGATTGCTACCCTCGTCGTAGAGCTCTCGGAGAGCTTTCCAACGGTATTCTGTGCGCTGCGTAACTCCTTACGGATCAAAAGTTATGGGCAGCGGAGCGATGAAGACTTGGTCCCAAGCCCCACGCCCTCGGTTTGAGGGTCCAGCCTCTACATGAAGCGAAGTTGTCTTGCCCAAGGTGCCGTGGGATTTGATAATAGAAATGTTATGGATTAGGTTGTCGTCCTTTTCTAGGTTCACGACGTACGATCCGGGACGGAAAAACAGCGAAAAAGTAGAAAAGTGTCCCGGAATTGATGAAAACATTCAATTTTGGGCTCTGAAAATAGGCGCAGCATAGCAGGATTACTGCCACCGTTGTAGAGCTCTCGGAGAGCTTACCAACGGTATTCTTTGCGCCACGTAACTCCTTACAGATCAAAAGTTATGGGTACCAGAGCAATAGATACTTGGTCACAAGCCCCACGCCCTCGGTTTTCAGGCCCCGCCTCTACGTGAAGTGAAGTTGTCATGCCCAAGGTGTCGTGGGATTTGGCAATAGAAACGTGATTGATTAGGTTGTCGTACTTTTCACGGTTGACGACGTACCATCCGAGATGAAAAAACTAGCGAAAAATAAGAAAAGTGTCCTAAAACTGATGAAAATGTTCAATTTTTGGCTCCGAAAATAGGCGCAGCTGAGCAAGCTTGCTGCCCCTGTTATAGAGCTCTCGGAGAGCTTTCCAACAATATGTTGTGTGTTGCGTAACTCCTTACGGATCAAAAGGGATGGGCAAAGGAGCGACGGATACCTGGTCCCAAGCCCCACGCCCTCGGTTTGCCGGCCCAGCCTCTGCTTGAAGCGAAGTTTTCTTGCCCAAGTTGCTGTGGGATTCGATAATAGAAATGTGATGGATTAGGTTGTTGTCCTTTTCTGTGCTCACGACGTACGATCCGGGAAAGAAAAATAGCGTAAAAGAATAAAAGTGTCCCAAAACTGATGAAAACGTTCAATTTTGGGCTCTGAAAAAAAAGCACAGCTGAGCAGGATTGCTGCCTCCGCCGTAGAGCTTTCCAAAAGTATGTTGTGCACTGCGTAAATTCTTACGGATCAAAAAGTTATGGGCATCGGAGCGACGGAGACCTGGTCCTAAGCCCCACGCCCTCGGTTTGTGGGCCCAGCCTCTACGTGAATCGAAGTTGTTTTGCCCAAGGAGCCATGGGATTTGATAATAGAAATGTGGTGGATTAGGTTGTAGTCCTTTTGCGGCTCACGATGTACGATCCGGGATGAAAAAATAGCACAAAAGAAGAAAAGTATCCCGAAACTGATAAAAACGTTCGATTTTGGGCTTCAAAAACAGGCGCAACTGACCAGACTTGCTGACTCTATCGTAGAGCTCTCGGAGAGCTTTCCAACGGTATGCTGTGTGCCGCGTAACCCTTTACGGATCAAAAGTTATAGGTAGCGGAGCGACGGAGACCTGGTCCCAAGCCCCACACCCTCGATTTGTGGGCCCAGCCTCTACGTGAAGCAAAGTTGTCTTGCCCAAGGTGCTGTGGGATTCGGTAATAGAAATGTGATGGATTAGGTTGTCATCATTTTCGCTGCTCATGACGTACAATTCGGGACGAAAAAACATCGCAATGGAAGAAAAGTGTCCCGAAACTGATGAAAACGTTTGATTTTGGGCTCCAAAAACAGGCGCAGCCGAGCAATATTGCTGCCCCCATCGTAGAGCTCTCGGAGAGCTTTCCAGCGGTATTCTGTTCACCGCGTAACTCCTTACAAATCAAAAGTTATGGGCATCGGAGTGATAGATATCTAGTCACAAGCCCCACGCCCTGGGTTTACGGGCCCATCCTCTACTTGAAGTGAAGTTGTCAAGCCCAAGGTGTCGTGGGCTTCGGTAACAGAAAGTGATTGATTAGGTTGTTGTCCTTTACGTACGATCCGGGATGGAAAATTGCGCAAAAGAAGAAAAGTGTCCCGAAACTAAAGAAAACGTTTGATTTTGGGCTCTAAAAATAGGCGCAACCAAGCAAGCTTGCTGCCCCCGTCGTAGAGCACTCAGAGAGCTTTCCAATGGTATGTTGTGCGTCGTGTAACACCTTACGGATCAAAAGTTATGGGCAAAGGAGCAATAGAGACTTGGTCCCAAGCCCCACGTCCTCGGTTTGCGGGCCCAACCTCTACGTGAAGTAAAGTTGTCTTTCCCAAGGTGTCGTGGGATTCGATAATAGAAATGTGATGGATTAGGATGTCGTCCTTTTCTAGGCTCACGAAGTACGATTCGGGAAGGAAAAACAGCGCAAAAGAAGAAAAGTATCCCAAAACTTATGAAAACGTTCAATTTTGGGCTCTGAAAACAAGCGCAGTCGAGTAGGCTTGCTGCCCCCGTCGTAGTGCTCTTAGTGAGCTTTCCAACGGTATGCTGTGCGCCGTGTAAATCCTTACGGATCAAAAGTTATGGGCACCGAAGCGACGGTGACCTGGTCCTAAGTCTCACGCCCTCGATTTGCGGGCCCAGCCTCCACGTGAAGCGAAGTTGTCTTACCCAAGGTGCCGTGGGATTCGATAATAGAAATGTGATGGATTAGTTATCGTCCTTTTCGCGGCTCACGACGTACGATCCGGGACGGAAAAACAGCGTAAAAGAAGAAAAGTATCCCGAAACTAATGAAAACGTTCAATTTTGGGCTTCGAAAGTAGGCGCAGCCGAGCAGGCTTGCTGCCCCGTCGTAGAGCTCTCGGAGAGCTTTCCAACGGTATGTTGTGCACCGCATAACTCCTTACAGATCAAAAGTTATGGGCAACGGAGCGATGGAAACCTGGTTCCAAGCCCCACGCCCTTAGTTTGCGGGCCCAGCCTCTACGTGAAGAGAAGTTGTCTTGCCCAAGGTGCCATGGGATTCGATAATAGAAATGTGATAGATTAGGTTGTCGTCCTTTTCGCGGCTCACAACATCCGATCCGAGACGAAAAAACAGCGCAAAAGTAGAAAAGTGTCCCGAAGTTGATGAAAACATTCGATTTTGGGCTCCGAAAACAGGCGCAACTGAGCAGTATTGCTGCGCCTGTCGTAGAGCTCTCGGAGAGCTTTCCAACGGTATCCTGTGCACCGTGTAAATCCTTACGGATCAAAAGTTATAGGCACCGGAGCGACGGAGACCTGGTTCCAAGCCCCACGACCTCGGTTCTCGGGCTCAACCTCTATGTGAAGTGAAGTTGTCTTGCTTAAGGTGCCATGGGACTCGATAATAGAAATGTGATGGATTAGGTTGTCGTCCTTTTCGCTGCTCACGACATACGATCTGGGACGGAAAAATAGCGCAAAAGAAGAAAAGTATCCCGAAACTGATGAAAATGTTTGATTTTGGGCTTCAAAAATAGGCACAGCCGAGCAGGCTTGCTGCTCCCGTCGTAGAGCTCTCATAGAGCTTTCCAACAGTATGTTGTGCGCTGCGTAACTCCTTACGGATCAAAAGTTATGGGCAGCAGAGCGACGGAGACCTGGTCCCAAGTCCCACGCCCTCGGTTTGTGGGGCCAGCCTCAACGTGAAGCGAAGTTGTCTTGCCCAAGGTGCCGTGGGATTCGATAATAGAAATGTTATGGATTAGGCTGTTGTCCTTTTCGCGGCTCACGACGTACGATCCAGGACGAAAAAACAGCGCAAAAGTAGAAAAGTGTCCCGAAACTGATGAAAACGTCCGATTTTGGGCTCCGAAAATAGGTGCAACAAAGCAGGATTGCTGCCCCCGTCGTAGAGCTCTCAGAGAGTTTTCTAATGGTATTCTGTGCGCCGCGTAACTCCTTACGGATCAAAAGTTATAGGCACCGGAGCGACAGATACGTGGTCACCAGCCCCACGCTCTCAGTTTGCGGGCCCAACCTCTACGTGAAGTGAAGTTGTCATGCCCAAGGTGTCGTAGGATTCGGTAATAGAAATGTGGTTGATTAGGTTGTCGTCCTTTTCGCGGCTGACGACATACGATCTGGGACGAAAAAACAACGCAAAAGTAGAAAAGTGTCCTGCAATTGATGAAAACGTTCGATTTTGGGCTACGAAAATAGGCGCAGCCGAGCAAGCTTCTATCCTCATCGTAGAGCTCTCGGAGAGCTTTCCAACGGTATGCTGTGCGCCGCGTAACTCCTTACGGATCAAAAGTGATGGGCAAAGGAGCGGCGGAGACTTAGTCCCAAGCCCCACGCCCTCGGTTTGCGGGCCCAGCCTCTACGTGAAACTACGTTGTCTTGCCCAAGGTGCAGTGGGACTCGATAATAGAAATGTGATGGATTAGGTTGTTGTCCTTTTCTAGGTTCACGATGTACGATCCGGGAAGGAAAAATAGCGCAAAAGAAGAAAAGTGTCCCAAACCTGATGAAAATGTTTGATTTTGGGCTATGAAATCAAGCGCAGCCCAACAGGCTTGCTACCCCTGTTATAGAGCTCTCGGAGAGCTTTCCAATGGTTTGCTGTGCGCTGCGTAAATCCTTATGGATCAAAAGTTATAGGCACCAGAGCGACGGAGACCTGGTCCTAAGCCCCACGCCCTCGGTTTGCGGGCCCAGACTCTACGTGAATCGAAGTTGCCTTGCCTAAGGTGCTATGGGATTCGATAATAGAAATGTGATGGATTAGGTTGTCGTCCTTTTCACGGGTCACGACATATGATCCGGGACGAAAAAACAACGCAAAAGAAGAAAAGTATCCCGAAACTGATGAAAACGTTCGATTTTGGGCTTCAAAAACAGGCGCAGGCGATCAGGCTGGCTGCCCCCATCGTATAGCTCTCGGAGAGCTTTCCAACATTATGTTGTGCGCTGCGTAACTCCTTACGGATCCAAAGTTATGGGCAGCGGAGCGACGGAAACCTAGTCCCAAGCCCCACACCCTCGATTTGTAGGCCCAGCCTCTACATGAAGCAAAGTTGTCTTGCCCAAGGTGTCGTGGGATTCGATAATACAAATGTGATGGATTAGGTTGCCGTCCTTTTCTATGCTCACGATGTACGATTTAGGAAGGAAAAAAAAGCGCAAAAGAAGAAAAGTGTCCCAAAATTGATGAAAACGTTCGATTTTGGTCTCTGAAAACAAGCGCAGCCAAGTAGGCTTGCTGCGCTCGTTGTAGAGCTCTCGGAGAGCTTTCCAACGGTATGCTGTGCACCGTGTAAATCCTTACGAATCAAAAGTTATGGGCACCGGAGCGACGGAGACCTGGTCCCAAGCCCCAAGCCCTCAGTTTGCAGGCCCTGCCTCTACGTGAAGTGAAGTTGTCTTGCCCAAGGGGCCGTGGGATTCGATAATAGAAATGTGATGGATTAGGTTGTCGTCCTTTTCGCGACTCACGACGTACGATCCGGGATGGAAAAAGAGCGCAAAAGAAGAAAAGTATCCCGAAACTGATGAAAACTTTCGATTTTGGGCTTCGAAAACAGGCGCAGCCGAGCAGGCTTGCTGCCCCCGTCGTAGAGCTCTCGGAGAGCTTTCCAACGGTATTCTGTGCGCCGCGTAACTTGTGAGGCCCAACCCCGAATAATGTGTGTTACCTCGATTTGTATGCCTTAGACCTAGAATTATATGACCAACCTTGGATTACGTGCGCTATCTTGGTTTTTGTGCATGCTTCGTCATACGTGTCTTGACCTAAAATTGTGTGCTCTAATCCTTGATATACGTGCGATACCTAGATAAACGTGCCATGACCTCGATTTGCATGTGCCTCTTCATTTTGTGTGCATTAACCTTGAACTACGTGCCTTAACCTAGGTTTAAGAGTCATGTCTTGAATTACGTGCATTCACCTAGGGTTGCGTGTGTTAGCATTGGAACCCATGCATTTGTCTTGAAGTACGTGTTTTACCTAGTAATTCGTGTCCTAGAACCTAGGAATCCATGCCACCACGTTAATCTAGGAAGATTCCTACACGAAGCACTAGATTATTAATTAATCCTACAACTCCACTAACTCTTATTTTAATTCTAAGTCAATGCACTAGAAGACAAAATTTCACCAAAAGCTAAACATTCTTATTCTTTATTCTTTATTGTTTGCATATTCTAAGCACATACAATTAAATAAAGCTTAAAGCATGACAAAATTCAGAAATTTCACAACCTTTGGCTGACCATGTGAAGACTTTGTGCATGTTTTGCAATTTCAAAATCAAACCTAGACAAGCTATGACACCAACACATAAAAGAATGCATAAAAAACTCCTAAATATCCTACCCAAAGCCGCCATTCTTGGCCTTTGCAATGCCATGCCAAAAAACATTCAAATATGCTTAATAGATGACACAAATTCAGAATTTTAGTAGCTCAAGGCTGACCACATACACAAACACATTATTTCTTTTTCTAAAACTCTCATTCTCTCATTTTCTCTCTCTCACTCGGCCAAGGCTGCATCCTCAAGCTCCATGGCTCAAGCTCATCTTCTAAGGTTCTCCTAGGCACTCAAGGACTCTAAGAAACTCGTCCATGGCAGCCCAAGCAAGCAAGAAGCAAGAAAGAAGCTCCATTGTTCATCTTCATCTATTAACTTGCTAAGGTGAGGGTTAATCTTTTTTAAAAGCTTTCAAAAACCACATGCATGCCTTCATATGTCTAGATTTACCTCTGTACTTGTTTTATATGTGTGTGCATGAGCTTATATAACCATGCATGGCAAGATATTCGGTTAGAACTTGAAGATAGGCAAAATCGCGTAGCTGGAAGATTTCTGACTTGTTAGAATGAAGTGTATTTGGCCTGGTAAATGATGTTGAAAATGTGTGAAAATTGGTAGGTGACTATTTTTGCCAGTTCTGAGAATTTTTCATAGAAATAGGCCAAGGCCAAATTTGATTCTAAGGTCTCCAAAATGGCAAAACATCGAAAGGTATCTAAATCTGGAAAATCTGGGAAAATGGAGCAGGTTTTTTGGCAGTTCACTGTCCTTGTAGAATGAAACAGTTTTTACCTAGTAAATGATATCTAAAATCCATGAAATTTCGTAGGTTGCTAGATTTTTCAGTTCTAGACATTTTTGTCAGAAATAGACTAAAGCTAAATCTGACTCTAAGACCCTCAAAAATGACAAGTATTGAAATATGTATGAATCTGGACAGTTTTGCGTAGTCTCACGGTTTTGGCAATAACTCTTGAATCCGAACTCCAAATGATGCGAGGTTTGTTTTTGGATTTAAATAACTCATTAAGATTTAATTTGATAGTTTGTTCACTGAAATTAGAGATTGTTTGCTTGTCTAAATGATTGTGGGAAAACAGACCATTGCAGTGAGGCTTTTATTTAGTGATATGCTTTGAAAAATGTTGTAACTTCTCTTGTGGTATTGAATGCTTGGGATTGTGGCACTTGGATGTTGTGTGGACTGTTTTGGATGATTGAGGATGTTTTAATTAATCGATGCACGGCTTGGGTTAGTTACGTGACAACTTGTGGATTAAATCGCACGTGTAAGCATGAATTGAAACCCTATTGAATATGAAAACTCGCTAAGTGTTGATCCTATGGTTATTGTGTCCAATTGTGTGATTAGTGGGCTGCCTAAGAAATGTTAAGTATGCTTGAAATGTGATTATCGATGATTACATGTTGATAAGTAGACCTTTCTTGCACCCGGTCCCACGTAGACGTCGTTGCATGCTTGTATAAACTTATTATCTGATTACGTGAACCCCGAAATGAGTTATATGACTTGATTTACATGTGTTACATGGCTGTCCGCATAATATTCATATAACTCCATATGCTTTACAAGTGAAATTACATGTCAAAGCATGCCTCGTGTGTTTACTTGTCAATGTGCGATCTTATGACTGCTCGGAGGCAACCTACTTTGTTGTCCTCCTAACGTGATATATTAAATGTTATAAATGTGCATTGCATACAAGGTTGCAACCTTTTATTCTGGCGTGGAAGCGTTTCACGCACACCGGGCGGCATCGGGCTTTCCTGTGCAACCGTGACTACCATTGTCCAATTCCCTCTCTCGCTTGGGGGCTAGACTTCCTCGAAGAGTTGGGTTGTAGGATTTCGTGGTACATCCGGAATACACCTTTTTGGTATGAAAAGTGGATGATTGAAGCCGACCGCAACAACTGTTACTGAAAATAAACTTGAATGGCAGGAAGTAAGTGTTATGCGGGGGAAAGTGCTACACCTAAATGTGGTGGGAGCTACCTCTTGAGCCTGTATGAGCTACCTCTAGAGTCCTGTACGTATCAAACAGTATCATTTTTACTATGTGTTTAAGTACTCTCGCTTGGTTCCTAGAGGACCTCGGGGAGGAAAGACGGATAAATGTGTTCATTTATATTTATGTTATGTTATGAACTTATCTATTCTAATTGGCATGTTTTCAAAGGAGTTTTCATAAGTTTAACCGGAAAAGAGTTTCAAAATGTATTTCTCATTCCCCCTCGCTCAGTTCATAAGAACTTACCCTCTTTTATCATCACAGGTGAAGCAGATTTGGAATAGGTACCCGAAGTAAATGTGCTAGTTGATGAACCTTCGGAACGACAATATGCATTGCGTGCTTTCCATGAACATGAATGCTATTAGGGATGTTGTGTTTGATTGTAGACTGTTTATTTTGTTGATGTAAATGACCCCGTTATAATTTGGGTCTAATTTTGGCTTGTACTGATTATAACCGGACGAACTCTTTATTTGGTTGCTTTGATTTCATTATCTTGGTTAATAGTTATCGTAGGCGTTTAAACCACTAGGTGAAGAATCAAATAAGTTAACCTATCTAATTTCACTTAGGTGCTCATTCGTAAGCTAAAGGATAACAGGAGCTTGCGTAATAAGAATCGATGAATAAACGGGACATAGTTATCATGTTAGGCTTATTAAAAAAAAGAGATTTTCAAGATAGAATAATAGGCATATCGGTTGATGACAAAATAGGAGTCCTTAATGGAATTGGATTAATGATTGGAATAATTGAGGCGTTTATAAATTAGGTCAAACTAAAAGGTCCGAATTACAGTCGTTATGTTGCCGGTTTTTGAAAAACTTTTGGAATTCTAGTCTAACGGATAAGCTTTAACCTTCGTCAATCGGGTATAGTCGTAAAATAATGAGAATGATTAGATCACACCCTAGTCTAGCCTCTATTGGTCGGGTTTGGGAGTGACATAACTCCTTACGGATCAAAAGTTATAGGCATCGGAGCGACGGATACCTGGTCCCAAGCCCCACGCCCTTGGTTTGTGGGCCCAGCCTCTACGTGAAGCGATGTTGTCTTGCCCAAGGTGCCGTGGGATTTGATAATAGAAATGTGATGGATTAGGTTGTCGTCCTTTAATAGGCTCACGACGTACGATTCGGGAAGGAAAAACAGCGCAAAAGAAGAAAAATGTCCCAAAACTTATGAAAACGTTCAATTTTGGGCTCTGAAAACAAGAACAGCTGAGCAGGCTTGCCGCCCCCGTCGTAGAGCTCTCGGAGATCTTTCCAACGGTATGCTGTGCGCCGTGTAAATCATTACGGATCAAAAGTTATGGGCAGCAGAATGACGGAGACCTGGTCCAAGCCCACACCCTCAATTTGCGGGCCCAGCCTCTACGAGAAGCAAAGTTGTCTTCCCTAAGGTGTCGTGGGATTCGATAATAGAAATGTGATGGATAAGGTTATCATCCTTTTCGCGGCTCACGACGTACGATTCAGGACAGAAAAACATCGCAAAAGTATAAAAGTATCCCAAAACTGATGAAAGCGTTTGATTTTGGTCTCCAAAAACAGGCGCAACGGAGCAAGATTACTGCCCCTATCGTAGAGCTCTCGGAGAGCTTTCCAACGGTATTCTGTGCGTTGCGTTACTCCTTACAGATCAAAAGTTATGGGTACCGGAGCAACAGATACCTGGTCACAAGCCCCACGCCCTCGGTTTGCGGGCCCAACCTCTACGTGAAGTGAAGTTGTCATGCCCAAGGTGTCGTGGGATTCGGTAATAGAAATGGGATTGATTAGATTGTCATCCTTTTCACGGCTGACGACGTACGATCCGGGATGAAAAATAGCGCAAAAGAAGAAAAATATCCCGAAATAGATGAAAACGTTCCATTTTGGGCTCTGAAAACAGGCGCAGCCGAGCAGGCTTGCTGCCGCCATCGTAGATCTCTCAGAGAGCTTTCTAACGGTATGCTGTGCGCCGCGTAACTCCTTACGGATCAAAAGTTATGGGCAAATGAGCGACGAAGACTTGGTCCCAAGTCCCACGCCCTCGGTTTACGGGCCCAGCCTTTACATGAAGCGACGTTGTCTTGCCCAAGGTGCCATGGGATTCGATAATAGAAATGTGATGGAGTAGGTTGTCGTCCTTTTCACGGCTCACGGCGTACGATCCGGGATGGAAAAACAGCGCAAAAGTTGAAAAGTATGCCTAAAATGATGAAAATGTTGGATTTTTGGCTTCGAAAATAGGCTCAGCTGAGCAGGCTTGCTGCCCCCATCGTAGATCTCTTGGAGAGCTTTCCAACGGTATGCTGTGTGCTGCGTAACTCCTTAAGGATCAAAAGTTAAGGGCACCAAAGCGACAGATACCTTGTCACAAGCCCCACGCCCTCGGTTTTGGGGCCCAGCCTCTACGTGAAGTGATTTTGTCATGCCCAAGATGTCATGGGATTCGTTAATAAAAATATGATTGATTAGGATGTCGTCCTTTTCGCGGCTAACAACGTACGATCCGGGATAGAAAAATAGCGCAAAAGAAGAATAGTGTCCCGAAACTGATTAAAATGTTTGATTTTAGGCTTCAAAAACAGGCGCAGCTGTGCAGGCTTGCTGCCCCCGTCGAAGAGCTCTCAGAGAGTATTCCAACGGTATGTTGTGCGACGTGTAACTCCTTACGGATCAAAAGTTATGGGCAAAGGAGCGACGGAGACCTGGTACCAAGCCCCACGCCCTCAGTTTGCGGGCCATGCCTCTACGTGAAGCGAAGTTGTCTTGCCCAAGGTGTCGTGGGATTCGATAATAGAAATGTGATGGATTAGGTTGTCGTCCTTTTCTAGTCTCACGACGTACGATCAGGGAAGGAAAAACTGTGCAAGAGAAAAAAAAGTGTCCCAAAACTGATGAAAACGTTCAAGTTTGGGTTGCGAAAAAAGGCGCAGCTGAGCAGGCTTGCTGCCCCTGTCGTAGAGATCTCAGAGAACTTCCCAACGGTATGCTGTGTGCCGCGTAACTCCTTACGAATCAAAAGTTATGGGCACCATAGTGACAGAAACCTGGTCCTAAGCCCCACGCCCTCTGTTTGCGGGCCCAACCTCTACGTGAACCGACGTTGTCTTGCCAAAGGTGCCATGGGATTCGATAATAGAAATGTGATGGATTTGGTTGTCGTCCTTTTCACGGCTCACGACGTACGATCTAGATGGAAAAACAGCGCAAAAGTAGAAAAGTATCCTGAAACTAATGAAAACGTTCGATTTTGAGCTCCAAAAATAGGCGCAGCCAAGCAGGATTGCTGCCCCCATCATAGAGTTCTCGGAGAGCTTTCCGACGGTATGTTATGTGCGGTGTAACTATTTACGGATCAAAAGTTATGGGCACCGGTGCGTCGGAGACCTAGTCCCAAGCCCCACGTCCTCGGTTTGCCGCCCCAGCCTCTACGTCAAGTGAAGTTGTCACACCCAAGGTGTCATGGGATTTGGTAATAGAAATGTGATTGATTAGGTAGTCGTCCTTTACACGGGTAACGACATACGATCCGGGACGGAAAAACAGTGCAAAAGAAGGAAAGTATCCCAAAATTGATGAAAACATTTGATTTTCTGCTCTGAAAACAGGCACAGCCGAGCAAACTTTTTACCCCCGTCGTAGAGCTCTCGGAGAGCTTTCTAACGGTATGTTGTACGTCGCGTAACTCTTTACGGACCAAAAGTTAAGGGCAAAGGAGCGACGGAGACCTAGTCCCAAGCCCCACGCCCTCAGTTTGTGGGCCTAGCCTCTACGTGAAGCGAAGTTGTCTTGCCCAGGGTGCCGTGGGATTCAATAAAAGAAATGTGATGGATTAGATTGTCATCCTTTTCTAGGCTCACGACGTACGATGCGGGAAGGAAAAACAGCGCAAGAGAAGAAAAGTGTCCCAAAAGTGATGAAAACGTTCGATTTCGGGCTCCAAAAAGAGGCGCAGCTGAGCTGCCTTGCTGCCCACACCATATAGCTCTCGGAGAGCTTCCAAACGGTATATTGTGCACCGCGTAACACCTTACGGATCAAAAGTTATGGGCACCAGAGCGACAGAGACCTGGTCCTAAGCCCCATACCCTTGGTTTGCGGGCCCAGACTCTACGTGAAGCGAAGTTGCCTTGCCCAAAGTGCTGTGGGATTCGATAATAGAAATGTAATGGAGTAGGTTGTCGTCCTTTTCGCGGGTCACGACGTACGATCCGGGACAGAAAAACAGCGCAAAAGAAGAAAATTATCCCGAAATTGATGAAAATGTTCGATTTTGGGCTTTAAAAACAGGCGCAGCCGAGCAAGCTTGCTGCCCCCGTCGTAGAGCTCTCGGAGAGATTTCCAACGGTATGCTGTGCACCGCGTAGCTCCTTACGGATCAAAAGTTATGGGCAGCGGAGCGACGGAAACCTGGTCCCAACCCCCACGCCCTCGATTTATGGGCCTAGCCTCTACGTAAAGAAAAGTTGTCTTGCCCAAGGTGCTGTGGGATTTGATAATACAAATGTGATGGATTAGGTTGTCGTCCTTTTCTATGTTCATGACATACGATTCGGGTAGGAAAAACAGCGCAAAAGAAGAAAAGTGTCCCAAAATTGATGAAAACGTTCGATTTTGGGCTCAGAAAACAAGCGTAGCCGAGCAAGCTTGATGCCCCCATTGTAGAGCTCTCGGAGAGCTTTCCAACGGTATGCTGTGCGCCGCGTAAATCCTTTCGGATCAAAAGTTATGGGCACCAGAGCGACGGAGGCCTGGTCCCAAGCCCCATGCACTCGGTTTGCAGGCCCATCCTCTACGTGAAGTGAAGTTGTCTTGCCCAAGGTGCCGTGGGATTCGATAATAGAAATGTAATGGATTAGGTTGTCGTCCTTTTCGCGGCTCACGACGTACGATCCGGGATGGAAAAATAGCGCAAAAGAAGAAAAGTATCCCAAACCTGATGAAAACTTTCAATTTTGGGCTATGAAAACAGGCGCAGCTGAGTTGGCTTGCAGCCCCCGTCGTAGAGATTTTGGAGAGCTTTCCAACGGTATTCTGTGCGCCGCGTAACTCCTTACGAATTAAAAGTTATGGGCACCGGAGCGACGGAGACCTGGTCTCAAGCCCCACGCCCTCGGTTTGCGAGCCCAGCCTCTACACGAAGTGAAGTTCTCTTGCCCAAGGTTCTGTGGGATACGATAATAGAAATGTGATGGATTAGGTTGTCTTCCTTTTTGCTGCTCACGACGTACAATTCGGTATGGAAAACCAGCGCAAAAGAAGAAAAATTTCCCAAAACTGATGAAAACACTCAATTTTTGGCTCTAAAAATAGACGTAGCTGAGCGGGCATGCTACCGCTATCGTAGAGCTCTCGGATAGCTTTTCAACGGTATGTTGTGTGCCGCGTAACTCCTTACGGATCAAAAGTTATAGGCACCAGAGCGACGGAGACCTGGTCCTAAGCCCACAACCTCAATTTGTGGGCCCAGCCTCTACGTGAAGCAAAGTTGTCTTCCCTAAGGTGCCGTGGGATTCAATAATAGAAATGTGATGGATTAGGTAGCTGTCATTTTCGCGGCTCACGACGTATGATCCGGGACGGGAAAATAGCACAAACGTAGAAAAGTGTCTCGAAACTGATGAAAATGTTCGATTTTAGGCTCCAAAAATAGGTGCAGCCGAGCAAGATTACTGGCCCCATCGTAGAGCTCTCGGAGAACTTTTCAATGGTATTCTATGCGTCGCGTAACTCCTTACGGATCAAAAGTTATGGGCACCGGAGCGACAAATACCTGGTCACAAGCCCCACGCCCTCGGTTTGCGGGCCCAACCTCTACGTGAAGTGAAGTTGTCATGCCCAAGGTGTCGTGGGATTCGGTAATAGAAATGTGATTGATTAGGTTGTCATCCTTTTCGCGGCTGAGGACGTACGATCCGGAACAAAAAATAGCGCAAAAGAAGAAAAGTGTCCCGAAACATATGAAAATGTTCCATTTTGAGCTCCGAAAACAGGCGCAGCCGAGCAGGCTTGCTACCCACGTCATAGATCTCTCAGAGTGCTTTCCAACGGTATGCTGTGTGCCGCAAAACACCTTACGGATCGAAAGTTATGGGCAAAGGAAGCGACGGAGACCTGGTCCCAAGCATCACGCCCTCGGTTTACGAGCCCCGCCTCTACGTGAAGTAAAGATGTCTTGCCCAAGGTGCCATGGGATTCGATAATAGAAATGTGATGGATTAAGTGGTCGTCCTTTTCACGGCTCACGACGTACGATCCGGGATGAAAAAACAGCGCAAAAGTTGAAAAGTATGCCTAAAATGGTGAAAACATTCAATTTTTGGCTCCGAAAATAGGCGCAACTGAGTAGGGTTGCTGCCCCCATTGTAAAGCTCTCAGAGAGCTTTCCAACGGTATGCTGTGCGTCGCGTAACTCCTTAAGGATCAAAAGTTATGGGCACCGGAGCGACAGATACCTGTTCACAAGCCTCACGCCCTCGATTTTCGGGCCCAGCCTTTACGTGAAGTGAAGTTGTCATGCCTAAGGTGTCAAGAAATTCGTTAATAAAAATATGATTGATTAGGATGTCATCCTTTTTTAGGCTAACGACATACGATCCGGGACGGAAAAATAACGCAAAAGAAGAAAAGTGTCCCGAAACTGATGAAAACGTTTGATTTTGGGATTCAAAAACAGGCGTAGCCGAGCAGGCTTGTTGCCCCCGTCGTAGAGCTCTCGGAGAGCGTTCTAACGGTATGTTGTGCGACGCGTAACTCCTTACGGATCAAAAGTTATGGGCAAAGGAACGACGGATACCTGGTCACAAGCCCCACGCCCTCGGTTTGCAAGCCCAGCCTCTACGTGAAGTGAAGTTGTCATACCCATGGTATCGTGGGATTTGGTAATAGAAATGTGATTGATTAGGTTGTCGTCCATTTCGCGGCTAACGACGTAAGATCCGGGACGAAAAAACAGCGCAAAAGAAGAAAAGTGTCTCGAAACTGATGAAAACGTTTGATTTTGGGCTCCGAAATTAGGCGCAGCTACACAGGCTAGCAGTCCCAGTCGTAGAGCTCTCGGAGAGCTTTCCAACGGTATGCTGTGCGACGAGTAACTCATGGATCAAAAGTTATGGGAAAAGGAGCGACGGAGACATGGTCCCAAGCCCCACGCCCTCAGTTTGTGGGCCCAGCCTCAACGTGAAGTAAAGTTGTTATGCCCAAGGTGTCTTGGGATTCGGTAATAGAAATTTGATTGATTAGGTTGTCGTCCTTTTCGCTACTAATGACGTACGATCCGGGACGGAAAAACAGCACAAAAGAACAAAAGTGTCCCAAAATTGAAGAAAACATTTGATTTTTGGCTCCGAGAACAGGCGCAGCCAAGCAAGCTTGCTGCCCCAGTCGTAGAGCTCTTGGAGAGCTTTCCAAGGGTATGTTGTGCGACGCGTAACTCGTTACGGATCAAAAGATATAGGCAAAGGAGCGACGGAGACTTGGTCCCAAGACACACGCTGTCAGTTTGCGGGCCCAGCCTCTATGTGACGCAGAGTTGTCTTGCCCAAGGGGCCGTGGGATTCGATTATAGAAATGTGATGGATTAGCTTGTCGTCCTTTTCTAGGCTCACGATGTACGATCCGGGAAGGAAAAACAGCGTAAGAGAAGAAAAGTGTCCAAAAAACTGATAAAAACTTTTGATTTTGGGCACCGAAAAAAGGTGCATCCGAGCAAGCTCGTTGCCCCCATCAGAGAGCTCTCATAGAGCTTTCCAACAGTATGCTGTGCGCCACGTAACGCCTTACGGATCAAAAAATTATGGGCATCGGAGCGACGGAGACATGGTCCCAAGCCCCACACCGTCGGTTTGCGGGCCCAGCCTCTACGTGAAGTTGTCTTGCCCAAGGTGCCGTGGGATTCGATAATAGAAATGTGATGGATTAGGTTGTCATCCTTTTCGCGGCTCACGACATACGATCCAGGACGAAAAAACAGCGCAAAAGTAGTAAAGTATCCCGAAATTGATGAAAACATTCGATTATGGGCTCTAAAAACAGGCGCAGCCAAGCATGCTTGTTGGCCCCGGCAGAGAGCTCTCGGAGAGCTTTCCAACGGTATGTTGTGCGCCACGTAACTCCTTAACGATCAAAAGTTATGGGCACCGGAGCGACAAATACCTGGTCACAAGCCCCACGCCCTCGGTTTACGGGCCAAGCCTCTACGTGAAGTGAAGTGGTCATGCCTAAGGTGTCATGGGATTCGGTAATAGAAATGTGACTGATTAGGTTGTCGTCCTTTTTGTGGCTAACGATGTATGATCCGGGACGGAAAAATAGTGAAAAAGAAGAAAAGTGTCCCAAAACTGATGAAAACGTTTGATTTTGGGCTCCAAAAATAGGCGCAGCCAAGCGGGCTTGCTACCCCCGTCGTAGAGCTCCCAGAGAGCTTTCCAACGGTATGCTATGCGACGCGTAACTCCTTACGGATCAAAAGTTATGGGCAAATGAGCGACGGAGACCTAGTCCCAAGCCCCACGCCCTAAGTTTCCGTGCCCAGCCTCTACGTGAAGCGAAGTTGTCTTGCCAAGGTGCCGTGGGATTCGATAATAGAAATGTGATAGATTAGGTTGTCGTCCTTTTCTTCGCTTACGACGTACGATCTGGGAAGGAAAATAGCGCAATAGAAAAAAAGTGTCTCAAAATTGATGAAAACGTTTGATTTTGGGCTCCGAAAAAAGGCACAGTTGAGCAGGCTTGCTGCCTCCGTCGTAGAGCTCTTGGAGAGCTTTCCAACAGTATGCTGTGTGCCACGTAACTTCTTACAGATCAAAAGTTATGGGCACTGGAGCGACGGAGACATGGTGCCAAGCCCCACGGCCTTGGTTTGCGGGCCCAGAGTCTACGTGAAGCGAAGTTGTCTTGCCCAAGGTGCCGTGGGATTCGATAATAGAAATGTGATGGATTAGGTTATCGTCCTTTTTGCGGCTCACGACATATGATCCGGGATGCAAAAACAGCGCAAAAGTATAAAAGTATCCAGAAATTGATGAAAACGTTCACTTTTGGGCTCCGAAAATAGGCGCAGCCGATCAAGCTTGCTGCTTCCATCGAAGATCTCTCAGAGAGCTTTCCAACGGTGTGCTGTGCGCCACGTAACTCCTTACGGATCAAAAGTTATGGGCACTGGAGCGACGGAGACCTGGTCCTAAGCCCCACGTCCTCGGTTTGCGGGCCCAGCCTCTACGTGAAGCGAAGTTGTCTTGTCCAAGGTGCCATGTGATTCGATCATAAAAATGTGATGGATTAGGTTGTCATCCATTTCGCGGCTCACGACGTACGATCCGGGACGGAAAAACAGCGCAAAAGAAGAAAAGTATCCCGAAACTAATGAAAACGTTCAATTTTGGGCTTCGAAAATAAGCGCAGCAAAGCAGGCTTGCTGCCGTCGTCGTAGATCTCTCAGAGAGCTTTCCAACGGTATGCTGTGCGCCGCGTAACTCCTTGCGGATCAAAAGTTATGGGCACCGGAGCAACGGAGACCTGGTCCCAAGCCCCACGTCCTCGGTTTGCGGGCCCAGCCTCTACGTGAGGCAAAGTTGTCTTGCCCAAGGTGCCATGGGATTCGATAATAAAAATGTTATGGATTAGGTTGTCATCCTTTTCGAGGCTCACGACGTACGATCTGGGACAGAAAAACAATGCAAAAGTAGAAAAGTGTCCTGAAACTGATGAAAACGTTCGATTTTGGGCTCCGAAAACAAGCACAGCTGACCAGGCTTGCTGCCCCATTGTAGAGCTCTTGGTGAGCTTTCCAACGGTATGTTGTGCGCCACGTAACTACTTACGGATCAAAAGTAATGGGCACTGGAGCGACAGATACTTGGTCACAAGCCCCACGCCCTCGGTTTGCGGGCCCAGTCTCTACGTGAAGCGAAGTTGTCTTGCCCAAGGTGCCATGGGATTCGATATAAAAATGTAATGGATTAGGTTGTCAGCCTTTTCGGGGCTCACGATGTACGATCCGCAACACAAAAATAGCAAAAAAGTAGAAAAGTGTCACGAAACTGATGAAAACGTTCGATTATGGGCTCCGAAAACAAGAGCAGCCAAGAAGGCTTGCTGCCCCAGTCGTAGAGCTCTAGGAGAGCTTTCCAACGGTATGCTGTGCGCCACATAACTCCTTACAGATCAAAAGTTATGGGCACTGGAGCGACAGATACCTGGTCACAAGCCCCACGCCCTCGGTTTGAGGGCCCAGCCTCTGCGTGAAGTGAAGTTGTCATGCCCAAGGTGTCGTGGGATTCGATAATAGAAATGTGATTGATTAGGTTGTCGTCCTTTTAGCGACTAATAATGTACGATCCGGGGCTGAAAAACAGCGTAAAAGAAAAAAAAGTATCCCGAAACTGATGAAAATGTTTGAGTTTGGGCTCCGAAAATGGGCGCAACTGAGCAAGCTTGATGCCCCCGTCGTAGAGCTCTCGGATAGCTTTCCAACGGAATGCTGTACGACTCGTAACTCCTTACGGATCAAAAGTTATGGGCAAAGGAGCAACGGAGACTTGGTCCCAAGCCCCACGCCGTAAGTTTCCGGGCCCAGCCTCTACGTGAAGTGAAGTTGTCTTGCCCAAGGTGCCATGGGATTCAATAATAGAAATGTGATGGATTAGGTTGTCGTCCTTCTCTAGGCTCACAACGTACGATCCGGGAAGGAAAAACAGCGCAAGAGAAGAAAAGTGTCCCAAAACTAATGAAAACGTTTGATTTTGGGCTCCGAAAAAGGCACAGCCGAGCAGGCTTGCTGCCCCTATCATAAAGCTCTCGGAGAGCTTTCTAACGGTATGCTGTACGCCGCGTAACTCCTTACGGATCAAAAGTTATGGGCACCGGAGCGACAGATACCTGGTCACAAGCCCCACGCCCTCGGTTTACGGGCCCAGCCTCTACGTGAAGTGAAGTGGTCATGCCCAAGGTGTCAAGGGATTCGGTAATAAAAATGTGATTGATTAGGTTGTCGTCCTTTTCGCGGCTGACGACGTACGATCCGGGATGAAAAAATAGCAAAAAAGAGGAAAAGTGTCCCGAAACTATTGAAAACGTTCGATTTTGGGCTCCGAAAATAGGTGCAGCCGAGTAGGCTTGTTACCCCCATCGTTGAGCTCTTAGAGAGCTTTCCAACGGTATGCTGTGCACCACGTAACTCCTTCACTCTCAAAAGTTATGGGCACCAGAGCAACAGATACTTGGTCACAAGCCCCACGCCCTCAATTTGCGGGCCAAGCCACTACGTGAAGTGAAGTTGTCATGCCCAAGGTGTCGTGAGATTCGGTAATAGAAATGAGATTGATTGGGTTGTCATCCTTTTCGTGGCTCACGACGTACGATCCGGGACAGAAAAATAGCGAAGAAGTAGAAAAGTGACCCGAAATTGATGAAAATGTACGATTTTGGGCTCCGAAAATAGGCGAAGCCGAGTAGGCTTGCTGCCCTTGTCGTAGAGCTCTCGGAGAGCTTTCCAACGATATGTTGTGCGCCGCGTAACTCCTTCACTATCAAAAGTTATGGGCACCGGAGCGATAGATACCTGGTCACAAGCCACACGCCCTCAGTTTACGGGCCCAGCCTCTATGTGAAGCGAAGTTGTCTTGCCCAAGGTGCCGAGGGATTCGATAATAGAAATGTGATAGATTAGGTTGTCGTTCTTTTTGCAGCTCACGACATACGATCCGGGATGGAAAAATAGCGCAAAAGTAGAAAAGAATCTCGAAACTGATGAAAATGTTCGATTTTAGGCTCCGAAAATAGGCGCAGTTGAGCAGGGTTGCTGCCCCCATCGTAGAGCTCTTGGAGAGCTTTCCAATCGTATGCTATGCACCGCTAAACACCTTAACGATCAAAAGCTATGGGCAACGGAGCGACAGATACCTAGTCACAAGCCCCACGCCCTCGGTTTGTGGGCCAAGCCTCTAAGTGAACTGAAGTTGTCATGCCCAAGGTGTCGTGCGATTCGGTAATAGAAATGAGATTGATTGGGTTGTCGTCCTTTTCGCGGCTAACGACGTACGATCCGGGACAGATTAACAGCGCAAAAGAAGAAAAGTGTCCCAAAACTGATGAAAACATTTGAATTTGGGCTCCAAAAATAGGCGCAGCTGAGCATGCTTGCTGCCCCCGTCGTAGAGCTCTCGGAGAGCTTTCCAACGGTATGCTGTGCGACACGTAACTCCTTACGGATCAAAAGTTATGGGCAAAGCAACGACGGAGACCTAGTCCAAAGCCCCACGCCCTAAGTTTCCGGGCCCAGCCTCTACGTGAAGCGAAGTTGTCTTGCCCAAGGTACCGTTGGATTCGATAATAGAAATGTAATGGATTAGGTTGTAGTCATTTTCTAGGCTCACGACGTACGATCCAGGAAGGAAAAACGGCGGAAGAGAAGAAAAGTGTCCCAAAACTGATGAAAACATATGATTTTGGGCTCCAAAAAAAGGCATAGCCGAGCAGGCTTGTTGCCCCCGTCGTAGTGCTCTCGGAGAGCTTTCCAACGATATCCTGTGTGCCGCGTAACACCTTACGGATCAAAAGTTATGGGCACCGGAGCGACGGAGACATGGTCCCAAGCCCTACGCCCTCGGTTTGCGGGCCCAGCCTCTACGTGAAGCGAGTTGTTTTGCCTAAGGTGTCGTGGGATTCAATAATAGAAATGTGATGGATTAGGTTGTCATCGTTTTTGCGGCTCACGACATACCATCCGGGACGAAAAAATAGCACAAAAGAAGAAAAGTGTCCCGAAACTGATGAAAACGTTAGATTTTGGGCTCTGAAAATAGGCGCAGCCAAGCAACCTTGCTGCCCGCGTCGTAGAGCTCTCGGAGAGCTTTCCAACGGTATATTGTGCGTCGCGTAACTCCTTACGGATCCAAAGTTATCGGCAAAGGAGCGACGGAGACCTGGTCCCAAGCCCCACGCCCTCTGTTTGCGGGCCCAGCCTCTACATGAAGCGAAGTTGTCTTGCCCAAGGTGCCATGGGATTCAATAATAGAAATGTGATGGATTAGGTTGTCGTCCATTTCGCGGCTCACGACGTACGATTCGAGACGGAAAAACAGAACAAAAGAAGAAAAGTATCCCGAAACTGATGAAAACGTTCAATTTTGGATTTCAAAAATAGGCGCAGCTGAGCAAGCATGCTACCCCCGTCGTAGAGCTCTCGGAGAACTTTTTAACGATATGCTGTGCATCGCATAACTCCTTCACTATCAAAAGTTATGGGCACCGGAGCGATAGATACCTAGTCACAAGCCACACGCCCTCGGTTTGCGGGCCCAGCCTCTACGTGAAGCGAAGTTGTCTTGCCCAAGGTGACATGGGATTCGATAATAGAAATGTGATGGATTAGGTTGTCGTTCATTTCGCGGCTCACGACGTACGATCCGGGATAGAAAAACAGCGCAAAAGTAGAAAAGTATCCCGAAACTGATGAAAATGTTCGATTTTAGGCTCCAAAAATAGGCGCAGTTGAGCAGGCTTGTTGCCTCCATCGTAGAGCTCTTGGAGAGCTTTCCAACGGTATGCTATGCGCCGCAAAACACCTTAACGATCAAAAGTTATGGGCAACGGAGTGACAGATACCTGGTCACAATCCCTACGCCCTCGGTTTGTGGGCCAAGCCTCTAAGTCAAGTGAAGTTGTCATGCCCAAGGTGTCGTGGGATTCGGTAATAGAAATGAGATTGATTGGGTTGTCGTTCTTTTCGCGGCTAACGACGTACGATCCGGGACAGAATAACATCGCAAAAGAAGAAAAGTGTCCCGAAACTGATGAAAATGTTTGATTTTGGGCTCCAAAAATATGCGCCGCCGAGCAAGCATGCTTCTCCCATCGTAGAGCTCTCGGAGAGCTTTCCAACGGTATGCTGTGCGACGCGTAACTCCTTACGGATCAAAAGTTATGGGCAAAGCAACGACGGAGACCTGGTCCTAAGCCCCACGCCCTAAGTTTCCGGGCCCAGCCGCTACGTGAAGCGAAGTTGTCTTGCCCAAGCTACCGTTGGATTCGATAATAGAAATGTAATGGATTAGGTTGTCGTCCTTTTCTAGGCTCATGACGTACGATCCGGGAAGGAAAACGGCAGAAGAGAAGAAAAGTGTCCCAAAACTGATGAAAACGTTTAATTTTGGGCTCCAAAAAAGGCACAGCCGAGCAGGCTTGTTGCCCCCGTCGTAGTGCTCTCGGAGAGCTTTCCAACGATATGCTGTGCGCCGCGTAACACCTTACGGATCAAAAGTTATTGGCACCAGAGCGATGAAGACATGGTCCCAAGCCCCACGCCCTCAGTTTGCAGGCCCAGCCTCTACGTGAAGCGAGTTGTCTTGCCCAAGGTACCGTGGGATTCAATAATAGAAATGTGATGGATTAGGTTGTCATCGTTTTCGGGGCTCACGACATACCATCCGGGACGAAAAAATAGCACAAAAGAAGAAAAATATCCCGAAACTGATGAAAACGTTCGATTTTGGACTCTAAAAATAGGCGCAGCCAAGCAACCTTGCTGCCCGCGTCGTAGAGCTCTCGGAGAGCTTTCCAACGGTATATTGTGCGTCGCGTAACTCCTTACGGATCCAAAGTTATGGGCAAAGGAGCGACGGAGACCTGGTCCCAAGCCCCACGCCCTCTGTTTGCGGACCCAGCCTCTACGTGAAGCGAAGTTGTCTTGCCCAAGGTGCCATGGGATTCAATAACAGAAATGTGATGGATTAGGTTGTCGTCCATTTCGCGGCTCACGACGTACGATCCCAGACGGAAAAACAGCGCAAAAGAAAAAAAGTATCCCGAAACTGATGAAAACGTTCGATTTTGGATTTCAAAAATAGGCGCAGCTGAGCAAGCTTGCTACCCCCATCGTAGAGCTCTCGGAGAGCTTTCCAACGGTATGCTGTGCGCCACGTAACTCCTTACGGATCAAAAGTTATGGGCACCGGAGCGACGGAGACCTGGTCCCAAGCCCCACGTCCTCGGTTTACGGGCCCAGCCTCTACGTGAAGCGAAGTTGTCTTGCCCAAGGTGCCATGGGATTCAATAATAGAAATGTGATGGATTAGGTTGTCATTTTTTTGGGGCCCACGACGTACGATCCGGGACGAAAAAACAGCGCAAAAGTAGAAAAGTATCCTGAAACTGATGAAAACGTTAGATTTTGGGCTCCGAAAACAGGCGCAGCCTAGCAGACTGGCTGCCCCCATCATAGAGCTCTCAGAGAGCTTTCTAACGGTTTGTTGTGCGCCACGTAACTTTTTACGAATCAAAAGTTATGGGCACCGGAGCGACAGATACCAGGTCACAAGCCCCACGCCCTCGGTTAGTGGGCCCAGCCTCTACGTGAAGTGAAGTGGTCGTGCCTAAGGTGTCGGGGAATTTGGTACTAGAAATGTGATTGATTAGGTTGTCATCCTTTTCGCAGCTGACGACGTACGATCCGAAATGAAAAAACTGCAAAAAAGAAGAAAAGTGTCCAAAAATTGATGAAAATGTTCAATTTTGGGCTCCGAAAATAGGTGTAGTAGAGTAAACTTGCTGCCTCTGTCGTAGAGCTCTCGGAGAGCTTTCCAACGATATGTTGTGCACCGCGTAACTCCTTACGGATCAAAAGTTATGGGCAAATGAGCGACGGAGACCTAGTCCCAAGCCCCACGCCCTCGGTTTGCGGGCCCAGCCTCTACGTGAAGTGAAGTTGTCTTGCCCAAGGTGCCGTGGGATTCGATAATAGAAATGTGATGGATTAGGTTTTCGTTCTTTTCTAGGCACACGACGTATGATCCGGGAAGGAAAAACAGCGCAAAAGAAGAAAAGTCTCCCAAAACTGATGAAAACGTTCGATTTTTGGCTCAGAAAACAAGCGCAGCTGAGCAGGCTTGCTTCCTTCGTCGTAGAGCTCTCAGAGAGCTTTCCAACGGTATGCTGTGCGCCGCGTAAATCCTTACGGATCAAAAGTTATGGGCACTAGAGCGACGGAGACCTAGTCCCAAGCCCCACGCCCTCGGTTTGCGGGCCCAAACTCTACATGAAGCGAAGTTGTCTTGCCCAAGGTGTCGAGCGATTCGATAATAGAAATGTGATGGATTAGGTTGTCCTCCTTTTCGCGGCTCATGACGTACGATCCGGGACTGAAAAATAGTACAAAAGTAGAAAAATATCCCGAAACTTATGAAAACGTTTTATTTTGGGCTCCAAAAACAGGCGCAGCCGAGCAGGATTGCTGCCCCCATTGTAGAGCTCTCGGACAGCTTTTCAACAGTATTCTGTGCGCCGCGTAACTCCTTACGGATCAAAAGTTATGGGCACCGGAGCGACAGATACCTGGTCACAAGCCCCACGCCCTCGGTTTGAGGGCCCAGCCTCTACTTGAAGTGAAGTTGTCATGCCCAAGGTGTCATGGGATATGGTAATAGAAATGTGATTGATAAGGTTGTCGTCCTTTTCGCTACTGACGACGTACGATCCGGGACGAGAAAACAGCGCAAAAGAAGAAAAGTGTCCCGAAACAGATGAAAATGTTCGATTTTGGTCTCCGAAAATAGGTGCTATCGAGCAGGATTGCTGCCCCCGTCGTAGAGCTCTCGGAGAGCTTTCCAACGGTATGCTGTGTGCCGCGTAACTCCTTAAGGATCAAAAGTTATGGGCACCGGAGGGACAAATACCTGGTCACAAGCCACACGCCCTCGGTTTGCTGGCCCAGCCTCTACGTGAAGCGAAGTTGACTTTCCCAAGGTGCCGTGGGATTTAATAATAGAAATGTGATGGATTAGATTGTCGTCCTTTTCGCGGCTCACGACGTATTATCCGGGATGGAAAAACAGCGCAAAAGTGGAAAAGTATCCCAAAACTTATGAAAACGTTCAATTTTGGGCTCCGAAAATGGGCGCAGCCGAGCAGGCTTGCTGCCCCCATAGTAGACTCTTGGAGAGCTTTCCAACGGTGTGCTGTGCGCCGCGTAACTCCTTAACGATCAAAAGTTATGGACACCGAAGCGACAGATACCTGGTCACAAGCCCACGCCCTCGGTTTGCGGGCCAAGCCTCTACGTGAAGTGAAGTTGTCATGCCCAAGGTGTCGTGGGATTCGGTAATAAAAATGTGATTGTTTATCTTGTCGTCCTTTTCACGGCTAACGACGTACGATCTGGGACAGAAAAACAGCGCAAAAGAAGAAAAGTATCCCGAAACTGATGAAAACATTTGATTTTGGACTCCGAAAATAGGCGCGGTCGAGCAGGCTTGTTGCCCCTGTCGTAGAGCTCTCAGTGAGCTTTCCAACGGTATTCTGTGTGGCCCGTAACTCCTTACGGATCAAAAGTTATAGGCACCGGAGCGACGGTGTAAAACCCGACACGAGAGTCTATATATATAATTATATTAATTATAATGCATTTATATCATTTCATGTGCATTAGCATCAATTAGTATGTCTTAATGACATTTAACGTGCATATTCATCGTTTTACGTGTCAAATGTTTAATTACGTGCATTATGGAGTTTTACGTGTCGTAGGCATTAATAGTACTCAAATAAGTCATGAGTAGTAACTAATTAGTTATAATTCAACCAAAATGGCAAACTAGCAAAAATGACTTAGTTGGAGGGCAAGGTGGTCATTTGGCAAAAATCAGATTTTTATATACAACAATTAAACTATTTTGCCCACTCAAAACACACACCACATACTCAAACACACACAAATCTCTGCACACACACTCACACACACACTCACACGACCAAGGGGGGAGAAGAAGAAGAAGAAAGTGGAAAAAGAAAAGGAGAAGAAGCCTTGTTAGCCATTTTTGAAGCTTGTAATACATCCTACAACCTTGGGTTAGCATCTTCTTGCACAAGAGAGGTGAGGGTTGTTTTTCAAATGCTTTTCAAGATACATTAAGCATGGTCAATGATTATACTTGTGGTTAGAGCTTGATTGTGTGCTTACAAGTGATATATATATATATGTATATTTGAACTTGTTGAGAGGTGTATTGAGTTGTTGAGGCTGTTGAGGTTGTGGAGCTTGAAGCTTGAACATGAATTATTGGGTATTGTTGATCATTGATGTGAGATGGATTTGGTTGAGTTTGAAGCCTTGTATGATGCCTAATAGCCATTTAGAACTTGTTTGTATGTTGGTAGATGGATTGGTTGTGGTATAGGTGAATTGGGTAGAATTTTGGTGTTTTCGTGCAGCTATCCAGGCGTTATAGCCCCTATCCAGTCACCCGGATAAAGGCCTCAACGCCCGGCAGAAAGCTCCGATCCGGGCGTTACCTGTTTCTTCCGGTCGACCGAATTAAGGCCTCAATACCCGGATGTTTGACAACTCTACGCAGTGATTTTCCGAAAGCCATATCTCATTCATTTTAACTCCGAATTAAGTTTTGTTTGATTCTAGAGTTATCTACATTCGATAAGCTTTGATTCTAAACCAAAATAATATTAATTGGAGTTTAGAAAGATAGGTAAAATAACTATTTAAGTTGGGACTAATGCGAAGGCTTTGAGTTTAATACATGTTATGTTTCCACATTGAGAGCAACCTATCCCGTTGACCTCCACTTGCATGTTTACGCATTATATGAACTTTATTTGGAACATGATTACACTAATATGTTATTGATTATTGTTACTAACTGGTGGCAACCTACTTTGTTGCCTCCGAGCTTGTTTGCTATAATTGAACTCCTCTCTCGCTTGGTGTGTTTCCTTGGAGAGATGGTTGGTATAATTAGGTTATTGAACACCATGGTGGAAGTTCTCGGCCGCCTGGGCGGCATTGGGCTTGCCAGGACGGACTCGACTACTATGGTTGGGTTGCCTCCGGAGTACCCTTATCGGTTGGTGTATTGGGTTTATCATGGAAGCTGATTCGAGACTGGCCATCTCCAACAACTGTTCGAGTTATCATATCCTTTGATATATGGTAACCTACCTTCGCTTGGGCCCTTGAGGATCTCGGAGGGTAGAGATATGTGACACTATTTGTTTATTAATTCTTATATTTATTTGTATCTCGTGCATAGCATGTTTTCGAAAAGGATTCCTAAATATTGGAAATGTTTGCGAAAACCTACCGTGACCATTAACCCTCGCTGAGCTAAGTGTAGCTCATACCTTTCTATGACAATCTTTCAGGTGAGGCTGAGCCTGAGCTAGGGACTCAAGCTAAAGGCGAGACATACTTGTGTGACGAGTCAGACTTCTGCTTGCTGTGATCATGCTTGTTGTTAATGCTATTTTGGATGTTAACTATGTTAATATTGAACAACTTCAAGTATTGTAATATTCTTTTGGATTTGGTCGTGTAACTAACTTCTAATGTTGGGTTGTAACCTTATTGCTAGTCTATTCTTTTGAGGCCTAGAAGGCATTGATGTTTGTGGCGTGCCTAAAGGTTGAATATAGGCCTTATACATATGAACGAACAGGTTAATGAATGTTGAAGTGTCGATAGAGTTGGGCACCCTTTTTGAAGTTACTTGTGGATATTATAATTGTTTAGGTCATGAATGGATGATTGTACAGGGTTATCTATCTAGTCCACGTCACGTTACGGCCTTGTCTTGGCAATGAGTTCGGGGTCGGGGCGTGACACCTTTAGGTGGTAAGCTAGATTTGGAACCCCTGGTTAGTGGGTAGAAAACTTGAGATGAGAATATGTTAGAGTACTTTCAGGAACTTATGTGCTTAACGTGATATATTTGTTTTTTGTCTATGTGTAATATAGGTGTAGGAGCATTGTTAACACATGTATTTGCATTAATCTCATATCATAAGGCATGCATATTATATAACCATCAATGGTCCATGTGCTATGTCTATAGATGGTAGGTCGTAACACCCGTGCAAATGCCGGAGCCCCAAGAACAGGGAATGTTGACCCAGCCAACCCTGGGATAGCAATGTTTAACATGATGGCAACCGCGATAGACCGCATGAGCAAAGCTATGGAATAGCAAGTAGCAACCGCAGCAGCCATAGCAGCAACAGCTGCAGCTAACACTAATAATAATAACAACAACGGTGGTGGCAATGACAACAACAACCACCAAGGTGATGGATATGATACATTGAAAGGCTTCCTAGGATATGGACCTTCTAAGTTCCTCGGTGAGCCAGACAGTGAGAAGGCGAAGGTGAAGGCTTGCCAAGGTGGAGAAGATTTATGTGGCCATGGATTACAATGATGAGAAAAAGGTAGCTTTTGCGACCTTCTTGTTGGAGGAAGATGCGGAGGAGTGGTGGAGAAATGAGAAGACTCATTGGGAGCGAAATGGCACCCCAACAACATGGGCTAACTTTGTGAGGTCTTTCAAAGGCAACTATGTGTCGGAGATAGCTCGAGAGAGAAAGGAAGAAGAGTTCCTTACTATGAGGTAAGAAAGCTTATCGGTGGTGCAATATGAAGCCCGATTCAACAAACTCTCCAAGTATCTGCTGGGATTGGTCCAAACAGAGAGTGCAAGGATCAAACACTTTGTTCGGGGACTAAGTCCCAAAATTCATGACTTTCTTGCTTCTCATCGTTTCACTGATTATGCCGAGATGGTTGATTCAACATCGCGAGTTGAGAAGAGGAGATTGGATACTCGTGGGGGGCCAAGTCAAGTGAGTAAGAGGCCGATGTTGTCACAAGCACCACAGAGATCATACTCAGCCTAGACTCAGGCTTCAAGTCAGGCTAGGTCAGCCCCTACCCGACCACAACCGGGTGTTTCAGTTACTCAATCGGCTAGTGGTTCTTCGGGCAGTACTGCTACCGCCCGTAATGTTGTGTGCAGACATTGTAATAAGAAGGGACATATGGAGGCCCAATGTTAGAGAAAGAATGGTAGATGCCTTAGATGTAGCAGTGATCAACATCAAGCAAGGCAGTGCCCTAAATGGCAAGGCAAATATCAACAGCACCAGACCACAGTTAATGCACCGGTACAAAGAGTCCAAGCCCGGGTATATGCTGTTGATCAAGAGGAGGTTCCAGAGGCTGCAGTAGTGGTTGAAGGTACTTTCTTAATTTTAAAGCAATTGGTAAAGGTGCTTATTGATACTGGAGCCACGCATTCCTTTATTTCACCTCAATGTGTGCATCGCATCAAGTTGCAAGTAGAACCTTTAGCATGTCATGTAGAAGTTAGCAATCCCATGGGCACCAAACATGTTTCCAAATATGGATGTAGAGAATGTAAAATTCAAATAAAAGACCGGGAGTTTTTGGTCGATCTCATTGTACTTCTTTTTAAAAAATATGATGTTATATTGGGAATGGATTGGTTAGCTCGCAATTATGCCCAATTAGATTGCCGAACGAAGGTTGTAAAGTTGCAAGTACCGGGTCAACCTGTGGTTGAAGTGAAGGGTAGAGGTGATTTTTCAGGTAATACTATTGTATCCTCGATTAAGGCTGTGAAATTAATGAGAAAAGGATGCAGTGGGTATCTGGCCTATTTGTTCAACAAGCCAACCGATCAGGTTAAGCTAGGGGAGGTATCAGTGGTGAAGGAATATATTGATGTGTTTTCGGAAGAATTACCGGGACTGCCACCAAAGAGGGAGATTGACTTTATGATTGAAGTATTTCCAGGTACTCAACCTGTCTCAAAATCACCATATCAGATGGCCCCAGCTGAATTGCAAGAATTAAAGGTTCAGTTGCAAGGATTGCTAGAAAAAGGGTTTGTTCAACCTAGTTCATCTCCTTGGGGATCCCCAGTATTGTTCGTGAAGAAGAAAGATAGCACCTTGAGGCTATGTATCGATTATCGGGGGTTGAATCATGTGACTGTCAAGAATAAGTATCCTTTGCCATTAATAGATGAGCTATTTGATCAATTACAAGGAGCCAAAGTTTATTCAAAGTTTGATTTGAGGCAGGGTTATTATCAACTTCGCATCAGAAAGGAAGATGTGCCTAAGTCAGCTTTTAGGACAAGGTACGGGCATTATGAGTTTGTTGTAATGCCGTTTGGACTAACAAATGCTCCAGCTGCCTTTATGGACTTGATGCATAGGGTGTTCCAACCTTACTTAGATCAATTCATGGTGATATTCATCGATGATATCTTGGTGTATTCCAAGACAGAGGAGGAGCATGAGAAGCATTTACATATGGTGTTACAGAAGTTGAGAGAACATCAGTTGTAGCCAAGTTTAGCAAATACGAGTTTTGGCTTCAACAAGTTGCTTTCTTAGGGCATATAATCTCCCAAGCGGGGATAGTAGTGGATCCCTCGAAGATTGAAGTGGTGCAGTCGTGGAAGAGACTCGAGAATGTTACGGAGGTGCGCAGTTTTCTTGGACTAGCCGGGTACTATAGGAGGTTCATGAAAGATTTCTCAAAGATTGCAGGACCTCTTACAAGATTGACACAAAAGAAGTTGAGCTTCAAATGGGGCAGTAAGTGTAAAAATAGCTTCCAAGAGTTGAAGAAGAGATTAACAACCGCTCCTATCTTAGCATTGCCCGAGGGAAATCAAGGGTTTGTCATTTACAGTGATGCTTCAAAGGAGGGATTAGGATGTGTGTTAATGCAAAATGGTCAAGTCATTTCTTATGCCTCTTGGAAGTTGAAGCCTTATGAGGTGAATTACCCTACACATGATTTAGAGTTGGCGGCGATAGTATTCGCATTGAAGAAGTGGAGAATTTATTTATGGGGAAGCAAGTTCGAGATTTTCACCGACCACAAAAGCTTGAAATATTTATTTTCTCAAAAAGAGTTGAACATGAGGCAAAGGAGATGGATGGAACTCTTGGAGGACTACAATTGCACCATCAACTATGTGCCCGGAAAAGCTAATGTGGTGGCGGATGCGTTGAGCCGAAAGGCAAGCTTGGCGAAGTCAGGGGTAAATGCTCATCTAATGATTCAATCATCATTGCTATCTCAAATAAGGAAGCTCAACAACAAGATCCACAATTTCAGAAGATAAAAGAAGACAACCCAGATTTCATACAACAAGAAGGATTGTGGAGATTTCGAAATCGAGTCTGTATACCGAATGACCCAGAGTTGAAGAGAAAGGTACTTGAAGAAGCTCACAACACGAGGTATACAATACATCCTGGAGGAACAAAGATGTACCTGGATTTGAGACAATTCTATTGGTAGAACAACATGAAGTGGGAGATTGCAGAATTTGTGTCACGTTGCTTGACATGTCAAAGGGTTAAGGCAGAACATCAAAGACCCGCAGGACTTTTACAACCTTTGGAGATTCCACAATGGAAATAGGAGCACACAACAATGAATTTTGTGACGGAGTTACAGAGGTCACCTCCAGGTTGTGATACGGTTTGGGTGGTCGTGGATCGGTTAACGAAGACAGCCCATTTCATCGCAATGAATAAGACGGATAGCTTGGAAAAGCGAGTTGATTTGTATATAGCTAACATTGTGAAGTTACATGGTGTACCTGTGAGCATAGTGTCTGACAGAGATCCAAGGTTCACATCTCGGTTTTGGCAAAAGTTTCAAGAGGCGTTGGGGATGAAGTTGAGTTTCAGTACAGCCTACCATCCTCAAACTGATGGGCAGTCCGAAAGGACCATTTAGATCTTGGAGGACATGCTACGATCTTGTGCATTGGACTTTGGAGGAACATGGGAAAAACATTTTCCATTGGTAGAATTCGCCTACAACAACAACTATCAAGCAACAATTGGCATGGCACCTTACGAGGCCTTGTACGGACGAAAGTGTAGATCTCTTCTATATTGGAGTGAGGTTGCTGAGATGAAAGCCATTGATCCTACATTATTACCAGAGATAATAGAGAATGTACAATTGATCTAGAAAAGGATGCTCACCGCACAAAGTAGGCAGAAAAGTTATGCCGATAGAAGAAGAAGAGATTTAGAGTTTGAAGTAGGTGATAAGGTGTTTCTTAAATTGTCTCATCGAAAGGGATTGATTCGGCATGGTAAGGGTGGAAAGTTAAGTCCGAGGTACGTGGGACCGTTCGAGATTGTGAAGAAAATTAGCAAGTTAGCATACCGATTGAGTCTACCAACAAATCTTTCCAGTATACATGACGTGTTCCATATCTCGATGTTGAGAAAGTATCAACCCGACCCTTCTCATATCTTGGAGCCAAAAACCGCTACAACTTCATGAGAACCTCTCCTATGAAGAAAGGCCCGTGCAAATTTTAGATGAACAAGTACGGGAGTTGCGTAGAAAGGAGATTCCTATGGTGAAAGTATTGTGGAACAACCACGGGATCGAGGAAGCAACCTGGGAGTTACGGGATCAAATGGAGAAGCAATATCCAGAGTTGTTTTCAAGGTAAGAAGAAATTGCGAGGATGCAATTCTTTTAAGGAGGGGAGGATGTAAAACCCGACACGAGAGTCTATATATATAATTATATTAATTATAATGCATTTATATCATTTCAAGTGCATTAGCATCAACTAGTATGTCTTAATGACATTTAACGTGCATATTCATCGTTTTACGTGTCAAATGTTTAATTACGTGCATTATGGAGTTTTACGTGTCGTAGGCATTAATAGTACTCAAATAAGTTATGAGTAGTAACTAATTAGTTATAATTCAACCAAAATGGAAAACTAGCAAAAATGACTTAGTTGGAGGGCAAGGTGGTCATTTGGCAAAAATCAGATTTTTATATACAACAATTAAACTATTTTGCCCACTCAAAACACACACCACACACTCAAACACACACAAATCTCTGCACACATACTCACACACACACTCACACGACCAAGGAGGGAGAAGAAGAAGAAGAAAGAGGAAAAAGAAAAAGAGAATAAGCCTTGTTAGCCATTTTTTAAGCTTGTAATAGATCCTACAACCTTGGGTTAGCATCTTCTTGCACAAGAGAGGTGAGGGTTATTTTTCAAATGTTTTTCAAGATACATTAAGCATGGTCAATGATTATACTTGTGGTTAGAGCTTGATTGGGTGCTTACATATGATATATATATATATATATATATATATATATATATATATATATATATATATATATATGTATATTTGAACTTGTTGAGAGGTGTATTGAGTTGTTGAGGGTGTTGACGTTGTGGAGCTTGGAGCTTGAACATGAATTATTGGGTGTTGTTGATCATTGATGTGGGATGGATTTGGTTGAGTTTAAAGCCTTGTATGATACCTAATAGCCATTTAGAACTTGTTTGTATGTCGGTAGATGGATTGGTTGTGGTATAGGTGAATTGGGTAGAATTTTGGTGTTTTTCGTGCAGCTATCTGGGCGTTACAGCCCCTATCCAGTCACCCGGATAGAGGCCCCAATGCCCGGCAAAAAGTTTAGATTCGGGCATTACCTGCTTCTTCCGGTCGACCGGATTAAGGCCTCAGCGCCCGGATGTTTGACAACTCTGCGCAGTGAGTTTGCGGAGGCCATATCTCATTCGTTTCAACTCCGAATTGAGTTCCGTTTGATTCTAGAGTTATCTACATTCGATAAGCTTCGATTATAAACTAAAATCAGATTAATTTAAGCTTGGGAAGATAGGTAAAATAACTATTTAAGTTGGGACTAATGCGAAGGCTTTGAGTTTAATACATGTTATGTTTCCACATTGAGGGCAACCTGTCCCGTTGACCTCCACTTGCATGTTTATGCATTATATGAACTCTATTTGGAACATGATTACACTAATATGTTATTGATTATTGTTACTAACCGGTGGCAACCTACTTTGTTGCCTCCGAGCTTGTTTGCTATAATTGAACTCCTCTCTCGCTTGGTGTGTTTCCTTGGTGGCATGGTTGGTATAATTAGGTTATTGAACACCACGGTAGAAGTTCTGGGCCGCCTGGGTGGCGTTGGGCTTGCTAGGACGGACTCGACTACTGTGGTTGGGTTGCCTCCGGAGTACCCTTATCGGTTGGTGTATTGGGTTTATAATGGAAACTGCTTCGAGACTGGCCATCTCCAACGACTGTTCGAGTTATCGTATCCTTTGATATATGGTAACCTACCTTCGCTTGGGCCCTTGAGGACCTCGGAGGGTAGAGATATGTGACACTATTTGTTTATTAATTCTTATATTTATTTGTATCTCGTGCATAGCATGTTTTCGAAAAGGATTCCTAAATATTGGAAATGTTTGCGAAAACCTACCGTGACCATTAACCCTCGCTGAGCTAAGTGTAGCTCATCCTTTTCTATGACAATGTTTCAGGTGAGGGTGAGCCAGAGCTAGGGACTCAAGCTGAAGGCGAGACATACTCGTGTGACGAGTTGGACTTTGCTATTTTGGATGTTAACTATGTAATATTGAACAACTTCAAGTACTGTAATTTTCTTTTGGATTTGGTCGTGTAACTAACTTCTAATGTTGGGTTGTAACCTTATTGCTAGTCTATTATGTTGAGGCCTAGAAGGCATTGATGTTTGTGGCGTGCCTAAAGGTTGAATGTAGGCCGTATACATATGAACGAACATGTTAATGAATGTTGAAGTGCCGATAGAGTTGGGCACCCTTTTTGAAGTTACTTGTGGATATTATAATTGTTTAGGTCATGAATGGATGATTGTACAGGGTTATCTAACTAGTTCACATCACGTTACGGTCATGTCTTCGCAATGAGTTCAGGGTTAGGGCATGACAGACGGAGACCTGCTCCCAAGCCCTACGCCCTAAGTTTGCCAGCCCAGCCTCTATGTGAAGCGAAGTTGTCTTGCCCAAGGTGCCGTGGGATTCGATAATAGAAATGTGATGGATTAGGTTGTCGTCCTTTTCTAAGCTCACGGCGTACGATCCGGGAAGGAAAAACTGCGCAAGAGAAGAAAAGTGTTCCAAAACTGATTAAAACGTTCAATTTTGGGCTCTGAAAAAAGGCACAACCGAGCAGGCTTGCTGCCCCTGTCGTAGAGCTCTCGAAGAGCTTTCCAACGGTATGCTGTGCGCCGCGTAAATTTGAACGGATCAAAAGTTATGGGCACTGGAGCGACGGAGACCTGGTCCCAAGCCCCACGCCCTCGGTTTGCGGGCCCAGCCTCTACGTGAAGCGAAGTTGTCTTTCCCAAGGTACCGTGGGATTCGATAACAGACATGTAATGGATTAGGTTGTTGTCTTTTTTGCGGCTTACGACGTACGATCCGGGATGCAAAAACAGAGCAAAAGTAGAAAAGTATCCCAAAACTGATGAAAACGTTCGATTTTATGGTCCAAAAATGGGCGCCGCTGAGCAGGCTTGTTTCCCCCATTGTAGAGCTCTCAGAGAGCTTTCCAACGGTATGCTTTGCGCCGCGTAACTCCTTAACGATCAAAAGTTATTGGCACCGGAGCGACAGATACCTAGTCACAAGCCCTATGCCCTCGGTTTACGGGCCAAGCCTCTATTTGAAGTGAAGTTTTCATGCCCAAGGTGTCGTGGGATTCAGTAATAGAAATGTGATTGATTAGGTTTTCGTCCTTTTCGCGGCTAACGACGTACGATCCGGGACGGAAAAACAGCGCAAAAGAAGAAAAGTGTCCCGAAAATGATGAAAATGTTTGATTTTAGGCTCTGAAAATAGGTACAGCCAAGCAGGCTTGCTGCCCCTTCGTAGAGCTCTCGGAGAGCTTTCCAACGGTATGCTGTGCGCCGCGTAAATTTTTTACGAATCAAAATTTATGGGCACCAGAGCGACGAAGACCTGGTCGCAAGCCCCACGCCTTGGATTTGTGGGCCAAGCCTCTACGTGAAGCGAAGTTGTCTTGCCCAAGGTGCCTTGGGATTCAATAATAGAATTGTGATGGATTAGGTTGTCATCCTTTTCGGGGCTAACGACGTACGATCCGGGACGAAAAAATAGTACAAAAGTAGAAATGTGTCCCAAAACTGATGAAAATGTTTGATTTTTGGTTCCGAAAACAGGCACAGCCAAGTAGCATTGCTGCCCCCATCGTAGAGCTCTTGGAGAGCTTTCCAACGGTATTCTGTGCGCTGCGTAACTCCTTACGGATCAAAAGTTATGGGCACTGGAGCGACAGATACCTGGTAACAAGCCCCACGCCCTCGGTTTGCGGGCCCAGCCTCTACGTGAAGTGAAGTTGTCATGCCCAAGGTGTCGTGGGATATGGTAATAGAAATGTGATTGATAAGGTTGTCGTCCTATTTGCTGCAGACGACGTACGATCCGGGACGGAAAAACAACGCAAAAGAAGAAAAGTGACCCAAAATAGATGAAAACAATCAATTTTGGGCTAAGAAAATAGGTGCAGCCAGGCAGGCTTGCTGCCCCCGTCGTAGAGCTCTCGAAGAGCTTTCCAACGGTATACTGTGTGCCACGTAAATCCTTAAGGATCAAAAGTTATAGGCACCGGAGCGACGGATACCTGCTCACAAGCCACACACCCTCGGTTTGCGGGCCCAACCTCTTCGTGAAGCGAAGTTGTCTTGCCCAAGGTGCCGTGGGATTCAATAATAGAAATGTGATGGATTAGGTTGTTGTACTTTTCGCAGCTCACGGTACGATCCGGGATGAAAAAATAGCGCAAAAGCATAAAAGTATCCTGAAACTGATTAAAATGTTCGATTTTGGGCTACGAAAATAGGCGCATCTGAGCAGGCTTACTGCCCCCATCGTAGAGCTCTTAGAGAGATTTCCAACGGTATGCTATGCTGGAGCGACAGATACCTGGTCACAAGCCCCACGCCCTCGGTTTGCGGGCCAAGCCTCTACGTGAAGTGAAGTTGTCATGGGATTCGGTAATAGAAATGTGATGGATTAGGTTGTCGTTCTTTTCGCGGCTGACGACGTACGATCCGTGACTGAAAAACAGCACAAAAGAAGAAAAGTGTCCCGAAACTGATGAAAGCGCTCGATTTTAGGCTCCAAAAATAGGTGCAGCCAAGCAAGCTTGCTGCCCCCGTCGTAGAGCTCTCGGAGAGCTTTCCAATGGTATGTTGTGCGACGCTTAACTCCTTACAGTTCAAAAGTTATGGGCAAAGGAGCGACGGAGACCTGGTCTCAAGCCCCACGCCCTAAGTTTGCAGCCCCAGCCTCTACGTGAAGCGAAGTTGTCTTTTCCAAGGTGCCGTGGGATTCGATAATATAAATGTGATGGATTAGGTTGTTGTCCTTTTCTAGGCTCACGACGTACGATCCGAGAAGGAAAAATAGCGCAAGAGATAAAAAGTGCCCCAATACTGAAAACGTTAGATTTTGGGCTCTAAAAAAAGGCACAACCGAGCAGGCTTGCTGCCCCAGTCGTAGAGCTCTCGGAGAGTTTTCCAACGGTATGCTGTGCGCCGCGTAACTCCTTACGGATCAAAAGTAATGGGCACCAGAGCGACGGAGACATGGTCCCAAGCCCAACGCCCTCGGTTTGCAGGCCCAGCCTCTACGTGAAGTGAAGTTGTCTTGCCAAAGGTCCCATGGGATTCAATAATAGAAATGTGATAGATTTGGTTGTTGTCCTTTTCGCGGCTCAGGACGTACCATCCGGGACCGAAAAACAGTGCAAAAGAAGAAAAGTATCCCGAACCTCATGAAAACGTTCAGTTTTGGGCTCCGAAAACAGGCGCAGCTGAGCAAGCTTGCTGCTCCCGTTGTAGAGCTCTCGGAGAGTTTTCCAACAATATGTTGTGCACCGCGTAACTCCTTACAGATCAAAAGTTATGGGCAAATGAGCGACGGAGACCTGGTCCCAAGCCCCACAGCCTCGGTTTGCGGGCCCAGCCTCTACGTGAAGCGAAGTGTCTTGCCCAAGGTGCCATGGGATTCGATAATTGAAATGTGATGGATTAGGTTGTCATCCTTTTCGCGGCTCACGACGTACGATCTGGGACGACAAAATAGCGCAAAACTAGAAAAGTATCCAAAAACTGATGAAAATGTTCAATTTTGGGCTCTGAAAATAGGCGCAGTCGAGCAGGCTTGCAACCCCTGTCATAGATCTATCAGAGAACTTTCCAATGGTATGTTGTGTGCCGTGTAACTCATTAAGGATCAAAAGTTATGGGCATCGGAGCGACTGATACCTAGTCACAAGCCACACGCCCTCGGTTTACGAGTCAAGCCTCTACGTGAAGCGAAGTTGTCTTGCCCAAGGTGCCGTGGGATTCGATAATAGAAATATCATGGATTAGGTCTTCATCCTTTTCGCTGCTCACGACGTACGATCTGGGATGGAGAAACAGTGCAAAAGTAGAAAAGTATCCTGAAATTGATGAAAACGTTCAATTTTGGGCTCTGAAAAGATGCGTAGCCGAGCAGGCTTGCTGCCCCCATTGTAGAGCTCTCGGAGAGCTTTCCAACGGTATGCTATGCGCCGCGTAAGTCCTTAAGGATCGAAAGTTGTGGGCTCCGGAGCGACACATACTTGGTCACAAGCCCCACGCCCTCGGTTTACGGGCCCAGCCTCTACGTGAAGTGAAGTTGCCATGCCCAAGGTGTCGTGCGATTCGGTAATAGAAATGTGATTGATTAGGTTGTCGTCCTTTTCGCGGCTCACGACGTACGATCTAGGACGACAAAATAGCGCAAAACTAGAAAAGTATCCAAAAACTGATGAAAATGTTCTATTTTGGGCTCTGAAAATAGGCGCAGTCGAGCAGGCTTGCAACCCCCGTCATAGATCTATCAGAGAACTTTCCAATGGTATGTTGTGTGCCGTGTAACTCCTTAAGGATCAAAAGTTATGGGCACCGGAGCAACTGATACTTGGTCACAAGCCGCACGCCCTCGGTTTACGAGTCCAGCCTCTACGTGAAGCGAAGTTGTCTTGCCCAAGGTGCCGTGGGATTCGATAATAGAAATATCATGGATTAGGTCTTCATCCTTTTCGCTGCTCACGACGTACGATCTAGGATGGAGAAACAGTGCAAAAGTAGAAAAGTATCCTGAAATTGATGAAAACGTTCAATTTTGGGCTTTGAAAAGATGCGTAGCCGAGCAGGCTTTCTGCCCCCATTGTAGAGCTCTCGGAGAGCTTTCCAACGGTATGCTATGCGCCGCGTAAGTCCTTAAGGATCGAAAGTTGTGGGCTCCGGATCGACACATACTTGGTCACAAGCCCCACGCCCTCGGTTTACGGGCCCAGCCTCTACGTGAAGTGAAGTTGCCATGCCCAAGGTGTCGTGCCATTTGGTAATAGAAATGTGATTTATTAGGTTGTCGTCCTTTTCGCGGCTAACGACGTACGATCCGGGACAGAAAAATAGCGCAAAAGAAGAAAAGTATCTCGAAACTGATGAAAATGTTGGATTTTGGGCTCCGAAAATAGGTGCAGCCGAGTAAGCTTGCTTCCCCCATCGTAGAGCTCTCGGAGAGCTTTCCAACAGTATTCTGTGCTTCGCGTAACTCCTTACGGATCAAAAGTAATGGGCACCGGAGCGATAGATAATTGGTCACAAGCCCCATACCCTCGGTTTACGTGCCCAGCCTCAACGTTAAGTGAAGTTGTCAAGCCCAAGGTGTCGTGGAATTCAATAATAGAAATGTGATGGATTAGGTTGTCGTCCTTTTCGCTGCTGACGACGTAGAATCTGGGACGAAAAAACAGCGCAAAAGAAGAAAAGTGTCCCAAAACTGATGAAAACGTTAGATTTTGGGCTCTAAAAATAGGCGTAGGCAAGCAGGCTTGTTGCCCCCATCGTAGAGCTCTCGGAGAGCTTTCCAATGATAAGCTGTGTGCCGCGTAACTCCTAAAGGATGAAAAGTTATGGGCACCAGAGCAACGGAGACCTGGTCCCAAGCCCCATGCCCTCGGTTTGCGAGCCCAGCCTCAATGCGTAGCGAAGTTGTCTTTCCCAAGGTGCTGTGGGATTCGATAATAGAAATGTGATGGATTAGGTTGTCGTCCATTTCTAGGCACACGACGTACGATTCAGGAAAGAAAAACGGTGAAAAAGAAGAAAAGTCTCCCAAAACTGTTGAAAACATTCAATTTTTGGCTTCGAAACAAGTGCAGCCGAGTAGGCTTGCTACCCCCGTCGTAAAGCTCTAGAAGAGCTTTCCAACGGTATGCTGTACGCCGCGTGAATCCTTGCAGATCAAAAGTTAAAGGCACCGGAGTGACGGAGACGTAGTCCCAAGCCCCACGCCCTCGGTTTGTGGGCCCAGCCTCTACGTGAAGCGAAGTTGTCTTGCCTTAGGTGTCATGGGATTCGATAATAGAAATGTGATGGATTAGGTTGCCGTCCTTTTTGTGGCTCACGACGTACGATCCGAGACGAAAAAATAGCGCAAAAGTAGAAAAGTGTCCTAAAACTAATGAAAACGTTCAATTTTGGGCTCCAAAAATAGGCGCAACTGAGCAGGATTGCTTCCCCTGTCGTAGAGCTCTCGGAGAGCTTTCCAACGGCATCTTGTGAGCCATGTAGCTCCTTATGGATAAAAAGTTATGGGCACCAGAGCGACAGATACCAGGTCACAAGTCCCACACCTTCGGTTTGCGGGCCCAGCCTCTACGTGAAGTGAAGTTGTCATGCCCAAGGTGTCACGGGATATGGTAATAGAAATGTGATTGATTAGGTTGTCATCCTTTTTGCTGCTGACGACGTACGATCCGGGACGAAAAAACAGCGCAAAAGAATAAAAGTGTCCCAAAACAGATTAAAATGTTCGATTTTGGGCACCAAAGATAGGCGCAGCCGAGCAAGCTTGCTGCCCCCGTAGTAGAGCTCTCGGAGACCTTTCCAACGGTATGTTGTACGCCGCGTAACTCCTTACGGATCAATAGTTATGGGCAAAGGAGCGACGGAGACCTAGTCCCAACCCCCTCGCCCTCGGTTTGCGGGCCTATCCTCTATGTGAAGTGAAGTTGTCTTGCCCAAGGTGCCATGGGATTCGATATTAGAAATGTGATGGATTAGGTTGTCGTCCTTTTCGCGGCTCACGACGTATGATCCGGGATGGAAAAACAGCGCAAAAGAAGAAAAGTATCCCGAAACTGATGAAAACCTTCAATTTTGAGCTTTGAAAATAGGCGCAGCACAACAGGATTGCTGCCCCCGTCGTAGAGCTCTCGGAGAGCTTTCTAACGATATACTGTGCGCCGTGTAACTCCTTACGGATCAAAAGTAATGGACACCGGAACGACGGAAACATGGTCCTAAGCCCCACGCACTCGGTTTGCACGCCCAACCTCTACGTGAAGCGAAGTTGTTTTGCCCATGGTCCCGTGGGATTCGATAATAGAAATGTGATTGATTTTGTTATCGTCCTTTTCGCTGCACACGACGTACCATCCGGGATGAAAAAACATCGCAAAAGAAGAAAAGTGTCCCGAAACTGATGAAAACGTTCGACTTTGGGCTCCGAAAATAGGCGCAGCCGAGCAAACTTGCTACCCCCGTCGTAGAGCTCTTGGAGAGCTTTCCAACAGTATGTTGTGCTCCGCGTAACTCCTTATGGATCAAAAGTTATGGGCAAAGGAGCGACAGAGACCTGGTCCTAAGCCTCATGCCCTTGGTTTGCGGGCCCAGCCTATACGTGAAGCGAAGTTGTCTTGCCCAATGTACCATGGGATTCGATAATAGAAATGTGATGAATTAGGTTGTCATCCTTTTCTAGGCTCACGACGTACGAGCTGGGACGAAAAAATAGCGCAAAATTAGAAAAGTATCCAAAAATTGATGAAAACGTTCAATTTTGGGCTCTGAAAAAAGGTGCAGTCGAGCAGGCTTGCTGCCCCTGTCGTAGAGCTCTTAGAGAGCTTTCCAATGATATGTTGTGCGCCGCATAACTCCTTAAGGATCGAAAGTTATGGGCTCCGGAGCGACAGATACCTGGTCACAAGCCCCACGCCCTCGGTTTGCGAGCACAGCCTCTACGTGAAGTGAAGTTGCCATGCCCAAGGTGCCATGGGATTCGATAATAGAAATGTGATAGATTAGGTTGTCGTCCTTTTTGAGGCTCACGACGTACGATTCGGGACAGAAAAATACAAAAAAGAAGAAAAATGTCCCAGAACTGATGAAAACGTTCAATTTTGGGCTCCGAAAATAGGCATTCTAGAGTAGGTTTGCTGCCCCTATCGTTGAGCTCTCGGAGAGCTTTCCAACGGTATGTTGTGCGCCGCGTAACTCCTTAAGGATCAAAAGTTATGGGCTCCGGAGCGACAGATACCTGGTCACAAGCCCCACGCCCTCGGTTTGCGGGCACAGCCTCTACGTGAAGTGAAGTTGCCATGCCCAAGGTGCCATGGTATTCGATAATAGAAATGTGATAGATTAGGTTGTCGTCCTTTTCGAGGCTCACGACGTACGATCCGGGACAGAAAAATAACGAAAAAGAAAAAAATTGTCCCAGAACTGATTAAAACGTTCGATTTTGGGCTCCGAAAACAAGGGCAGCTTACCAGGATTGCTGCCCCCGTCGTAGAGCTCTCGGAGAACTTTCCAACAATATGATGTGCACCGCATAACTCCTTACGGATCAAAAGTTGTGGGCACCGGAGCAACAGATACAAGGTCACAAGCCCCACGCCTCGGTTTGCGAACCCAACCTCTACGTGAAGTGAAGTTGTTATGCCCAAGGTGTCATGGGATATGGTAATAGAAATGTGATTGATTAGGTTGTCGTCCTTTTCGCTGCTGACGACGTACGATCCAGGACAGAAAAATAGCGCAAAAGAAGAAAAGTTTCCTGAAACTGATGAAAACATTCAATTTTGGTCTCCAAAAATAGGCGCAGCCGAGCAAGTTTGCTGCCTACATCGTAGAGCTCTCGGAGAGCTTTCAAATGGTATGCTGTGCGCCGCGTAACTCCTTACGGATCAATAGTTATGGGCAAAGGAGCGACGGAGACCTGGTCCCAAGCCCTACGCCCTCGGTTTGTGGGCCCAGCCTCTACGTGAAGCGAAGTTGTCTTGCCGAAGGTGCCATGGGATTCGATAATAGAAATGTGATGGATTAGGTTGTAGTCCTTTTCGCGGCTCACGACGTACGATCCGGGATGGAAAAACAGCACAAAAGAAGAAAACTATCCCGAAACTGATGAAAATGTTCAATTTTGGGCTTCGAAAACAGGCGCAGCCCAGCAGGATTCCTGCCCCCGTCATAGACCACCCGGAGAGCCTTTCAACGGTATGCTATGCGCCGCCTAACTCCTTACAGATCAAAAGTTATGGGCATCGGAGCGACAGAGACCTGGTCCCAAGCCCCACGCCCTCGGTTTATGGGCCCAGCCTCTACGTGAAGCGAAGTTGTCTTGCCCAAGGTGCCATGGGATTCGATAATAGAAATGTGATGGATTAGGTTGTCGTCCTTTTTGGGGCTCACGACGTACGATCCGGGATAGAAAAATAGCCCAAAAGTATAAAAGTGTCCCGAAACTGATGAAAACATTCAATTCTGGGCTCCGAAAACAGGCACAGCCGAGCAGGATTGCTACCCCTGTAGTAGGGTTCTCTGAGAACTTTCCAACGGTATTATGTGCGCTGCGTAACTCCTTACGGATCAAAAGTTATGGACACCGGAGCGATAGATACCTGGTCACAAGCACCACGCCCTCGGTTTGCGGGCCCATCCTCTACGTGAAGTGAAGTTGTCATGCCCAAGGTGTCGTGGGAGATGGTTATAGAAATGTGATTGATAAGGTTGTCTTCCTTTTCGCTGCTCAGGACGTACGATCCGAGACGAAAAAATAGCGTAAAAGTAGAAAAATGTCCAAAAATAGATGAAAACATTCGATTTTGGGCTCCGAAAATAAGCGCAGCCGAGCAGGATTGCTGCCCCCGTCGTAGAGCTTTCGGATAAGTTTCCAATGCTATTTTGTGCGCCGCATAACTCCTTACGGATCAAAAGTTATGGGGACCGGAGCGACAAATGCCTGGTCACAAGCCCTACGCCCTCGGTTTGCGGGCCCAGCCTCTAGGTGAAGTGAAGTTGTCATGCCCAAGGTGTCGTGTGAGATGGTTATAGAAATGTGATTGATAAGGTTGTCTTCCTTTTCACAGCTCACGACGTACGATCCGAGACGGAAAAATAGCGCAAAGGAAGAAAAATGTCCAAAAATAGATGAAAACGTTCGATTTTGGGCTCCAAAAATAGGTGCAGCTGAGCATGCTTGCTGCCCACTTCGTAGAGCTCTCGGAGAGCTTTCCAACAATATGTTGTGCGTCGCGTAACGCCTTACGGATCAAAAGTTATGGGCCCCGGAGCGACGGAGACATGGTCCCAAGCGCCACGCCCTCGGTTTGCGGGCCCAGCCTCTACGTGAAGCGAAGTTGTCTTGCCAAAGGTGCCATGGGATTCGATAATAGAAATGTGATGGATTAGGTTGTCGTCCTTTTCGCGGATCATGACGTACGATTCGGGACAAAAAAAAAAGCAAAATAAGAAAAATGTCTAGAAATAGATGAAAACATTCGATTTTGAGCTCTGAAAACAGGTACAGCCGAGCAGGCTTGCTGCACTTGTCGTAGAGCTCTCAAAAAGCTTTCTATCGATATGCTGTGCGCTGTGTAACTCCTTACGGATCAAAAGTTATGGGCACCGGAGCGACGGATACTTAGTCACAAGCCCCACGCCCTCGGTTTACGGGCCCATCCTCTACGTGAAGCGAAGTTGTCTTGCCCAAGGTACCGTGGGATTCGATAATTGAAATGTGATAGATTAGGTTGTCGTCCTTTTCGCGGCTCACGACGTACGATCCGGGATGAAAAAATAGCGCAAAAGAAGAAAAGTATCCAGAAACTGATGAAAACATTCAATTTTGGGCTTCGAAAATAGGCGCATCCTAAAGGGATTGGTGCCCCAGTCGTAGAGCTCTCGGAGAGCTTTCCAACGATATGTTGTGTGCTGCGTAACTCCTTATGGATCAAAAGTTATGGCCAAAGGAGCGACAGAGACCTGGTCCCAAGCCCCACGCCCTAGGTTTGCGGGTCCAGCCTCTACGTAAAGCGAAGTTGTCTTGCCCATGGTGTCGTGGGATTCGATATTAGAAATGTGATGGATTAGGTTGTCGTCCATTTCTAGGCACACGACGTACGATTCGGGAAGGAAAAATGGCGCAAAAGAAGAAAAGTCTCCCAAAACTATTGAAAACATTCGATTTTGGGCTCCAAAAACAATCGCAGGCGAGCAGGCTTGCTGCCCCCGTTGTAAAGCTCTAGAAGTTCTTTCCAACGGTATGCTGTGCGCCGCATAAATCCTTACGGATCAAAAGTTAATGGCACTGGAGCTACGGAGACCTGGTCCCAAGCCCCACGCCCTCGGTTTGTGGGCCTAGCCTCTACGTGAAGCGAAGTTGTCTTGCCCAAGGTGTCTTGGGATTCGATAATAGAAATGTGATGGATTAAGTTGCCGTACTTTTCGTGGCTCACGACGTATGATCCGGGACGGAAAAACAGAGCAAAAGTATAAAAGTGTCCCAAAACTTAAGAAAACGTTCGATTTGGGGCTCCAAAAATAGGTGCAGCCGAGAAGGATTGCTGCCCACGTTGTAGAGCTCTCGGAGAGCTTTCCAACGGCATTCTGTACGCCGCGTAACTTGTTACGGATCAAAAGTTATGGGCACCGGAGCGACAGATACCTGGTCCCAAGCTCTACGCCCTCGGTTTGCGGGCCCATCCTCTACGTGAAGTGAAGTTTTCATGCCCAAGCTGTCGTGAGATATGGTAATAGAAATGTGATTGATTAGGTTGTCGTCCTTTTCGCTGCTGACAACGTAAGATCCGGGACGGAAATACAGCGCAAAAGAAGAAAAATGTCCTGAAACTGATGAAAACGTTCAATTTTGGGCTCCAAAAATAGGCGCAGTCGAGCAAGCTTGCTGTCCCCGTTGTAGAGCTCTCGGAGACCATTCCAACGGTATGGTGTGCGCCGCGTAACTCCTTACGTATCAATAGTTATGGGCAAAGGAGCGACGGAGGTCTTGTCCCAAGCCCCACGCCCTCGATTTGCGGGCCCAGCCTCCACGTGAAGCGAAGTTGTCTTGCCCAAGGTGCGGTGGGATTCGATAATAGAAATATGATGGATTAGGTTGTCGTGCTTTTCGCGGCTCACGACGTACAATCCGAGATGGAAAAATAGCGCAAAAGAAGAAAAGTATCCCGAAATTGATGAAAACATTCAATTTTGGGCTTCGAAAATAGGCGTAACCGAGCGGGATTAGTGCCCCCATTGTAGAGTTCTTGGAGAGCTTTCCAACGGTATTCTGTGCGCCGCATAACTCCTTATGGATCAAAAGTTATGGGCACCGGAGCGACAGATACCTGATCACAAGCCCCACGCCCTCGGTTTGCGAGCCCAGCCTCTACGTGGTCATGCACAGGGTGTTGGGGGATTCAGTAATAGAAATTTGATTGATTAGGTTGCCATCCCTTTCGCGGCTCACAACGTACGATCTGGGACGAAAAAACCGTGCAAAAGTGGAAAAGTATCTCGAAACTGATGAAAACGTTTGATTTTGGGCTCCAAAAACAGGCGCAGCCAAGTAGGATTCCTACCTCCGTTGTAGAGCACTCGGAGAGCTTTCCAACGGTATTTTTTGCGTTGCGTAACTCCTTACGGATCAAAAGTTATGGACACCGGAGCGACAGATACCTGGTCACAAGCCCCACGCCCTCGGTTTGCGGGCCCAGCCTCTACGTGAAGTGAAGTTGTCATGCCCAAGGTGTCGTGGGATATGGTTATAGAAGTGTGATTGATAAGGTTGTCGTCCTTTTCGCTGCTGACGACGTATAATCCGGGATGAAAAAACAGCGTAAAAGAAGAAAAGTGTCCCGAAACAGATGAAAACGTTCAATTTTGGGCTCCTAAAACTGGCGCAACTAAGCAAGATTGCTGCCCCCGTCGTAGAGCTCTCGGAGAGCTTTCCAACGGTATACTGTGCGCCGCGTAACTCCTTATGGATCAAAAGTTATGGGCACCGGAGCGACAGAGACCCGGTCCCAAGCCCGACGCCCTCGGTTTACGGGCCTAGCCTCTACATGAAGCGAAGTTGTCTTGCCCAAGGTGCCATGGGATTCGATAATAGAAATGTGATGGATTAGGTTGTCGTTCTTTTCGCAGCTCACGACGTACGATCCGGGACGAAAAAACAGCGCAAAAGAAGAAAAGTGTACCGAAACAGATGAAATCGTTCGATTTTGGGCTCCGATAACAGGCGCAACAGGCAAGCTTGCTACCCTCATCGTAGAACTCTCGGAGAGCTTTCCAACGGTATGTTGTGTGCCGCGTAACTCCTTAAGGATCAAAAGTTATGGGCACCGGAGCGACGGAGACATAGTCCCAAGCCCCACGCCCTCGGTTTGCGGTCCCAGCCTCTACGTGAGGCGAAGTTGCCTTGCCCAAAGTGCCATGGGATTCGATAATAGAAATGTGATGGATTAGGTTGTCATCCTTTTCGCAGCTCACGACGTACGATCCGGGACGGAAAAACAGCGCAAAAGAAGAAAAGTGTCCCGAAACTGATAAAAATGTTCGATTTTGGGCTCCGAAAACAGGCGCAACAGGCAAGCTTGCTACCCCCGTCGTAGAACTCTCGGAGAGCTTTTCAACGGTATGCTTTGTGCCGCGTAACTCCTTAAGGATCAAAAGTTATGAGCACCGGAGCGACAGAGACATAGTCCCAAGCCCCACACCCTCGGTTTGTGGGCCCAGCCTCTACGTGAAGTGAATTTGTCTTGCCCAAAGTGCCGTGGGATTTGGTGATAGAAATGTGATGGATTAGGTTGTCGTCCTTTTGGCGGCTCATGACCTACGATCCTGAACGAAAAAACAGCGCAAAAGAAGAAAAATGTCCCAAAACTGATGAAAACGTACAATTTTGGGCTTCGAAAATAGGCGTAGCCCAGCAGAATTGCTGCCCCCGGCGTAGACCACCCGGAGAGCTTTCCAACGATATGTTGTGCACCGCATAACTCCTTACGGATCAAAAGTTATGAGCACCGGAGCGACGGAGACCTGGTCCCAAGCCCCACGCCCTCGGTTTACGGGCCCAGCCTCTACGTGAAGCAAAGTTGTCATGCCCAAGGTGCCATGGAATTCGATAATAGAAATGTGATGGATTTGGTTGTCATCCTTTGTGCGACTCACGACGTACGATCTGGGATGAAAAAACAGCCCAAAAGTAAAAAAGTTCCCGAAACTGATGAAAACATTCGATTCTGGGCTCTGAAAATAGGCACAACCAAGCAGGATTGCTACCCCTGTCGTAGGGTTCTCTTAGAGCTTTCCAACGGTATTATGTGCACTGCGTAACTCCTTACGGATCAAAAGTTATGGACACCGAAGCGACAGATACTTGGTCACAAGCACCACGCCCTCGGTTTGCGGGCCCAGCCTCTACGTGAAGTGAAGTGGTCATGCCCAAGGTGTCGGGGGATTCAGTAAAAGAAATGTGATGGATTAGGCTGTCGTCCTTTTCGCGGCTCACGACGTACGATTCGGGACGAAAAAACAGTGCAAAAGAAGAAAAACGTCCCGAAACTAAAGAAAACGTTCGATTTTTGGCTCTGAAAACAAGCGCAGTCGAGCAGGATTGCTATCCACATCGTAGAGCTCTCGGATAACTTTCCAACGCTATGCTATGCGCCGCGTAACTCAAAATAGCACATTAGCAATTATGGTCCACAAAGGCACATAATATTCAAAGCAATTAAAGCACATTAGCACACATTCACACATATAAACAAGACATCATAATTACCTTAGGGCTTCTACCCATGGTCCGAGAGTTGAACCCGACTAACGCTTAGTTAGTAAACTAAGCTCTGATACCATTCTAATATAAGGTGTCACGCCCCAACCCGGCCTATAAGGTTAGACTAGGGTGTGAACTAAACATTTAGGACATGTCATATACTTAACCGTTTATGAAGAATTAACACTTATCGTTTTAGTCTAAACTCCAAAGTTTTTTGGAAAACCGGCAGCATAACGGCTGTAATTGGGCTTTTTGGTTTGGCCTAATTCTCTAAACGCCTCAAATTTTTCTAATCTCAATTTCATTTCCAACTAAGATTACTATTTAACATCAATTGAAATGGCTATTGGTTATCTCACTGTCTCGTTTGATTTATAACCTAGCGTGAAACTATGTCTCGTTTATTTGTTTATCCTTGTTACAAAGTACCTGTTGATCTTAGCTTAATAGCGAGTACCTGTTTAAGATTGGATAAGTTCATTTACTTAGTCCTTAACTAATACGTCATGACCTATGATAGATACTAGCGGTAATAAAAGCAAACGATCGTAGTAGTGTCTAGTGTCTGTCTGGCAATATCAGTACAAACCAAAATTAGACCCCAAATTACAACGGGGTCTTTTACATTACAAATAGCAAGCAATATAAAAGAAATAGTCTTCAGGTAGCATAGAGTTCACAAGTAGCCACAATCACGCAAAGCACACAAGCAGGCAATCACTCCAAGGATTCATCGTTAAGCACACCGTCCTCAGGTACCTGTTCTGGATCTTCTTCACTTGAAATGATAAAAGAGGGTGAGTCCTTATGAACTCAGTGAGGGGGAACGAGAAATAGGTTTTGAAACTCATTTTCCGGTTCAACTTATGAAATCCTTTTGCAAGCATGAATATAACAATAATATAAGTACAGGAACAGAAATACCGGTCTTTCCTCCCCGAGGTTCTCTAGGAACCAAGCGAGAGTACTTATACATATAGTAAAAAGGATACAGTGAGCTTTTGCTCTCAGATCAGTTCTAGAATCAGTTGTTGCGGCCGACTTCAAATCATCCCCCAAACACGCCAAGTGGGTGTACTCCGGATGTACCCCGAAATCCTACGACCCAACTCTCCGAGGAAGTCTAGCCCCCAAGCGAGAGAGGGAATGGGACCATGGTAGTCACGGGTGCACCGGCAAGCCCGATGCCGCCCGGTGTGCGTGATTGCTACCATGCCGACCGGAAAGGTTGCAACCTTGTATGCAGTGCACATTTATGACATTAACATATCACGTTAGGAGGACAACAAAGTAGGTTGCCTCCGGACAGTCATAAGATTGCACATTGATAAGTAAACAGGCAGGGCACGATAAAACAGGTAATTTCACTTGAAAGACATATAGAGTTATATGAACATTAAACGGGCAGCCATGTAACACATGTAAATCAAGCCATATAACTCATTACGAAGTCCACGTGATCAAGTAATAAGATCATTCAACATATAATAACATCTACGTGGGTTCGGGTGCAAGAAAAGCCTATTTGTCAACATGCAATGGTCAAAATTACATTTAAGGTTATAAGGGCAACTACGGGCAGCCTACCAAGCGTATAATTCCACACAATATTCAATTGATCAATACTTAGCAAGCCTATCTAGTCATTAGGGTTTCCATTTCGTGCATATCCGTGCAATTTGAGCCTCAAACCAACTCAAAGTCAATCTCAAGCCATACATCATTTAATTCAACATCCTCAAACATTCAAAACAGTCCACACAACATCCCGAAGCTACAATCCCAAGCATTTAATTCAACAAGAGGAGTCACAACAATTTTTCAAAGCATAACACTAAGTGAAACCCTTACTATAATAGGCTGTTTTCTTATAATAATTAAGATAAGCAAACAATCTCCAATTCCAGTGAATAAGATGTCAAATTAAAGCTTAAGAAGTGAACTAAAATCAGGAACAAACCTTGCATCAATCAGAGTTCAGGATCATTAGATATAGCCAAAACAGTGGGATAGCACAAAATTGTCCAGATTTGCACACATTTCGATAATTGACGTTTTTGAGGTCCTTAGGGTCAGATTTAGCCTTAGTCCATTTCTGACAAAAAATGTCCAGAACTGAAAAATCTTGCAGTACACAAAATTTCATGCATTTTGGATACCATTTACTAAGTCAAATCTGGTTCGTTCTACAAGGTCAGTGCATCTGTCAAAAGCTGCTTCATTTTTCCAGATTTCCAGATTTGGACACATTTTAAAGATTTGCCATTTTGAGGACCTTAGAGTCGAAATTAGCTTTGGCCTATTTCTGATAAAAGTGTTCAAAACTGGCAAAACTAGTCACCTACCAATTTTCATACATTTTCAACATCATTTGCCTAGCAAAACTTACCTTGAAACAAACTGATCAGAGAGTTGTCAACAATCCGACTTCACCTATCATCACTTTCAAGCCAAGATCTTGCCATGCATGGTTGAAAAAGCTTATGAATGAACATATAACTCAAGTACAGAAGCAAAGACATACTTTTATGAGCATTCATGTGAATTTTTGAAGGATTTTCAAAAGGTTTTAGCCCTCACCTTAGCAAATCAACAAGAAGATGCACAAAAACTTGTTGAAGCACAATTTTCTTCTTCTTCTTTCCCTAGCCGAGATTCCAACTTGGTTTTCTCTAATTTTCCTAGCTTAGTGACCAAGCTCTTAGTACATGCATGTGGTTAGAACAAGAAGAAAAGAAATGGAAGCTTAGTAACTCACCTAGGGCCGAAATGAAGACTCAAGAGCTTGCATGTGAGTTTTCTTGCAACCTAGCTAGCTTGGTTGAGTTCCTTTGTTTGTGGCTTGTCTTGATTAACCATATGATGATGAATATGAGCTAAGAGGTGTATGAACTCAGTCAAAACCAAGATTGAGAGAGAAGAATGAGAGGGAGAGAGAGAAATGTGAGGAGAGTGAGAGAAATGAGAGAAAATAGAAGCTTTTGCAATTGTTGATGCAAATGTTGGCCTTGGGCATGCAAAAATCTGATTTTGTGTCATCTTTTGAATTGTTTTAGCATGTGTGTAAGAGAATGTTGGGTATTTAGGGATTTTAGGTAGAATAGAATATAGGATATGTTTAGAGGTTTGTGAGATTTTGTCTTGTAGTGAGTTTAAAATATAATATTTAGGTGTTAGTGGATTTTGTAGAGATTTGAATTAGGATTATAATAATAGTTAGTGGTGTTTGTAGGATTATTTTATAGCCTAGTATTTTGTGTAGGATTCTTTCTTGATTAATGTGGTGGCACGGATTCCTAGGTCTATGGCACGAAATACAAGGTAGACACGAACTACAAGGTAAGACACGAGCTTCAAGACTAATGCACGTACTTCAAGATAAATGCATGGATTCCAATGCAAATGCACGCAACCCTAGGTAAATGTATGTAAACCAATACAAGGCACGTAATTCAATGCAATGCACGTAAATCGAGGTACGACTCTTAAACCTAGGTTAGGACACGTAATTCAAGGTCAGGGCACACAAAATGAGACAACACATGCAATTCGAAGTCGGGGCACGTAAGTCGAGGATTATGGCACATAATTCTAGGTCAAGGCACGAATGACGAGGCATGCACGAAAACCAAGATAAGGCACGTAATCCAAGGTCAGTCATATCATTCTTGGTCTATGGCACGTAAATCAAGGTAACATACGTTATTCAGGGTCGAGCCTCACACAGTGCGCTGCGTAACTCCTTACTAATCAAAAGTTATGGGCACCGAAGCGACGGAGACCTAGTCCCAAGCCCTACGCCCTCGATTTACGGGCCCAGCCTCTATGTGAAGCGAAGTTGTCTTGCCCATAGTGCTGTGGGATTCCATAATAGAAATGTGATAGATTAGGTTGTTGTCCTTTTCGTGGCTCACGACGTACGATCCGGGATGGAAAAATAGCGCAAAAGAAGAAAAGTATCCTGAAACTAATGAAAACGTTCAATTTTGGGCTTCGAAAATAGGCATAGTCGACCAGGTTTGCTGCCCCTGTTGTAGAGCTCTTGGAGAGCTTTCCAACGGTATCCTGTACATCGCGTAACTCTTTACGGATCAAAAGTTATGGGCACCGGAGCGACGGAGACCTTGTCACATGCCCCACGCCCTCGGTTTGCGAGTCCAGCTCCTACGTGAAGTAAAGTGGTCATGCCTAGGGTATCGGGGGATTCGGTAATAGAAATGTGATTCATTAGGTTGTCATCCTTTTCGCGGCTCACAACGTACGATCCGGGACGGAAAAACCATGCAAAAGTGGAAAAGTATCCCGAAACTGATGAAAACGTTTGATTTGGGTTCTGAAAATAGGCGCAGCCAAGTAGGATTCCTGCCCCGTAGAGCTCTCGGAGAGCTTTCCAACGGTATTCTGTGCGCTGCGTAACTCCTTACGGATCAAAACTTATGGACACCGGAGCGACAGATACCTGGTCACAAGCCCCACGCCCTCGGTTTGCGGGCCCAGCCTCTACGTGAAGTGAAGTTGTCATGCCCAAGGTGTCGTGGGATATGGTTATAGAAGTGTGATTGATAAGTTTGTCGTCCTTTTCGCTGCTGACAACGTACAATCCAGGACGAAAAAACAGCATAAAAGAAGAAAAGTGTCCCAAAACAGATGAAAAAGTTCAATTTTGGGCTCCTAAAACTGGCGCAACCAAGCAGGATTGCTGCCCCCGTCATAGAGCTCTCGGAGAGCTTTCCAACGGTATGCTGTGCACCGCGTAACTCCTTACGGATCAAAAGTTATGGGCACCGGAGCGACGGAGACCCAGTCCTAAGCCCCACGCCCTCGGTTTACGGGCCCAGCCTCTACGTGAAGCGAAGTTGTCTTGCCCAAGGTGCCATGGGATTCGATAATAGAAATGTGATGGATTAGGTTGTCGTCCTTTTTGCAGCTCACGACGTACGATCCGGGACGAAAAAACAGCGCAAAAGCAGAATAGTAACCCAAAACAGATGAAATCGTTCGATTTTGGGCTCCAAAAAGAGGCGCAACAGGCAAGCTTGCTACGCCTGTCGTAGAACTCTCGGAGAGCTTTCCAACGGTATGCTGTGTGCCGCGTAACTCCTTAAGGATCAAAAGTTATGGGCACCGGAGCGACAGAGACATAGTCCCAAGCCCCACGCCCTCGGTTTGCGGGCCCAGCCTCTACGTGAAACGAAGTTGTTTTGCCCAAGGTGCCATGGGATTCGATAATAGAAATGTGATGGATTAGGTTGTCATCCTTTTCGCAGCTCACGACGTACGATCCGGGACGGACAAACAACGCAAAACAAGAAAAGTGTCCAAAAACAGATGAAAACGTTCGATTTTGGGCTCCGAAAATAGGCGCAACAGGCAAGCTTGCTACCCCCGTCGTAGAACTCTCGGAGAGCTTTCCAACGGTATGTTGTGTGCCGCGTAACTCCTTAAGGATCAAAAGTTATGGGCACCGGAGCGACGGAGACATAGTCCCAAGCCCTACGCCCTCGGTTTGCGGGCCCAGTCTCTACGTGAAGTGAAGTTGTCTTGCCCAAGGTACCTTGGGATTCAATAATAGAAATGTGATGGATTAGGTTGTCGTCCTTTTCGCGGCTGACGACGTACGATCCGGGATGAAAAAACAGCGCAAAAGAAGAAAAGTGTCCCAAAACTAATGAAAACGTTCGATTTTGGGCTCTGAAAACAGGCGCAAGCAAGCAGGCTTATTGCCCCCATCGTAGAGCTCTCGGAGAGCTTTCCAACAATATTTTGTGTGCCGCGTAACTCCTAACGGATGAATAGTTATGGGCAAAGGAACGACGGAGACCTGGTCCCAAGTCCCACGCCCTCGGTTTGCAGGCCCAGCCCCTAGGTGAATCGAAGTTGTCTTGCCCAAGGTGCTGTGGGATTCGATAATAGAAATGTGATGGATTAGGTTGTCATCCATTTCTAGGCACACGACGCACGATTCAGGAAGGAAAAACGACACAAAAGAAGAAAAGTCACCCAAAACTGTTGAAAACATTCAATTTTTGGCTTCAAAACAAGTACAGCCGAACAGGCTTGCTGCCCCAGTCGTAAAGCTCTAGAAGAGCTTTCCAACGGTATGCTGTGCGCCGCGTGAATCTTTACGGAACAAAAGTTAATGGCACCGGAGCGACGCAGACCTGGTCCCAAGCCCCACGCCCTCGGTTTGTGGCCCCAGCCTCTACGTGAAGCGAAGTTTTCTAGCCTAAGGTGTCATAGGATTCGATAATAGAAATGTGATGGATTAGGTTGCCGACCTTTTCGTTGCTCACGACGTACGATCCAGGATGAAAAAACAGCACAAAAGTAGAAAAGTGTCCCGAAACTGATGAAAATGTTCAATTTTGGGGTCCAAAAATAGGCGCAACAGAGCAGGATTGCTGCCCACGTCGTAGAGCTCTCGGAGATCTTTTCAACGACATCCAAGAAAAGTGTCCCAAAACTGATGAAAACTTTCAATTTTTGGCTCCGAATACAGGCGCAACCAAGCAAGCTTGTAGCCCCAGTCGTAGAGCTCTCGGAGAGCTTTCCAACGGTATGCTGTGTGACGCTTAACTCCTTACGAATCAAAAGTTATGGGCACCGGAGCGACGGTGACATGGTCCCAAGCCCCACGCCGTCGGTTTTCGGGCCCAGCCTCTACATGAAGCGAAGTTGTCTTGCCCAAGGTGCCATGGGATTCGATAATAGAAATGTGATGGATTAGATTGTTGTCCTTTTCGAGGCTCACGACGTACGATTCGGGATGAAAAAATAGCACAAAAGAAGAAAAGTGTCCCAATACTGATAAAAATGTTCGATTTTGGTCTTTAAAAATAGGTGCAGTTGAGCAGACTTGCTGCCCCTGTCGTAGAGCTCTCGGAGAGCTTTCCAACGGTATGCTGTGCGACGCGTAACTCCTTACGGATCAAAAGTTATGGGCAAAGGAACGACGGAGACCGGGTCCCAAGCCCCACGCCCTTGGTTTGGGGGCCCAGCCTCTACTTGAAGTGAAGTTGTCTTGCCCAAGGTGCCGTGGGATTCGATAATAGAAATGTGATGGATTAGGTTGTCGTCCTTTTCTAGGCTCGCGACGTACAATCCGGGAAGGAAAAATAGCGCAAGAGAAGAAAAGTATCCCAAAACTGATGAAAACGTTTGATTTTGGGCTTTAAAAACAGGCGCAACCAAGCAAGCTTACTTCCCCGTCGTAGAGCTCTTGGAGAGCTTTCCAACGATATGCTGTGCGTCACGTAACTAGTGAAAACGTTCGATTTTGGGCGTTAAAAACAATCGCAACTGAGCAGGCTTGCTTCCCTCGTCGTAGAGCTCTCGGAGAGCTTTCGAACGATATGCTATGCGTCGCGTAACTCCTTACGGATCAAAAGTTATGGGCACCGAAGCGATGGAGACATGGTCCCAAGCCCCATGCCCCCGGTTTGCGGGCCTAGCCTCTACGTGAAGAGAAGTTGTCTTGCCCAAGGTGCCGTGGGATTTGATAAAAGAAATGTGGTGGATTAGGTAGTCGTACTTTTCGCGGCTCACTACGTACGATACGGGACGGAAAAACATTGCAAAGAAAGAAAAGTGTCCCAAAACTGATGAAAACATACAATTTTGGGCTTCGAAAATAGGCGCAGCCGAGTAGGCTTGCTTTCCTCGTCGTAGAGCTCTCGGAGAGCTTTCCAACGGTATGCTGTGCGCCACGTAACTCCTTACGGATCAAAAATTATGGGCACCAGAGCGACAGATACCTATTCAAAAGCCCCACGTCCTCGGTTTGCGAGCCCAGCCTCTACGTGAAGTGAAGTTTTCATGCCCAAGGTGTCTTAGGATTCGGTAATAGATATGTGATTGATTAAGTTGTCGTCCTTTTGCAGCTGACGACGTACGATCTGGGATGAAAAAACAGCGCAAAAGAAGAAAAGTGTCTCGAAACTGATGAAAGCATTCGATTTTGGGCTCCAAAAATAGGCGCAGCCAAGCAGGTTTGCTGCTCCTGTCGTAGAGCTCTCGGAGGGCTTTCGAAAGGTATGTTGTGCGCCACGTAACTCCATACGGATCAAAAGTTATGGACACTGGAGCGACGGAGACCTGGTCCCAAGCCCCACGCCTTCGGTTTGCGAGCCCAGCCTCTACATGAAGCGAAGTTGTCTTGCCCAAGGTGCCATGGGATTCGATAATAGAAATGTGATGGATTAGATTGTCGTCCTTTTCGCTGCTCACGACGTACAATCTGGGATGAAAAAATAGCGCAAAAGAAGAAAAGTGTCCCGAAACTGATGAAAACGTTCGATTTTGGACTTTAAAAATAGGCACAGCCGAGCAGGCTTGTTGCCCCCGTCGTAGAGCTCTCGGAGAGCTTTCCAACGGTATGCTGTGCTATGCGTAACTCATTACGGATGAAAAGTTATGGGCACCGAAGCGACGGAGACTTGGTCCCAAGCCCCACGCCCTCGGTTTGTGGGCCCAGCCTCTACGTGAAGCGAAGTTGTCTTGCCTAAGGTGCCGTGGGATTCGATAATAGAAATGTGATGGATTAGGATGTCGTCATTTTCTAGGCTCACGACGTACGATCCCGGAAGGAAAAACTGCGCAAGAGAAGAAAAGTATCCCAAAACTAATGAAAACGTTCGATTTTGGGCACCGGACACAGTTGCAGTCAAGCAAGCTTGCTGCCCCCGTCGTAGAGCTCTCAGAGAGCTTTTCAACGGTATGCTGTGCGCCGCATAACTTCTTACGGATCAAAAGTTATGGGCACCGGAGCGACGGAGACATAGTCTCAAGCCCCACACCCTCGGTTTCCGGGCCTAGCCTCTACGTGAAGCGAAGTTGTCTTGCCCAAGGTGTCGTGGGATTCAATAATAGAAATGTGATGGATTAGTTTGTTGTCCTTTTCGCGACTCATGACGTACAATCTAGGACAGAAAAACAGCGCAAAAGAAGAAAAGTATCCCGAAAGCGCAGACGAGCAGGCTTGATGCCCCTGTCGTAGAGCTCTCGGTGTGCTGTACGACGCGTAACTTCTTACTGATCAAAAGTTATGGGCAAAGGAGCGACGGAGACCTGGTCCCAAGCCCCATGCCCTCGGTTTACGGGCCCAGCCTCTACGTGAAGCGAAGTTGTCTTGCCCAAGGTGCCATTGGATTCGATAATAGAAACATGATGGATTAGGTTGTCGTCCTTTCCAAGCTCACGATGTACGATCCGGGAAGAAAAAACAGCGCAAGAGAAGAAAATTGTACCAAAATTGATAAAAACGTTCAATTTTGGGCTCCGAATACAGGCGCAGCCGAGCAGGCTTGCAGCCCCAGTCGTAGAGCTCTCGAAGAGCTTTCCAACGGTATACTGTACGACGCGTAACTCCTTACGGATCAAAAGTTGTGGGCATCGGAGCGACGGAGACATGGTCCCAAGCCCCACGCCCTCGGTATGCGTGCCCAGCCTCTACATGAAGCGAAGTTGTCTTGCCCAAGGTGCCGTGGGTTTTGATAATAGAAATGTGATGGATTAGATTGTAGTCCTTTTCGAGGCTCACGACGTACGATCCGAGATGAAAAAATTACGCAAAAGAGGAAAAGTATCCCGATACTGACAAAAATGTTCGATTTTAGGCTTTAAAAATAGGCGCAGTTGAGTAGACTTGATGCCCCCGTCGTAGAGCTCTTGGAGAGCTTTCCAATGGTATGTTGTGCGACGCATAACTCCTTACGGATCAAAAGTTAAGGGCAAAGGAGCGACGGAGACTTGGTCCCAAGACCCACGCCCTTGGTTTGCGGGCCCAGCCTCTATGTGAAGCGAAGTTGTCTTGCCCAAGGTGCCGTGGGATTCGATAATAGAAATGTGATGGATTAGGATGTCGTCCTTTTGTAGGCTCATGACGTACGATTCGAGTAGGAAAAATAGCGCAAGAGAAGAAAAGTGTCCTAAAACTGATGAAAACGTTCAATTTTGGGCTTCAAAAATAGGCGCAGCCAAGCAGGCTTGCTACCCCCTTCGTAGAGTTCTCGGAGAGCTTTCCAATGGTATACTGTGTATCACACCCTAACCCGGCCTATAGAGGTTAGACTAGGATGTGATCTAAACATTCATATCATTTCACGTACTTAATCGTTCATTAAGGTTTAACACTTAACGTCAGCCTAAACTCCAAAAATTCTCTGGAAAACCGGTAGCATAACGGCTGCAATTGGGCTCTTTAGTTTGACCTAATTTTCTAAAGGCCTCAAAACTTACAATCTCAAATTCATTTCCCACTAAGATTACTATTTATCACCAATCGAAATGCCTACTAGTTATCTCGAAGTCTTGCTTGATTAACAACCTATCATGATAACTATGTCTCGTTTGTTTGTCAATCCTTATTACAAAAGTACATTTTGATCTTAGCTTACCGATGTGTAGCTGCTTAAGATTGGATAGATTCATTTTACTTAACCCTTTACCTAATACTTTATAAGCCTGTGATAGATACTAAACTAGTAGCAAAACGAGCAAATAGGGTGTCTGTCTAGTTAATATCAGTACAAATCAAAATTTGATCCCAAATTACAACAGGGGTCATTTACAATAACGACAGTAAGCAACACAAGAAATAGTCTTCAACACAACATATCGTTCACAAAATAACTACAGTCAAGTAAGGCACGTAGGGCAGACAATCACTCTAAGGAGTCATCGATAGGCACGTTATCCTTAGGTACCTGATCCTGATCTTCTTCACCCGAGATGATAAAAGAGGGTGAGTCCTTATGAACTCAGCGAGGGGGAACGAGAAATAAGTTTTGAAACTCCTTTTCTAGTTCAACTTATGAAAACCCTTTTTGCAAGCATGACATATATCACAAGTAAGTTCATAATGTAATATAAAAGTAAAAGACCACAATTACCCGTCTTTCCTCCCCGAGGTCCTCTAGGAACCAAGCGAGAGTACTTATACATATAGTGAAAAGGATACGGTGAGCTTTTGCTCTCAGTTCATTTCCAGTATCAGTTGTTGTGGCCGACTTCAAATCATCCACTTATCACGCCAAATGGGTGTACTCCGGATGTACCCCGAAATCCTACAACCTAACTCTTCGAGGAAGTCTAGCCCCCAAGCGAGAGAGGGAATTGGACAATGGTAGTCACGGCTGCACCGGCAAGCCCAATGCCGCCCGGTGTGCGTGAAACGCTACCACGCCAGAATGAAAGGTTGCAACCTTGTTTGCAATGCACATTTATGACATTTATTATATAACATTAGGAGGACAACAAAGTAGGTTGCCTCCGAACAGTTATAAAATCGCACATTGACAAGTAAACACACAAGACATGCTTTGACATGTAATTTCACTTGTAAAGCACATGGAGTTATATGAATATTAAACGGGCAGCCATGTAACACATATAAATCAAATCATATAACTCATTTCGGGGTTCACGTAATCAAGTAATAAGTTTATGCAAGCATGCAACGACGTCTACGTGGGACCGGGTACAAGAAGGGTCTACTTGTCAACATGTAATCATCGGAAATCACACTTAGGGCTATAAGGACAACTACGGGCAGCCCACTAATCACATAATTAGACACGATAACCATAAGATCATACTTAGCGAGTTTTCAAAGTCACTAGGGTTTCAATTCATGCTTACCCGTGCGATTAAGCCACAAGTTGTCACGTAATTAAGTCAAGGCCATGCATCGATTAATTAAACATCCTCAATCATTCAAAACAGTCTACACAACATCCAAGTGCCACAATCCCAAGCATTTAATACCACAAGAGAAGTTACAATAATTTTCAAAGCATATCACTAGATAAAAACCTCACTGCAATGGTCTGTTTTCCCACAATCATTTAGACAAGCAAACAATCTCCAATTTCAGTGATCAAAATTTCAAATTAAATCTTATTAAGTGAACTAAATCCAGAAACAAACCTCGCATCATTTGGAGTTCGGATTCAAGAGTTATAGCCAAAACCGTGAGACTACGCAAAACTGTCCAGATTTGTACACATTTCAATACTTGTCATTTTTGTGGGTCTTAGGGTCAGATTTAGCCTTAGTCTATTTCTGACAAAAATCTCCAGAACTGAAAAATATAGCAACCTACTAAATTTCATGCATTTTAGATATCATTTGCTAAGTGAAAACGGATTCGTTCTACAGGGACAGTGAACTGCCAAAAACCTGCTTCATTTTCCAGATTTTCTAGATTTAGACACCTTTCGATGTTTTGCCATTTTGGAGGCCTTAGAGGCAAAATTGGCCTTATCCTATCTACGAAAAATGCTCAGAACTGGAAAAACTAATCACCTACCAATTTTCATGCATTTTCAACACTACCAGGCCAAATTCACGTTGCTCTAACAAGTCAGAAGTCTGCCATTTTCTCGATTTTTCCTATCTTCAAGTTCTAGCTAAATATCTTGCCATGCATGGTTACAAAATCTCAGGTACACACACATACCACAAGTACAGAGGTAAAAATAGACATATGAAGGTATGCATGTGGTTTTTGAAAGCTTTTAAAAGGATTAACCCTCACCTTAGCCCATTGACAACAAATGATGCTCAAATCTCTTGAAGATGCACAAATGGTCTTCTCTCCTTGTTTGGCCGAGGGATATTGCTTGATTTCCTTAATTCCTAGCTAAGTTACCATGTCCTTAGTATGTGCATGTGGTTAGAACAAAAGGGAGATGAAAGAAAAGCTATCAAACATACCTAGGGCCGAAATGGGTGTTCTATGAGCTTGCATGCATGTCTCTTTGCTTCTAGCTTGCTTGGTCGAGCTTCCTAGGGCCTTGAGTGTCTTGATGAACCTTAGGATGATGAGCTTAAGCTATGGAGACTAAGATTGCAGCCAAGGCCGAGAGAGAGAGAGTGTAATGAGAGAATGAGAAGTTTGAAATGAATGAAGTGTTGGTGTTTGTGAGTGTGTCGGCCTATGGCTTCAAAATTTCTGATTTTTGTGTCTTCTAGAGCATGTTTTGAATTGTCTAGCATGGGCATTGAATGGATCAAAAATGTGGAGCATGGTGGAGGATAAAATAATGCTTTGGTTTCATTTTTTTTTTTTGCATTGTGCCATAACTTGTCTAAGTTTGATTTTGAAATTGCAAAGCATGCACAAAACCCTTCACATGGTCGGCCAAGGCTTGCTCAAATCTGAATTTTTTTGTCTTGTTTGAGCTTATTTTATTGTGTGCTTGGAATGTGCAAAAGAATAAAGAATAAAGAATAAGAATGTTTAGCTTTTGGTGAAATTTCGTCTTCTAATGAGTTGAATTAGCATTTTAATATTAGTTAGTGGAGTTTGTAGGATTAATTAATAATCTAGTACTTCGTGTAAGATGCTCTCTTGATTAGCGTGCGGGCACGCTTTCCTAGGTTTAGGGCACGCACTACGAGGTAAGGCACGAACTATAAGACGAATGCACGTTTCCCAAGAAAATGCACGCAACCCTAAATGATTGCACGTAATTCGATGCAAGGCACATAAAACGAGACACGACTTTTAAACCTAGGTCAAGGCACGAAATTCTAGGTTAAGGCACATAAAATGAGGTATCTCACGCAAATTGAGGTCGGGCCTAACACTGTGCGCTGCGTCACTCCTTACGGATCAAAATTTATAGGCACCGGAGCGATGGAGAGATGGTCCTAAGCCCCACGCCCTCGGTTTGCAAGCCCAGCCTCTACGTGAAGCGAAGTTGTCTTGCCCAAGGTGCCGTGCAATTTGATAATAGAAATGTGATGAATTAGGTTGTCGTCCATTTCGCGGCTCACGACGTACGATACGGGACAGAAAAATAGCGCAAAAGAAGAAATGTATCCCGAAACTGATGAAAATGTTTGATTTTTGGCTATGAAAATAGGCGCAGCCGAGCAGGCTTGTAGCCCCTATCGTAGAGCTCTCGGAGAGCTTTCCAACGGTATGCTGTACGACGCGTAACTCCTTACGGATCAAAAGTTATGGGCAAAGGAGCGACGGAGACTTGGTCCCAAGCCCCATGCCCTTGGTTTGCGGGCCCAGCCTCTACGTGAAGTGAAGTTGTCTTGCCCAAGGTGCCGTTGGATTCGATAATAGAAACATGATAGATTAGGTTGTCCTCCTTTTCCAGGCTCACGACATAACGATCCGGGAAGAAAAAATAGCGCAAGAGAAGAAAAGTGTCCTAAAACTAATGAAAACGTTCAATTTTGGGCTCTGAATACAGGCGCGGCTGAGTACGCTTGCAGCCCCAATCGTAGAGCTCTCGGAGAGCTTTCCAACGGTATGTTGTGCGCCGCGTAACTCCTTATGATCAAAAGTTATGAGCACCGGAGCGACGGATACTTGGTCACAAGCCTCATGCCATCGGTTTGCGGGCCCAGCCTCTACATGAAGTGAAGTTGTCTTGCCCAAGTTGCCATGGAATTCGGTAATAGAAATGTGATGGATTAGGTTGTTGTCCTTTTCGCGGCACACGACGTATGATCCGGGACAGAAAAACAATGCAAAAGAAGAAAAGTGTCTCGAAACTTTTGAAAATGTTCGATTTTAGACTCCGAAATCAAGCGCAGCCTAGCAGGATTGATGCCCATGTCGTCGAGCTCTCGGAGAGCTTTCCAACTGTATGCTGTGCGCTGCGTAACTCTTTACGGATCAAAAATTATGAGCACCAGAGCGACGAATACCTTGTCACAAGCCCCACGCCCTCGGTTTGCGGGCCCAGCCTCTAGGTGAAGTGAAGTTGTCTTGCCCAAGTTGCTGTGGAATTCGATAATAGAAATGTGATGGATTAGGTTGTCGTCCTTTTCGCGGCTCACGACATCCAATCCGAGATGAAAAAACCGCACAAAATAAGAAAATTGTTCTGAAATTGATGAAAACATTTGATTTTGGGCTCCAAAAATAGGCGCAGCCGAGCAGGCTTGCTGCCCCCATCGTAGAGCTCTTGGAGGGCTTTCCAACGGTACACTGTGCGCCTCGTAACTCCTCACGGATTGAAAGTTATGGGCATTGGAGCGACGGATACCTGGTCACAAGCCCCACGCTCTCGGTTTGCGAGCCCAGCCTCTACGTGAAGTAAAGTTGTCTTACCCAAGGTGTCGTAGGATTCGGTAATAGAAATTTGATAGATTATGTTGTCGTCCTTTTCGCGACTCACAACGTACGATCCGGGATGAAAAAACAGCACAAAAGAAGAAAAGTGTCCCGAAACAGATGAAAACTTTCGATTTTTTACTCTGGAAATAGGCACAGACGAGCAGGCTTGCCACCACTATTGTAGAGCTCTCGGAGAACTTTCCAACCGTATGATGTGCGCCGCGTAACTCCTTACGGATTAAAAGTTATGGGCACTGGAGTGACGGATACCTGGTCACAAGCCCCATGCCCTCGGTTGGCGGTCCCAACCTCTACGTGAAGTAAAGTTGTCTTGGCCAAGGTGCTGTGGGATTCAGTAATAGAATTGTGATGGATTAGGTTGTCGTCCTTATCGCGGCTCACAACGTACGATCCAGGATGAAAAAACAGCGCAAAAGAAGAAAAGTATCCCAAAACGGATGAAAATGTTCAATTTTGGGCTCCGAAAACTGGTACAGCAGAGAAGGCTTCCTTCCCCCGTCATAGACCTCTCGAAGAGCTTTCCAACGGCTTGCTATGCACCACGTAACTCCTTACGAATCAAAAGTTATGGGCACCGGAACGATGGATATCTGGTCACAAGCCCCATACCCTCGGTTTGTGGGCCCAGTGTCTACGTGAAATGTAGTTGTCTTGCCCATGTTGCCATGGAATTCGGTAATAGAAATGTGATGGATTAGGTTGTCGTCCTTATCGCGGGTCACGATGTACGATCCGGGATTGAAAAATAGCGCAAAAGAAGAAAAGTGTCCCGAAATTATTGAAAACGTTCAATTTTTGTCTCTGAAAATAGGAGCAGCCGAGTAGTCTTGTTGTCCCCGTCGTAGAGCTCTCTGAGAGCTTTCCAACGGTATGCTATGCGCCACGTAACTCCTTACAGATCAAAAGTTATGGGCACCGGAGAGACGGATACCTAGTCACAAGCCCCACGCTCTCGGTGTGCGGGCCCAGCCTCTACGTGAAGTGAAGTTGTCTTGCCAAGGTGTCGTGGGATTCGGTAATAGAAATGTGATGGATTATGTGGTCATCCATTTTGCAGCTCACGACGTACGATCCGGGACGGAAAAACAGCGCAAAAGAAGAAAAGTTTCCTGAAACTGATGAAAACGTTCGATTTTGGACTCCAAAAATAGGCGCAGCCTGGTCACAAGCCCCACGCCCTCGGTTTAAGGGCTCAGCCTCTACGTGAAGTGAAGTTGTCTTGCCCAAGGTGTCGTGGGATTCAGTAATAGAAATGTGATGGATTAGGTTGTCGTCCTTATCGCGGCTCATGACGTCCGATCTGGGACGAAAAAACTGCTCAAAAAAAGAAAAGTGTCCCAAAATGAATGAAAATATTCGATTTTGGGCTCCGAAAATAGGTGCAGCTGAGCAGGCTTCCTGCCCCGGTCGTAGAGCTCTCGAAGAGCCTTCCAATGGTATACTGTATGAGGCGTAACTCCTTACGGATCAAAAGTTATGGGCACCGGAGCAACGGATACCTGGTCACAAGCCCCATGCCCTCGGTTTGCGGGCCCAGTCTCTACGAGAAGTGAAGTTGTCCTGCCCAAGTTGCCGTGGAATTTTGAAGTAGAAATGTGATGGATTAGGTTGTCGTCCTTGTCACGCCCCAACCCGGCCTATAAGGTTAGACTAGGGTGTGATCTAAACATTCAAGTCACGTCTCGTACTTAATCGTTCATGAAAATTTAACACTTAATGTTTTAGCCTAAACTCCAAAATTTTCTGGAAAACCAGCAGCATAACGGCTATACTTGGGCTCTTTGGTTTGACCTAATTCTCTAAACACCTCAAATTTTCCAATCTCAATTTCATTTCTAACTAAGATTACTATTTACCATAAATTGAAATGCCTACTGGTTATCTCAAAGTCTCGTTTAATTAATAACCTAGCATGATACTATGCCTCGTTTGTTTGCTAATCCTCGTTACAAAAGTACCTGTTGATCTTAGCTTAATAGCGAGTACCTGCTTAAGATTGGATATGTTCATTTACTTAGTCCTTATTTGATACGTCATAAACTTATGATAGATACTAGCCAGTAATAATAACAAAACGACCATAGTAGTGTCTTTCTAGTTATTAACGGTACAAACCAAAATTAGACCCCAAATTACAACGGGGGTCTTTTACATTACAAACATTAAGCAACATGAAAAGAAATAGTCTTCAAGTAACATAGTGTTCACAAATGGCCATAATCAAGCAAAGCACAAACGACAGGCAATCATTCCAAGGAATCATCGTTAGGCACGTCATCCTCGGGTACCTGTTCTTGATCTTCTTCACCTGAGATGATAAAAGAGGGTGAGTCCTTATGAACTCAGCGAGGGGGAACGAGAAATAGGTTTTGAAACTCATTTTCCAGTTTAACTTATGAAAATCCTTTTGCAAGCATGAATATATCACAAATAAGTACATAACAATAATATAAAGGTAAAGGAACACAATTACCCATCTTTCCTCCCCGAGGTCCTCTAGGAACCAAGTGAGAGTACTTAAACACATAGTGAAAAGGATACGGTGAGCTTTTGCTCTCAATTCATTTCCAGTATCAGTTGTTGCGGCCGACTTCAAATCATCCCCTTATCACGCCAAATGGGTGTACTCCGGATGTACCCCGAAATCCTACGACCCAACTCTCCGAGGAAGTCTAGCCTCCAAGCAAGAGAGGGAATTGGACAATGGTAGTCACGGTTGCACCGGCAAGCCCGATGCCGCCTGGTGTGCATGAACGCTACCACGCCAGAATGAAAGGTTGCAACCTTATATGCAATGCACATTTATGACATTTAATATATCACATTAGGAGGACAACAAAGTAGGTTGCCTCTGGACAGTCATAAGATTGCACATTGACAAGTAAACAAGCGAGACACGATAAGACAAGTAATTTCACTTGAAAGTCATATGGAGTTATATGAACATTAAACGGGCAACCATGTAACGCACGTAAATCAAGTCATATAACTCATTTCAAAGTTCACATAATCAAATAATAAGATTATTCAACATGCAACAACATCTACGTGGGTATAGGTGCAAGAAAGGCCTACTTGTCAACATGTAATCATCAAGATCGCATTTAGGGCTACAATGGCAACTACGGGCAGCCTACTAAACATATAATTAAACACAATATTCATAGGATCAACACTTAGTGAATCTACCTAGTCACTAGGGTTTCCATTTCGTGCTTACCCGTGCGATTAAGCCCCAAGTTAACTCAAAATCAATCTCAAGCATTTAATTCAACAAGAGAAGTTACAACAATTTTTCTAAGCACATCACTAAGTGAAACCCTCACTGCAATAGGCTATTTTCTCACAATAATTAAGACAAGCAAACAATATCCAATTCCAGTGAATAAAATTTCAAATTAAAGATTAAGAAGTGAACTAAATTCATAAACAAACCTTGCATCATTTGGAGTTCGGGATCAATAGTTATAGCCAAAACAGTGAGATTGCACAAAACTGTCCAGATTTACACACATTTCAATACTTGTCGTTTTTGAGGTCCTTAGGGTCAGATTTAGCCTTAGTACATTTCTGAAAAAAATGTCCAAAACTGCAAAATATAGAAGCACACCAAATTTCATGAATTTTGGATATCATTTACTAAGTCAAAACTGGTTCGTTCCACAAAGTCAGTGAATCTGCCAAAACCTGCTTCATTTTTCCAAATTTTCCAGATTTGGACACATTTTAATGATTTGCCATTTTGAGGACCTTAGAGTCAAAATTAGCTTTGGCCTATTTCTGGGAAAAATGTTCATAACTGGCAAAACTAGTTACGTACCAATTTTCACGTATTTGAAACATCATTTGCCTAGCCAAAATCATCTCGCACCAACAAGACAGAAAGCTGTCACAAACCCGATTTCATCTATCATCACCTTCTAGCCCAAAATCTTGCCATGCATGGCTATAAAAGCTTATAAACACACATATATCTCAAGTACAGAAGCAAAGCTAAACATTTAAGAGCATGCATGTGGTTTTTTTGAAAGATTTCAAGAAGTTTTAGCCCTCACCTTAGCAAAACAACAAGAAGATGCACAAAACTTTGATGAAGCACAAGGTTGACTCCTTTCCTTGCTTAGCCGAGACACCAACTCGATTTTCTCTATTTTTCCTAGCTTAGTGACCAAGTTCTTAGTAGGTGCATGTGGTCAGAAGAAGAAGAAAAGAAATGGAAGCTAGCAAACTCACCTAGGCCGAAATGGTTGTTCAAAGAGCTTGCATGTGTGATTCTTGCAACCTAGCTTGCTTGGTCGAGTTTCTTAGCTACTTGCTTGCCTTGATGAACCATGAAATGATGAAGATGAGCTATGGTGTGAAGCAACTCAGCCAAAGCCGAGAGAGAGAGAAGAATGAGAGGGAGAGAGAGAGAGAATGAAAGAAAAATGAGAGAAAATGACAAAGAATGAAAGCCTTGCAATTGATGAAGCATGTGTCGGCCTTGGGCACAAAAAAATCAGATTTGTGTCTTCAAGAAGCTTGATTTTTGAATCACTTAGCATGGGCAAAGAGCTTATGTCGAGATTGGGAGTTTTGAGGAGGTATTTGAGCTAGTTTTTTATGCATTTGTGTCATAGAATTGTCATAGATTGTCTAGGAATTAAATTAAATTAAGCAAAGCAATCACAAAGCTCACAAAGTGGTCAGCCAAGGCATCTAAAAATCTGATTTTTTTGTCATCTTTTGAGCATTATTTAATTATGTGTTGAAAGTGCAAAAGAATAAGGAATAAAGAATAAGGAATGTTTAGCTTTTTATGAGATTTTGTCTTCTAGTGGGTTGAATTAGTAATTTAATATTAGTTAGTGGAATTTGTAGGATTAATTAATGACCTAGTGCTTTGTGTAAGACACTTTCTTGATTAGCGTGAGGGCACGCTTTCCTAGGTCTAGGGCACGCACTACGAGGTAGGGCACGCACTATGAGATGAATGCACGTTTTTCTAAGTAAATGCACGTAGCCCTAAATGAATACACGTAATTCAATGCATGGCACACAAAACGAAATATTCTTAACTTAGATCAAGCCACGCAAATCTAGGTCAGGGCACACAAAATGAGGTATCTCATGCAAATCGAGATCGGGCCTCACAATCCTTATCGCGGGTCACGACGTACGATCCGAGATAGAAAACTAGCGCAAAAGAAGAAAAGTGTACCGAAACTATTGAAAACATTCAATTTTTGGCTCCGAAAATAGGCGCAACCGTTGTAGAGCTCTCGGAGAGCTTTCCAATAGTATGCTTTGCGCCGCGTAACTCCTTACGGACCAAAAGTTATGGGCACCGGAGCGACAGATACCTGGTCACAAGCCCCACGCCCTCGGTTTGCGGGCCCAACCGCTACGTGATGCGAAGTTGTTTTGCCCAAGGTGCAGTGGGATTCGGTAATAGAAATGTGATGGATTAAGTTGTCTTCCTTTTCGCAATTGACGACGAACGATCAGGGACAGAAAAATAGTGCAAAAGAAGAAAATTGTCCAGAAACTGATGAGAACATTCGATTTTCGTGTGCTGGATGCCCACGTCGTAGAGCTCTCAGAGAGCTTTCCAACGGTATGTTGTGCGCCGCTTAACTCCGTACGGATCAAAAGTTATGGTCACTGGAGCGACGGATACTTGGTCACAAGCCCCACGCCCTCGGTTTGCTGGCCTAGCCTCTACGTGAAGCGAAGTTGTCATGCCCAAGGTGCCGTGGGATTAGGTAATAGAAATGTGATGGATTAGGTTGTCGTCCTTTTCGCGGCTCACGACGTACGATCCAGGATGGAAAAACAGTGCAAAAGAAGAAAAGTATCCTGAAATTGATGAAAACGTTCAATTTTGGACTCCGAAAACAGGCGCAGCCCAGCAGGCTTGATGCCTACGTCATAGAGCTCTCGGAGAGCTTTCCAACAGAATGCTGTACTCCGCGTAACTCGGTTACAGGCCTAGCCTCTACGTGAAGTGAAGTTGTCTTGCCCAAGCTGCTGTGGAATTTAGTAATAGAAATGTGATGGATTAGGTTGTCATCCTTATCGCGGGTCACGATGTACGATTCGGGATGGAAAAACAGCGCAAAAAAAAAGTGTCCCGAAACTGTTGAAAACGTTCAATTTTTGTCTCCGAAAATAGGAGCAGTCGAGCAGTCTTGTTGTCCCCATCGTAGAGCTCTCGGAGAGCTTTCCAACGGTATGCTGTGCACCACGTAACTCCTTACGGATCAAAAGTTATGGGCACCGGAGCGACGGATACCTGGTCACAAGCCCCACAGTCTCAGTGTGCGGGCCCAGCCTCTACGTGAAATGAAGTTGTCTTGCCCAATGTGTCGTGGGATTCGGTAATAGAAATGTGATGGATTAGGTTGTTATCCGTTTCGCAGCTCACGACGTACGATCCGGGATGAAAAAACAGCGCAAAGGAAGAAAAGTGTCCCGAAACTGATGAAAATGTTTGATTCTAGACGATGAAAATTGGCGTAGTCGAGCAGGCTTGGTGCCCCAGTCGTAGAGCTCTCGGAGAGAATTCCAACGATATGTTGTGTGCCGTGTAACTCCCTACGGATCAAAAGTTATGGGGACCGGAGCGACGGATACCTGGTCACAAGCCCCACACCCTCGGTTTACGGGCCCAGCCTCTACGTGAAATGAAGTTGTCTTGCCTAAGGTGCCGTGGGATTTGGTAATAGAAATGTGATGGATTAGGTTGTCGTCCTTTTCGCGGCTCATGACGTACGATCTGGGATGAAAAAATATTGTAAAATAAGAAAAGTGCCCTGAAACTGATGAAAACGTTCGATTTTGGACTCCAAAAATAGGTGCACCTGAGAAAACTTGATGCTAACGTCGTAGAGCTCTTGGAGAGCTTTCCAACGGTATGTTGTGCGCCGTGTAACTCTGTACGGATCAAAATTTATAAGCACTAGAGCGACGGATATCTGGTCACAAGCCCCACGCCCTCAGATTGCGGGCCTAACCTTTATGTGAAGTGAAGTTGTCTTGCCCAAGGTGCCGTGGGATTCAGTAATAGAAATGTGATGGATTAGGTTGTCGTCGTTATCGCGGTTCAGGACGTACAATCCGAGACGCAAAAACAGCACAAAAGAAGAAAAGTGTCCCAAAACTGATGAAAATACTCGATTTTGGAATCCGAAAACAGGCGCAGCTGAGAAGGCATGATGCCCACTTCGTAGAGGTCTCGGAGAGCTTTCCAACGGTATACTGTGCACCGCGTAACTCCGTACGGCTCAAAAGTTATGAGCACCGGAGCGACGGATTTCTGGTTATAAGGCCCACGCCCTCGGATTGCGAGCCTAGCCTCTACGTGAAGTAAAGTTGTCTTGCCCAATGTGCCATGAGATTCGGTAATAGAAATGTGATGGATTAGGTTGTCGTCCTTTTCGCAGCTCACAACATACGATCCGAGACGGAAATACAACGCAAAAGCAGAAAAGTATCCCGAAATTGAGGAAAACGTTCGATTTTGGGCTATGAAAACAAGCGTAGTTGAGCAGGATCATTGCCCACGTAATGGAGCTCTCGGAGAGCTTTCTAACGGTATGCTGTGCGCTGCGTAACTCCTTACGGATCAAAAGTTATGGGCACTGGAGCGACGAATACCTGGTCATAAGCCCCACGCTCTCAGTTTTTTGGCCCAGCCTCTACGTGAAGTGAAGTTGTCTTGCCCAAGGTGTCATGGGATTCGGTAATAGAAATGTGATGGATTAGGTTGTCGTCCTTTTCGCGGATCACGATGTACAATCTAGGATGAAAAATAGCGTAAAAAATGAAAATTGTACCGAAACTAAAGAAAACATTCAATTTTGGACAACGAAAACAGGCACAGCCGAGCAGGCTTGTTGCACTATCGTAGAGCTCTCGGAGACCTTTCCAACTTTTTGTTGTACGCCGCATAACTCCTTGCGGATCAAAAGTTATGGGCACCGGAGCGACGGATACCTGGTCACAAGGCCCACGCCCTCGGTTTGTGGGCCCATCCTCTAGGTGAAGTGAAGTTGTCTTGTATAAGGTACCGTGGGATTCGGTAATAGAAATGTGATGGATTAGGTTGTCGTCCATTTCGCGACTCACGACATACGATATTGGGCGAAAAAATTGCGCAAAAGAAGAAATGTCTCCCGAAACTGTTGAAAACATTCAAGTTTTTTCTCTGAAAAAAGGCACAGCTGAGCAGACAAGTTGTCCACGTCGTAGAGCTCTCGTAGAGCTTTCCAACGGTATATTGTGCGCCGCGTAACTCCTTAAGGATCAAAAGTTATGGGCACCGGAGCGACGGATACCTAGTCATTAGCACCACGACCACGGTTTGTGGGCCCAGCCTCTACGTGAAGCGAAGTTGTCTTGCCCAAAGTGCCATGGGATTTGGTAATAGAAATGTGGTGGATTAGGTTGTCGTCCTTTTCGCGGCTCATGACGTACAATCCGGGACGGAAAACAGCGCAAAACAAGAAAAGTGTCCTAAAACTGATGAAAACGTTCGATTTTGGACTCCGAAAGTAGGGGCATCCAAGAAGGCTTGATGCCCACATCGTACAGCTCTCGGAGAGCTTTCCAACGATATGCTGTGCGCCGCTTAACTCCCTAAGGATCAAAAGTAATAAGCACCGGAGCGACGGATATCTGGCCACAAGCCCCACGCCCTCGGATTGCGGGCACAGCCTCTACGTGAAGTGAAGTTGTCTTGCCCAAGTTGCCGTGGGATTCAGTAATATAAATGTGATGGATTAGGTTGTCGTCGTTATCGCGGTTCACGACGTACAATCCGGGACGAAAAAACAGCACAAAAGAAGAAAAGTGTCCCAAAACTGATGAAAATACTTGATATTGGAATCCAAAAATAGGCGTAGCCGAGAAGGCATGATGCCCACTTCGTAGAGGTCTCGGAGAGCTTTCCAACGGTATACTGTGTGCCATGTAACTCCGTACGGCTCAAAAGTTATGAGCACCGGAGCGACGGATTTATGGTTACAAGGCCCACGCCCTCGGATTACGAGCCCAGCCTCTACGTGAAGTGAAGTTGTCTTGCCCAAGGTGCCATGGGATATGGTAATAGAAATGTGATGGATTAGGTTGTCGTTCTTTTTGCAGCTCACGATATACGATCTGAGAGAGAAATACAATGCAAAAGAAGAAAAGTATCCCGAAATTGAGGAAAAGGTTCGATTTTGGTCTCTGAAAACAAGCGCAGTCAAGCAGGATCACTGCCCACGTCGTGGAGCTCTCGAAGAGCTTTCCAACGGTATGTTGTGCGCTGCGTAACTCCTTACGGATCAAAAGTTATGGGCACCGGAGCGACGGATACCTGGTCATAAGCCCCACACTCTCGGTTTGCGGGCCCAGCCTCTACGTGAAGTGGAGTTGTCTTGCCTAAGGTGTCATGGGATTCAGTAATAGAAATGTGATGGATTAGGTTGTCGTCCTTTTTGCGGATCACGATGTACAATCTAGGATGAAAAATAGCGTAAAAAATGAAAATTGTACCGAAACTAAAGAAAACATTCAATTTTGGACAACGAAAACTGGCACAGCCGAGCAGGCTTGTTGCACTATCGTAGAGCTCTCGGAGACCTTTCCAACTTTTTGTTGTACGCCGCATAACTCCTTGCGGATCAAAAGTTATGGGCACCGGAGCGACGGATACCTGGTCACAAGGCCCACGCCCTCGGTTTGTGGGCCCATCCTCTAGGTGAAGTGAAGTTGTCTTGTATAAGGTACCGTGGGATTCGGTAATAGAAATGTAATGGATTAGGTTGTCGTCCATTTCGCGACTCACGACATACGATCTTGGGCGGAAAAATTGCGCAAAAGAAGAAATGTGTCCCGAAACTTTTGAAAACATTCAAGTTTTTTCTCTGAAAAAAGGCACAGCTGAGCAGACAAGTTGTCCACGTAGTAGAGCTCTCGTAGAGCTTTCCAACGGTATATTGTGCGCCGCGTAACTCCTTAAGGATCAAAAGTTATGGGCACCGGAGCGACGGATACCTAGTCATTAGCACCACGACCACGGTTTGTGGGCCCAGCCTCTACGTGAAGCGAAGTTGTCTTGCCCAAGGTGCCATGGGATTTGGTAATAGAAATGTGGTGGATTAGGTTGTCGTCCTTTTCGCGGCTCATGACGTACAATCCGGGACGGAAAACAGCGCAAAACAAGAAAAGTGTCCTGAAACTGATGAAAACGTTCGATTTTGGACTCCGAAAGTAGGGGCATCCAAGAAGGCTTGATGCCCACATCGTAGAGCTCTCGGAGAGCTTTCCAACGGTATGCTGTGTGCCGCTTAACTCCCTAAGGATCAAAAGTAATAAGCACCGGAGCGACGGATATTTGGCCACAAGCCCCACGCCCTCGGATTGCGGGCACAGCCTCTACGTGAAGTGAAGTTGTCTTGCCCAAGTTGCCGTGGGATTCAGTAATAGAAATGTGATGGATTAGGTTGTCGTCGTTATCGCGGTTCACGACGTACAATCCGGGACGAAAAAACAGCACAAAAGAAGAAAAGTGTCCCAAAATTGATGAAAATACTCGATTTTGGAATCCAAAAATAGGCGTAGCCGAGAAGGCATGATGCCCACTTCGTAGAGGTCTCGGAGAGCTTTCCAACGGTATACTCTGCACCGTGTAACTCCGTACGGCTCAAAAGTTATGAGCACCGGAGCGACGGATTTCTGGTTACAAGGCCCACGCCCTCGGATTGCGAGCCCAGCCTCTACGTGAAGTGAAGTTGTCTTGCCCAAGGTGCCATGAGATTCGGTAATAGAAATGTGATGGATTAGGTTGTCGTCCTTTTCGCAGCTCACAACATACGATCCGAGACGGAAATACAACGCAAAAGCATAAAAGTATCCCGAAATTGAGGAAGACGTTCGATTTTGGGCTATGAAAACAAGCGTAGTTGAGCAGGATCATTGCGCACGTAATGGAGCTCTCGGAGAGCTTTCTAACGGTATGCTGTGCGCTGCGTAACTCCTTACGGATCAAAAGTTATGGGCACTGGAGCGACGAATACCTGGTCATAAGCCCCACGCTCTCAGTTTTTTGGCCCAGCCTCTACGTGAAGTGAAGTTGTCTTGCCCAAGGTGTCATGGGATTCGTTAATAGAAATGTGATGGATTAGGTTGTCGTCCTTTTCGCGGATCACGACGTACAATCTAGGATGAAAAATAGCGTAAAAAATGAAAATTGTACCGAAACTAAAGAAAACATTCAATTTTGGACAACGAAAACAGGCACAGCCGAGCAAGCTTGTTGCACTATCGTAGAGCTCTCGGAGACCTTTCCAACTTTTTGCTGTACGCCGCATAACTCCTTGCGGATCAAAAGTTATGGGCACCGGAGCGACGGATACCTGGTCACAATGCCCACGCCCTCGGTTTGTGGGCCCATCCTCTACGTGAAGTGAAGTTGTCTTGCATAAGGTACCGTGGGATTCGGTAATAGAAATGTGATGGATTAGGCTGTCGTCCATTTCGCGACTCACGACATACGATCTTGGGCGGAAAAATTGCGCAAAAGAAGAAATGTGTCCTGAAACTGTTGAAAACATTCAAGTTTTTTCTCTGAAAAAAGGCACAGCTGAGCAGACAAGTTGTCCACGTCGTAGAGCTCTCGTAGAGCTTTCCAACGGTATATTGTGCGCCGCGTAACTCCTTAAGGATCAAAAGTTATGGGCACCGGAGCGACGGATACCTAGTCATTAGCACCACGACCACGGTTTGTGGGCCCAGCCTTTACGTGAAGCGAAGTTGTCTTGCCCAAGGTGCCATGGGATTTGGTAATAGAAATGTGGTGGATTAGGTTGTCGTCCTTTTCGCGGCTCTTGACATACGATCCGGGACGGAAAACAGCGCAAAACAAGAAAAGTGTCCTGAAACTGATGAAAACGTTCGATTTTGGACTCCAAAAGTAGGGGCATCCAAGAAGGCTTGATGCCCACATCGTAGAGCTCTCGGAGAGCTTTCCAACGGTATGCTGTGCGCCGCTTAACTCCCTAAGGATCAAAAGTAATAAGCACCGGAGCGACGGATATCTGGCCACAAGCCCCACGCCCTCGGATTGCGGGCACAGCCTCTACGTGAAGTGAAATTGTCTTGCCCAAGTTGCCGTGGGATTCAGTAATAGAAATGTGATTGATTAGGTTGTCGTCATTATCGCGGCTCACGACGTACGATCCGGGACGGAAAAACGGCCCAAAAGAAGAAAAGTGTCCCGAAACTGTTGAAAACATTCGATTTTGGAGTCCGAAAATAGGCGCAGCCAAGAGGGCATGATGCCCACGTCGTAGAGGTCTCAGAGAGCTTTCCAATGGTATGTTGTGCGCCGCGTAACTCCGTACGGATCAAAAGTTATGAGAACTGGAGCGACGGATATCTAGTCACAAACCCAATGCCCTCGGATTGCGGGCCCAGCCTCTACATGAAGTGAAGTTGTCTTGCCCAAGGTGCCATGGGATTCGGTAATAAAAATGTGATGGATTAGGTTGTCATCCTTTTCGCAGCTCACGACATACGATCCGAGACGGAAAAACAGAGCAAAAGAAGAAAAATATCCCAAAATTGATGAAAACGTTCAATTTTGGGCTCTGAAAATAGGCGCAGTTGAGCAGTATCATGGCCCCCGTCTTGGAGCTCTCAGAGAGCTTTCCAACGGTATGCTGTGCGCCGCGTAACTCCTTACGGATCAAAAGTTATGGGCACCGGAGCGATGGATACCTGGTCACAAGCCCCACGCTCTCGGATTGCGAGCCCAGCCTCTACATGAAGTGAAGTTGTCTGTCCGAATGGGCCATGGGATTCGGTAATAGAAATGTGATGGAATAGGTTGTCGTCCTTTTCGCAACTCATGACATACGATCCGAGACGGAAATACAGCGCAAAAGAAGAAAAGTATCCCAAAATTGATGAAAATGTTCGATTTTGGGCTCTGAAAATAGGTGCAGTCGAGCAGGATCACTGCTCACGTGTGGGGCTCTCGGAGAGCTTTCCAACGGTATGTTGTGCGCTGCGTAACTCCTTACGGATCAAAAGTTATGGGCACCGGAGCGACGGATACCTGGTCCCAAGTCCCATGCTCTAGGTTTGCGGGCCCAGCCTCTATGTGAAGGGAAGTTGTCTTGCCCAATGTGTCGTGGGATTTGGTAATAGAAATGTGATGGATTAGGTTGTCGTCCTTTTCGCGGATCACGACGTATGATCCGGGCCCAGCCTCTATGAAAAAATAGCGCAAAAAAAGAAAAGTGTACCGAAACTGATGAAAATGATCAATTTTGGACAATGAAAACAAGCGCAGCCGAGCAGGCATGCTGTCCCTATCATAAAGATCTCGGAGAGCTTTCTAACGGTATGTTGTACGCCGCGTAACGCCTTACGGATCAAAAGTTATGGGCACTGGAGCGACGGATACCTGGTCACAAGCCCCACGCCTTTCGTTTGTGGGCCCATCCTCTATGTGAAGCGAAGTTGTCTTGCACAAGGGGCCGTGGGATTCGGTAATAGAAATGTGATGGATTAGGTTGTCGTCTATTTCGCGGCTCACGACATATGATCCTGGGCGGAAAAATAGCGCAAAAGAAGAGAAGTATCCCAGAACCGTTGAAAACATTCAATTTTGGGCTCCGTAAATAGGCGCAGCCTCGCAGACAAGTTGTCCACGTCATAGAGCTCTCGGAGAGCTTTCCAACGATATGTTGTACGCCGCGTAACTCCTTACGGATCAAAAGTTATGGGCACCGGAGCAACGGATACCTGGTCACAAGCCCCACGCCCCTGGTTTGTGGGCCCATCCTCTATGTGAAGCGAAGTTGTCTTGCACAAGGTGCAGTGGGATTCGGTAATAGAAATGTGATAGATTAGGTTGTTGTTCATTTCGCGGCTCATGACGTACGATCCGGGATGGAAAAACTGCGCAAAAGAAGAAAATTGTCCCAAAACTGATGAAAATGTTCGATTTTGGACTCCGAAAACAAGCGCAGCCCAGCAGGCTTGTTGCCCACGTCGTAGAGCTCTCGTAGAGCTTTCCAACGGTATATTGTGCACCGCGTAACTCCTTAAGGATCAAAAGTTATGGTCACCGGAGCGACGGATACCTAGTCATTAGCACCACGCCCACGGTTTGCGGGCCCAGCCTCTACGTGAAGTGAAGTTGTCTTGCCCAAGGTGCCATGGGATTTGGTAATAGAAATGTGATGGATTAGGTTGTCGTCCTTTTCGTGGCTCACGACATACAATCCGAGACCAAAAAACAATGGAAAAGAAGAAAAAATATCCCGAAATTGATGAAAACGTTCGATTTTGGGTTTTGAAAACAGGCGCAGTCGAGCAGGATCGCTGGCGCCGTCGTGGAGTTCTCATAGAGCTTTCCAACGGTATGTTGTGCGCTGCATAACTCCTTACAGATCAAAAGTTATGGGCACCGGAGCAACGGATACCTGGTCACAAGCCCCACGCTCTCGGTTTGCGGGCCCAACCTCTACGTGAAGTGAAGTTGTCTTGCCCAAGGTGCCATGGGATTCGGTAATAGAAATGTGATGGATTAGGTTGTCATCCTTGTCGTAGCTCACAACATACGATCCGAGACGGAAAAACAATGGAAAAGAAGAAAAGTATCCCGAAATTGATGAAAATGTTCGATTTTGGGCTTTGAAAACAAGCGCAGTCGAGCAGGATCGCTGCCCCCGTCGTGGAGTTCTCAGAGAGCTTTCCAACGGTATGCTGTGTACCGTGTAACTCCTTACAAATCAAAAGTTATGGGCACTGAAGTGACGGATACCTGGTCACAAGCCCCACGCAATCGATTTGTGGGTCCATCCTCTACGTGAAGCGAAATTGTCTTCCACAAGGTGCCGTGAGATTCGGTAATAGAAATGTGATGGATTAGGTTGTTGTCCATTTTACGGCTCACGACGTACGATCCAGGACGGAAAAATAGCGCAAAAGTAGAAAAGTGTCCCAAAATTGATGAAAACGTTGATTTTAGGACCCGAAAACAGGCGCTGCTGAGCAGGCTTATTGCCCCCGTCATAGAGCTCTTGGAGAGCTTTCCAACGGTATGTTGTGCGCCGCGTAACTCCTTACGAATCAAAAGTTATGGGCACCGGAGCAACGGATACCTGGTCACAAGCCCCACGCCCTCAGTTTGCGGGCCCAACCTTTACGTGAAGTGAAGTTGTCTTGCCCAAGGTGCCGTGGGATTCGGTAATAGAAATGTGATGGATTAGGTTGTCGTCCTTTTCGCGGCTCACGACATACGATTCGTGACGAAAAAATAGCGCAAAAAAAGAGAAGTGTCCCGAAACTGTTGAAAATGTTCAATTTTGGGCACTTAAAACTGGCGCATTTGAGCAGGCTTGTTGTCCCCATGGTAGAGCTCTCAGAGAGCTTTCCAACAGCTTGTTGTGCACAGCGTAATTCCGTACGGATCAAAAGTTATGAGCACCGGAGCGACAGATATTTGGTCACAAGCCCCACGCCCTCGGATTGCGGGCCCAGCCTCTACGTGAAGTGAAGTTGTCTTGCCTAAGGAGCCGTGGGATTCAGTAATAGAAATGTGATGGATTAGGTTGTCATCATTATCGCAGCTCATGACGTACGATCTGGGACGGAAAAACAGCAAGAAAGAAGAAAAGTGTCCCAAAACTGATGAAAATGTTCCATTTTGGGCTCCGAAAGTAGGCGCAGCCGAGCAGGCTTCTTGCCCCCGTCGTAAAGCTCTCGGAGAGTTTTCCAACGGTATACTGTGTGCTGCGTAACTCCTTACGGATCAAATGTTATGGGCACCGGAGTGACGGATACCGAGTCACAAACCCCACGCCCTCAGTTTGCGGGCCCAGCCTTTACGTGAAGTGAAGTTGTCTTGCCCAAGGGGCCATGGGATTCGGTAATAGAAATGTGATGGATTAGGTTGTCGTCTTTTTCGCGGCTCACGACGTACGATCCGGGATGGAAAAACAGCGCAAAAGAAGAAAAGTGTCCCGAAACTGATGAAAACGTTCAATTGTGGACTCCGAAGACAGGCGCAGTCGAGTAGGCTTGCTGCCCCTGTCGTAGAGTTCTCGGAGAGCTTTCTAACGGCATGCTGTACGCCACGTAACTTGTCACGCCCCAACCCGACCTATAGAGGTTAGATTAGGGTGTGATCTAAACATTCAAGTCATTTCACGTACTTAATCATTCATGAAGGTTTAATACTTAACGTTTAGCCTAAACTCCACAAATTCTCCGGAAAACCGGCAGCATAACGGCTGTAATTGGGCTCTTTAGTTTGACCTAATTTTCTAAAGGCCTCAAACTTACAATCTCAAATTCGATTTCAACTAAGATTACTATTTATCACCAATTGAAATGCCTACTGGCTATTTTGAAGTCTCGTTTGATTAACAACCTAGCACGATAACTATGTCTCGTTTGTTTGTCAATCCCTATTACAAAAGTACTTGTTGATCTTAGCTTACCAATGAGCACCTGCTTAAGATTAGATAGATTCATTTTACTTAACTCTTATCTAGTACTTCATAAGCCTGCAGTAGTTACCAATCAAGTAGCAAAATTAACAAATAGGGCGTCTATCTAGTTAATATCGGTACAAGTCAAAATTAGACCCCAAATTACAACTGGGGTCATTTATAGTACAATAACAAGCATCATAAGAAATGAAATAGTCTTCAAGCAACATATTGTTCACGAAATGGCCATAGTCAAGCAAGGCACGTAGGGCAAGCAATCATTCCAAGGAATCATCGTTAGACACGTTGTCCTCGAGTACCTATTCCTGATCTTCCTCATCTGAGATGGTAAAAGAGGGTGAGTCCTTATGAACTCAGCGAGGGGGAACGAGAAATAAGTTTTCAAACTCATTTTCTGGTTCAACTTATGAAAACCCTTTGCAAGCATGACATTATATCACAAGTAATTACATAATGTAATGTAAAAGTAAAAGAACACAATTACCCGTCTTTCCTCCCTGAGGTCCTCTAGGAACCAAGCGAGAGTACTTATACACATAGTGAAAAGGATACGGTGAGCTTTTGCTCTCAGTTCACTTCCAGTATCAGTTGTTGCGGCCAACTTCAAATCATCCCCTTATCACGCCAAATGGGTGTACTCCAAATGTACCCCGAAATCCTACGACCTAACTCTCCGAGGAAGTCTAACCCCTAAGCGAGAGAGGGAATTGGACAATGGTAGTCACGGTTGCACCGGCAAGCCCGATGCCGCCCGGTGTGCGTGAATGCTACCACGCCAGAATGAAAGGTTGCAACCTTGTATGCAATGCACATTTATGACATTTAATATATCACATTTGGAGGTCAACAAAGTAGGTTGCCTCCAAGCAGTCATAAGATTGCACATTGACAAGTAAACAAGCGAGGCACGATATGACATGCAATTTCACTTTGAAAAGCACATGGAGTTATATGAATATTAAACGGGCAGCCATGTAATGCATGTAAATCAAGTCATATAGCTCATTTCGATGTTCACCTAATCAAATAATAAGATTATTCATCATGCAACGACATCTACGTGGGATCGGGTGCAAGAAAGGCCTGCTTATCAACATGTAATCATCGAAATCATATTTAGGGCTACAAGGGCAACTACGGGCAGCCTACTAATCACATAATTAAACACGATATCCATAGGATCAATACTTAGCAAGTTTACCTAGTTACTAGGGTTTCAATTCGTGCTTACCCGTGCGATTAAGCCCCAAGTCATCTCGTAATTAAACTCAAGCCATGCATTGATTAATTCAAACACCCTCAAGCATTCAAAACAGTCCACACAATATCCAAATGCCACAATCCCAAGCATGTAATACAACAAGAGAAGCTACAATAATTTTTCTAAGCATATCACTAGATGATAACCTCACTGCCATGGACTATTTTCTCACAACCATTGAGACAAGCAACAAACTCCAATTCTAGTGAACAAGATGTCAAATTAAAGTTTAAGGAGTGAACTAAATTCAGAAACAAACCTCGCATCATTTGGAGTTTGGGTTCAAGAGTTATAGCCAAAACAGTGAGACTACACAAAACTTTCCAGATTTGCACATATTTCAATACTTGTCGTTTTTTAGGGCCCTAGGGTCAGATTTAGCCTTAGTATATTTTGACACAAATGTCCAGAACTGAAAAATCTAGCAGCACACCAAATTTCATGCATTTTTTATATTATTTACTAAGTCAAAACTGGTTTGTTCTACAAGAACAGTGAATCTGCCAAAACCTGCTTCATTTTCCCAGATTTTCGAGATTTGGACACATTTTAAAATTTGGCCATTTTGAGGACCTTAGAGTCAAAATTAACTTTGTCCTATTTCTGCGAAAAATGGTCAAAACTGGAAAAACTAGTCATCTACCAATTTTCAAGCATTTTTAACCTCATTTACCTGGTCAAAATCACCCCGCACCAACAAGACAGAAGGCTGTCCCATACGCAATTTCATTTATCATCACATTCTAGCCAAATATCTTGTCATGCATGTTTATAAAAGCTCATGAACAGTTTATATCACAAGTACAGAGGTAAAAATAGACATTCAAAGGCATGCATGTGGTTTTTAAAAGCTTTTCAAGAAGTTTTAGCCCTCACCTTAGCAAGACAACAAAGAAGATGCACAAACTCTTGAGGATTCACAAGATTGACTCTTTTCCTTGCTTAGCCGAGAGACCACTTGATTTTCTCTAATTTCCTAGCTTAGTAACCAAGTTCTTAGTAGGTGCATGTGGTTAGAACAAGAAGAAAACGAAATGGAAGCTAACAAACTCACCTAAGCCGAAATGAAAGTGTTATGAGCTTGCATGTGAGTTTCTTTGCTCCTAGCTTTGCTTGGTCGAGTTCCTTGGTAGCTTGGAGGTCTTGAAGAGCCTTAGGATGAAGAACTTAGCTATGGATAGTATATTTTCAGCTAGGGCCGAGAGAGAGAGAGAGAAGAAATGAGAGAGTGAGAGAAGAAATGAGAGAAAGAGAAAAAGAATGAAAGAAAAATGAAAGCTTGAAGAATGTGATGTTGTGTCGGCCTAGGGCCTTGTAAAATTCAGATTTGTGTCTTCAAGAAGCATAATTTTGAATCACCTAGCATGACAAGAGGATGGGTCGAGAATATGGAGCCTTGGGTAGAGTTTTGAGCCAAATTTTTTATGCATTGTGTCATAGGATGTCTAGGAATAGAATTTGAAATTGGAATGCATGCACAAGTGCAAGAGTTGGTCGGCCAAGGCTTGTGCAAAATCTAAATTTTTGTCTTGGTTGAGCAATATTTAATTGTGTGTTTGGGATGTGCAAAGAATAAAGAATAAAGAATAAAGAATGTCTAGCTTTTTGTGAGATTTTGTCTTCTAGTGGGTTGAATTAGCAATTTAATATTAGTTAGTGGAGTTTGTAGGATTAATTAATGATCTAGTGCTTCATGTAAGATGCTTTCTTGATTAGCATGAAGGCACGCTTTCCTAGGTTTAGGGCACGCACTATGAGGTAGGGCACGAACTACGAGATGAAAGCACATTTTCTAAGTAAATACACGCAACCCTAAATGAATGCACGTAATTCAATGCAAGGCATGCAAAATGAAACACGATTCTTAAACCTAGGTCAAGGTACACAAATTTAGGTCAGGGCACACAAAACAAGGTAACGCACGTCAGTCGGGGATTAGGGCACACCATTCTAGGTCAAGGCACGAGTGACGAAGCATGCACAAAAACCAAGACAGGGCACGTAACCTAAGGCCAGTCATATAATTCTTGGTCTATGGCACGCAAATCGAGGTAATACACGTTATTCGGGGTTGGGCCTCACATAACTCCTTGTGAATCAAAAGTTATGGGCACTGGAGCAACGGATACCTGGTCACAAGCCCCAAGCGCTCAGTTTGTGGGCCTAACCTCCACGTGAAGGGAAGTTGTCTTGCACAAAGTGTCGTGGGATTCGGTAATAGAAATGTGATGGATAGGTTGTCATCCATTTCGCGGCTCACGACATATGATACAGGGCGAAAAAAAGCGCAAAAGAAGAAAAATGTCTTAAAATCGTTGAAAAGTTCAATTTTGAGCTTTGAAAACAAGGGCAACTGAGCAGAAAAGTTGTGCACATCGTAGAGCTCGCGAAGAGCTTTCCAACGGTATGTTGTGCGCCGCGTAACTCCTTCCAAATCAAAAGTTATGGGCACCGGAGCGACGGATACCTGGTCACAAGCCCCACGCCCTCGGTTTGCGGGCCCAGCCTTTACGTGAAGCAAAGTTGTCTTGCCCAAGGTGCCGTGGGATTCAGTAATAGAAATGTGATGGATTAGGTTGTCGTCCTTTTCGCGGCTCACGACATACGATCCGAGATGAAAAAATAGCGCAAAAGAAGAAAAGTTTCCCGAAACTGATGTAAACGTTCGATTTTGGACTCCGAAAACAGGCCCAGCTGTGCAGGCTTGATGCCCACGTCGTAGAGCTCTTGGAGAGCATTCCAACGGTATGCTTTTCGAAGTGTAACTCCTTACGGATCAAAAGTTATGAGCACCGGAGCAACAGATATCTAGTCACAAGCCCCACGCCCTTGGTTTACGGGCCCAGCCTCTACGTGAAGTGAAGTTGCCTTGCCCAAGGTGCCATGGGATTCAGTAATAGAAATGTGACGGATTAGGTTGTCGTCCTTATCGCGGCTCACGACGTACGATCCGGGATTAAAAAACTGTGCAAAAGAAGAAAAGTGTCCCGAAACTAATAAAAATGTTCAATTTTGGGCTCCGAAAATAGGCGCGGCTGAGCAAGCTTCCTGCCCCCGTCGTAGAGCTCTCGGAGAGCTTTCCAACGGTATGCTGTGCGCCACGTAACGCCATACGGATCAAAAGTTATGGGCATCGGAGCGACGTATACCTAGTCATAAACCCCACACCCTCGGTTTGCGGGCCTAGCCTCTACGTGAAGTGAAGTTGTCTTGCCCAAGGTTCCATAGGATTCGGTAATAGAAATGTGATGGATTATGTTGTCTTCCTTTTTGCGGCTTATGACAAACGATCCGAGACAATAAAACAGCGCAAGAGAAGAAAAGTATCTCGAAATTGATGAAAACGTTCGATTTCAGGCTCTGAAAACTGGCGCAGGCGAGCAGGATCGCTGCCCTCGTCGTATAGCTCACAGAGAGCTTTCCAACGGTATGTTGTGCGCCGCATAACTCCTTACGGATCAAAAGTTTTGGGCACTGGAGCGACGGATACCTAGTCACAAGCCCCACGCTCTCGGATTGCGGGCCCAGTCTCTACGCGAAGTGAAGTTGTCTTGCCCAAAGTGTCGTGGAATTCAGTAATAAAAATGTGATGGATTATGTTGTTGTCGTTTTCACGGTTCAGGACGTACGATCCGGGATGGAAAAACAGCACAAAAGAACAAAAGTGCCTCGCAACAGACGAAAATGTTCAATTTTGGACTACGAAAGTAGGCAAAGTCAAGCAGGCTTGCTGCCCATGTCGTAGAGCTCTCGGAGAGCTTTCCAATGGTATGTTGTACGCCGTGTAACTCTTTACAGATCAAAAGTTATGGGCACCGGAGCCACTGATACCTGGTCACAAGCTCAACGCCCTCGGTTTGTGGGCCCATCCTCTACGTGAAGTGAAGTTCTCATGCACAAGGTGCCGTGGGATGTGGTAATAGAAATGTGATGGATTAGGTTGTCGTCGATTTTGCAGCTCACGACGTACGATCCAGGACGAAAAAATAACGCAAAAGAAGAAAAATGTCCTAAAACTAGTGAAAATGTTCAATTTTGGAGTCTGAAAACAGGCGTAGCCGAGCAGGTTTGCTGCCCGCGTCGTAGAGCTCTCGAAGAGCTTTCCATCGGTATGTTGTGAGTCGCGTAACTCCTTACGAATCAAAAGTTATGGGCACCGGAGCGACGGATACTTGGTCATAAGCCCCACGCCAGCGGTTTGCAGGCCCAACCTCTACGTGAAGTGAAGTTGTCTTGCAGAAGGTGTTGTGGGATTCTGTAATAAAAATGTGATGGATTAGGTTGTCATCCTTATCGCGGCTCACGACGTACGATTCGGGATGGAAAAATAGCACAAAAGAGGAAAAGTGTACCGAAACTGTTGAAAATGTTCAATTTTGGGATCTGAAAATAGGCGCAACTGACAAGGCTTGTTGTCTTCGTCGTAGAGCTCTTAGAGAGCTTTCCAACGGTATGTTGTGCGCCGCGTAACACCTTACGGATGAAAAGTTATGGGAACCGGAACGACGGATACCTGGTCACAAGCCCTACGCCCTCGGTTTACGGGCCTAGCCTCTACGTGAAGAGACGTTGTCTTGCCCAAGGTGCCTTGGGATTCGGTAATAGAAACGTGATGGATTAGGTTGTCGTCCTTTTCGCGGCCCATGACGTAGAATACGGGACGAAAAAATAGTGCAAAACAAGAAAGGTGTCCCAAAATTGATGAAAACGTTCGATTTTGGACTCCAAAAATAGGTACCGCGAAGCAGGCTTGATGCCTACGTCGTAGAGCTCTCGGAGAGCTTTCCAACAGTATGCTGTGCGCCGCGTAACGCCTTACGGATCAAAAGTTATAGGCACCGGAGCGACGGATATCTAGTCACAAACCCTACGCCTTTGGTTTGCGGGCCCAGCCTCTACGTGAAGTGAAGTTGTCTTGCCCAAGGTGTCGTAGGATTCAGTAATAGAAATGTGATGGATTAGGTTGACATCCTTAACGCGGCTCACGACATACGATCCAGGACAGAAAAACAGTGCAAAAGTATAAAATGTCCCAAAATAGATGAAAATGTTCGATTTTGGTCTCCGAAAACAGACACAGCCTAGCAAACTTTTTGCCCCCGTCGTAGAGCTCTCGAAGAGCTTTTCAACGGTATGTTGTGCGTCGAGTAACTCCTTACGAATCAAAAGTTATGGGCACCGGAGCGACGGATACCTTGTCACAAACCCCACACCCTCGGTTTGCAGGCCCAGCTTCTACGTGAAGTGAAGTTGTCTTGCCCAAGGTGCCATGGGATTCTGTAATAGATATGTGATGGATTAGGTTGTCGTCCTTTTTGCGGCTCACGACATACGATCCGAGATGGAGAAACAGCGCAAAAGGAGAAAAGTACCCCGAAATTGATGAAAACGTTCGATTTTGGGCTTGGAAAATAGGCGCAAGCGAGCAGGATCGCTGCCCCCATTGTAGAGCTCTCAGAGAGCTTTCCAATCGTATGTTGTGCGCCGCGTAACTCCTTACAAATCAAAAGTTATGGGCACCGGAGCGACGGATACCTGGTCACATGTGAGGCTCGACCTCAATTTGCGTGCGATATCCCGTTTCGTGTGCCCTAATCTAGATTTGAGTGCCTTGACCTAGGTTTAAGAATTGTGTTCGTTTTGTGTGCCATGCATTGAATTACGTGCATTTATTTAGGGTTGCGTGCATTTACTTGGAAAACGTGTGTTCATCTCGTAGTTCGTGCCCTACCTCGTGGTGCATGCCCTAGACCTAGGAAAGCGTGCCCTCACGCTAGTCAAGAAAGCATCTTACACGAAGCACTAGGTCATTAATTAATCCTACAAATTCCACTAACTATTATTAAATTACTAATTCAACCCACTATAAGATAAAATCTCACAAAAAGCTAGACATTCCTTATTCTTTACTCCTTATTCTTTTTGCACTTTCAACACACAATTAAATAATGTTCAAAGATGACAAAAAATCAGATTTTTGATGCCTTGGCCGACCACCACATAGGCTTTTATGCTTGCTTGCTCAATTCAAAATTAATTCTAGATAACTTATGACAAGTTATGACACAAGTGCATAAAAAAATAAGATCAAAAACCTCCTAAAAGCTTCCAAATCTCGACAAGGCTCATTGCCCATGCTAGGCGATTCAAAATTCAAGCTTCTTGAAGACACAAATCTGATTTTTGCTATGCCCAAGGCCGAACATGCTTCATCTTTTGCAAAGCCATCATTTTTCTTTCATTTATCCCATTTCTCCTTACATTTTTCTCTCTCTCTCTCTCTCTCGGCCTTGGCTGAGTTTCATCTCACCATTGCTCATCTTCATCATTCCATGGTGCACCAAGACAAGCAACAAGCAAAGAGACTCGACCAAGCTAGCTAAGTTGCAAGAATCACACATGCATGCTCATTGAGTCACCATTTCGGCCTTGGTGAGTTTGCTAGCTTCCATTTCTTTTCTTCTTGTTCTAACCACATGCATCTACTAAGAACTTGGTCACTAAGCTAGGAAAAATAGAGAAAATCGAGTTGGAGTCTCGGCTAAACAAGGAAGAAGAAGAAATTTGTGCTTCATCAAGTTTTGTGCATCTTCTTGTTGATTTGTTAAGGTGAGGGCTAAAACTTCTTGAAAATCTTTCAAAACTCCACATGCATGCTCTTAAATGTATGTCTTTGCTTCTGTACTTGAGTTATATGTGTGTTCATAAGCTTTTACAACCATGCATGGCAAGATTTTGGCTTGAAGGTGATGATAGATGAAATCGGGTTTGGTGACAGCTCTCTGTCTTGTTGTTGCGAGGTGAGTTTGGCTAGGAAAATGATGTTGAAAATGCATGAAAATTGGTAGGTAACTATTTTTGCTAGTTTTGAACATTTTTTCACAGAAATAGGCCAAAGCTAATTTTTACTCTAAGGTCCTCAAAATGGCAAATCATTAAAATGTGTCCAAATCTGGAAGTCTGGGAAAAATGAAGCAGGTTTTGGCAGATGCACTGACCTTTTAGAACGAACTAGTTTTCACTTAGTAAATGATGTCCAAAATGTATGAAATTTGGTGTGCTGCTATATTTTTCAGTTATGGACATTTTTGGCAGAAATCGACTAAGGCTAAATCTGACCCTAAGGACCTCCAAAATGACAAGTATTGAAATGTGTGCAAATCTGGACAGTTTTGTGCAATCCCACTGTTTTGGCTATAACTATTGGACCCGAACTCCAAATGATACAAGGTTTGTTTCTGATTTTAGTCCACTTATTAAGCTTTAATTTGACATCTTATTCACTGGAATTGGAGATTTTTTTTCTTGTCTTAATGATTGTGAGACAACAGTTTATTGCAGTGAGGGTTTCACTTAGTTATATGCTTGGAAAAATTGTTATAACTTCTCTTGTGGTATTAATTTCTTGGGATTGTGGCATTGGGATGTTGTGTGGACTGTTTTGAGTACTTGGGGATGTTTGAATTAATTGATGCATGGCTTGAGATTGATTTTGAGTTGACTTGGGGCTTAATTGCACGGGTAAGCACGAAATGGAAACCCTAGTGACTAGGTAAACATGCTAAGTGTTGATCCTTTCGATTTTGGGTGTAATTATATGTTTAGTAGGCTGCCTGTAGTTGCTCTTATAGCCCCAATGTGATTTTGATTGTTGCATGTTGACAAATAGGCCTTTCTTGCATCCGAGCCCACGTAGATGTTGTTGCATGTTGAATAATCTTATAATCTTATCATTTGATTACGTGGACTTTGAATTGAGTTATATGACTTGATTTACGTGCGTTACATGGCTGCCCGTTTAATGTTCATATAACTCCATATGCCTTTCAAGCGAAATTACTTGTCTTATCGTGCCTCGCTTGTTTACTTGTCAATGTGCAATCTTATGACTGTCCGGAGGAAGCCTACTTTGTTTTCCTCCTAATGTGATATATTAAATGTCATAAATGTGCATTGCATATAAGGTTGCAACCTTTCATTCTGGCATGGTAGCGTTCATGCACACCGGGCGGCATCGGGCTTGCCGGTGCAACCGTGACTACCATTGTCCAATTCCCTCTCTCGCTTGGGGGCTAGACTTCCTTGGAGAGTTGGGTCGTAGGATTTCGGGGTACATCCGGAGTACACCCACTTGGCATGATAAGGGGATGATTTGAAGTCGGCCGCAACAACTGACACTGGAAATGAACTGAGAACAAAAGCTCACCGTATCCTTTTACTATGTGTGAGACCCCGTACCGAGCTAATATAGAGCCCATATGCATTTCATAGCATTTCATATAACTTTACATCATTTAATATGCATTAATATCAACTAATGTGCATTTTCATCATTTAACGTGCATTCGTCTCGTTTACGTGCACATGTCTCGTTTAACGTGTATTTAAATTTAATTCCGTGTCTTTGAGTGATTTAGGTAACGTAGATAACAATTAAATTATATTGTATACACTAGCTAACTAAATAATTAAATTAGAACTAAAATGGCAAACTAGAAGATAAGCATTTAGTTGGAGGGCACTCTAGTCTTTTGGGCTTTTAGATATTATCCACCAACACACATTACACCACACACACACACCAAAATTCTGCAGCACACACACACACACACCAGAAAACACACATACTCACACGATACATACACTACACACACCACACTCAGAAATTCGACCAAGGAGAAAAGAAAGAGAGGAAAGAAAGGAAGAAGAAGAAGAAGAGAGAAGGAAGCTTGGGCTATTTCCACCATTCTTTTGTGTTTGCTAGCAAGTTCTAACACATCGTTTGCTTATTTGCTCAACATCTAAGGTGAGGGAGTTTTTCATAAATGGTTTTTAAAGGATGCATTCAAGTTTATTAATGTTCGTTGGTGTTTATATTGCTTTGGCTTGCATACCTAAGCTTGGATGATGAAAAGTTTGTGTATATGTGTTGTAGATCTAAGAATTGAAAATTTATGTTGGGTGTTGTGGTTTGTTGAGGAGCAGTGATTTGGGTGGAGTTTGAGCTCTTGAATGATGCTTAGAAGTCTCATTGAACATGTTTGATTGATGGTAGGAGGTGGTATGGATTGTTAGGTTGATTTTGGAGAAAATTGGGTCTTTCCCGTCCAGCTATCTGGGCGTTACAGCCCCTATCCGGTCGCCCAGATAGAGGTATCAATGCTCGGCAGAAAGCTTCAATCCGGGCATTACTTGTTTTTTCCGGGCGCCCGGATAAAGGCATCAGCGCCCGGATGTTTGACAGCTCTGCGCAGTGATGTTCCGGAGGCCATATCTCATTCGTTTCAACTCCGAATTGCATTCCGTTTGATTCTAAAGTTATCTACTTTAGATAAGCTTCGATTCTATATCAAAATATGGTTATTTTCAGTTTGGAAATGTAGGAAAATTTACCTCCAAAATAGGCTAATGTAGGAGCATTGGATTTGCTTGGTGAATCTAGTATATGCTATTGGTAGGTTGTTGTTAAGTATTAGTTTGCAAATTCTTGCAAATTCTTGATATTATGTATTGGTACTAAGAAAGCTTATGTGCCCATACGAGTATATGATAAATGTTTGACACGTTTACATAATGCAAAATATAAAATGTACTTGAATATGTTATATGATTGACTAAACTTTCTTGCTTATGTAATGTATATGTATATGAATCGTAAATGCGCGTGTCGGTTGCAACCATTAATGAATGTGGTAGCAACGAAACCTCCGGGCAGCAACGGGATTGCCGGTATATCTCGCCTACCGAGGTAGTAACGAGACCTCCAGTCAGAGGTAGGGCTTGCTGGTATATCTCGTCTACCAAAATGTTTATCCCTTCTCTTTCAAGACTCATTGATCCTTCTACGGGTCGGGACCCAATGATATCTTGGAAGAGCTAGGTGATTTAATTGTTTCGAATGCTCTTACCAAGACCCATTGATCCTCCTACGGGTCGGGATCCAATGATATCTTGGGAGAGATTGATTATTTTAACTGCTATTGAATCTTGATTGTTTGTATTCTCGTTTGTTAACTCTTGTGTGCATGACATGTTTTATCAAACTGATTACGAAAAGATAAAACCTTTACAATAACCTTACCTTGTTCACCTCCTCACTGAGCTATATGCGAGGATCTAGCTCACCCTCTTTTGCACCATTACAGATTGTCCGGAGCTGGAGCTTAACTTGAGAATAGTTGTTCATTTTGGTCAACCTTTTGTTGTAATAGAATGAGCTAGGGATGTGATTTATTTGATGTAATGTATTAATCTCATGGACACTTAACTATGTAACTAATTCGACACATTACTCTTTTGAGGCCTAGTTGTAGTAGTTGGACCTGTGTGAATTAACATAGTGAATCCAGGTCTTGTAATTTGAACTTGGTGGTTGTATTATTATTTATTAGTGATGAAGTTTGTATAATGGATGTTAGGTAATATATGGCTTGATGTTTTATTTTATGGTTAATAGTGCTCGGGCAATTGTATTGTGCCTTAACAGACTTAGACAGGGTGATCTTCTTAAGCACGTGACATCACGATCCCAAGACGCTTGAGGATTTGTAAGCTTAAATTTTAATTCCCTATCATTATTGTGGTATCAGAGACCGTTTCAATAATGAAGAAAATGGGGTCGTGACAAAGTGGTATCAGAGCTTAGTTGGCAAACTAGGCGTAGTCCGGGTTTAAAACCCCTGGTCAGTGGGTAGTAGTCCATAAGTGATATGTGTTTTTGATGATTATGCTTGTTCAATGTGTTTATGTGCTATGTGAAAACTTGTTCAATGTGCTCTGTTACTTATTTTGGTTAATGTAAAGGGTTACAAGGATGACCTTGATGTGATGTAGGTTGTAAACCCCGATCTTAGAGTACCTATAATGACTAATAATGGTTGATATACATTTGGAGTTATTCTATACTTAGGGGTTACTTATGGATCTATCTATGGATTATAAGAGTTGGATTAGACTAAGTTATTTTAAACATAGTAGACCCTTGAGAGATTAATAGAATGTCGGTAAGATTAATCTTAACCCTTAGAGTTAACATCACTTGTGAATAAGTTGATGACTTTATGGTTATAAAGAACTATGATTGGAGTTTTAATTCCTTAATGGTTGTATGTAGATGATTGTGAAGGTGATCAAAGGCTCTGATGGACGTAAGACCATGGAGAGTTGGGACTAAGCTTTTCATAGGGTTTGAGTGTGAGCTTAATGTTGGATATTGGGTAGACCATGTAAGTTGATTTCTTTCGGACTAAGTTGAGGTAATGGTTGGAGCAATATTAGAGATGGATTATACATGTACATAGATATATTTAAGTAGTCCGACTTAGTAGGAGTATATGGTGATATTGGGACCACCTAAAGGAACAAATAAAGTGGCATTCTCATATGACATAGGAAGTAGGTAATTTGATATGCCGAGTTACTTATTTTGGTTAATCGAAAAGATTACGAGAATGACCTTGACATTGTGTGGATCGTAAGTCCTGACCTTGGAGTATTTATAATAACTAATAATGGTTGAGATATATTTGGAGATGTTCTATCTTTAAAGGTCACTTATGGATTTATCTATGGATTATAAGGTTTAGATTGGATTAAGTTACGTTAAACCATGTGGATCCTTGGGAGATTAATAAAATGTTGGTAAGATTAATCTTGACCCTTATAGTTAACATCAGTTGTGCACAGGTTGGTGACTTATGGTTATATAGGGATATGATTGAGAGTTTAATTCCGTAATAATTATGTGTAGCAGATAGTGAGAATGATTTAGGGCTCTGATGGATTTAAGTTCATGGAGAGTTGGAGCTTTGATGAGGTAAATGATGAATTTCCCTCTTGCTATGTATTTCTCATGTAATTCTTGCTTCGCCTCAAGGTATAACCCTGTTAAGTTAGTGTTAAGATTTCGACCTTGTATCTAGGCATTGAAATTGCAAATGGTAGTCTAATGTTACCCAATATATAAAAGTTGAAGTATTATTATGTGTTTAGTGTTTATATGTGTGTAATTTTAAGGATGATCATGCTTAAGGGTGAGTTATAAATCTTGATGACTACCAACCTACTTGAGGCATTAGTTTATATAATACTAAGTAAGAACGTATGTGTCTAAAGAGTTGGAATATTGGTAAAGGAAGAGGTTATATAGTGTGTTTAGGCTAAAATATGTATTATACATGAAATGGGTTGTGCTAGTTATAAAATGATTAAGTCTTGAACCATTAGCATGCTTAGTGTTGCAAGTGTTGCAAGTGTATCTAGGAAGTACAAGTTAAGTACAATGGGGTGATAAGTGGACATGAGGACTACATATATCCTTGGCCAGGATTCTCGTATACGGTTATTAAGGTGTTACTAGTGTTAGGACACGTGAAATTAGACTTGAATGAAACCCCAAACATTAGGTGCTAGCCTTGGGTATTGTAACCTATAATTGTGCTATAATGGCTTATTGACTACGATATATGTGTAATTGAAGATGCAATTTGGTGAGTTGTAGTGTTATAATGTGCTAAAAGTTGAGAATCCTAGTTAGATGAGGTATCTTACTGATTTTATATGTAAGTTGGGACGCGTAAAAAGATAAGGATAAAGGTTCAAAGCCATTTGGTGTTAAAGGATATCTTGATGAACTCTATGTGTTAATTGATGGTTCAGGAGACTCTCTGCTTGGTGTTAAGTGTTATAATTGATGGCTTGACTTTATGGTAATAGGTTTCGAGAGCTTGGACATCTATTTTGAAACTATTTGGTAAGTGTGGAAATTACTTCAGCTTTATGGTATTAGAAGTATTCTTGTAGGTTAAGGATAGAGTTATTATTACAATGATCGGAGAACTCCTTTAGTAAGTAAAATCATGTGCCATATGTTGAGGATTTTATTGGATGATTGAGCTCTAACAGCCTTAGAATAAAGAAGGAATTGCGAGGGCGCAATTCTTTTAAGGAGGGGAGGATGTGAGACCCCGTACCGAGCTAATATAGAGCCCATATGCATTTCATAGCATTTCATATAACTTTACATCATTTAATATGCATTAATATCAATTAATGTGCATTTTCATCATTTAACGTGCATTCGTCTCGTTTACGTGCACATGTCTCGTTTAACGTGTATTTAAATTTAATTCTGTGTCTTTGAGTGATTTAGGTAACGTAGATAACAATTAAATTATATTGTATACACTAGCTAACTAAATAATTAAATTAGAACTAAAATGGCAAACTAGAAGATAAGCATTTAGTTGGAGGGCACTCTAGTCTTTTGGGCTTTTAGATATTATCCACCAACACACATTACACCACACACACACACCAAAATTCTGCAGCACACATACACACTCACACGATACATACACTACACACACCACACTCAGAAATTCGACCAAGGAGAAAAGAAAGAGAGGAAAGAAAGGAAGAAGAAGAAGAAGAGAGAAGGAAGCTTGGGCTATTTCCACCATTCTTTTGTGTTTGCTAGCAAGTTCTAACACATCTTTTGCTTCTTTGCTCAACATCTAAGGTGAGGGAGTTTTTCATAAATGGTTTTTAAAGGATGCATTCAAGTTTATTAATGTTCATTAGTGTTCATATTGCTTTGGCTTGCATACCTAAGCTTGGATGATGAAAAGTTTGTGTATATGTGTTGTAGATCTAAGAATTGAAAATGTATGTTGGGTGTTGTGGTTTGTTGAGGAGAGGTGATTTGGGTGGAGTTTGAGCTCTTGAATGATGCTTAGAAGTCTCATTGAACATGTTTGATTGATGGTAGGAGGTGGTATGGATTGTTAGGTTGATTTTGGAGAAAATTGGGTCTTTCCCGTCTAGCTATCCGGGCGTTACAGCCCCTATCCGGTCGCCCGGATAGAGGTCTCAACACCCGGCAGAAAGCTTCGATCTGGGCGTTACTTGCTTTTTTCGGGCGCCCGGATAAAGGCTTCAGTGCCCGGATTAGGGCCTCAACGCCCGGATGTTTGACAACTCTGCGCAGTGATTTTCCGGAGGCCATATCTCATTCGTTTCAACTCCGAATTGCATTCCGTTTGACTCTAAAGTTATCTACTTTCGATAAGCTTCGATTCTATATCAAAATCTGGTTATTTTCAGTTTGGGAATGTAGGAAAATTTACCTCCTAAGATATGCTAATGTAGGAGCATTGGATTTGCTTGGTGAATCTAGTATATGCTATTGGTAGGTTGTTGTTAAGTATTAGTTTGCAAATTCTTGATAATTCTTGATATTATATATTGGTACTAAGAAAGCTTACGTTCCCATACGAGTATATGATAAATGTTTGACACGTTTACATAATGCGAAATATAGAATGTACTTGAATATGTTATATAATTGACTAAACTTTCTTGCTTATGCAAATGTATATGTATATGAATCGTAAATGCGCGTGTCGGTTGCAACCATTAATGAATGCGGTAGCAATGAGACCTCTGGGCAGCAACGGGCTTACCGGTATATCTCGCCTGCCGAGGTAGTAACGAGACCTCCAGTCAGAGGTAGGGCTTGCTGGTATATCTTGTCTACCAAAATGTTTATCCCTTCTCTTTCAAGACTCATTGATCCTCCTACGGGTCAGGACCCAATGATATCTTGGAAGAGCTAGGTGATTTAATTGTTTCGAATACTCTTACCAAGACCCATTGATCCTCCTACGGGTCGGGACCCAATGATATCTTGGGAGAGATTGATTATTTTAACTGCTATTGAATCTTGATTGTATATGTTGTATTCTCGTTTGTTAACTCTTGTGTGCATGACATGTTTTATCAAACTGATTACGAAAAGATAAAAACTTTACGAAAATCTTACCTTGTTCACCTCCTCACTGAGCTATATGCGAGGATCTAGCTCACCCTCTTTTCCACCATTACAGGTTGTCCGGAGCTGGGGCTTAACTTGAGAATAGTTGTTCATTTTGGTCAACCTTTTGTTGTAATAGAATGAGCTAGGCATGTGATTTATTTGATGTAATATATTAATCTCGTGGACACTTAACTATGTAACTAATTCGACACATTACTCTTTTGAGGCCTAGTTGTAGTAGTTGGACCTGTGTGAACATAGTGAATCCAGGTCTTGTAATTTGAACTTGGTGGTTGTATTATTATTTATTAGTGATGAAGTTTGTATAATGGGTGTTAGGTAATATATGGTTTGATGTTTTATTTTATGGTTAATAGTGCTCGGGCAATTGTATTGTGCCTTAACAGACTTAGGTGGAGTGATCTTCTTAAGCCCGTGGCATCACGATCCCAAGACGCTTGAGGATTTGTAAGCTTAAATTTTAATTCCCTATCATTATTGTGGTATCAGAGACCGTTTCAATAATTAAGAAAATGGGGTCGTGACACTATGTGTATAAGTACTCTCGCTTGGTTCCTAGAGGACCTCGGGGAAGAAAGACTGGTAATTGTATTCCTTTACTTTATATTATTGTTATGTACTTAATTGGGTTATATTCATGCTTGCAAAAAGGATTTTCATAAGTTGAATCGGAAAATGAGTTTCAAAACCTATTTCTCGTTCCCCCTCGCTGAGTTCATAAGGACTCACCCTCTTTTATCATCTCAGGTGAAGAAGATCAAGAACAGGTACCCGAGGATAGCGTGCCTAATGATGATTCCTTGGAGTGATTGTCTGTCATATGTGCTTTGCGTGATTATGGCTATTTGTGAACACTATGCTACTTGAAGACTATTTCTTTTATGCTGCTTGTTGTTTGTAATGTAAAAGACCCTCGTTGTAATTTGGGGTCTAATTTTGGTTTGTACTGATATTGCCTAGACAGACACTAGACACTACTATGATCGCTTTGCTATTATTACTTCTAGTATCTATTATAGGATTATGACGTATCAGGTAAGGACTAAGTAAATGAACCTATCCAATCTTAAGCAGGTACTCGCTATTAAGCTAAGATCAACAGGTACTTTTGTAACAAGGATAAACTAACAAATGAGACATAGTATCATACTAGGTTATTAATCAACGAGACATCGAGATAACCAGTAGGCATTTCAATTAATGGTAAATAGTAATCCTAGTTGGAAATGAAATTGAGATTGGAAAATTTGAGGCGTTTAGAGAATTAGGTCAAACCAAGAGCCCAATTACAGCCGTTATGCTGCCGGTTTTCTGGAAAATTTTGGAGTTTAGGCTAAAACATTAAGTGTTAAATTTTCATGAACGATTAAGTGCGAGACGTGACTTGAATGTTTAGATCACACCCTAGTCTAACCTTATAGGCCGGGTTGGGGCGTGACACATTATAAGAAAAATAATGGTATCATAGCTTAGATTGCTTAAGCCGGGTTTAACTCTCGGACCATGGGTAGAGCCCTAAGATAATTAGGATGGCTTGTCTATATATTATTGTGTGATAATGTTAAATGTGCCTTCTATGTTTTATGTGATTAAGTGATTAACATGTCTTAAGTGTTTCTAGAATTATGTTGCATTAAATTCCTGTTTATCGTATTCCAATAAATTGTGCATTGTAACCTGTGCCTATAGATGGCTGGCCCTAGTACCCGCACTACTAATAGGAGCGGTGAACCCCAAGAGACCGGAGATGCTTATCAAACTAATCCCGGCATAGCTATGTTTAACATGATGGAAAACGCCATAGATTGTGTATCACGAGTGATGGAGCGCCAAGATGCACGTGAGGCCAACAACAACAACAGGAATGATGATAACCATGGGAGACATAGCAGAATGAGGGAGTTTCTTGACTTTCGCCCATCCAAATTCCACGGAGAAGCTGATGATGAGAAAGCAGAGGCTTGGCTGTCCAAGATTGAGAGGATTTTCAGGCCACTTGATTATACTGATGAAGAAAAGGTGGAGTTTGCAGTGTTTCTGTTGCACGGGGATGTTGAACATTGGTGGTATACTGTGGAGGCACTATGGGAAACTGATCAGACACCTCGCTTGTGGGGTAATTTCATTAAGGCATTCAAGGAGAAATATGTACCTACAGTTTTCAAGCAGAGGCGGATCGAGGAGTTCATGCACTTGACCCAGGGTAACATGACGGTGGCCCAGTACGAGGCTCGTTTTGACCGACTGTCCCGTTATGCTCAATATATGGTCAGTACTTCGGAGGTGAAGATGTGGAAATTTACGACTGGATTGAGGCCAGAGATTCAGGACCAGTTGGCTTCTCATGACTTCGATACCTATTCTGCTCTTTTTGCTGCTGCTTCCCGAGTGGAGAAGAGGAAACTTGATAGAGCCAGTTCGAGTCAGCCGAACAAGAAACCATACCAGCCTCCAGGTCAGCAGAGGAAATTCCAGAGTCAAAGTCGTAATCAAGGCTAGAGCCAAAACATACCAGTGAATAATCGTGGCCCGACGAAAGCGCCATCAGCCTCTTCCACCTGCGGATCCACAGGAAGTTCACCTGCTACTCAATCTGTCAACTGTTCTTATTGTGACAAGAAGGGGCATACTAAGGCCCAGTGTTGGAAGAAGTCAGGACGATATGTGAGATGTGGCAGTGATCAGCATCAGATCAGGGATTGCCCTAAATGGCAAGCAGGACAGAATCAGGGTAAACCAGCTGGTAGAGGCAAGACTCCAGTTCCTAGAGTTCAGGCTCGAGCTTATGCTATTGAGTGCGAGGAGATTCCAGAGGAGGCCGCTGTTGTTGAAGGTACATTCTTCATACTGAATCAACCTGTTAGGGTGCTAATTGATCCGGGTGCTACTCATTCATTTATTACTCCTTTATGTGTGGAACGTGTGAAACTGAAAGTTGTATGTTTGCCATACGAAGTAGAAGTTAGTACTCTGATGGGTTCTAAACTTGTTACTAGCTCAGCTTGTAAAGCATGTAAAATCCAAATTAAGGATAGGGAATTCTCAGCCAATCTTATTGTATTACCTTTTCGAGACTATAAGGTCATTTTAGGGATGGACTGGCTGACAAAACATCATGTCCAACTAGATTGCCGGACGAAGGTTATAAGGTTCCGAGTACCTGGTCAACCAATACTGGAGGTAATGGGTCGAAGAGATTTCATCGGGAGTTCCATCATTTCATCTACAAAAGCAGTGAAGTCCTTGAGAAAAGGGTGTAGCAGGTACTTAGCTTACCTCATCAACAAGCCATCGGACAAAGCTAAGTTGGAGGAGATGCCTGTGATCAAAGACTATGCGGATGTGTTTCCAGAAGAATTGCCCGGTTTACCCCCGAGTCGGGAGATTGAGTTCATTATAGAGTTACTGCCTGGCGCCCAGCCGATATCTAAAGCCCCCTATCGTATGGCACCAGCCGAGCTACAAGAATTAAAGGACCAATTGCAAGGATTGTTGAAGAAGGGGTTTGTTCAACCGAGTTCTTCACCGTGGGGTGCACCAGTTCTATTTGTAAAGAAGAAAGACGGAACGTTGAGGCTATGCATCGATTACCGAGGATTGAACCAAGTGACTGTCAAGAATAAATACCCACTTCCACTGATCGATGAGTTGTTTGATCAACTTCAAGGAGCCAAAGTGTATTCGAAGCTCGATTTGAGGCAAGGGTACTATCAGTTACGAATCAAAAAGGAAGATGTGCCTAAAACGGCTTTTAGGACAAGATATGGGCATTATGAATATGTGGTGATGCCATTTGGACTAACCAATGCCCCTGCAGCTTTTATGGATTTGATGCACAGGGTGTTTCAACCCTACTTGGACCAATTGGTGGTGATCTTCATTGATGATATTTTGGTATACTCGAAATCCGAGTCGGAGCATGAACAACATCTGCGGTTGGTATTGCAGAAACTTCGAGAGCATCAATTGTATGCAAAGTTTAGCAAGTGTGAATTTTGGTTGCAGCAGATTGCATTTTTGGGGTATATCATATCCCAAGAGGGAATAGCAGTGGATCCAGCAAAGATAGAAGCAGTGATGTCTTGGAAGAAGCCGGAGAATGTTACGGAGATTCGGAGTTTTCTTGGTCTAGCCAGCTATTATCGGAGGTTCGTTAAGGATTTCTCTAAGATTGCAGGACCGCTTACAAAACTCACTCAAAAGAAAACAAAGTTTGTGTGGGATGATAAGTGTGAGAACAGCTTCCAAGAATTGAAGAAAAGATTGACTACCGCACCTGTTCTTGCATTGCCTGAAGGAAGTCAAGGTTTTGTAATCTATAGCGATGCTTCGAAAGAAGGATTGGGTTGTGTACTGATACAAAATGGAAGAGTGATTGCGTATGCCTCTAGGAAACCGAAGCCGTATGAATTGAACTACCCGACGCATGATTTGGAATTAGCGGCTATTGTGTTTGCACTCAAGAAATGGAGGCATTATCTGTGGGGTAACAAGTTTGAGGTATTTATTGATCACAAGAGCTTGAAATACTTGTTCACTCAAAAGGAGTTGAATATGAGGCAAAGGCGGTGGATAGAGCTTTTGGATGATTATAAATGCACAATCAATTATGTGCCCGGTAAAGCAAATGTAGTTGCAGATGCCTTAAGTAGGAAAGCGAGCATGGCAAAACTGGAAGTCAAGGTGCAGGAGTTGTTGGAGGAAGCATTTTTGTGGAAACCACAATTGACTCGGAAAGGGTTACTTTTTGCCACTACACAAGTTCAATCGACCTTGTTGTCCAAGTTACGAGGGGCTCAACAGAAGGACCAATAGTTTCAGAAGATTAAAGAAAGCAACGTAGATTTCAAGTTCCATGATGATGGTGTTTGGAGGTTTAGGAATCAGATTTGTATGCCCAATGAGCCAGAGCTGAAAAAGAAAATTCTTGAAGAAGCCTATAATTCAAGATACACTATTCACCCCGGTGGAACAAAGATGTACCGGGATTTGAAGCAACACTATTGGTGGAATAACATGAAGAAAGAAATTGCGAAGTTTGTGGCACGGTGTTTGACTTGCCAGAGAGTCAAAGCGGAACATCAACAACCCGCAGGTTTACTTCAGTCGTTGAAGATTCCTTAATGGAAATGGGAACATATAACTATGGACTTTGTTATGGACCTGCCCAGGTCACAAAAGGGTCATGACACCGTTTGGGTCATAGTGGATAGATTGACTAAGTCGGCACACTTTTTACCGATGAACAAGGAGGATAGTCCTAAGAAATTGGGAGATATGTATGTGGCGGAGATTGTAAGATTGCACGGGATGCCTGTGAGTATTGTATCGGATAGGGATCCTCGTTTTACTTCCCGATTTTGGAAGAGATTGCAAGAAGCTTTGGGAATGAAGTTGAGTTTCAGCACGGCTTATCACCCTCAGACTGATGGACAATCGGAGAGAACTATTCAAATTCTGGAGGATATGTTGAGGGCGTGTATTTTAGACTTCAGGAAAGGTTGGGAGAAATATCTATCTCTAGCGGAGTTCGCTTATAATAATAGTTATCAGGCCACTATCGAGATGGCCCCATTTGAGGCATTGTATGGACATAAGTGTCGATCCCCAATTTACTGGGATGAAGTAGGTGAGACGAAGACTTTTGACCTGACCCTTCTACCTGAACATATGAAGACTATTGATAATATCCACCTCATCCGAAAACGGATGCTTACCGTCCAAAGCAGGCAGAAGAGTTATGCAGACCGATGGAGACGGAGTCTAGAATTTGAGGTCGGCGACAAGGTGTTCTTGAAGATATCACCTCGGATGGGACTGATTAAACACGGCAAGGGTGGAAAGTTGAGCCCGAGGTTTGTAGGACCATTTGAGATAATTGAGAAGGTTGGCAAATTGGCGTATCGCTTGGCACAACCCCAAAACCTTTCCAATATTCACGACGTCTTTCATGTTTCGATGTTGCAGAAGTATCATCCTGATCCATCGCATATCTTGGAGCCAGAGCCGTTGCAGCTTCGGGATAACTTGTCTTATGAGGAGAAGCCCATTCGGATCCTAGACCAGCAAGATCGGGAGTTGCGCAACAAAACTATACCGATGGTGAAAGTGTTGTGGGATCATCATGGAGTTGAAGAGGCAACGTGGGAAAGGTGAGACCAGATAGAGCAGCAATATCCAGCTTTATTTCAAAGGTAATATTGAATTTCGAGACGAAATTCTTTTAAGGAGGGGAGGATGTGAGGCCCGACCTCGATTTGCGTGCGATACCTTGTTTCATGTGTCCTAATCTAGACTTGCGTGCCTTGACCTAGGTTTAAGAATTGTGTTCGTTTTGTGTGCCATGCATTGAATTACGTGCATTCATTTAGGGTTGCGTGCACTTACTTGGAAAACGTGCATTCGTCTCGTAGTTCGTGCCCTACCTCGTAGTGCGTGCCCTAAACCTAGGAAAGCTTGCCCTCACGCTAGTCAAGAAAGCATCTTACACGAAACACTAGGTCATTAATTAATCCTACAAATTCCACTAACTATTATTAAATTAATAATTCAACCCACTAGAAGACAAAATCTCACAAAAAGCTAGACATTCCTTATTCTTTTTGCACTTTCAACACACAATTAAATAATGCTTAAAGATGACAAAAAATCAGATTTTTGATGCCTTGGGCGACCACCACATAGGCTTTTATGCTTGGTTGCTCAATTCAAAATTAATTCTAGACAACTTATGACACAAGTGCATTAAAAAATATGCTCAAAAACCTCCCAAAAGCTTCCAAATCTCGACAAGGCTCATTGCCCATGCTAGGTGATTTAAAATTCAAGCTTCTTGAAGATACAAATCTGATTTTTGCTATGCCCAAGGCCGAACATGCTTCATCTTTTGCAAAGCCATCATTTTTCTTTCATTTCTCCCATTTCTCCTTACATTTTTCTCTCTCCCTCTCATTCTTCTCTCTCTCTCTCGGCCTTGGCTGAGTTTCATCTCACCATTGCTCATCTTCATCATTCCATGGTGCACCAAGACAAGCAACAAGCAAAGAGACTCGACCAAGCTAGCTAAGTTGCAAGAATCACACATGCATGCTCATTGAGTCACCATTTCGGCCTTGGTGAGTTTGCTAGCTTCCATTTCTTTTCTTCTTGTTCTAACCACATGCATCTACTAAGAACTTGGTCACTAAGCTAGGAAAAATAGAGAAAATCGAGTTGGAGTCTCGGCTAAGCAAGGAAGAAGAAGAAATTTGTGCTTCATCAAGTTTTGTGCATCTTCTTGTTGATTTGCTAAGGTGAGGGCTAAAACTTCTTGAAAATCTTTCAAAAATCCACATGCATGCTCTTAAATGTATGTATTTGCTTCTGTACTTGAGTTATATGTGTGTTCATAAGCTTTTACAACCATGCATGGCAAGATTTTGGCTTGAAGGTGATGATAGATGAAATCGGGTTTGGTGACAGCTCTCTGTCTTGTTGTTGCGAGGTGAGTTTGGCTAGGAAAATGATGTTGAAAATGCATGAAAATTGGTAGGTAACTATTTTTGCCAGTTTTGAACATTTTTTGAAGAAACAGGCCAAAGCTAATTTTGACTCTAATGTCCTACAAATGGCAAATCATTAAAATGTGTCCAAATCTGGAAGTCTGGGAAAAATGAAGCAGGTTTTGGCAGATGCACTGACCTTTTAGAATGAACCAGTTTTGTCTTAGTAAATGATGTCCAAAATGCATTAAATTTGGTGTGCTTCTAGCTTTTTCCGTTATGGACATTTTTATCAGAAATGGACTAAGGCTAAATCTGACCCTAAGGACCTCAAAAACTACAAGTATTGAAATGTGTGCAAATCTGGACAGTTTTGTGCAATCCCACTGTTTTGGCTATAACTATTGGACCCGAATTCCAAATGATGAAAGGTTTCTTTCTGATTTTAGTTCACTTCTTAAGATTTAATTTGACATCTTATTCACTGGAATTGGAGATTGTTTTCTTGTCTAAATGATTGTGAGAAAACAGCCTATTGCAGTGAGGGTTTCACTTAGTTATATGCTTGGAAAAATTGTTGTAACTTCTCTTGTGGTATTAATTGCTTGGGATTGTGGCATTGGGATGTTGTGTGGACTGTTTTGAGTACTTGGGGACGTTTGAATTAATTGATGCATGGCTTGAGATTGATTTTGAGTTGACTTGGGTCTTAATTGCATGGGTAAGCACGAAATGGAAACCCTAGTGACTAGGTAAACATGCTAAGTGTTGATCCTTTGGATTTTGGGTGTAATTATATGTTTAGTAGGCTGCCCGTAGTTGCCCTTATAGCCCCAATGTGATTTTGATCGTTGCATGTTGACAAATAGGCCTTTCTTGCATCCGAGCCCACGTAGATGTTGTTGCATGTTGAATAATCTTATCATTTGATTACGTGGACTTTGAATTGAGTTATATGACTTGATTTACGTGTGTTACATGGCTGCCCATGTTCATATAACTCCATATGCCTTTCAAGTGAAATTACTTGTCTTATCGTGTCTCGCTTGTTTACTTGTCAATGTGCAATCTTATGACTGTCCGGAGGCAGCCTACTTTGTTGTCCTCCTAATGTGATATATTAAATGTCATAAATGTGCATTTCATATAAGGTTGAAACCTTTCATTCTGGCATGGTAGCGTTCACGCACACCGGGCGGCATCGGGCTTGCCGGTGCAACCGTGACTACCATTGTCCAATTCCCTCTCTCACTTGGGGACTAGACTTCCTCGGAGAGTTGGGTCGTAGGATTTTGGGGTACATCCGGAGTACACCCACTTGGCGTGATAAGGGGATGATTTGAAGTCGGCCGCAACAACTGACACTGGAAATGAACTGAGAACAAAAACTCACCGTATCCTTTTACTATGTGTATAAGTACTCTCGCTTGGTTCCTAGAGGACCTCGGGGAGGAAAGACTGGTAATTGTATTCATTTACTTTATATTATTGTTATGTACTTAATTGGGTTATATTCATGCTTGCAAAAAGGATTTTCATAAGTTAAACCAGAAATGAGTTTCAAAACCTATTTCTCGTTCCCCCTCGCTAAGTTCATAAGGACTCACCCTCTTTTATCATCTCAGGTGAAGAAGATCAAGAACAGGTACCCGAGGACGGCGTGCCTAACGATGATTCCTTGGAGTGATTTCCTGTCCTATGTGCTTTGCGTGATTATGGCTATTTGTGAACACTATGCTACTTGAAGACTATTTCTTTTTATACTGCTTGTTGTTTGTAATGTAAAAGACCCTCGTTGTAATTTGGGGTCTAATTTTGGTTTGTACTGATATTGCCTAGATAGACACTAGACACTACTATGATCGTTTTGCTATTATTACTACTAGTATCTATCATAGGATTATGACGTAGCAGGTAAGGACTAAGTAAATGAACCTATCCAATCTTAAGCAGGTACTCGCTATTAAGCTAAGATCAATAGGTACTTTTGTAACGAGGATAAACTAACAAACGAGACATAGTATCATGCTAGGTTATTAATCAACGAGACATTGAGATAACCAGTAGGCATTTCAATTGATGGTAAATAGTAATCCTAGTTGGAAATGAAATTGAGATTGGAAAATTTGAGGCGTTTAGAGAATTAGGTCAAACCAAGAGCCCAATTACAGCCGTTATGCTGCCGGTTTTCCGAAAATTTTTGGAGTTTAGGCTAAAATATTAAGTGTTAAATTTTCATGAACGATTAAGTACGAGACGTGACTTGAATGTTTAGATCACACCTTAGTCTAACCTTATAGGCCAGGTTGGGGCGTGACATCACAAGCCCCACGCTCTCGGTTCGCAGGCCCAGCCTCTACGTGAAGTGATGTTGTCTTGCCCAAGTTGTCATGGGATTTGGTAATACGATCCGGGACGGAAAAATAGTGCAAAAGAAGAAAAGTGTCCCAAAATTGATGAAAACGTTCAATTTTGGACTACGAAAATAGTTGCAGTCGAGCAGGCTTGTTGCCCTTGTCGTAGAGCTCTCAGAGAGCTTTCCAACAGTCTATTGTACGCCACGTTACTCCTTACGGATCAAAAGTTATGGGCACCGGAGCGATGGATACCTGGTTATAAGCCTAACGTCCTCGATTTACAGGCCCAACCTCTACGTGAAGTAACGTTATCTTGCCTGAGGTGCCATAGGATTCGTTAATAGAAATGTGATGGATTAGGTTGTCGTCCTTTTCGCGTCTCATGACATACGATCCAGGACAAAAAAAACAGCGCAAAAGAAGAAAATTATCCTAAAACTAATGAAAATGTTCAATTTTGGACTCTGAAAATAAGCGCAGCCGAGCAGAATTTCTGCCACCATCGTAGAGCTCTCAGAGAGCTTTCCAACGGTATGTAGTGCGCCGCGTAACTCTTTACGGATCAAAAGTTATGGGCATCGGAGCGACGGATACATGGTCACAAGCCCCACGCTCTCGGTTTGCGGGCCCAGCCTCTACGTGCAGTGAAGTTGTCTTGCATAAGGTGTCGTGGGATTCGGTAATAGAAATGTGATGGATTAGGTTGTTGTCCTTTTCGCGGCTCATGACGTACAATCCAGGACAGAAAAACAGGGCTAAAGAAGAAAAGTGTCCCGAAACTGATGAAAACGTTCAATTTTGGGCTTTGAAAACAGGCGCAGCTAAGCAGGCTTGCTGCCCTCGTCATAGAGCTCTCGGAGTGCTTTCCAACAGTATGTTGTGCGCTGCGTAACTCCTTACGGATCAAAAGTTATGGGAACCGGTGCGACGGATACCTGGTCATAAGCCCCACGCCCTTGATTTGCGGGCCTAGCCTCTATGTGAAGAGAAGTTGTCTTGCCTAAGGTGCCTTGGGATTCGGTAATAGAAATGTGATGGATTAGATTGTCGTCCTTTTCGCGGCTCACGACGTACGATACGGGATGGAAAAATAGTGCAAAACTAGGAAAGTGTCCCGAAACTGATGAAAATGTTCGATTTTGGACTCCAAACACAGGCGCAGCCTAGTAGGCTTTATGCCCATGTCGTAGAGCTCTCAAAGAGCTTTTCAACGGTATGATGTGCGCTGCGTTACTCCTTACGGATCAAAAGTTATGAGCACCGGAGTGACGAATATCTGTTCACAAGCCCCACACCCTCGGTTTGCAGGCCCAGCCTCTACGTGAAGTGAAGTTTTCTTGCCCAAGGTGCCGTGGGATTCAATAATAGAAATGTGATGGATTAGGTTGTCGTCCTTAACGCGGCTCACGACGTACGATCCGAGACGGAAAAACAATGCAACAGAAGAAAAATGTCCCGAAACTGATGAAAATGTTCGACTTTGGGCTCCAAAAACAGATGTAGCTGAGTAGGCTTGCTAGCTTCGTCGTAGAGCTCTTAGAGTGCTTTCCAACGATATGCTGTGCACCACGAAACTCCTTACGGATCAAAAGTTATAGGTACCGAAGAGACGGATACTTGGTCACAAACCCTACGCCCTCTTTTTGTGGGCCCAACTTCTACATTAAGTGAAGTTGTCTTGCCCAAGGTGCCATGAAATTCGGTAATAGAAATGTGATGGATTAGGTTGTCGTCCTTTTCGCGGCTCACGACATACGATCCGAGACGGAAAAATAGCGCAAAAGAAGAAAAGTACCTTGAAATTGATGAAAACGTTCAATTTTGGGCTCAGAAAACAAGCGTAGCAGAGCAGGATCGCTACCCCCGTCGTAGAGCACTCGGAGAGCTTTCCAACGGTATGCTGTGCGCCGCGTAACTCCTTACGGATCAAAAGTTATGGGCACCGGAGCGACGGATATCTGGTCACATGCCTCTACGTGAAGTGAAATTGTCTTGCCCAAGGTGTCGTGGGATTCAGTTATACGATCCGTGACGGAAAAACAGTGCAAAAGAAGAAAAGTGTCCCAAAACTGATGAAAACGTTAGATTTTGGACTACAAAAATAGGCGTAGTCGATCAAGCTCGTTTCCCCTGTCATAGAGCTCTCAGAGAGCTTTCCAATGGTATGTTGTACGTCGCGTAACTCCTTACGGATCAAAAGTTATGGGCACCGGAGCGACGGATAACTGGTCACAATCCCTACACCCTCGGTTTATGGGCCCATCCTCTACGTGAAGCGAAGTTGTCTTGCGCAAGGTACCATGGGATTCGGTAATAGAAATATGATGGATTAGGTTGTCGTCCATTTCGCAGCTCACAACGTAAGATCCGGGATGGAAAAATAGCACAAAACAAGAAAAGTGTCTTGAAACTGATGAAAATGTTTGATTTTGGGCTCTGAAAATAGGCGCAGTCGAGCAGGCTTGTTGCCCCCGTCATAGAGCTCTCGGAGAGCTTTCGAACGGTATCCTGCGCGACGCGTATCTCCTTACGGATTAAAAGTTATGGGTACCGGAGCGACGGAGACCTAGTCCTAAGCCCCACGCCCTCGGTTTGCAGGCCCAGCCTCTACGTGAAGCGAAGTAGCCTTGCCCAAGGTGTCATGGGATTCGATAATAAAAATATGATGGATTAGGTTGTCGTCCTTTTCGTGGCTCACGACGTACGATCCGGGAAGAAAAAACATCGCAAAAGAAGCAAAGTGTCCTGTAACAGATGAAAATGTTCGATTTTGGTCTCCAAAAATAGGCGCAGCCGAGCAAGTTTGTTGCCCCCGTCGTAAAGCTCTCGGAGAGCTTTCCAACGGTATGTTGTGCGCTGCGTAACTCCTTACGGATCAAAAGATATGGGCACAGGAGCGATGGAAACCTGGTCACAAGCCCCACGCCCTCGGTTTGCTAGCCCAGCCTCTACGTGAAATGAAGTTGTCTTGCCCAAGGTGCCATGGGATTCGTTAATAGAAATGTGAAGGATTAGGTTGTCGTCCTTTTCGCAGCTCACGACATACGATCCGGGATAGAAAAATAGCGCAAAATAAGAAAATTTTCCCAAAATTGATGAAAATGTTTGATTTTGGTGTCCGAAAATAGGCGCAGCCGAGCAGGCTTGCTGCCCCCATCGTAGAGCTCTCAAAGAGCTTTTCAACGGTATGTTGTGCGCCGCGTAACTTCTTATGAATCAAAAGTTATGGGCACCGGAGCGACGGATACCTGGTCACAAGCCCCACGCTCTCAGTTTGTGGGCCCAGCCTCTACGTGAAGTGAAGTTGTCTTGCCTAAGGTGTCGTGAGATTCGGTAATAGAAATGGGATAGATTAGGTTGTCGTCCTTTTCGCGGCTCACGACGTACGATCCGGGACGGAAAAACAGCACTAAAGAAGAAAAGTGTCCCGAAACTGATGAAAATGTTTGATTTTAGGCTCCAAAAATAGGGGCAGCAAAGCAGATTTGCTGCCCCCGTTGTAGACCACTCGGAGAGCTTTCCAACGGTATGCTGTGTGCCACGTAACTCATTACGGGTCAAAAGTTATGGGCACCGGAGCGACGGATACTTGGTCAAAAGCCCCATGCCCCCAGTTTGCGTGCCCAACCTCTACATAAAGTGAAGTTGTCTTGCCCAAGGTGCCATGGGATTTGCTAATAGAAATGTGATGGATTAGGTTGTTGTCATTTTCGCGGCTCACGACGTACGATCCGGGACGGAAAAACAAAGCTAAAGAAGAAAAGTATCCCGAAATTGATGAAAATGTTCAATTTTGGACTACGAAAATAGGCGCAGCCTAATAGGCTTGTTCCTCCCGTCGTAGAGCTGTCGGTGAGCTTTCCAACTATATGTTGTGCGCCACGTAGCTCCTTACGGATCAAAAGTTATGGGCACCGGAGCGACGGATAAACCTGGTCAAAAGCCCGACGCCCTCGGTTTCCGGGCCCACCCTCTATGTGAAGTCAAGTTGTCTTGCCCAAGGTGGCGTGGGATTCGGTAATAGAAATGTGATGGATTAGGTTGTTGTCCTTATCGCGGATCACGACGTACGATCCGGGATGAAAAATAGCGTAGAAAAAGAAAATTATACCGAAACTAATGAAAACGTTCAATTTTGGGCTCTAAAAATAGGCGTTGCTAAGCAGGCTTGTTGTCCCCGTCATAGAGCTACCGGAGAGCTTTCCAACGGTCTACTGTGTGCCACATAACTCCTTACAGATCAAAAGTTATGGGCACCGGAGCGACAGATACCTAGTCACAAGCCCCACGCCCTCAGTTTGCGGGCCCAGCCTCTACATGAATCAAAGTTTTATTGCCCAAGGTGTCGTGGAATTCGGTAATAGAAATGTGATGGATTAGGTTGTCATCCATTTCGCGGCTCATGACGTACGATCAGGGACAGAAAAACAGCGCAAAAGAAGAAAAGTGTCCTGAAATTGATGAAAATATTCGATTTTGGGTCCCAAAAATAGGTGCAGCCGAGCAGGGTTCATGCCCATGTCGTAGAGCTCTCGGATAGTTTTCCAACGGTATGCTGTGCACCGCGTAACTCCTTACGGATCAAAAGTTATGGGCACCGGAGCAACGGATACCTGGTCATAAGCCCCATTCCCTCGGTTTGCGGGCCCAGCAACTACGTGAAGTGAAGTTGTCTTTCCCAAAGTGTCATGGGATTCGCTAATAGAAATGTGATGGATTAGGTTGTCGTCCTTTTCGCTGCCGACGGCGTACGATCCAGGGAAGAAAAACTGCGCAAAAGAAGAAAAGTGTCTCGAAACTAATGAAAACGTTCAATTTTGGACTTCAAAAATAGGCATAGCAGAGCAGGCTTGATGCCCACATCGTAGAGGTCTTGGAGAGCTTTCCAACGGTATGTTGTGCACCGCGTAATTCTTTACGGATCAAAAGTTATGAGGACCGGAGCGACGAATACTTGGTCACAAGCCCCACGCCCTCGGTTTGCGGCCCCGCCTCTACGTGAAGTGAAGTTGTCTTGCACAAGGTGCCGTGGGATTCACAAATAGAAATGTTATGGATTAGGTTGTCCTCCTCATCGCGGCTCACGACATACAATCCGAGACTAAAAAACATAGCAAAAGAAGAAAAGTGTCCCAAAACTGATGAAAATGTTCAATTTTGGACTCCAAAAATAGGTACAGTCGAGCAAGCTTGACGCCCACGTCGTAAAGCTCTCGGAGAGCTTTCCAACAGTATGCTGTGCACCACGTAACTTCTTACGGATCAAAAGTTATGAGGACCAGAGCGACGGATACCTGGTCACAAGCCCTATGCCCGCGGTTTGCGGGGCCTGACTCTACGTGAAGTGAAGTTGTCTTGCCCAAGGTGCCATGGGATTCGCTAATAGAAATGTGATGAATTAGGTTGTCGTCCTTATCACGGCTCATGACGTACAATCTGGTACGGAAAAACAGCGCAAAAGAAGAAAAGTGTCCTAAAACTGATGAAAATGTTCAATTTTGGGCTCCGAAAATAGGCGCAGCCGAGTAGGCTTCTTGTCCTTTTTGTAGAGCACTCGGAGAGTTTTTCAACGGTATGTTGTGCGCCGCGAAACTCCTTACGGATCAAAAGTTATGGGTACTGAAGCGACGGATACTTGGTCACAAACCCTACGCCCTCTTTTTGCGGGCCCAACTTCTACGTTAAGTGAAGTTGACTTGCCCAAGGTGCCATGGGATTCGGTAATAGAAATGTGATGGATTAGGTTGTCGTCCTTTTTTCGGCTCACGACATACGATCCGAGACGAAAAAATAGCACCAAAGAAGAAAAGTACCTTGAAATTGATGAAAACGTTCGATTTTGAGCTCGGAAAACAAGCGTAGAGGAGCAGGATCGTTGCCCCTGTCGTAGAGCACTCGGAGAGCTTTCCAACGGTATGCTGTGCGCCGCGAAACTCCTTACGGATCAAAAGTTATGGGTACCGAAGCGATGGATACTTGGTCACAAACCCTATGCCCTATTTTTGCGGGCCCAACTTCTACGTTAAGTGAAGTTGTCTTGCCCAAGGTGCCATGGGATTCGGTAATAGAAATGTGATGGATTAGGTTGTCGTCCTTTTCGCGGCTTACGACATACGATCCAAGACGGAAAAACAGCGCAAAAGAAGAAAAGTACCTCGAAATTGATGAAAACGTTCAATTTTGGGCTCAGAAAACAAGCGTAGTGGAGCAGGATCGCTGCCCCAGTCGTAGAGCACTCGGAGAGCTTTCCAACGGTATGCTGTGCGCCGCGTAACTCCTTACGGATCAAAAGTTATGGGCACCGGAGCGACGGATACCTGGTCACAAGCCCCATGCTCTCGGTTTACAGGCCCAGCCTCTACGTGAAGTGAAATTGTCTTGCCCAAGGTGTCATGGTATTCAGTTATACGATCCGTGACGGAAAAACAGTGCAAAAGAAGAAAAGTTTCCCAAAACTGATGAAACGTTCGATTTTGGACTACAAAAATAGGCGCAGTCGATCAAGCTTGTTGCCCATGTCGTAGAGCTCTCAGAGAGCTTTCCAATGTTATGTTGTATGCCGCGTAACTCCTTACGGATCAAAAGTTATGGGCACCGGAGCGACGGATAACTGGTCACAATCCCCACACCCTCAGTTTATGGACCCATCCTCTACGTGAAGCGAAGTTGTCTTGCACAAGGTACCGTGGGATTCGGTAATAGAAATGTGATGGATTAGGTTGTCGTTCATTTCGCTGCTCACAACGTAAGATCCGGGATGGAAAAACATGACAAAACAAGAAAAGTGTCCCGAAACTGATGAAAATGTTCGATTTTGGGCTCTGAAAATAGGCGCAGACGAGCAGGCTTGCTGCCCCTTGTCATAGAGCTCTAGGAGAGCTTTCGAACGGTATCCTGCGCGCCGCGTATCTCCTTACGGATCAAAAGTTATGGGCACCGGAGCGACGGAGACCTGGTCCTAAGCCCCACGCATTCGTTTTGCAGGCCCAGCCTCTACGTGAAGCGAAGTAGTCTTGCCCAAGGTGTCATGGGATTCGATAATAGAAATGTGATGGATTAGGTTGTCGTCCTTTTCGCGGCTCACGACGTACGATCCGGGAAGAAAACACATCGCCAAAGAAGCAAAGTGTCCTGTAACAGATGAAAATGTTCGATTTTGGGCTCCAAAAACAGGCGTAGCCGAGCAGGTTTGTTGCCCCCGTCGTAGAGCTCTCGGAGAGCTTTCCAACGGTATATTGTACGCCACGTAACTCCTTACGGATCAAAAGATATGCTCACAGGAGCGATAGAAACCTGGTCACAAGCCCTACGCCCTCGGTTTGCTGGCCCAGCCTCTACGTGAAATGAAGTTGTCTTGCCCAAGGTGCCATTGGATTCGTTAATAGAAATGTGATGGATTAGGTTGTCGTCCTTTTCGCGGCTCACGACATACGATCCGGGACGGAAAAATAGCGCAAAATAAGAAAATTGTCCCGAAACTGATGAAAATGTTTGATTTTGGTGTCCGAAAATAGGCGCAGCCGAGCAGGCTTGCCACTCCCATTGTAGAGATCTCAAAGATCTTTTCAACGGTATGCTGTGCGCCGCGTAACTCCTTACGGATCAAAAGTTATAGGCACCGGAACGACAGATACCTGGTCACATGCCCCACGCCCTCGGTTTGCGGGCCCAGCCTCTACGTGAAGTAAAGTTGTCTTGCCCAAGGTGTCGTGAGATTTGGTAATAGAAATATGATAGATTAGGTTGTCGTCCTTTCTGAGGCTCACAACGTACGATCCGGGACGGAAAAACAGCGCTAAAGAAGAAAAGTGTCTTGAAACTGATGAAAATGTTCGATTTTAGGCTCCAAAAATAGGCGCAGCAAAGCAGGTTTGCTACCCCCGTCGTAGACCACTCGGAGAGCTTTCTAACGTTATGTTGTGTGCCATGTAACTCATTACGGGTCAAAAGTTATGGGCATCGGAGCGACGGATACTTGGTCAAAAGCCCCATGCCCCCAGTTGCCGGCCCAACCTCTACGTAAAGTGAAGTTGTCTTGCCCAAGGAGCCGTGGGATTCGCTAATAGAAATGTGATGGATTAGATTGTCGTCCTTTTCGCAGCACACGACATACGATCCGGGACGGAAAAACAGTGCTAAAGAAGAAAAGTATCCCGAAACTGATGAAAACATTCAATTTTGGACTACGAAAACATGCGCAGCCTAATAGGCTTGTCGCTCCCGTCGTAGAGCTGTCGATGAGCTTTCCAACAATATGTTGTGCGCCGCGTAACTCCTTACAGATCAAAAGTTATGGGCACCGGAGTGACGGATATACCTGGTCAAAAGCCCCACGCCCTCGGTTTGCAGGCCCAACCTCTATGTGAAGTGAAGTTGTCTTGCCCAAGGAGCCATAGGATTCAGTAATAGAAATGTGATGGATTAGGTTGTCATCCTTATCGCGGCTCACGACGTACGATCCGGGACGAAAAAAAAGCGCAGAAGAAGAAAAGTTTCCCAAAACTGTTGAAAACTTTCAATTTTGGGCTCTAAAAATAGTCGTAGCTGAGCAGGCTTGTTGTCCCCGTCATAGATCTACCAGAGAGCTTTCCAACGGTCTGCTGTGTGCCGCATAACTCCTTACGGATCAAAAGTTATGGGCACCGTAGCGACAGATACCTAGTCATAAGCCCCACGCCCTCAGTTTGCAGGCCCAGCCTCTACGTGAATCGAAGTTGTCTTGCCCAAGGTGTCGTGGGATTCGATAATAGAAATATGATGGATTAGGTTGTCGTCCTTTTCGCGGCTCACGACGTACGATCAGGGACGGAAAAACAGCGCAAAATACGAAAAGTGTCCCGAAACTGATGAAAATGTTCGATTTTGGGCACCAAAAACAGGAGCAGCCGAGCAGGGTTCCTGCCCATATCGTAGAGCTCTCGGAAAGCTTTCCAACGGTATGCTGTGCACTGCGTAACTCCTTAAGTATCAAAAGTTATGGGCACCGGAGTGACGGATACTTAGTCATAAGCCCCACGCCCTCGGTTTGCGGGCCCAGCAACTACGTGAAGTGAAGTTGTCTTGCCCAAGGTGTCGTGGGATTTGCTAATAGAAATATGATGGATTAGGTTGTCGTCCTTTTCACGGCCGACGGCGTACGATCCAGGGAAGAAAAACTACGCAAAAGAAGAAAAGTGTCCCGAAACTGATGAAAACATTTGATTTTGGACTCCAACAATAGGCACAGCTGAGCAGGCTTAATGCCCACGTCGTAGAGCTCTCGGAGGACTTTCCAACGGTATGTTGTGCACCGCATAACTCCTTACGGATCAAAAGTTATGAGGACTGGAGCGACGGATACCTAGTCGCAAGCCCTATGCCCTCAGTTTGTGGGCCCCTCCTCTATGTGAAGTGAAGTTGTCTTGCCCAAGGTGCAGTGGGATTCGCTAATAGAAATGTGATGGATTAGGTTGTCGTCCTTATCGCGGCTCACGACGTACGATCCGGGACTGAAAAACAGAGCAAAAGAAGAAAAGTGTCCCAAAACTGATGAAAATGTTCGATTTTGGACTCGAAAAATAGGCGCAGTCGAGCAAGCTTGATGCCCACGTCGTAGAGCTCTCGAAGAGCTTTCCACCAGTATGTTGTGTACCGCATAACTTCTTACAGATCAAAAGTTATGAGCACCGGAGCGACGGAAACCTGGTCACAAGCTCCATGCCTGCGGTTTGCGGGCCCCGAGTCTACGTGAAGTGAATTTGTCTTGCCCAAGGTGCCATGGGATTCACTAATAGAAATGTGATGAATTAGGTTGTCGTCCTTATCGCGGCTCATGACGTATAATTCGGGACGGAAAAATAGTGCAAAAGAAGATAAGTGTCCCGAAACTAATGAAAATGTTCAATTTTGGGCTCCGAAAATAGGCGCAGCTTAGTAGGCTTCTTGCCCCTTTCGTAGAGCTCTCGGATAGTTTTCCAACGGTATGTTGTGCGCCGCATAACTCCTTACGGATCAAAAGTTATGGGCATCGGAGCGACGGATACCTGGTCACAAGCCCCACTCCCTCAATTTGCAAGCCCAGCCTCTACGAGAAGTGAAGTTGTCTTGCCGAAGGTGCCGTGGAATTCGAGAATAGAAATGTGATGGATTAGGTTGTCGTCCTTTTCGCAGCTCACGGCGTACGATTCGGGATGGAAAAACAGAGCAAAAGAAGAAAAGTGTCCCAAAACTAATGGAAATGTTCGATTTTGGACTCTAAAAATAGGCATAGTCGAGCAATCTTGATGCCCACGTCGTAGAGCTCTCGGAGAGCTTTCCAACAGTATGCTGTGCACCGCGTAACTTCTTACGAATCAAAAGTTATGAGCACCGAAGCGACGGATACCTGGTCACAAGCCCCACGCCCTCAGTTTGCTGGCCCCGCCTCTACGTGAAGTGAAGTTGTCTTGCCCAAGGTGCTGTGGGATTCGGTAATAGAAATGTGATGAATTAGGTTGTCGTTCTTATCACAGTTCAGGACATACGATCCGGGATGGAAAAACAGCGCAAAAGAATAATAGTGTCCCAAAACTGACAAAAACGTTCGATTTTGGACTCCAAAAATAGGCACAACCGAGCAGTCTGGATGTCCACGTCGTAGAGCTCTCGGAGAGCTTTCCAACGGTATGTTGTGCACCGCGTAACTCCTTACAAATCAAAAGTTATGAGGACCGGAGCGACGGATACCTTGTAGCACGCCCCTTGTCCTCGGGTTACGGGCCCCGCCTCTACTTTAAGTGAAGTAGTCTTGCCCAAGGTGCCGTGGGATTCGTTAATAGAAATGTGATGGATTGGCTCGTCGTCCTTATCGCGGCTCACGACGTACGATCCGGGATGGAAAAAAGCGTAAAAGAAGAAAAGTGTCCCGAAACTGATGATAAATTTCAATTTTGGGCTTCAAAAATAGGCATAGCCGAGCAGGCTTTCTTCCCCCATCGTAGAGCTCTCGGAGAGCTTTCCAATAATAAGCTGTGCGCCGCGTAACTCTTTACGGATCAAAAGTTATGGGCACCGGGGCGACGGATACCTGGTCACAAGCCCCACGCCCTCAGTTTGCGGCCCCAGCCTCTACGTGATGCGACGTTGTCTTGCCAAAGGTGCCATGGGAATCGGTAATAGAAATGTGATGGATTAGGTTGTCGTCCTTTTCGCGACTCTCGACATACGATCCGAGAAGGTAATACTGCGCAAAAGAAGAAAAGTGTCCCGAAACTGATGAAAACATTCGATTTTGGACTCCAAAAATTGGAGCAACTGAGCAGGCTTGATGCCCACATCGTAGACCTCTCGGAGAGCTTTCCAGCGGTATGCTGTGCACCGCATAACTCCTTATGAATCAAAAGTTATGAGCACCGAAGTGACGGATACCTGGTCACAAGCCCCACGCCCTTGGGTTGCGGGCCCCACCTCTACGTGAAGTGAAGTTGTCTTGTCCAAGGTGCGGTGGGATTCGGTAATAGAAATGTGATGGATTAGGTTGTCGTCCTTATCGCAGCTCACGACGTACGATCCTGGACAAAAAATAGTGTAAAAGAAGAAAATTATCTTGGAACTTCTGAAAATGTTCGATTTTGGGCTCCGAAAATAGGTGCAGCCGAGAAGGCTTTCTGCCCCTGTAGTAGAGCTGTCGGATAGCTCTCCTACGGTATGCTGTGCGCCGCGTAACTCTTTATGGATCAAAAGTTATGGGCACCGGAGTGACGGATACCTGGTCACAAGCCCTACGCCCTCGGTTTGCGGGCCTATCCTCTACGTGAATTGAAGTTTTCTTGCCCAAGGTACCACGGGATTTGGTAATAGAAATGTGATGGATTAGGTTGTAGTCCTTATTGCGGCTCACGACGTATGATCCGGGACCGAAAAAGGCGCAAAAAAAGAAAAGTGTCCCAAAACTGTTGAAAACATTAAATTTTGGGCTCCGAAAATAGGCGTAGCTGAGTAGGCTTGTTGTCCCCGTCGTAGAGCTCTCGGAGATCTTTCCAACGGTAAGCTGTGCGCTGCGTAACTCCTTACGGATCAAAAGTTATGGGCACCGGAGCGACAGATACCTGGTTACAAACCCCACACCCAAGGTTTGTGGGCCCAGCCTCTACGTGAAGCGAAGTCGTCTTGCCCAAGGTGCCATGGGATTAGGTAATAGAAATGTGATGGATTAGGTTGTCGTCCTTTTCGCTGCTCACAACGTACGATCCGGGACGAAAAACAGCGCAAAAGAAGAACAGTGTCCCGAAACTGATGAAAATGTTCAATTTTGGATTCTGAAAACAGGCGCAGCTTAGCAGGCTTGATACCCACGTCGTATAGCTCTCGAAGAGCTTTCCAACGGTTTGATGTGCGTCGCGTAACTCTTTATAGATCAAAAGTTATGGGCACTGGAGCGACGGATACCTGGTCACATGCCCCACGCCCTCAGTTAGCGGGCCCAGCCTCTACGTGAATCGAAGTTTTCTTGCCAAAGGTGCCGTGGGATTCGGTAATAGAAATGTGATGAATTAGGTTGTCGTCCTTTTCGCGGCTCACGACGTACGATACGGGACGGAAAAACAGCACAAATGAAGAAAAGTGTCCCAAAACTAATGAAAACGTTCAATTTTGGGCTTCGAAAATAGGCGCAACCGAGTAGGCTTCTCGCCGCCTTCGTAGAGCTCTCGGAGTGTTTTCCAACGGTATGTTGTACGCCGCGTAACTCATTCCGGATTAAAAGTTATGGGCATCGGAGCGACAGATACATGGTCACAAGCCCCACGCCCTTAGTTTGCGGGCCCAGCCTCTACGTGAAGTGAAGTTGTCTTGCCCAAGGTGCCGTGGAATTCAGAAATAGAAATGTGATGGATTAGGCTGTCGTCCTTTTCGCGGCTCACGACGTACGATCTGGGATGGAAAAACAGAGCAAAAGAAGAAAAGTGTCCCAAAACTGATGAAAAATTCCATTTTGGACTCTGATAATAGGCACAGTCGAGCAAGCTTGACTCCCACGTCGTAGATCTCTCGGAGAGCTTTCCAATAGTATGTTGTGCACCGCGTAACTTCTTACGGATCAAAAGTTATGAGCACCGGAGTGACGGATACTTGGTCACAAGCCCCACGCCCTCAGTTTGCGGACCCGCCTCTACGGGAAGTGAAGTTTTCTTGCCCAAGGTGCTGTGGGATTCGGTAATAGAAATGTGATGGATTAGGTTGTCGTCCTTATCGCGGTTCACGATGTACGATCCGGGACAAAAAAATAGCGTAAAAGAAGAAAAGTGTCCCGAAACTGATGAAAATGTTCAATTTTGGACTACAAAAATAGGCGCAGCCGAGCAAGCTTGCTACCCCCATCGTAAAGCTCTCGGAGTGCTTTCCAACGGTAAGCTATGCGCTGCGTAACTCCTTACGGATCAAACGTTATAGGCACCAGAGCGACAGATACCTGGTCACAAGCCCCACGCCCTCGGTTTGTGGGCCCAGCCGCTATGTCAAGTGAAGTTGTCTTGCCCAAGTTGCCGTGGGATTCAGTTATAGAAATTTGATGGATTAGGTTGTCGTCCTTATCGCGGCTCACGACGTACAAGACAAGACAGAAAAACAGTGCAAAAGAAGAAAAGTGCCCCGAAACTGTTGAAAATGTTCAATTTTGGGCTCCAAAAATAGGCGCAGCTGAGTAGGCTTGTTGGTCCCGACGTAGAGCTCTCAGAGAGCTTTCCAACGGTATGTTGTGCTCCGCGTAACTCCTTACGGATCAAAACTTATGGGCACCGTAGCGACGGATACCTGGTCACAAGTCCCATGCACTCGGTTTGAGGGCCCAGCCTCTACGTGAAGCAAAGTTGTCATGCCTAAGGTGCCATGGGATTCAGTAATATAAATGTGATAGATTAGGTAGTCGTCCTTTTTGCGGCTCACGACGTATGATCAGGGACGGAAAAACAGCGCAAAAGAAGAAAAGTGTCCCGAAACTGATGAAAATGTTCGATTTTGGGCTCCAAAAATAGTCGCAGGCGAGTAGGGTTGTTGCTCCCATCGTAAAGCTCTCGGGGAGCTTTCTAACGGTATGCTGTGCGCTACGTAACTCCTTATGGATCAAAAGTTATGGGCACCGGAGGGACGGATTCCTAATCACAAGCCCCACGCCCACGGTTTGCGGGCCCAGCCTCTACATGAAATGAAGTTGTCTTACCCAATGTGCCATGTGATTCGCTAATAGAAATGTGATGGATTAGGTTTTCATGCTTTTCGCAGCTCACGACGTACGATCCGGGACCGAAAAACAACGCAAAAGAAGAAAAGTGTCCTGAAACTGATGAAAACATTCGATTTAGGACTCCAAAAATAGTCACAGCTGGGCAGGCTTGACGCCCACGTCGTAGAGCTCTCGGAGAGCTTTCCAACGTCATGCTGTCCACCGCATAACTCCTTACGGATAAAAAGTTATGAGGACCGGAGCGACAGATACCTGGTCACAAGCCCCACACCATCGGTTTGCGGGCCCTGCCTCTACGTGAAGTGAAGTTGTCCTGCCCAAAGTTCCATGGGATTCTTAAATAGAAATGTGATGGATTAGGTTGTCGTCCTTATCGCAGCTCACAACATATGATCTGGGGCGAAAACACAGCGCAAAAGAAGAAAATTATGGGCACCAAAAATAGGCGTAGCAGAGCAGGCTTGATGCCCACGTCGTAGAGCTTTCCAACGGTATGTTGTGCGCTGCTTAACTCCTTACGGATCAAAAGTAATGGGCACAGCAGCGACGGATACCTGGTCACAAGTCCCACACCCTCGGTTTGCGGGCCCAGCCTCTACGTGAAGTGAAGTTGTCTTGCCCAATGTGCGATGGGATTCGGTTATAGAAATGTGATGGATTAGGTTGTCGTCCTTTTCGCGGCTCACGACATACGATCCGGGATGAAAAAACAGCGCAAAAGAAGAAAATTATCCAAAAACTGATGAAAAAGTTTGATTTTTGTGCTCCGAAAATAGGTGCAGCCAAGCAGGCTTGTTGCCCCCATCGTACAGCTCTCGGAGAGCTTTCCAATGGTATGTTGTGCGCCGCGTAACTCCTTACGGATCAAAAGTTATGGGCATTGGAGGGAGGGATACCTGGTCACAAGCCCAACGCCCACGGTTTGCCAACCCAGCGTACATGAAGCGAAGTTGTCTTGTCCAAGGTGCCGTGGGATTAGTTAATAAAAATGTGATAGATTAGGTTGTCGTCCTTTTCGCGACTCCCGACGTACGATCCGGGACGAAAAAACATTGCAAAAGAAGAAAAGTGTCCTGAAATTGATGAAAATGTTCTATTTTGGACTCTAAAAATAGGTGCAGCCTGGCAGGCTTGATGCCCATTTCGTAGAGCTCTCAGAGAGCTTTCCAACGGTATGTTGTGCGCCACGTAACTCTGTACGGATCAAAAGTTATGGGCACCGGAACGACGGATACCTGGTCACAAGCCCCATGCCCTCGGTTTGCGGGCCCAGTCTCTACGTGAAGCGAAGTTGCCTTGCCCAAGGTGCCGTGGGATTCGGTAATTGAAATGTGACGAATTAGGTTGTCGTCCTTTTCGCTGCTCACGATGTACGATCCGGGACGAAAATACATCATAAAAGAAGAAAAATGTACCGAAACTGATGAAAACATATGATTTTAGACTCTAAAAATAGACGCATCTGAGATGGCTTAATGCCCTCGTCGTAGAGCTCTCGGAGAGCTTTCTAACGGTATGTTGTGCACAGCGTAACTCCTTATGGATCAAAAGTTATGAGCACCGGAGCGAGCGATACCTGGTCACAAGCTCTACGCCCTCGGTTTGCAAGCCCAGCCTACATGAAGCGAAGTTGTCTTGCCCAAGGTACCGTCGGATTAGGTAATAGAAATGTGATGGATTAACTTGTCGTCCTTTTCGCGGCTCACGACGTATGATCCGGGATGAAAAAACATTGCAAAAGAAGAAAAGTGTCCCGAAACTGATGAAAACGTTCGATTTTGGACTCTGAAAATAGGAGCAGCCGAGCAGTCATGATGCCCATGTCATGAGCTCTCAGAGAGCTTTCCAACGGTATGCTGTGCGTCACATAACTCATTACGGATCAAAAGTTATGGACACCAGAACGACGGATACCAGGTCACAAGCCCCACGCCCTCGGTTTGCAGGCCCATCCTCTACGCGAAGCGAAGTTGTCTTGCCCAAGGTGCCATGGGATTAGGTTGTCGTCCTTTTCGCGGCTCACGACGTACGATCCGGGATAGAAAAACAGCGCAAAAGAAGAAAAGTGTCCCGAAACTGATGAAAATGTTCGAATTTGGACTCCGAAAAAAGGTACAGCCGAGCAGGCTTCATGCCCACATCGTATAGCTCTCGGAGAGCTTTCCAATGGTATGTTGTGCACCGCATAACTTCTTACGGATCAAAAGTTATGAGCAGCAGTGCGACGGATACTTGTTACAAGCCCCACGACCTCAGTTTGTGGGCCCCGCCTCTTCGTGAAGTGAAGTTGTCTTGCACAAGGTGCTATGGGATTCGGTAATAGAAACGTGATGGATTAGGTTGTCATCCTTATCGCAGTTCACGACGTACGATCCGGGATGGAAAAATAGCCCAAAAGAAGAAAAGTGTCCCAAAACTAATGAAAAAGTTCAATTTTGGACTCCAAAAATAGGAACAGCCGAACAGGCTTGATGCCCACGTTGTAGAACTCTTGGAAAGCTTTCCTACGGTATGCTATGCATCTCGTAACTCCTTACGGATCAAAAGTTATGAGGACCGGAGCGACGGATACCTTGTAGCAACCCCCATGCCCTCGGTTTGCGGGCCACGCCTCTACTTGAAGTGAAGTTGTCTTGCCCAAGGTTCCGTGGGATTTAGTAATAGAAATGTGATGGATTAGGTTGTCGTCCTTATCGCGGCTCACGACGTACGATCCGGGACAGAAAAACAGCTCAAAAGAAGAAAAGTGTCCCGAAACTGCTGAAAAAGTTCAATTTTAGGCTCCGAAAATAGATGTAGCCGAGCAGGCTTGCTCCCCCCATCGTAGAGCTCTTGGAGAGCTTTCCAACGGTATGTTGTGCACCGCGTAACTCATTACGGATCAAAAGTTATGGGCACCGGAGCGACGGATATATGGTCACAAGGCCCACGCCCTCGGTTTGCGAGCCCAGCCTTTACGTGAAGCGAAGTTGTCTTGCCCAAGATGCCATGGGATTCGGTAATAGAAATGTGATGGATTAGGTTGTCATCCTTTTCGCGACTCTCGATGTACGATCCGGGACAGTAATATAGTGCAAAAGAAGAAAAATGTCCCGAAACTGATGAAAACATTCAATTTAGGACTCCGAAAATTGGCGCAGCTGAGCAGGATTGATTCCCACGTCGTAGAGCTCTCGGAGAGCTTTCCAACAGTATGTTGTGCACCATGTAACTCCTTACGGATCAAAAGTTATGAGCACCAAGCGACGAATACCTGGTCACAAGCCCCACGCCCTCGGTTTGCGGGCCCCGCCTCTACATGAAGTGAAGTTGTCTTGCCCAAGGTGCTGTTGGATTCGCTAATAGAAATGTGATGGATTAAGTTGTCATCTTTATCGCGGCTCACGACGTACGATCCTGGATGAAAAAATAGCGCAAAAGAAGAAAATTATCCCGGAACTGATGAAAAGGTTCGATTTTGGGTTTTGAAAACAAGCGCAGCCATGCAGGCTTCTTGCCCCCATTGTAGAGCTCTCGGATTGCTCTTCTACAGTATGCTGTGTGCCGTGTAACTCCTTACGGATCAAAAGTTATGGGCACTGGAGGGAGGGATACCTGGTCACAAGCCCTACGCCCTCGGTTTGCAAACCCAGCGTACGTGAAGCGAAGTTGTCTTGCCCAAGGTGCAGTGGGATTAATTAATAGAAATGTGATGGATTTGGTTATCGTCCTTTTCGCGGCTCCCGACGTACCATCTGGGACAAAAAAACATTGCAAAAGAAGAAAAGTGTCCCGAAATTGATGAAAATGTTCTATTTTGGACTCCGAAAATAAGTGCAGCCTGGCAGGCTTGATGCCCATTTCATAGAGCTCTCAGAGAGCTTTCCAACGGTATGCTGTGTGCCACGTAACTCTGTACGGATCAAAAGCTATGAGCACCTAGTCACAAGCCCCACGCCCTCGGTTTGCGGGCCCAGTCTCTACGTGAAGCGAAGTTGTCTTGCCCAAGGTGCCTTGGGATTCGGTAATAGAAATGTGATGGATTAGGTTGTCGTCCTTTTCGCTGCTCACGACGTATGATCCGGGACGAAAATATATCGTAAAAGAAGAAAAGTGTACCGAAACTGATGAAAACATATGATTTTATACCCTAAAAATAGGCATAGTTGAAAAGGATTAATGCCCTCATCGTAGAGCTCTCGGAGAGCCTTCCAACGGTATGCTGTGCACAACGTAACTCCTTATGGATCAAAAGTTATGAGCACCGGAGCGAGCAATACCTTGTCACAAGCCCAACGCCCTCGGTTTTCTGAGCCCAGCCTACGTGAAACGAAGTTGTCTTGCCCAAGGTGCCGTCGGATTATGTAATAGAAATGTTATGGATTAGCTTGTTGTCCTTTTCGCGGCTCACAACGTATGATCCGGGATGAAAAAATATTGCGAAAGAAGAAAAGTGTCCCAAAATTGATGAAAACGTTCTATTTTGGACTCTAAAAACAGGAGCAGCCGAGCAGTCATGATGCCCATGTCATAGAGCTCTCGAAGAGCTTTCCAACGGTATGTTGTGCGCCGCGTAACTCATTACGGATCAAAATTTATGGACAATGGAACGACGGATACCAGGTCACAAGCCCTACGCCCTTGGTTTGCGGGCCCAGCCTCTATGTGAAGCAAAGTTGTCTTGCCCAAGGTGCCGTGGGATTAGGTAATAGAAATGTGATGGATTAGGTTGTCGTCCTTTTCGCTACTCACGACGTTCGATCCGGGACAGAAAAACAGCGCAAAAGAAGAAAAGTGTCCCGAAACTGATGAAAATGTTTGAATTTGGACTCCGAAAAAAGGTGTAGTCGAGCAGGCTTTATGTCCACGTCGTATAGCTCTCGAAGAGCTTTCCAACGGTATGTTGTGCACCGCGTAACTCCTTACGGATCAAAAGTTATGAGCACTAGATCGACGGATACCTGGTCATAAGCCCTACGACCTCAGTTTGTGAGCCCCGCCTCTTCGTGAAGTGAAGTTGTCTTGCACCAGGTACTGTGGGATTCGGTTATAGAAATGTGATGGATTAGGTTGTCATCCTTATCGCGGTTCACGACGTACGATATGGGATGGAAAAACAATGCAAAAGAAGAAAAGTGTCCCAAAATTGATGAAAACGTTTGATTTTGGACTCCAAAAATAGGCGCAGCCGAGCAGGCTTGATGCCCACGTCGTAGAGTTCTCAGAGAGCTTTCCTACGGTACGCTATGCATCTCGTAACTCCTTACAGATCAAAAGTTATGACGACCGGAGCGACGGATACCTTCTAGTAACCCCCATGCCCTCGGTTTGTGGGCCCCGCCTCTACTTGAAGTGAAGTTGTCTTGCCCAAGGTGCCGTGGGATTTGGTAATAGAAATATAATGGATTAGGTTGTCGTCCTTATCGCGGCTCACAACGTACGATCGGGGATAGAAAAATAGCTCAAAAGAAGAAAATTATCCCGGAAGTTCAATTTTGGGCTTCGAAAACAGGCGTAGCCGAGCAGGCTTGCTTCCCCTATCGTAGAGCTCTCGGAGAGATTTTCAACGGTATGTTGTGCACCGCGTAACTCATTACGGATCAAAAGTTATGGGCACCGGAGCGACGGATACATGGTCACAAGGCCCACGCCCTCGATTTGCGAGCCCAGCGTTCATGTGAAGCGAAGTTATCTTGCCCAAGGTGCCGTGGGATTAGGTAATAGAAATGTGAGGGATTAGGTTGTCGTCCTTTTTGTGGCTCACGACGTACGATCCGGGATGAAAAAATAGCACAAAAGAAGAAATGTGTCCCGAAACTAATGAAAACGTTCGAATTTGGACTCCGAAAACAGGCATAGCTGAGCAGGCTTGATGCCCACGTCGTAGAGCTCTCGGAGAGCTTTGCAACGGTATGCTGTGCGCCGCGTAACTCTTTACGAATCAAAATTTCTAGGCACCGGAGCGACGGATACCTAGTCACAAGCCCCACGCCCTCGGTTTACGAGCCCAACCTCTACGTGATGCGAAGTTGTCTTGCCCAAGGTGCAATGGGATTTGGTAATAGAAATGTGATGGATTAGGTTGTCGTCCTTTTCCCGACTCTCGACGTACGATCCGGGACGGTAATACAGTGCATAAGAAGAAAAATGTCCCAAAACTGATGAAAACATTCAATTTAGGACTCCAAAAATTGGCGCAGCTGAGCAGGCTTGATTCCTACGTCGTAGAGCTCTCGGAGAGCTTTCCAACGGTATGTTGTGCATCGTGTAACTCCTTACAGATCAAAAGTTATGAGCACTAGAGCGACGAATACTTGGTCACAAGCCCCACGCCCTCGGTTTGTGAACCCCGCCTCTACATGAAGTGAAGTTGTCTTGCCCAAGGTGCTGTTGGATTCGGTAATAGAAATGTGATGAATTAGGTTGTCGTCCTTACCGCGGCTCACGACGTACGATCCTGGACGAAAAAATAGCGCAAAAGAAGAAAATTATCTCGGAATTGATGAAAATGTTCGATTTTGGGTTCTGAAAATAGGCGTAGCTGAGCATGCTTCTTGCCCCCATCGTAAAGCTCTCGGATTGCTCTCTTACGGTATGTTGTGTGCCGCGTAACTCTTTATGGATCAAAAGTTATGGGCACCGGAGCGACGGATACCTGGTAACAAGCCCCATGACCTCGGTTTGCGGGCCCATCCTCGACGTGAATCAAAGTTTTCTTGCCCAAGGTGCCGTGGAATTTGGTAATAGAAATGTGATAGATTAGGTTGTCGTCCTTATTACTACTCACGACGTACGATCCGGGACGGAAAAAAAGCACAAAAGAAGAAAAGTGTCCCAAAACAGTTGAACACATTCAATTTTGGGCTTCGAAAATAGGCGTAGCTGAGCAGGGTTTTTGTCCCCGTCGTAGAGCTCTCGGAGAGCTTTCCATCGGTAAGGCGTGCGCCGCGTAACTCCTTACGGATCAAAAGCTATGGGCACCGGAGCGACGGACACATGGTCACAAGGCCCATGCCCTCGGATTGCGAGCCCAGCCTTTACGTGAAGCGAAGTTATCTTGCCCAAGGTGCCATGGGATTAGGTAATAGAAATGTGATGGATTAGGTTGTCGTCCTTTTCGCGGCTCACGACGTACGATCCGAGATGAAAAAAAAGCACAAAAGAATAAAAGTGTCCCGAAACAGTTGAACACATTCAATTCTGGGCTTCGAAAATAGGCGTAGCTGAGCAGGGCTTTTGTCCCATCGTAGAGCTCTCGGAGAGCTTTCCATCGGTAAGGCGTGCGTCGCGTAACTCCTTAAGGATCAAAAGTTATGGGCACCAGAGCGATGGACACATGGCCACAAGGCCCACGCCCTCGGATTGCGAGCCCAGCCTTTAAGTGAAGTGAAGTTATCTTGCCCAAGGTGCCGTGGGATCAGGTAATAGAAATGTGATGGATTAGGTTATCGTCCTTTTCGCGGCTCACGACGTACGATCCGGGATAAAAAAACAGCACAAAAGAAGAAAAGTGTCCCGAAACTAATGAAAATGTTCGAATTTGGACTCCGAAAATAGGCATAGCCGAGCCGGCTTGATGCCCACTTCGTAGAGCACTCGGAGAGCTTTGCAACGGTATACTGTGCGCCGCGTAACTCTTTAAGGATCAAAAGTTCTGGGTACCGGAGCGACGGATACCTGGTCACAAGCCCCACGCCCTCGGTTTGTGAGCCCAGCCTCTACGTGATACGAAGTTGTCTTGCCCAAGGTGCCATGGGATTCAATAATATAAATTTGATGGATTAGGTTGTCGTCCTTTTCGTGACTCTCGACGTACGATACGGGACGGTAATACAGTGCAGAAGAAGAAAAATACCCCAAACTGATGAAAACATTCAATTTAGGACTCCGAAAATTGGCCCAGCTGAGCAGGATTGATTCCCACATCGTAGAGCTCTCGGAGAGCTTTTCAACGGTATACTGTGCACCGTGTAACTCCTTAAGGGTCAAAAGTTATGAGCACCAGAGCTACGGATACCTGGTCCCAAGCCCCACGCCCTCGGTTTGCGGGCCCCGCCTCTACATGAAGTGAAGTTGTCTTGCCCAAGGTGCTATTGGATTCGGTAATAGAAATGTGATGGATTAGGTTGTCGTCCTTATCGCGGCTCACGACGTACGATCTTGGACGAAAAAATAGCGCAAAAGAAGAAAATTATCCCGGAATTGATGAAAATGTTCGATTTTGGGTTTTGAAAATAGGCGTAGCCGAGCATGCTTCTTGCCCCCATCGTAGAGCTCTTGGATTGCTCTCCTACGGTATGTTGTGTGCCGCGTAACTTTTTATGGATCAAAAGTTATAGGCACCGGAGCGACGGATACCTGGAACAAGCCCCACGCCCTCGGTTTTCAGGCCCATCCTCTACGTGAATCAAAGTTTTCTTGCCCAAGGTGCCGTGGAATTTGGTAATAGAAATGTGATGGATTAGGTTGTCGTCCTTATTACGGCATGACATACGATCCGGGACGGAAAAAAAGCACAAAAGAAGAAAAGTGTCCCGAAACAGTTGAACACATTCAATTTTGGGCTTCGAAAATAGGCGTAGCTGAGCAGGGTTTTTGTTCCCGTCGTAGAGCTCTCGGAGAGCTTTCCATCTGTAAGGCGTGCGCCGCGTAACTCCTTACGGATCAAAAGTTATGGGCACCGGAGCGACGGACACATGGTCACAAGGCCCACGCCCTCGGATTGCGAGCCCAGCCTTTACGTGAAGCGAAGTTATCTTGCCCAAGGTGCCGTGGGATTAGGTAACAGAAATGTGATGGATTAGGTTGTCGTCCTTTTCGCGGCTCACGACGTACGATCCGAGATGAAAAAAAAGCACAAAAGAATAAAAGTGTCCCGAAACAGTTGAACACATTCAATTCTGGGCTTCGAAAATAGGCGTAGCTGAGCAGGGTTTTTGTCCCTTCGTAGAGCTCTCGGAGAGCTTTCCATCGGTAAGGCGTGCATCGCGTAACTCCTTACGGATCAAAAGTTATGGGCACCGGAGCGATGGACACATGGTCACAAGGCCCACGCCCTCGGATTGCGAGCCCAGCCTTTACGTGAAGCGAAGTTATCTTGCCCAAGGTGCCGTGGGATTAGGTAATAGAAATGTGATGGATTAGGTTATTGTCCTTTTCGCTACTCACGACGTACGATCCGGGATAAAAAAACAGCACAAAGGAAGAAAAGTGTCCCGAAACTAATGAAAATGTTCGAATTTGGACTCCGAAAATAGGCATAGCCGAGCCGGCTTGATGCCCACTTCGTAGAGCACTCGGAGAGCTTTGCAACGGTATATTGTGCGCCGCGTAACTCTTTAAGGATCAAAAGTCCTGGGCACCGGAGCGACGGATACCTAGTCACAAGCCCCACGCCCTCGGTTTGTGAGCCTAGCCTCTACGTGATACGAAGTTGTCTTGCCCAAGGTGCCATGGGATTCAGTAATATAAATTTGATGGATTAGGTTGTCGTCCTTTTCGTGACTCTCGACGTACGATACGGGACGGTAATACAGTGCAGAAGAAGAAAAATACCCCAAACTGATGAAAACAATCAATTTAGGACTCCAAAAATTGGCCCAGCTGAGCAGGCTTGATTCCCACATCGTAGAGCTCTCGGAGAGCTTTTCAACGGTATACTGTGCACCGTGTAACTCCTTACGGGTCAAAAGTTATGAGCACCAGAGCTACGGATACCTGGTCCCAAGCCCCACGCCCTCGGTTTGCGGGCCCCGCCTCTACATGAAGTGAAGTTGTCTTGCCCAAGGTGCTATTGGATTCGGTAATAGAAATGTGATGGATTAGGTTGTCGTCCTTATCGCGGCTCACGACGTACGATCCTGGACGAAAAAATAGCGCAAAAGAAGAAAATTATCCCGGAATTGATGAAAATGTTCGATTTTGGGTTTTGAAAATAGGCGTAGCCGAGCATGCTTCTTGCCCCCATCGTAGAGCTCTTGGATTGCTCTCCTACGGTATGTTGTGTGCTGCGTAACTCTTTATGGATCAAAAGTTATAGGCACGGAGCGACGGATATCTGGAACAAGCCCCACGCCCTCGGTTTGCGGGCCCATCCTCTACGTGAATCAAAGTTTTCTTGCCCAAGGTGCCGTGGAATTTGGTAATAGAAATGTGATGGATTAGGTTGTCGTCCTTATTACGGCTCACGACATACGATCCGGGACGAAAAAAAAGCACAAAAGAAGAAAAGTGTCCCGAAACAGTTGAACACATTCAATTTTGGGCTTCGAAAATAGGCGTAGCTGAGCAGGGTTTTTGTTCCCGTCGTAGAGCTCTCGGAGAGCTTTCCATCTGTAAGGCGTGCGCCGCGTAACTCCTAAAGGATCAAAAGTTATGGGCACCGGAGCGACGGATACCTAGTTACAAGCCCCACACCTTTGTTTTGCGAGCCGCTCTACGTTAAGCGAAGTTGTCTTACCCAAGGTGCCATAGGATTAGGTAATAGAAATATGATGGATTAGGTTGTCGTCCTTTTCGAGGCTCATGACGTACAATCCGGGACAAAAAAATAGAGCAAAAGAAGAACAATGTCCTGAAACTGATGAAAATGTTCGATTTTGGAATGTGAAAATAGGTACAGCCGAGCAGGCTTGATGCCCACGTCGTATAGCTCTTGGAGAGCCTTCCAACGGTATGATGTGTGCCTCGTAACTCTTTATGGATCAAAAGTTATGGGCACCAGAGCGACAGATACCTGGTCACAAGCCCCACGCCCTCGGTTTGCGGGCCCAGCCTATACGTGAATCGAAGCTTTCTTGCCAATGGTACCGTGGGATTCGGTAATAGAAATGTGATTGATTAGGTTGTCGTCCTTATCACGGCTCACGACGTACGATCCGGGACAGAAAAATAGTACGAAAGAAGAAAAGTGTCCCGAAACTGATGAAAACATTCAATTTTGGACTACAAAAATAGGTGCAGCCGAGCAGGCTTACTACCCCCATCATAGAGTTCTCGTAGAGCTTTCCAACGGTATGTTGTGCGCCGCGTAACTCCTTACAGATCAAAAGTTATGGGCACCAGAGCGACGGATACCTGGTCATAAGCCCTACGCCCTCGGTTTGCGGGCCCAGCTTCTACGTGAAGTGAAATTGTCTTGGCCAAGGTGCGATGGGATTCGGTAATAGAAATGTGATGGATTAGGTTATCGCCCTTTTCGCGGCTCACCACATATGATCCAGGACGAAAAAATAGCGCAAAAGAAGAAAATTATCCCGAAACTGATGAAAACGTTCGATTTTGGTCTCTAAAAATAAACGCAGTCTAGCAAGCTTGCTACCCCCATTGTAGAGCTCTCGAAGAGCTTTCCAACGGTAAGCTATGCGCTGCGTAACTCCTTACGGATCAAAAGTTATGGGCACCAGAGCGACAGATACTTGGTCACAAGCCCCAAGCTCTCGATTTGCGGGCCCAGTATCTACATGAAGTGAAGTTGTCTTGCCCAAGGTGTCGTGGGATTTGGTAATAGAAATGTGATGGATTAGGTTGTTGTCCTTTTTACGGGTCACGACGTACGAACCGGGACAGAAAAATAGCGCAAAAGAAGAAAAGTGTCCCGAAACTGATGAAAACGTTCAATTTTGGATTACAAAAATAGGCACGGCTGAGTAAGCTTGCAGCCCCTGTCGTAGAGCTCTCGGAGAGCTTTACAACGGTAAGCTGTGCACCGTGTAACTCCTTACGGATCAAATGTTATGGGAAACGGAGCGACAGATACCTAGTTACAAGCCCCACGTCCTCAGTTTGCGGGCCCAATCGCTACGTGAAGTGAATTTGTCTTGCCCAAGTTGCCATGGGATTCGGTTATAAAAATTTGATGGATTAGGTTGTCACCATTATCGCGGCTCACGACGTACAAGACAAGACAAGACAGAAAAATAGTGCAAAAGAAGAAAATTCTCCGAAAACTATTGAAAACGTTCAATTTTGGGCTCCGAAAATAGGCGCAGCTGAGGTGGCTTGTTGGCCCCGATGTAGAGCTCTCGGAGAGCTTCCCAACGGTATGCTGTGCGCTGCGTAACTCCTTACGGATCAAAACTTATGGGCACCGGAGCGACGGATACCTCATCACAAGTCCCTTGCACTCGGTTTGAGGGCCTAGCCTCTACGTGAAGCGAAGTTGTCTTGCCCAAGGTGTCGTGGGATTCAGTAATAGAAATGTGATCGATTAGGTTGTCGTCCTTTTCGCGGCTCACGACATGTGATCTGGGACAGAATAACAGCTCAAAAGAAGAAAAGTGTCCTGAAACTGATGAAAATGTTCAATTTTGGGCTCAAAAAATAGATGCAGGAGAGCCGGCTTGCTTCCCCCATCGTAGAGCTCTCAGAAAGCTTTCCAACGGTATGCTGTGCGTCGCGTAACTCATTACGGATCAAAAGGTATGGGCACCGGAGCGACGGATACCTGATCACAAGCCCCACGCCCACGGTTTGCGGGCCCATCCTCTACGTGAAATGAAGTTGTCTTACCCAAGGTGCCATGGGATTCGCTAATAGAAATGTGACAGATTAGTTAGTCTTCCTTTTCGCGGCTCACGACGTACGATCCGGGACCGAAAAACAGCACAAAAGAAGAAACTTATTTCAAAACTGATGAAAACTTTCGATTTTGGACTGCAAAAATAGGCACAGCCGGGAAAGCTTGATGCCCACGTCATAGAGCTCTCAGAAAGCTTTGCAAACGGTATTCTGGGCACCGCGTAACTCCTTACAGATAAAAAGTTATGAGGACTGGAGCGACGGATACTTGGTCACAAGCGCCACACCCTCGGTTTGCGGGCCCTGTCTCTACGTGAAGTGAAGTTGTCTTGCCTATGGTGCAGTGGGATTCTTTAATAGAAATGTGATGGATTAGGATGTCGTCCTTATCGCGGCTCACGACGTACGATCCGGGATGAAAAAATAGCGCAAAAGAAGAAAATTGTCCCGAAATGGATGAAAAAGTTTGATTTTGGCTTTGAAAATAGGCGCTGCCAAGCAGGCTTGTGCCCCCATCGTAGAGCTCTTGGAGAGCTTTCCAACTGTATGTTGTGTGCCTCGTAACTCCTTACGGATCAAAAGTTATGGGCACTAGAGTGACGGATACCTGGTCATAAGCCCCACGCCCTCGGTTTGCAAGCCCAGCCTCTACGTGAAGCGAACTTTTCTTGCCCAAAGTGCCATGGGATTAGGTAATAGAAATGTGATTGATTAGGTTGTCGTTCTTTTTGCGGCTCACGACGTATATTCCGGGGCAGAAAAACAGCACAAAATAAGAAAAGTGTCTCGAAACTGATGAAAACGTTCGATTTTGGACTCCGAAGATAGGCACAGCCGAGCAAGCTTGATGCCCACGTCGTAGAGCTCTCGGAGAGCTTTCCAACGGTATGTCGTACGCCGTTTAACTTCTTACGGATTGAAAGTTATGGGCACCGGATCGACGGATACCTGGTCACAAGCCCTATACCCTCGATTTGCGGGCCCAGCCTCTACGTGAAGTGAAGTTGTCTTGCCCAAGGTGCTATCGGATTCGGTAATAGAAATGTGATGGATTAGGTTGTCGTCCTTTTCGCGGCTCACGACAAACAATCCGGGACGAAAAAACAGCGCAAAAGAAGAAAATTTTCTCGAAACTGATTTAAAAGTTCTATTTTGGGCTCCGAAAACAAGCGCAGCAGAGCAGGCTTGCTGCCCCCATCGTAGAGCTCTCGGAGAACTTTCCAATGGTATGTTGTACACCGCGTAACTCCTTACAGATCAAAAGTTATGGGCATAGGAACGAGGGATACCTGGTCATAATCCCTACGACCTCAGTTTGGAAGCCCAGCCTACGTGAAGCGAAGTTGTCTTGCCCAAGGTGCCATGGGACTAGGTAATAGAAATGTGATGGATTAGGTTGTCGTCCTTTTCGCGGCTCACGACGTACGATCCGGGATGAAAAAACATTGCAAAAGAAGAAAAGTGTCCTGAAACTGATGAATATGTTCGATTTTGGACCCTAAAAATGGGCGTAGCTAGGCAGGCTTGATTTCCATGTCGTAGAGCTCTCAGAAAGCTTTCCAACGGTATGCTGTGCGTTGCGTAACTCTTTACGGATCAAAAGTTATGGGCACCGGAACGACGGATACATTGGTCACAAGCCCCACGCCCTCGATTTGCGGGCCTCACCTCTACGTGAAGTGAAGTTGTCTTGCCCAAGGTGTTGTGGGAATCTGTAATAGAAATGTGATGGATTAGGTTGTCATCCATATCGTGGCTCACGACGTACGATCTGAGATGAAAAAATAGCGCAAAACAAGAAAAGTGTCCCGGAATTGATGAAAATGTTCAATTTTGGTCTCCGAAAATAGGCACAGCCAAGCAGGTTTCCTGCCTCCATCATATAGCTCTCGGATAGCTTTCCAAGTGTATGTTGTGCACTGCATAACTCCTTACGGATCAAAAGTTATGGGCACCGGAGCGATGGATACTTGGTCCCAAGCCTCACGCCCTCGGTTTCCCGGCCCAGCCTCTACGTGAAGTGAGGTTGTCTTGCCCAAGATGCTGTCGAATTCGGTAATAGAAATGTAATGGATTAGGTTGTCGTCCTTTTCGCAGCTCACGACGTACGATCTGGGACGAAAAAATAACGCAAACGAGGAAAAGTATCCTGAAACTGATGAAAACGTTCGATTTTGGAATCCAAAAATAGTCACAGCCGAGTAGGCTTGATACGCACTTCGTAGAGCTCTCGGAGAGCTTTCCAACCGCATGCTGTGCACCGCGAAACTCCTTACAGATCAAAAGTTATGAGGACCGGAGTGACGGATACCTAGTCACAAGCCCTACGCCCTAGGTTTGCGGGCCCCACCTCTACGTGAATTGAAGTTGTCTTGCCCAAGGTACCGTGGGATTCAGTAATAAAAATGTGATGGATTAGGTTGTCATCCTTATAGCAGCTCACGACGTACGATCCGGGACGAAAAAACAAGGCAAAAAAAGAAAAGTGACACGGAACTGATGCAAATGTTTCATTTTTGGCTCCGAAAATTGTCGCAGCCAAGCAGGCTGTGTAAATTCATCATAGATCTCTCTGAGTGCTTTCCAACGGTATGCTGTGCACCGCGTAACTCGTTACGGATCAAAAGTTATGGGCATCGGAGCGACCGATACCTGGTCACAAGCCCCACGCCCTCGGTTTGCGGGCTCAACCTCTATGTGAAGTGAAGTTGTCTTCCCCAAGGTGCCAAGGTATTCGGTAATAGAAATGTGATGATTAGGTTGTCGTCCTTTTCGCGACTCACGACATACGATCCGGGACAAAAAAATAGCGCAAAAGAAGAAAATTATAACAAAATTGATGAAAAGTTCAATTTTGGGCTTCGAAAATAGGCTCAGTCTAGCTGGCTTGGTGCCCCCATCGTAGAGCTCTCGGAGAGCTTTCCAACGGAATGGTGTGCGCCGTGTAACTCCTTACGGATCAAAAGTTATGGGCACCGGAGCGACGGATACCTGGTCACAAACCCACGCTCTTGGTTTACTGGCCTAACTTCTACGTGAAGTGAAGTTGTCTTGCCGAAGGTGTCATGGGATTCGGTAATAGAAATGTGATGGATTAGGTTGTCATCCTTTTTGCGGCTCACGACGTACGAACCGGGATCGAAAAACGGAGCAAAAGAAGCAAAGTGTCCCAAAATTGATGAAAATGTTCGATTATAGACTACAAAAATAGGCGCAGCTGAGCAGGCTTGCTGCCCCCGTCGTAGAGCTCTCGGAGAGCTTTCCAACGGTATGCTGTGCGCCACGTAACTCCTTACGGATCAAAAGTTATGGGCACTGGAGCGACGGATACCTGGTCACAAGCCCCGCGCCCTCGGTTTGCGGGCCCAGTCTCTACGTGAAGTGAAGTTGTCTTGCCCAAGTTGCCATGGGATTCGGTAATAGAAATGTTATGGATTAGGTTGTCCTCCTTATCGCGGCTTAGGACATACAATACGAGACAGAAAAATAGTGCAAAAGAAGAAAAGTGTCCCGAAACTGTTGAAAACGTTCAGTTTTGGGCTCCGAAAACAGTCGCTGCTATGCAGGCTTGTTGTCTTCGATGTAGAACTCTCGAAGAGCTTTCCAATGGTATGCTGTGCGCCTCGTAACTCGTTGCGGATCAAAACTTATGGGCACCGGAGCGACGGATACTTGGTCACAAGCCCCACGCACTCGGTTTGAGGGCCCAGCCTCTACGTGAAGCGAAGTTGTCTTGCCCAAGGTGCTGTAGGATTCAGTAATAGAAATGTGATGGATTAGGTTGTCGTCCATTTTGCGACTCACGATGTACGCTCCGGAATGGAAAAATAGAGTAAAAGAAGAAAAGTGTCCTAAAATTGATGAAAAAATTCAATTTTGGGCTCCAAAAATAGGCGTAGCCAAGCAGGCATGCTGCCTCTGTTGTAGAGCTCTCGGAGAGCTTTCCAACGGTATGCTGTGCGCCACGCAACTCTTTACGCATCAAAAGTTATGGGCACCGGAGCGACGGAGACCTGGTCCCAAGCCCCATGCCCTCGGATTGTGGGCCCAGCCTCTATGTGAAACGAATTTGTCTTGCCCAAGGTGCCGTGGGATTCGGTAATAGAAATGTGATGGATTAAGTTGTCGTCCTTTTCGCGGCTCACGACGTACGAACCGGGATGAAAAAATAGCGCAAAAGAAGAAAAGTATCCCAAAACTGATGAAAACGTTCAATTTTGGGCTCCAAAAATAGGTGTAGTTGAGCACGCTTGATGCCCCCTTCGTAGAGTTGTCGGAGAGCTTTCCAAGGGTATGTTGTGCGCTGCATAATTCCTCACAGATCAAAATTTATGGGCACTGGAGCGACGGAGTCCTGATCCCAAGCCTCACGCCCTCGGTTTGCGGGCCCAGCCTCTACGTGAAGCGAAGTTTTGTTGCCCAAGGTGGCGTGGGATTCGGTAATAGAAATGTGATGGATTAGGTTGTCATCCTTTTCGGGGGTCACAGCATACGATCCGGGACAGAAAAATAGAGCAAAAGAAGAAAAGTGTCCCGAAACTGATGCAAGCATTTGATTTTGGGCTCCAAAAATAGGTGCAATTAAGCAGGCTTGCTACCCCTATCACAGAGCTGTCGAAGAGCTTTCCAACGGTATGCTATGCGCCGCGTAACTCCTTACGGATCAAAAGTTATAAACAACGGAGCGACGGAGACCTGGTCCCAAGCCCCACGCCCTCAGTTTTCGGGCCCAGCCTCTACGTGAAGCGAAGTTGTCAAGCCCAAGGTGGTGTGGTATTTGGTAATAGAAATGTAATGGATTAGGTTGTCGTTCTTTTCGCGGCTCACGACGTACGATCCGCGACGGAAAAATAGAGCAAAAGAAGAAAATTATCCCGAAACTGTTGAAAATGTTCGATTTTGGGCTAAAAAAATAGGCGCATCCAATCAGGCTTGATGCCCTTTCGTAGAGGTCTCATAGAGCTTTCCAACGGTATGCTATGCGCCACATAACTCCTTACAGATCAAAAGTTATAGGCACCGGAGCGACGGAGACCTGGTCCTAAGCCCCACGCCCTCGGTTTGCGGGCCCAGCCTCTACGTGAAGCGAAGTTGTCTTGCCCAAGGTGCCGTGGGACTCGGTAATAGAAATGTGATGGATTAGGTTGTTTCCCTTTTCGCGGCTCACGACGTATGATACGTGACGGAAAAACAGCGCAAAATAAGAAAAGTGTCCCGAAACTGATGAAAATGTTCAATTTTGGGCTCCGAGAATAGTTGCAGCGGAACAAGCTTGCTGCCCTTGACATAGAGCTCTCGAAGAGCTTTCCAACGGTATGCTGTGCACCGAGTAACTCCTTACGGATCTAAAGTTATGGGCAACGGAGTGACGGAGACTGGGTCCCAAGCCCCACGCCCTCGATTTTTGAGCCCAGCCTCTACGTGAACCGAAGTTGTCTTGCCCAAGGTGGCGTAGGATTCAGTAATAGAATTGTGATGGATTATGTTGGCGTCTTTTTCGCGGCTCACGATGTACGATCCGAGACGGAAAAACATCGTAAGAGAAGAAAAATATCCTAAAACTAATGAAAACGTTCGATTTTGGACTCCGAGAACAGGCGCAACAAAGCAGGCTTGTTGCCCCTTTCGTAGAGCTCTCATAGAGCTTTCCAACGGTATACTGTGTGTAGCGTAACTCGTTGAGGATCAAAAGTTACCGGCACCAGAGCAACGGAGACCCGATCCCAAGCACCAAGCCCTCAGTTTGTGGGCCCAGCCTTGACGAGAAGCGAAGTTGTCTTGCCCAAGGTGCCATGGGATTCGATTATAGAAATGTGATAGATTAGGTTGTCATCCTTTTTGCGGCTCACGACGTATGATTCGGGACGAAAATAAAAGCGCAAAATTAGAAAAGTGTCCCAAAATTGATGAAAACGTTCAATTTTGGGATCCGAAAACAAGAGCAGCTGAGTAAGTTTGCGGCCCACGTCGTAGAGCTCTCGGAGAGCTTTCCAAAGGTAAGATGTGCATCACGTAACTCCTTAAGGATCAAAAGTTATGGGCAACAAAGCGACGGAGACCTGGTCCCAAGCCCCACGCCCTCGATTTATGGGACCAGCCTCTGCGTGAAGCGAATTGTCTTGCCCAAGGTGCCATGGCATTCGTTAATAGAAATGTGATGGATTGGGTTGTCGTCCTTTTCGCGGCTCACGACGTACCATCCGGGACGAAAAAATAGCGCAAAAGAAGAAAAGTGTCCCAAAACTGATGAAAACATTCGATTTTGGGCTACGAGATTAAGCGCAGCAAACAGGCTTGCTGCCCCTTTCATAGAGCTCTTAGAGAGCTTTCCAACGGTATGTTGTGCGCTATCAACTCCTTACGGATCAAAAGTTATGGGCACCTGAGCGACGGAGACCTGGTCGCAAGCTCTACGCCCTCAGTTTTCGGGCCCAGCCTCTACGTGAAGTGAAGTTGTCTTGCTAAAGGTGCCGTGGGATTCAATAATAGAAAGGTGATGGATTAGGTTGTCGTCCTTTTCGCAGCTCACGACGTACCATCCGGGACGGAAAAATAGCGCAAAAGAAGAAAAGTATCCCAAAACTGATGAAAACATTCTATTTTGGGCTACAAGATTAAGCGCTGCCGAGTAGGCTTGCTGCCCCTCTCATAGAGCTCTCAGAGAGCTTTCCAACGGTATGTTGTGCGCCGCGCAACTCCTTACGAATCAAAAGTTATGGGCACCGTAGCGACGAAGACCTGGTCCCAAGATCCACGCCCTCGGTTTGTGGGCCCAACCTCTACGTGAAGTGAAGTTGTCTTGCCCAAGGTAGTGTGGGATTCAGTAATATAGATGTGATGGATTATGTTGTCGTCCTTTTCGCGGCTCACTACGTACGATCCGAGATGGAAAAACAGCGCAAGAGAATAAAAATGTCCCAAAACTGATGAAAACGTTCGATTTGGACTCTGAGAACAGGCACAGCAAAGCAAGCTTGCTGCCCCTTTCATAGAGCTCTCAAAGAGCTTTCCAACGGTATGCTGTGCGCCGCGTAACTCCTTATGGATCAAAAGTTATGGGCCACAGAGCAACGGATACCTGGTCCTAAGCCCCACGCCCTCGGTTTGCGGGCCCAACCTCTATTAGAAGTGAAGTTGTTTTGCCCAAGGTGCCGTGGCATTCGGTAATAGAAATGTGATGGATTAGGTTGTCATCTTTTTCGCGGCTCACGACGTACGATCGGGGACAAAAAAAAAGTGCAAAAGTAGAAAAGTGTGCCTAAACTGATGAAAACGTACAATTTTGGGATCCAAAAATAGGAGCAGCTGAGCAAGTTTGCTACCCCCGTCGTAGAGCTCTCGGAGTGCATTCCAACGGAATGCTGTGTGCCGCGTAACTCCTTACCGATCAAAAGTTATGGGCAACGGAGCGACGGAGACCTGGTCCTAAGCCCCACGCCCTCGGTTTGCGGGCCCAGCCTCAGCATGAAGCGAAGTTGTCTTGCCCAAGGTGCCGTGGGATTCGGTAATAGAAATGTGATGGATTAGGTTGTTGTCCTTTTCGAGGCTCATGACGTACGATCCGAGACTGAAAAACATCGTAAAAGAAGGAATGTGCCCCGAAATTGATGAAAACGTTCGATTTTGGGCTCCAAAAATAACTTCAGCAAAGCAGGATCGCTGACCCCGTCGTAGGGCTCTCGGAGAGCTTTCGAACGGTATGCTGTGCGTTGCGTAACTCCTTACGGATCAAAAGTTATGGGCACCGGAGCAACGGAGACATGGTCCCAAGCCCACGCACTTGGTTTGCGGGCCCATCCTCTATGTGAAGTGAAGTTGTCTTGCCCAACGTGCCATGGGATTCGGTAATAGAAATGTGATGGATTAGCTTGTCGTCTTTTTCGCGGCTCACGACGTACGATCCGAGACGGAAAAACTACGCAAAAGAATAAAAGTATCCCGAACTAATGAAAATGTTCGATTTTGGGGTCCGAAAACAGGCGTCGCCGAGCAATTTTGATGCCCCCGTCGTAGAGCTCTTAGAGAGCAATCCAACGGTATGCTGTGCATCGCGTAACTCCTTACGGATCAAAAGTTATGGGCACTGGAACGACGGAGACCTAGTCCCAAGCCCCACGCCCTCAGTTTGCGGTCCCAGGCTCTACGTGAAGCGAATTTGTCTTGCCCAAGGTTCCGTGGGATTTGGTAATAGAAATCTAATGGATTAGGTTGTCCTTTTTGTGGCTCACGATGTACGATCCAGGACGGAAAAACAACGTAAAAGAAGAAAAGTGTCCCGAAATTGATAAAAATGTTCGATTTTGGGCTCCGAGATTAGGCGCAGCCATGCAGGCTTGCTGCCCCGATCGTAGCGCTCTCAGAGAGGTTTCCAACAGTATGTTGTGCGCCGCGTAACTCTTTACGGATCAAAAGTTATGGGCACCGGAGCGACGGAGACCTAGTCCCAAGCCCCACGCCCTCAGTTTGCGGGCCCAGCCTCTACGTGAAGCGAAGTTGCCTTGCCCAATGTAGCGTGGGATTCGGTAATAGAAATGTGATGGATTAGCTTGTCGTCCTTTTCGCGGCTCACGACGTACGATCCGAGACGGAAAAACTACGCAAAAGAATAAAAGTATCCCGAAACTAATGAAAATGTTCAATTTTGGGGTCCGAAAACAGGCGTCGCCGAGCAATTTTGATGCCCCCGTCGTAGAGCTCTTAGAGAGCAATCCAACGGTATGCTGTGCATCGCGTAACTCCTTACGGATCAAAAGTTATGGGCACTGGAGCGACGGAGACCTAGTCCCAAGCCCCACGCCCTCAGTTTGCGGGCCCAGCCTCTACGTGAAGCGAAGTTGCCTTGCCCAATGTAGCGTGGGATTCGGTAATAGAAATGTGATGGATTATCTTGTCATCCATTTCGCAGCTTACGACGTACGATCCGAGAAGGAAAAACAGCGCAAGAAAAGAAAAGTATCCCAAACTGATGAAAACATTCGATTTTGAACTCCGAGAACAGGCCCAGCATAGCTGGCTTGTTGCCCTTTTCGTAGAGCTCTCAGAGAACTTTCCAACGGTATGTTGTGCGCCACGTAACTCCTTACGGATCAAACGTTATGGGCCCTAGAGCAACGGAGACCTGGTCCCAAGCCCCACGCCCTTGGTTTGTGGGCCCAGCCTCTGCGTGAAGCGAATTGTCTTGTCCAAGGTGTCGTGGGATTCGGTAATAGAAATGTGATGGATTAGGTTGTCATCTTTTTCGCGGCTCACGACGAACGATCCGGGACGGAAAATCATCTCAAAAGAAGAAAAGTGTCCCAAAACTGATAAAAATGTTCGATTTTGAGCTCCTAGAACAAGCGCAGCCGAGCAGGCTTGCTGTCGCTAATGTAGACCTATTGGAGAGCTTTCCAACGGTATGCTGTGCGCCACATAACTCCTTACGGATCCAAAGTTATGGGCACCGGAGCGACGGAGACCTGGTCCCAAGCCCCACGCCCTCGGTTTGCGGGCCCAGCCTCTACTCCAAGTGAAGTTGTCTTGCCTAAGGTGCCATGGGATTCGGTAATAGAAATGTGGTGGATTAGGTTGTCGTCCTTTTCGCGGCTCACGACGTAGGATCCGGGACGAAAAAACTGCGCAAAAGAAGAAAAGTGTCGCGAAACTGATGAAAGCATTCGATTTTGGGCTCTGAAAACAGGTGTCACCGAGCAATCTTGCTACCCCCGTCGTAGAGCTCTCAGAGAGCTTTCCAATGGTATGTTGTGCGCCGCGTAACTCTTTATAGATCAAAAGTTATAGGCACCGGAACGACAAAGACCTGGTCTCAAGCCCCACGCCCTCGGTTTGCAGGCCCATCCTCTACGTGAAGCGAAGTTGTCTTGCCCAAGATACCGTGGGATTCGTTAATAGAAATGTGACGGATTAGGTTGTCCTTTTCGCGGCTCACGACGTACGATCCGGGATGAAAAAACAGCGCAAGAGAAGAAAAGTATCCTGAAACTGATGAAAACGTTCAATTTTGGGCTCTGAGATTCGGTGTAGCCGAGTAGTCTTGCTATCCCTATCGTAGAGCTCTCGGAGAGCTTTCCAACGGTATGCTGTGCACCGCGTAACTCTTTACGGATCAAAAGTTATGGGCACCGGAGCGATGGAGACCTGGTCTCAAGCCCCACGCCATCGGTTTGCGGGCCCAGCCTCTACATGAAGCGAAGTTGTGTTGCCCAAGGTGGCGTGGGATTCGGTAATAGAAATGTGATGGATTAGGTTGTCGTCCTTTTCGCTGCTCACGACGTACAATTCGGGACGAAAAAATAGCGCAAAAGAAGAAAAGTGTCCCGAAATTGATGAAACGTTCGATTTTGGGCTGCGAAAGTAGGCGCAGCCGAGCAGGATTGCTGTCCCCGTCGTAGAACTCTCAGAGAGCTTTCCAACGGTATGTTGTGTGTCACGCCCCAACCCGACCTATGGAGGCTAGACTAGGGTGTGATCTAAATCATTATCGTTATTTCACACACTTAGCCGTTTGTTATGATTTAATGCTTATTCGTTAGCCTAGAACTCCAAAAGGTTTTTAGAAAACCTGCAGCATAATGGTTGTATTTAGGATCTTTGGTTTGACCTAATTTCTAATCACCTATAATATTCCAAATTGTTACTCTGATTCCAACTAAATTTCCTATTTTGTCATGAACCGATATGCCTACTAATTTATCTTGAAAGTCTCGTTTGATCGACAAGCCTAGCATGATAACTATGTCCCGTTTATTTGTCAATTCCTATTACGCAAGTACCTATTATCCTTTAGCTTACAATGAGTACCTAAGTGAAATTAGATAGAGTTAACTTATTTGATTCTTCACCTAGTGGTTTAAACGCCTACGATAACTACTAACCAAGATAATGAAAGCAAACAACCAATAAAGAGTTCGTCCGGTTATAATCAGTACAAGCCAAAAATTAGACCCAAATTACAACGGGGTCATTTACATCAACAAAATGAACAGTTTGCAATCAAACACAACATCCATATAGCAACCACTTTCAGGCAAAGCACAAAAGTACGTAGTCACTCCGAGGAATCATCAACAAGCACATTCTCCTCGGGTACCTATTCCAAATCTGCTTCACCTGTGACAAAAAGAGGGTGAGTCCTTATGAACTTAGCGAGGGGGGAACAAGTGACAAGGTTTAGAAAATCCTTTTCCGGTTAACTTGTGAAAACTCATTTGAAAACATGTCAAATAAAATATGTAAGTTCATAACAATACATAAATATAAAGGAACACATTTACCCGTCTTTCTTCCCCGAGGTCCTCTAGGAACCAAGTGAGAGTACTTAAACACATAGTAAAAAGGATACGTTTTGATACGTACAGGACTCTAGAGGTGACTCCTACGGGCTCAAGAGGTAGCTCCCACCACTTTTGGGTGTAGCACTTTGCCCCGCATAGCACTTAGTTCCTGTCGTTCAAGCGATACATTACGCTTTTGCTTTCAAGTTCATTTCCAATAACCATTGTTGTACCCGGCATCAATCATCCAGTTATCACTCCAAATGGGTGTACTCCGGATGTACACCAAATCCTACGACCCAACTCTCCGAGGGTGGAATGCCAAGCGAGATAGGGAATTGGACCATGGTAGTCACGGGAGCACCGGCAAGCCCTATGCCGCCCGGCGTTCGTGAAACGCTACCATGCCACAATGAAAGGTTGCAACCTTGTATGCAATGCCCATTTATGCCATTTAACATTTCACATTAGGAAGTCAACAAAGTAGGTTGCCTCCGAGCAAGTATATGATCACATTTTGACATATTGGCATATAAGGCATTGTAAGAACATATAATCATTTCATATATCCATTTGAAAGCAACTAAACTTTCACGGGCAGCCAAGTAATCTTGTTCAAATAAGCCATTGAATATCTTTTAACAATTCACATTAGGAGGTCAACAAAGTAGGTTGCCTCCGAGCAATTATAAGATCACATATCGATAAGTAAACATACAAGGCATGCTTGACATGTATATTCACTTTGTAAAACACTTAGAGGCATATGAACATTTAACGGGCAGCCATGTAACATCTTGTTAACAAGTCATTTTACCCAATTTAGTTCACATACCAAGTATTAGGATCACACGAGCATGCTATGACAATTTACCCAAGACCAGGTGCAAGAATAGTTAACTTATCTACATGCAATCATCGGGAATCATGTTTAGAGCTATAAGGACAATTCCGGGCAGTCCATTAACATTTCTCAACATCAATTATAAGTCACACAAGAATGGTTTATGACTTGGGAGTCTACGGGCCATTAAGGCTTACAAGGCCGTGCTCCGGGTTGGTTTTGTTTGCTAAGCACCACAAGTAACGCTTAAACCATCTCAAGCATACTTAAAATTTATTGGGCAGCCTAATAACCACACAATTGAACACATTTAACCATAGGATTATCACTTAGTAAGTATTCATAAGCAATAGAGCCTCAATTCGTACTTACACATGCGATTAAGCAACGATTCGTCATGTAATTAAACCCAAGCCATGCATCAATTAAATTAAGCATCCTCAACCATCCAAAACATCCCACACAACTTCTAATTGCCACAATTCCAAGCATTCAATATCACAAGTAAAGATACAACATGATTCAAGCATATTACCATGCCAAAAACCCTACTGCAATGGTCTGATTTTCCACATTCATTTATCCAAGAAAATAATCTCCAAATTTAGTGAACCAAATTTAAAATTGAAACTTAATGAGTGATTTAAATCTAAAAACAAACCTTGCTGCATTCGGAGTTCGGATTTAGGAGTTATGGCCAAAACCGTGAGACTACACAAAACTGTCCAGATTCGTACACATTTCGATATTTGCTACTTTTGAGGCTTTTAAACTCAAAATCAGCCTTAGCCTATTTCTTCCAAATATGTTCATAACTGACCAATCTAGTGTGATACAAAATTTCATGAATTTTGAACATCGTTTACTAGGCCAAAACTATTTCGTTCCACAAGGTCAGAAAGCTGCCAGAACCCACTTCATATTTCCAAGTTTTCCAGATTTAGACACCTTTCGATATTTGGCCATTTTGGAGGTCTTAGAGTTAAAATTGGCCTTGTCCTATTTCTACAAAAAATGATCAGAACTGACAAACACAGTGACCTACTAATTTTCATTAATTTTTATCAATATTTACTAAGCCAAAAGAACTTCATTCTACAAATTCAGTAATCTGCCAGCAAAAACGTGTTTACATATCTTCAAGTTTCTAGCCATTATCAAGCCTCGCATGAGTAGATAAGCTCATATAAACACATATACATGCATTACAAAGGTAAATACAGCCATATGAGAGTATGTATGTGAGGTTTGAAAGCTTTTAAAATAGTTTAACCTTCACCTTAGCAACTTGATGGATGAAAATGCACAAATGCTCTTGAAATCGCACAAATAGACCTTTTTCCTTGCTTTGGCCGAGAGGTATGTTGATTTCCTTTAAATACTAGCTTAGTTAGCTTGTGTAGGAAGTGTGCATGTGTGTGAAACCAAAAGACAAGGAAGAAAACCTTTAAAACTCACCTATGGCCGAAAATGAGAGTCCTTGAGAGCTTGTGAGGAGTCTTGGATGCTCAAGAGGCTGCTAGAACCGAAATGGAGAGAGAATGGAAGAGTTGAAAGGAAAAATGAGAGTTTGAAGTGCTTATTTGTGTGTATGCATGTTTGTGTTGGTTTTGGTGAGTTGAGAGGGCTTGCTTGTGTTGTGTTTTGTGTATAATCTGAATTTTAATTGTGTGTAGGATGGCTTGGTCGAAAATGGCCTAGTCTTGGTTAAAATGTCTTTGTTTTGTCTTGTTGTAGCTATTAGTTGAGCATGTAAGAGTTGTGTAAGCTTTGTGTCTTGTGTAGAATGTTTAGGGTTTAGGAAAAGTGCTTAGGGTTTAGCATGTGTGTATGAGAATGTTGGGTATGTTTAGAGGTTAGTGAGATTTTGTCTTGTAGTGGGTTAAAAATATGGTATTTAGATGTTAGTGGATTTTGTGGGAAAAGGTGATTAGGTATATTATATTGGGGATGGCTTGGATGATGATAGGATTTTGTCTTGTAGTGAATTTGAATTAGGAATATAATAATGGTTAGTGGGTTATGTAGGATTATTTTATTGTCTTGTGCTTTGTGCGGGAATCTTTATTGATCAGCGTGCAAGCACACATACCTAGGTATAGGGCACAAATTACGAGGTAGACACGAACTACGAGATAAAGCACGTACTTGAAGTCTAAGGCACATACATCAAGACAAATGCACGGATTCCAAAGTAAATGCACGCAACACTAAGTGAATGCACGTAAATCAAGGCACGACTCTATATCTAGGTTAAGGCACGCAGTTCAAGGTTAGGATACACGAATTGAGGCAATGCACGTAAATTGAGGTCCAGGCACGTAAGTCGAGGATTAGGGCACACAATTTTAGGTCAAGGCACGTATGACGACGCATGCACGAAAGCCAAGACATGGCACGTAATTCAAGGTTTGTCATGCAATTCTGGGTCTAAGGCATGCAAATCGAGGAAACACACGTTATTCAGGGTTGAGCCTCACAGTATGCACCGCGTAACTCCTTACGGATCAAAAGTTATGGGCATTGGACCGACGAATACCTGGTCACAAGCCCCATGCCCTCGGTTTGCGGGCCCAGCCTCTACGGGAAGTGAAGTTGTCTTGCCCAAGGTGCCGTGCGATTCGGTAATAAAAATGTGATGGATTAGGTTGTCGTCCTTTTCGCGACTCACGATGTACGATCCGGGATGGAAAAAGAGCGTAAAAGAAGAAAAGTGTCCCGAAACTGATTAAAACGTTTGATTTTGGGCTCCAAAATAGGCGCAGCTGAGCAAGCTTGCTACCCCCGTCGTAGAGCTGTCACGCCCCAACTCGACCCCACCTACAATCAATTAGGACGCAACAGAATCGACAGTATAACGACAGTAATAAAGACACCGAGGCTCTAAACCAACCTCTAAAAACACTATACAATCAAACTCCTCAACAAATCAACAATCAATTCCTCAATACCATTAACAACATACAACATAACCATATTATACAACAATCATTCTTAGACGATCTATTCATAGTTATACGCCTCCGTTCCAACATAACCTTAACTTTAACATACATATCAAAATAGATTATAAACCAACTTAGCAACCTAGATCATAACAAAAGAAAGACTACTAAGTTAGCATCATTTAGTTCCTTATCTTTGCTACAACTTATACATCATATATTACAAGGAAAATAAAAGACAACTAGTTTAATATACAAGATAATAGAGTATACAACATCTCAAGCATCAAGGACAAGACTCTGGCACATAGGAATCGTCCACATACAGCACATTATCCCCTTCTGGAGGCACGTACTCGTAATCTTGCTCAAGGACACCTGTATGCATGCAATAATAGGGAGTGAGCTTATATAAACAAGCTCAGTGAGGATCCGATAGATCTCTAACAGTATTTACTATTCTCCTTGGAAATGATCCTTTGAGCAAGTAAACACACAAATAAACATCAGTACAATATAAACACATAACTATAATGACCAATCAATAAAGGATACTCAATTTGGTGTAGCTCCATACGCCATCACGATCTCAAACATTCTTCTTATAACTCCCCATTACTCACGCACCCGAGGTACCTCACTAGCCTCTCCCTCCATGACACCTCCGTCATGCGAGCTGGAGGTAGTCTCTGGTAGTCATGTCGTTATCAACCCGATAGCCCGACGCTTCCCGAGAGGTGGCACACACATACCAAGACTCAACAATAATAATAAACATCATTCACAGGAGGACAGTCTAGCAGAACTGCCTATCTCTCGGTTCATCAATCATCAATCAATAATCATCAATAATCATCCATTTCCATCAATGTAACATCAATAATCATCAATATAACATCAAGTAATCAATTAAACAACAAATAACTAAGTTAGATGACAAAGTAGGCCATCCAACTTAACATGCATTAAACACGTAATCTAACCCTAGTCTAACTATCAACAACTCACAATTCAATCACTCAAACACCACCCAATCATCTAAAGGCTCAATTCAACAATTTAAAGAAAGACAACCTGAACTTCAAATAATCATATCTTACATTCTACTAATCCAAACAACTCCAAATCAGTTTCAAACACTCACCCATTCAATCAACTACATTAGCCCTCTTGGAAACCAACCACGACACATCAAAATCAAGCCCAACAACCCTAAAATCTCAATGCACCTAGGCTGAAATTTCTGCATTTTCACCCAAACACTGCAATCGAAAATTTGGCATTATAACGGCGTTACCACATAATTAACAAACTTTTTGAAATCGACGACAATTGATTCCAACCACAACAACTCAAGATAATCCTCAAATAGCCATTCTATCAAGTTTAAATACCCGAAAATAAATAATTTCGCTACAATGGCTCAAATCTCGTTGTAATACACATAAACGATCCCTAGTACGCACTGATCAATAATATAACTTCAAATTAACATTCTAACAGTTCAAAATACAGTTATGAGCAAAAACATAAAAAATGAGTTTTGAGATCTAGAATTTTTCTCTCACCTTTGATGCGATATAAGCCTAGATATGCGTGCAATGCGTGCCCAACAAACGGAATCCAACTCTGTACGAAGTTCTACGGACAAAAACTAGGTTTTTCTATGAAAATTTGCTTTGAAAACCTTGAAAAAAATTCTTGGCTTTCTCCTATGGTGCTCTCGGCCAACTAGGTGTTTTTGAGTGTGTTTTTGTGCTAATGTAATGTGTGTTGATGCTTATAAGTAGAAGTCAAACAATTAAAATGCAAAGTCAAAGTTAATTTTTAGTCTTTTAATTCTATTTTTAGTCTTTTAATTCATTTCTTGAGTATTTCTTGCTCAAATAACAAATTAACACTTCAATTAATTCTAGACATTATATTTTAGGTGACAAAGAAGGTTACATTAACATAGATTCACCCGAATCGGCTTAAAACTCATTTTCTTGCAAAAGAAAGTGTAAAAATCTTTAAAATTCCAAAACCGATTCCAAATCCGTTTTAATCAAACACGGGTCTTTTAATACTCGAGGACTATGTTTTAAAATATTTAAAACACCCCTGTAAAAATTTTAGCGGACATGTGTTCAAAAATACTATTCACCAAAACCAACGATAAAATTTCTGATTCCGTTTTTGATAAAAATTTCATGAATGCACACTTAACATGTTTTAGGAGTATTAATCACATAATTATCACATTCTAAGTCATATAGCACATAAACAGGTCAATTCACGCAAAACGAGGTAAAGCACGCAAAATGAGATAAAGCAAAATATGGGGTCTCACATTCTCCCCCCCCCCCTCCTTAAAGAAATTTTGTCCCCAAAATTCTTACTTGCTGAACGGAAAAGATCTGGATACTGCTGCTGCATCTGATCTCGCCTCTCCCAAGTAGCTTCCTCGATACCATGATGCTTCCACAACACCTTTACCATCGGAATCTTCTTCGACCTCAACTCTCGTTCCATCTGATCAAGAATACGAATCAGCCGCTCGTCATAAGTCAGATTCTCACGAAGCTGTAACGGCTCTGGCTCAAGAATATGAGAAGAATCCGGATTATATTTCTGCAAATTAGACACGTGAAATACATCGTGGACATTAGAGAAATTCTCTGGTAAAGCCAACCGATATGCTAACTTACCAACTCTGCCAGTAATCTCAAACGGCCCCACAAACCTCGGACTTAGCTTACCACCTTTACCATAACGAGCAAACCCCTTACGAGGAGACAATCTCAAGAAAACCCGATCTCCGACTGCAAACTCCAAATCCCGACGATGCTTATCAGCATAACTCTTGAATCTACTCTGCGCCGTAAGCATTCTCTGCCTGATCAACTGGACATTCTCGATCTTCTCTAGAAGCTCTGGCATAATAGTTGGATCAATAGTTTTCATCTCCCCTACTTCATCCCAATACAAAGGTGAACGACACTTACGACCGTAAAGAGCTGCAAAAGGGGCCATCCCAATAGTAGCTTGATAACTATTGTTATAGGCAAACTCGGCAAGTGGTAGATGTTTCTCCTAGTTCTTCCTGAAGTCCAGAACACAAGCCCTGAGCATATCTTCCAGAATCTGAATAGTCCTCTCAGACTGACCGTCGGTCTGTGGATGATACGCTGTACTGAAATTAAGCTGAGTACACAAAGTCTCCTGAAGTTTCTTCCACAAACGAGAAGTAAATCGAGGATCTCGATCTAAGACAATACTAGATGGAATCCCGTGAAGTCTAACAATCTGATCCAAATAAAGATCCGTCAACTTTGCAACTTCATCTCCCATCCGCATCGAAATAAAGTGAGATGTCTTTGTCAAACAATCCACGACAACCCAAACTGCATCGTTAACTCTGTGAGTTCTAGGCAAACTAGTGACGAAGTCCATCGTAATATGCTCCCATTTCCACTGTGGTATAGCCAATGGATGAAGCAAACCTGCCGGTCGTTGATGCTCGGTTTTCACTCGCTGACAAGTCAAACATCTAGACACGAACTGAGCAACTTCTTTCTTCATATTATTCCACCAGTAGTGTTGCTTCAAGTCCTGATACATCTTGTTTCCACCAGGATGAATGGTGTACTTAGAATTATGAGCCTCCTCCAGAATACCTCACCTCAAACCCGGTTCATCAGGAACACAAACCCTGTTCCAAAACCGAAGAATACCATCCTCATGCACTTTGAAGTTAGACTAATCATCCGTGATCTGATCCTTGATCTTCTGAAGTTTAACATCAAGTTGCTGAGCTTCTCTGATCTGAGACAACAATAAAGGCTGAATACGGAGATGTGAACACATCACCCCAACCTGAGTCAACTCCGGTCTCCAATAAGTAAATTCCTCAAGAACCTCCCACTTCTTGACGGCCAAACAAGAAACACTCGCCTTACGGCTAAGAGCGTCTACCACAACATTTGCCTTTCCAGGCAGATAGCTAATAGAGCAATTATAATCTCCAAGAAGTTCCATCCACCTCCGCTGATGCATATTCAACTCCTTCTGTAAGAATAAATACTTAAGACTCTTATGATCAGTGAAAATCTCGAACTTACTGCCCCACAGATAATGACACCACTTTTTCAGTGAGAAAACAACAGCTGCCAACTAAAGATCATGAGTCGGATAGTTCACCTCATAAGGTTTCAACTTCCTAGAAGCATAGGCAATAACCCGACCATTCTGCATAAGAACACATCCCAAGCCCTCCTTGGATGTATCGCTGTAAATGACCATATTCTCGGTCCCCTCTGGTAGAGCAAGTACTGGAGCAGTAGTCAATCTCTTTTTCAACTCCTGAAATCCACTCTCGCATTTCTCATCCCAAACAAAACTAGTCTGTTTTTGAGTTAACTTAGAAAGTGGCCCTGCAATCTTAGAAAAGTCCTTGACAAACCTACAGTAATAACCCGCCAAGCCAAGAAAGCTACGAACCTCCGAAACATTCTCCAGACGTTTCCAAGACATCACCGATTCAATCTTAGTGGGATCTACAGAAATACCACTCTGCGTGATAACATGACCAAGAAAAGATATGCGTTGCAGCCAAAATTCACATTTGCTGAATCTCGCAAACAACTGATGCTCCTGCAGCTTCTGTAAAACAAGCCGTAGATGTTGCTCGTGCTCTGATTCAGTCTTAGAATAAACCAAGATATCATCAATAAAGATAACCACGAACTGGTCCAAGTACGGCTGAAAAACCCGATGCATAAGGTCCATGAATGCTGCCGGTGCATTAGTTAATCCAAAGGGCATAACTACAAACTCATAATGCCCGTACCGAGTCCTGAAGGCAGACTTCGGAACATCCTCCGTATGAATCCGAAGCTGATAATACCCCTGCCTCAAGTCAAACTTAGAGTAGACTTTAGCTCCCTTAAGTTGATCAAACAACTCGTCAATCAGTTGCAAAGGATACTTGTTCTTGATGGCCACCTGATTCAAACCATGATAATCAATGCATAACCTCAAGGTACCATCCTTCTTCTTCACAAATAAAATAGGAGCTCCCCATGGTGAAGAACTCTGCTGAATGAAACCCTTCTCTATTAACTCCTGTAATTGAGTTTTCAGCTCCTTCAACTCAGCTGGTGCCATCCGGTACGCTGATTTAGAAATAGGTTGAGTACCAGGAACAAGATTAATAGCAAACTCCACATCTCTCTCAGGCGGTAACCCTAGCAACTCCTCGGGAAATACATTAGGATATTCCCGAATAATAGGAACTTCCTCCAGCTGTAGCTTATCAGATGGCTTGTTGATCAAATAAGCTAGATAACCCGAACACCCCTTACTCACCAACTTAACGGCTTTAGTTGCTAAGATAACAAAACTCGTCTTAGCACCCCGGTTCCCTACTACCTCAACTACTGGCTAATCTGGCAAACAAAACTGTACTACCTTTGTTCTACAGTTCAACTGGGCATCATACTTAGATAGCCAATCCATACCCAAGATAACATCGTACCCCCGAATAGGAAATAAGATAAGGTCCGAAGGAAAATTATACCCCTTAACATGAATTATACAATCCTTACGTACTAAGCCAGTAATATACTTATCAGTCAAAGAGGTACTAATCTCAACCATATAAGGCAGTCTTTCAGGTTGCACATTAGCACGTTGTACACATGCAGGAGTAATGAAAGAATGTGTAGCACCAGAATCAATCAACACTTTAACAAGTTGATTAAGTATAAGGAAGTTACCTTCCACAACTGCAGTCTCCTCAGGCATCTCCTCCAAGTCAACTGCGTAGGCCCGAGCCTGAACCCGCTGTTGCTGAGGTGCATTGCCCGCAGGTCAACCCTGATAACCCTGAGTCACTGCCCGACCCTCAGTCCTCTGATATCTAGGGCAATCCCTCGCCTTATGCTGATTGCTACCGCAACCCAAACAAGCCCCTGACTTCACCCTGCAGTCGGCCTCCACATGGCCATGGCGCTTGCAGTAAGTACACTGCGGTGATGATGCACTGACACTGCCCCTGGAAGAACTAGAAGCTGAAGAAGCAGCTATACTAGCCTGCTGCTGAGGTCTAACAAAACTAGGCCTGTATTGACCCTGAGACTGGGCTGGCCTGTACTGGGACTGAACCTGATAAGACCCCTGCTGAAACTGAGGTCGATAATAACTCTGCTGACCCTATGGCCTGAAAGAACCCTGCTGAGCTGGCGGCCTGTACACAACCTGCTGTACTGAAGGCCTATACACTCCCTGCTGGCCTTGCGGTTGAAAGGGCCTCTTGCTAGGCTGGCTAGATACAATATGTTCCCCCTTTCTCTTCTCCAGTATAGAAGCTGCATCAAAGGCCTCCGTAAGTATATCATACCGATTCAGGGCCATCGCATCCTGAATCTCGGGCCTCAACCCCAACATGAATCTACGAGTCTTACGTTCCTCGTCAGCCACATACTCTGGTGTATACCGGGACAACCTAGTGAAAGTGGCCTCATACTCAGCCACAGAAGCATCTCCCTGCACTAAGGCTAGAAACTCTGCCTCTCTCCGCTCCCTTGCGATCCTCGGGACATACTTTGCCCGGAAAGCTAACAGAAAGGTATCCCAAACATACGGAATACCCTGAGTCTCCCAGCTAGTTTTCACCGTACGCTACCATCCTTCCGCCTCATCATCCAGCAAGTACACGGCAAAAGTGACCTTTCGCTCATCGGTATAATCAAGAGGGTCAAAGATCTTCTCCACCTTACTAATCCACGCCTCAGCCTTCCGATCGTCCGGCTCCCCCTGAAACCTCGGTGGATAATATCCTAAAAACTCTTTCAGTGTACCACGACCGTGGTACCGACCTTGTGCATTCAACAACTGATTCTGGGCAGCCTGCCCTGCCAATAACTGTGTCTGACTGGCCATGATCTCGTTCATCCTATCAAAAGTTGCACCTATACGATCATCCTCCCTAACTTGGCCTGGTGCCACATTTCTCGGAACCTCATCAGTCATCTCAGGCCTACCTCTGGTCCTCGGCCTACCCGTCATTCTACTAATCAAAGAGTTAGCACAGGTTATAGCAAATAAGCAAACTACGAACAACTATTAACACATAAGCAACAAACTCATATAAAGCACATAAATCACTTAAGTATCAATCACATAAACAAATTAGTCACATAATCACATAAGCACAAAATCACATAATCACTTAACCATATTAACACATAGTTCATTTTTCTTTCACTTCATGCATACTTTCATGCTAAGACCATTACCGACATTCCGAGAATACCCCGGCTAATAGCTAACATGCTCTCTGATACCACTTAAATGTCATGCCCCAACTCGACCCCACCTACAATCAATCAAGACGCAATGGAATTTCGACAGTATAACAACAGTAATAAAGACACCGAGGCTCTAAACAACCTCTAAAAACACCATACAATCAAACTCCTCAACCAATCAACAATCAATTCCTCAATACCATTAACAACATACAACATAACCATATTATACAACAATCATTCTTAGACGATCCATTTATAGTTATATGCCTCCGTTCCAACATAACCTTAACTTTAACATACATATCAAAATAGATTATAAACCAACTTAGCAACCTAGATCATAACAAAAGAAAGACTACTAAGTTAGCATCATTTAGTTCCTTATCTTTGCTACAACTTATACATCATAAATTAAAGGAAAATAAAAGACAACTAGTTTAATATACAAGATAATAGAGTATACAACATCTCAAGCATCAAGGACTAGACTCTAGCACATAGGACTCGTCCACATACGGCACATTATCCCCTTCTGGAGGCACGTACCAGTAATCTTGCTCAAGGACACCTGTATGCATGCAATAATAGAGAGTGGGCTTATATAAACAAGCTCAGTGAGGATCCGATAGATCTCTAATAGTATTTACTGTACTCCTTGGAAATGATCATTTGAGCAAGTAAACACACAAATAAACATCAATACAATATAAACACATAACTATAATGACCAATCAATAAAGGATACTCAATTTGGTGTAGCTCCATACGCCATCACGATCTCAACCATTCTTCTTATAACTCCCCATTACTCACGCACCCGAGGTACTTCACTAGCCTCTCCCTCCATGACACCTCCGTCATGCGAGTTGGAGGTAGTCTCTGGTAGCCATGCCATTATCAACCCGACAGCCCGACGCTGCCCGAGAGGTGGCACACAAATACCAAAACTCAACAATAATAATAAACATCATTCACAGGAGGACTGTCTAGCATAACTTCCTATCTCCCGGTTCATCGATCATCAATCAATAATCATCCATTTCCATCAATGTAACATCAATAATCATCAATATAACATCAAGTAATCAATTAAACAACAAATAACTAAGTTAGATGACAAAGTAGGCCATCCAACTTAACATGCATTAAACACGTAATCTAACCCTAGTCTAACCATCAACAACTCACAATTCAATAACTCAAACACCACCAAATCATCTAAAGGCTCAATTCAACAATTTAAAGAAAGACAACCTAAACTTCAAATAATCATATATTTCATTCTACTAATCCAAAAAACTCCAAATTAGTTTCAAACACTCACCCATTTAATCAACTACATTAGCCCTCTCGGAAACCAACCAAGACACATCAAAATCAAGCCCAACAACCCTAAAACCTCAATGCACCTAGGCTGAAATTTTTGGATTTTCACCCAAACATCTCAATCGAAAATTTGGCATTATAATGGCGTTACCACGTAATTAACAAACTTTTAAAAATCGACGGCAATCGATTCCAACCACAACAACTCAAGATAATCCTCAAATAGCCATTCTATCAACTATAAATACTCGAAAATAAATAATTTCGCTACAATGGCTCAAATCTCGTAGTAATGCACATAAACGATCCCTAGCACGCACTGATCAATAATATAACTTCAAATTAACATTCTAACTGTTCAAAATACAGTTATGAGCAAAAACATAAAAAAAAAGAGTTTTGAGATCTAAAATTTTTCTCTCACCTTTGATGCGATATAAGACTAGATATGCGTGCAATGCGTTCCCAACAAGTGGAATCCGACTCGGCACGAAGTTCTACGGACAAAAACTAGATTTTTTATGAAACTTTGCTTTGAAAACCTTGAAAAAAATTCTTGGCTTTCTCCTATGGTGCTCTCGGCCAACTAGGTGTTTTTGAGTATGTTTTTGTGCTAATGTAATGTGTGTTGATACTTATAAGTAGAAGTCAAACAATTAAAATGCAAAGTCAAAGTTAATTTTTAGTCTTTTAATTCTATTTTTAGTCTTTTAATTCATTTCTTGAGTATTTCTTGCTCAACTAACAAATTAACACTTAAATTAATTCTAGACATTATATTTTAGGTGACAAAGAAGGTTATATTAAAATAGTTTCACCCGGATCGGTTTAAAACTCGTTTTCTTGCAAAAGAAAGTGTAAAAATCTTTAAAATTCCAAAACCGATTCCAAATCCGTTTTAATCAAACACGGGTCTATTAATAGTCGAGGACTAGGTTTTAAAACGGTTAAAACACCCCTGTAAAAATTTTAGCGGATAGGTGTTCAAAAATACTATTCACCAAAACAGACGATAAAATTTTTGATTTCATTTTTTATGAAAATTTCATGAATGCACACTTAGCATGTATTAGGAGTATTAATCACATAATTATCACATTCTAAGTCATATAGCACATAAACAAGTCAATTCAAGTAAAACAAGGTAAAGCACGCAAAACGAGATAAAGCAAAATATGGGGTCTCACAAGAGCTCTTGGAGAGCTTTCCAACGGTATGTTGTGCGCTGCGTAACTCCTTACGGATCAAAAGTTATGGGCACCGGAGAGACGGAGACCAGGTCCCAAGCCCCATGCCCTCGGTTTGTGGGCCCAACCTCTATATGAAGCGAAGTTGTCTTGCCCAAGGTGGCGTGGGATTCGGTAATAGAAATGTGATAGATTAGGTTGTTGTCCTTTTCGCGGCTCACGATCTACGATCATGGACGGAAAAATAGAGCAAAAGAAGAAAAGTGTCCTGAAACTGATGAAAATGTTCAATTTTGGGCTCTGAAAACAGGCGCAGACGAGCAAGCTTGCTGCCCTTGTCGTATAGCTCTCGGAGAGCTTTCCAACGGTATGTTGTGCGCTGTGTAACTCCTTACGGATCAAAAGTTATGGGCACCGGAACGACGAAGATCTGGTCCTAAGCCCCACGCCCTCGGTTTGTGGGCCCAGCCTCTACGTGAAGCGAAGTTGTCTTGCCCAAGGTGCCGTGGGATTCGATAATAAAAATCTGATGGATTAGGTTGTTGTCCTTTTCGAGGCTCATGACGTACGAACCGAGACGGAAAAACAGCGCAAAAGAAGAAAAGTGTCCCAAAACTGATGGATACGTTCAATTTTGTGCTACGAAAATAGGCGCAGCCGAGCAGGCTTGATGCCCCCGTCGTAGATTTCTCGGAGAACTTTCCAACGGTATGCTGTGGGCCACATAACTCCTTACGAATCAAAAGTTATGGGCAACGGAGCGACGGAGACTTGGTCCCAAGCCCCATTCCCTCAGTTTGCGGGCCCAGCCTCTACTTGAAGTGAAGTTTTCTTGCCCAAGGTGCCGTGGGATTTGGTAATTGAAATGTGATGGATTAGGTTGTCGTCCTTATCAGGGTTCACGACGTACGATCCGGGATGAAAAAATAGCGCAAATGAAGAAAAGTGTCCCGAAACTGAGGAAAATGTTTGATTTTGGGCGTCAAAAACAGGCGTAGCCAAGCAAGTTTGTTGCCTCTATCGTAGAGCTCTCGGAGATCTTTCCACCGGTATGCTATGCGCCGCGTAACTTCTTATGGATCAAAAGTTATGGGCACTAGAGCGATAGAGACCTGGTCGCAAGCCCCACGCCCACGGTTTGCGGGCCCAGCCTCTACTTGAAGCGAAGTTGTCTGGCCCAAGGTGCTATTGCATTTGGTAATAGAAATGTGATGGATTAGGTTGTTGTCCTTTTCGCGGCTCACGGCGTACGAACCGAGACGAAAAAACATCGTAAAAGAAGAAAAGTGTCCCAAAACTGATGGATACGTTCAATTTTGGGCTAAGAAAATAGGCGCAGCCGAGCAGGCTTGCTGCCCCCATCGTAGAGCTCTCAGAGAGCTTTCCAACGGTATGCTGTGGATCACGTAACTCCTTACGAATCAAAAGTTATGGGAATTGGAGCGACGGAGACTTGGTCCCAAGCCCCATGCCCTCAGTTTGTAGGCCCAGCCTCTACGTGAAGCGAAGTTTTCTTGCCCAAGGTGCCGTGAGATTCAGTAATAGAAATGTGATGGATTAGATTGTCGTCCTTATCAGGGCTCACGACGTACGATCCGGTAAGGAAAAATAGCGCAAATGAAGAAAAGTGTCCCAAAACTGAGGAAAACGTTCAATTTTGGGATTCAAAAACAAGCGCAGCCGAGCAAGCTTGCTGCCTCTGTTGTAGAGCTCTCGGAGAGCTTTCCAACGGTATGCTGTGCGCCACGTAACTTCTTACGAATCAAAAGTTATGGGCATCGGAGCGACAGAGACCTGGTCCCAAGCCCCACGCCCAAGGTATGCGGGCCCAACCTATACTTGAAGTGAAGTTGTCTGGCCCAAGGTGCTTTGGGATTCAGTAATAGAAATGTGATGGATTAGGTTGTCGTCTTTTTCGTGGCTCACGATGTACGAACCGGGAAGGAAAAACAACGCAAAAGAAGAAAAGTATACCGAAATTTATGATAACTTTCAATTTTGGGCTCCGAAAATAGGCGCAGCCGAGTAGGCTTGCTGCCTTCCTCGTAAAGCTCTAGGAGAGCTTTCCAACGGTATGCTGTGTGCCGTGTAATTCCTTACAGATCAAAAGTTATGGGCACCAGAGCGACGTAGACCTTGTCCCAAGCCCCACGCCCTCGGTTTGTGGGCCCAGCCTCTACGTGAAGCGATGTTGTCTTGCCCAAGGTTCCGTGGGATTCGGTAAAAGAAATGTGATGGATTAGGTTGTCGACCTTTTCACGTCTCACGACGTACGATCCGAGATAGAAAAACATCGCAAAAGAAGAAAAGTGTCCCAAAACTGATGAAAACGTTTGATTATGAGCTCTGAGAACAGGTGCAGCCGAGCAGGCTTGCTGCCCATGTCGTAGAGCTCTTGGAGAGCTTTCCGACGGTATGCTATGATCCGCGTAACTCCTTACCGATCAAAAGTTATAGGCACCGGAGCGACGGAGACTTGGTCCTAAGCCCTACGCCCTCGCTTTGCAGGACCAGCCTCTACGTTAAGCGAAGTTGTCTTGCCCAAGGTGGCATGGGATTCGGTAATAAAAATGTGATGGATTAGGTTGTCGTCCTTTTCGCTGCTCACGACGTACGATCCGAGACGAAAAAATAGCGCAAGAGAAGAAAAGTATCCCAAAACTGATGAAAACATTCGATTTTGGGCTCCGAGAACAAGCGCAACTAAGCAGGTTTGCTGCCCCTTTCATAGAGCTCTCGGAGAGCTTTCCAACGGTATATTGTGCGCAGCGTAACTCCTTACGGATCAAAAGTTATGGACATTGGAGCGACGGAGACTTGGTCCCAAGCCCCATGCCCTCGGTTTGCGAGCCCAGCTTCTACGTGAAGCAAAGTTGTCTTGCTAAGGTGGTGTGGGATTCGGTAATAGAAATGTGATGGATTAGGTTGTCGTCCTTTTCGCCGCTCACGACGTACGATCCGAGATGGAAAAACAGCGCAAGAGAAGAAAAGTGTCCTGAAACTGATGAAAACGTTCGATTTTGGGCTTCGAGAACAAGCGCAATTGAGCAGGCTTGCTGCCCCTTTCATAGAGCTCTCGGAGAGCTTTCCAACGGTATGTTGTGCGCAGCGTAACTTCCTATGGATCAAAAGTTATGGACACTGGAGCGACGGAGACTTGGTTCCAAGCCCCATGCCCTCGGTTTGCGGGCCCAGCGTCTACGTGAAGCAAAGTTGTCTTGCCAAAGGTGGTGTGGGATTCGATAATAGAAATGTGATGGATTTGGTTGTCGTCCTTTTCGCGGCTCACGACGTACGATCCGAGACGAAAAAACTTTGCCAAAGAATAAAAGTGTCACGAAACTGATGAAAACGTTCAATTTTGGGCTCCAAAAATAGGCGTCGTCGAGTAATCTTGATGCCCCCGTCGTAGAGCTCTCAGAGAACTATCCGACGGTATGCTGTGCTCCGCGTAACTCCTTACGGATCAAAAGTTATGGGCGCGGGAACAATGGAGACCTGGTCCCAAGCCCCACGCCCTCAGTTTGCGGGCCTAGCCTCTACGAGAAGTGAAGTTGCCTTGCCTAAGGTAGCGCGGGATTCGGTAATAGAAATGTGATGGATTATGTTGTTGTCCTTTTCGTAGCTTACGACGTACGATCAGAGACCGAAAAATAGCGCAAGAAAAGAAAGGTATTCCGAAACTGATGAAAACGTTCGATTTTGGACTTCGAGAACAAGTGCAGCAAAGCAGGCTTGTTGCCCCTTTCGCAGAGCTCTCAGAGAGCTTTCCAACAGTATGCTGTGCGCCGCGTAACTCCTTACGGATCAAAAGTTATGGGCACCGGAGCGACGGAGACTTGGTCCTAAGCCCCACGCCCTCGCTTTGCGGGACCAGCCTTTACGTTAAGCGAAGTTGAATTTCCCAAGGTGGAATGAGATTCGGTAATAGAAATGTGATGGATTATGTTGTCATCCTTTTCGTAGCTTAACGATCCTAGACGGAAAAACAGCGCAAGAAAAGAAAGGTATTTAGAAACTGATGAAAACGTTTGATTTTGGACTCCGAGAACAAGCGCAGCAAAGCAGGCTTGTTGCCCCTTTCGCAGAGCTCTCAGAGATCTTTCCAATGGTATGTTGTGCGCCGCGTAACTCCTTACGGATCAAAAGTTATAGGCCCCAGAGCAACGGAGACTTGGTCCCAAGCCCTACGCCCTCGGTTTGCGGGCCCAGCCTTTGCGTGAAACGAATTGTCTTGCCCAAGGTACCATGGGATTCGGTAATCGAAATGTGATGGATTAGGTTGTCGTCCTTTTCGCGGCTCACGACGAACGATCCGGGATGAAAAAACATCGTAAAAGTAGAAAAGTGTCCTGAAACTGATGAAAACGTTCTATTTTGGGATCCTAAAACAGCCACAGCCGAGCAGGATCGCTACCGCCGTCGTAGTGCTCTCGGAGAGCTTTCCAACGGTATGCTGTGCACCGCGTAACTCCTTACGGATCAAAAGTTATTGGCACCGGAGCAACGGAGACCTGGTCCCAAGCCCCACGTACTCGATTTGCGAGCCCAGCCTCTACATGAAGTGAAGTTGTCCTGCCCAAGGTGCCGTGGGATTCGGCAATAGAAATGTGGGATTCGGCAATAGAAGAAAAGTGTCCCAAAACTAATGAAAACGTTCAATTTTGGGCTCCGAAAATAGCCGCTACCGAGCAAGATCACTGTCCCCATCGTATTGCACTCGGAGAGCTTTCGAACGGTATGTTGTGCGCCGTGTAACTCTTTACAAATCAAAAGTTATGGGCACCGGAGCGACGGAGACCTGGTCCCAAGCCCCACGCACTCAGTTTGTGGGCCCAACCTCTACGTGAAGTGAAGTTGTCTTGCCTAAGGTGTCGTGGGATTCGGTAATAGAAATGTGATGGATTAGGTTGTCATCCTTTTCGCGGCTCACGACGTACGATCCGAGATGAAAAAATAGCCCAAAAGAAGAAAAGTATCCCGAAACTGATGAAAACATTCGATTTTGGGCTCCAAAAACAGGTGTCACATAGCAATCTTGCTGCCCCCGTCGTAGAGCTCTCAGAGAGATTTCCAACGGTATGCTGTGCGCTGCGTAACTCCTTACGGATCAAAAGTTATGGGCACCGGAACGACAGAGACCTGCTCCTAAGCCCCAAGCCCTCGGTTTGCGGGCCCAGCCTCTACGTGAAGCGAAGTTGTCTTGCCCAAGGTACCGTGGGATTCGGTAATAGAAATGTGATGGATTAGGTTGTCCTTTTCGCGGCTCACGTCGTACGATCCGGGATGAAAAAACAGCGCAGAGAAGAAAAGTGTCCTGAAACTGATGAAAACGTTCAATTTTGGGCTCCAAGATTAGGCGCAGCCGAGTAGGCTTGCTGCCCCTATCGTAGAGCTCTCGGAGTGCTTTCCAATAGTATGCTGTGCACCGCGTAACTCCTTACGGATCAAAAGTTATGGGCACTGGAGCGACGGTCTCAAGCCCCATGCCCTCGGTTTGCGGGCCCAGCCTCTACGTGAAGCTAAGTTGTCTTGCCCAAGGTGGCATGGGATTCGGTAATAGAAATGTGATGGATTAGGTTGTCGTCCTTTTTGTGGCTCACGACGAACGATCCGGGACGAAAAAACATTGCAAAAGAAGAAAAGTGACCCGAAACTGATGAAAACATTCGATTTTGGGCTCCAAAAACAGCCGCAGCCTAGCAAGATCGCTACCGCTGTCGTAGTACTCTCAGAAAGCTTTCCAATGGCATGCTGTGCATCGCGTAACTCCTTACGGATCAAAAGTTATGGGCACCAGAGCAACGAAGACCTGGTTTCAAGCCCCACGCACTCGATTTGCGAGCCCAGCCTCTACGTGAAGTGAAGTTGTCCTGCCCAAGGTGCCGTGGGATTCGGTAATAGAAATGTGATGGATTAGGTTGTCGTCCTTTTCGCAGCTCACGACGTACGATCCAGGACGGAAAAACATCGCAAAAGAAGAAAAGTGTCCCAAAACTGATGAAAACGTTCAATTCTGGGCTCCGAAAATAGCCGCTACCGAGCTTGATCACTGCCCCCATCATAGTGCTCTCGGAGAGCTTTCGAACGGTATGTTGTGCGCCGCGTAACTCTTTACAAATCAAAAGTTATGGGCACCGGAGCGACGGAGACCTGGTCCCAAGCCTTACGCACTCAGTTTGCGGGCCCAGCCTCTACGTGAAGTGAAGTTGTCTTGCCTAAGGTGCCATGGGATTCGGTAATAGAAATGTGATGGATTAGGTTGTCGTCCTTTTCGCGGCTCAAGACGTACGATCCGGGACGAAAAAACAGCCCAAAACAAGAAAAGTATCCCGAAACTGATAAAAACATTCGATTTTGGGCTCCAAAAATAGGTGTCACTGAGCAATCTTGTTGCCCCCGTCGTAGAGCTCTCAGAGAGATTTCCAACGGTATGCTGTGCGCCGTGTAACTCCTTACGGATCAAAAGTTATGGGCACCGGAACGACAGAGACTTGGTCCTAAGCCCCACGCCCTCGGTTTGCGGGCCCAGCCTCTACGTGAAGCGAAGTTGTCTTGCCCAAGGAACTGTGGGATTCGGTAATAGAAATGTGATGGATTAGGTTGTCCTTTTCGCGGCTCGCGACGTACGATCCGGGACGAAAAAACAGCGCAAGAGAAGAAAAGTGTCCTGAAACTGATGAAAATGTTCGATTTTGGGCTCCGAGATTAGGCGCAGCCGAGTAGGCTTGATGCCCCTATCGTAGAGCTCTCAGAGTGCTTTCCAACGGTATGTTGTGCGCCGCATAACTCCTTACGGATCAAAAGTTATGGGCATTTGAGCGACGGAGACCTAGTCTCAAGCCCCACGCCCTCGGTTTGCGGGCCCAGTCTCTACGTTAAGCTAAGTTGTCTTGCCCAAGGTGGCATGGGATTCGGTAATAAAAATGTGATGGATTAGGTTGTCGTCCTTTTCGCGGCTCACGACAAACGATCCGGGACGAAAAAATATCGCAAAAGAAGAAAAGTGTCCCAAAACTGATGAAAACATTCGATTTTGGGTTCCGAAAACAGCCGCAGCTTAGCAGGATCGCTACCGTCGTAGAGCTCTTGGAGAGCTTTCCAACGGTATCCTGTGCATCGTGTAACTCCTTACGGATCAAAAGTTATGGGCACCGGAGCGACGGAGACCTGGTCCCAAGCCCCACGCAATCAGTTTGCCGGCCCAGCCTCTACGTGAAGTGAAGTTGTCCTGCCCAAGGTGCCGTGGGATTCGGTAATAGAAATGTGATGGATTAGGTTGTCGTCCTTTTCGCGGCTCACGATGTACGATCCGGGACGAAAAAATATCGCAAAAGAAGAAAAGTGTCCAGAAACTGATGAAAACGTTCAATTTTGGGCATCGAAAATAGCCGCTACCGAGCAGGATTGTTGCTCCCGTCGTAATGCTCTTGGAGAGCTTTCGAACGGTATGCTGTGCGCTGCGTAACTCTTTACAAATCAAAAGTTATGGGCACCGGAGCGACGGAGACCTGGTCCCAAGCCCCACGCACTCAGTTTGCGGTCCCAGCCTCTACGTGAGGTGAAGTTGTCTTGCTTAAGGTGCCATGGGATTCGGTAATAGAAATGTGATGGATTAGGTTGTCGTCCTTTTTGCGGCTCACGACGTACAATCCGGGACGAAAAAATAGCCCAAAAGAAGAAAAGTGTCCCGAAACTGATGAAAACATTCGATTTTGGGCTCTAAAAACAGGTGTCACCGAGCAATCTTGCTACCCCCGTCGTAGAGCTCTTAGAGTGCTTTCCAACGGTATGCTGTGTGCCGCGTAACGCCTTGCGGATCAAAAGTTATGGGCACCGGAACGATAGAGACCTGGTCCCAAGCCCCACGCCCTCGGTTTGCGGACCCAGCCTCTACGTGAAGCGAAGTTGTCTTGCCCAAGGTACCATGGGATTCGGTAATAGAAATGTGATGGATTAGGTTGTCCTTTTCGTGGCTCACGACGTACGATCCGGGATGATTAAACAGCGCAAGAGAAGAAAAGTGTCCTGAATCTGATGAAAACGTTCGATTTTGGGCTCCAAGATTAGGTGCAGCCGAGTAGGCTTGCTGCCTCTATTGTAGAGCTCTCGGAGCGCATTCCAACGGTATGCTGTGCGCTGCGTAACTCTTTACGGATCAAAAGTTATGGGCACCGGAGCGACGGAGACCCGGTCTCAAGCCCCACGCCCTCAGTTTGCGGGCCCAGCCTCTACGTGAAGCCAAGTTGTCTTGCCCAAGGTGGCGTGGGATTCGGTAATAGAAATGTGATGGATTAGGTTGTCATCCCTTTCGCAGCTCACGACGTACAATCCGGGACTAAAAAATAGTGCAAAAGAAGAAAAGTGTACCGATATTAGGCGCAGCCGAGCAGGATTGCTGCCCCCGTCATAGAACTCTCAGAGGGCTTTCCAACGGTATACTGTGTGTCACGCCCCAACCCGACCTATGGAGGCTAGACTAGGGTGTGACCTAAATCATTATCGTTATTTCACACACTTAGCCGTTTGTTATGATTTAATGCTTATTCGTTTGCCTAGAACTCCAAAAGGTTTTCAGAAAACCTGTAGCATAACGGTTGCATTTAGGATCTTTGGTTTGACCTAATTTCTAATCACCTATAATATTCCAAATCGTTACTCTGATTCCAACTAAATTTCCCATTTTGTCATGAACCGATGTGCCTACTAATTTATCTTGAAAGTCTCATTTGATTGACAAGCCTAGCATGATAACTATGTCCCGTTTATTTGTCAATTCCTATTACGCAAGTACCTATTATTCTTTAGCTTACAATGAGTACCTAAGTGAAATTAGATAGAGTTAACTTATTTGATTCTTCACCTAGCGGTTTAAACGCCTACGATAACTACTAACCAAGATAATGAAAGCAAACAACCAATAAAGAGTTCGTCCGGTTATAATCAGTACAAGCCAAAAATTAGACCCAAATTACAACGGGGTCATTTACATCAACAAAATGAACAGTTTGCAATCAAACACAACATCCATATAGCAGCCACTTTCAGGCAAAGCACAAAAGTATGTAGTCACTCCAAGGAATCATCAACAAGCACATTCTCCTTAGGTACCTATTCCAAATCTGCTTCACCTGTGACAAAAAGAGGGTGAGTCCTTATGAACTCAGCGAGGGGGGAACAAGTGACAAGGTTTTGAAAATCCTTTTCCGGTTAACTTGTGAAAACTCCTTTGAAAACATGTCAAATAAAATATGTAAGTTCATAACAATACATAAATATAAAGGAACACATTTACCCGTCTTTCCTCCCCGAGATCCTCTAGGAACCAAGCGAGAGTACTTAAACACATAGTAAAAATGATACGTTTTGATATGTACAGGACTCTAGAGGTGACTCCTACGGGCTCAAAAGGTAGCTCCCACCACTTTTGGGTGTAGCACTTTGCCCCGCATAGCACTTAGTTCCTGCCGTTCAAGCGATACATTACGCTTTTGGTTTCAAGTTCATTTCCAATAACCAATGTTGTACCCGGCATCAATCATCCAGTTATCACTCCAAATGGGTGTACTCCGGATGTACACCAAATCCCACGACCCAACTCTCCGAGGGTGGAATGCCAAGCGAGAGAGGGAATTGGACCATGGTAGTCACGGGAGCACCGGCAAGCCCTATGCCACCCAGCATTCGTGAAACGCTACCATGTCACAATGAAAGGTTGCAACCTTGTATGCAATGCCCATTTATGCCATTTAACATTTCACATTAGGAAGTCAACAAAGTAGGTTGCCTCCGAACAAGTATATGATCACATTTTGACATATTGGCATATAAGGCATTGTAAGAACATATAATCATTTCATATATCCATTTGAAAGCAATTAAACTTTCACGGGCAGCCAAGTAATCATGTTCAAATAAGCCATTGAATATCTTTTAACAATTCACATTAGGAGGTCAACAAAGTAGGTTGCCTCCGAGCAATTATAAGATCACATATCGATAAGTAAACATACAAGGCATGATTGACATGTATATTCACTTTGTAAAACACTTAGAGGCATATGAACATTTAACGGGCAGCCATGTAACATCTTGTTAACAAGTCATTTTACCCAATTTAGTTCACATACCAAGTATTAGGATCACACGAGCATGCTATGACAATTTACCCAAGACCGGGTGCAAGAATAGTTAACTTATCAACATGCAATCATCGGGAATCATGTTTAGAGCTATAAGGACAATTCTGGGCAGTCCATTAACATTTCTCAACATCAATTATAAGTCACATAAGAATGGTTTATGACTTGGGAGTCTACGGGCCATTAAGGCTTACAAGGCCGTGCTCCGGGTTGGTTTTGTTTGCTAAGCACCACAAGTAACGCTTAAACCATCTCAAACCATCTCAAGCATACTTAAAATTTATTGGGCAACCTAATAACCACACAATTGAACACATTTAACCATAGGATTATCACTTAGCAAGTATTCATAAGCAATAGAGCCTCAATTCGTACTTACACATGCGATTAAGCAATGATTCGTCATGTAATTAAACCCAAGCCATGCATCAATTAAATTAAGCATCATCAACCATCCAAAACAGCCCACACAACTTCTAATTGCCACAATTCCAAGCATTCAATATCACAAGTAAAGATACAACATGATTCAAGCATATTACCATGCCAAAAACCCTACTGCAATGGTCTGATTTTCCACATTCATTTATCCAAGAAAATAATCTCCAAATTTAGTGAACCAAATTTCAAATTGAAACTTAATGAGTGATTTAAATCTAGAAACAAACCTTGCTGCATTCGGAGTTCGGATTTAGGAGTTATGGCCAAAACCGTGAGACTACACAAAACTATCCAGATTCGTACACATTTCGATATTTGCTACTTTTGAGGCTTTTAAACTCAAAATCATCCTTAGCCTATTTCTTCCAAATATGTTCATAACCGACCAATATAGTGTGATACCAAATTTCATGAATTTTGGACATCATTTACTAGGCCAAAACTATTTCGTTCCACAAGGTCAGAAAGCTGCCAGAACCCACTCCATATTTCCAAGTTTTCCAGATTTAGACACCCTTTGATATTTGGCCATTTTGGAGGTCTTAGAGTCAAAATTGGCCTTGGCTATTTCTACAAAAAATGATCAGAACTGACAAACATGGTGACCTACCAATTTTCATGAATTTTTATCAATGTTTACTAAGCCAAAAGCACTTCATTCTACATAGTCAGTAATCTGCCAGCAAAAACGTGTTTACATGTCTTCAAGTTTCTAGCCATTATCAAGCCATGCATGAGTAGATAAGCTCATATAAACACATATACATGAACTACAAAGGTAAATACAGCCATATGAGAGCATGCATGTGAGTTTTGAAAGCTTTCAAAATAGCTTAACCCTCACCTTAGCAACTTGATGGATGAAAATGCACAAATGCTCTTGAAATCACACAAATAGACCTTTTTCCTTGCTTTGGCCGAGAGGTATGTTGATTTCCTTTAAATCGTAGCTTAGTTAGCTTGTGTAGGAAGTGTGCATGTGTGTGAAACCAAAAGACAAGGAAGAAAACCTTTAAAACTCACCTATGGCCGAAAATGAGAGGTTTGAGAGCTTGTGTGAGATTTTCTTGCTTGTTGCTTGCTATGGCCGAGCTTGGGAGATTCTTAGAGCGTCCTTGAGAGCTTGTGAGGAGTCTTGGAAGCTCAAGAGGCTGCTAGAACCAAAATGGAGAGAGAATGGGAGAGTTGAGAGGAAAAATGAGAGTTTGAAGTGTTTATTTGTGTGTATGCATGTTTGTGTTGGTTTTGGTGAGTTGAGAGGGCATGTTTGTGTTGTGTTTTGTGTATAATCTGAATTTTAATTGTGTGTAGCATGGCTTGGTAAAAAATGGCCTAGTCTTGGTCAAAATGTCTTTGTTTTGTCTTGTTGTAGCTATTAGTTGAGCATGTAAGAGTTGTGTAAGCTTTGTGTCTTGTGTAGAATGGTTAGGGTTTAGGAAAAGTACTTAGGGTTTAGCATGTGTGTAAGAGAATGTTGGGTATGTAATGCCCCGGTCCCTCACGAGACCGGAGGCTTTAATAACCATACTATTCTTAACCCAATACCAAACCCAATCTCAAAATTTTTAGGAAAAAAAGGACAGAGTCTCCCCTGTACCGTGGATATTCTGAAAACCTGTAAACATTCAATAAGCTATAAAACAACAAAAAAACCATTTCCAAAATAAAGATCCCAACTTTAAGGCCATCCAAGCCTTAAGACATACAAACAGTTTAGATGCACACAAACATGCATTCATAACTTAACTTCTTTACAAAACCGCTTATAATGCCACTCTATGATAGCTTTTAAACATTTTTAGAAATTGAAAACAACCAGTCATTCACTCCCAAGCATACAAAGAAGCTAAGAGCAGAAAATATAAGTTATTACATGCCATAGTTCATATCTCCTACTACAATCAACTAGCATTTAGCTTACAATCACTCAAACATGTACATAACCACTTAGGCTACAAAATAGAAAATAAGGTAAAGCAAACAAGATCTCCACATAACAGCAAGAACCATAAATCCACCTCATGCAATTAGACACTGCAACTAAGGTAACTGATCCGCCTGTACCTCTAGCTCTTCACCTTCAACAAAAACAAGTTAGGGTTCAACCCCAGGGTCTCCTGAAACATGTTAGCGAGGTATGAGCAACCACTGTTGCCCAGTGAGGGATAAAGGCCAATCGGGACGTGCAATGCAACAAATATTATAGTTAACAAGAAAGGCAAGTAAAGTACATTTAGAACAGTAAATAACCACACATATCAAAGGATATGATACACTTAAGCCCAACACTCCATGATTCTCTTATCTTTGACCACGATCCACGATCCACGAACCACGATCAATGTGCCGACATAACCCCAATCACTTCAGTGGGTGTACTCCGGATGTACCCCGATAATCCTACGACCCAACACCCCTAGCAATCTCCGGACCAGGCGAGTGAGGGAATACGGTACGGAGTTTGAATATCCACTGGCAAGCCCTCTGCCGCCCAGCCGATATTCGACACAACCGCACCTGACACTATGGTTGCGCAACTACTATGCAATGCACTTAACAATGGCAATATAATATCAACAACCTAAGCTATAACACGTAGGAGGATCAACAAAGTAGGTTGACCTCAGAATAGTTAGAATAGAAGCAGTTTATACAAGCATTTAAGCCATTTACAAAGGAGCATAATCAAGTTACACATGGAATTATACCAAAAGCTCTAAAACAACTTGAAACCACATTTAAAAACCCAACGAATCAAGCCAAGGTCTTAGAAGCATGGAACAGTTGAATTTGCACCTAAACCCCTTTGTTACTCAATCCGTTTTCCTTCCAAACTCATGTTAATGATTCAAATTCAAGAGGAAGCAATACCAAACTTCTAACTAACCCTTAAGGTACCCCTACAATCCTCAAACACATTCAATTGCCCGTAATTACCCCAAAAGCCCTAATTTCCCTCTTATAGCTTTGAACTACACATACCTCAACCGGGCTTCAAACAAGGCTTGGCAAAGCTTCTATAGCACCTAGGTAGCATAAGAATACCAAATGTGAAGCCCGAATCTACCCGGATTAGCATTAACCCCGAAACCCCTTTTATAAAGTCGGCTATTTCACATTTTATTCAAGTTTCGAGTAATGTGAGTGCACGAGGCTATTAGACTACCTTCATTAACACCTAAGGTATCTATTAGAAGCATTGAATCAATCTAATACGCGCAATTACATAAAACCCTAGAAATCCCGTCACTATTCCCCTCATAAATTCAAATGACGATTCCAACTGTTTAAAATGCGAACTAATGGCTGAAATGTGTTCTCTAGCACTTATATACAAGGTATAATAGCATAGATAAGCTTTGAAATAGCATTTGATAACATTTTAAACAAATCAAGAAAAATGTAACATTTTAGATATGCATAAAAAGTCATGACAACCCTCACCAATTGTGCGTAGGAACTCTCGGGATGCTAGCAAACACCCTAAACTACTTGCTCCTAGCTTGGCTTGGCTTGGCTTGAAGATTTGATGAGCAAAATCCTCTCATTATCCTCCTATGCTATTCTCGGATTTGCTAAAATCTGCATCTTCCTTTTTTTTGTTTTTTGTTTTTGCTAAGTTATGACTTATTTTGTGTGTTGTGTGAGTATATGTTGGGTGCTTAAATGGTCTATTAAAATGAGCTTAGTTAGCTTTAAAACAAGTCCATTGCACATAAATTAAGTTAGCTAACTAAAACATTATGTTTCATACATAACACTATTCACTAGTTCACTAAACTATTTTCTAAACGAAGGTTCCTATCGCTCTTAACTCAAATGCATATTTTTCCCATTCCTAAAACAATTAATATGATTTAAGAAAAATGCTAATTCATGGTAATTATGTAGTTGAAAAATAGAATGAATAGTAACTAAAGAAGACAACAAACAAAGCACAGAAGAAATGCGCAATTAGTGGATGCAACAGTGAATGAATGTACGACAAAAATCTCGGGCGTCACACCCTCTCCCCCTTAAACAAATTGCGTCCACGCAATTCTCTTTCAAAGAACTCCTGTTGCGCACTCTAAAAGCCCTTGGATAAAACCAACGTATCAGTTGAAAGAATGCCATTGAAACCCCCAGTAGGCCAACAAGGGAACCGTCAGCTAAGAAGTCTCACAATAAGGATGCCAAATAAAGGCTCCGATTAAGAATACTAATCCAGAAGTTCGAAAAAATACCAATCAAGAAATCCATAGCAGAAATCCCCAAGGAGATTGCCAAATAAAGGCTTGTTTAAGAATGCCAAATAAGATTCCAATTAAGATTGTATATAAGAAGTCCCAATAGAAGTGACGAGTGGAAATACCCAAGAGAATACCATATAAGCTTGACAGGAAGACCCCCGGTACGATAACCAAATAAAGGCTCTGATAAGAGATCCGAATGAGAAAAGCACGGGCTAAACATCTTTGGAAGATCTGTTACTGACCATCTCTTTATAGGGGAGAGTTTACTTACAAATTCACATATATGCAATGGTTAAACGTATGATAGACACTTAATATACATTACTACATGCATCTAAAGTAATAAGTTATCAGGAAATCACTTAGATGCAAAATTAACCATATAAACATACTAGCCACACAACTTTTACATGTTGCATAGTTAAGACACATAGGTACAAATATTTCTAATCAAAGCCACACAAGTACACAGTCACATAATGGCGCATCTAACACGTTCTTCATATTTCACTTAAGCAATTCACACAGAATTACATTTCCGCTTAAGTCACCCACAATCACACAACTACACTTATCACATAGCCTTGTTAATTTACACAAATATAACACATAGAACTTATTTTCACGCAAACAAGCTCGAACCCACATGCAGGCACATACTTATTCAAAACACACTTCGCATGCACGTACTCAGGTTTCACTACCCAACAGACCGAGGACCCTATCCCGGCTGTGAGCTACTAAGCTCTGATACCACTTGTAATGCCCCGGTCCCTCACGAGACCGGAGGCTTTAATAACTATGCTATTCTTAACCCAATACCAAACCCAGTCTCAAAATTTTTAGGAAAAAATGGACAGAGTCTCCCCTGTACCGTGGACATTCTGAAAACCTGTAAACATTCAATAAGCTATAGAACAACAAAAAAGCCATTTCCAAAATAAATCTCCCAACTTTAAGGCCATCCGAGCCTTAAGACATACAAACAGTTTAGATACACACAAACATGCATTCATAACTTAACTTCTTTACAAAACCGCTTATCATGCCACTCTATGATAGCTTTTAAACATTCTTAGAAATTGAAAACAACCAGTCATTCACTCCCAAGCATGCAAAGAAGCTAAGAGCAGAAAATATAAGTTATTACATGCCATAGTTCATATCTCCTACTACAATCAACTAGCATTTAGCTTACAATCACTCAAACATGTACATAACCACTTAGGCTACAGAATAGAAAATAAGGTAAAGCAAACAAGATCTCCACATAACAGCAAGAACTATAAATCCATCTCATGCAATTAGACACTGCAACTAAGTTAACTGATCCGTCTGTACCTCTAGCTCTTCACCTTCAACAAAAACAAGTTGGGGTTCAACCCCAGGGTCTCCTGAAACATGTTAGCGAGGTATGAGCAACCACTGTTGCCCAGTGAGGGATAAAGGCCAATCGGGACGTGCAATGCAACAAATATAACAGTTAACAAGAAAGGCAAGTAAAGTACATTTAGAACAGTAAATAACCACATATATCAAAGGATACGATACACTTAAGCCCAACACTCCATGATTCTCTTATCTTTGACCACGATCCACGATCCACGATCCACGAACCACGATCAATGTGCTGACATAACCCCAATCACTTCAGTGGGTGTACTCTGGATGTACCCCAATAATCCTATGACCCAATACCCCCTAGCAATCTCCGGACCAGGTGAGTGAGGGAATAGGGTACGGAGTTTGAATATCCACTGGCAAGCCCTCTGCCGCCCAGCCGATATTCGACACAACCGCCCCTGACACTATGGTTGCGCAACTACTATGCAATGCACTTAACAATGGCAATATAATATCAACAACCTAAGCTATAACACGCAGGAGGATCAACAAAGTAGGTTGACCTCAAAGTAGTTAGAATAGAAGCAGTTTATACAAGCATTTAAGCCATTTACAAAGGAGCATAATCAAGTTACACATAGAATTATATCAAAATCTCTAAAACAACTTGAAACCACATTTAAACACCCAAGGAATCAAGCCAAGGTCTTAGAAGCATGGAACAGTTGAATTTGCACCTAAACCCCTTTGTTATTCAATCCGTTTTCCTTCCAAACTCATGTTAATGATTCAAATTCAAGAGGAAGCAATACCAAACTTCTAACTAACCCTTAAGGTACCCCTACAACCCTCAAACACATTCAATTGCCCGTAATTACCCCAAAAGCCCCAATTTTCCTCTTATAGCTTTGAACTACACATACCTCAACCGGGCTTCAAAAAAGGCTTAGCAAAGCTTATATAGCACCTAGGTAGCCTAATAATACCAAATGTGAAGCCCGAATCCACCCGGATTAGCATTAACCCCGAAACCCCTTTTATAAAGTCGGTTATTTCATATTTTATTCAAGTTTTGAGCAATGTGAGTGCACGGGGCTATTATACTACCTTCATTAACACCTAAGGCATCTATTAGAAGCATTGAATCAATCTAATACTCGCAATTACATAAAACCCTAGAAATACCGTCACTATTCACCTCATAAATTCAAATGACGATTCCAACCGTTTAAAATGCGAACTAATGGCTGAAATGTGTTCTCTAGCACTTATATACAAGGTATAATAGCATAGATAAGCTTTGCAATAGCATTGGATAACATTTTCAACAAATCAATAAAAATGTAACATTTTAGATATGCATAAAAAGTCATGAAAACCCTCACCAATTGCGCGTAGGAACTCTCGGGATGCTAGCAAACACCCTAAACTACTTGCTCCTAGCTTGGCTTGGCTTGGCTTGAAGATTTGATGAGCAAAATCCTCTCATTCTTCTCCTATGCTATTCTCGGATTTGCTACAGTAAAATCTGCATCTTCCTTTTTTTTGTTTTGTTTTTGCTAAGTTATGACTTATGTTGTGTGTTGTATGAGTATATGCTTGGGTGGGGCATGTTGGGTGCTTAAATGGTCTACTAAAATGAGCTTAGTTAGCTTTAAAACAAGTCCATTGCACATAAATTAAGTTAGCTAACTAAAACATTATGTTTCATACGTAACACTATTCACTAGTTCACTAAACTATTTTCTAAACAAAGGTTCCTATCGCTCCTAACTCAAATACATATTTTTCCCATTCCTAAAACAATTAATATGATTTAAGAAAAATGCTAATTCATGGTAATTATGTAGTTGAAAAATAGAATGAATAGTAACTAAAGAAGACAACAAGCAAAGCACAGAAGAAATGCGCAATTAGTGGATACAACAGTGAATGAATGTACGGCAAAAATCTCAGGCGTCACAGGATATGTTTAGAGGTTAGTGAGATTTTGTCTTGTAGTGGGTTAATAATATGGTATTTAGATGTTAGTGGATTTTGCAGGAAAAAGGTGATTAGATATATTATATTGGGGGTGGTTTGGATGATGATAGGATTTTGTCTTGTAGTGAATTTGTATTAGGAAAATAATAATGGTTAGTGGATTATATAGGATTATTTTATTGTCTTGTGCTTTGTGCAAGAATCTTTATTGATCAGCGTGCAGGCACACATACCTAGGTCTAGGGCACAAATTACGAGATAGACACAAACTACGAGGTAAAGCACATACTTGAAGTCTAAGGCACATACATCAAGACAAATGCACGGATTCTAAAGTAAATGCACGCAACCCTAAGTGAATACACGTAAATCAAGACACGACTCTATATCTAGGTTAAGACACACAATTTAAGGTTAGGGTACACGAATTGAGGCAATGCACGTAAATTGAGGTCAAGGCATGTAAGTCAAGGATTAGGGCACATAATTCTAGGTCAAGGCACATATGATGACGTATACATAAAAGCCAAAATATGGCACGTAATTCAAGGTTTGTCATACAATTCTGGGCCTAAGGCATGCAAATCGAGAAAATACTCGTTATTCAGGGTTGGGCCTCACACTGTGCATCACGTAACTCCTTACAGATCAAAAGTTATGGGCATTGGACCGACGGATACCTGGTCATAAGCCCCATGCCCTCGGTTTGCGGGCCCAGCCTCTACGGGAAGTGAAGTTGTCTTGCCCAAGGTGCCGTGGGATTCGGTAATTGAAATGTGATGGATTAGGTTGTCGTCCCTTTCGCGGCTCACGATGTACGATCAAGGACGAAAAAACAGAGCAAAAGAAGAAAAGTATCTTGTAACTGATGAAAATGTTCAATTTTGGGCTCCGAAAACAGGCGCGGACGAGTAAGCTTGCTGCCCCTGTCGTATAGCTCTCGGAGAGCTTTCCAACGGTATGTTGTGCGCCACGTAACTCCTTACGGATCAAAAGTTATAGGCACCGGAGCGATGGAGACCTTGTCCCAAGGCCCACGCCCTTGGTTTGTGGGCCCAGCCTCTACGTGAAGTGAAGTTGTCTTGCCCAAGGTGTAGTGGGATTCGGTAATAGAAATGTGATGGATTAGGTTGTCGTCCTTTTCGCGGCTCACGATGTACGAACCGAGACGGAAAAACAGAGCAAAAGAAGAAAAGTATCCCTAAACTGATGAAAACGTTCAATTTTGGGCTCCAAAAATAGGCATAGTTGAGTAGGCTAGCTGCCCTCCTCCTAGATCTCTCGGAGAGCTTTCCAACGGTATGCTATGCGCTGCGTAACTCCATACGGATCAAAAGTTATGGGCACCGGTGCGACAGAGACTTGGTCCCAAGCCCTACGCCCTCGGTTTGCGGGCCCAGCCTCTACATGAAGTGAAGTTGTCTTGCCCAAGCTGTTGTGGGATTCGGTAATAGAAATGTGATGGATTAGGTTGTCGTCCTTTTCGCGGCTCACGACGTACGATCCGGGAAGAAAAAACAGCGCAAATGAAGAAAAGTGTCCCAAAATTGAGGAAAACATTCGATTTTGGGCTTAAAAAATAGGCGTAGCCGAGCAAGCTTGCTGCCTCTGTCGTAGAGCTCTCGGAGAGCTTTCCAACGGTATGTTGTGCGCCGTGTAGTTACGGATCAAAAGTTATAGGCACCAGAGCGATAGAGATCTGGTCCCAAGCCCCATGCCCACGGTTTACGGGCCCGGCCTCTACTTGAAGCGAAGTTGTCTGGCCCAAGGTGCAGTAGGATTCGGTATTAGAAATTTGATGGATTAGGTTGTCATCCTTTTCGCAGCTCATGACGTACGAACCGGGAAGGAAAAACAGCGCAAAAGAAGAAAAGTATCCCTAAACTGATGAAAACGTTCAATTTTGGGCTCCAAAAACAGGCACAGCCGAGTAGGCTTGCTGCCCCCCTCGTAGATCTTTAGGAGAGCTTTCCAACGGTATGCTGTACGCCGCGTAACTCCTTACGGATCAAAAGTTATGGGCACCGGAGCGACGTAGACCTGGTCCCAAGCCCCATGCCCTCGGTTAACGGGCCCAGCCTCTACGTGAAGCGAAGTTTTCTTGCCCAATGTTCCATGGGATTCAGTAAAAGAAATGTGATGGATTAGGTTGTCGTCCTTTTCACGACTCATGACATACGATCCGAGAGGGAAAAACAGAGTAAAAGAAGAAAAGTGTCCCAAAATTGATAAAAACGTTCGATTATGGGCTCCGAGAATAGGTGCAGCCAAGCAGGCTTGCTGCCCATGTTGTAGAGCTCTCGGAGAGCTTTCCAACGGTATGCTGTGCGCCACGTAACTCCTTACGGATCAAAAGTTATGGGCACTGGAGCGACGGAGACTTGGTCCCAAGCCCCACGCCCTCGGTTTGCGGGCCCAGCCTCTACGTGAAGCGAAGTTGTCTTGCCCAAGGTGGCATGGGATTCGGTAATAGAAATGTGATGGATTAGGTTGTCGTCCTTTTTGCCGCTCACAACATACGATATGATACGGAAAAACAGCGCAAGAGAAGAAAAGTGTACCAAAACTGATGAAAACGTTCGATTTTGGGCTCCGAGAACAAGCGCAGCCGAGCAGTCTTGATACCCCTTTCGTAGAGCTCTTAGAGAGCTTTCCAACGGTATGTTGTGCGTCGCGTAATTCCTTACGGATCAAAAGTTATGGACACTGGAGCGATTGAGACTTGGTCCCAAGCCCCACGCCCTCGGTTTGCAGGCCCAGCCTCTACGTGAAGCAAAGTTGTCTTGCCAAAGGTGGTGTGGGATCCGGTAATAGAAATGTGATGGATTAGGTTGTCCTTTTCACAGCTCACGACCTACGATCCGGGACGGAAAAACTGTGCAAAAGAAGAAAAGAGTCCCAAAATTGATGAAAACTTTCGATTTTGGGCTGTGAAAACAGGCGTAGCCGAGCAGGATGGCTACCCCTGTCGTAGAGCTCTCGGGGTGCTTTCCAACGTTATGCTGTGCTCCGCGTAACTCATTACGTATCAAAAGTTATGGGCACCGGACCGACGGATACCTAGTCACAAGCCCCACGCCCTCGGTTTGCAGACCCAGCCTCTACGTTAAGTGAAATTGTCTTGCCCAAGGTGTCGTGGGATTCGGTAATAGAAATGTGATGAATTAGGTTGTTGTCCTTTTCGCGGCTCACGACGTACGATCCGGGACGGAAAAATAGCGTAAAAGAAGAAAAATATCCCAAAACTGATGAAAATGTTCCAGTTTGGGCTCCAAAAATCGGTGCAGCTGAGCAGGCTTGCTGTCCTTGTCGTAGAGCTCTCGGAGAGCTATCCAACGGTATGTTGTGCGCCGCGTAACTCCTTACGGATCAAAAGTTATGGATCCTGCAGCGACGGAGACCTGGTCCGAAGCCCCACGCCCTCGGTTTGCAGGCCCAGCCTCTTCGTGAAGTGAAGTTGTCTTGCCCAAGGTGCCATGGGATTCAATAATAGAAATGGGATGGATTAGATTGTCGTCCTTTTCGCGGCTCGCGACGTACGATCCGGGATGAAAAAACAAAGCAAAAGAAGAAAAGTGTCCTGAAACTAATGAAAACGTTCGATTTAGGGCTTCAAAAATAGGCGTAGCCAAATGGGCTAGTTGTACTTGTCGTAGAGCTCTCAGAGAGCTTTTCAACGGTATGCTGTCTGCTGCGTAACTCCTTACGAATAAAAGGTTATGGGCACCGGAACGACGGATACCTGGATACAAGGCCCACGCCCTCGGTTTGCGGGCCCAGCCTCTACGTGAATTGAAGTTGTCTTACCCAAGGTGCTGTGGGATTCGGTAATAGAAATGTGATGGATTTTGTTGTCGTCCTTATCGCGGCTCACAACGTACGAACGGGGATGAAAAAATAGCGTAAAAGAAGAAAAGTGTCCCGAAACTGATGAAAATGTTCGATTTTGTTATCCAAAAATAGGCGCAGCAGAGCAGGATCGCTACCCCCATCGTAGAGCTCTTGACGAGCTTTCCAACGGTATGCTGTGCACCGCGTAACTCCTTGCGGATAAAACGTTATGCGCACCGGAGCGACGGATACTTGGTCACAAACCCCACGCCCTTGGTTTGCGGGCCCTGCCTCTACGTGAAGTGAAGTTGTCTTGCCCAAGGTACCCGGGATTCGGTAATAGAAATGTGATGGATTTGGTTGTTTTCGCAGCTCACAACTTATGATCCGAGACAGAAAAACAGTGCAAAAGAAGAAAAATACCTCAAAACTGATGAAAACGTTCCATATTGGGCTCCAAAAATAGGCGCAGCTGAGCAGGCTTGCTGCCCCTATCGTAGAGCTCTCGAAGAGCTTTCCAATGGTATGCTGTGCGCCACGTAACTCCTTTTGGATCAAAAGTTATGGGCATCGGAGCGACAAAGACCTGGTCCCAAGCCCCACGCCCTTGGTTTGCGGACCCAGCCTCTATGTGAAGCGAAGTTGTCTTGCCCAAGATGCCATGGAATTCGGTAATAAAAATGTCATAGATTAGGTTGTCATCATTTTTGCGGCTCACGACTTATGATCCGGGATAAAAAAAACAGCGCAAAGCAAGAAAATTGTCCCAAAACTGAGGAAAACGTTCGATTTTGGGCTTTGAAAACAGGCGCAGCTGAGCAGGCTTGTTCGCCCTATCGTAGAGCTCTCGGAAAACTTTCCAACGGTATGCTGTGCGCCGCGTAACTCCTTACTGATCAAAAGTTATGGGCACCGGAGCGACGAAGACGTGGTCCAAAGCCCCATGCCCTCGGTTTGCGAGCCCAGCCTCTATGTGAAACGAAGTTGTCAGGCCCAAGGTGCAGTGGGATTCGTTAATAGAAATGTGATGGATTAGGTTGTCATTTTTTTCGCGGCTCACGATGTACGAACCGAGACGGAAAAACAGAGCAAAAGAAGAAAAGTATCCCTAAACTGATGAAAACGTTCAATTTTGCGCTCCGAAAATAGGCATAGTTGAGTAGGCTAGCTGCCCCCCTCGTAGATCTCTCGGAGAGCTTTCCAACGGTATGCTATGCACTGCGTAACTCCATACGGATCAAAAGTTATGGCCACCGGTGCGATGGAGACTTGGTCCTAAGCCCTACGCCCTCGGTTTGCGGGCCCAGCCTCTACATGAAGTGAAGTTGTCTTGCCCAAGCTGCCGTGGGATTCGGTAATAGAAATGTGATGGATTAGGTTGTCGTCCTTTTCGCGGCTCACGACGTACGATCCGGGAAGGAAAAACAGCGCAAATGAATAAAAGTGTCCCGAAATTAAGGAAAACGTTCGATTTTGGGCTTAAAAAATAGGCGTAGCCGAGCAAGCTTGCTGCCTCTGTCGTAGAGCTCTCGGAGAGCTTTCCAACGGTATGCTGTGCGCCGTGTAGTTACGAATCAAAAGTTATAGGCACCAGAGCGATAGAGACCTGGTCCCAAGCCCCACACCCACGGTTTACGGGCCCAGCCTCTACTTGAAGCGAAGTTGTCTGGCCCAAGGTGCCGTAGGATTCGGTAATAAAAATTTGATGGATTAGGTTGTCATCCTTTTCGCGGCTCATGACATATGAACCGGGAGGAAAAAATAGCGCAAAAGAAGAAAAGTATCCCAAAACTGATGAAAACGTTCAATTTTGGGCTCCGAAAACAGGCACAGTCGAGTAGGCTTGCTGCCCCCTCGTAGAGCTCTAGGAGAGCTTTCCAACGGTATGTTGGGTGCCGCGTAACTCCTTACGGATCAAAAGTTATGGGCACCAGAGCGACGTAGACCTGGTCCCAAGCCCCATGCCCTCGATTTACGGGCCCAGCCTCTACGTGAAGTGATGTTGTCTTGCCCAATGTTCTGTGGGATTCAGTAAAAGAAATGTGATGGATTAGGTTGTTGTCCTTTTTACGACTTATGACGTACGATCCGAGATGAAAAAACAGAGTAAAAGAAGAAAAGTGTCCCGAAACTAATGAAAACGTTCGATTTTAGGCTCCGAAAATAGGTGCAGTCGAGTAGGCTTGCTACTCCTGTTGTAGAGCTCTCGGAGAGCTTTCCAACGGTATGCTATGCGCCACGTAACTCCTTACGGATCAAAAGTTATGGGCACCGGAGCGACGTAGACTTAGTCCTAAGCCCCACGCCCTCGGTTTGCTGGCCGAGCCTCTACGTGAAGCGAAGTTGTCTTGCCCAAGGTCAAATGGGATTCGGTAATAGAAATGTGATGGATTAGTTTGTTGTCCTTTTCGCCGCTCACGATGTACGATCTGATACAGAAAAATAGCGCAAAAGAAGAAAAATATCCCGAAACTGATGAAAACGTTCCATTTTGGGCTCCGAGAACAAGCATAGCCGAGCAGGCTTGTTACCCCTTTCGTGGAGCTCTCAGAGAGCTTTCCAACGGTATGTTGTGCGCCGCGTAATTCCTTACGGATCAAAAGTTATGCACACTGGAGCGATTGAGACTTGGTCCCAAGCCCCACGCCCTCGGTTTGCAGGCCCAGCCTCTACGTGAAGCAAAGTTGTCTTGCCAAAGGTGGTGTGGGATCCGGTAATAGAAATGTGATGGATTAGGTTGTCCTTTTCACAGCTCACGACCTAAGATCCGGGACGGAAAAACTGTGCAAAAGAAGAAAAGAGTCCCAAAATTGATGAAAACTTTCAATTTTGGGCTGTGAAAACAGGCGTAGCCGAGCAGGATGGCTACCCCCGTCGTAGAGCTCTCGGAGTGCTTTCCAACGTTATGCTGTGCTCCGCGTAACTCATTACGTATCAAAAGTTATGGGCACCGGACCGACGGATACCTAGTCACAAGCCCCACGCCCTCGGTTTGCAGACCTAGCCTCTACGTGAAGTGAAGTTATCTTGCCCAAGGTGCCGTGGGATTCGGTAATAGAAATGTGATGGATTAGGTTGTTGTCCTTTTCGCGGCTCACGACGTACGATCCGGGACGGAAAAATAGCGTAAAAGAAGAAAAATATCCCAAAACTGATGAAAATGTTCCAGTTTGGGCTCCAAAAATAGGTGCAGCTGAACAGGCTTGCTGCCTTTGTCGTAGAGCTCTCGGAGAGCTATCCAACGGTATGTTGTTCGCCGCGTAACTCCTTACGGATCAAAAGTTATGGACCTTGCAGCGATGGAGACCTGGTCCCAAGCCCCACGCCCTCGGTTTGCAGGCCCAGCCTCTTCTTGAAGTGAAGTTGTCTTGCCCAAGGTGCCATGGTATTCAATAATAGAAATGGGATGGATTAGATTGTCGTCCTTTTCGCGGCTGACGACGTATGATCCGGGACAAAAAACAAAGCAAAAGAAGAAAAGTGTCCCGAAATTGATAAAAACGTTGGATTTAGGCCTTCGAAAATAGGCGTAGCCAAATAGGCTGGCTGTACCTGTCGTAGAGCTCTCAGAGAGCTTTCTAACGGTATGCTGTGCGCTGCGTAACTCCTTACGGATAAAAGGGTATGGGCACCGGAGCGACGGAGGCCTGGTCGCAAGGCCCACGCCCTTGGTTTGCGGGCCCAGGGTGCCGTGGGATTTGGCAATAGAAATGTGATGGATTATGTTGTCGTCCTTATCGCGGCTCACAACGTACGAACGGGGACGAAAAAATAGCGCAAAAAAAGAAAATTGTCCCGAAACTGATGAAAATGTTCTATTTTGTTCTTCAAAAATAGGCGCAACCGCTGCCCCCGTCGTAGAGCTCTTGACGAGCTTTCCAACGATATGCTGTGCATCGCGTAACTCATTGTGGATAAACAGTTATGGGCACCGGAGCGACGGATACTTGGTCACAAACCCCACGCCCTTGGTTTGCGGGCCCTGCCTCTACGTGAAGTGAAGTTGTCTTGCCCAAGGTACCCGGGATTCGGTAATAGAAATGTGATGGATTTGGTTGTCGTCCTTTTCGTAGCTCACAACTTACGATCCGGGATAGAAAAACAGCGCAAAAGAAGAAAAATATCCCAAAACTGATGAAAACATTCCATATTGGGCTCCAAAAATAGGTGCAGCTAAGCAGGCTTGCTGCCCCCGTCGTAGAACTCTCGGAGAGCTTTCCAACGGTATGTTGTGCGCTGCGTAACTCCTTACGGATAAAAAGTTATGGGCACCGGAGCGACGGAGACCTGGTCCCAAGCCCCACGCCCTCGGTTTGCGGACCTAGCCTCTATGTGAAGCGAAGTTGTCTTGCCCAAGGTGGCGTGGGATTTGGTAATAGAAATGTGATGGATTAGGTTGTCATCCTTTTTGCGGCTCACGACTTACGATCCGTGATAAAAAAAAAACAGCGCAAAGCAAGAAAATTGTCCCAAAACTGAGGAAAACGTTCGATTTTGGGCTTTGAAAACAGGCGCAGCCGAGCAGGCTTGCTGGCCCTGTCGTAGAGCTCTCGGAAAACTTTCCAACGGTATGCTGTGCGCCGCGTAACTCCTTACTGATCAAAAGTTATGGGCACCGGAGCGACGAAGACCTGGTCCCAAGACCCACGCCCTCGGTTTACGAGCCCAGCCTCTATGTGAAACGAAGTTGTCTGGCCCAAGGTGCAGTGGGATTTGTTAATAGAAATGTGATGGATTAGGTTGTCGTTTTTTCGCGGCTCACGATGTACGAACCGAGACGGAAAAACATAGCAAAAGAAGAAAAGTATCCATAAACTGATGAAAACGTTCAATTTTGGGCTCCGAAAATAGGCATAGTTGAGTAGGCTAGCTGCCCCCCTCGTAGATCTCTCGGAGAGCTTTCCAACGGTATGCTATGCACTGCGTAACTCCATACGGATCAAAAGTTATGGGCACCGGTGCGGCGGAGACTTGGTCCCAAGCCCTACGCCCTCGGTTTGCGGGCCCAGCCTCTACATGAAGTGAAGTTGTCTTGCCCAAGCTGCCGTGGGATTCGGTAATAGAAATGTGATGGATTAGGTTCTCATCCTTTTCGCGGCTTACGACATACGATGTGGGACTGGAAAACAGCACAAAAGAAGAAAAGTGTCCCGAAACTGATGAAAACGTTCAATTTTGAGATCCGAGAACAGGCGCAGCCGAGCAGGCCTACTGCCCCTGTCGTAGAGCTCTCGAAGAGCTTTCCAACGGTATGCTGTGCGCCGCATAAATCCTTACGGATCAAAAGTTATGGGCACCGGAGCGACAGAGACTTGGTCCCAAGCCCCACGCCCTCGGTTTGCGGGCCTAGCCTCTACATGAAGCAAAGTTGTCTTGCACAAGGTGGCGTGGGATTCGGAAAGAGAAATGTGATGGATTAGGTTGTCGTCCTTTTCGCAGCTCACAACGTATGATTCGAGACGGAAAAACAACGCAAGAGAAGAAAAGTATCCTGAAATTGATGAAAACGTTCGATTTTGGGCACCGAGAACAAGTACAGCCGAGCAGGCTTGTTACCCCTTTCATAGAGCTCTCGGAGAGCTTTCCAACGGTATGCTGTGCGCCGCGTAACTCTTTACGGGTCAAAAGTTATGGACACTAGAGCGACGGAGACCTGGTCCCAAGCCCCACGCCCTCGATTTGTGGGCCCAGCCTCTACATGATGCAAAGTTGTTTTGCCCAAGGTGGCATGGGATTCGGTAATAGAAATGTGATTTATTAGGTTGTCATCCTTTTCGCGGCTCATGACATACGATCCAAGACAGAAAAATAGCGCAAAAGAAGAAAAGTGTCCCGAAACTGATGAAAACGTTCAATTATGGGCTCCGAAAATAGGCGCAGCCGAGCAGGATTGCTGCCCCCGTCGTAGAGCTTTTGGAGAGCTTTCCAACGGTATGCTGTGCGCCGCGTAACTCCTTACGAATCAAAAGTTATGGGCACCGGAGCAACGGAGACCTGGTCCCAGGCCCCACGCCCTCAGTTTGCGAGCCTATCCTCTACGTGAAGCGAAGTTGTTTTACCAAGGTGCCATGGGATTCGGTAATAGAAATGTGATAGATTAGGTTGTCATCTTTTTCACGGCTCATAACGTACGATCCGAGATGGAAAAACAGCGCAAAAGAAGAAAAGTGTCCCAAAACTGAGGAAAACGTTCGATTTTGTGCTTCGAAAACAGGCGCAACTGTCACGCCCCAACCCGACCTATAGAGGTTAGACTAGGGTGTGATATATTCATTTACACCATTTCACAAACTTAATCATTCATTAAGATTTAACACTTAACGTTAGCCTAGAACTCCAAAAGATTTTCCAAAAAAAAAAACGGCAGCATAACGGCTGTAATTGGGCTATTTAGTTTGACCTAATTTTCTAAACGTCTCTAAACTTTCAATCTCAAATTTGATTTCAACTAAGATTACTATTTATCACCAATCGATATGCCTACTATTTATCTCAAGTCTCGTTTGATTAACAAACCTAGCATGATAACTATGTCCCGTTTATTTGTTAATTCCTGTTACACAAGTACCTGTTGATCTTTAGCTTACTATTGAGTACCTGGGGAATTTAGATAGAGTTACAACATTTGATTCTTCACCTAGTGATTGAGTTGCCTGCGATAGTTACTAAATCAAAATAGTGAAAGCAACCCACAAGATAGAGTGTTCGTCTAGTCCTAATCAGTACAAGCCAATATTAGACCCCAAATTACAACGGGGGTCATTTACAACAACAACAAACAACATAAGAAATAGTCTTCAAGACAAAACACATCGTTCATAAAATGGTCACAGTCAAGCAAGGCACGTAAGGCAGGCATTTACTCCAAGGAGTCATCAATAGGCATGTTATCCTCGGGTACCTGTTCCTGATCTTCTTCACGTGTGATGATAAAAGAGGGTGAGTCCTTATGAACTCAGCGAGGGGGAACGAGTAATACGTTTTGAAACCCTTTTCTGGTTAAACTTATGAAAACCCTTTTTGAAAGCATGACATATATCACAAGTAAGTTTATAGCATAACATAAATGTAAAGAACACATTTACCCGTCTTTCCTCACCGAGGTACTCTAGGAACCAAGCGAGAGTACTTAATCACATAATGAAAGAACACAGTGAGATTTTGCTCTCAAGTTCATTTCTGATAACAGTTGTTGCGACCGACTTCAATCATCCACTTATCACTCCGAATGTGTGTACTCCGAATGTACCCCGAAATCCTACGACCCAACTCTCCGAGGAAGTCTAGCCCCCAAGCGAGAGAAGGAATTGGACCATGGTAGTCACGGTAGCACCGGTAAGCCCGATGCCGCCCAGCGTGCATGAAACACTACCATACCAGAATGAAAGGTTGCAACCCTGTATGCAATGCACAATTATAACATTTAACATATCACATTAGGAGGACAACAAAGTAAGTTGCCTCTGACCAATTATAAGATCGCACATAGACAGGTAAACACATGAGGCATGCTTTGACATGAATTTTCACTTTGTAAAACACATAGAGTTATATGAATATTAAACGGGCAGCCATGTAACACATGTAAATCAAGTCATATAACTCATTTCGGGGTTCACGTATCAAGTAATAAGATTATACAAGCATGCAACGACGTTTACATGAGACCGGGTGCAAGAAAAGTCTACTTATCAACATGTAATCATCGGGAATCACATTTAGAGCTATAAGGACAACTACGGGCAGCCTATTAACCACAATTTAACACATTTAACCATAAGATCATCTCTTAGCAAATAGTCATAAGCATTAGGGCCTCAATTCCGTGCTTAAACATGCGGTTAAGCAAACCATTCATCAATTAATGATCCCAAGTCATACATCAATCAAATAAAGCAACCTCAACCAGCCACAACAGTCCACACAACATCTAAGTGCCACAATTCCAAGCATTCAGCACGGCAAGAGAAGTTACAACATGTTTCAAAGCATATCACTAAACAAAACCTCACTGCAATGGTCTGTTTTTCCCACATTCGATTAGACAAGAAAAAATCTCCAATTTCAGTGAACAAAATTTCAAATTAAATCCTAATGAGGGATTTAATTCTAAGAACAAACCTCGTATCATTTGAAGTTCGGACTTAGGAGTTATGGCCAAAACCGTGAGACTACGCAAAACTGTCCAATTTTAGACACATTACGCTTTTTGCTATTTTTGAGGGTCTTTGAGTCAGAATTGGATTTGGTCTATTTCTGGAACAAATGTCCAGAACTGCAAAATATAGTAAAATACCAATTTTCATGTATTTGTACCAACATATACTAGGTCAAAACCGCTTCGTTATACATAGTCAGTAATCTGCCAGAAACCTATTTCATTTTTCCAATTTTTCCAGATTTAGACACCTCAGGATGTTTGACCATTTTGGAGGCCTTAGATTCAAAATTGGCCTTGGCATATTTCTACGAAAAATTCTCAGAACTGGCAAAACTAGTAACCTACCAATTTTTATGCATTTTTTATCAAGTTTTACTAAGCCAAATGCACCTCGTACTACAAGATCAGAAAACTGCCAGCAACACATTTTTACCTATCTTCAAGTTCTAGCCAAAAATCTAGCCATGCATGGTCATATAAGCTCATGTACACAGATATACAACAACTACTGAGGTAAATATAGTCATATGAAGGCATGCATATGATTTTTGAAAGCTTTTAAAAGAGTTTAACCCTCACCTTAGCCTATTGATGATTAATGATGGTCAAATGCTCTTCAAAATGCACAAAGGCTTCTTCCTTACTTTGGCCGAGAGAGATAGCTTGATTACCCTTAATTTCTGACTTAGTTAGCATGTGAGGATGGTGTACATGTGTGTGGAACAAAAGGATATGAAAGAAAAACTATCAAGACATACTTAAGGCCGAAAATGATAAACTTTGTGAGCTTGCATGCGATTTTCTTGCTTAACTTGCTAAGGCCGAGTCTCTTGGGATCCTTGTGAGCCTAGGTGACTCTTATAATGTGAGCTTGAGCTATGGAGACTCATGAAGTAGCAATGGCCGAGAGAGAGAGAGAATGGGAGAGAATGTTGAGAGCAAATGAGGTTGAAGATGCTTGAAGATGTTTTGAGTGTGCTTGTGTCAGCCTAGAGCTTTACAAATTCTGAAATTTCCTTAGTCATTGTGCATTCTTAAAATGCGAGGAAGCATGGGTGAGGAGGCCGAGAATGAGAGAGAATTTGAGGGCAAAAGAAATGTGAAATTGTTAGAAAAAGGTTGCATGTATGCCTCGGCCTTGGGGCTTAGCAAAAATCTGATTTTTATATCATCTTTTGAGCATTGTTTGAATTGTTGGTAGGCAATGGTGATGTGGCTGAGAATGGTGGCTTAGTAGTTAGCAAAATGTGGCTTTGGTGTATGCAAAAGGTATGACAATGTGAAGTTTTTGTCTAAGCATGCATGGATTAAAATAATTGTTCAAACTTTACTCAAAATTCTTGGTATGGTCGGCCAAGGGAGCCCAAAATTCTGAATTTTTTTGTTTGTTCAAGGCTTATTTTATTGTAGGTTAGATTGTGGTATTTTTGGTGCATGGGTTTTGCAAAAAGAATAAAGAATAAAGAATAAGAATGTTTAGTGTTTAGTGAAATTTTGTCTTCTACTGCATTGACTTAGGATTAGAATATTAGTTAGTTGAGTTTGTAGGATTATTCTATAGTCTAGTGTTTTGTGTAGGATGCTTTCTTGATTAGCGTGCGGGTACACTTTCCTAGGTCTAGGGCATGTACTACGAGGTAAGGTACGAACTACGAGACAAATGCACGTATTCCAAGTAAATGCACGCAACTCTAAATGAATGGACGTAAATTAATGCAAGGCACGTAATTCAATGCAATGCACGTAAATCGAGGTACGACTCTTAAACCTAGGTTAGGGCACGCAATTCAAGGTCAGTGCACACAAATTGAGGTATCACATGTAAATCGAAGTCAGGGCACGTAAGTCGAGGATTAGGGCACACAATTCTAGGTCAAGGCACGAATAACGAGTCATGCACGAAAACCAAGACAGGGCACGTAATCCAAGGTCGGTCATATAATTCTGGGTCTATGGCACGCAAATCGAGATAAGACACGTTATTCAGGGTCGGGCCTCACATCCTCCCCTCCTTAAAAGAATTTCGTCCTGAAATTCATTCTTACTTGTTGAGGTCATTTAGACAGATTCCGACCATTGTTATTTACCAACTCCGGGTCGTCCTTTGCTATGTGATCTCTCTTACCACAACGAATTCACTTCCTAGCTTTCTCCAATCATTTAATTCAGTGTGTCCCCTACATTTACAGTTCGTTCCTTTGAACGACTCTATTCTCTCCATTTGATCTTAAGGTCAAGTTCATTAATTAAAGTTAGAATCTCCAAACATGGTAATCAAAGCTGCATCGGTATTCTAACAATATAACTATAACTCCAAAATCATGACTCATGTTGTATCAATCTCGCATTTATACCTCAAAAGGAATATCACAATAATACCGCGATCTTATGGTGACATACACTAATTTCAAGATGATAGGTCTATATCCGATTTACATATCCTATCAACTAGCTTCAAAATTGTTAACACGTAGGACATACACAAGTTATGGATCATTTCCACAATACGACCTTATCTTCAAGAAGAACTCACCAAACAAACTAATCCATCTCAAGTCGTCGTCTATCGATAGTATCATAGTCCTTATCTCGTAGGTACCTTAGGTTAGCAAATCTTCTAATGACTAGTCTCCCGGTTACATGCTCCTATTCGCTAACATTCTTTCCCAGCTTCGTTAACCTTCACGCTCATAATCAAGGAGGAAGACCGTTGAGATTCATTAAACTCGAATTCTAAGGTTTATTAAGTACCACCAACAAATTGCCATCGAAATTGCATGGGTAAACTAATCATGTGGCACTAGTTCAACTCTTCAAGTAAGTTTCATCAGCTTGTGATCCACAATTTATTTCCTTATTCAAATTTCTATCTTTAAGTCACGAGGCTTCGGAATTTCTTTTAATCTTAACCAAGACTCCTAATGTGAATAGTTTCAACCTCAAATAAATTCCACTCACCTCAATCCAAGGTAACGTCATATTAGGAAGACAATGGTCCTACACACTTAGCGACCTAGTCATTCGTTCGAACACTCAATGCCCGCCGATATATCTTCAACATTAGTGTTACTAAGCTAGGTTCATAGCCATGTAAGTGATATCAATGATCCACTAGGTTACCGACCGTACAACAACAGTCTTAGGACTATAAATGGGTACCGAAATGATCTAGCTCATAAGATACTTACCATACTAATCTAAGTAGCTTATTACATGAAATAACTTCAAGGCTATGTCATCATAAGAATTATAACCACAAGTCATTCTACAATATAATCTAATAGAACTTCAAAAGTAATCAACCACTCATTTAACTATCACTACGAAATCCACCCTCTATTCAACGACCACGATTCGAAGTCTACCAACCGTTAGTTTCTAGACGTGAAACGGTGCACATAAATACAATTATCTAACAACAATCTCTTGGGTTATCATGACTCTAATTCATCTCTATCTTAACTAAATGAAATCTTACTCTCCTCATTCACATGTTCAACTAGCTAAGAACATCAAGACTCATCAACCTTAGGTCCTAGGGTTTACCATGAATCATCATGCATACTCACTATTAGCTATTTAGGATTACTAATCGTACCCTAACGACTCCACTTGAAACTGGATGCTTTATTCTCACTTCCATGGTTTATATACTAGGTCCATTGGTATTACTTAGGGATATATGCTTCTTAACATCATCTACGGTATCCAAATAACGAGTGTATAGAATGATTTACTTTGCATAATCACAACTAAATCCGAGGTCACCAAACTAATGCCATGATTCTTAATATCATCAATATCCAACTTAGGACCTTAGCAACGTTAGTCATCTAATGCATAATTCAATACCTTACACTTCTATTCGACCTAACATTTTAGGTGTAGTCTTCTGAACACGAGTTCTAGCTACGTGAATTCCTCAATTCCAGCATCCCTATATCTTGTTATACTAAAGAATCATCAACCTTGTTAAATTCAGTCTCCAGAGTTGCCTACATGTCCTGAGGTTATCCATTGTTAAGTCACTCAAATACATTATCCATGTATTAATAATCTAACCCCTAAAAGTAAACTATTGTCAACTTCCACGAATTCATCTCTTAATTTCTAGGTTGCGGTCTTACCATTTAGTGAACTTGAAACTTGCTAGTATACACCATATCGGATTCATCAATGCTTCATTCCAATCAAGTAAAGATTCAATCGTACGAGTATATTGCTAACTTCTTAGATAGTCTATCAAGCCAATTTTAAGATGTGAGAAATGGATTCAAAGCAACCTCTAAGTCAACTTCCACTATAAGCACATGAGAATATATACTACTCTACATATCTAATAGTATACTCTTATATCCTAAGGGAAGTTGTATGTCATTAACCTTTATACTTGAACCACAATTAGAAGAACGGTTTAACGGAATCAAGAACTTCATAGCTATAAAATTGACAACTTAATCACAGGTATGGGTATTCCAAGATAAGGAGATAACTTTACCTCAACAATTATACATGTGCTACGCATTTTATATATGCATATCCAATAATACATACGATATATCGAGTACTTGTGAAGATGCGAGAAATCTCTAATCGAGCCTTCAATTCCCTGAAAGTCCTAATCCTAACTATCTATGTGTATAAACAGTCAGTCATGGTTATGTAACATGCACATGTATCAAAGAAGGAGTATAAAAGCATGTATGCATTATTGAGGGCATTAACGTGTCGGTGTGCATGACACAGAGTACATTTGGTCCACAAAGGCACATGATATTCAATGCACAAAGCAATTAAAGCATATTAACACACATTAACACATATAAACAAGACATAAAAATTACCTTAGGGATTCTACCTACGGTCCGAGAGTTGAACTCGACTAATGCCTAGTTAGCAAACTAAGCTCTGATACCATTAATATAAGGTGTCACACCCCAACCCGACCTATAGAGGTTAGACTAGGGTGTGATCTAATCATTTACACTATTTCACAAACTTAATCATTCATTAAGATTTAACACTTAACGTTAGCCTAGAACTCTAAAAGATTTTTTTTAAAAGATGGCAGCATAACGGCTGTAATTGGGCTCTTTAGTTTGACCTAACTTTCTAAACGGCACAAAAATTTCAATCTCAAATTCAATTCCAATTAAGATTACTATTTATCACCAATCGATATGCCTACTATTTATCTCAAGTCTCATTTGATTAACAAACCTAGCATGATAACTATGTCCCGTTTATTTGTTAATTCATGTTACACAAGTACCTGTTGATCTTTAGCTTACTATTGAGTACCTGGGAAATTTAGATAGAGTTACAACATTTGATTCTTCACCTAGTGATTGAGTTGCCTGCGATAGTTACTAAATCAAAATAGTGAAAGCAACCTACAAGATAGAGTGTTCGTCTAGTCCTAATCAGTACAAGCCAAAATTAGATCCCAAATTACAACGGGGGTCATTTTCAACAACAACAAACAACATAAGAAATAGTCTTCAAGACAAAACACATCGTTCATAAAATGGTCATAGTCAAGCAAGGCACGTAAGGCAGGCAATTACTCCAAGGAGTCATCAATAGACACGTTATCCTCGAGTACCTGTTCCTGATCTTCTTCACTTGTGATAATAAAAGAGGGTGAGTCCTTATGAACTCAGCGAGAGGGAACGAGAAATACATTTTGAAACCCTTTTCCGGTTAAACTTATGAAAACCTTTTTTGAAAGCATGACATATAACACAAGTAAGTTTATAACATAAATATAAAGAACACATTTACCCGTCTTTCCTTCCCGAGGTCCTCTAGGAACCAAGCGAGAATACTTAATCACATAATGAAAGGATGCAGTGAGCTTTTGCTCTCAACTTCATTTCTAATAACAGTTGTTGCGGTCGACTTCAATTATCCACTTATCACTCCGAATGTGTGTACTCTGGATGTACGCCGAAATCCTACGACCCAACTATCTGAGGAAGTCTAGCCCCCAAACGAGATTGGGAATTGGACCATGGTAGTCACGGTAGCACCGGCAAGCCCGATGCCTCCTGGCGTGTGTGAAACGCTACCATGCCAGAATGAAAGGTTGCAACCTTTTATGCAATGCACAAATATAACATTTAACATATCACATTAGGAGGACAACAAAGTAGGTTGCCTCCGACCAATTATAAGATCGCACATAGATAGGTAAACACATGAGGCATGATTTGACATGAATTTTCACTTTGTAAAACACATAGAGTTATATGAATATTAAACTGGCAGCCATGTAACACATGTAAATCAAGTCATATAACTCATTTCGGGGTTCACGTATCAAGTAATAAGATTATACAAGCATGCAACGATGTTTACATGAGACCAGGTGCAAGAAAAGTCTACTTATCAACATGTAATCATCAGGAATCACATTTAGAGCTATAAGGAAAACTACGGGCAGCCTATTAACCACACAATTTAACACGTTTAACCATAAGATCATCTCTTAGCAAATAGTCATAAGCATTAGGGCCTCAATTCCGTGAGACAAGCAAACAATCTCCAATTTTAGTGAACAAAATGTCAAATTAAAGCTTAATGAGTGATTTAAATCTAAGAACAAATCTCGCATCATTTGGAGTTCGGACTTAGGAGTTATGGCCAAAACCGTGAGACTACGCAAAATTGTCCAGTTTTAGACACATTACGCTTTTTGCTATTTTTGAGGGTCTTAGATTCAGAATTGGATTTGGTCTATTTCTGGAAAAAATGTCCAGAACTGCAAAATCTAGAAAACTACCAATTTTCATGTATTTTCACGAACATATACTAGTCAAAACCGCATCGTTATACATAGTCAGTAATCTGCTAGAAACCTATTTTATTTTTGAAATTTTTCCAGATTTAGACACCTCAGGATGTTTGACCATTTTGGAGGCCTTAGATTCAAAATTTGCCTTGGCCTATTTCTACGAGAAATTCTCAGAACTGGTAAAACTAGTAACATACCAATTTTCACGCATTTTTATCAAGTTTTACTAAGCCAAATGCACCTAGTACTACAAGATCAGAAAACTGCCAGCAACACATTTTTACCTATCTTCAAGTTCTAGCCAAAAATCTAGCCATGCATGGTCATATAAGCTCATGTACACACATATACAAGAACTACTGTGGTAAATATAGTCATATGAAGGCATGCATGTGATTTTTGAAAGCTTTTAAAAGAGTTTAACCCTTACCTTAGCGTATTGATGATTAATGATGCTCAAATGCTCTTCAAAATGCACAAAGGCTTCTTCCTTGCTTTGGCCGAGAGAGATAGCTTGATTACCCTTAATTTCTAACTTAGTTAGCATGTGAGGATGGTGTGCATGTGTGTGGAACAAAAGAAAATGAAAGAAAAACTATCAAGACATACCTAAGGCCGAAAATGATGAACTTTGTGAGCTTGCATGCGATTTTCTTGCTTAACTTGCTAAGGCCGAGTCTCTTGGGATCCTTGTGAGCCTAGGTGACTCTTAGAATATGAGCTTGAGCTATGGAGACTCATGAAGCAGCCATGGCCGAGAGAGAGAGAGAATGGGAGAGAATGTTGAGAGCAAATGAGGTTGAAGATGCTTGAAGATGTTTTGAGTGTGCTTGTGTCGGCCTAGAGCTCTACAAATTCTGAAGTTTCCTTAGTCATTGTGCATTCTTGAAATATAAGGAAGCATGGGTGAGGAGGCCGAGAATGAGAGAGAATTTGAGGGCAAAAGAAATGTGAAATTGTTAGAAAATGGTTGCATGTACGTCTCGGCCTTGGGGCATAACAAAAATCTGATTTTTATATAATCTTTTGAGCATTGTTTGAATTGTTGGTAGGCAATGGTGATGTGGCCGAGAATGGTGGCTTAGTAGTTAACAAAATATGGCTTTGGTGTATGCAAAAGGTATGACAATGTGAAGTTTTTGTCTAAGCATGCATGGATTAAAATAATTGTTCAAACTTTGCTCAAAATTGTTGGTATGGTCGGCCAAGGGAGCTCAAAATTCTGAATTTTTTTGTTTATTCAAGGCTTATTTTATTGTAGGTTAGATTGTGGTATTTTAGGTGCATGGGTTTTGCAAAAGGAATAAAAAATAAAGAATAAGAATGTTTAGTGTTTAGTGAAATTTTTTTTTCTAGTACATTGACTTAGGATTATAATATTAGTTAGTTGAGTTTGTAGTATTATTCTATAGTATAGTGTTTCGTGTAGGATGCTTTCTTGATTAGCGTGCAGGCACACTTTCCTAGGTCTAGGGCATGCACTACGAGGTAAAGCACGAACTACGAGACAAATGCACGTATTCCAAGTAAATGCATGCAACTCAAAATGAATGCATATAAATCAATGCAAGGCATGTAAATCAAGACACGACTCTTAAACCTAGGTTAAGGCACGCAGTTCAAGGTTAGGACACATGAAATGAGGTATCACACATAAATCGAGGTTGGGCCTCATAGAAGCCAAGCAGGTTCTGCCTATGTTATAGAGCTCTCGGAGAGCTTTCCAACGTTATGCTGTACACTGCATAACTCCTTACGGATCAAAAGTTATGGGCACCGGAGTGACGGAGACATGGTCCAAAGCCCCACACCCTCGGTTTACGGGCCTAGCCTCTACGTGAAGTGAAGTTGTCTGGCCCAAGGTCTCGTGTGATTCGATAATAGAAATGTGATGGATTAGGTTGTCGTCCTTTTCGCAGCTCACGACGTACGGACCGGGACGGAAAAATAGCGCAAAAGAACAAAAGTATCCTGAAACTGATGAAAATGTTTAATTTTTGGCTCCGAAAATAGGCGCAGCTGAGTAGGCTTGTTGTCGCCTTCGTAGAGCTCTCGGAGAGCTTTCCAACGGTATGCTGTGCGACGCACAACTCCTTACGGGTCAAAAGTTATGGGCACCGGAGCGACGAAGACCTGGTCCCAAGCCCCACGCCCTCGGTTTGCGGGCCCAGCCTCTACGTGAAGTGAAGTTGTCTTTCCTAAGGTGCCGTGGGATTCAGAAATATAAATGTGATGGATTAGGTTTTCGTTCTTTTCGCAGCTCACGACGTACGATCCGAAATGAAAAAACAGCGCAAAATAAGAAAAGTGTCTCGAAATTGATGAAAACGTTCAATTTTTGACTCTGAGAATAGGCGCAGCTAAGCAGGCTTGCTGCCCTTGTCGTAGAGCTCTCGGAGAGCTTTCCAACGGTATGATGTGCACCGTGAAATTCCATAAGGATCAAAAGTTATGAGCACCGGAGCGACGGAGATCTGGTCGCAAGCCCCACGCCCTCGGTTTGCGGGCCAAGCCTCTATGTGAAGCGAAGTTGTCTTGCCCAAGGTGGCATGGGATTCGGTAATAGAAATGTGATGGATTAGGTTGTCGTCCTTTTCGTCGCTCACGACGTACGATCCGAGATGAAAAAACAGCGCAAGAGAAGAAAAGTGTCCCGAAACTGATGAAAACATTCGATTTTGGGCATTGAGAACAAGCGCTGCCAAGCTTGCTTGCTGCCCCTTTCATAGAGCTCTCGGAGAGCTTTCCAACGGTATGATGTGCATCGTGAAAATCCTTACGAATTAAAAGTTATGGGCACTAGAGCGAAGGAGACCTGGTCGCAAGCCCCACGCCCTCGGTTTGCGGGCCCAACCTCTACGTGAAGCAAAGTTGTGTTGCCCAATGTGGCGTGGGATTTGGTAATAGAAATGTGATGGATTAGGTTGTCGTCTTTTTTGCAGCTCACGATGTACGATCCGGGATAGAAAAACAGCGAAAAAGAATAAATGTGTCCCGAAACTGATGAAAATGTTCAATTTTGGGCTCCGAAAATAAGCGTACCCTATCAGGATTACTGCCCCCATTGTAGAGCTCTCAGAGAGCTTTCCAACGGTATGTTGTGCTCCTCGTAACTCCTTACGGATGAAAAGTTATGGGCACCGGACCGACAGATATCGGGTCACAAGCCCTACGCCCTCGGTTTGCCAGCCCTGCCTCTGCATGAAGTGAATTTGTCTTGCCCAAGGTGCAGTGGGATTCAGTAATAGAAATGAGATGGATTAGTTTATCGTCCTTTTCGTGGCTTACGACGTACGATCCAGGACGAAAAACAGCGCAAAAGAAGAAAAATGTCTCAAAACTAATGAAAATGTTCGAGTTTGGGCTCCAAAAATAAACGCAGCTGATCAGACTTGCTGCCCCTGTCGTAGAGCTCTCGGAGAGGTTTCCAACGGTATGTTTTGTGCTGCGTAACTCCTTACAGATCAATAGTTATGGGTGCAGAAACGATGGAGACCTGGTCCTAAGCCCCACGCCCTCGGTTTGCGGGCCCAGTCTTTACGTATAGCGAAGTTGTCTTGCCTAAGGTGCCATGGGATTTAGTAATAGAAATGTCATGGATTAGGTTGTCGTCCTTATCGCGGCTCATGACGTACGAACGGGGACGGGAAAACAGCGCAGAAGAAGAAAAGTGTCACGAAATGGATGAAAATGTTCAATTTTGGTCTTCGAAAACAGGCGCAACTGAGCAGGATTGCTACCCCCGTCGTAGAGCTCTCGGAGAGCTTTCCAACGGTATATTGTGCGCCGTGTAACTCCTTACGGATCAAAAGTTATGGGCACCGGAGCGACGCAAACCTGGTTCCAAGCTCCATGCCCTCGGTTTGTGGGCCCAGCCTCTACGTGAAATGAAGTTGTCCTGCCCAAGGTACCGTGGGATTCGGTAATAAAAAGTGATGGATTAGGTTGTCGTCCTTTTCGCGGCTCACAACGTACGATCCGGGATGGAAAAACAGAGCAAAAGATGAAAAGTGTCATGAAACTCATGAAAACGTTCGATATTGGACTAAGAAAACAGGCGCAGCCATGCAGGCTTGCTGCCCCTATCGTAGAGCTGTCAAAGAGCTTTCCAACGGTATGCTGTGCGCCGCGTAACTCCTTAAGGATCAAAAGTTATGGGCACCGGAGCGACGGAGACCAGGTCCTAAGCCCCACGCCCTCGGTTTCTGGTCCCAGCCTTTACGTGAAACGAAGTTGTCTGGCCCAAGGTGTAGTGGGATTCGGTAATATAAATTTGATGGATTAGGTTGTCGTCCTTTTCGCGGCTCACGACGTACGAACCGGGACGAAAAAACAGCGCAAAAGAAAAAAAGTGTCACGAAACTGATTAAAATGTTCAATTTTGGGCTCCAAAAATAGGTGCAGCTAAGCAGGCTTGCTGCCTCTGTCGTAGAGCTGTCGGAGAGCTTTCCAACGGTATGCTGCGCACCGTGTAACTCCTTATGGATCAAAAGTTATTGGCACCGGAGGGACGGAGACTTGGTCCCAAGCCCCACGCCCTCAGTTTGAGGGCCCAGCCTCTACGTGAAGCGAAGTTGTCTGGTCCAAGATGGCGTGGGATTTGATAATAGAAATGTGATGGATTAGGTTGTCTTCTTTTCGTGGCTCACGACGTACAATCCGGTACAAAAAAATAGAGCAAAAGAAGAAAAGTGTCCCGAAACTGATGAAGACGTTCGATTTTAGGCTCTGAGAACATGCACAGCCAAGCAGGCTTGCATCCCCTATCATAGAGCTCTTGGAGAGCTTTCTAACGGTATGCTGTGTGCCGCGTAACTCCTTACGGATCAAAAGTTATGGGCATTGGAGCGACGGAGACCTGGTCCCAAGCCCCACACCCTCGGTTTTGCGGGCCCAGCCTCTACGTGAAGCAAAGTTGTCTTGCCCAATTTGGCGTGGGATTCGGTAATAGAAATGTGATGGATTAGGTTGTTGTCCTTTTTCGCGACTCACGACGTACGATTTGGGACGAAAAAACAGCGCAAAAGAAGAAAAGTGTCCCAAAATTGATGAAAACATTCGATTTTATTCTAAGAAAACAGGCGCAGCCATGCAAGATTGCTGCCTCCATCGTAAAGCTCTTGGAGAGCTTTCCAATGGTATTTTGTGCTCCGCGTAACTTCTTAAAGATCAAAAGTTATGGGCACCGGACCGACAGATACCTGGTCACAAGCCCCACGCCCTCGGTTTGCGGGCCCAGCCTCTACGTGAAGTGAAGTTGTCTTGCCCAAGGTACTGGGATTCGGTAATAGAAATGTGATGGATTAGGTTGTCGTCCTTTTTGCAGCTCACGACGTACGATCCGAGACGAAAAAAGCAAAAGAAGAAAAGTGTCATAAAACTGATAAAAATGTTCGAGTTTGGGCTCGAAAAATAGGCGCAGTTGAGCAAGCTTGCTGCCCATATTGTAGAGCTCTCGGAGAGCTTTCCAACTGTATGCTATGCGCCACGTAACTCCTTACGGATCAAAAGTTATGGGCAGCGGAGTGACGGAGACTTGGTCCCAAGCCCCACACCCTCGATTTGCGAGCCCAGCCTCTACATGTTGTGAAGTTGTCTTGCCCAAGGTGCCATGGGATTCAGAAATAGAAATGTGATGGATTAGGTTGTTGTCCTTATCGCGGATCACGACGTACGAACGGGGATGAAAAAATAGCGCAAAAGAAGAAAAGTGTCCCAAAACTAATGAAAACGTTCGATTTTGGTCTTCGAAAACAAGCGTAACTGAGCAGGATCGCTACCCCCATCGTAGAGCTCTCAAAGAGCTTTCCAATGGTATGTTGTGCGTCGCGTAACTCCTTACGGATCAAAAGTCATGGGCACTAGAGTGACGGAGACCTGGTCACAAGTCCCACGCCTTCGGCTTGCGGGCCCAGCCTCTATGTGAAGCGAAGTTGTCTTGCCCAAGGTGGCGTGGGATTCGGTAATAGAAATGTGATGGATTAGGCTATCGTCCTTTTCGCGGCTCACGAAGTACGATCCGGAATGGAAAAACATAGCAAAAGATGAAAAGTGTCCTGAAACTAATGAAAATGTTAGATTTTGGGTTAAGAAAACAGGTGCAGCTGAGCAGGCTTGCTGCCCCAATCGTATAGCTCTCAAAGAGCTTTCCAACGTCATGTTGTGCGCCACGTAACTCCTTACGGATCAAAAGTTATGGGCACTGGAGCGATGGAGACCTGGTCCCAAGCCCCACGCCCTCGGTTTACAGGCCCAACCTCAACGTGTAGCGAAGTTTTCTAGCCCAAGGTGCAGTGGGATTCGGTAATAGAAATGTGATGGATTAGGTTGTAGTACTATTCGCGGCTCACGACGTTCGAACTGGGATGAAAAAATAGTGCAAAAGAAGAAAAGTGTACCAAAATGGATGAAAATGTTCAATTTTGGTCTCCAAAAACAGGCGCAACCGAGCAGGATCGCTACCCCTGTCGTAGAGCTCTCGGAGAGCTTTCCAACGGTATACTTTGCGCCGCGTAACTCCTTACGGATCAAAAGTTATGGGCACCGGAGTGACGGAGACCTGGTTCCAAGCCCCATACCCTCGGTTTGCGAGCCTAGCCTCTATGTGAAGCGAAGTTGTCTTGCCCAAGGTGCCGTGGGATTCGGTAATAGAAAGTGATGG